>CM068369.1:306845458-308132958 GCA_034769895.1 Magicicada septendecula | reverse complement strand
TAAAAACCGATTCATATTTGTTTAAAATATTATCTAATTGCTTCTCTTGATGAGGTGTTAGGTTATTCCCGACGGACTGGCCGCTACTCGTTATCTTATCTACGAGATTAAAAACTGGCTTTCGTATGTCAGTACATTGTTCTGCGTGGTTCAAATCGCTGTCCATATACCCCAATTTAACAGTGTATAGTTTATTTCTAATTGTGCATGTAAGTTTTTTGTTACTGAAATCGATTGTGGCGTGTATTTTCTTTAAAGTGTCAGTGCCCAATATAACATCATATACTAGGTTTCTAACTATAAGGACAGTCACTTCAATTTCTATGCCTTGTGTAATTATTGATATAAGTGCTTGTTTACAAATAATTTGTGTATCACCAGTCGCCGTAGTAATCATAGTATTATTTACAGGTAAGATAGGTGTTTTCCTAAATTGGTACTTATGTTTGTTAGTACATTTTTTCATTAATTAATGATACTTGCGCACCACTATCGAGTAAAACATTACCAACACAACCATTGATTCTCGCTCTCACAACAATGTCATTATTGTCCTCAATTCTATTATTTTCCACACAATCTTCAACACAATTATTACATATTAATTCATTCCTAACATCAACAGGGTATAAGCCAGAAGCAATGTATACATTATTATCACTACTATTGCTAACATATGATTTCTGATACTGCCGTTTGTTATTGCATGTTTTAATTGAATTTTTATTCTTATTTTTATGTATATTATTAATTTTATTGCACGAACCCACGCCGTGCAACCTTATACGTTTTTGGCTGCTCTTCATCTGTATTGGTATCAGTAATTGCCAATACTTTGCTTTGATTGATTCTTTAAAATCTTGGTTTATTTTTAAACTGTTGGTGTTGTGGCTGAAATTGTTTACGTGATTAAATAACGCATGTATTCAATAACAAGAGTAGTTCCTCTAAGGATTTAACCCCTTGTGCAATAACCACGATTTGAATTCCGCGTCCAAAATGGTGAGCTAACTTACTCACCATTTCTGCTCACCATTTTACTCACCATATTTCTGCATCTATCACTTCAGGTTCCAGATACTTGGCTCGAGATATTAGCTGGATTAAATAGTTTTCTTTTGAACCTTCCAAATTCGAATATTTTCCAAATTCCAGCTGTACACAGATGTTTCTTTGTATCTCGCTGTTCCAGTACCTAGCCCTAAAATGCCGGACCAGATCTTCATACGTACATACGTTGTCCTGTATGACGGTGAACCATCCAGCCGCGGTACCTTTTAACCTTCTCACCACCCAGTTTATATTGTCCATTTCGCTAAGGTGGTCATTTAGAGAGTCCATATCTCTCTCGCAGTTTTTGAGGAAGTGGAGGGGATTATCTGTCTCTCTACCATAGAATTTTAATTGCGAATTGGGAACGGAACATCAAAATTTTTATAAATATATGTGGTCTGGTTTGCTGGTGTCGAAGTACTCTGGAGTCGGGTCAGCTGTTGTTTTAACTCCTGTATCCGCTGTTCCTGCTCAGCTAACAGATCATTTACCGTCGATGTATGATTTACCATTCTTTTTTCTATGACATTGATCTTAGTTCACAGTCGCTAAGACGTGAATTATTAGCTTCAAGTGGTAGCTCAAAGTTAGTACGAACTAACTCGACTTTCTCTCCGATACGCTTCTCTGTCCATTATAAAAGTTGTTTATTTTGTTTAGCTTATCATGCACAGCGGTATAAATTTACTTATTCTCGTAATGTAGTGACTGTAGGGACTGTAGTGACCTATTCTGTTTTATTACTTCCTCTTTACTAGCTTTAAAATCTTCTGTCATTTTCTGCATATTGGCTAATAATGCACCTATCGTATTTTGTAATTCAAGTGCTTCAGCCATACTTACAGTTGTTTTATATATTCAAACAACTATTATAGTCCTTATTTAACGTAAACGACACTATTATTAACTCTTATTATTATAGTATTACTGTTCAGTTTAAATGTTGTATAAAGTCACAGTCTAGTATCGCAATCAAATGTTCACAAAACTTGACCTAATACAAACACAAATAATAATTCAAACCTCCAAATAAACTAAATTAATAATACTGTTCAAATATCTGCTTACAGAGAATATTCAACAGTTTATATACACTCCATGCTTACAAATAGAACGCACACGAAATAGTCCAAATGAATCTAGTCTTTACACAATTAAATATATAATATTAATAAATTGCAATAAAATTGTGCAACACGTTGACAGACGCCGAATATCTCTATGCGACGATACAAATAAATAGTTTCGCATAGGATAGTTTTGTGTGTTTAAATTATGCACAAGTCTATATTGAAGGTGTAGACAAATTATTTATTTATACCACAATTAAAAAACTGTTTATAAGATTTATTTAATTTACACAAAATGTCACGTATAGTATTTTATTTATTATAGAAAAGTTTATATAGTTCAGTTTTGGTGAATTTTACTTGGATGTAGAATTCCTTTACACTAAGCGTGACGTCACTCGCTCCGCCGCTCGCTCTTCTCTCTGCAATGACCGCCCCTCTCCGCTCTCACATTCTCGCCGAACAACTGATAACACTGATACTGCTTTTACGGACAAATTGTCACTTTTCGACGTTAGTTTATCGCTCGGAATTGGTCATTATTAATTATTACTTCTCAGGGTGATAATGAGTGATAATTTTAAAAGCGGTGTATAATGTTTACACCTTCCGGCTATTCTTGATGGTTCGCGCGTTAATGAGGATTTACCCCTGTAGATATATCTCCGTAACGGGGATCTCCCTGAACGGGAGATCTTCTGCTAACACGTAATAGCACTTAATATATATAATAGGTAATTCACCCCATGGTTCTAGTCGAACAACTCGAAAAGAGTCCCAAGACTTAGAGTTACTATAGATTTACCAGTTGGAACAAGAAAAACTCTTGTCGAAGAACACACGTTCACTATGCAACGGGTTCCGATGAACTGCCCCGAAGTACACATGACAACGGACGGATCTGACTGAAATTAGGAGCTTCTGATTGGTCAATCGACTGTGTACGTATAAGATAGTCGCGATGCAGGCGAATCTTTGTATAAATATGCGAGAGCCTGCATAGATTTTATCTAGAAATTTTATTACTCTTCAATAGATAAGCGTGGAAAGTTGAGTTTTCAATTACTAAAAAAACACATTTAAAAAAAAGCTGAGAAAAAGAGAGTATATAGAAAATGTATTTATTTTCATAAATAATTCACTCTCAAAATCTCATGCCGATCGATTAACTCACGCGGAAGATATAATAACGTATGTTCAACACAAGCGAACGGGCGCACATTTTCACAAACAAAGTACATGACATTATAGAACAAAAATTTACAAAGAAATTGGTATAACACAAGTCCTTATCCATCACTAAATACAAAACTTATAGCAATTTGACAAAATTTGCATAAATCAATTTAAAACATGTTACTGTCCGTCATCCATGCTCTCATATTCTTATTCTTAGATCATAATCCGGTGTTTTGCAATATATATATGAGTGTAGGTGTGTGCGCTGTGTGCGTGCGTGTGTTTTTGTGTGTAATTTAGGCTTCCTCTGTTCCTTTGTGTCTTGAAATTATAAAAAGAAGTTAGGAGGGATAGAAAACGCTTGATTCTACCCCTATTTATACAGTGAGCCTTGCCCTTATAGCAAAGCAGTAATTCAAAGCAGCAGTAATTTCCCCAAAAATGTACAGAGTCTTAAAAAGGGTCAGAAGTTTCGTAATTCGTCAAAGAATCTCTTGAATTAGGAACCTGCGAGAATGGTTGCACTACAGAGACTTAGCCGTGTCAGGGCAGCTGTATAAGTGGATTAAAGAGCCATCGATTACTAATATTAACTGGGAGACGGTGCTATAAAAAAGTAAACCTCGTTGTTTATTATGTTTTATTACTGTACGTAATGTAGTGTTTACACGATAATTATAAAATCAAAGCTGGGTACTTGTGTTAGATTTTGGAAAATATAAAGTTCGAATAAAAAGTGTAAAATAAAATAAGAACTTTTGCCATTGTCAGTTGATGAAAATTTAACTAAAGCCTTTTAGAGTTCTGAATAATTTTAACGTTGTAAACCAGTGGTTCTCAACGTTTTTTCAACTGTGGCTTCCTGTGGTCGCTTGTCCTACCGAAACCTGCTATCTGTAATTTGAACAAGTTTTATTATAATTTTTACAATGTACGCGTATATAAAATACAATTACTTTAAAACCATTACTTTAGGAGTTTCTCAATTAATGAGATTATGTACATGATAACTATAAAGGGCTTGCAATGCCTTTGACAACAATAACTTTAACTTGAACAAGTTTTCATTTAGGGTTGTATTGGTGTGAGGGATATTTACAAACAATTGAATTCTTGAGTGAAGCCCTACTTGTCCTCTCACCCAGCGTTATTTAAAGCAACTAAAACGAATGAATCCATAATTTACTAAATAAAAAAAGAAATGACATGAAACATGAATGTTGTCTTATCCCAAGGTAGTTAGTTGGATGGACGCTAACTGTTTAGATTAGTACGCTGTATCCAAACGTGGCTTACAAAGTTATTAATTTAACGTAAACTCTAATAAAACGATTAAAGTAAATTCTCATTTTTGACTTGACTATTTGGTATTTGCCTGTCTGTCGTTCTATCTAGTTGTTTAGGGCATGTTTCACAATCACTTTTTAAACTCATCAACCAATTTTTAAACAATTTGGTGTTCATGTCTATGTTTTAATTCCTTAAACTGCTATTGTTTGAGATAGATCTCCCTACCCTAAAATAAGAGGCAATAAGTCACAAATGCAAACAATTAAGGTTTTCAAAAATAAAACATTCGTTGCAGCAGATGAACAAAATTTTAATAACATTCATAATTTGTTGTTCAGTTTTGAATGTTTTATATTCCAAATATGGAGGCACAAAATTATAAACTGTTTGGAAATTTGAAAAAAATGTAAAAATTGATGCTGGTTATCGGTCTAATAATAACTTATTTACACTGAATGCCATGTTCTACTGAAAATTATATGACTTTAAGGAGCCAAAAATAAAAGTTTTCGAAAAATTTCAAAAGTTTTTGTGGTAGATCAATTTTTGAGGAGACTTATACAAAACACGAACTCGGTCTACTTAATAATTTGACAAAATGAATACTTCTTAACCAACCTTATAAACATTGGACAGCCTTGAAAAAGTTTGGATGTTGTGTTTGCAAAAATTATAGGTATTTACAGCAGTTATGTACATTTTTGAAAATTATTGGATGTTGGACTACAGTATGTATTGAATCATACGTAAACTTGAAAGTTAGGACTCCATTATTTGTCATGTAGGCATTATGGTTGTAAATTTAACAAAAACACAAATGCATTAATTCAGAATACGTATTGTTTATAATTGTTGGCTTTAAAATTGTTGCTCTTGTTATTTGATCTTGTTCAACCGCCAATCTCAGCTCGAATATGGCCCCAGATTATTTGTTTCGAAACGTTAAGCGGAAAGTATAGAGGTAGCCTGGGGATAGTCTATGACAAGGCTTTACCAAGTAGCCTGGTATTTCCGTCTTGCCGAGTTTCCAAACACACAATTCATAACAATTTACTTGTCTTATGAAATTCTTCTCGTTGTATGAGCAGTTTCTTTTTTTCCTGTTATTGTCCACATTTCACTGGCGTAGGTGATAACAGCTACTGCCATTATTAAATAAAACTTTTTAATTTTCTTTTAGCGCTTGTTTTAGGAATTAAATTTGTTTGTAATCCATTTACTTATTTGTTTTTGTAGTCATCTATCTATAGAAGCTACAAAATTAAAGCATGACATCTATTCTAAAACTGTTTCTTTAAGAAGTATTTAGGAACATATTAGATATTCCTGTGAAGATCGTTATCATCGTCTCCTCATTTTAAAATAGTTTGTCCCGTAGTTATGCAATATTTATATGCCCCACGTAATTGATTCTAGCGATGTACAAATTCGTGCTAAACACACTTCACATTTATGAAGTAAATATAATATTAACTTCATAACTACACGGCCGGAGTCATATTCAGTAAAATTATTGTCCTGACTGTTGGGCCGTGGTCTTCTTGTTGTAAATCCAAATTTTTAACTAAAGCTGCGGCAGTCCTTTTCAGAGGGTCTTCTGCCCTGCTCCTCTGTTCAGTCGCCAGTAGAGCATAACAAAGGCCCACTGAAGAGGACTGCCGTAGCTTCAGTCGAAAGGTTTGAATTTAGAACAATTAAACCATGGCCCAACAGCTCAAACAATAATTTTACTGAATTAAAACATAATATCTTAACATCTTTTGAAAGACGTAATAGGCTTTCGAAGCGTTTTCAGCAATTTTGCCACACTAGTAGAGAACACTAATTACTAATTTTACCTATTATGGAAGTTAGTGCACACGGAACAATGTACACTTGTAATTTATGTGTCTATATGTTCCATCAGTGGCAAAAGCAATCACATTTACACTCTTCACATTACAAGCAGCAGGCCTTGCCAATTTAATTGTATGGTGCAGCGCGTTGCATAACTCATTTCCACAGCGACATCGCTTCCAATTACGTACCTGCTTTGAAACGTATTTCACCTCGATTTGTGTTATCCAGACGCGATGAAATCAGCCGCCCCCAGTACATTTTTTCAGGTGTCATTAGTACAACTCAGTTTAAAATTGTGTAATGGTAAAGTGTTTTGTATGTATTATTTTATTCCACTCAATCGTTTTAACTACACACATCGTGTTACCTTTATGCGCAAAGATGTCTTTATTCTTCGTCGTTAAAAGAAACAACACTCATTTTAGCTGGGAATATATACAATCAGTTAATGTATGCGTGGGGGGGTGCGCGCGCGGTCGTGTGTGGGATAATTAGAATAAAAATAAATGAAAATTGTAGTACAAATTAAAGACTGATTTTTCAATATATGAGGAAAAGAATTACACTGAACTCTGCATGGAAAAGATTAAAATGGAACATTGCGAGATACACAATTGAAGGATCAAGAGTGACCAAAGGAAATAAGAAAAAGTGTAATAAAAGAATTAATGTCAACAGTAAAAAAGTTAAAATATTGTTAAAAGCAAATTATTTGCCGTCTTATTCACAAGGATTAAGTCTGAAAGAATATTAACTGGTCTCTGGTCAGCTGTAAAATCGCAACCAGTAGGACCAGGCATTTGACATCGCCTGGAATTTTTCAGGCTTCAAAAGTTATTGAAATCTAGACACGGTTGAAAGTCAACAGTTTTAATTATCTGGTGTGAGATATTTTTTATTATGCTGATGACGTAAATATACTAACAAAAATTAGGAACATTTTCGAAACGGTACACAAACTTTACAATACAAGAGAAACCGTTTATAAAGCTTTATTAAGTTTATAATTGTTTAAGTCCACAGTGAAGGATATTTCGCCAGTGGCGTACGTCAATGAGACAGGGCAGTTTCAAAACAAAATGACAAGAGCACGCAGTCATCAGAAGTAAGATTCTTCAGGAATACCTTAAGCTGTAGACTTTTAGAATGTGAATGAGCTTTCAGATGAAAAATGTATAATCTCTAAACGTCAGAATGAAATAAAATCAAAGGAACGTCTGTAGCCATCTGCGAATATGGAGCAGAATATGCTGTCAGCCCAGCAGTAGATATCTATTATAGATATGTAGGAAGATATATGGGTGGGCTATGAAATCGGTGGGTAATGGAACATGGCGGGTGAGTCTAATACTTTACAGTGCAGAAGAAGAACAACAAAAACAAGAAGTTACTATTTCTTTTATGAATTTGCTAACTGCTATAATTTTTTATTGTTCGACTAAGCTTTTCGTCATTACTGACATCTTCAGGTCTTAAACAGTCAGTCATTAAACAACTTGTTTAAGACCTGAAGATGTCAGTAATGACGAAAAGCTTAGTCGAACAATAAAAAATTATAGCAGTTAGCAAATTCATAAAAGAAATAGTAAGGATGGCTGCTAATTTAAACAATACGAAGAAAAAAACAAGAAGATTTGAATAAAAACTAGAATAAAATATTATTATGTGTGGTTATTTTGTTAAAATTTAATATTTTCCTTTATCATACTAATCACACACACACACACACACACACACACACACACACACACACACACACACACACACACACACACACACACACACACACACACCACGCACACCACACGAACACGCACTAATCTTAATCACTTCCACTATTAATTGTATCGCTTATGCTCCCCCTTCTGATGATTAAAAGTGGAATAAAACAACGGACCGTGAAATTATAAACACATCGAGTATACAACCTTTCCACTGGTTTAACTGGAATCCAGCGAGCTGTGAATGATAAATTAATAGCAACAGCTTTTGGGGTTTTTAACCATTTGGGTTCACTTATAAACGAAGTTTGATTATATACGTAAAATACATTTAGTCAATTTTTTATGAAGAAACCATACATTTACAATTGTAAACTTTTAAAATAATTCTTAAAACACTTCTACCACTTTCCGAGGCAATTCCGGGAATTTCATAAAAATGTTGTACACAGTACACTGAGGCAGAGATAACATCAGCCCTTTAATTGTTAATAAGGGAAAAGAGCGTTTCTAGTTGAAAGACAATTTACAAATTTGCTTCTAAATTGTAAGATCTATAAGACTTTATAAATTTGATATACAACACGTCTTTGTAGGGTTTTATAATTCTGTTAAATAATTTTTTCTAAGACTTTATTTTCGAATATTGAAGGAAAATGTAGATAACATTTCAATCTTCATAAGCAGTTTTGCTTTTATAATTAGTGTCATTGATACAAAATTCTTACAAATATATTTTATTTCACTAAATATTACTATAATAGCAAAGAATGTAAGGGAACTAAATTTTTCAAAACAAATGTTGTCCCTTGATAATGTAGTTGATTCAGTTGGTGTTGAAATTGTTGCAAACTTGTAATATTTGAAAAGGAAAATAAGTGAAGGACTGTTATTGATTGTTATAAAATTTCTTATGTTTGAATGCAGATGGTGGTGTAGAAGAAATCGTTAATGACAGATAGCGTGTAGATTTCTGTTATTTTTTAAGATTCCGTATCGTATTATACTCATGAGGTGGATATCAGAGGAAAGTACGTAGAAATGTCGAGCAGAAGGCGAGACTCGATGCAAAGAACGGTGATAGCGCCGACAGCAGCAACAACAATCTTTTACCATGGACAGGGTCTAGGATTACGTTTTCCATTGGGTTTAGAATCAACTTGAATGCAATGATGTTTCTAGAGGACTTTTTTCTAATTGAGGAGTTATCTTATAAAGTACACTACAATCATAACTTGTTTATATAAATATAATTTCTTCGGAATTTAACTACAAGCTCATCGCCTCTTAAACCATGCTTATAGATTTTACGGTCTCTGCCCAATATAAACAAAGATATCAATTAGTGGCAAACTATATGAGTATCAGATGTAAAATATTTTGGCTCCAGTGATAACTACAAGTTCGGCGCGACTTTGGGTAACAAACTCCGTAATTTTCCAACCATGTGCGTCACAATAGTGAGAACGTTAAAAAATAAAACCTTATAATATTACAACTAATTAAAATTTTACAAATTTATGTCTTGCAGTGGTAATAAATAGAAGGAAATTCTAAGATAGATTGAAAACTATAACTTTTGCATCCAAGTGTGTGAAACTGTATTCCTAAGGCGTAGGAAAGGATGAAGAAGAATAGAAGGAATAGAATAGTAAATCTAGGAACGATTTAGTTTTGCAGTGGAACAGTTTCACGTGAGTGTGATTGCCGATATCACTAAGGGAATTACACATTGTTACGTGTACACTGAAGCCACGGATCCTTATACGGTAACTAAATAAAATTTCGTCCAGGAAAAGGTACAACGTTTGAAAATCTGTGGAAAGACTTAATAACATCGAACGCGTTATATCTGTTAGGCCTATTTGATGAGATATAGACGATGGTAGGGTATATTGCCCTTCTCTCGACACTGTTATGCCTCCTTTTACACCAACTAGCAACTGTTGCTCTACAGGACACTATGCAGAAAGATTTTCTCATTTTATCTCACACCATTTTGGTCTTCCGTTTTCCTGCCACCTTATTATAATGACGATAATTATCGTCAAAACATCTTTTCCCATTTCCGCCGCGTCCCCTGTGGGATCATAAGGACTATAATTATAAGGTGCGTCTTATTCATCATTTAATCTATCATATCTACGTTAAATTAATTAGTTACTAGTGGTCGCCGAGTGGTCAAAATTCGACCGTAATTCATTAAATTTTTAAGTTTGAACGTTTTTGAGGTTCTTTTGTCAAAGAGTATACCTCTATAATCATTGCATATAATTTTTTTGAATTTTGTTCTATTACGTCAGCTCCGAGCCTGTACAAATACGTCATTAGCGTGTGTTGTTTGCCTAAATTCCCTGCAATACCTATGAAATTTAAAATTTAATGTTGGTAACAGTTGAAAAAAAACACAATTACACCTTGTATTCGTATTTATTTTTTGATATAATTCATTGTCAGTTTTAATTTTTTCATTTTATTATTGAATCAAATAAACGCTAATAAAAATGAGACTTGACATTCATCGAAGTATAAGATACATTGTTTTCAATTCCAGTGGATTACATTTCATTTTTGGTAAGGTACAAATTTCGAAAACAGTTTGAAGATTATCTGCTACAAAGCTTATATAATTTTTTAATTTTTTTTCTATGCATTAATTTTCGAGTTATTTGAAAAATATGAAAGATAGGAAAAATGAGGTTTAGCTTGGCTAAGCCCTATTTAAAAAGCAATAACGCGTTTTTGACATTTCCTTGGGTTTTTTTTATTGCCATACTGACTAGGTTTCGCCAAGGCTACACAGTTATTTTGCCTATCTTTTTCGAATTATATAAAATTTAAATAAAAAATTAATACAAAATAAAAAATGGAATAAAAAATACGTGCCTCGTATTTTTTCATATATTTTTCATTAAATCAAAAAACCGGGCGGTTAAAAAAATAAATGTTGTCCATTGAAATTAAAATAGTTTAAAAGTGAATTTAATGATTCAGAACTTCTGTGTAAACGATGTTTTCTGTAAAAACCCTTTCATCATTTGCTAAATGCCCTTGTCCATTATATTCGGAAATATAAAATCTCAAACCATCGAATGATCGAACTCTACTTGCTGCGACGTACAATTGACCATGTGTAAAAACTGGCTGCCTCAATAAAATTCAAATTTTTTCGAATGTTTGTCCTTGAGACTTATTTATTGTCATCTAAATGCAGGTATAATCGGAAATTGAGTTCTTTGAAAGTTAAATGGTAAAACAGTACCGGAATATGTTAAATTTATACGTGGAATCAAAATCCTCTTATTGCGTGCGGTTCCAGTTAAAACTCCGCAATCAATAGCATTACGATGCATACACTTGATGCGCATTCTTGTTCCATTGACTAATACTTCCTTTGTATTTAAGTTTCTGATCAGTAAAACGATGCAATTAACTTTCAATACTAACTTATGTGGTGGCAAACCACTAATAGTCAAAGAATTCAAAAACTCTACTGGATAGTTATTGATTTCATTGTCATCATCACAAATTATTTTATCGTAGCTATGATATGTTTTCTGTTCACCTGGTATTCCATTAAGTATATCAGTATTAATAAAAGTACAATCATCATTTTTAGATGCTAAAATAACTGCCTTCAATATGTTATCTGAGAGTATGTTTTCGGAAATATTTCCAAACACCTCATTAATAATATTATTTTCATCTCCTATTAATTGCTGAGGTATTTCAATAATATTTTCACCAAACTGAGGGAATTGTGGGGCTTCATCATTACCAATTTTTTTCAAGAATTCGAAAAATTCTATTTCACTTGGTAAGGCTCTCACATTTTGAGTAAACGTTACTTTATGAAAATAAACAAATTTATGCCACCTCGTGACACAATTTTCAATTAAAGTTGCACGTGATCCATGTGGGACAACTGGTAAGATTTGCCTAAAATCACCGCACAGAAGTATCGTTTTCACTCCAAATGGTTTATGTTTATCATTTTCATCGCATAGATCCTGCAATAATCTATCTATGATTTTCAACACTTGCAGTGGGCACAAAGAAATTTCATCAATAATTATCAATTATGATGAATTTATGTAACGTCCATAGCTACTGTTTGCGGTAATATTCGCTACAGAATTTTCCAAAATGGGTATAGGCAATTTAAACACATTGTGTGAAGTTCTACCTCCAAGTAATATAGTTGAAGCTATGCCACTGAACGCTGTTGCAATGCAACTAAGATTAAGCGAATTTAATTTGTGAATGATTGCTGTTTGTGTGAATGTTTTTCCACAACCTGCATGAGCGGTTAAACAAAAAACATTAGATCCAGTGTCATGGTGCAAAACTTCACGAATCACACGATCAATTAGATTACGCTGTTCAATATTTGCAGTTTCATAATGCTCACAAAACAGAAACTCTTGTTCTATTGGATCAATAGTATTTGCTTCGTCTGTTCTCTGCGAATACGTGGGAACTGGTAAACCAAGTTCTTGACATGACAAATTATGAACATTCAAAATATCTTCAATTTCTAATAGAGCTGTATTAAAGGATACTTCTTCGTTGTAATCTCTCAAAAAATCTTCACTAAGATATACTTTAAATTCATTCCATAACGCCAATGCATTGGCTGGCACATTTAATGCACAAATGTAACCAAATAAATTTCGCATTTGTTTTGGTGAATGTAATTCTTTTGCTTCATTTAAACATTCTCGCCATTCATTATCATTTGATGCAATGCCGCGAGCATGGCACGCTTCAACAAAAGAAGCGTGTATAATTCCATTGTATGTTCTAACATCCTCAAATGATTTTGGACCACAGACATGTAATAAAAGCAATCGTAAATGGCAAAGTTCGATGTCTTTTGGTGATACTACATATATGCGTGTAATGATTTTATTACCTCCACGCCTTCTCTTCTTCCATTTTTTTCGGGAATCTTCCCACACATAATGCAAAGGAATTTCAATATACTTATATTCATGCGCTGATGGGTCTGATAGATTCAATTAAAAAAATGCTAATAATTTTGTTTGTCTTGCATTTTCAATTGCTTGACGTTCTTGCCCTTCTCGAAAGTAAACATTCTGTCTACGCGGTAAATGAATGTCAAGTCTAACGATGACATGTGACTGAAAATGCATTGGTAATTCATAGACGCGCCATACAGCTTCAGTTGATCCGACATAACGGCCATTTAAAAAATTTTTAACTTCATCAATTTGTATTTCTTGACCTGGTTCATTTCTCTCTGAACCTAATTTAACAGATGCACTATCATAGCCTTTATACACGTATTTATAAATGTATTTAACACTTTTAACTGTAGTGCATACTTCAACATTTATATGGCAATTAAATTTGGCAAGTAAATACGGATTGTATGGTACAACATAACGATTGTCGAGGCAACTACCGCGAACTTCAGCATTAATACCATTATCACGCCTTCTGTATAATGGATATCCATTTAATGATTAACATGTAAATTCATTAAATCGGTTTGGATAAACTTTTGTGCATTTTCCGTCTCTCATATATACAGAATTTGGATTAAGTACACCGCATGGACCATGCATCATGTGTTTTACAACATATTCATGTAATGTAGGATGTGTTTGAATGTTAGGAATCTCCGCAGATACAACTTTATCAATATCGGTAGCGTTAACAATTTTATCTTGCTCATTTAAAGAGAGTGAAATGTGAGCATGAGGCAATCCTCTCTTTTGAAACTCAATTGTATAAATGAGTGCTTTAACTTTACCGAAGATTTTTTTTTAGTGTAAGGCCCTCAATTAATTCTTTCAGTTTGGACTTGAATACACGCACAACAATATCAGGTCGAAAATTAGCTGACTCACCTACACCAATATTGCTAACTATTTCAGGCCAACTTGTATTGCAAGTCATTGTAACAAAGAAGGCTTTCCGAAATGTTGTACAATTGACATTGCATCTAAATAATTCTGATACATATTTCTTGGAGATCCATTGAATGAAGATGGTAAAATTACCCTACGGCCAACATTATTGGCATTGGGGTTCAATTCTAAATAATCTGTTAAATTGTTGTAAACTTCAGACCTATGACTTGTTTGATTTTGTCGAGTGAAATGTAACCTTGTGCCCTCTATTCTCACATACATATCAACTATCCACTGCAGACAAAATTTTTGTGAATGTTGCAACATGCTAAAATCTTCTCTAATTGCAAGTCGATAGGCTGCATACTGAAGCATGGTTAATTTATTTCTGGGCGCTCTTGAATTAGATGTAGTTGGTACATTATGAGAAATATTGATGTGCCACCCAGTATCACCATTTGGAAAAAGTAATGGATACGCTAGTGTCCAATGATGAATCCAAAACAGAGATATTTTTAATGGTACCATTAACTTTTGAAAACGAAACCATATTTCGTTCAAAGGGTAGCTCACCATCAACTGTACTAAATATTACTGCTACATCAGTTTGAACTGCATCATTATAACGGCGTAGATCTAAATCACGATTTACTTTAATGAGCATACATATTTCTTTATTTTGATTTTCAACTCTCTGACAATGATCTTTCATTGCAATGAATGACCGAACGAAAGGATTAATGCGTTCCAATTCAAGAGAGATTTCGCGCATTATATTGTTATTGCATGTTTGATTATAGTGTTCACGTAATCTATAATTGACAGCAGTGTCAACATCATAAAAATATAATTGCGCATAACATGGTGAGCGACCATATCCAGCAGTCATTGGACCTGATCTGTGATAAAAAACATCATGTATTTTAAAATGATACACTCCACACGTAACTGTATCCGAAATTTTAGCTTCTGAGCTAACCAGAGCAAATGATGAATTGTATTTACGAATGTTTTCAAAATAATTTTTTGACTTTCTTTTTATTGAAGGTTCATTTGAAGTAAGTCCATCATACAATGATTTAAAGTATTCATTTTGACTTAAGGCCGGTAATATTGCTTTACCCTTATGACAACATGAAGTCAATGCAGTACTTTCACCTAAAGTGACCTCAGATTCGAAATGTTTTGCATTGCAAAACCTGCATTGTAAATGCATTAATCCACAATCAAAAGTAGTATTAAAATTTCTTGGAATGTCATTTAGTGCGCATTTAAATGTATCCCTCAAAATAATTTCATCTTTTTGTATAGCATTTACATTATTTAAATTTGCATTTGGTCTATTATCATTTTGACTTTCACGGGAATATATATTCCTTCTTGTTTGTCTCTCACTCCGACCCGTCAATGTTATAATATTTACACTATTTAAATTTGCATTTGGTCTATTATCATTTTGACTTTCACGCGAATATATATTCCTTCTTCTTTGTCTCTCACTCCGACCCGTCAATGTTCTATGTCGAGGCATAATGGAAGTAGGTGCGAATATCTGAATGTAAAAAAACATGTAATGAAATTACTGAAACTAAAATTAGACAGGGTTTAATTTAAAAATAGTAAAATGTACTCACTTTTTTGAAACCACCAATAATAATTAGGCGAGAGTAAGTCAATTCAAATTCCTGCTACAAATTTTCTTTTTGCAACAGGTGTATATTAACCAAGCTGTATTTCACTTTCAACTGCACATTAGTATATAAAACACAGATATCTAATATACAAAATATAAAATAAACGCTTTTTTGCCTTGACATACACTCCACAGACTATTGAAAAGGAACATTTGAAATCACACAAAATTCACAGCTCATTCAGTCAATCTGTCAGTAATTATTTGTTGGCAACATTTTAAAATTCTTTGGCGACAATCTCTACTCTGTGCGACTGTTTGACCACAGACTATTATGTGTTTGGCATTGGCAGTATGAACGTAAACAAACGACAGACTATTATGTGTTTGACATTGACAGTATGAACGTACAGTAAAATGAAAAAATTATAATTTTATTGCCTGGCAACAAAATTATTTTATTTTTAACAATTACCATAGTTTGAAAAAGTTTAAATGAATTTTCAAGTGCAAATGAATGTTTTATTTTATTTTATTTAATGTATTTGTAACACAGATTATATATAAATTTTAGCTTTTTGCACTCCTTCTCCATATAAACTTTAACTATGCTAAATCTCACACTCCTCCGTGAGCGCAATATGCTTAAAAAGGGGTACAAAGTTTTCTCTTCACGTATTAATATATAGATTATATTATAATTTTGTTACAAACTACACTAAAAATATCAGAAATATTAAATGTCATAAAAACAAGATTATGAAAGACATATTATATACTACTAATTAGATACAGTTGAATGCATTATATGTAACGATTCTACAAAACCTGTTTTCAGGATCACATCTTGTTTACGGGCATCACATATTAATTAACCTACACATATAATAGCCATTCCCGTGTCTGAATGGTTAAAGTAGGTAAAAAAATAATACTAGCAACTCTTACATGTATATTTTTATTTCAACATCAATAAGACGTAATTGTAATAAGCATGTACTAATACTCAGAGTATTCTGTATTCAATGACCTAACCTTACGAAATTCTTCATCACAGGAGGCTATTAAGAAATACATTTATCAAGAAATATATTCGTAGGTTATTCTGCAACAATAAAGCGTTTCTTATTTCCATGCAGGGTTGCATCGACCTTTTTATCAATTCTACAATTTTACTTCCTACAGATCGTTTTCTCTACTTCTACTTGAATATCTTGAAAAACCTTCACCTGCTCTATCATTTTGCTTATATTTTACATTTTAATACTTTTTCTTGTTTATTTAATAGGATAATTAGAGAAATTAAGTACCAAAATATACAAAAAGCAGTGTTTTCATATGCCGTAAAATAACTCAAGTAATATTCTTAACTTAAACGTTATTAAAACAGAGATTTCGAATAGTACTAAACTTGTTGTTACGAAAGTTACATAGTCCATAAACATTATGTTTCACTAATAAAAGTCTAAAAGTACTTTCCGCGAGGAAAGCTAATTTCCTTCAGTTTATTAACAATTAAAGCTTTCTCTTCTCGCTACCTTAATGTACTTGCGCAGCTCAAAGGACGATTTTAGAATATTTAGGAAATTATCAGAAAAAGAGTAAAAATGATTTTGCGAGAGAGGAATTTAAAACTTTACAAACGCAAATACATTCACTGAATCCTTAAAATTCTTTTAACTGAGCGTTTTATATTTTAAATTTAATTGAACATTTTTATATTTTTATATTTTTAAGCAGTAAATTTTGCAAGCACTGGTATTATTTGCTACGAATAAGTGCGATGGTGTTTGAAAAAAACTGAAGTATAATAACATTAGCCTAAGAAGGTCAACAGGAGTGTAGATTGTGGGTGTGCGTTATCAACATTTATCAAATAATTAATAATTGTTTTTTACCTACTAGATACCTTGTCATTCCTTTACGTTACTACTGTGACGATTTTAAGAATATTTGATTTTATATTTTTAGGTAGATTTCACTCGTTACAGGTTGCTGAAGCAATAAAATTCGTTTAATATTTCAGCTTTAATTAATACAGGTTCAATAGGTTCTTAATATAAAAATATTATGAACTATTTTGTACAAAAACAATATAAACTTCTCATGTACAGTATGTCGAAGTATACGGGCATGCACATGCTCTCCTTCCAGTGTGCTCCCGCCGACTACATCTGATGTACAGTGTAGAAATTAATTGGAAAATTTAGTAACTTTACTACATTTGGTTGCTTTATATATTTTTATTATAATTATACATTGCTTCGTCATAGTTTATGTACTTCCTTGTTTATACACAGAAAAGTGTTTAATATTAACATGCACATGTATGTAATGGAGAAAGTGACTGGCGCTTTAACTTGTTCGAAGGGAAACATACAAAAGAACATGTAAACAATAGAGTTTGTAATCATGGGAATGTGGCATGATAGGATTGGTCAGTAGATCAAGCAATGCATTGTTTCCAACGTGCATAATTGCAGATCTTTGCATAATAACTGACGCGCTATGGGCATAGACTAAATAATAGATGTAGATTCCCGTATACCAATCGTACAAGAGGTTATTGACAACGAAAGCAGAAAACGTCAGCAAGGTTTATAAAAGACGCCAGTCCTTATCAACCAGCACACCAGACGGTTAAAACCAATTTTTCCAATAAACCTCACATAGGATAAAAGTGTTCCTAAAGAAGTCTAATCACGCAGAATAAGAAATTAACCATTTGCTCAGAACCCAGTAAAACAATATAAATTTATAAATGTTAGCAGCTGTGAATAAACAAAATTTCATATCTGCCAGTGTTCTAACAAATATAAGTTTAGTAATTTGAATTGATGTTTAATCGATTACAAGTTGCTGCTGTAGTAAAAGTGTTAGATAGGGCACGAAAGAGAGCATGCCTTATTGTAGCTTTTGATAGTTACGCATGCCGGAGAATATTTCTAGAATAGCCCTTAAGTTTTATAGACGGAATAAATTGACAATAGTGCTATCACTATTATGTAGCGGCCTCGGAAATCGGCAGGTGCAGTTACGTAAACGTTCTGCAGGTTTGTCGGCTAGACGTGCAGGTGCAGTATCTCTGTCAATTCCGTGCACTCAATGAACTTGAAGACTGTTCGAATACTCGTAACTACTCTTAACATTATACTACCACGCCGCCAAACGAATGGAAAATTATTCTGGAATATCTGCGAGACCTATATAAGCAACAGCGGCCAGCTTAGAATTTATTTACACCTAACGACATTGTAGGGTGCGGATCTGTGTGAAAATGATTGTACTGCGGAAATCGAATAGTTGACATTATTATTGAGTGCGGACAAATATAACTTGAATTATTGTATGAGATTATCTTGATTATTTGAATTTGTTATTTGTGATTATCTACAGTTGATAATTAGTGACTTCATTGTTTGTATGTATGTTTGTTTGTATGTATGACTCCATGTCTGTATTTTGTTTCCACTGTACAATACGACGATACGTGAAAACGTCGAAACAGTCTTTTTACGTAGGTAAAAGATAGGTCTACAAAAAAATATGAATTTACTTAAATTATATACAACATATTAAATATTGCGAAGATGCAAATAAATATTTTCGCATAGGATAATTATGTGTATATAAATTATGCACAAGTCTATATTGGAGGTGTAGAAAAATTATTTATTTATCACACAAGTAAACAATTGCTTATGTGATACATTTAAATTGAAAAAAATGTCATGTATAGTATTTGATTTATTATGAAAGATTTTATATAGTTCAGTTTTGGTAAATTTTACTTGAACGTAGAATTCCTTTACACTAGGCGTGACGTCACTCGCTCCGCCCCTGCTACGCTCCTCTCTCCCCTATGACCGCCGCTCTCCGCTCTCACACTCTCTCTCTCTCCCCGCTGGGGTTCGCCGAACAGCTGATAACACTGATACTGATTTCGCACACAAATTGTTACTTTCCGAATCGTTAGTTTTATCACTCGCAATTGGTTATTATTAATTATTGATTGTTATTAATTATTGATACTTAGGGTGATAAAGACTGATATTCTTAAAAAGCGGTGTATATTACTTACACCTTCCGGCTATTCTTGAAGTGTTCCGCTTAAATAAGGATTTACCAAGGTAAATAAATCTTCCTAAGCGGAAAATCTTCCACTAACACGTAATAGCACTTAATATATTATAATTGGTAGTTCACCCGCTTGGTTCTAATCGAAAAACTCGAAAAGAGTCCCAAGACTGATAGATGCTCTAGATTAAACCAGTTCGAATAAGAAAAACTCTTGACGAAGACCACACGTTCACTATACAACGGCTTCCGATGAACTGCCTCGAAGAACACATGACAGCTGAAGGATCTGACTGAAATTAGAGGCTTCTGATTGGTCAATCAACTGTCTACGTGGTAGATTGGACAAGAGATAGACGAGTTGCAGGCGAAACTATGTTTAATTCTGCGAGTGCCTGCTCAGATTTTATCTAGAAATTTTATTACTCTTCAACAGATAAAAGTGAAAAGTTGATTTTCTGATTACTAAAAAACCACATTTAAAAAATAGCTGAGAACAACTGAGTATATAGAAAATGTACCTATTTTCATAAATAATTCACTGTCCAAGTCTCATGCCAATAGGATAACTCACGCGGAAAATATAAAAACGAAGGTTCACCACACGCGAACGGGCGCACATATTCACAAAAATGTACATGACATTATAGGGCAGAAATTTACAAACAAATCGTTATAACACAAGTCCTTAGCCAACACTAAATACAAAACTTATAGCTAACTGACAAAAATTGCATAAATAAATCGAAACATGCTAATGTCCGTCATCCATGCTCTGATATTCTTATTCATAGATCATCATCCTGTGTTTTGTTGCAGGATTAAGCCCACCACGTATAAAAAAATTGTTTACATAAAATATAAATTTGTTTTCCTTCATATCCTAAATAAATAAAATATCATTCTCCCAATAATAATCATAATAATAACATAATAACTCCAAATAAACATAAATAAATAAACTTCTTTAAACAAAACATTCCAACAATGTCACTTTGACAGTAATAATACAAACAAATACACGTGGTTGAATGTGACTTATACTCTCAAACACAGATAAGCGTTGTAATACCTATTCTCTGTTTATTCAGTTTTTTTCTTTTAACACCTCATGTTGTAAGCGTCAATTATGTAATGTCAAATATGTAAATCAAAACAAATAAATAAATAATAATTATTGAATAGGCTCGGTGTAATGGATAGGCCTCTAATTATGAACGCCTATTAGCTAAAACACAAAATTTTTTTCTGTATTAATTAATTAACCCACTTGTTTGTAATAAATTCGAGTCCCTAGGCCACGTTGTTAAGTCAAATTATGTAAATAAATACTTTAAAATAAGTTATCAGTTAGTTTCTTTATTATTCTTAAGGTATGTCAGTTCTTCGTTAACGCTTCACTAGGCGGTCTGTTTTGAATGCACTGTCTCTGTTTTTTAATATCACTGGTATAGAGATACATACGGATTTTTATCTTTATTATACAAATAATTAATTCGGTTTGTGTTTCTTTGATATAGAATTAAAATAAAATTTGTTGGTAAAAATGAACAATACTTAAAATCAAAATATTATCGTTGCTCGCCTACAAATACAAATTTACTTTTCAATTCTCATGAACGCCAACACTCGTAATTTGAGAAATTATTAATTATTAGAAGTAATTACACTAGCACAAAATCAATCCTTTTCAATATTTTTTATTGAGGTTTCAAATCGTTTCTTTTTCAAAATTAAAATAAATAAATAATTCTTAACATGAATTACCGTGGCTTGATATATTAATGCTCAGCGGTTGGCACTATTGAAAGTTTTCGATCTCAGAATGGTTATCTGTTACACTATGTAAATATAACCACGTGTGTTCTTTTGACTACAATAATTATTGAGAAAATGTCATTAGTGAAGTACAAAACATCACAGTTTAAAATTATAATATGATACAACAAAACAATAACTTACAACTATAGTACTGAGCAGTTCGTGAGTGCCGAACAGTGTCTTTTTAGGTTAAGAAATACTATACTTCTTTAAAATTAAACACAGAAAAATAATTACTTAACCACTAAAAAATTCACCAGTGTTAGTGTCTGATAGTTCAGTGTTTGTGAAAAAATAGTTCACTAGTGTATATGGCGTCACAGGTTGGTTTATAATAACTGTTAAAAAGTTGTTTTTTTAAACTTGAATTAATATCACAATACTTTCCTTTTTATGTTCACATTGTCTTATTCCTTTTTGGTTGTTTACACTATATAATTCATTTATTATGATTTTAACAATTCACTATATAGATTTATCACTTGATTACAATTTAGCTCAGGTTCACTGTACACCTAACCTCTCTGTTCGAGCCCGATTGCAATTTCCTGTCCAAAAGTGTTGCGGAGGCTCTGATCTTTACTACTCGAGGTTTGACAATCAACGAACTAGCTTGGGTTAAATTTTGGGGCTTTCTGGTTCAAAATATGCGAAATTCCGATTTACTGAAACGCCAAGCATTGTCATCTCATGGCGTCGGTTTTTCTTGTCAAAATTACATCAAAATATTAATTTTAACATACCTATCTTATGCTAGGCACTAAAGTAATAACATTATTACCAATGAAATCCTCTACTGATCATTTTGATATCTCATTATATAGGATTTTGTTCAGTATTTCTCAAAGTGACATTTTTTAAATTTTGGCCTAATATAATATTTCATGTTTAAAAGTATTCTTTTTGATACACACCCATTTCCCTTTACTTTACATATGATCTTAACTGTTAACAAAATTGATTTTAATACTAATTATAACAAATGTGATATGTTTCTAATAAAACATATTGTTTGTCCCATAGACATATTATTGTCTAGTGTACCCTTGAATATTAACTATTTCTTAATGTACAAATGCTTATTTACAACACATAATAATATTAAGTATCTATTCTTTATCCTTTATACAGTTCTTTTTTACCTTCCCTGAAGTAAATGCAAGCTCTGTAAAAATAAAATTGAATCAAACAATCTTAACTCATCTACTACCAATAATCATTATGACCTATTACCTAATATAACTACACATTCTAGAAAATAACATCATAATGAACAAATTCTCAGTTACTCTATTACAAATAATTATTATTACCTATTCCCTAATATAATAGTTAGTTCATGTTTCATATTCCTATTACTACAAATATTATATAACACTATTAATTACATCTTGGTACTTCGTCAACATATAATAATGATCATTCTGAGAAACTGGATTACAATAATTAGTTTAACAAATATTACATAACATTATTAACTACATCTTGTTAGGCCTTTAAAACATAATAATTGTCATTTTGACAACTGAATACTACAATAATTAGTCCAGCAAATATAACATAGCATAATTAATAAAACAGCATAATTACCATCTTGGTAATTCTTTAAAACATAATCATTGTCCTTTTGCTAACTCTCTATTATAATATTTTTAATGTAATATAACTTTATTTACACATTTAGGTAATACCATTTTTCCTCTCTAAATTGTCTATATGTTGATTTATCATAGGTAGATAAAACTACCTAATCCAGTCATAGTTTTTATTACATTTTATGCCTATTACTAAACAATCATTATGTAAGATAAGTGATTGATGGATGTACACACCTTCACTTCACAGTCCAATGTTAATCAGCTATACTTGATATTATAGGGCGTTTACCTATTCTTACTATAATTTACTATGAAGTCATTACTGAAACTAGTGGTTACAAGGTTTTAACTAGACATGATTAGTATTCTTATATTATATTTTATCATTATTTAGTCTTGACTACACCTATTAGTACATATAATTTACTATATAAGTTTATTGCTTCTCTATTGTTATGTACTTCAATATAAATGGGTTTCAAATCTTTATTTTAAGGGAACCGTCACGTTACAGCGTATCAACACTTCTGACGTCATTATTGTAACTGAAAGTATACTCCGTTCATTCAAGTCATTTATTCTAACATCTCTTCTAATATTCTTTAACTTACACTCATATTTCACATAATTTTCTTAGAACATACATACCACCTATACCATGGCATATTAGGAACAATTATCTCAGACATAGGGATGATGGGTGGAATTTCCCTATCACACGGTTAGTATTAAGGTTGGTTACAATATAGGTGTTTTTACCAACTTGCTCAGATAAAATATATGGGCCATTGTACAACCTAAAGAATTTGTCTGAGGTGTTATCCTTCCTGTGACCGACATTCAAAGCCCTCAGGAGTACCCTGTCGTCAATTTTAAAGTTTACCAGCATGTGGTTTGCATTAAATTTTTCAGTCCGTTCTTCAGCACATTTCTTAATGCGTCTCTTGGCTCCTATCCGTTTCACCTCCCTCGGAATAGGCAAATTTTGTTTAGCTATCCTCCTGATGCTCCCATCCCAGACACGCTTGGGCATTTCTCCGGTTTGCAACTCGTTAGGCGTAAATCCTGTCGTCTCATTGTATTTCCCGTTGATGGACGCCTCGAAAAACTCGAGATAATCCGGCCATCTTCTATGGTTGGTATTACAATAAGTACGGAAGAGTCGACCTAACACTCTGTTGACCCGTTCAGCGAGGTTGCCCTGCGGTCTCCGGATCGCTGTTAACACAGTCTGGATTAAATATAATTATTTCACTACGACTCGGAACAATTTTGTGTTCCGAGTCGTAGTGAAATAATTATATTTAGTTAAGAAACGGACACGTCATGGACAACGCAATCCAAGAACAGTCTGGATATTGTACTTTTCCAATTCGGATTGCCACTTCCTATTGGTGAAATGTTTACCCTGGTCAGATAAAATTTTCTTAACGTGACCATATTTAGGGATGTATTTATTAAAATGACATTTAATACGGCCGCCGTGGTGGGTCTTCCTATTGCATAAAAACTTACATGTTTAGATAACACATCCGTGCACACCACCAGATTCTTCATACCCCTCGATGCACGCGGAAGTAGACCTAAAAATTCAGTACATAATAACTCATTTTTGTATTTAGTAATAATATTGCCCATTTCTACATAGTATGATGATTCGGGTACTTTGCAGTTTGGCATATGTGGCAGGTACGCAAAATAGATTTAACTTTTCTAGCCATATTTAGCCACACAAAGTCTTCTCGCATAGCTAAATAGCATATATATGCTCCCACGTGCGCCAGACACTCGTGGTGCACTCAAATTAAATCTTCGACTAGTTTATCCGGTACCATTATCTTCCGCTGCCCGTCTATGATTTTGTATAACACGTCATTGGCTATTTTATACTTTGGGTTGTACTGTACTCTTATATCATCGCTGATTGTCTTTAATTTAGCATCCCGCTGTTGCTTGATGTTTATATATTTTAACCTAGTTTTTAATGTATCTGGTAATACATACTTTACTGTCAAGATCTGCACTTCATTCTTTGTTGAGAAGTATTGTTGTTCAATTATAGGAGGATATCTATTTAATGTATCTGCTATTTTGTTTTCACTGGCGTTGCAATATTTTATACTAAAATCATATTCTTGGATCGCCATGATCCATCGTGATATGCGCGCATTTGCGAGTTTAAATTTGAGCATGAAAAACAACGCCTGATTGATAAAATCTCGAAGTGTTGATCCACAAGGTAATACCTGAATTTGCTGATACAATATACTATCGCGAGAATTTCTTTCTCCGACGTAAAATAGTTTCTCTCAGCGCCCTTTAATGAACGACTTACGTGGGCATTTACATTGTGTTCACCTTGGTGATTCCGCTGATATAACAGTCCGCCGATCGCGTAGTCCGACGCGTCACAATTATATTCTCATTCATAGATCATCATCCTGTGTTTTGTTGCAATATATATATTATAACAACACACATTAATGTAAATTTACGACTTTAATGCAATGATATTTATGCATGTGTTAATTATATAATATAATAATGTTGTTAGATGTAATCGTAATAACAAGAATGCGTGATACGTTTTTCAGATATTTACATTATTTATTTAACAACATCTTTACTTACTTCGGAAATAACAAAAATATTCATTATTCATCTCTTGTGCGATCTTATGCATTGTCTTCTGATGAACAATTTACATGTTATACAGAAATCTTATTATCTACTCTTAACTATCAATTATTTTTGCTCTCGGCTTACTCATTCAGTGTGGTCTTATTTACAATTGCTTATTAATTTATTTCAACAATGATTTTACTTTTATTTCAATTCCTTGGCTTTTAATCTTACTTGGGTTTAATACTTTTCTACTGCATATTCATTGTAATTTTATCAAAGAAAAACTTTATAAATTAATTTAATTTACTTCGATTTCAACCAGATATTGCTCTTATAGCATTTACGTTATCTTCATATCCTAATTGCTTTGCATGCGATATTCTAATTTAACAATCTGCCTTTACACTACTATGTACAATTTAATTATTTTTATCAACAGTTCGAATGATTTTAATTCTAGTTTTAATTATTGTTTTCCAATTGTGGGTAATTATTATGGTTTTTGTCACCTCGTTTGATGTGGTAAATTATCGATGTGTCCTCCTCCGGTGCTATTCCGTGTCCTCGGGTCCTCGCGTCCTCTGGTCCTCTTCCAGGATTCCACTGCATGTACTGCTACTTGTTGTCTCTCCTCACATCATGGGCTCTATGTGTGCATAGAACCTCTGCATATGTGCTCTGCTACTCTGCTTTGACTTATAGTTCGTCTTGTGACTCTTCCAGTAGATTTAAAACAGCGTTGTTGACTGACGTAGCCTCCAGCGGCAACGGTTGAATTAAGAAGAAGCTTTATTATCGCGACCTGGTATTTATAACCACATCGTGCAAAACTCCTGTCTGAACAATATCAGTCTGGTCAGTGTTTGTCGAAAGCGTCCTTTTTACCACTCTCGTTCGATTCACTAATTTCGCTTATCTTCGCGAATTGCGAAGTCTGTTTTACACTACACTCTGCTCAGTCGATCGCGAATTTTCATATGTCTATTATATGTAACTTACACTTCTTTATTATAATTATTCAGGGAGTTATTCACTATTTTATTCATTGTAATTTCACTTTAAGTCACTTTTAAAAGATTCTTAACCCTTTGCGCATCTATATAAAATAAATACTTTGGTGCATTTAGTTTTTACGTTAATGTACATAGTTTTCATATAATTAAAATAATACTTAAATTCTAACATCAATTGAATAGGGTTTGTTACTGTTCAGGAACAGACAGGTTTCACATACACAAACAAAATACACGTGTATACACAGCTAGCGCCAGATGGCCAGCTATGCGTGTACATGCCTGAACGGTGCGTTCCCTATTTTTTAAAAAATCCAGCTTGCAATCTGGATCATGTCTATCGACTATAGATTTATTTATTTTTATATTTATTTTTATTAATTCTTTTAATTATTTTGGCAATGCGCAGTACCATATATACATATGGTTGTACTGTCGCAATATATATATATATATATATTTTTATCACTTTCAGCTACAGTCCGTTTCATGATGTATACAATACATTTAATATTTATACATAAATTTACCTCAACATCTTGAGGTAAATTTATGTATAAATATTAAATGTAATATACATATTTTAACACTAGATATATCTATACTGGTGACAAATAAATATTTCTGTATTGTACAAAAAATAAAAAAATTTTAATTTAATTAAAAAAAAATTAAAAAAATATTTTATCTTTGGTTATAGTTTAAATAATTAATAAATAATTCTTGTTATTGGTTTTTGTCGAAAATTTAAAATTCTGTAATTTATTTTGTCAATTTATTCACTTCTGGTTCACGGTAAATAAATTAGGTGTTATAAATATGATTATAATAAATTTCAGATTGATATAAATCTTTACCTTTTCTTAATTTCTTATAAATTTATCATTTGATCATTCTTTTAGTTATAATTCATGAATTAAACTCCTCCTTTAAAAGTGTTAGGTATTACATTTTGAAATGTTTTAATAATTTAATACATCTTTTTATATTATTCTTTTAATGTATAGTATCAGTTAGAGTAGTTGGTGATTGATTCACCTTATATAAATCTCATTTCTTTACTTGGTTTATTAAACCTTCTTACTCAATTATAATGTTATTTGGAATTTATTATTTGGCCTAGATTTTATATTTTTACATATACTGTTTTTCAAATAATGTTATTTCTATACACCTCCTGACATTCTAAAATTAACACAATATTAAATAAAATTTTCTTATATTACTATTGGTACATGTAGCAGTGTATTCTTGCTCATAATACAAAAACAATATTGAAAATTAATTAGTCTTTAAAGTTAGACATTTTGGTTTTAACTAATTTTTAAAATACATAACACACATTTTATAAATTACTATAGTATACAGACATAAACATTTTATGCTGTATGGAACTGTTATATTAACAAACCTTCTTATCTTAATAATAATCCTTATTCTATTATTCCACCTTGAAATGTGGAGTTCACAGGCTCTAAACATAATTAGCCATTTAAAATTTTAATTTTTGTAAACTTAATTTAACTTCAGTCCTTTCTGTTTATATTATGTATTATATTTTAATCCCCTGTCACAGTAATTATTCCCCACCTGCTCTCTTTATCATTTATATTTCTATGAACGTTTTTTGATAAGAAGTGGCCTCTTCTATGAAACATTAGAAATATTTTTATAACAAAATTTCATGACATGTTACCTCTGTAATTATATAAAACTTGAAGTTATTTAATAGCACATAGTTCAAGTAACAGTTACACCTTTATTTGAAGTTTATTATATTAAAAATCACTTGCACTGGTACACTTACACTGTTGGTTCTGACTTATATTTGAGTTCTACAATATTCTAAGACCAAACTTTTAGTTATAATTGACTGTGAAGATTTGTTTATTTTATTATATAATAACTTTAGTTGGTGCACTTCTATTCACATTACTAAATACTTTTTTTTATAATTAATTTACATTGCTTTGAGGTTTTGGGGTGTTATACTTTCTTTGGGTGATATTAATATTTGGTTTGGGGTTTATCATTGTTAATAATAATAGGCTTATCATGGGTATTGCTCGTAGTCCTCCCATCCTATATCTTCTTTTCTTCTCTTCTTCCTTCTTGGGTTTTCCAAGGTAATTCGGTTTCATTATGTCCTTTGGTTGGTTCGGGTATCTTCTTTATTATCTGCTGCTAACCTACCTGGGTATTCTCCTGATTTTATTTAGTTTCTTTTGATTTTTATTTTCTTGATGCTTTATAGTTGCAATTTTATTAATTTAATTATACCTTTCTTTATGGGTGTGTTTTTATGTGATATTTAATTATTTTCATTTGATTTTTAATTATTTTCCTTCGATATTTTTTTTGAGTTAATTGTAATTTAATGTATTTATGATCTTAATGGAATAATTACTTAGTGGATTATCTGCCATGCTACAGATTGCCCTCCTCCAGAAGTGATTAGTTCAGACTATACTTGGTTTGTCTGAAATAATTGCTTATGATAATTATTATATTTTTTATTATTCTTGACTTCCTTCCATTTTTAAAACTTTCTTCTACATAATTGAGGTTACATCTATTTCATTCTTAATTGATCTTCCTTGATAGTAATAGTCATCTGAGTTTCATATTTATTATTTTATTTTCATTTTTCTTCTTGGTGTTTTATCCCTGGTATATTTATTCCCTATCATTCCCTAACACGTAAGCTGGTGCAGTTGAGAGAGGCACTGTACGCTACTTACTCTGCTGGCCAATACTTCACTTTTATTTGATTACAGAGGCAAATCGTCTCTGCTCAAAAACATATTAATACTGCTGGACTTATCTACAGACAGTTATTAAAAAATTATTTAAGAATAGTGCACTTTTATTACTATTTAAAAAAATATCTTTGGATACTTCACATCGTATATTGCTCAGAGATTTTAATATTCCTATCTCAGTTATTATTCTGACTTGTTAGCTTCATGGTTATCTCAATTCTTATTATGGTGGGAAGCTCTTTTTTTAATATAATTATCATTGTTTATTGTAATATAAAGTTTTTGTTATTAATTCTTTGTTCTTTTCTGGTTTTTATTACAATCTACTTTTGTTTATTGATAGCATATATTTCTGATAATTTTTGTTTGTTTCCCAGCTTTTATTTATTCCACTAGTTCTATATTCTAGCACTTTCTTCTAATTGTCTTTATTACACTCGACACTTATTTCATGATCATACTCATTAGTGATTTATTTAATTACATTTATTTTTGTTCTTTTTCTCAAATTACTTCTCTTTGATTTTTCATTCAAATGATTTCTTTAATTAATTTTTAATAAGGTTGTTGTTTCTCTTTGTATTACTTCAAAGTGTTAGTATTTTTATTTCAACACAATTTTGTTCATTTAATCGTATCACTGGTTTTTATTTCCTTTTATTTAATTTCATAGAATGAGTTTTATAAATTATTGGTTGAAATCATCTTATTGATTTCTCGCGCATCTAGGCATAGACGGACTTGTCCGTTTTTCTTAGGAATAGCCACGATAGGACTGGTGTATGGGGATTGGCTACTCTCTATTATGTCACGGTTAATCATCTTAGTTATTTCAGCTCTTACAGCTTCCTTTCGTGATTGCGCGATGGGGTATGACTTCCGGTTAAAGTCCACTGTATCTCGAAATTGTAGAGTACACTGGACGTTTTTGACCTTACCGGGCTCGTCAGAAAATACTGATCGGTATTGTTCATATATTTTTATTAATTTATCCGCTTGGTGTTTTTGCAGCCTTTCCCTTGTAATACCGCTCCGGAAATCCTTGATGTCCTGGATCTTTTGGGACCATAATTCCTCATTAGCGTTATCGTCTATTATCCGCTCAATCATAGGAGGGTTGTTTATATAATTGATTTTGCGGATTTGTTGGTGGTTATCGCTGGGAATTACTGTATCGCTACCAACCAAGTAAGCCGTCCAAGTTTGTCCGTTCGTAAAAAGTGATAATTTCTCCGTTCGTAAATAGATTATTGCGGAGTTTCGTCTGAGAACATCGCACCCCACTAACGTGTTAAACGGTAGCCCGGTTGCCACTAAGAATTCCATGTCAATCGCTATACCACAGCTAATCACATTGGGTGAAACTTGTCTTCTTATCGTCTAGTTTTGGCGGCCGGTGGCGCCTAGTAGAATAATATTATTCAACGGCAATGTCGGTAATATTCTTCCGCATTCCCGTTGTATTCTCTCCAATTCTGTCGCACTAATTATTGAGACATTGGAACCAGTATCGATCATTAGCCTTGCGGGGACTCCTTCTACCTCCGCATCGATATGTATTATTTCATTATTTATATTATTGTTGGGGCTAGTATCATCCTCCTCCAATAATTCGTGTCGAAGGATTTTTAAATAATTACAACCTATTATTGTGATACGATTGGTGTCAGTTGCTCTTGGCAACTCATTTATATACCCAGGATTTAGGAGCAGTAATGGGTCTAGGTTATTTATTACCGCCTCCTCCCGTTGAAATGTTTGATTTCATCGTTATTATGTGTCGCACTGCTTGAGGCATCAGTCGGGAGACCTTGAGTGGGTCCTTGCCGCTCTGCGCGATGATCCACCGGTTGTTCGCGGTTTGTCTGCCGTTCCGTATTGTCTAGACTTGTACTCCGCCTATTCTGATTATACTTTGGTTCGTCACGTTCTCGGCTCCTCCGCCGATCCTCATATTCATGGTAGCTGTTGCGTCGCTGATGGTAGTACCTACGGTGGCGACCGTCTTCAGCGCGTATGAAGTTTACCCTCGGTCTAGAAAACCTATTATTACTATTGATATTATTTGTTTGTTGCCCACGATTATTATTATAATAACGTTCATTGTTATTTTAGTTGGGGTTTCTCTGACTATTACCGTTGGGGTTTGGGTAATATGGGTTTCTATTACCCTGATAACCATTATTTGTTGTGTTATTATTCTGATTACCTTGAACGTGGTTATTGTTATTATTATTAGAATTGTTATTAATGTTATTACTTGGTGGATTGGCGCGGTTTCCCTGGTATCCTTTGTTGTTGTTGTTGGTATACGGATAGTTCCTGGGTTCTGGCCGATTATTCCTCCTCCGGCTTTGTCGGTAATACTACTCTTTCTCATAATTTTCGAGAAGTTCAGTCATGGCCTGTATGGTTGTGATTTGGCTGGCTCTCCGTACTCGAATAACCTCTTCATCATAGTGATATGATAACTTGTTTATGAGGCATTCTTCTGGTATGGCTGGTTCCAAATGCTTAGCCATACATACTTTGCCGAGGAAGTATGCTGTCATTGAGCTAGCCACCTGTTGTTTGTAACGTCCGTGACAGATATTGTCACTGATTAAGTTTTGGGTAGTCTCAGACCAGTATTTCGCCTTAAACAAGCTCTTGAACTGCTGGTAATCTTCGATATCACTACGGTTGGCCATCCACCAATGATCGGTCATTTCTCGAAATGATTCGTCTAACAACTCCCGGTTATTGACCCATCTGTTGCCCCTATGTTTGGCCATGTACTCCTCTATTCGGGCCAAGAACTCCATGGGCTTTCTTTTATATTGGCGGAAGTTCAACCACTCTCGATTCTCATTCATGGGGAAATTAGTGAAGTTGGTCGGTCGGTTTCGGATTACCTCCATCTCTTCCTGGCTCTGCCGCACTTGACCGGTGATACTGGTCATTACCGCTTCCATCCCGTCGCACCTTTCTGTGACTTGGTTTCGCACCTTACTTATTTCCTCTTGGGTTTCCTTTCGGTTTTCTTCCAACCTTGTCTTATGGTGTTCCTTGATTTGGGTAATTTCGGTCTTTATTTCTTCCTTGACTTCCTGTACTTCATTCTCCGTTTGGCGACATCTTTCGTCAACTTCCCTGATCTGTTGGTTTACTATTATTGCCTCTTGTTCCAATTTCTTATTTATAGATTTTTTAGTGTCGTTGATTTTCCTGTTCAACTCTTCCTTTGCTAACTCTATTCCCTCGTCTACCTTGTTCATGTTTTCCTGGTTTACTTCTCTTAATTCTTCTCTTAACCGTTGGTTATTCTCATCCAGTTTCTCCTCCATCTTCTGATTGTTTTCCTCCAACTTTCCCCTCTGTTGTTGATTGTCGTTTTTCATCTTCCTACTATTCTCCCTTAACTCTTCCCTTAATTATTGGTTGTCATCTTCCATCTTCTTGCTGGTTTCCTCCATCTTCTCTTCCATCTTCTTACTGTTTTCCTCCATCTTCTCTTCCATCTTCTTACTGTTTTCTTCTATGTCCCTCCTTAATCCTTTTTTTGTGGATTCTATGTTCTTACTTATTTCGCTTAAATCTTCCTTCAAGGTCTGTTTGTCTTCCTTTATTTCCTTACTCGATTCTTCTTTTGTAGAATCCATTTTCTTATGCAAGTCTTCCTTGGTGGATTTGATTTCCTCCTTCAAATCTTGACTCATTTGTAAGAGCATTTGCATCATTCTATCCATCTTCGTATCTCCATTGGTATTGGATTTCTCCTTCTCCTTTTCTGGGACATTGACGTCCCCTGTTTCCGTTGGTACTTCAGGTTTTTCCTCTGGTGGTGCGGGTTGTTTATGTTCCACCGGGGTTACTAACACTTCTATATTTTCCACGGGTGTTGCCTCCTTGTCCCCCATATCGACTTCCCTTTCGGCCTCTGCCGCCCTCTTCTTAGAAGTAGCACGACGCTGCATGTTGCTTCCTTCTTGATCGTATAACCGTTGCCAAGCTTAATTAGTAATTGGGCAAGTTATTGTAGTCCTTCAATCGCTAATTAAAGCCCTCTAGTTGGACGCCAATTTGTAACACTAGACCTGTCTATACAGGTTACAAATAAATATTTCTGTATGTACAAAATATAAAAAAGTTTTAATGTAATTAAAAAAAAATTTTTTATGTTTGGTTATAGTTTAAATAATTAATAAATAATTCTTGTTTTTGGTTTTTGTCGAAAATTTAAAATTCTGTAATTTATTTTGTCAATTTATTCACTTCTGGTTCACGGTAAATAAATTTGGAGTTAATCAGATTGTCTCACTTGACCAATCGATTGGCGATTTTCTTCTATGCTTCAGTATATCACTCTCCTTTAGTAAGGGTCGTCTTCCAGTAAGTCCTGTAGTTAAGGAAAACTCTTATTTTAACTGGTGAAATAAATTTAAAACCATATAATTGAATTAATTTGATTTATTGACAAATTTTCAGAAAATATCGATTTAAAATCGATATTGACATAAAGTTCGACTCTTCAACAGGGATAATCGATTTTCAAGACAGGTTATATTATATAATTATTTTATGAAAGGTTCTTTTAACGGTTATGGTTATAATAGTCAGAGAAGGGGCAATCATAGAAAGTATAACATTAGTAAATAAATCTTATTAATTAATAAATACACAAATTGATAATTATATATATATTGTTTATAATGCACAAGTTTATACCCAATGTTGACTGGATGAAGTCAATCGAGAGAGTTGCTTTGCATAACGGAACCATCATGGCCGCCGCCTCGTCGTTGAAGAAAACGTGAATGTTATGTCTAGAATTTCTGACAATAAAATTGCCTTCACAACTGTTTTCTGTTCTCCGTAATATTGTATAATGTCTATTGTGTTGTTAGAGGTGTTCTGGTTAAATGTTCCGTGTTCACTGGCTTTAAATGTTTTTATTTGGTGTGTTCAACTTTGTCTGTGTATTGCGAAAAATCGTGTAGTTCGTTTGTAATGTTAATTATTAACGTTCGATAGTTTTATGAGTTTATTCCACTTGTATTCAGTTAATTATTGTTTGTTTTCACTGTTTGTGGTGGTGTTGTTCACTGTTTATATGTTTAATATTCCAATTTTGGTATCTCTCTGTCATTTACTGATTTGAGGCTAAAATTTTACACGCCATTAATATATTCGCTATATGTTCTTAGCGCGAGCTTCAATCAACCGTTCGCTTCGAATGATAATTAAGAACTGTTTTACTTCCTTCATCTCCAGAAATATCTTGCCAAGTTAATATTAAAAATGTATTGTTTAATTATAAATCCACTTCCTCTTCATGAGATTCAAAATACATTATATTGAGAATATTTTTTGTTTATTAGTTTCTTTCGTGAACTATTAATTACATAATTGGTTTCTTTAACTCCTTCTGTTCAATTTGACATACAATAGTCCATATTTATGAAGATTTTTGTCAAAATTGCTATATTTCTGTCATTTTGGAAATATAGGCCCAATATCTGCTTCCTGTCCTTGTCCAAAATTATTAGCCATATTAGGTGTTATAAATATGATTATAATAAATTTCAGATTGATATAAATCTTTACCTTTTCTTAATTTCTTATAAATTTATCATTTGATCATTCTTTTAGTTATAATTCATGAATTAAACTCCTCCTTTAAAAGTGTTAGGTATTACATTTTGAAATGTTTTAATAATTTAATACATCTTTTTATATTATTCTTTTAATGTATAGTATCAGTTAGAGTAGTTGGTGATTGATTCACCTTATATAAATCTCATTTCTTTACTTGGTTTATTAAACCTTCTTACTCAATATTAATGTTATTTGGAATTTATTATTTGGCCCAGATTTTATATTTTTACATATACTGTTTTTCAAATAATGTTATTTCTATACCCCCTCTGACATTCTAAAATTAACACAATATTAAATAAAATTTTCTTATATTACTATTGGTACATGTAGCAGTGTATTCTTGATCATAATACAAAAACAATATTGAAAATTAATTATTCTTTAAAGTTAGACATTTTGGTTTTAACTAATTTCTAAAATACATAACAAACATTTTATAAATTACTATAGTATACAGACATAAACATTTTATGCTGTATGGAACTGTTATATTAACAAACCTTCTTATATGAATAATAATCCTTATTCTATTATTCCACCTTGAAATGTGGAGTTCATAGGCTCTAAACATAATTAGCCATTTAAAATTTTAATTTTTGTTAAACTTAATTTAACTTCAGTCCTTTCTGTTTATATTATGTATTATATTTTAATCCCCTGTCACAGTAATTATTCCCCACCTGCTCTCTTTATCATTTACATTTCTATGAACGTTTTTTGATAAGAAGTGGCCTCTTCTATGAAACATTAGAAATATTTTTATAACAATATTTCATGACATGTTACCTCTGTAATTATATAAAACTTAAAGTTATTTAATAGCACATAGTTCAAGTAACAGTTACACCTTTATTTGAAGTTTATTATATTAAAATCACTTGCACTGGTACACTTACACTGTTGGTTCTGACTTATATTTGAGTTCTACAATATTCTAAGACCAAACTTTTAGTTATAATTGACTGTGAAGATTTGATTATTTTATTATATAAAAACTTTAGTTGGTGCACTTCTATTCACATTACTAAATACTTTTGTTTATAATTAATTTACATTGCTTTGAGGTTTTGGGGTGTTATACTTTCTTTGGGTGACATTAAAATTTGGTTTGGGGTTTATCATTGTTAATAATAATAGGTTTATCATGGGTATTGCTTGTTGTCCTCCCATCCTATATCTTCTTTTCTTCTCTTCTTCCTTCTTGGGTTTTCCAAGGTAATTCGGTTTCATTATGTCCTTTGGTTGGTTCAGGGTATCTTCTTTATTATCTGATCCTAACCTACCTGTGTATTCTCCTGATTTTATTTAGTTTCTTTTGATTTTTATTTTCTTGATACTTTATAGTTGCAATTTTATTAATTTAATTATACCTTTCCTTTATGGTGGTGTTTTCATTTGATATTTAATTATTTTCCTTCGATATTTCTTTTGAGTTAATTGTAATTTAATGTATTTATGATCATAATGGAATTATTACTTAGCGGATTATCTGTCATGCTACAATATATATCATAAAAGAATTTTAGATACCAAAGGCACAGCAATACAAGGGGAGTTAGGCGGCATTCCACATTGGATCTGGAATAAATTACTGTATACCGTACACCTCCAGGAACGTCAATTTGCCAGGAATCATTTCTTCCTAGTTCCTTCTAATTTTTTATAATATATTTACAGACCGTTATAATAAAATATAATATGTTTTATGGCCGTTATATTGGTGACACTTTTCTGATTTTTAATGGTACTCTACGCCAAATCAGTAATCTTAAAACCACATGAATACTGTTACTCACAATATTCAGTTTACTATGGAAACTGAAACCAACAATGAACTCAACTTTCTCGATCTTACTGTTACTAGGCGGCTTAACAACTTAAATTTTAAAATTTACAGAAACCTACCACCACAAACATGACCATACATGCAGACTCACACCACCCTTTTTCTCAAAAATTAGCGGCCTACAACAGTTTCATTCACAGGCTTTTGATGATCCCCCTAAATAATGATGATTTCGAGTGTGAACTCAACATAATTAAACACATAGCTATGGCCAACGGATATGAGTGCCAAATGATTGACAACATCCTTAAAAAACACAAATCCCGTCGTTCCAGACAGACACAAGATAATACACCTAATAACAAATTCATCTCAACAACATACACCGAGTTGATGCCTAAGATCCTAACATCCACCTTAAGTAAAATAGGTTATACCGTTATCTTTAAAACAAATAACCGTCTACCGAACTTGGTTCGTCCAGTCGTTCAGACCAACATTGAATCCAAAACCGGTGTTTATAAGCTTATATGCGACGATTGTGACCCTTTTTATATCGGCCAAACAGGTAGACCTTTTATCAAACGATTCCGTCAACACACACCACACAGCCACTTTAACAGGGGTGATTTTTCCCTAGATAATAATAAATCTAACTTTACACGGCATCTAGTTTCGAGCAATCATTCATATACCAATTTCAACGCTAACCTTATACCTCTACATTATTGTAGTAAGGGCTGTTACATGGATGCACTCGAAGAATTCGAGATATATAGAGGTCATAATAACCCCGATATATGTGACCACATACTCAATGATAAACTTAACTTCAGGTCCAACCCACTATATGATACCGCGCTGCGATCGCTTACAGATAGTACTAGATAATAGTGCCCATCGACACAGTATTGACATGCTACACGCGGTGCACCGTGTCGGTTAATAGTACGCTTATAATATGTTCATTCAGTGTGTTTTACGTATTTGTTTATTATGTGTTTGATTTAATATGGAATTTATTATATAACGAGCTCCTTTGGAGTGAAGGTCTGAAGATGGGTCATATGGCCTGAAATGCGTAACCCAGCACAAATTACGCTTGACGTCACTTGACGGAAATTATAAGGTAAATTATATAATCTTTACAGACTACTATTATTATTGTTAGAATTATTATTTGCCCGGCTGTTATTCCATAGTCTACTGCTTGTGTTTACGACAGACGCTCTACTATCGAATGCCACTTACAGTGTCAGAAACGATTTTAAAAAATTGACATGGTTTCCGCCCAATTCACCCCAGTACTGAGGTAATGACTATGACCTTCGATGGCGAGGCAGATATATCTGTTTTGAACACAAGCAGTAGACCATGAGCTAACAGCCCAGAAAATAATAATTCCACACATGATGACGCCGGCCATGAAAGCCTGAGTATATAATTTTGTTATTATATCTGTATTTAGTCGATCAACAAAAGAGATCGGAACGCTTTACAGAAAAGGGTACATTGATTAAAAATATAATAGTATTGGTTGGTCTTAGTATTAAATGACATTTAGCCTTAAGGTCTTAGGTAATGAAGTAAGAGACTTCAGTTTCAGAAAATTTAGAGCTATTCAGCAAGAATTTTAAATAATGATTTAATGCAGTAGCTACGCAGTTTTGGCGTATTCTGTATTCCTGTGACGTATTTATATTTATTCTGTTCAGGCGTGAGTTAAGATTCCGTTGTGATTTTATCACGAATTATTAAGAAATATTAATGATATTTTTGGAAAATTGTGCTTCAATTTATTAAAAACAAATACGTTTGGGCTTTTGTATAATTATTTGAACAAATGATTTACTTGTTAATATTGTTACGACGGTCTAGTGATTATCGTATGGTTAGTGGAAAACAAAATACAAGACACCAAATACATCACTAACACCAACTTTAATTATACAGTTTGTAATTAACAAGAGAAGTCAAAGTGTGTTACAACAAATCAATAAACATCGTTCACACGTAATAAAAATGTTAACTGATATAAAACACAATTGTATTACAATCATCCTGGACTATTAGAAAACACGTAATACATCGCCACAATATTTCGAACCGCACTGTGTTAATCGCCTCTTGAACGCACGGTATAATCGCCCGACCATAACTGAAAACTGAGGAGCAGGTATGGGCTATATGTAGTCTGTTTTTTTTTTATAATATGCGTCGTTAACAAGCCATAGAAAATTGTAGAAGACACTTCAGCGCGACGTTCGCATAAACACGCAACTTTGAGCTAATTGAGATGCTTCTAGAACGACACCATCAAACTCACGAGACCTGCCGCATTACATAATACTGCCTTGCATGTCAAGAGGGACGTATGCATTACAGCTGCGGGAATCGTTCTCAAATGTACCAGAACGTTTCGTAATGGCGTAACACTTTTTCTGCATTACGTAACAATATGGTTTATTTGTTGTGTGTTAATTTTAAATGATTAATTTTAAATGATTCAAAAAGAAAAAACTTGTCCTGTAAGTGATATAAACAATTTATATTTTCTTTTAAAGATCTAGTAAACCGGACAACCTTAATTTAGACATGTTCTTCTTGCATTTTTGCTTTTAATTCAGTCGTATATTCGTAATTGCTTACATAATTTTTTATTTTAAACATGAATAATAAACAATATTTTATGTTCATACAAACTTATATTTTTCACGAAGACAGTAATTAAAATTGTCAAAATCGTGTAAATATAAATAAATAAATACATATTCTTAACAGAAAATAAAAAAATATTGTTTTATTAATGTTTTTAATATATTATGAAAATTTTTACGACTATAATTTAGCAAAATAGTGAGCTGACTCAACGACCTAAGAGTAATTACGTTATTTTAATGACATGACTTACTAATACAATACAATACAGTGCGGTATCTTCCTTACATACCTACAAAATATTATGATATAACATGAATAATGACGAAAGATAGGATTAATGGGAGAAAAAGGAATATATAGATAATAAAACTGATGTTCAAAAAATATGAAGGAGTAGAGCCAAATTGAAAATGGAAATTCAATGCTAGAAGAACGCTTTGAGTAAGACTCCTAATTCAGAAAACAACTATCACATCTCTGGTCAGACGTATCGTTAACGGTATATTGTAATTAACTGGCCTCAGACTAGCTCTCCTCTACAACATAGCGTTAGTTCACAATGCGGTAGGTAGAGGGAGCCATGACTACTACAGTTACTATAACAACGACAGTGCAATTTAATTACAAGCCAAGAGGTGATAATTCATAGACGACATCAGTTCAGTAGTTGCGACTTTCATTACCACAGCTTTGACTGTTAGCTGATGTTAGCAGAGGCCTGTCCTTTAACGATAACACAACTTCTCTTCGTTACTAAAACTTTGTTAGGAATAATTAGCAGATAGTGCTACATGTTATATTGTAGGCTTATTAAGTAGAACGTTGGCGTTTTTATTTAATATTTAAGTAAATTGTACAGATGTTTACTGAAACTTGATGGAAGTAAATGTATCCATTACAAACTGTACAAAAATATTGGTTATGAAGTAAGTACTAACATCCTGATTTACTGATTCTTTTCTTGAATGATAACTTGAAGATCCTTTTTTCTTTTAAGCGCTGTTTCTTCGCAACTATCTGATGCAGTATTTCACAATGATGTATGATCAATCTGTTTTATTTAAAGATTGATCAAAACTAGTAAAGAGTAACAAATAAATTTAGGTGCAGTTACCCGTTTCCGTTAGTATAAGCAATGTTTGTCGATAATATAGGATCCTTCAACAATGTTCATTTGTAATAGGGCCTACTCAGTGACGCTGTGCACAATATAAATTTCTTAAGTCACCAGTTGATAACAACAAGCAACTTTTGAGCATTGGTCCACTTTCAGCAATGGACTGAAAGAAAATACTGAGAGCAGAATTGGCAAAAAAGGCCGGACAACGGATACCTTTTCCGCAGAGCTTATAGTCTACTCTGTAACAGTCCTTACAGATAAAGAAAGCCAAAACATAGAGAAGTGTATTGAGTAATTTTGGCGAAAGGAATGTATTATGACACGTTACTAAATGAGATGGGTATAAGGACCCTAGAAGCATAGAAAGTGTACGTACAGAAGCCTAAATCATGTACAGAAATGTCGCCAAATTGTCACGATCAGTAAAAAATGTATACAAGTTGAATTATACGAATTTACACTTATACATGAAAGCAACAACTAAAACATTTAGTCTCTTTCAGAAAGTCGCAATGGGTACCAACACGATCCTGAACATTTCTTACCGTACACAGTAGATGCCTGGAAGTACTGGAAGTACATTGTATTGTATAAATTGGCTTATGTAATAACGCATAAATTATAATTTCAAGGTGTTTTCTTTATTCAAGGAGACATAAAACTTTAGTTATAATAACGTTCTTCAACGTGTTTCGCTAAATAAGGCTTGTAAACAATATAGTTAAAGAAAATAGAATTAAAACATTAACAGAATTCTTACGATAGGAATAACAAGATTATAAAGTTTCCTAATAATAATACAAAAGGAAAATTTTTATTATAAAAGTTAATTGCCGCCTCCTTATTAACAGTTAAAAGTCTAATGTCTAGAGTAAAGTATGCTACATTGAACGAATTACACAAGCTTTAATTAGCTGAGAAAATTATCTTAAGATGTTAATGATAATTTTATGTAAACGTATGTTCTTTAAGAGAAAGCAACAATACATTAACTATTCAGAAACACCTTTTAATGACATTTTGTACTGGATTTTTAAATTTTAGAATTGAGTAAGGGAAACTGTTGAAGGACGTTAATACGCTTTATTGTTAACTATGTCTGGTTTTGTTTATATTATTGTAATGTGATAAATTATTATTATATAATAATTAATATTATTATAATAACACTTTTATCATATATTTTACGCTTAAACAAAAGTGATATTGCTTGTATGTAGTGCTATTGCCGAAATTCAAATGCTGTAGGTACAAAATAAAGAAAGTGGAAATTTATGGAGAACGAAAGGGAGAAGACGAAACACTTTGGTACGTAGTATACTGTTTGAGATAACCTGGATGAATTAATTTTCACTGGAATGGAAGTATAGTAAAAAACTGTAGGAGAAAGCAGAGCTCAGAATACATGAAGCGGATTGTGGAGGATGCAAAGTGTTGTACGTACTGGAAGGTGAAGTGATTCCCCCTAGATAAAACTAGCTCGCAAAATCAGTAAGGGACCTTCACGCACGGGGGAAACGTTACAACAGTTGGTTGCCTAAAAATTCGATTGACAGTTCTTTTCCTTTTGTGCCTAGTTTTGCGCTGTTTAGTATAGTTTCTGTTGTTATTTTTTTAATCTTTGATAAACCATTGCAAGATAAGATAATCGTAATTTTTTTGTAATAGTAAGAACTTTCAATATAATTACGTTATGTTGGTGAAGCCTCGGATTTCATTTCAGCACATGATGTTTTCTTGTTCAGTTACTGTAAAATACTTTTTCTATTAAAAACTAGTACGCACAGTAAAAACTTATTCTCATTTTGCAGCAGTAACGACATTTTTTACATTGGAAAGTTAAGTCATTAAACTTTTTACACCACACAATATACACAAATAGACGAACAAATTATAATTTTCTTCCAACACTGATTTTATAAACTTTAGTAACTCTGTAATCTTAATATCTCATTACATTCTTAGCAAACCAAACACCGTAGTCAGTGTACCGTGTTCATAAAGTAATTAATTTGTTCACATTAATGTGTTCACCACAATCACACACAATAATACCAATTTAAAATACCAAAAACCAACAGGAAACCAAAACACACAAGTTCTCCACAAGATTCAAAATTAATAAGGTTGAAGATGGGATCAATAAGTTTCCCGAAACATGTTCCAAATAAGAGAAAAAAGATCTTCAGGCAAAGTTATTATAAATATTTAATTATATATATACATATATTTATATATATATATATTACGACGATATATCTTGACACTTACTTTTGCACATAATTATGCTCTTACTCATTTGTGCGCACTTACCCACGTCTCGAAGGTATACTCTTCTTCTGCAGTATTTACCATGATGTTCCCCGGCTGGGTCGCAGGCTTTGGTGGTTGATTGAGTGTGGATAAGCACGTGAATATCGGTATTCAATTTTAATACAAGTAAAGAGTATAGAGGATTTCACTGGTTGTGAAATTAGTACGACTGTGTTAATAAAATCATATTCACTTGATTTATTATTTAAAAAATTCAAAAAAATTATCATATTATTAATTGTTTTGTGTGGGTTAATTACCATTTAAACCCTTATATTCGATATGAATACATTACGATACATGTAATTATAACATGTTTAAAATCTTATCTCTTATATTCTAAGACATATTATACACAAACATAAAACATATATTACCTGAAATATTTACACAGACATATAATACATAATACATATATTATTATAATACGTGATTAACAGGTCTGAAATTGAGTATTCATCTAGTCTCAGCAAATGTGGTTTTTATTATATACCACTTAATTAAAAAAATAATTAATTAAACATTAATTAAAAATACTTGAATTTAATTATCGAATAAAATATAAAAATATAATAAAATATGGTCTATACTGGCCATTTATTTATGAGGATATTCATTATGAAAAACAAAAATATAATAATGTCTTTGTAAACTTGTATATGGAATCCAAAGCTTCTTTCGATAGAACTCAGGGTCATTTATAATATTAAATAAATGTCTGACTTCACCTGCATAATTCTGCAACCATTTAACTGTGTCGTTACCGTCATCCGGACTGTCGAGTGTGTTGATCCTCTTCGGTATCACTTTCTCTGTCTCTGCGTCATTGAAACTACTCTCACCGTCTACTGGATGCGGAGTTCTGACGTGGACCTCTCGTCGTGATGATGTACGGCTGGATGTAGCTGCATGTGGCTGTCCCTATGTCCTCTCGTATTTCGCTCTGGTTCCTCTCCTCTTCTTGTCTTGTCCCTTGTGGATGTCTCGAAGTTCTATGTTACATCTTCTCGTAGATTACGATATTATAGTCTTTTAAAATAAATCGTGTTTCACTAATTAATACTCTCACCGACGTAGTGCCGGTTCCTTCGGACTTCAAGTTATGTAATACAGTTGAAAAATATTACTTGACTTTGTAAAATTGGCGGTTGCGAGATGCGTGGATTTTACGTACTGATCTGAGTTTATCAGAGTTTTATCTGAGTCTGAGAGAGCATGTGTCGCTCGCTGGGGTTTTAGACTGCTGCCGTCGTTCCATTCCTGTTGGAAACTGTTTGGACAATATTGAGCAGTTCCGCGCGTCGATTTAATTGCTAATTACAACCTACGCGTCTTCCTATGAACACTTTTTTATAAATATTATTTCACACATCGTTAGGTATATTATTAAACTTTATTTATGCAAATTATAAATATTGAGGTGTGTAAACTATGGCAGTTATTGCAAAATTTTACACGGTGGCTGAACGGTTCCCACGATAATTGACCACTTAATCTTCAATTGTAGCGCCAGGCGCTAGCTATGTTTTTACATATGTCGCTGATTCGTGTGACTTCTGGTTTTCGTTCAGTATTTAAAAAACTGTGTAAAATTTTTCACAATCGTATGCATAATTCAACCTGTCTTTCATTTACACACGTACACTACCACACACACGCAGACTGATACACACGCGGCGGCCTGTCGTTATGATGTCACCCCTGCCAGTCGGCGCGTGTTGGCTTCTCGCCTTCACTGCGTTTAAAAGCCAACTAAGCTTTTAATTCCATATGCAGGCTCACTTACAAATACTTGTTTCTTTAAAATTAAATACTACGTTTATTTCTTTTATTATCTCTTGTACCTAACACTTAATTATTACATTATTTTTATTATTTACACCTTATATATATCTCATATGTGCGTTCGTATATTTGCATACCTCAGTCAGGGGTTGATACATATACTTATGCTAATATGCTAAACGTATCGTTGCAATATATATATATATATATATATATATATATATTAACCAAACCTGTTACAAATAAATATAATATTTGTGTCGTTCAAAGAAAAGATAAAAAAAATTTTATTTAAAAAAAAATTTTGTTAAAAAAGAATTTATGTTTGTTATTGTAGTAATTGAGAAATAATCCTGTTTCTGTGTTTTCTTTGAAATTTTCAAAATCTGTAAGTTTCTTTTTGGTTAATTTTACACTTCTGGTAGATCTTAACTAAATCTGGAGTTAATCAGATTATCTTCTTGCTGTAATCGATTAGTGATTTTCAGCGCTGCTCCAGTATATCTCTTTCAGTCAAGATTTATCGTCTTCCAGTAAGTCCTATTGTTAGTTATATTCTTAATTTAAAATGTGAACTAATTATAAAGTCCAGATCATTGAAATAATTTGATTTATTAATAATAGTTCTTTAAAATCGATGCTGAGCAAATAGTCGACTCTTTCACAGGGATATCGATTTGCGATTACAGGTTATTTTTATATAAAATATTGAAAAAGGTTCTTATAACGATTATATTTATAGTCAGAGAAGGGTAGGCCTAGAAAGTATAACGTGTACAAAAATACAAGTCTTAATAAGTAAAAATGACAATCTGTTAATAATATATAATGTTTTGTAGTATACAATTTATACCCAATAGGTGTCTAGATGTTCTCGTGCTGGCTGGTAATTTGCATCACGGGAAATTCACAATGGCGGCTAGCTGAATTGATGAGGTTAACGCATAAATGGTCGTTGGAAATTCTAACAATAAATTCACCTTTAAAACTGTTTTATGGACCTCCGTAATAGTGTATACTGTCTATTATGTTGTTCGAGGTATCCTGGAGAAGTGTTCAGTGTTCACTGGTGTTAAATGTTTTATTTTATATGTATTCTGTGTTTGCTGGTTATGATGAAAAATCGAAAAGTTGTTACAAAGTGAATTATTAATGTTAGGTTATTGTACTGGTTTAATTCACTGGTATTGTGTAGTGTATTATTTATTTTCACTATTGTAGTATAGTATTTCACTGTTTTAAAATCATAAAGTGTCAATTTGGGTAACTCTCGTTTTTCACTGATTTTCAACGTTTACTCCATTACGATCCGTTTTACGGTTTCAGAACGCGATTGAGGATCAACCGTACTCGTTGAATGTTAACAAAGAACTAATTTATTTCCTTCGTCTTAGGAAATATCTTGCCAAGTTAATATTGGAAAAGTATTGTTAAAATAATTTTCATTTCCTATGTACATAATTATATGGTACATTATATATGGAATATTTTTAGTTTATTGTTCGCTTTCATGAACTATTAACCACATAATTGGTTTATGTATCTCATTCTGTTTAATTTGATATGTCATAGTCCATATTTGTTGAGATTTTTTTTTAAATTACCGTATTTCTGTCTTTTTGGAACTCTAGGCCCAAAAAACTGTTTCCGTTCTTGTACACAATTTCTGCCATTTTAGGTGTTCTAAATATAATTATAATAAATTTCAGATGGTCACAAATCTTTCGCTTTCCTTAATAACTTATAAATTTAACATTTGAACTGTCTTTTAGTAATAATTTATTAATTTACTATTCCTCCTCTGAAATAGTTATTTTTTAACATTTCGAAAATTTTTAATAATTTAAGACATTTTTCTATATTACTCTTTTAAATCATAGGATCATTTACAGTAGTTATTTATCGATCCACCTTACATAAATCTTGTTAGTTTACATGGTTCCTTGGTGAATTAACTAGTTTATATTTATTTTTGTGAATTCATTATTTGGCCTAGAGTTTAGTATTTTACATATATGGTTTTTTCAAATAAAGCTAATTTTACACCTCCTCTGACTCTTAAAAGTTAACATAACATGAAATAAAATTGTTTACATAAATATTGATATGTGTAGCATCTAATTCATGCTACAGTTACCAAAAATAATATTTGACATTAGTTAGCAGTCTTCAAAGTTAGACATGTTTGCTGGAATTATTTTGAACATACATTTAAAACATTTTATTAATTAATGCAGCATCCATACCTAAACATTTTAATTTGTAGGCATGCTGTTATATAACTAAAACATCTTACTCTAAATATAGACCTTATTCTATAGGAACTCTTTTTAAAATGGAGTTCATGGCTTTGAACATTATTAGCCATTTAAAATTCTTAATTCTATTAAAACTTAATCTATTTTCAGTTCTTTCTGATTATATTGTATTATTATCTAACCCCTTGTTATAGTAAACATTCCCCACATACTTTCTTTATTATTGGCATTACCATGAACGTCTTGAGATAACAAAGTGACTTTATTTATGAAATATAGGAAATGTTTTTTCATTTTAATATTTCATTACATGTTAATTATAAAATATAAAAGTTTCTTTATAGCACCTTGTCTAAGTTATAGTTACACTACAACTTGAAGTTTATTACATTTAAAAACACTTCCACTGGTACACATTCACTTTTGGTTCTGACTTATATTTGAGTTTTATTATTCTCAGACCAGAACTTTAGTCATAATGGACTGTGAAGATTTGTTTATTTTTTACCATATAATAACTTTAGTTTGTGCACTTCTTATCATACTACTCAATTCTTTTGTCTATAATTATTTACAATTTCATAAGGTTTTGGGGTGTTATACTTTCTTTAATTGTATTAACATTTGGTTTGGGGTTAATGGTAGTTAATAATAGGTTTTTATTGTGGTTCTTTTGTCCTGTATCTTCTTTTCTTCTCGTCTTCTTCTTGGGTTTCTTCTTGGGTAAACCAAGGTACTTAGTGTTATTCTGTCCGATGGTTGGTTCGGGGTATCTTCTTTATTATCTGCATCTCAATTTTTCCTTCCTTCTTGGGTTTGGAGTATCTTGTTTATCACCTGATACTGACTCTACTCTTCTTTCTTCTTGTGTTTGGGGTATCTTGTTTATTACCTGATACTAACTTTACTCTTCTTTCTTGTGTTTGGGGTATTTTCTTTATCACCTACTCCTAATCTCCTGGGTAATCTCCTGATTTTTTAATATGAGTTTCCTTTAATTTATTGGCTTGAGTTTTATTGTTGTATTTTTATTACTGAATTACTGTTTTTCTTTTATAGTGGTGTTTTCCTTTGAAGTGTAATTGAATTTCGTTTGACATTCTTTGAGTATATGTAATTTTAATTATTTTTATGATCTTAATTGAATTAATTATTAGTGGATTATCTGTCACGCTACAATATATATATATATATATATATATATTGCGACAGTACAAATAAGTGATGTACTGAGCATGAAATATAAAAATTTAAATTTACTTAATAAACTGTAAATAATTAATAATATATTAGAAATAAGCATGTTATGGATTGCAAGCTTGACTCAGACAAAAATATGAACAGGTGTTTCGACCTGAATCAACGTGCACACACACACAAATGTAACTGAAAGTGTGTACACCAGTATTTTGCTAGTGTGTGTGAACGCAGGTCTATGCAGGCAAGTTTGCCACCCCAGTATGAATAATTGCACAATGACTGTTTTTCCGTAATTATTCATAAACTAGAATTAAGAATTAAAATCCAAAAGCACCATAAAATGTAAATAAATTTAATAAATACTGTGTGCGAAAACCACGCGAAAGTGACACGCCGTACAAGTGCAATAGTGAAATAACTGTGTACAAATCAAAAGGGTTAAGTTGCAATGTCCAAAATTACAATGAACATGTGTTGTAAAATTAGTTATAAGATAAGTATATAAAAATACTTACAGGACTTTGCAATTCGCAGAAATATAAAAAATAGTGAATTTGACAAAGAGTGGGGGAACTGACGCCAAAGACAGTTTCTAACATGTCGATTTTGTATCACTGAAGGGTGTCGACCAAGACATGGGTATAAATAGGACACGCAAGCTTCAGTGGTTCTCTTTCTTGAATCATCCACGATGCAGCGGGAGCTTATGCCCGTCAGCACGGCATACTTATTAATATTTTTATAAACAGTTAAATTGCCAGCTATGTACAAATACGTAACCAAGCTATAAGACAAACATTGTAATTAATAACAGCACTACTGAAGAAGTTCCATAGCGATACGACGCTGGACAAAAGAAGCAGTTCCATAGCGATACGACGCTGGACAAGAGAAGAAGTTCCATAGCGATACGACGCTGGACAAGAGAAGAAGTTCCATAGCGATACGACGCTGGACAAGAGAAGCAGTTCCATAGCGATACGACGCTGGACAAGAGGAGAGGACGAGAGAGTGAGAGACAGCCGACGCTGGACAAGAGGAGAAGAGAGACAGCCGACGCTGGAGGCGAGACGAAGATGAACACCGATGGAACAAAAAATGATCGAGTATGATTGACGACAATAAGGTGATAGACAACTTATTCATATCTTAATCATACACAGTATACAAAGACAGTTAAAGACATTAATATTTTATTTAAAAATAAGAGTAATATTTCTTGTATATTAGAGTTAAAAATCAGAGATGTTTTAGAAATACGAGTAACGTAACAAGTATCAAATTAATATGATATAAAATGATTACAAAGAATATAAATAAAAACAATTAGTATTTGAGAAAACAGTACTGAGAAGTAATAACTATTAATCTTTTGAGTACGTACCATATATAGAAAAAAGATTTAAAAATTGAATTTGAAACATATTAATAGACTGAGTAGTCTAAAAATGAGATTTTTCTTTTATATACTATTTAGTAGCATAGAATGTTTAGTTAGTAAGGATGTATATATCTTAAGCCTTACGGCATTATAACAAATAATAACTAATGTTTTTTAAATCGAAGTCAGTGCCATGTGCACATATTTTTTTTTATAGTATCAAATAAATTTTAATTACCGTTTCAAGTTCCGTAGAGTTCTTATTGCAGATACACCTGACCCCCTATTTAAATGTTATATGTTTAATGAATTTGTCAATCTTGAACGTGAGACCGTTCACACCTATTTATGTATATGTAACGTTGTTTAAATTTGGTGCTCCAAGATCGAAGGACTCCACAAATTTAAATTAAATTAAATTTGCCAAATTATCACGTTATATAAATTTGTCGCCCTGGACGTGAGGCATGTGATGCCTAAATTTACGTACAAAAATTTGTACACATACCATATAATATTATGCAACTTTTGCAAGGTTGTAATGTTGCAATATATAAACACACACTCGTGCTAAGTCTTTCACGGTGAATATCTGTTGTAGCAGGTTTTTGGGTACATCCGTGAATGTGAAGCTTATATTACTGACGTTTCGTTCCGTAATCCCGGAACATGATATACCGGATTATAATGTAATGAAACATTAAGATTATAGAATTTCTAAATTTTATAAAATCAGTGTTAAAGAAAAAGTATAATTTGTTCGTCTATTGTGCTTAGTTTGTATGGTGTAAAAAATTTAATGACTTAAGCAATATTGAGATATACCGGATGTGAGGGGGAGCCGTCAACGACAGAAACGAATATACAAAACCTGGAAATTCCTAACTGAAGTTCATAAATTAACAAACAACATATGGCCACAGCACACTCACCCTCATGCTCTAACCCTCCCACGGCAAAAATGACAAGGGAAGCAAGAGCATTTATTGATATAAAACGCGCAGCGTAGCTAAATCGACATCAGTACGCCTTGAAAATGTTCCGGGATTACTGAACGAAACGTCGCTCGGCAATATAAGCATCGCATACACGGATGTGTAGATTTATATCTTCAAGTAAGTACACTGCATGTAGGTTTATTTTCACCTGGCACACGTTTCACAGAAATTATTCTGTATCTTCAGAGGTTTGTTTGAATTGTAATTGAATTTTTCGCATACAATCCAGCTAACGTACAGTATAATCAAATTTGCTTCGATTCTATTTTCGATTGTTTTAATGTTTATGTAGTAGCTATTTACTATATATTTAATGTTTATTCTATTTTTCTAATAAATGTATGATTTTAAATAAATCATCTTGTGTTGTTTTTATTTGTATTTGTTCTTTAAATAGTAGATTACTAATATTGTATTTATAAATATTAAGATTTTCCCAGATATTCAGTTACCTTTTTGTAGGTTTTTAATTAATTTGACATTTTCAATCTCTAGAAATTTATGTTTATTGTTTAAACAGTGTGTGGTTAAATTATATTTGTAAACTAGCAGGTACCCGCGGCTTCGCACGTATATATTTGTATATGATTGCTGTGGTAACTGTCGATGTGGTAAAGCATCATAAGCTCGATGTGTTTCTGCAATTCGATGTAGCGTATAATCCCTCGCACGGATTATTATATCGCATTCCTAGTTAACTAAACTACTGCCACCTCATTAGTTGTCGGTGCATTGTAGCGACCCCTGTGCTCTTCATTATTTTCTGTTCGATCAGCATGAATCACAATATTGTACTTATTATTATTACGAATATGATCCATTCTTGTTTCAGATTGCTGTAAATAATCAGCTATGAAATAGACCTGTATAAATTTTGGTACTTCGTTTTGTGTGGGGAGTAATGATCCCATGAGGTGATATACTTGCCCTTGAATTTTGAAAGTAGGCATGAAGCTCCCTTCGACTATTTCATTGGCTCCGAATGATGTAAATTGAAAAGCTGAATTGTACGCTCTTAGTGCATTCAAAAATTTTTCGATACAAGATGTTCTGTATTTAATAATGATTTTAACGGTTCTGGCGGAGGAAGTATGGCATCTAATCGCAATTTTCCTGCAGAGCAGCATAATCCATGTGATTCATTTTTCCACTTTAAAGCTTTACAATGAACGCAAAACATACTCGGTAACCCGATATCTGTTTCACTCGCGTAGTTAATAAATGGATTATAATTGAAACCACTATTTAATTTTGCATTCCATCGTAAAGAAGGACCTCGTGATCTGAGAGTCGCTTGCGTGCGTCTTTGCTAATCTATTTTCACGAATCGTATGACTTTCAACCAGTGAGACATCTTCTATCCAGATCTTTCTGAAGAGTTTCCAGAAGCTGATTGCATTTCGACTCCTTCGACGTCATTTTCAGATGCTCTAAGACGCCTCTTTCTTTCCGCACCAGCAGTAGATCTTCCTAAATATGATCGTCTTTTTGGCATTGCAAAGCTTGTAACCCCTCTTTAAAATTTTTGGGTTTATACAAATTTTGAAATATATATATATATATATATATATATATATATACATATATATTTATTTTTTTGTTAAGAGGGGCCACCAGATATTTAAGACTAGGCAGAGGGCCTAAAGAAGCCAAAAATGCGCTTGGTCCAGTGAGACGGGACTTGCAATTAAACTCAGCTGTTGAACAACAATAACATTTTTTATTTTCTAAGTTTGGTTCACATTCATGCATATTAGTTGCAAATTCAATAATTCTACTTTAATATAAAATATAAATTTTAAATTTTAGATAATCTCAATACAAATATAAATTTTAAATTTCAATAATTCTATATTAATATAAAATATACAAGTCTTAAATTTTAGTTCAATTTCAATGCAAAATATAAATTTTAAATTTCAATAATTCAATATTAATATAAAATATTCTACCTTTAAATTTTAGTTTAATCTCAATGCAAAATATAAATTTTAAATTATAATTCAATATTAATATAAAATATACAACCTTTAAATTTTTAAAAGTTCAATCTCAATACAAAATATAATTTTTAAATTTCAATAATTCAATTTTAATATAAAATTACAACTTTTAACATTTAGTTCAATGTTAATACAAAATATAAGGTTTAGATTTTCAATAATTCAATTCAAAATATAAAATGCAAACTTCAAATTTTAATTTTTTTTTTTTTTAACATATCAGCCTGCACACATCCTTAGTATCGAACTTCCCAAATTTTGCAATATTAAAATTACTACCATTAGTTAACATCTAACATCATCATTCTAAAATATCTATATTATTTACATAATACCATAATCATCCGAATTCCACAACCTAGCATATGACTTATATAAATTGCCCTTTAAAATACTCAACATTACAACACATAATTTCACATTAGTATACAGATATACATAAATACATATCACAGACACAGATACAGCATGATACGATACATCACGTTAATACTGGAAGGCAGCCTGTACATTCCCAACGTACTCATACATGAATGGGGAGACATCTGGAATGGTCATCAGGACCCATAACTCAATTATCAGTATAAAAGAAATTTAAAAAACTGAATAAGACATCCGGATTAGAAATTACAAAAGCTATATTGGCGAAATAGCCCTGCACAATCAATCAAATTACAAACTATAATTCTGGAATAGTCCCCTTTTAGTAGCGTACCATTACAAAGTTAACATGACTGTATAGATTTATAAGATAGTAAGTTTGTTACTACTTTTGTACCTTTGTTAAAAAAATATTTAACATTTCAAAGAAGTTCCAAGTGGAACTGACCACCAGCGAATTGAATATAAATGTAAACTGAAGCTAATTTTATAACTTTACAAACTTAGAGTGAAGTAGTGAGAAAATACTCTTATAAAGGTATATAAAAAAACTTAAGATATTCTGAAGGGACTATGGCAGTAATAATGATTTAAGTTGCGGTACATGCTGAATAATTTCATAAAATTGCTAAATTCTTTAAATTAAACTCTGCAGAGACATATATATGTATATATATATAAATGTATAGAAATTTACAGCAAAGCAGAATTGACCCGACCGATGACACGTATCCGACCTGATCAAACACTAAAAATCACGTCCGGTACCTGCATAAAACTGCCCCCCACAGGTGCCTGAATCAGGTAAAAGAGTAAGAAAAATATAAACCCTTAAGACTTCTAACCCCACCTATTAAAATGAACGTTTATCAATGATGAATAAATAATACCAAACCCACATACATGACAAGATTTAAGATTGCCTCAACTTTTACAACTTCAACCTTTACTATTAAATAAATATAAAAATACATGATCGCCGGACACGGGCCCCTCGACCAGATCTACAATTACCTTGGGACGTAATTACGTACTGAGTTTATCCGAAGGAAAGTTTATCACCACCCCCCCGAATTATGTCCAGCTGGACGCGAGCACCATAGCGTAGAACTTGTTAATTGCAAATTATGTCACACACCGGAAGTCTGCTGAAGTGGCCTAAAGAATATAAAAAAGCTTAAAAGTCACCTTGTATTGTCGCGGGAATGTCTCATGGGCACTTTCGGCATGATGTGCAGACGTTCTTCCAGCAGCAGCCAACATCGAGTCTGGTTGTTCGTTGCATTATGGCAGGTGGACAGCCATCCGCTGGAATGGGTTGAACTCTGGGGAACCCTTAAACATTTGTAAGGAAAATTACTACCGTCACTCATCATTCTCAACACCCACGTCCCACAGCCTAAAACTCACACTGCACACCATGACCAGTTTTAACCCCTTTTTTTTATAAATTTCCTTTTGAAATACTAGAGCACACGCGCGGCCACAAGGGTTCAATATTATATGAATATCTGCTCTTAACAAACATAATGTATTGCATTATAGATCAGAAAATGATGACTTTATGCAAGCTGAAAAACTCAAACAGGTATAAGCGTTCAGCAGCACGTGCTCGTTCGCCACGATATAATAAAGTTCCCTCACTTCACAATTACAAATCATCTTTCTTTTACGTCCCAATTCCATAGTTACAATAGTTAATTATAATTGAAATTATCATGCTGTACTAGAGCTAAAAAAAGTAATCAAATATTCTCTCATGAACATACTCATCCACTCACCACCACGCGGCAACGTACAATTTTCATCTGATTCGCAACCAAGTTAATTTCCATTTTCGTTTTAAATCTTTTACGAAATAAGTAACAAAATACCTTAAAGTGGCTTACCGGAGATCACTGTAGCCTCTACTCAAACATAGTAGATAGTAATTGTAGATTAAAGCAACTTGGAGCGGCTGGTAAGAACGTCTGGATCTGTGCGTAACAGCTGACCTGTAAAGACTGCCAGCCTTGTATCAAACCACATGTCGAAATAAAGGTAACACCGCGCTCCGCCGCCAGGTAGCGACTGTATCCAGCGCAAATCATAACGCGTAATTACCATATCGCGCGCATACGCGTAATTACATAAATAAATTTTTCGGCAGTTAGACCCTTTTATTTTATTCACGTTTATAGCACGCCGGGTTTTCGCCAAAACCCGGCACAAGCTTAAAAAAGGGAAATGTATTTATTTGATCTATACTAATAAATCTCTAGGGGGCAATTAATAATTTATACAATACAATACATATTGCACATGTTACTTACCGATGACGGAAAATTAACGAAAAAAGGCACTGATACTACATCACTGACGCTCACTGCATAATTCTGGATGAATTAGGTTAAGTATAATTCTCGCCAATTAATTATTCCTACTGCACATAGGCCTACTGAATATTCAAATGTCGAAGAGTATGGTTTGTCAGAATCAACGTGTACTATATAATCAATGTTACAATATAATCAAACAATGAATTATTGTGTTGTTTATATGAATTCCATATGCTGATAATAATTCCATATCCCTACTAAAATGTAAATATTCAAATGGACTATCTGATATCAATATACTTATGTATACACTATTCGTATTATTCTATACGAATAAACATTTCATCTAATTGTGTTACTGTATGTTTGTAAATGTCTACTAAATTATAAAATTTTGATTTTACGTATCGAGGAAACATGAATGATGGATCTATTGCTTCGCACTTTTTGGATATTCATAACTTACAATATAAGAATATTATTAATATGGATGCACCATTAGCAATTTACCAACTCGACAGTTACCACAACAATCATATACAAATATTCGCGATCGAAGCTGCGGGTTTAAAAAAATGAGTTTCTTTGCAATAACAGCCGTTCTTTTTAACCTATCATTATTTGCGATCGAAGCCTAGGGTTTAAAAAAATGCGTTTCTTGCAATAACTTCGGTTCTTTTTAACCTATCGTTATAAAATAAAGTGGAAAACCTTCCGTTGGGTACCTGCTATCAGCGTGCAACGATTCATTGAAATCGGTTTAGTAGATTCTGAGATTACCGCGGACAAACGTAGATCCCCTAGAGATTTATTATATAGATGTTAGGTTTTAGATACGCATTGTGATGTTGAATATATCTCTTGGACAGTTTTCTCTTCGTCTGGCCTGCGTAACATTTATTGCAATCTGGACATTCTATTTTGTAAACTCCAATTTTATTATGAATGTTGAAATTATTTTTAGTTTCTTTTTTATTTAAAACAACGTAATCTGTGTTATAAGAAATGTATAATTTTGTATCTTTGAATAGTTTTCTTAGTTTACGAGTTATGTTTCCGTGATATGTAAAGTTGATATATTTTGTGTTATCATTAAAGGAAGGGTTTTTACATGAAGGTTTGTGTGGTGCTTGTTTTGTGAGTTTATGTTTAATTTTATTTTATAAATTATTTATAGTTTTTATTTTGTATCCATTGTTTATTGCTATTTGTTTGGTAATATTTCTTTCATTGTTTTTTTTTCTTGTCCATTTAATGGGATTCTATACATACGGTATATTAATGAATCGATTGCCGATAGTTTATGTTGGGGAGGATGATTAGACTTATACACACACACAAACATACGCCGATGATTATATATACATATATATATATATATATATATTATTCTGTGTAGTAACAATACATGTAACCTACAAATAAGGTAGTCCGATATTGATTATATGTAGTTTCTATTACGTACTTCTAATTTGAACCATGTTTCTGTTAAATTATTGTGCTAATGATATTCACACTGAATATTTGTCTGTAAATTGATCTACGTCTTATCATTCAAGAATTACATTTAAAAAATGGCATACTTAAAACGGATACCGAATAAGAACACACTCTCTTTTCTGTGAGATGTGAAAATTACATGTGGCAGTGATGATTACAAGTTTAACTTATATGCTCTTCCAAAATATCTAGACATTTTCTTAGCTTACCATAAGCCGGTCACTTATTTTCCACGCATTGCATTGAAGCAATGTGGCAATCTTGGGGTGTATAAATAGCGGTGTTTTGAAAACAGTCGGCGAGTTGTGCAATGGGTTTGTGCACTGCAACTCATATCAATTGCATCAGATCGACTGAATTAAAGTTCAGTGTTCGAACTGGGTTTCTGTTTGGTGGTGGTAGTGGTGGTTGTGATGCCGACGACGGCTATGATAATGGTATCGACGACTACCCGATAAAGACAATCTGTTCCCTCAAAAATACGAAACGTGTCCACTCTATGATAATGGTATCGACGACTACCCGATAAAGACAATCTGTTCCCTCAAAAATACGAAACGTGTCCACTCAGTAAAAAATACATATTACAAATTCAGGACGTCAAAAATTTGCACATAATGCATGTTTTTAATTAACTGGATGCCAGGAAAAACTCAATAATATTATTGTAGTATTGTTATATGATTACAATTCATACAATCTCTCTCTCTCTCTCTCTCTCTCTCTCTCTCTCTCTCTCTCTCTCTCTCTCTCTCTCTCTCTCTCTCTCTCTCTCTCTATCTCTGGCCTTCAAACTTCAAATTTCAATTTTCTCCAACACACCTGCATATACTGCCTGCCTAATGTTCCTTCTATTTTTCTTTCTAATAAAATTCAAAACAAATCACATTACAGCATTGTGCTTCATCATATGGCCTATTCACTTCCTATGTTTTCTGCATATGACACTCAAAATCGTTCTTCTTTCATTTGATCTCCTAAGAACTACCTCATTATCTAAATTATAAAGGCAAAATGTGTTCATCATTCTCCTTCAGCATTACTTTTATGCGCTGTTCGTTCCTTTTTTCATAGTGAAAATCTATGTTATAGTTTCATATTTTATAAAATGGAAAAATGAACACATAAATTCTAATTATGTTCTTCTGAATACGTGTCCTCACACTCGTTAATGTAAAAAGCATTTTATAACCCTTAAACGAAATATCTCTGTCTTATTATGTACATAATGTCTTATGCGCAGTTTTCATTTGATATAAGGTGCTTGATAGTTTCCATCCAAGTTTATGGTTACAACTTCTACATCCATGCATTTTTAAAATTACTTGCTTTCCACCCATCATCAATTAACTTTTATTTTTACAGTTCAATTTCTTATTTGCTCAAAATTGTTTTACATTATTTACATATTATTTTGTAATTATTTATCACTTTTTGATAATAAAGTAACGCCATTAAAAATTTTACCCCATCTAAAATCATGCAGACTATTTTCCGTGCACTGCTTATTTCATTTATTCCCCATTCCTTCAAATCTTAAAGAGTATTTTTTTTTCGGAATACATAAATTGAAGTTAGAAGAGGACGGGATTATAACTCTTACAAATATAAAACCTAGAAAGCTATCTTAGTTATAGCACTTAATAAGGCACAAGGTATAAGATATATTACAAAAACTTACAGTAATAGGTAGTGGACAAAAAACATAACTAGGTAATAATTTCGTGTATAAAAAAATTAAGAAAATACGCAAAAAATAGATCGGCAGCATTGTATTAGGTAAAGCATTGATTACTGAAAACACTTTTTTCAGAATACTTTCTTCTAACTGACCGTACATCGAGCCTTTGGCGATTTCCGATACCATTTATCGATATCACAATGCTGCAACCTTCAGAATAGGTCTCTCGTACAACAAAGCTGTTGGTTGATAATGCGGTTTATAGAGGGAGCCATGAGTACTATGGTTGCTGTGACAACGACAGTGTAATTTAATTACAGACTGAGGTGTGATAATTCATAGACGACGACAGGCGGCAGCAGTCACATTCATTCCCTGAACTTTGTGTGTTATCTAATGTTAACAGACGCCTATTTCGTCAACCGTGAACACAAGTTTGGTAATTTGTAAGACGCTGTCATTTTAGTATTAATTAATAGATAGGACCTATACACTAAACTCTGTCTTGCACCTAATGAAACATCTGTTTATATTCTCTAAAACTGCAGTATATTTGATGCAGTAGAAGAACATGTAACAACTCAAATCTTACCCGACGTATTGCTTTGAATATACGTTTTGTCAGATATAAAAGCAATTTACAGTAACCTAAACTTGTAATTTATATGTGGCCATTGTTTAAAGTTATAAGTACGCCTAAGTCTTGCTAATCACCTTCTGTTATATTTTATCCGCATAGGCGGCTTCTCCATTTTATTTCAGAAACTTGTCTGTAAGTACTGGTTAATATACCAGTTTTCATGTCCTGATATGAACGTCCTCCACACAAGAAGCTGAAGAAATATTAAGCATGTTAACTACTTAGAAAAATCAAAATACCTTAGGCATTGAACCAGCACGCACATATTACAAACACGATGGCAGAATGCAAACAACAAGCCTGCAATTCGAAATCAAAGTTTTCTGGAGCTTGATCCATCTAAGATTTAGCAAGGATAAAGGAATAGAGACGGGATAGAAATGGGGACTTCAGGGAGGTGTAAATTTATGTTGTTTATAGGTTTTAAGTAAGCGTAATAATAATACTTTTTAAGGAAACTGTGGGGAACGTTAGGAGGATAAGGAAACTATGCGACAGAACGAAAAAAATTTATAGCTTCTGCAATGGAAACATTTAACAAAATAAAAAATTGGTTTAGATATATTTAAACCAAACAAACGATTCATATAATATGTAATTTAACATATTAATATTAAACTTTTTATAATAATTTAACCATTTACAGAGGGGTAGTTCGTAATGGGTAGGAGATGAGGTGGTAATGGTAAAATAACATAGGCTACAAGTTACAATTTGTTGAAGTTGGTCAAGTTGTGATGCTATAGAGCAGGAACGACTTAAAATTTATGTCGTACAAAACTGGTAAGGAATTTAGAGAAAATCGTTCCAGCGTGGACAAAACATTTTTTTCTTGAAAATTAAACATCTCATTTTGATATTGCCAAAGAGAGTACACTTATAATAAACGTTCTTTATGTAAGTAGTTGTGTTCACGTTTTTGGAAATTTTAATTGATCGTAACGGGAAAGAAGAGAAATAAATGGTCGAAAACGGAAGCCTCTTTGTAGGGCAGAATCACAGTCGGAAGTGTAACAATACAGCATTGACTACAGAATTGATAAAATGAGAGAGACCCATGTTACAAAAGCACGAACGCACGGTGATGCAAACGATAATAAGTTTAATGCTTTTGTTATGTTTACTCTAGAAACATCTTTAAAATTTTAAGATTAGATAAATTTCGTAAACAAAAAGTATACTTAAATTAACTAGGAAAGTTTTTAAAATAAATAAGAACAAAAACGTATTATTAATTTTGTAGGAACTAACAGATGAATGAGTAAAGGGACACGCCTAAACGTTGATAACCATCCCCACACGCTTTCATAAGTTTGAGCATTGGACTTTAATTAAAGCTCAGGCCAGCCGAAATCAAGCGGCAGAAATGCGATTTCTCTGGCTCGTTACAGGATATACCCTTCAAGATCACAAAATAAATGTCGATGTGCTGAAACTCCCCCTGAGTTTTTATATAAAATTTTGTTAATTTTTTTTTCAGGGGTCGTTACTTAATTATTAAAACAAGACTTGTGGTCTAGACGGAACAAAAATTGTGGTGAACCCATCGTGACAGGATTTGCAATAAAACACTTGCATAACGATAACAGCTTTTATTCGTGTTCTTTCCTTTTACGATGATAACATTTTAATACAATATTCACGTTTAAATTCTCAATATTCTTAATAATGACCATTGGCGTTAATAACAAGAATTAATTTTGAACCATTACATAATTAACAACAACAAAGTTTTCAAACACCTTTTCGTGCATTGTTTCGATATAAATCAACATTCCTATGCATTGACATTTACTCAAATAATTTTTATAGATCACAGTCTCAATAACAATTATTACATTAGAATTTAGATACATTATGACTTAAATTCACACTCGAATAATGATCACTGCCAAGAGACAGGTAATGTTTAATATTTGCCAACTAATAAAAATTTCTTTTTTAAAATTGTGCATTACAGGAGTAATATAAATACATATAGATACATCTTAACACTATTGCCATATTCTTATAAACACCAGTTGCCCATAAATATTGACTACTAATACTTGATACTTATTCTGGCACAATGCTGTAACAGCCCATGATAAAGAACCTGTTCACACAAGAACGTTCAGAAAGAACTGCCCCCATAGTTATTTGTCAATGCATTCAGTATAAGTTTGCTCATGAGATTTGATCTTCATAAGAAAGTTAATAAAACTGACCAAGTAAAAAATTTAAATTTTCCTTGCTAATTACTCACAGCTATAAGGCAAGTGGCGTCCCATAAAATACAGCAGTAATGGATACATTTAAACAGGCAGATTCTTTAACTCAATTAATTACAGAATTCACTAAATGTCACAAGGACATGTTACAACAGACCGTTAGTCATAGTATATGTGAAGTTACTGTTTATGAAAATATCTTTAAGTTCATACTTTAAATCACGTAAGTTGCTGTGTTCGTGTATTAAAATATAAGGAATAGTCCCACCTGTGTATAGAAGATTACTTTACTCAGGATGCACGATGATACAGAACATGGTGACGCAACTGGTGAGTCCGAAATTCCAGGAATTCATTGCCTCCTTCGGGCAGTGGTTCAGGCTGGCAGTATGGGGATCTCTAGAGGTCTGACGGCGTTGGGGTGTTGCTTAGATCTTCGGCCGATGAAGACTGCTGGTCTGCCTCCATCCTCGTCTTCCCTTTCACCTCCCGGCTATCCGGGAACCCTGGAAACATTTTTATCTGTAGACTGCCGTCAGGAAAATACCGTCACACAAATCTTTCTCGCCCCAGTAACACCAATCAAAGACACGCACTGTCACCATTCTATTCCGTGAACTAAATGTGAATAGAAATATTACTCCTCACAATTCTCAAAATAATCTTTTCTAGGATTCAATTTACGTTTACTTTTAAATTGCTTTGTTAGTTAATTATTATTTCTACATTTGAAATTGATTGTAACATCTTCGATTAATTTTTTAATACAGGAAAAGGCCAGTCGGCAACATGCTCTCAACTATGCAAGACGCAACGCACACAAAATCACACACACCAAAAATACATACATATAATATAAAACCCGAATAATCCCTGAATTAATCAAAATTAATACCATACTTTTCCTCACCTGAAGCTCTTTAATGACTCAGCAGCTCATTTCAAAGATGATAGAACAATAGTTGACGCCGCCAGACCAGTGTTTCCCTCGAGTGCAGAACCAGAAATGAGACAGAATGTCGGCGCCTGCCAACCCACGCGAAAAGAGAGTTGAACAAATCAGCTGATCGGAATGCCAGACTAGATTACATTCACACACAATTATCGCCACGTCACGGTCAAGGTTGAGCGATACGTGAAGCCGTGGCGCTGGGCGCTGAGGCAACCCTTGAACCCGCTATACAGACGGCATTGCGGCAGCGACGCACGCCGAATAATTTAATGCTTAAATTACATCGGCACAGTGCGCCGTCTACTGAATAATATGAGTACACTCAATAAGATTTTGTAACAATGGCTAAAATTGTTGAACACCTTCACCGAGTGGATGACTGCTGCATTACCAAACAACCACTAAAATATATGCTGAAAGTTCGGATAGGTGTGGGACGTACGCGCTGGAGTATTCAGCTGCAAGCAGCAGTGTACCGGCTTAAAACCGGAACACAACTTTTGTAGTTTAAGACTTCCAAAGATGGTAATGGTGATGGTGATGATAATCACACAAAGAAGAATATAATATTAACTTTTATCTAAAATTACATTAGAATTGATACCACTAGGGAAAGGTAACCTGGAAGAAAAATGAGCTGGGGATTAAAGAATTGATTCCATAGGAAAAGTCTGGACAGCATCGCTGAATATCGTTATTTGGGAATCAGTTGAATGTTTATTTGTTAGACGTTCTTGTTTTTCTATTGCTTTGTGTATTACCCAGCAAAGCGTTACGTTATTTTAGTCTTGGGGCAGCCCTTAAAGATTGGTACAATATTGTTACGACAGTCTCATAGATCGTCGTATGATACAGTGGAAACAAAATCCAGACACTGATAAAGTCAATAATTATCAGCTTTAATTAGCCACAAATAACAATGTGAAACCAACAAGGTACTCTCATAAAACAATTCAAGTTAAATTTGTCCACACGTAACAATAATGTCAACAATTAAGAGTTTCGCACTAATTATAACACAGTAATCACGTTCTACTATCACTTGATCTGCACTCTACAATCTTGCCAGGTCTAACTAAACATTTAAGCCAGCCGCTGTTGCTTATATAGGTCTCGCAGGAGTTACAGGGTAATTTTCCATTCTTTTGGCGGCGTGCGAGCATAATTTTCATAGCTTAGAGTACTCGAACAGGCTGAAAGGTACTTGTATACACGGCCTTATGAAAGACGCTGCACCTGCTCGGCTAGCCGAGAAACGTGTAGTACGTTTACGTAACTGCATCTGCCTATTTTTCGAAAGCGTTACGTAATACGCAACATGTTGTTACTAATACATTATAGTTTGAAGAGAATTCAAATGTTGTGTACATTTTTCTTCGGTACGCGATTCCCTTATTTTATGGTTTATGTTGTCAGCGTTCAGGCAGTACGTTGACAAATTTAAAGTAAATATATAACCTACCTTATCCGCCTTGTGACTTTTACATCAATTTTAAAATGTGAGTTTCGGAACATGTGCTACATTAGACTCAAATGACAATTGACACCAGGTCGTCATCAATGAAATTTATATATGCACATAATAAAACAACATACATCACATAATAATGAGTATCAGGACGCGCTTCATTCGAGCGGTGCGTAGCGTGTCGTAAATTAGACAGCTACTAACTCTGAGAAATCACGTTAGCAAAACGTTTAATGTGGATCCGGCTGTACATGAATTTTTAGCGTCGTTTTGTGTAAACAGTTACATTGAAAGTGAACTTGCGTTAGTTTAGAAATACATATCAGGTGCCTAATCTTAGCCAGCTTGATTTCAGTTAAAAATATCAAAGAAAATTTTAGTCTAAAGCATTATATGACACGACAGTGAATATTCAAGTGCTGTCAGGTTTACATCATACAAGGCACGAACGCGACTGCCGTGATTTTAACACGTGTAACATGATACCAATCCGTCCAATCAAGGTGGGCAAAACGTTTATGTTGTTAATTACGCGTATTATTGGGCGGAGTCTCATGAGCGTAGTGAAATCAGGCATAGCCCTCTATCCATGACTCGGTGCATAACGTAAACCGCGAACTCCTCCGAACTTATTCAACCGAATGTTATACAATTTTGCATACATATCCGGACTGTATTGTAGAGTGCACACAGGTAATTTTTCTTTCTCTAAATTATTTGGTTCAAAAGATATTACGATTTTTTAAAAATCTTAGCTTAAACGTGTGAGAAGAAGAGAGATAGAGATATCGTGGCCCAGCTACGGCGCTCTGTCTCACTCGCACTTACGGGGCGCTAGACGACTCACCGGTCGCCGGCCGATTTTGGCGCTCGCTCGCCGGTGCCTGTGCGTGTGCGGCTTCCGCCGCCCGCTCTGCCTGTCGCTCGATAAGATAAGATTTTGCTGTATACACTTTGAATTCGTGTCTCACACGTGTTTAATTCAAACAGTAGTAGAGCATTGGTAGTAGCCAGATGTATTGGACTTAAGTGTTGAACAAGCGTCAATTTTTAGACGAGAATCTATGTAGTCGCAGATGCAACTGCAACTTTCAATTACATATTGCAACAAATCACAGTTCAAGTAAATTTTAATCCAAATTCTATTAAAGTTATTATTCTTATACTTCTTTATTAAATTTTCCAAATTCTATTAAAATTATTAGTCTTATACTTCTTATTCAATTGTGTACTTTTTATTTAAGTATATTTTTCTGTTATACGCATATTCTATACATTATTATTCATCAATTTATATATACGTAATATTTATGGTATGCCTCGACGGAGAAGAGGTCCAAATATTGGTCGTTTAACTACAAATCAAAGACGGATGAGACAGTGACAAAATGTTGCTGCAGCAACTGTTGAAGGCCCTGCAGAACATAACATGAATCATCTGTTATATGATTAAAACAACACAGGATATAGGAATCTTCAGAATGAATTTGAGGATAATTTACGATCTCTAGAATTCTATGAATGTGTAAATTGTTCTCGAGTGTTGATGCAGCAAACATTTTTTGATATGTGTCCGCAGCGTAAGCGAAACCCAAGTAGGTTTACTGCAGATAATCGTATGGATCCTAAAGATGTACCTATAGAACTGATGGATCTCACTTATGTAGAACAACTCTTGATAGCAAGAGTACAGCCAGTGATGCATGTGTATAGGGTGAAATCAAGAGGATTTCCCGGTCAATATGCTTATAAGGGAAACATTATAAATATTGGTCAAAATATAACGGAGATTGTTCTTTCCTTTCCCCCTACACCCTCTTCAATGAGCACTATAGTTATAAGAAAGGAAAGTGTTAATGGACATCGGGATTTTCATTTGAGACGTGACAAAATTTTAGAATCACTCAATTTTTTGAAAATAAATAATCAATTCTATAGTGATATTATCATTGATATGGAACAAATATCTCAACTTCCATTAAATGAGAGTATTTATGGAATGATACCTACTGTTGATTTACCTGAGGTGAATACAGATGAAGAGAAATTTTCTGAAGAATTCTACGAAAGTATGACCCCGGGGAATATTAGAATCTCAGAAGTTGATCGACTCCAATGCCATAATGTATAATGTAATATACACGACTCCAAGTGAATAATGTAATTCCATGGCCAGAAGGTACTGATATCATAAATGAACTCACGTGCGAAGGATATGTACGCATGGCATTTCCCGCTTTACTACCTTACGGATCTGCTGAAATAAACGATAATACTCGAGCAAGTAGTATGAAACTTACAGCACTTATATGTTTTCTTTTTTTGATACAATATAAAAACCGACGTTTTGCACAAGATGCTTTATTTTGATAGGCATTTAATTTTGATAGACTGCTAAAAATTAATAGAAGTCCATCAATGGTTGATCGTAGAGATGAGTTGCAAAGGTTGTGGTATATGTCTAATGACAATTAATGTATATTTGTACTATAATGTAGTGTATTCCATAAAAAGTGTGTATCATAAAAGTGTACATATTTTGTTGATTGAAAGAATATTGATAAATATATTATTACGAATCTACTTCCTTAACTGATAAAAGACTGTTAATTGTAAAAAAATTGATAAATAAATTATTACGAATGTCGAATGCTCCGCCAATTTGTGTCAGTAACACTCCTAGTAGTATGTATGTATACAACTGTATGTATAACAACTCTTGCAAGTGATCATCTAAGTCTGATAAGAGATCATACGTTCTGAAAGGCGTACTGTTAAATTAAAGCAAAAGTCACAGGCCGAGTAAGGAAGGCAATGCATTTTAATCTTAACTTTCAAAATTAGTTTACATCGAAATACGTTTACAGTATATTTGCTAGAGTGTAATATGTTCATTTCAAACAGGAAGTTCCTAGTTGCAGTGATGACGGCAATCGCTGTCTAACTACTTTGACTTGAGTCATTAATATCTTCACTGCAAAGACAAATATACACAATGGACGAGCAATGTATAGTAAGGTCTTTCTGAGAAGAACTTTGTAAACGGTAGTAATTGTATGTACGTTATTAACATCTCATCATTTCCTATCGTAAAGCAATTACCGTAGCAATTGAGTTCATAGCGACAATTGTATCTCGTCACAGAAATAAATAAACTTACACCATTTAAATTATTGTTTAATAGTTGTTGTTAATGTTATCTTAAAAACCGAGATTCTATTATCCTTTATGTAAAACACAATTTTTTAACGATTTTATAAAATTTATATTGCTCGTGCGAATATCAATAATAGACTTGTGCAAATCATTTAACAGCAACTACCGACATCTCTGACTAACTTGAATGAATATACTATACATACGGTGTTTCTATTACATATACAATAAAATTCAATTTATAAGTATTTATTTTAAATTGCTGTAAGACGTAGACGATAATTATACATAATCGCATACTCATTAATCATATACTTAATAATCAGTAAACCGAAAGTTGAATGTAAACAGGAATACACTCACAAATTTACTGTTTAGAGACTCATATTAACTGAAACCTATGATTAATAGGTATGAAACAAATCTTACAGTCAAACACCATGTTCTAGAAAATATCAGACATGGTTTGACAGATTTTCATTAAATTAAATGTTTTAAAAATACACTTCACTTATATTTTTAAACGTAATTTAATTAATAATTATTTTTTCTACGGGTGCACTCCTCATTTAAACATTTACTGTAAATAATCTATTTGTAGCATTATATTTTTGTGAAATGTTTCTATATGAATTAGGTTATATAAAAGTGTATGAATATTAGTATTTTAATTTTACTGAGATTGTTTGCGTTGTAAAATTGAAATCATTATAATAAAAATGTTATTTAACAACGACAAAGTCGATAAAAATAAGACTTATGAATTAGACAATTACACGCGTGTTAAATAGGCTCTTGCAAAATAAAACGTAACCAAAATAAATAACTGTAACAGTCTACAAAAGGCTAGCCATTTAAACATTTGTCACATTCAATAAATGTTTTTTTTACTCTGACAACACATCTATAACCAATTTTGCAGAAATGCCCTTCGGAGAGCGCTGCGGCACGTAAACATTATCAGATTTGTCTGAATTGCGTCATCCACCTGATTTGCAACACAAGACAAGCGTTACATAGGCTGTATGCATGTTGCATACCATTAATAACATGAGCATCAGCAATCTGTTCTATACTAGAGTCATTCGGTAAGCGACTTTGACACTTCTCTGCGACGTGGCCAACTGTATACTGGAAGTTTGACATTTACTGAGCGCTACTACACAGTGCAAAAATGACCACATGTTTATCTGGGAAAGAATGTAGCAACACAGTACCGTTACTACTATGGTACGTGCACGAATTCTTGAAACATGATTGGCGGAGATTATAAACACTTTTTTACTCCCACCAAATACATCAATAGTCAGAGTCGCTTACTCAACGGCTCGAGTGTAGTAGTGTGTGATTGTGTTCCGACGGAGGGAGAGGAAGAGGGAAACCGACTATCGGACACGTCGACTAAATTGATGAACTTGATAAGAAGCGGAAATACTGTGTAAAAATTTCACGCTCAGTATGTAATGAAGTAAGGAAATGGTAGGAGGACTCTGCCGTATGACGTCAGAGGGAATGGAATAGGCTGTAAGTAGCCAGAGGTAGCCTATACAGTATACAAAATTTTCTTACTCGCTTTTTGTAGAAACTTTCTTTAATAGAATGTTTTAGTGGATGGTTAGTGAGGATCGGTCAATAATGCAAATTTTAGCTATTTTGCGTCGACGTTTCGACAATATTTATTGTAATCTTCAGGACCTGTGTATGAAATACAATAGAAATATCAAACATAACGAAACAATTAAAAATTTGGGTGAACGTGTTGGTGATGCGAGTGTGTGCGTGCGTATGTATGTATCATTTTATATGTGAAGACTTATGATAGTTTGTTTACATCTTCAAATTATCTTTAAGAAAACGAGCAGATTATAGTATGAGAGAACTTAATTTATACAGTATTACAATTTAAATTACAAAATTTAATATTATTTTAATTAATTAAACAAACAGTAGTCAACAATTGGATATTAGATTGGTACATAAATTGTTTATACCTACAACAGTCAACATATAGCAAAGTAATATATTACCTATAACTAAAACAGATTAGGGGATGTTCACTTTATTAAAAGTTATTTTTACCATGTTTCACTCCCTACTGGTGTTAACAAACAATCATAATTTAGAAACATACAATTCACACAATACTGTAAAACATTACGACTTAAATTAGATAGTTGACAAAGGTTACAAACAAAAGTTTCTGGTAAATTTTTACTAACAGGTAAACTTGGATAATAATTGTAATCATATTATAAAATATAGTCAAGAGTACTATAGAATAATGTAATTTATGTATGTGTCCACAATCACCCTTCTCTCTCACCCATTCTCCCCCTGCCAGTCCTTCTCAGCCTCTCGCTCTAACCTGAAATCGATCTATCACTCACTATTACCACTCTCTCTCTCTGTCTCTTCTACATCACACTCACTGTCTCCCTTCTTCCCTCTCACACTCTTCCACCCTTCTCTCTCTCTCTCTCTCTCTCTCTCTCTCTCTCTCTCTCTCTCTCTCTCTCTCTCTCTCTCCCTCTCACTTGTCATTGTCCACGATTGGCACTCTTAAACACTCACCATTTTTATTACACTCTCATCCTCATATAAAATAGAGAATTATTTTATCGTGTTATACACACGATAACAGAAATGATTTACCAACTTTTATAAATGGGTTACAGACTTTATAACACAACATTATAGATAACATGTATTATATGAAAATGGTTATTACTTAATATTTACATTTTGTACAATGTTATTTACCTGGAACTTGGTCTATACAGAGTACCATAGTCGATTTAGTTTTTTCATATGTACCATATGTCGGTCATAATCTTTCTCACATGCTCTCACTATGCTCTCTCACTCTCTCTCTCTCTCTACACACACACACACACACACACACACACACACACACACACACACACACACACACACACACACACACACACACACACACACAGAACACAGGATGATAAGATATGCTGTTTATATCAGAGTACATGAATGACGAGCATTTTCTTGTTTAAATTTGTTTTGTGTAATATTTTGTCTTTTAGTCATAAGTTTTGTATTTAAAAATTGATAAGCATATAGGTTACACCATACTCTTCATAAAAAGATGTACTATATTGCCATGTATTTTTTGTATGAATTGGTGCGCTTGTGCGGATGTGATAATCTGCGTTCGGTATAGCGGCAGTGGTAGTTAACCGATTTTCATGAAAATTTGACAAGGAATTATTTAAGTAAATAGCTTCGATTTGTGTATTCTCTGAGGTTTGTAACTATTTTAGAAATATGGTTTTTTAAGTAAAGCAAAACTCAAATGTAACTCTTATCAATGATAGGGTAATAAAAATTGTAGATAATTTCCATGCAGGACTATGCAAAATTATACAAAGTTTTTCATGAAATTTGTGTATCTGGTCGTTCCATCAATCATGTGACTTGGGCTTGGCCTATCAAATTACACCAAATTCAGTGAGATTCATACGTTGCAGAGCTAGGATGGACACAGTCTGTCTGTCGACGTTGCTAGGGGAAGTTGTGCCCTTGTAAGAGAGTTGTTCTCTTACAAACGTATAAAAATCTTATATAAAATAAACCATAAACCTTAAAATTCTTAACGAAGTTTTGCGGTAAGAACCAAGAAGGAATAGAGGAATATCTTATATAAAATAAACTATAAACCTTGAAATTCTTAACGAAGTTTTGCGATAAGAACAGAGAGGGTAAATAATTAGATAAAGTTTAAAATATATTACAGTGCTGTTTCGTGTAAGTTAAGATATCCGCTTAGGGAACTTAAAGACACTACAGATATCGTGGAAGGTGTACATTAAACCCACCGCATTAGTAAATACCCAGCAGTCAAACATAACTACGAGGCTCTGTGAAATATCGCCGCTGGAGCCGCTTGCTGTAGAAGAGGACGGCGAGACGAAGAGGACGCCAGGACGAAGAGGACACCAGGAAGGAGTGAAGCTGTAGAAGAGGACGACGAGACGAAGAGAACGCCAGGACGAAGAGGACACAAGGAAGGAGGGACAGGAAGAAGAGGACGCCAAGACGGGACCGACGAGACGAGAGGAGGACGTTGCTGTTTCGTGTAAGTTAAGATATCCGCTTAGAGAACTTAAAGACACTACAAGATATCGTGGAAGCAGTCAAACATAACTACGAGACTCTGTGAAATATCGCCGCTAGAGCCGCTTGCTGTACAAGTTAACGACGAGACGAAGAGGACGCCATGACGAAGAGGACACCAGGAAGGAGTGAATCTGTAGAAGAGGACGACGAGACGAAGAGGACGCCAGGACGAAGAGGACACTAGGAAGGAGTGAAGCTGTAGAAGAGGACGACGAGACGGGACCGACGAGACGAGAGGAGGACGTTGCACAGCAAACAAGTAAAATCGATTTATATAAATCGAACAATACATACAATTTAATATACTATCAATACATGACAATTTAAAATACATTATACATCTTTGTAAACAATATTCGTATATAATAAATAATTTTTCATTTCCTCCATCATAGATTTGTATCGATTATTACACACTCACAATATCCTTATTAGAATAATAAAGTTTGATCTGTTGCAATATATATTATAACCAATAGAATGAGTTGGTTGTGTTGTGATGTCGGGTGTTACACTCCGCGCACTTGTACTTACTAATTGCCGGTTCTCTGCGACGATGTTGTCCTGCAAACACAACTTATGCTAATATGTGTATGTGGGCGCCACTTGGATATCTGGTCCAAGAAATTATTATCATTAAAAATTGAGTTTTGAGTTGTTAAATTAATTATAAAAAAATGTGAACAAGACAATTTGAGTTGCAAATAACGTATGTTTAATGATCTTTCTTTTCATAAAAATCGTCTGAAGGACTAACAATCAAATTAAACAAAATTGCAGCGTTACAAAAATTATTGACAAGGTTTTAATTAAGTATCGGCTAATAAATATTTTATTGCTCAGTTGAATAGCATGAATTTAATCTTTGAAAAACTTTATACTCAGGACGTGACTCCATTGAACTATCAAGACAAATCAGTGGGATGCTTTACAAAATTTGTGTGATTTGAAGGTGTTTGACATGTGTAGTACAACTGTGTGACAAGGATACCAGGTAAAAATAATTTTAATTTTTGAACAACTCACGTTCCGGTGGGTAAGTATTTCCTTCACTGGACACTGTTCTTGGGGACGATTTCAATCTTGCGCCTCTTCGTATTTACGTCTCCTCACGCACTGGTAACTATTTAAAAGTCGGATTACGGTTTTAAAACTCCGCACAATTGAAATAAAAATCGTACTGTTTCTATGCTTTGAATTCTTGGCGGCGAGAAAACAGCTGACTACCTGGCCTCTCTATTCTGCCGTCTCAGCGCTAGTTCCAACTCAATGTAGTAGGCTTTACGTTAGTAATTTGGTTGGCGGTTTGTCAAAGTCTGTTTATTTTCGCAAATACCAGCAAAATTGATTTTTCTCTATTAAAATCGGTCCTTTTCAGGGCCGCTGGATATTTGGCTGTGTGCGTTTCTATTAAATATGGCGTGTTGTTGCTATATTCAACAACACGTTAGCGTTTTAGCGATATACTCCTGATATAGGTTAAATCTGTCTTTTGTCTGGTACAGGAAAAAACCTTTTTGAGTTTTCGGGTTGAATTCATCTTCTTCGAGTTCGCCTTGGATTAGATGATCGGATTCGTAGGTGAAGTGTCTCTTGTGGATTCAAAGCATAAAGTGTTTTTGTGTCAAATTTTGTCTTCCTTATATACTCTGTGTAAGATGCATTGTTTTAATTTTTATTCATGACTTCCGGTATTTTTGAGTAAAATTTTCTTCTGGAACGTTCGAGAATATGCAAATAGAACATCATGGAACAAATTCGACTTCCGTAGAAGCTTTAGAACAAAAACTCTTTTTCTTCATACTAAAGGATATTACTGAATTTATTCTGGTATTTGTCAAACAATTTTACAGAACTACTTACAATCTGCATGCCATTATTATTTTTGGATTCTCTGCTTTCAACTGAATAAAATGATACCATTCACGATTGGTTTTGAATAAACTAAATCTAATAAATTAACATAAAATACAATTCTTACCTTGCAGTGTTTGCACAAAATTCTAATTTTCTAATTAATAAAATGTTATGAAGCTCCTTGGCTCTTGCTATAACATTAATACATACCATAATTATCTTTACATAACAAAATAAACAAATATTAAAGCATATAACATATAAATAGTTTCTTTTCTCTGTAGGCATTACATATGGCCTAGTTTTTTGTCAATGGTTTTTTATTGTAATTTTGTCTTTTTCGGTAATATATATAAGATTTTTTGGGTATTCACTTAGAGTTTGTTATATTGTTTATCTTTGAGAATACCTGGTTTATGATAATACATTTTATTTTTATTGTAATATTACTTAGCATCTCAATGTTTTTGTACAGATGAGCTATTTCATGGGTGTGACAATTTTCACTTTTATATTTAAAAATTCTCTATGAATTAAGCTTGTTTTCAATTGAGCAAGTATGTTTCCATTGTATGTTATAGAATTGTATCTTTTTCCTATATTTTTACTTCCATATTCCTTAAGGAATGGAAGTATGGTGATGGCAAAAAAAATCGTGTTCGAGATTATTGCAGATTCTGATTCTACTACACTCAAAACATGAAAAAAAGTCGTTTTCCGAAAAGTGTCTGTGTGTCTGTCTGTCTGTAGATTTTTTTTCTATGGCAAACGATAACTGCCGCAAATTCAAACAGAATCAAATAATTTTTTGCATTCAGGTCTGATTTGCAGAGTTCTCGCGACCGATTGTTTTTGGTGAAGATCGGTTGAGGGAAAGGGGTAGTTTACCTGCAACAGTTTTTTTTTAGCAAGGGTAATTTTGTTTGTTTGGCAAACGATAACAGCCGCAAATTCAAACAGAATCAAATAATATTTCGCATACAGCCCTGAATTGTAGAGTTCTCAAGATCTGTCGATTTTGGTGAAGATCGGTTAAGGGGAAGGGGTAGTTTACAGGTAACGTTTTATGTTTTAACAAGGGTATTTACTGTGGCAAACGATAACAGCCGCAAATTCAAACAGAATCAAAAGATTATTTGCATACAGCCATAAATTGTAGAGTTCTCAAGACCTATTATTTTTCGTAAAAATCGGTTGAGGGAAAGGGGTAGTTTACCTGCAACGTTTTTTTAACAAGGGTATTTTTTCTATGGCAAACGATAACTGCCGCAAATTCAAACAGAATCAAATAACTTTTTGCATACAGCCCTGATATGTAGAGTACTCACGACCTATTGTTTTTGGTGAAGATCGGTTGAGGGGAAAGGGGTAGTTTACCTGCAACGTTTTTTATCAAGCGTATTTTCTATGGCAAACGATAACTGCCGCAAATTCAAACAGAATCAAATAATTTTTTGCATACAGCCCTGATTTGTAGACTACTCGCGACCTATTGGTCTTGGTGAAGATCGGTTGAGGGAAAGGGGTAGTTTATCTGCAACTTTTTTTTTTATCAAGGGAAATTTTTTTTTTTGGCAAACGATAACAGCCGCAAATTCAAACAGAATCAAATAATGTTTCGCAAACAGCCCTGAATAGTAGAGTTCTCAAGATCTTTTGTTTTTGGTGAAGATCGGTTAAGGGAAAGGGGTAGTTTACCTGCAACGTTTTATGTATTAAAAGGGTATTTTCTATGGCAAACGATAAGAGCCGCAAATTCAAACAGAATCAAATACGTTTTTGCATACAGCCGTGATTTCTTGAGTACTAAAGATCTATTGTTTTTGGTGAAGATCGTTTAAGGAAAAGGGGTAGTTTACTTGCAAGGTTTTTTTTTTATCAAGGGAAATTTTTTTTTTGGCAAACGATAACAGCCGCAAATTCAAACAGAATCAAATAATGTTACGTATACTGCCCTGAAATGTAGAGTTCTCAAGACCTGTGGTTTTTGGTGAAGATCGGTTAAGGGAAAGGGGTAGTTTACCTGCAACGTTTTTTTAACAAGGGTATTTTTTCTATGGCAAACGATAACTGCCGCAAATTCAAACAGAATCAAATAACTTTTTGCATACAGCCCTGATATGTAGAGTACTCACGACCTATTGTTTTTGGTGAAGATCGGTTGAGGGGAAGGGGTAGTTTACCAGCAACGTTTTTTATCAAGCGTATTTTCTATGGCAAACGATAACTGCCGCAAATTCAAACAGAATCAAATAATTTTTTGCATACAGCCCTGATTTATAGAGTACTCGCGACCTATTAGTTTTGGTGAAGATCGGTTGAGGGAAAGGGGTAGTTTATCTGCAACGTTTTTTTTTATCAAGGGAAATTTTTTTTTTGGCAAACGATAACAGCCGCAAATTCAAACAGAATCAAATAATGTTTCGCATACAGCCCTGAATAGTAGAGTTCTCAAGACCTTTTGTTTTTGGTGAAGATCGGTTAAGGGAAAGGGGTAGTTTACCTGCAACGTTTTATGTATTAAAAGGGTATTTTCTATGGCAAACGATAAGAGCCGCAAATTCAAACAGAATCAAATACGTTTTTGCATACAGCCCTGATTTCTTGAGTACTAAAGATCTGTTGTTTTTGGTGAAGATCGTTTAAGGGAAAGGGGTAGTTTACTTGCAACGTTTTTTTTTTATCACGGGAAATTTTTTTTTTGGCAAACGATAACAGCCGCAAATTCAAACAGAATCAAATAATGTTACGTATACTGCCCTGAAATGTAGAGTTCTCAGGACCTGTGGTTTTTGGTGAAGATCGGTTAAGGGAAAGGGGTAGTTTACCTGTAACGTTTTATGTTTAAGAAGGGTATTTCCTATGGCAAACGATAACAGCCGCAAATTCAAACAGAATCAAAAGATTATTTGTATACAGCCCTAACTTGTAGAGCTATCAAGACGTATTATTTTTGGTGAAGATCGGTTAAGGGAAAGGGGTAGTTTACCTGCAGCGTTTTTTTATCAAGGGTATTTTCTATGGCAAACGATAACAGCCGCAAATTCAAACTGAATCAAATAATGTTTTGCATACAGCCCTGATTTGTAGAGTACTCAGGACCTATTGTTTTTGGTGAAGATCGGTTAAGGGGAAGGGGTAGTTTACCTGCAACGTTTTTTTATCAAGCGTATTTTCTATGACGAACGGTAACAGCCGCAAATTCAAACAGAATTAAATAATTTTTTGCATACGTCCCTGAATTGTAGAGGTCTCAACGACTTTCGATTTTGGTGAAGAACGGTTAAGGGGAAGGGGTAGTTTACCTGCAACCTTTTACGTTTTAACATGAGTAAAGTACTTGAAAATTTATTTAAACTTTTTGAAACAATGGTAATTGTTAAAAATAAAATAATTTTGTTGCCAGGCAATAAAATTATAATTTTTTCATTTTAATGTAATATAATATTTTTCATTTAATACAGCAATAAAAAGGCAGGTAAGACACAGCCTGGCTGTTTGGCTGAAAATGATTTTAAATATAAATCTTAGAATATGGAAGTCATGTATGGTTTTCCATACCGATATTTTCTAATATTATACAATTAGTCTGTCAAATATGAGTATTTTTGTGATTGTTTTTTGGTCTCAGCCTAGTATGGTATAGGTAACTAGTTTCATAACCTAACTGTTAAAGTGTTTTAGGTGGTCATATATATAAGTATAGTTACTTTATATTGTGTTTCAACTTTAAAATACAATTTTGTTGCATTTTGATAACATTAAATTCATAAATATTACAATTTTATATGTTCTTCACATGTTTTCAGTTTACACAGTTTTTAATAATTTAGTTAACTTCTAATCAATTTACAGCTTTCTCTATTTAAAGTAATTTGTTTGTCTTTGTCTAATTGACATTTACATACAGTTTTTATAATAATTCTATAATAATTAATTTTCACAAAGAATCTGAGTGGTCCCAACTCCAAAACCTTGATTTCTTTGTCATAACATTTATATATTTTTCATTTTAATTTACATCCTTTTTAATGATGTGGTCAAATCACTTCATACATTTGTTTTATTTATATTATAAAGTATAATAATAGATCTTGTCTATTATTTCACAGTAAATGGGTTTTTATGCTCTATTCAGTTACATTTCTAACATGTTGTGACCTCATTTTGGTCATTTCTGAGATTATCTGCTTCTCTTATAATACATTATCAGTTTTATTTTGTTCTTCACTTAAACAATATATGGGGTTTGAGTCTTGGTCATAGTCTTTGTCGTTTTTACATGTTAATGATATTAATTATCGGACAATATTACAACATTTTTTGGATTACTTGGGTTCGATACTGTTCATCTCACCTTCCTCTTATGATAATTTACTTTGCAATTAATTTCCTTTATGGAACGTTCTGTGACGTTACATATGCCTCCTCGTTAAAATTGGTAATTTTAGGAAAAACATTTCTTCAGTTTTGATGAAATTATCATTTCTATATTAACCTTTTATTAGCTTCATTAATATTTCATTCTTTTATATTATAATTAGATTCCTGTACTACTCCTTTAATATATTAATCCATTTCATTATCCATGTGTCAATCTTTACCATATCTCCTTTTCCTTTCCTTTACCTTGTTGTTAATTATTTAATCTTTGATATAACTCCCTAACAATTCCCTAACTTTTATAGCGGGTTCGGAGTCAGAGGGGCCCCATTGGCAATCCATTCTCCGCCGTTCCCTAAATATAATTACTGAAATCAGAGGAAACACATCTCTGTCCAGAAAATATATAAGACGTACTTATTGCACCTTTGCAACAAATAATAATAATAATAATAATAAAATTCAAATTCAAAGATCATAGGCTCCTACACATAAATTCCCTTTCTTAATCTCTTCTGATTATTTCTCAATTATATTAATATACTGTTCTCCTCAGGTAAAATTATCTTTTAAAATCATTCGATGTCAATAGCTATATTTGTAAATTCATCATCACCTCCTTATGTAACACACTGTTTCCTTTTTTTTTTCAATTATCATTTCCTTTTAATATTAATTATATGACATTATTTCTCCTCCTTAGTAATATCAATTGTTATTTGATTGTTCAATAATTTATTTAATTAATTTGAGCAACATTGTAAATTATGTCTTTTCCTCCTTTCCTTCTCTCCTTCTCTAAGTACGGGTAAGTTGGTAAATATACGTTGACTTGGCTATTGGAAATAAATTTATATTTTACATATATATATATTTGCTTTTGGTGGAAGGTGTCCTTCTCGTATTTTTATTTATTAATAATCTCTATACCTTCCTCTAAGTACGGGTAAGTTGGTAAATATACGTTGACTTGTATTTTTATTCATGGTACCTTCTCAACGACGCCTGATTATATGTACCCTTTATTTTATTATTGACAGTGTCTGTTACCTCGTATGTATTGTTTTCTTTATCTTTCGTAATTGTAAGAGGTCCTGTGTATAAAAGTAATAATTTTTTTGTTATACCTTGTATAGTACTGGGCAATTCTCTATTCCGGATTAACACCTTTTCTCCTACCTTATACTTAATAGCCTTTGGTTGGGATTGAGAATATTTTTTTCGTTGTTGTTCCGTTTTTTCTAATATTCTATTATAAAATTTGGTTCTTACAAATTGATATTCAGGTTCGCTGGGAAAACTAATAATCTCCTTTATTTCCCGGGGTTGGGGTCTTTCGAACATAACTGTGTACGGTGACTCCTATATTGTATTATGATAGGATAAATTGAGAAAGTCCTCTGTTGACGCTAAGTATTCGTGCTATCTCTTCTGTTCCTCATGGCAGTAGGTTCTCAACGACCGTCCTACTTCCCTCAACACTCTCTCGGCTGGATTACTATTTGGGTGCTACACCGATACCTTATACGTCTTTATTCCATTTTCTATAAGATTCTACTTCCATACCTTCCCTTTAAACTGGGTACCGTGTTCTGTAATTATAGAATATGGTTTGCCTACTTCCATTATATACCGTTCTATTATAATTTCTATAATTTTCTTTGTCGTAGCCCTAGTTATCGGATAAAGCTTAGTATATTTGCTGAAATGGTCAAAAACAATTACGATGAATTTATAACTGTGCCTTCCACCGCTGCGTGGAAATGGTCCACAGATATCGAGAAATACCTATTCTAGTTTTTCGGTGGATGTTATGGGTATCATGATTTTTCTCGTTATTATATTTTACCTTTTGACAAATATCTCATGACTGTATCGCCTGTTGCACTTTTTTATTAATCCCTTTGATGTATACCTGTTCTTCCAACGCTTTCCTTACCTTGAGGGCACCCATTTGTCCGTATCTATCGTGATAATCAATGATTAGTGGCCTCTCTATCCCTGGTGGAATTACTAACTTCCAATTCTCTTGGTGTGGGGTGTTTCTTATAAACAAATTATCGTCGTGTATACAGTAATATTTATTTATAACTTCATCGCCTTCCAGTACCCTTTTCCTAATATTTCCTAATTTTGGGTCAGCCTCTTGTTGTGCCTTCAAATCTTTTAAAATATTTTTCAAATCCTCCCTGTTTTTAATGATATGATATACCTTCGCTATTTGTCCTTTTTCGCCGTCAAATGTCTGGTTTTGTAAATTGATGCGGGATAGGACGTCGGCTGCTATGTTTTGCCTGCCTGGTATATATTCCCACGTGATATATTCCTGTAGGGCCAAAACCCATCTCGTCAGCCTCCCATGATTTAACTTACAATGTTTTAAAAACGAGATTGATTTGTGATCACTCCTAACCGTGATGGGGTATCCTAATATATACGTTCGAAATTTACCGCATGCGAAAACTACACTGAATAACTCTTTTTCAGTGGTATTGTAGTTTCGTTCGCAACTGTTCAGCACGCGGCTGGCGAAGCTAATCACTAAATGGTTTCCATCCTGATCTTCCTGATATAAGGCTGCACCTAAACTTACATTACTGGCATCGTAAGTTAGATAAAATGGCTTCGTAAAGTGGGGTTGATGTAACATAACTGCTTCTAAAAATTTCTCCTTTATTAGATTGAGCACTCCATCTTGCTCTGGTCCCCAAGTCCAATTGTCTTTAGCTGATAACTGCTTTTGAAACCTGGCAGTTAGTTCTGAATAATTGGACCGAAACTTCCTGTAATAGTTACAGATTCTTAAAAATGATTGAAGCTGTTTCCTGTTTTTTGGGGTGGGGAACTTCTGTATTGCCTCTACTTTCTCTTTGGATGGAGTAATCCCTTGCTCGGTTAAATTAAAACCTAAAAATTTTACCTCGTTTGCAATAAACTGGGACTTATCTAATTTGAGGGTAATATTATTCTCGGATAGCTTCTCTAACACCTGTTCAAACCTATTGCAATGGTCACCGCAATTAGCTGAAGTTACCAGTAAATCGTCGACGTATACTGTCGTAAATTTCAGCACTTCCTGTCCCAATATCCTGTCCATTATTTTTACAAATACCGCCACTGAATTTATCAAACCAAAGAGTAATCGTTTCAATTGATAGTTTCTGCCTTCAAATATGAATGCCATATATTTCCTACTATCTGGGTGGAGTTCTACCTGCCAGTAGCCGCATACTGTATCCCATGAACTTATATACTTTCTCCCGTGAAACTTTTTTAGTATTTCTTCTATCTTCCCAGGGGATGTGCGGTCGTTAACAATCATCTTGCTAATCTCCCTAGCATCGAGGCATATACGCACCTGTCCATTCTTTTTCGGCACAGCTATGATTGGGCTAGTATAGGGCGAATGACTATATTCCATTATGTCGTCCTCTATCATTCTGTTCAGTTCCTCCCTAACTTCATTTTTTAGTGAGTAAGCAATCGGATATGATTTTTGTTAAACTCTACAGGGGTTTTAAATTTGATGGTGCATTGATAATTTTTTACTTTGCCTGGAGCATTTGAAAAGATATGTCGGTAATTGTTATACACAGTAATCAATCGTTCGGCCTGTGCTTCGCTAATCTGACCCCTTGCTTTCGTCCTTTGGAATTCCCTTATTTCTTCCAATTTCTCTAGCCATAATTCTGGGTTATCCTCCTGATATAAGGGCATGTTTAGTGGTCGATCGGCACAATAATAATGATTTACAATGGCCTGATAATGTGTATTACTTGTACTATTTCTTTGGGTATCAATTAACTTATTGGTCCAAATTCCCTCTTTCGTCTTTAGCGTTATTACCTTACTGTCTAAATTTATTATCGTTTTATATGGCCTAAGTATATCACAGCCTATTAGAATATTCATGGGTAAATTGTTCGCTACTAATAGTCCTATTGGCAACGTTACACCATTACTGGTCATCTCTAACGACACCTGTTTTTTTTATAGATTTATTCTGCCTTCCCGTCGCTCCGACTAGTATAATGTTATTTAGAGGCAGAGTGGGTATGGGTAGATTACTATTCTGTTTAATTCTTTCTGACTCCACACTGTCTATCAACGATACGTTTTCTCCTGTATCAATTAGTAATGTTGCACCTATTCCATTTATATCTGCCTTAATTTGTACTATCCCATGATTCCTATTATTATTATTTTCAATTATATTATCCCTCTCTTCTAACAATTCCTCCCTAATATCTCTGAGATAATTATTTGTTCTCAATGTCATTGTCCCGTCTTCGTCATATCTATTTTTTCGTCCAGTTACCCCATAATATTGGATCAGTGAAGGGCTGTCTTCCTTTTTCACTGCCGCGTCTAGTTTAAATGAGCACCTGTCTCATTTGCCCTGTCTCCCGGAACATTGGGTTGCTGACTTGTTTGTGGTTCCTGTCTAACCTCTGGCTATTTGTTGTATTACTTTGATTACCTTGCGTCTGCTGTGGGTAATACACGTAAGTCGGTAAATTGTGTTGGTATGGTCGTTGACTATTGGCCATCGTATAGTTTACCTGAGGTCTGTACTCCTGATTCCTTCTATCACCTCTCCCTTGATTGCCTCCGTTCCGATAATTATTTCCTCTATAATTGTTGCCCCGATAATTATTTCCTTGATTATAATTTCTATGGTAATTATTTTCGGGGTAATTATTTCGGTTTGGTCCCGGATTGCTACGGTTATTCGGATCTTGATTATCATTATTGCGGCTATTTAGTGGGGTGTTATTGTTATGGTTATTCGGGTTAAAATTATTACCATTTCCGCTTCCATTCCGATTTGGCCCGTTGTTAATATTATAATAGTCTACCTAACGACTGGGGGGTTGGTAGTCTTGAAATTTCCCGCAGACTCGCAGTTCTCTAATAGCTTAGCTAGGTCAGTAATTTTACTAAGTTGCTGGTATAACTGCGCATCTTTAATACCGTAGCTATAGTGTCCAGCCAACTGTCGTACCAAGAACTCTTCTGGGATTGGCGGTATTAATTTTCGCGCTAAATATATTTTTCCCAAGAAATATGATGTTGGGGATTGTCCCTTGGATGCGTCGTATTTCCCGTAAAATATGTCCATTCTCACTTTGTTTTGCGCCGTTTCTGACCAATATTTTTCTTTGAATTGGCGTTTGAATTTATTCAAGTTTGTTATTTCGGGTCGTACTGCTATCCACCAATTATCCCCCGTATTTCGGAATGTTTCGTCTAACATTTCCCTTATTCTATCCCATCTTGTTTCCCTATTCCTTTCTATGAACCTTTCCATCCTCTCTAAAAATTCCATAGGGTTCCGGCGATAATTTTGGAAGTTAATTACCTCCCTATTTTCGCTATGACACGTATGGGTACTTAATATCGGTGTGTCCCTTAGCGCTTCTAATCTCTCCTGCAGGTTTTTCTCCCTCTGATCTATTTCCTGTATATTATTTTTATTGGTTCTTACCTGTTCGTCCAATCTATTAGCTATGTCATACGTTCTTTGTATTTTCTCGCTAACGTCTTTCCGGACTTCTCCTACCTCCTGCATAATTTCGTCTTGGTTTTGCCTTACCTTATTATCGAGAGTTCGAACATCTTGTTTCGTCTCTACGTTTCGTTCCTCTATGGTTTCAAAACGGGTATTACTTCCTTCCTGCAATCTTTCCAACTGTTTCGCCATTGTCTCGACCCTCCTGTCACTGTCGACTTTACTATCATCGATTTTTTGGTTTACCGTCTCATAATTTGTACTAATTTCCTTTTTCAGGGTCTCTATACTTTTTTATTTTCCTCCTGAAATAGCTCCAGCTTTTTTCCATGATCATTCATTTTATTAGTTATATATTCCCTTAAAGATTCTATTTTCTTGTCTAATTCCTCCTTATCTTCCTGTCTATCTTTTCTCAGGGATTCCATACTTCCTTTTATTTCCGCCCTATCTTCATGTCTATTTTTATTATTATCCTCCCTTAGGGATCCTATTAACGTCTCCGTTTTTTCATTGGACGATTCTATTCTTTGAAACATCATCATTATTGCGTTCATGTCGACGCTCCCTGTTGATTTTTCCGGTTCGGGTTTCTCTGTTTCATCCCTTGTTTGTGTGGGTTTATCTGTTTGGTCTCCTATTTCTATGGGACTTTCTCCCGCTTGTTCCTCTAGTTCATCTCCCGTTTGCATGGGTTTTTCAATTTCTAGTGTGGGCGGCTCTATTTCTCTTTCCTCGACTTGGACTGCCCCCCATCTTTCACACTTAATTCGGGTTCTATGTTTTTCTTCCCCTTCTTTCCCTTTGGTAGCGGCATCTTGATTTGTTGATAGTTGCCGGGCTTGTTCCTTTCTTTTCAAGCCTCACTACTTGGGCTGCCAATTTATAACGATGGGATTGTTGTGTTGTGATGTCGGGTGTTACACTCCGCGCACTTGTACTAACTAATTGCCGGTTTCTCTGCGACGATGTTGTCCTGCAAACACAACTTATGCTAATATGTGTATGTGGGCGCCACTTGGAAATCTGGCCCAAGAAATTATTATCATTAAAAATTGAGTTTTGTGTTGTTAAATTAATTATAAAAGAATGTGAACAAGACAATTTGAGTTGCAAATAACGTATGATTAATGATCTTTCTTTTCATAAAAATCGTCTGAAGGACTAACAATCAAATTAAACAAAATTGCAGAGTTACAAAAAATTATTGACAAGATTTATCGGCTAATAAATACTTTATTGCTCAGTTGAATAGCATGAATTTAATCTTTGAAAAACTTTATACTCAGGACGTGACTCCTTTGAACTATCAAGACACATCAGTGGGATGCTTTACAAAATTTGTATGATTTGAAGGTGTTTGACATGTGTAGTACAACTGTGTGACAAGGATACCAGGTAAAAATAATTTTAATTTTTGAACAACTCACGTTCCGGTGGGTAAGTATTTCCTTCACTGGACACTGTTCTTGGGGACGATTTCAATCTTGCGCCTCTTCGTATTTACGTCTCCTCACGCACTGGTAACTATTTAAAAGTCGGATTACGGTTTTAAAACTCCGCACAATTGAAATAAAAATCGTACTGTTTCTATGCTTTGAATTCTTGGCGGCGAGAAAACAGCTGACTACCTGGCCTCTCTATTCTGCCGTCTCAGCGCTAGTTCCAACTCAATGTAGTAGGCTTTACGTTAGTAATTTGGTTGGCGGTTTGTCAAAGTCTGTTTATTTTCGCAAATACCAGCAAAATTGATTTTTCTCTATTAAAATCGGTCCTTTTCAGGGCCGCTGGATATTTGGCTGTGTGCGTTTCTATTAAATATGGCGTGTTGTTGCTATATTCAACAACACGTTAGCGTTTTAGCGATATACTCCTGATATAGGTTAAATCTGTCTTTTGTTATGCAGCTCCTTGGCTCTTGCTATAACATTAATACATACCATAATTATCTTTACATAATAAAATAAACAAATATTAAAGCATATAACATATAAATAGTTTCATTTTTCTGTAGGCATTACATATGGCCTAGTTTTTTGTCACTGGTTTTTTCTTGTAATTTTGTCTTTTTCGGTAATATATATAAGTGTTTTGAGTATTCACTTAGAGTTTGTTATATTGTTTATCTTTGGGAATACCTGGTGTGTCCTAATACATTTTATATTTATTGTAATATTACTTAGCATTCAATGTTTTTGTACAGATGAGCTATTTCATGGGTGTGACAATTTTCACTTTTATATTTAAAAATTCTCTATGAATTAAGCTTGTTTTAAATTGAGCAAGTACGTTCCCATTGTATGTTATAGAATTGTATCTTTTTCCTATATTTTTTCTAATATTATACAATTAGTCTGTCAAATGTGACTATTTTTGTGATTGTTTTTTGGTCTCAGCCTAGTATGGTATAGGTAACTAGTTTCATAACTTAACTGTTAAAGTGTTTTAGGTGGCCATATATATAAGTATAGTTACTTTATATTGTGTTTCAACTTTAAAATACAATTTTGTTGCATTTTGATAACATTAAATTCATAAATATTACAATTTTATATGTTCATCACATGTTTTCAGTTTTACACCCTTTTTGATTATTTCAATTGACAGCTAATCAATTTACAGCTTTCTCTATTTAAAGTAATTTGTTTGTCTTTGTCTGATTGACATTTGCATACAGTTTTTATAATAATTCTATAATAATTAATTTTCACATAAAATCTTAGTGATTGGTCTCAACTCCAAAACCTTGATTTTTTTTGTCATAACATTTATATTTTTTATTTTAATTTACATCCTTTTTAATGATGTGTTCAAATCATTTCATACATTTATTTTATTTATATTATAAAGTATAATAATAGATCTTGTCTATTATTTCACAATAAATGGCTTTTTATGCTCTATTCAGAGTTACATTTCTAATATGTTATGACCTCATTTTGGTCATTTCTGAGATTATCTGTTTCTCTTATAATACATTATCAATTTTATTTTGTTCTCCACTTACACAATATATGGGGTTTGAGTCTTGATCATACTCTTTGTCGTTTTTACATGTTAATGATATTAATTATCGGACAATATTACAACATTTTTTGGATTACTTGGGTTCGATACTGTTCATCTCACCTTCCTCTTATGATAATTTACTTTGCAATTAATTTCCTTTATGGAACGTTCTGTTACGTTACAATATATATTATAAATGGCTTTCTTTGCTTGCTCTTATTTTATTTTATCAATATAAGGAAATAAATGGTTGTTTTGTGCAGTGACCTACCTGCTATGGGTTCTTGCGACTTCTTCCGACTATGGGCGTAGGAGTTTGTGTTTTGAATTCACAAGTAGGTTGATTTAAGTGTGCAAAGTACCGTTATAGTTATTTTGAATAGTTTTGTGATGTTGGTAGGCTTTGTAGTACAGCAATAAAAATACGGTGGTTGATAAAATTTGTGTTTATTACTCTGATAGGACATATGTATGAAAATCTTATAACTAGAGCAATCCTTACATACTAAACAGTAATTTGTATCTTGTACGATGTTTTCTGAATGGGTATTAGCATTCAGAAGACGAGCTTATTATTTTCAATTGATACGAGTTATATTTTTCATTAATTTCAAGAAGTTAATTTTAAAACAATTTAATCTATGGAATTTTCAATTCTTTTGTACTTTCGTACGGATTTTATTAACTTTAGATGATTTAAGTACTCTGAGAAATAAGTTAGCCGTGAATCTAGTTCAACGTGCTTTCATTTACTTGTGATTGTTTCACGTATACTGCAGTAGAGGTCTCTAAGTAATTCAATGTTAGTATTTATATAGCGCTTGTTATATACGCCTAATTCTTATCTATTGATTATTACTTAAGCTTATACGTGTTATACAGATTATCACAGTATGAATTTATCTTATTAACCTAGATTCTCTGTTTTATCGGCATCTGAATCAATTTAGTTTTACAAAGATTTAAAAGGAAAAGAATAAGCTTATGAGAAGTTTATAAAGTTATAAATTATATTTGACTTCCCTTGTTCTGAAGATCGTGATGAGGTGCTCCCGAGATTTCCTTGGTTTTCCTGGTCCAATCTGCTAGTGGCAATGATTTCCTCTGCTTCTTGGGTTCCACGGCTAAGAGTTCGGGAATCAGCAACACTCAGCTCCTTCTGCAACTGTTGATGGTTTAACGTCTGTGGTTTTAACTGCTGCAACTGCGTCCGGCCCCTCGGTCCGTTATACGCTGCACTCCTGGTGTGTATATTTCGCCTTGGGTTGCTCTCCGCTTCGTCAATTCTTCAGCTTGTACCACGTACTAGACCTCGTTCTGTTGTACTCTTGATGTGTCTTCACGTATTATATAACTGATCTCTTTACATGAGTAAGTCAACAGGTTAATGTTTTGAGCTGTACGCTTATTTGTTGAAAAAAAGTAAGAGTATCGTAAGTATACGTCTTTACAGGTCGAGTCGTTACAGGTGAGTGCCTGTGTTCAGCCCGAATCTAACGGTTCGTTCAAATTTTTAAAATAATTTGATTGGCTGAGACACCCCCCTTCACCTTGTAATTCAACTCACCTCACTTGTGTGAACGAAAATAATTCTCACAGTTTGAAAATTGTTAGTAGTCTTAATATTCTGAAATTACCGGATTTCAGATGTCGGACAGGATGTCCTGTTGCAATTTTTATTGCGATTATCTTGGCTGCAAGCCAAGTTATGCTTATTCTAGAATATACATCTTATTGGTAATTTTTATAACTATGACATATTCAAAGCTCTACCCCGTAGCTCACTCACTAGGGGAGTCATTAAATAAAATTAATTTCCTCTTTTAATCTTTAATTATATGGACTGAAATTTGCACACCCTATTACTAATTTTTCGGCAAACATTTTGTCTATTTTGGTTTTTGCCTATATTTATCGGTTTCCGAAATATTAATAATTTACAATTAGGGCGTATCCCTAATTGTTATAACTGTATGTGGTTACGTAAAGCCAGCGGACGCTGCCGTTGGTCGCTATACAATTCATTTGAACGCACGCTACTGCACGCGATGTGATTGTAAGGGTTTAAATTTATTTTAACATTCTTTACATACAACCCCAAATCTGTGAGATTCGGTTAAGTTATTATATATATATATATATATCAGTCTTGTATCTTACTGACTCATACAGCACCTTCTCACTCACGTTAACCACTCGGGCGCTCTGTCTCTCTCTCTCTCTCTTACTCTATTCTAAACATATATATATATATATATATATACCACAAATCTAACACGTACAAACTCCTCCCTATTCACTAATGTAAATATCCAAACAGTGATAAACATTTTAAATAAAAATTGGAACTGCATCTCCACACATACAACATTAGATAAGGATAGTTTCCTTAAACTTCTGTCGCATTGTTGCAATAATGGTTATTTAACATTTCAGGGAGAATTTTTTAAACACAACATATTTTTTTAAACAACATATGGCACTGCTATGGGTAGCAGTCTCGGGCCCATCTTAGCTGACATTACCATGAACCAGTTTCTTGACACAGTTATCCCTACGCTACCATTTAAACTCCCCTTCTTATATAAATACGTGGACGATATTATAACATGTATTCCATATGACCAACATGACACTATCTTATCTCTGTTCAATTCCAAACTAATGGGCTTTGAACGAATACAGTTCACAATAGAGCACGAACAGAATATTTCCATTTCATTTCTTGATACCAAGGTTATTAGACAGACAGATGGTACTATAGTCACTGATTGGTTCATAAAACCCACGAACTCCGGTAGATATCTGCATTTTAATTCCAACCATCCATTACATCTAAAAACTAACTTAATCCACTCGGTATATAAGAGAGCCACCGGTCTAAGTGATCAATCATTTCATCAAAAAAACACTGAATTAGTATTTAAGATTTTCAAAAACAATGGTTACCCAGACCACATAATCAAACAGGTAATTCATAAACATCGCGCAAATCAGCTGAGCCCCAATTTTACATCTGCCCAATCTAAAACACCTGAGCCTAACGCCGGCTCGTACTTTTCTACAACTTATGTTAAAGGTCTTTCTGAAAAACTTAAAAAAAGCCTATCAAAAATTCAAAAAACTTTAGCATTCAAAAACCAACATACTGTTAGATCTCTGTTCTCAAACCTCAAAGACCCGACATCCAAAGACAAACGATCTAATGTCGTATACACTATCCAATGCAATGACTGTCCAGCCACATACACTGGTATTACGTCCCAATATTTACATAAGAGAATTTATCAACATAGGTATGATTGCCATAAAAAAACCCATAATGATAACCCCAACGCTTTAGTATCTCACCATTTAAACAGCGGCCATGAATTTGACTTCAACAACACCCAAATAAATATTACGAAAATAATTATTTCAAAAGATGCGTACTTGAAATGATTCAAATTAAAAGTGACCCTGACTCCATTAATTTTCGCACTGATACTCAAAACCTCTCGTCCAGTTATGCTCAACTTATACACACCGTCAAAACATGAATTTGAAGAAATAATCAGTAGTCTCCCTACAGGATGTGTTGGTCATTTTAATGGCCAGCTTGTCGTCAGATATTAATTAGTGTCACACTCTCCCTAGTGCAAATCTTTCTCAACTGTCTTCCGAACACATGTTATTTAATTTCCTACAAATGTACAAGAGTCGTCTGTTCTGCTTTATAATAAGGTGTTGGTCAGGAAAATTTACAGTTGTGTGTTTGGGGTCAGCAACAATTAAGTGTCTCACTGATCATATTATTTAGTTTTAGCTAAGAAACATAAAACATTTCTTATAGACACATATTCGATCAATTTTAAACTCAGTACAGTGGGCATCTCCGTTGTGCATAATTTACACTTAGATGATAAAAAGAAGAGAATAAAATAGTGTTATATTTATGTATGGATTCTCGAATGTGTAGTTGGCTTGTGAGGTTGTTTTGTTGTGTGTGTGTTTGTGTGTGTGTGTGTGCGTGTGTGCGTGTGTAGTGCTAGCGTGTGTGTATGTACACGTCTACGTGTTAGATTTGTGGTATATATCTGTTTAGAATAGAGTGAAAGAGAGACAGAGCGCCCGAGTGGTTAACGTGAGTGAGAAGGTGCTGTATGAGTCAGTAAGATACAAGACTGAGATATATATATATATATATATGTATGTATATATATATTCAATCACCTTCTGCTACAGTCCGTTTCTTGATGTATATAATACATTTAATATTTATAATTAAATTTACCTCAAGATGTTATTTTTCTATTTGGTACATGTTTCGAGAGTTCCTGTTCTCTCATCTTCAGCCTTCGCGATTTTGTTTCTGGTGAAGTATTTGTGTGTTGGCTGCTGGATGCAATTAAGGTTGTTTGTTGGTCTTTGGTATTTTAAAGTTGTATTATTGTGTGTTATTGTGGTATATGTTTTAGTATTTTGTGTATTTTCGATGTTGAAAATAAACAAAACAAAACAAACTAATACCAGAACAAATACAAAACATGACAAAATATTCAAAGCACTCAACATCGAAAATACACAAAATACAAAAACATATACCACAATCACACACAATAATACAACTTTAAAATACCAAAGACCAACAAACAACCTTAATTGCATCCAGCAGCCAACACACAAATACTTCACCAGAAACAAGATCGCGAAGGCTGAAGATGAGAGAACAGGAACTCTCGAAACATGTACCAAATAGAAAAATAACATCTTGAGGTAAATTTAATTATAAATATTAAATGTAATATATATATATAGAGAGATAGAGAGAGAGGGAGAGAGAGAGAGATTGAGAGAGCATAGTGAGAGCATGTGAGAAAGATTATGACCGACATATCGTACATATGAAAGAACTACATCGACTATGGTACTCTGTATAGACCAAGTTCCAGGTAAATAACATTGTACAAAATGTAAATATTAAGTAATAACCATTTTCATATAATAGATCTGTTATCTATAATGTTGTGTTATAAAGTCTGTAACCCATTTATAAAAGTTGGTAAATCATTTCTGTTATCGTGTGCATAATTCTCTATTTTATATGAGGATGATAGTGTAATAAAAATGGTGAGTGTTTAAGAGTGCCAATCGTGGACAATGACAAGTGAGAGAGAGAGAGAGAGAGAGAGAGAGAGAGAGAAGGGTGGAAGAGTGTGAGAGGGAAGAACGGAGACAGTGAGTGTGATGTAGAAGAGAGAGAGATCGAGAGAGTGGTGATAGTGAGTGATAGATCGATTTCAGGTTAGAGCGAGAGGCTGTGAGAAGGACTGGCAGGGGGAGAATGGGTGAGAGAGAAGGGTGATTGTGGACACATACATAAATTACATTATTCTATAGTACTCTTGACTATATTTTATAATATGTTTACAATTATTATCCAAGTTTACCTGTTAGTAAAAATTTACCAGAAACTTTTGTTTGTAACCTTTGTCAACTATCTAATTTAAGTCGTAATGTTTTACAGTATTGTGTGAATTGTATGTTTCTAAATTATGATTGTTTGTTAACACCAGTAGGGAGTGAAACATGGTAAAAATAACTTTTAATAAAGTGAACATCCCCTAATCTGTTTTAGTTATAGGTAATATATTACTTTGCTATATGTTGACTGTTGTAGGTATAAACAATTTGTGTACCAATCTGATATCCAATTGTTGATTACTGTTTGTTTAATTAATTAAAATAACATTACATTTTGCAATTTAAATTGTAATACTGTATAAATTAAGTTCTCTCATACTATAATTTGCTCGTTTTCTTAAAGATAATTTGAAGATGTAAACAAACTATCATAAGTCTTCACATATAAAATGATACATACATACATACGCACGCACACACTCACATCACTAACACGTTCACCCAAATGTTTAATTGTTTCGTTATGTTTGATATTTCTATTGTATTTCATACTCAGGTCCTGAAGATGACAATAAATATTGTCGAAACGTCGACGCAAAATAGCTAAAATTTGTATTATTGACCGATCCTCACTAACCATCCACTAAAACATTCATTGATTGACGGTCACTAAAAATTTAAGGATTTCTTTAATAAGAGACACAAAGCAGATATTAATGTGTGCAAAATAAGTCTTCTGTTTCCGTGGTAAAAAGATTTCTGTCAAACGACTAAGAGTTAAGTCATTATTGTCAATGAATGCAAAATATATAAAAGCGTTCACAATAAAGAGCAATTTGTAGCAAGACTATTCCGCAAAGTTATTTAAAAGATGATAGTAATTGAAAACCTTAACAACTCATTTTATTCTCTCGTAAGCAATTACGGTATCATAATTGTCTCATAACAATAACTTTTAGGCTTTACTATTGTAGTGCCCAGACTTCCCACGAGTAAATTCTGACTTAATTATTTTTCTTTTTGTTTTCTTTATTTAAAACACAGACGTTCACCAAGATGTAATTCAATCAGTTTAATCAGTATATGTCGAAACCAAGGACTATATAGCCGGATACACGTGTGAGCATCTCGCGGTTAATTACCATAGCTGTCTTATCTGTTGTTGTCTGTAAAACCAGAAACACAACGCTTCCTTTTCGGACGAGCGTTAACGCCGCATCTGTCCCTCACCTATCATGATATTACGTCAAACATACAGTTTATATAAACAACTTCAAGGGCGCACGTGGAGAATACAGCCCCAAATTTCAATAAATACCCGAGTCCTGAGCGCAGAATTCACTCATTCGGTCATATGGTACACAGTCGCGACACGTGAACCATGTCACTCGATTCAGTCAGACCACCTCGCTACTACAATGGGCTATTTTCCAATTGGTGAGTGAACTACTGCTCGCAGGCTTATGAAACATGTAAAATTTTAAGTCTTATTAAATGAGCTTAGAATCTTTGATCTTAATAAACTTAGACTCTTTCGAGATTAAAACAGAGTCACTGCTTGGTATGTAATATTATTATGATTTACTAACTGTTCAAAATAAAACTCAATTCATTTGAACTAGAGTTCATTACGATTTACTGAATGTATAACTATAAAACTCAATTCATTTGAACACGAGTTCAGTTAAAAATGTACTCGATGGAAGCTGTAGTAGTTAACTAGTTAAGAATGTTAATAAAACTTAAGTGAAGAGCAATAATTGAAGTTGATTTAAGACCTAGTACCACACCTCGCTCACTATCCCGACACTATAAAATAAGACAAGTTTCAAACGTTATTCGTATGCTTACTACATGTTGCTGAGGTTACCTTAGTAACTGATTGTAACTTTTGCATCTTTTGTTATTCAAAAGAGAAAAAACGACTACCCTTGCAAGTATATTTTAATGTAAATCTTTTATGTAGCAAGTAATTTTTATTATGAATATCAGAGATCATCTGTTCTGTAACATCTTATTGTTTCGGCGAACTTCCGGCACAGATATGTAGAAATTGTTTAGTCTAGCAACACTACTTCATTCTAAAGTGCCTTGCTACATAAAACAACGGTAAACATGCTACGGTAAACATTTTTTTTACAACAACAAGAATATTTCTTTATTGGTAATAAATTATTACAGAATGAGATGTAATATTTAATCGGAGGAACTTTGTGTGAAAAGGGTAAAAATGTTTAAAAAATTGTATGGCAGAATTAAATTGTTTCTACAAGAAGAATGTGTTTACTGTTGTATTTTGTACATATAACACTTGAGTATTGTTTTAGATTAAACAATGTTGGTGGGAAATACAAACCTGACCATCCGATTGCTTTGTATAAAAAGCTTATATACAAAAATAATTCTAGTTTTATTTACAATTATCCATTATGTCTCAGCCATCCAATTTCCACGTGGTTTTACGGTCTTTTCTGTACTTCTTTCGAAGGCTCTGAGTGATTAATTACACCTAACAGTTGTTATCATCGAGTAATCATTCTGTGTTGTTTCAGTATCTGCTTCATTAACAATCTATTATCATAATACATATATATTAATAAGACTCATAAAATTATAAATCGATGCCAGTCTGTTATTATTATTAACATTAAAATTACTATGTACTATAGTATTGCCGCTATTAGACATTGTTCACAAACAATTCTGAACAACGGTTCGACCTCTAAAAGTCTGAGGTCGTCCTCATTTGAAAATTCATTTTTAACACCTCCTATCTATCAGTAGTCAATAGAGGTTGAAACAAATATGTTTACTTACCACGTAGGCCTTCTTACTCAGTAGTACGGTCACAAAGAAAAGAAAGCAACGATTAACTAGGAGAAGCGCTTTCTCTTTTATACACTAGCAAATCAGTGAGGAGGCGGGGATAAACTAAGTTCAACACATCACTGCCACCTGGCGATGTAGATATCCAGTCTAATTACTCACTTTTTGAGCCTTTTCGAATACTCCCGAATATTCTTACGCCAAACGTTGGAAATACCTTTGGTCTCTTGAAAAATATAATTATTTTCTGCTAACATAAAAGACGTCTCCACAATTTTATTACAATAAATTACTTTCTTTCCCAAAAATTTCTAAATTGAACTACAAATTATCGTCTTCAATGAATCCGACCAGTGGAATGTACGGTTTTTTTAAAAGTTACATAGAAAATCATTGTAATAACGAAATTTATACATAAAATTCGTTTGCGACTAATAGTGTTTGGTTTGATTGCCGCCGTTCACCGATTTATTGCGACACCCACCCACACATGTATGCATATATTATAATGTAATATGATTGTGTATCTTATCTGTCTTTATTATTAATTAATATCGAGGTTATAATAACCAATTATGTTTCTATAAGAAAACGTAATGATCTGACCTCACGTTCTTGGATCAATTATGAAATATAAAATTATATTTGGGGTTCTGATATGATAGGCTTTTTCAATATATGTTCTTTTTTCAGGGACGGATTAGAGTTCAGAATTGTTTTTTAATTCAAATATTATTTGATCTTACCTTTAGTACACAAAGCGTGTAGGCCTACTAGGTGTCGCATAAAATCTTCCCAAGGTTAGACTTATGCCGTAACGTCGGTAATTCGTTAACAGTCGAAATAGGCCCTAAGTAAGTACACAATTTCTTTTCACAGTAAATAATAAAATTTATTTAGTTATTTCTCAAGTACTTTTTCTTTCTTTTTCATAGAATAATTAAGTAATTATAAATAAATAAGTACCTCGGTTAAAAAAATAATTGTCTCAGCGTATATTGGTACACTGATATCTATCTCAGGGATAAATACTATAACAAATTTTGAATTAGTTATAATTTAGATAAATTTACATGGGGTCTTTGGACTACAATTAATTTTGCGATAATGCCCTTCGTGAAGTACAAAGTAATTACAAACTCATAATATCTTGATATAAATTGCCCAGTTATTTCCAACTCGAGAACGTAATGAAGTTCTGCGCATGCATCAATACAAAGCTTGATGAGGCGACCAAGCTTGTTCTCAGTTTTAACAGATTACACTACATTTCTTATCTACTACACGCAGTAAAATAATTATAATACAGCCAGTGGATAACAATTATATGGTTATATAAGGTGATAATATTCAGTGAGCTATAGTGTTTAATTCATATAATCAGTGAGTCTAGTTTCGTATGTCACTGTTTGAATGACGTTCAAAGTATAACAATAAGGATTAATATCACTAATTGTGATACTCTTCTGCTTTGTTATATAATATTTAATTTTGTATAATAAATTAATTCTTCCTGGTTCACTGTGTTTAGTTCATTATTTAACTATTTTTCACTGGGTTATCTTCGTTACATAACCTACCTTGAGTTCGACTCAAATAGCAGTTTCATTACCAAAAGTATCATACAGGTGCGTCTTACATTTCGAATGCCAACAATAGAGTGACGCGTTTATGTGAAATTTTCTAGCTTCTTGGTACAAAATTAGCTTCCCGATTGGTCCAAATCATATACATTGTTTAATGAAAATAGCTTCGCTCTTAGACAGAATAAATATATGGTTACAAGTTACAAAACCCTTACCTTATACAAAATACAAACTCAATTACATTAATATAAATGGAATCCTCGTTTGATATTGATTAATTTGATACTTCACAAGCTAGGTTTTTGTTAAGTACTTTGATATGTTTTATTTATGATTTTCTACCCAAATTTAGTATTAATGGGTAAAAAAGTCCTTCTCCATACACTTGATATTACAAAACATTTGCTATAAACATCTTAGATATAGCTTTTATAGTTAAACTAGTTTATATATTAGTATTAGTTATGAGAAATATTAACATCCTTTTTTATTAAATCCCTAATGTATTTATTATAATCAAAATAAATAGCTTTATGCTAAATTTAACAATATTGTTTTTTTTAAGACACATTGCTATTTTACATTATACAATAATTACAATACAAATATATTCACTGTCAAATCAATAAAGTTAGTTTAAGATTTACAACAGTAATTAAATATAAGTTTTACATTACAAAAATCTAACATTCTAACTAAACATGTCAACATTAATCTTCAATTAATTTGAACTAAATAATAGAGTACCTATTTTGTCACTTTCATTTTTGCCAGAGTTATATTCCTTTAAATTAGATAAAAATAGAAATCATAATAATAATAATAACAGAAGTATAGTCAACAATTTCTGTTTACTTTTTTACTCATTCTTCTATACCACATTCTACTAACTTATTATTTGGCATACCATTATTATTTAACAAACCTTATTCCTTGACTAAAACAAGTATAATACTGATCTACCTGGACTAATTACAATTTAGGCGATGCTGATCTTACAGACATTTCATAAAACTTGAAACAAACTATTTACACTGATTAATAAACTGTAAAGCTCTCTTTTTATTAACTTCATACTGGTATACATCAGATGATAATATTAAAACAACATAGTATTCAACACAACTTACAAAATAAACATAATATATTTGATTTTTTATTTTGTACTTCGTTAGCTTTGTCACAAGTAATTAAGTTATTAATCTTTATTCATAAATCTATTCTTTCAAATTGGTAAATTACTAGGTTTTATGTAAGGGAAACCATCACGTTACATGATGTGTGTGTGTGTGTGTGTGTATATATATATGAATATATTTATTTACTTATTTATTTACATAATTTGTCGACAATATTGTTTTTCAAAATGATTGGCTTTGGCGGCCGTGATGTTATGTCCAAAGAGTCATTATCCATTCCATTTTCGCCCTCTTTCTGGTGATGTCACCATGGCAACCGCGCGAGGCACCGAGATATTAGACCGTAACAGAACACTGACTTTAAGAAAACACTATCATGCTTTTTTTATTTAGAGTTTGATACTGGCCTATTGTATACTTCATATTTTATTTGTTATTTTTGTATGCAGTAGAAAGACTACTTTTCTCTTACTGCTTAAAGTATTTTATGAGATACTGTTAATCGCATTGGTTTAAATTAAATAGGGTACGTAAGACAAAAGTCTTAACAGAAAGCTGACAATGAGTATTAATAATTAAATGTACGTTTACAACAAGAAACTAACATAAGATGTCATTAGGGCCAGAAGAGTTCTACTAAAACGCTTGGTAAACAACCATGAAATTGTTGCAGCCGGAAATTAAAAAGACGTTATCGGGTAAAGGATGTTACAGCAAATTTACTTAACAAAGCTATTTTAATTCACTTAACTGACAACAAGGGAATATTTGCCTTGACGTCAATAAACGTCTCCTTCTTTAATGCAGGAATATCAAACGTTATCACGTTTTTGCTTCTAACATTTTGTTTCGTTGTCGTTGTTACTCTTCATCTTCTTCTCTGTCTTCTACTTCTTCTTTTTCGTCTTTACGTGCACCTCATTCTATGCCTTATACACATGGTTAAACACCATTATAAATCTCCATACTTATTATGCTCTCTATAATGTTTCTTCCTATTCTCCTCATTCTTCTTCCTGTTTTTCCTTTTCTTCCTTTGCTTGCTTCCTTCTCCGTCTCCTTCTTTTCACTACTTATAAAAACTATACAGTGTTATCGGGTATAAGGTTGCATTTTCGATTTGTCAATATTTGGCTTTCCAAAAGGCCCATATTCATAGCCTTCGTTTATCCCGTCTGGAGAGAATTTGACATGTTTAACCTCCGTCTTGAATGTTTGTTGTGTGCTAATGTGTTGCAAATATATAGAAAACACTTTTAATAGTTAAAAAAAAATCATGCTGGTTATCAGAATAAATAAAATTTTAATCCAACACTGAACGTAGCGTTTCAGCTAAAAATGTTTTTAACTTCCTTACAGTTTCTAAAACATCCAAATAAAAAATAAAGGAAACATACGCCGAGACACAGTTTTTCATATCTGTAAATAAGCCAAAAGTTAAAAGGAAAACTAAGAAACGAAAGAATGACTTGTACTAAAAGAACACAATACTCAGTAACTAAGAACAATATATTGTAATATAATATATACTGTAATAACTGGATAGTGTAATATTCCATTTGTATAAAAATGGAATGTGTCTGAAAAGAAAGAAATTGTGGAGCAAGCGATTCTGAAGAAGTGACATCGGAGTTACAATGGATGGTCTACAGTGGATGATTTTATAATTCCTCTAACTATACAAGTCATAAGAAGTTCTCTGAGCTTATATAAATCTGTAGCAGGTATATTCATGTACAAAAACATAATAAGAATACATATGTAATTTACCGTAACCTGTAAATAATTTATTACTTATTAAAATGTTCAACAAAGAAAGTATTATTATAGTTTTCGAAAGTATTACTTTATTCATATTAATTACTTATTTTTTGCGTACCGTATCACTTATTATATGATATATAATTACCTTAATATCCACTTTAGTGATACACAGTTTCGTCACTGATGACGCGTTTCGGGACTAAGTCCCATCCTCAGATACATAATTAATAAACTAAAATATTAAAATCACGACCATGATACTGGTCAAGTCAAAAATAAATAAAATAAATTATAAATCGCATGTAATAAGTTTTGCTAACCACGGCTGGAGCTCCCGCATGCGTTCACCCGCAACCGCGATTGTCACGCGACTGGTCAAAGATTAAGACAAACTGATTGCAGTGTCGAACAGGTAATTTGACGCAAAATTTACCTGGTCATTTAATAAACTGTTTTTGGTGTTACTATCTTTTAAAGCTTTATAAATTTCAAATTCCTCCAGACTATCCATCCGTCTACCCTTTTTACAAATATGCAACGCTGTTAAATTTTCTTCGAAGTTCGTATATTTATGTCCGCTTGATATTAAATGTTGTGCAAAGTTGGACTTATTATTACTTGGCTTAGGAATATGTTCTAAAAATCTTTTATAAAAACATCTGCCAGATTGACCGATATAGAACGCATCACAATCATCACATTTTATTTTATATACACCACATTGCTTGTTTAATGGTAATTTGTTTTTGTTTTTGAAATAACTTCCTAAATTATTATTTGTTTTAAATGATAAAATATAGTTATTATATTTAAGAACGGGTCTTAAAATATTTGGCATAATACCTGTGAAATTAGCCGAAAGATATTTATAATTTTTGTTACTTGCTTTTATAGAGTATGAATTTTTATTTTCTAAACGTTTCCTATGCCTATTTATTATTTTGTCAACTATTGTAGATTTATACCCGTTATTTATTGCTATTTGTTTGATAGTGCTAACCTCATTTAAGTAGTCCTCCTTTTCGAGGGGAACATTTAAAAGTCTGTTGACAAGACTGTTAAACACTGCCACTTTTTGTGTAATGGGATGATATGAATCATAGTGTATTACTGTGTCAGTACTAGTGTGTTTTCTAAAGATTTTCTATTTTAAATTATTCCCGTTGTGTAATACAGTGAGGTCCAAAAAATTGATACTTTTGTTGTTTTCGATCTCCATAGTAAATTTTAATTTGTTATGAATTTTGTTTAGGTAATTTTTAAATAATTCTATTTGTCTGGCATTCCCGTTAAAAATAATAAAGGTATCATCTACATATCTGGAGTAATGGATGATTTTACTGGCGAAATAATTATCTTTTAAAATTTTTGTATTTTCTAAATGGTTTAGATATAGGTCCTCCAGGATGCCAGAAAGTGGAGATCCCATGGCAAGTCCTTCATTCTGTTTATAATATGCATTTTCAAATGAAAAATAGTTTTGATGAAGAATGGTTTTTAGTATCATCATCAGTTGGTTAACTTTCTGTATTTCTAAAGAACCTTTATTCATTAAATTATGCCTGAGTAAAATTAAAGTTTCATCAATAGGCACATTAGTGTATAAATCTACTATGTCGAATGATACTAGTTTGTAGTTTGGTTGAATTGTAACGTGGTTTATATTTTTGATAAAATCCTTACAGCTTTTAACACTCCAATTATTTTCTAAGTTGGTGTGCTCTCTGATGATTTTTACTAAGGTTTTAGCTATTTTATAACCGGGGGCAGTTGTAAAATTAACTAATGGTCTAATTGGAGTGTTCTGTTTATGTACTTTCGGAAGACCCCTTAAACAAGGCGCACTAGCATTTATTGGTTTTAGTGAGGATTGTGTGCGTTTATCAAATAGTTGCGTGCATTTATTTATTGTTTTATTCAGTTCTAAAGTGTACTTCTTAGTGGGGTCGGATGTCAACTTAGTAATATTGTTGTCATTTATAAAGTTGTGTACTTTTTGTGTGTATTCGTCAAGTTTCAGCATGGCTATAGAATTTCCCTTATCTACCTTGGTTATGTAAATATTATTATTAGAAAGTTTTTTATTTAGTTGTATAGCTATGCGTTGTTCGTGTTGTGCTTTAGTGTAATTAACTTTATTTTGTATAAGCTTATTGTTCTTGTTTTTAATGATTTTATTAAACTTATTATTTACTAATACTCTTATTTCATTTTGTTTACCTGGGTCAGGAATGTTTTTTATCACTGACTCGGCTTCAATTATTTCTTTAATTAAGTTATGTTTATTTTTAAGGTTGGGGGGGAAAATTGTAATTTAGACCTTTGCTGATAAGTTTTGTCTCTGCGTCAGTTAAAGTGACGTCAGTTGTATTTATTACTCTAGGGTAGAAAATGTTCGTGCTTTCGATGTTATCTTTATATTTACTATTACTTAACTGGCTGATTTTAATAGCCTGTTTATGTTTGTGAAGTCTAATCTTATTTGTAACGTATTTGTTAATTTGCTCTATGATACTATCGATCAAAGCAGGATGTACCATGTTATATAATTCCAATTGAGATTTATACATAGACAAATTCAATGATATTTTTTTGCTATATAGAAATTTAATCTCTTCTTTGATTCTAAACGTGCTAGCATATTGTTCGGTTTTTCTGGCTAGTTTGGAGGAATTATTAATCTTAATTTTAGCATAATTTGGGATTAAATTTTGTCGTAAACATGTTTTATTAAATTTTATATGTAAATTGGTTTTGAATAAATTAAGTTTAAGATTTTGATATTTATACGCGATACTTGCCTTGTATGGCTCCATGTTAATTACTTATTTTTTGCGTACCGTATCACTTATTATATGATATATAATTACCTTAATATCCACTTTAGTGATACACAGTTTCGTCACTGATGACGCGTTTCGGGACTAAGTCCCATCCTCAGATACGTAATTAATAAACTAAAATATTAAAATCACGACCATGATACTGGTCAAGTCAAAAATAAATAAAATAAATTATAAATAGCATGTAATAAGTTTTGCTAACCACGGCTGGAGCTCCTGCATGCGTTCACCCGCAACCGCGATTGTCACGCGACTGGTCAAAGATTAAGACAAACTGATTGCAGTGTCCAACAGGTAATTTGACGCAAAATTTACCTGGTCATTTAATAAACTGTTTTTGGTGTTACTATCTTTTAAAGCTTTATAAATTTCAAATTCCTCCAGACTATCCATCCGTCTACGCTTTTTACAAATATGCAACGCTGTTAAATTTTCTTCGAAGTTCGTATATTTATGTCCGCTTGATATTAAATGTTGTGCAAAGTTGGACTTATTATTACTTGGCTTAGGAATATGTTCTAAAAATCTTTTATAAAAACATCTGCCAGATTGACCGATATAGAACGCATCACAATCATCACATTTTATTTTATATACACCACATTGCTTTTTTAATGGTAATTTGTTTTTGTTTTTGAAATAACTTCCTAAATTATTATTTGTTTTAAATGATAAAATATAGTTATTATCTTTAAGAACGGGTCTTAAAATATTTGGCATCATACCTGTGAAATTAGCTGAAAGATATTTATAATTTTTGTTACTTGCTTTTATAGAGTTTGAATTTTTATTTTCTAAACGTTTCCTATGCCTATTTATTATTTTGTCAACTATTGTAGATTTATACCCGTTATTTATTGCTATTTGTTTGATAGTGCTAACCTCATTTAAGTAGTCCTCCTTTTCGAGGGGAACATTTAAAAGTCTGTTGACAAGACTGTTAAACACTGCCACTTTTTGTGTAATGGGATGATATGAATCATAGTGTATTACTGTGTCAGTACTAGTGTGTTTTCTAAAGATTTTCTATTTTAAATTATTCCCGTTGTGTAATACAGTGAGGTCTACAAAATTGATACTTTTGTTGTTTTCGATCTCCATAGTAAATTTTAATTTGTTATGAATTTTGTTTAGGTAATTTTTAAATAATTCTATTTGTCTGGCATTCCCGTTAAAAATAATAAAGGTATCATCTACATATCTGGAGTAATGGATGATTTTACTGGCGAAATAATTATCTTTTAAAATTTTTGTATTTTCTAAATGGTTTAGATATAGGTCCTCCAGGATGCCAGAAAGTGGAGATCCCATGGCAAGTCCTTCATTCTGTTTATAATATGCATTTTCAAATGAAAAATAGTTTTGATGAAGAATGGTTTTTAGTATCATCATCAGTTGGTTAACTTTCTGTATTTCTAAAGAACCTTTATTCATTAAATTATGCCTGAGTAAAATTAAAGTTTCATCAATAGGCACATTGGTGTATAAATCTACTATGTCGAATGATACTAGTTTGTAGTTTGGTTGAATTGTAACGTGGTTTATATTTTTGATAAAATCCTTATAGCTTTTAACACTCCGATTATTTTCTAAGTTGGTGTGCTCTCTGATGATTTTTACTAAGGTTTTAGCTATTTTATAACCGGGGGCAGTTGTAAAATTAACTAATGGTCTAATTGGAGTGTTCTGTTTATGTACTTTCGGAAGACCCCTTAAACAAGGCGCACTAGCATTTATTGGTTTTAGTGAGGATTGTGTGCGTTTATCAAATAGTTGCGTGCATTTATTTATTGTTTTATTCAGTTCTAAAGTGTACTTCTTAGTGGGGTCGGATGTCAACTTAGTAATATTGTTGTCATTTATAAAGTTGTGTACTTTTTGTGTGTATTCGTCAAGTTTCAGCATGGTTATAGAATTTCCCTTATCTACCTCGGTTATGTAAATATTATTATTAGAAAGATTTTTATTTAGTTGTATAGCTATGCGTTGTTCGTGTTGTGCTTTAGTGTAATTAACTTTATTTTGTATAAGCTTATTGTTCTTGTTTTTAATGATTTTATTAAACTTATTATTTACTAATACTCTTATTTCATTTTGTTTACCTGGGTCAGGAATGTTTTTTATCACTGACTCGGCTTCAATTATTTCTTTAATTAAGTTATGTTTATTTTTAAGGTTGGGGGAAAATTGTAATTTAGACCTTTGCTGATAAGTTTTGTCACTGCGTCAGTTAAAGTGACGTCAGTTGTATTTATTACTCTAGGGTAGAAAATGTGCGAGCGTTCGATGTTATCTTTATATTTACTATTACTTAACTGGCTGATTTTAATTGCCTGTTTATGTTTGTGAAGTACAATCTTATTTGTAACGTATTTGTTAATTTGCTCTATGATACTATCGATCAAAGCAGGATGTACCATGTTATATAATTCCAATTGAGATTTATACATAGCCAAATTCAATGATATTTTTTTGCTATATAGAAATTTAATCTCTTCTTTGATTCTAAACGTGCTAGCATATTGTTCGGTTTTTCTGGCTAGTTTGGAGGAATTATTAATCTTAAATTTAGCATAATTTGGGATTAATTTTTATTATTAATTTTTTTAATTTTATTTTTATTTTTATTCTTATTTTTTATTAGCATAATTTGTTATTTAAAAAACAAAAACAAATTACCATTAAAAAAGCAATGTGGTGTATATAAAATAAAATATGATGATTGTGATGCGTTCTATATCGGTCAATCTGGCAGATGTTTTTATAAAAGATTTTTAGAACATATTCCTATGCCAAGTAATAATAAGTCCAACTTTGCACAACATTTAATATCAAGCGGACATAAACTTCGAAGAAAATTTAACAGCGTTGCATATTTGTAAAAAGGGTAGACGGATGGATAGTCTGGAGGAATTTGAAATTTATAAAGCTTTAAAAGACAGTAACACCAAAAACAGTTTATTAAATGACCAGGTAAATTTTGCGTCAAATTACCTGTTCGACACTACAATCAGTTTGTCTTAATCTTTGACCAGTCGCGTGACAATCGCGGTTGCGGGAGCTCCAGCCGTGGTTAGCAAAACTTATTACATGCGATTTATAATTTATTTTATTTATTTTTGACTTGACCATTATCATGGTCGTGATTTTAATATTTTAGTTTATTAATTATGAATCTGAGGATGGGACTTAGTCCCGAAACGCGTCATCAGTGACGAAACTGTGTATCACTAAAGTGGATATTAAGGTAATTATATATCATATAATAAGTGATACGGTACGCAAAAAATAAGTAATTAACATGGAGCCATACAAGGCAAGTATCGCGTATAAATATCAAAATCTTAAACTTAAATTATTCAAAACCAATTTACATATAAAATTTAATAAAACATGTTTACGACAAAATTTAATCCCAAATTATGCTAAAATTAAGATTAATAATTCCTCCAAACTAGCCAGAAAAACCGAACAATATGCTAGAACGTTTAGAATCAAAGAAGAGTTTAAATTTCTATATACCAAAAAAATATCATTGAATTTGGCTATGTATAAATCTCAATTGGAATTATATAACATGGTACATCCTGCTTTGATCGATAGTATCATAGAGCAAATTAACAAATACGTTACAAATAAGATTAGACTTCACAAACATAAACAGGCAATTAAAATCAGCCAGTTAAGTAATAGTAAATATAAAGATAACATCGAACGCACGCACATTTTCTACCCTAGAGTAATAAATATAACTGACGTCACTTTAACTGACGCAGAGACAAAACTTATCAGCAAAGGTCTAAATTACAATTTTCCCCCCCAACCTTAAAAATAAACATAACTTAATTAAAGAAATAATTGAAGCCGAGTCAGTGATAAAAAACATTCCTGACCCAGGTAAACAAAATGAAATAAGAGTATTAGTAAATAATAAGTTTAATAAAATCATTAAAAACAAGAACAATAAGCTTATACAAAATAAAGTTAATTACACTAAAGCACAACACGAACAACGCATAGCTATACAACTAAATAAAAAACTTTCTAATAATAATATTTACATAACCAAGGTAGATAAGGGAAATTCTATAGCCATGCTGAAACTTGACGAATACACACAAAAAGTACACAACTTTATAAATGACAACAATATTACTAAGTTGACATCCGACCCCACTAAGAAGTACACTTTAGAACTGAATAAAACAATAAATAAATGCACGCAACTATTTGATAAACGCACACAATCCTCACTAAAACCAATAAATGCTAGTGCGCCTTGTTTAAGGGGTCTTCCGAAAGTACATAAACAGAACACTCCAATTAGACCATTAGTTAATTTTACAACTGCCCCCGGTTATAAAATAGCTAAAACCTTAGTAAAAATCATCAGAGAGCACACCAACTTAGAAAATAATCGGAGTGTTAAAAGCTGTAAGGATTTTATCAAAAATATAAACCACGTTACAATTCAACCAAACTACAAACTAGTATCATTCGACATAGTAGATTTATACACTAATGTGCCTATTGATGAAACTTTAATTTTACTCAGGCATAATTTAATGAATAAAGGTTCTTTAGAAATACAGAAAGTTAACCAGCTGATGATGATACTAAAAACCATTCTTCATCAAAACTATTTTTCATTTGAAAATGCATATTATAAACAGAATGAAGGACTTGCCATGGGATCTCCACTTTCTGGCATCCTGGAGGACCTATATCTAAACCATTTAGAAAATACAAAAATTTTATAAGATAATTATTTCGCCAGTAAAATCATCCATTACTCCAGATATGTAGATGATACCTTTATTATTTTTAACGGGAATGCCAGACAAATAGAATTATTTAAAAATTACCTAAACAAAATTCATAACAAATTAAAATTTACTATGGAGATCGAAAACAACAAAAGTATCAATTTTTTAGACCTCACTGTATTACACAACGGGAATAATTTAAAATAGAAAATCTTTAGAAAACACACTAGTACTGACAGTAATACACTATGATTCATATCATCCCATTACACAAAAAGTGGCAGTGTTTAACAGTCTTGTCAACAGACTTTTAAATGTTCCCCTCGAAAAGGAGGACTACTTAAATGAGGTTAGCACTATCAAACAAATAGCAATAAATAACGGGTATAAATCTACAATAGTTGACAAAATAATAAATAGGCATAGGAAACGTTTAGAAAATAAAAATTCAAACTCTATAAAAGCAAGTAACAAAAATTATAAATATCTTTCGGCTAATTTCACAGGTATTATGCCAAATATTTTAAGACCCGTTCTTAAAGATAATAACTATATTTTATCATTTAAAACAAATAATAATTTAGGAAGTTATTTCAAAAACAAAAACAAATTACCATTAAAAAAGCAATGTGGTGTATATAAAATAAAATGTGATGATTGTGATGCGTTCTATATCGGTCAATCTGGCAGATGTTATTATAAAAGATTTCTAGAACATATTCCTAAGCCAAGTAATAATAAGTCCAACTTTGCACAACATTTAATATCAAGCGGACATAAATATACGAACTTCGAAGAAAATTTAACAGCGTTGCATATTTGTAAAAAGGGTAGACGGATGGATAGTCTGGAGGAATTTGAAATTTATAAAGCTTTAAAAGATAGTAACACCAAAAACAGTTTATTAAATGACCAGGTAAATTTTGCGTCAAATTACCTGTTCGACACTGCAATCAGTTTGTCTTAATCTTTGACCAGTCGCGTGACAATCGCGGTTGCGGGAGCTCCAGCCGTGGTTAGCAAAACTTATTACATGCGATTTATAATTTATTTTATTTATTTTTGACTTGACCAGTATCATGGTCGTGATTTTAATATTTTAGTTTATTAATTATGTATCTGAGGATGGGACTTAGTCCCGAAACGCGTCATCAGTGACGAAACTGTGTATCACTAAAGTGGATATTAAGGTAATTATATATTTATTCATAATAGTTTATACACAAAGGCCTGTAAGTATAAACTGTATTTATCTCTCTTGTTTCACATATCGCGTTATCGCGTTTTAGTTTATTTAACCTTTTCAACTGCCAGTGCTTGCAAATTACCTTTAGTAGGACTTAATTGCGTCGTGTATGGCCCTATCTGTTTGCTCGATTATGACATTATTATAAATTTTATATCTGAAATACATTCAGACTTACATAACTATATTTTTTGTTCCTTTTGGCCAGTGTTTTTAACTTACATTATTCGTTTCTGTTGTTGTGTTTGTGGTTGTAGTCTGCTTAGTTTTAGTACATTGAATGTTGTTTGTTGTACGCGTTGAGCAGACCTTTTATTTTTTCATTATGGCGTTTCCGGAGCCCCCTTCCAGACATTCCAACACACGCATTGTTGCAAATTTTATAATTTGGTTTATAAATTAAATTCTACTGTTTTTACACATACTGCAATAATTTAGTAGAATTTTAATTTTTTGTAAAAGCCTTGTTTGTGTTTAAAATGTTTAGGTATGTTGCTTGATGACATTTACTATGTTCTTCAAGGCAAATTGGTCTGTATGGACATGACACATTAAAGGAATTGTACATATATTTTACAAGCAGGGCAAGTATTTCAAAGAATGCGTTTTATTAAAGTAGTAAAGTACAATCGGTACAATATGTTTTAGTGTAATCTATGATTATTATAAGCTAATTACTAATATTTATTACTGAATTGCTAATTAAAAAATAAATTAATACACTTAAAAAGTGACAGTTACCCAAGTAACAGTAACTAATATGATTAGAAGCGTAGCCTGTTGGTCAAGTCTCTTGGCTCTTTACAGTGTAGAAGAACAGTAAACTAAACTACAGCTTAGGGTGTTTGATGTTTGAGGAGCCATTGGTTTTATTCACTCAAGTAGTAGAATCGCTGGCATACTCATTTGTTGGCTACCTTCTCTTGTACCACAAGGAAAATTTCAGAATAACGTCTACTACTAACTAAACATTCGACTTACTGTAGATGTTGTATTGTAAAATGTTGGTAACTGAAATTTCAAGTGCCGAGAAAATACATAAATAACAACATTTTGTTTATTTCAAAAATCCTTGCCAGGAAAGACTAATAAAATGTTATTTATGTCCTTGTTCAACTCTTCTCTTACACTTTAATTGAAAAAAATCGCTTTTGGTCTTTTATTTTGCATTGCTGCTTGTGTGTTACGTTACAGAACTAAGTAGAATTTACGGAAGTACGTTATTTTTTCAAAACACAAGAAACGTTTGTGATCATGCTAAATATTTGGCTTAGGCATGCTCTGATCCTGTTAAAACTGTACGCAAAAACAATTACTTACTTTGTAGAAAATGTGTTACATTATTGAAAGGTTCACGTCAGGAAACGAATATTTATAACTGCCTCTGCACATATAAAAAACGAACAGTACACTTTGCGCAAGTTCTAAGTGCATATTAATGCTTCGCAGCTAGTGGAAGTGAACACAATAGTTCACAGGAGACTCCGGCATATGCTGAGACCGTAATCACAACAAGACAGCACAAGTAGCTTTTACGTTTGTGATTACACCACTGTCCTCCCTACAACAACATTTAACCCGCATTATTGTATGTTGATAGTTTTATGAATTTTAAAACAGGGATAGACAGGTGCAAGGCTGTATTCAATTATCGTTATTTCCAGGAAGCCAGAATTATATATCTATATTATGAGGAATGATGTTCTTTTGGCTCTTGGTCTCTGTGCATCGAGGCTCGTAGAAACTAATAAAAAGCGTGTTCTCTGAATTTGCGGTCCACAAGTCTATATGACAATAGTGACTTTTTTGTAAACAGTATACAAGCTCAAGGTTTCGTACGTTTTTCCATGTATCTTACAAGTTATAATGGTACGCTGTTATATTTTCATTATAACGTAAATGGTCCAGTTTAATTTAGGATATGAATACATTTTAAGATAGGCCTACTGTGGCGATTAAAGCCGCGAAAGTTGAATACCACGTAATATCTCACCATGATACATATTTGTAAGTTTTGTGTAAATACTGATAAAACCGATTTCTTTTTACTGAAAAAGTAAAGTAATTAGGATTTACGTTCTTTTTCAGCGTACAGTTTCTCTTTCAGTTTTATTTTAAATAATTGTGTGTTCTAGATTTTTGATGATTATTTTTCCTTGTACAAAGAGTAGCAAAAACACTAGCTTTGTCAAAAAGTAATCAAACATAATCGATGCGCTAAATATTATCCATAGTTTCATGATACATTGCTCGTTATTCAAGATTCTCAAGAACTCTGAAAGACGTAAACAGGTAACCATTTTGGGAAGGAAAGGAAAAAGCAAGAAATTAAATAGTATCAAATTGTTTTGAAAATTGATATAAAAACTTATATTTTGTCGGAACCCTATTTAGGAACAGATAATGACATATAAAACAATTTTTCTGGGATGAACCAAGAAGATAAGAAGGAGAAGACAGGGGAAAAGAAGAGGGGGAAACAAGCACACGTAAAGAATTGGTAGAGCATTAGAGAAAGGAGAATTGCTTTTATAAGGTTAAGAATAAAAGCAGCCAACAGAAATATCGGTATGGAGAACCATACATGACTTCCATATTCTAAGATTTATATTTAAAATCATTTTCAGCCAAACAGCCAGGGAAGGAATTTTAACAAAAAAATACTTCTTTCTTGCCACTAACGTAGTACACATATAAAAAATATTATCCCCTCCCCCTTCAACTATAATTTTGATTTATAGAAAATTACCCCCAGGCCGTTCAACTAGCCTCTTCATTTATAGATATTTCATCTGCGTTTCTACAGTGGATTATTAAGATCTTATCAGGATACTTTATCAAAATTAAGTACTTTACTCATGTTACAAAAAAAAATGTTTCAGGTAAACTGCCCTTTCCCCGTAACCGATCTTCACCAAAATCAACAGACATTGAGTTCTCTATAGCTCAGGCACTTATGTAAAAATTTATTTGATTCTGTTTGAATTTACGGCAGTTATGGTTCGTCATATAAAAAATTACCCATGTTAAAACATAAAACATGAGATTTATAAAACATATCTAAGATTTATATTTAAAATCATTTTTGAAATAAAATATTTTCATAGAACCTACTAACGCTGGGGAAATCTGAGGAGCCAATCAGAGTTGGGCCTACCTGTCACTCTGCTGAATTTGGTGGACAGCCCTGTCACTGTCGTCAAAGTATCAGCCTTGACAGGGTCCTCTTTTTCTGCAAAATGGGAGAGGAGGCTTGAGATGGAGTGAGTGACATGGTCCCCACCTCAATGAAGAACCCATTGTTTTATAAAAATATATTTAAATTTTGAAAACTGAAAATTCTTTTCTTGTTGTAAATATTTATATTTTGTAATCAAAATGACTTTATCAAAAAACAAACATTATTTTTTTATAATAAGTACTTACATATGTTTCTTAATATGCTTACTTTTTCTTCAATGTTGATGATCATTTCCAAACATTCTGACAAAATTGTATCTACAGAACAGTTAACATTCCCCAGGTTTCCATTTCTGCTAATTTCTCATTACACCTTCCACTGACGTATTATTAACCATTTCATAAACTATCGTATAATCTTTTCAGATTTTGTGGTACAAAATCTGAAATTTTCAGATTGCATGGCAACAAAATTATTTTATTTTCAACAATCACCATTGTTTGAAAAAGTTTAAATGAATTTTCAAGTACTTTACTCTTGTTAAAACGTAAAAGGTTGCTGGTAAACTACCCCTTCCCCTTAACTGATCTTCACCAAAATCTAAAGGCCTTGAGTCCTCTACAATTCACTGACGTATGCAAAAAATTATTTGATCCTGTTTGAATTTGCGGCAGTTATCGTTTGCCATAGAAAATACGCTTGATAAAAACGTTGCAGGTAAACTACCCCTTCCCCTCAACCGATCTCCACCAAAAACAATAGGTCTTGAATACTCTACAAATCAGGGCTGTATGCAGAAAATTATTTGATTCTGTTTGAATTTGCGGCTATCGTTTGCCATAGAAAATACCCTTGTTAAAAAAACGTTGTAGGTAAACTACCCCCTTCCCTTAACCGATCTTCACCAAAAACAACAGGTCTTGAGAACTCTACAATTCAGGGCTGTATGCGAAACATTATTTGATTCTGTTTGAATTTGCGGCTGTTATCGTTTGCAAAAAAAAAAATGTCCCTTGATAAAAAAAACAGTTGCAGGTAAACTACCCCTTCCCCTCAACCGATCTTCACCAAAAACAACAGGTCGCGAGTACTCTACAAATCAGGGCTGTATGTAGAAAATTATTTGATTCTGTTTGAATTTGCGGCTGTTATCGTTTGCCATAGAAAATACCCTTGTTAAAAAAACGTTGTAGGTAAACTACCCCTTTCCCTTAACCGATCTTCACCAAAAACAGCAGATCTTGAGAACTCTACAATTTAGGGCGGTATGCAAATAATCTTTTGATTCTGTTTGAATTTGCGGCTGTTATCGTTTGCCATAGGAAATACCCTTGTTAAAACATAAAACGTTACAGGTAAACTACCCCTTTTCCTTAACCGATCTTCACCAAAATCAACAGATCTTGAGAACTCTACAATTCAGGGCTGTATGCGAAACATTATTTGATTCTGTTTGAATTTGCGGCTGTTATCGTTTGCCAAACAAACAAAATTACCCTTGCTAAAAAAAACCGTTGCCGGTAAACTACCCCTTTCCCTCAACCGATCTTCACCAAAAACAACAGATCGCGAGTACTCTGCAAATCAGGGCTGTATACAAAAAATTATTTGATTCTGTTTGAATTTGCGGCAGTTATCGTTTGCCATATAAAAAAATCTACAGACACACAGACACCAGACAGACAGACAGACCGACAGACAGACACACACACAGACACTTTTCGGAAAACGACTTTTTTTCATGTTTTGAGTGTAGTAGAATCAGAATCTGCAATAATCTAGAACACGATTTTTTTTGCCATCACCATACTTCCATTCCTTAAGGAATATGGAAGTAAAAATCATCAGTACTCAAAGGTACAACACAACTGGATGTAAACGACATAGAGTCATCTTAACATGCTCTGATTCTGACTACCGCTGTCTCTAAGAGTGCCAAAATATTCTGCAATACGTGAACAGAAACACGTTAACGGTATTTCAAAGTAACTGAAAAGAAATGGGAAATTCAAAGAAATATTACGTCACAAAAGGAAGAATCCCCAGTGGCAAAGTTATGAGATGTCGAAGAACAAAACGCAGTGCTTAATAAACATCAATAGTCGTACGGTAATATTTCATTGTGTATCACAAACACAAAGACGACTTTGCGTAAACAAAAGAAACAAAGAGAAGCTGAATCAAACAATCCTTGAAAAATAAACATCAGAAAAAAGAATAGTCTACATGCTGAATATTACAAAACCGTAGATGGTAGTAACACAACACACGAGAATCATATTACTTTATTTCGTCAAGTGTGAAAAGGTTAGTTAAAGGTTTAATTTAAATTTTCAGAAATTAAAGTTTAGTTTATTGGATTAATAATTTGAGTAGAAACACTTGAGTTTAGAAACTATGACTTCAAAAATGATTAAAATTTCCATTATTAATTAAATAAGCAAAGAGGCAAGTACAGATTTCAAAGCTAAAAAAGATTTAAAGGAAAATAGACAGCATATTTTAAACATAACGATAGCGGTAGAACTGTAGTGACACACAAAATAAGACTAGATAGTTTAAGAATGATATGTTACACACAGAAACCACATAACGGAACATAGTAGCATTCAACATGGTTTTCATTGTATATAAACTACGTATTAAAATTAAACAAGAAGCTTTAAAATTTATGATAGTATACTTTTATTTGATTGGAGAAATAATAGAGTATTAACTTAAATAGGCTTAAAAAATGCATTTTTCTTTCTTCAGATTTGTATTCTGACCCCAAATACAAATTTATATGTATACTTAAAAATTAAAATTCGTTCCATGGAAATATCGGTGCCCTCAATAAACGATAAAAATCTCAGGAAGTTTACGTTTTCCAAGAAACTTTATTGTTTAAAGATGGGTTAATTGTATAGTATCTGTATCATAGTTTGCGTTTGTTGCTGCTCTATCTCTTCACCAATAAATCTTTCGTTTTTTTAAGTGACTAACTTAGATGTATTTGTCGCCTCTAATGTCGTTGCTTCGCCTGTTATCCTCGCCAGAGTGTGTGAGCAAATTCGACTATGTTTTTCTTGCATTCTTTATTAAAAGGCCTACTTTGTTTCATCAGTACCCAAACGCCTGTGTTTAGGTGTTTACAACAAGTCATTTTTCAGAAGTGATTACAAACTTCCTCCTCAGCAAATAAAGCCGTGGCGCCGGTAATCTAAAAATTGGCAAATGCAGAAAGCGCAAATATGGAGAGTACTGTACACACGTCCATTACAAAATTAACAACATGCAACTTATAGTAACAAGCAGATTACAGGACTAAAGTTGACAGTTGTACAGCTGTTTATAAACAACACGGGAGCACTGGCGGTTACTTTGGTTGAAATTACAATTTCCCTTTTCCTTGGACAAAGGAAAGGCCAGGATTGGCTACAACATATAACAATGATTCAGTGGCAAGTTTCTCTCATACCACAGGAATAACTGCAGATGTGAAATATCATATACACAAGGTCAAGTTCTATTTGTGTTTGTACTTTATTCATTGACTTTTTCGCAATGATACTTTTACTATACGATGGTGTACAATGATACGTTATGTGTAAAACGTCTACTGTAAATATATCGTATTGTCCTATTATTACTAACTTTTGGTCCGTCAGGATCGGCTTTTTTCCAAAATAACTAAACTTGTAGAACAAAAAATAAAACTTCAACTTAAAATGGTGTTTGGGATATCAGTTATTAACCCCACATGAGAAAAAAAGAATTTAATCATGACGATCTGATTTGTTATTCAGAATAACGAATGTGACCTTCTAAGGTTTATCTAGCTGCCTGAAAAAAAGTGCGTCTGGATATAGCATCAAAATGTCTACACTTACAAATTTACTAGCAAACTGTAAAAGTCCCCTCTGTTGAAATAGGCCAAATTTTTAATCAAATTTTAGTTTCTTGTTAGTAAGAGTGTTTCTCTCTGAACTTGAAAACGTGTAGACGTACTGCTAGAGTACAGAGGGTAGAGGTCTACTAAAACGTACGAACACATGTCAGAAAGTTTAGGAGGTGATGATATCGTAAAAACGTTCAAGTAGTGCTAATCCGGGAAAGTATAAGGCTCTCCGTATAGGGGCTAAAAGACACGTGAAGTCTGCTGGATTGTGTAAGCTCAATACAAAAAATTAATAACGGTGTAAAAAATTAATTAACTGCAATTTATAGAATTGCTCAATACGAGAACGACCATGAACACCGAACACGATGGGCAGCACACATGTATCTAGAGTGAACGCCTACAACTGGATTCCAGGCTAGATCATCACCATCTCGATCTACATTCGACATGAAGGGAAGTGGCTTTATTTTTTGTTAGAAACATTAAATACACTCATAACCTAAAAAACAATAGAACTTATAAAGAAATATATTATGTATTAGATTATAAGAGAGAAAAACTATTTTAAATTTGTATTCAGGTCAACAGAGACAATATAATTAGTTATTTTCATAAACTGTATTGAAAGCAACATAGTGCAATTTTGTAGTCATATTATTAATAAATTCGATAGCATTCCAATACACGATTTTACCGACTACTTATTCTACGCGAAACCTGTACATCACAATATACATTTTATGCAACGGATTTATTAACGATGCTTAATATTTCAGATAATATATTGCGTTTTTAATACAGTTTCCAAAACAAAATTAATCTGGCGACTTTTACATTCAAACACAAAGGCAAAGTAAAATTAAATTTCTTTACAAAAAGATAAATTAATATTTGATAAGTTCTATTTTTATTGTATTTAACTTTGATAGCAAGTTTTTATTGATGTAGTAAAGTTTTTCTTTTAAATAATATAAATTCCTATCCCCTTAATGTCGACTGCAAATTTTGCAGACTACGAGTTGATCCTATCTTCATGAATTAGTAGTTGATTTACTCTGTCTAGCTCCAGTTCCCTTTCGGGCGTGTAGATATTTCTCACGGGTACGGTTATACATAATATTTCCACACCGCGACCGATACTGTTACAGCTTCTGGTATGTTATGCTTACATCCTTACAGTCAATTTGAAGTATCTATATGCTCCAATCGGAATATCTTTACTATAGTGGAAGAGCACAATTTTAATAACTGAACAAGAATTTTTTGGCTTGCGTTAGTCGCAAATTGGCAGACCAAACGTCTGGACCAGGTAGCGTTCACTCATTAACGTTTAAAGGGAGACTGATTTGTGTACCAGAGTCTTATTTTTGAAAGTAAATTTCTTGTAATCAGATGGTTCTATGGTATCCTCTATTTATTATAACCCTAGAAATAATAACTTTCCTGTGCAAGAAGGCTTCATAGCAGGATACTTTTTTTCAGAGGATCTGATATATTTTGGGACTGATATATATTATGGGCTGTAACAAATTTTTAACTAAAAATAGCATACATTAAATTATAAATTTTTAGAACAACTAGTATCATAAGGTAGTTTTTTAATTACGAAAATTCTAATATAAGCCACATCTTAAAATGTCCGTGTCTTGAAAGTTATTTAAAATAAAGATGTTTCTTACTAATGTCCCGTACAATAATTATATCACTTTACTAAAAATGAACTTTATCTTGTGAAAACTTACTTTTTCCGTCGGACGCGTTTCGGCGTACGTATCCGCCTTCTTCAGCTTTTAGTCAGACTGCCATCATTTCGTAACGGTTTTTGTGTGGAAGGTGTAGTGGGGGTGGTGTGTGGAGGAAGGGGATTGGTGCAGGGATTCAACTTGATGTTTGATTTTGTAAAATTGTGTCAAAAAGTGTATGTGATTTCTATTGTAATTGATCGTTGAGTATGTTGTTTGGTTGTGTTGTGTGGTGTTTATATATTTCGTATTGTTCAGTTGTGTTGAGTTTTCGACCTTTAGGTAAGTAATGTAAAATTTCGAGATTAGTGTCTATGTTGGTGTAACTGTGGTTTTCTGTGTGTATGTGTGTGGCAAATGCGGAGTGTATATTGTTGTTGGTTAGAGCTTTTAAGTGTTCAGAATAACGGGATGAAAAAGATCTTCCTGTCTGGCCGATGTAGAAACTATTGCAGTCATTACAATTTAATTTGTAAACACCTGTTTTGTTATATTTGTCTATGTCTGTGTTTGTATTATTGATGTGTTTTGTAATGGTATTGGTTGTTCTGTATGCTACTTTGTATCTGTGTTTTCTGAATGTGTTGGCGATTTTGTGTGTGTAGGAGTTGTGGTATGTGAGTGTGATGTATTTATTGTGTTGTGTGTTGATGGTATTTTGTGTTTTGTTGTTTTTGTTTTTGATGCGTTTGTGTAGTGTGTTTATTAAATTAGGGTTGTAACCGTTTTTGATTGCTACGTATTTTATTGTGTTGAGTTCGTCGGTGTAATCTTGTTTATTTAAGGGTATTTTAGTTAGTCTATGGAGCATATGGTTGAAGGCCGCATGTTTATCTTGTGTTGGGTGGTTTGATGTGTTGTGTATAACCATGTCAGTTGTGGTTGGTTTCCTGTATATTTTGTACGTGTGTGTATTGTTAGTTTTGTTAATTGTTAGGTCTAGAAAATTTATACTATTCTTTTGTTCGATTTCCAGTGTAAAGTTTAATTTGTGGTGTATAGTGTTTATGTATTTGTGGAAGTTTTCAACTTGTCTTGTGTTGCCTTTGAATAAAAGTAATATATCATCTACATACCTGTGCCAGTATATAATTTTGTTAGTGTATTTGTTGTTGTTTATTATGTGGTTCTGTTCTATGTTGTGTATATATATTTCTGCTAGTATTCCTGATATGGGGGAACCCATCGGGAGACCTTCTGTTTGTGTGCATATCTTGTTATTGTATGTAAAGTAATTTTGTTCAGTCATTAGTTTGGTAAGTGTGATGATTTCTTGTATGTGTGTTTCAGGTGTGTTGTTTTGTCTGAGTAGTTGTTCTAGTGTTTGGATGGTTTCTTTGATGGGGACATTAGTGTATAAATTGGTTATATCAAAAGATGCCAGAGTTGAGTTATGTGGGATGTGGATGTGTTCAGTTTTCTTGACTAGGTCTATGTTGTTTTTGATAGATGTGTTGTTACTGAGATCCGCCGAAACGCGTCCGACGAAAAAAGTAAGTTTTCACAAGATAAAGTTCATTTTACTTCCATGTTCCTTAAGGAAATGGAAGTATGGTGATGGCAAAAAAAATCGTGTTCGAGATTATTGCAGAATATGATTGTACTACACTCAAAACATGAAAAAAAGTCATTTTTCGAAAAGTGTCTGTGTGTGTGTCTGTGTGTCTGTGTGTCTATCTGTAGATTTTTTTCTATGGCAAACGATAACAGCCGCAAATTCAAACAGAATCAAATAATTTTTTGCATACAGCCCTGATTTGTAGAGTACTCGCGACCTATTGTTTTTGGTGAAGATCGATTGAGGGAAAGGGGTAGTTTACCTGCAACGGTTTTTTTTTTATCAAGGGTAATTTTGTTTGTTTGGCAAACGATAACAGCCGCAAATTCAAACAGAATCAAATAATGTTTCGCATACAGCCCTGAATTGTAGGGTTCTCAAGATCTGTTGATTTTGGTATAGATCGGTTCAGGGAAAGGGGTAGTTTACCAGCAACGTTTTATGTTTTAACAAGGGTATTTTCTATGGCAAACGATAACAGCCGCAAATTCAAACATAATCAAATACGTTTTTGCATACAGCCCTGATTTCTTGAGTACTAAAGACCTATTGTTTTTGGTGAAGATCGTTTAAGGGAAAGGGGTAGTTTACGAGCCACGTTTTTTGTTTTATCAAGGGTATTTTGTATGGCAAACGATAACAGCCGCAAATTCAAACAAAATCATATAATATTTTGCATACAGCCCTGAATTGCAGAGTTCTCAAGACCTATCGTCTTTGGTGCAGATCGGTTAAGGGAAAGGGGTAGTTTACCGGCAACGGTTTTTTATCAAGGGTAATTTTTTTACTTTTACTATGGTAAACGATAACAGCCGCAAATTCAAACAGAATCAAATAAGTTTTTGCATACAACACTGATTTGTAGAGTACTCAAGACCTATTGTTTTTAGTGAAGATCGGTTAAGGGAAAGGGGTAGTTTACCTGCAACGTTTTATGTTTTAACAAGGGTATTTTCTATGGCAAACGATAACAGCCGCAAATTCTAACAGAATCAAATGATTATTTGCATACAGCCCTAAATTGTAGAGATCTCGAGATGTATTGTTTTTGGTGAAGATCGGTTAACGGAAAGGGATAGTTTACCGGCAACCTTTTATGTTTTAACAACGGTATTTTTTCTGTGACGAACAATAACTGCCGTAAATTGAAAGAGAATCAACTAATGTTTTGCATACAGCCCTGAATTGTAGAGTTCTCAAGACCTATTGTTATTGGTGAAGATCGGTTAATGGAATAGGGTAGTTTACCAGCAACGTTTTATGTTTTATTAAGGGTGTTTTCTATGGCAAACGATAACAGCCGCAAATTCAAACAGAATCAAATAATTGTTTGCATACAAGCCCGAATTGTAGAGTACCCAAGACCTGTCGTTTTTGGTGAAGATCGGTTAAGGGGAAGGGGTAGTTTACCAGCAACGGTTTTTTTTTCAAGGGTAATTTTTTTTCATAGTAAACGATAACAGCCGCAAATTCAAACAGAATCAAATGATGTTTTGCATACAGCTTTGTATTGTAGAGTTCTCAATACCTATTGGTGTTGGTGAAGATCGGTTAAGGGAAAGGGGTAGTTTACCAGCAACATTTTATATTTTAACAAGGGTAATTTTTTATATGACGAACGATAACTGCCGTAAATTCAAACAGAATCAACAAGGTTTTTGCATACCTTTTTGAACTAAAGAGAACTCAAGGTCTGTTGATTTTGTTGAAGATCGGTTAAGGGAAGGGATAGTTTATCAGAAACGTTTTATGTTTTAAAAAGGGTAATTTTTTTATGACGAACGATAACTGCCGAAAATTAAATGAGAATAAAATATTTTTTTGCACTCTTTCCTGAGTTGCAGAGAGCTCAAGGTCTATTGATTTTGGTGAAGATCAGTTAAGGGAAAGGGGTAGTTTACCTGCAACATTTTATGTTGTAACAAGAGAAATGTTTCCATGACGAACGGTAACTGCCGCACATTCAAACAGAATCAAATATTTTTTTGCATGCTTCCCTGAATTGTAGAGGACGGAAGGTCTGTTGATTTTGGAGAAGATCGGTTAAGAGATAGGGGTAGTTTACCTGAAACATTTTATGATTTAACAAGAGCAAAGTACTTAATTTTTATAAATAAAGTATCCTGATAAGAAGCTCATAGTAATCCACTGTAGGAAACGTAGATGAAATATCTATAAATGAAGAGGTTAGGTGAACGGAGTGGGGGTAATTTTCTATTATTAAAAATTATAATTGAAGGTGGAGGGCAGAATTTTTTATATGTGTACTACGTTATCGGCAACAAAGAAGTAGTTTTTTGTTAAAATTGCTTCCCGGGCTCTTTAGCCGTAGTTCAATGTTTTCTGCAAAACCAGACTTTTCGGCAGTGCCATCGACTGCCATCATCGGTGAAAATCGAGTGCGAAAACGTGAGGTGGTATACGTTAGTGACCACAGTACTGTGGTTAATGCTGAAGCAATAAGTAGAAAGACGTAGTTTCTATGGAAATATTTCATTTCGAATATGATTTTAAATATAAATCTTAGAACATGGAAGTCATGTATGGTTCTCCATACCGATATTTTAGTAAAGTGATAGTGCTGTGAAAGAAGAGATGAACAATCAGGACAACAATAATTATATACACTCTCACAGGCACACTACACACATAGGCATGTATGCTTACGCACCATTTCACTACACTTATACTTGTCGTATTTGTCAAAACGTAAAACTAACATTTTCCACTATTATCCTTATCAATTTATGTTGGTCAATCCTGCAATCCATAGTTATTCTTATAGTGTCTTTATATGATATCATATGCTTTATTCTCTCCTATGTTCCAAATGCATTTAAAATGTCCATTGTATACATACACGTATATATTCAGAATACCTATTAAATAACACTTAAGTAAAAACTAAAGAGACTAGTAATAATATATCTATCGTTATGTCCTATTAACATAGTTTTATTTTTTTATTTTTTTACGTATCGACCATCTAAGGACCACATGCCAATTTAAATTCTTTCCTCTTTATTCTTTCCTGTTTTTCCAATATTCTTTCATCTTCTCACTGTGTATCTTCTTGCTGTTTTCAGTCTACTTTGAACCTGCGTTTTTCATTCTCCTACCCTGGACTCCCTCCATTTTTAACACTTTTGCCCGAAAAAGTTCCATTTCAATTGCTTCTTCTGCGTGTATATTATTTTTTTCTAAATCCTTTTGGACTTTTTTGATCCAACTTTATGTTGACTTCGGCCCCCACAGATATTTGAAGATTTGCTTTGTCAACCTATTGTCGTCCATTCTATATAAATGTCCAAAAAATAATTGCCTTCTTTTTCCCATTGTTTCTGTTATATTTTCTATACTTTGATATATTTCATCATTACTTCGTAACTTCCTACCTTCTGAAGTTTTCCGTAGGCCTAATACTTTTCTAATAATATCTTTCCAATATTTCTAGTTTGTCTAAATTATAATTCAATGTTAAACATTCACTTGCATATAGGCATTCTGGCTTCACTACTGTACTGTAATGCCTTACTTTCGCATTTTCCGATATGCACTTTTATTGTAAATATCTTTAGTTATACTATATGCTCTTTCCATCTTATGAATCCTTTCATCTATAGCAGATTTTTCCAAGCCATTCTCTTGAATTATTTCTTCTAGATACTTAAATTTTCAAACCCTCTCTATTCGACGAATATCTGTTACGAGGAATTTTGGCGCGTTTTTAATGTTCGTGAGAAATTTGTTTTTATCTGCAGAAATTCTTAAGTCTGTTCTACGGGCTATGTCCTCTAAAAACTTAACTTGTGTTACTGAAGATGTCAGATGTTCAGAAAGTATAGCAAAGTCGTCTGAGAATGCCAAACAGTTTATTTCAAAACGTTTGTTCCTTCTTCCCAACATGATTGGTGATATATCGCATTCTTTTAATTTTTCATTCCAAATTCTCACTACTTTCTCCAGGACACAGTTAAAAAGAATTGGAGATAAACCATCACCATGCCTGACACTTGTATTTATTTTGAATTGTTGAGATATTTCTCCCATGCATTTTGTTTTTGCGACCCTGTCCGTAAGGGTTTCACGGATTATATTTGCCAAATTCGATTTAACACCAAATTCTCGGATTATTTTATATATAGTTTCTCTATCAACAGAATGAAAGGCCTTTTGGAAATTAACAAATGTTACTACAATCTCCTTTGAATTCAGTAGCCTGTGACGGATTATTGACTGATTATTTTCTATTCTATTATTTGCTTTTTTATATAATATTACAGACTCTCGCATATATAATCTTATATAAATGAAACTTATATATAAGAGAATCTTTATCTTCTCTTGGCCAACTTTCAGGACCTTCTCTCTTAAGTCCACAACGAATTCATAGGCATTCATATGCCAAGAATCACTTCATCGACATTGTCTGCAACGAGCATTTGGTGGCTAAACTCGAAGAGATCCAGGCGTGCACGTACGTCTACTTGACCTAATACTTCGACGAGGCTTCCAGTCACAGTCTGTATTGTGCAAGAGCTAATTTGAGGATGGGAGTTGCTGAATAAGTAAGCCGAAACAATAGACACTGTAGCGCTCGTGTCAACTTTAAATGCTGCATGTTTGTCTTTAATGAATCCTTTGACAATCAGGTTACCCGTGATTTATGAAGCGTGGAGACTGTGTGCAGTTCCGTATCTTTACATCTCCAATTCGTACATTCACGCTCGTCTCTCCGATTTTTCGTTTGCCAACAATCTGCTTGCAGATGGTCACTTTTCCCACAGTTATAATACTTATGTCTTTTGTCTTTATCCTTTAGTTCGAAAGATCGTTCTGGCGCTACTGACTTCTTCAACTGTTGTTCTTCACTCGTCTTTTTATTCCGTCCGTTATGACGATACTGTGGTACTGCATCCTCTTGACTACAACCTGATGATATACTTTGATTAATGTAGGTCGCCGACTTGGCAGCTTCAAAACGGAGAGCATGAACAAGAGCGTCTGAGCTATTTTGATGCCGTGCCATACTTAACACTTGTTGTAATTTACTATCTCTGATACCGTCAATAAACACAGTTTGAGCAATCCATGTTCGGAAATCCTCCGATTATTCGGGATATACCAATCACGTCAGTCGGTCTACATTTGCTTCAAATTCTTGAAGGCTCTCCCCTGAACGCTGTCGCCTCGCTTTAAGTTGAACACGGTACACTTCGCACAAATGCTGGTCATCGTACTGTAATTCCAGAGCTTTTATTAATTCGGCATATGTGTTGTAACTGTCAGATGGCACTTCGTGTATTAGCTCCGCGGCAGGTCCTTTTAACGCAAGAATGAGTGAAAGGCCTTTCTCTTCTTCTGTCCATTTATTTAAGCGAGCGGCATCTTCAAATTGGCGATGATGAGTTGCCCAGTGAGTACTTCGATTAAACGATGGAGACTTTCTAGAAACTGGCCTACTTCAGTTAATAGTTTTCTTTGATTTCTCTGATATTTTGAATCTTCCAAACTTGTCATACTTGTTTTCATAGTTGACAAAGATTTTTCTATTTCAGACATTCTGTCAACTTGTTTGTTCAACTCACCTCGTAACAGGACCAATTTTGCAGTTATATCATCTTGTACGAACGCCTTTACATCGTCTCCTTGACGATTAAATTCTTCTTTTTGCCATTTCTCTGGTGTTTCATTTTCACGCTTACATTTTTCGTCATATCGTCTTAGTGTTTCTTAGGCTTCCCGTCGGCGTCTTTCTCTTTCCTGTCTTTCTTCTTCTTTTTGATGTTCCTGCGTTTGCCATAGCATTACTCGGAATGCTTCTATCATCTGACTGGTATTCATTTTATTTTTATCAACTACCACTAACTCTACTCTTCTACGAAGTGTCCTCTGTTTCCACTGTTAACAGTTCTATCCCACTTCTGACAGCACTGTTACGACGGTCTACTTGATCGTCGTAGGTACAGTGAAAACAAAATACAAGACACCAATTGTTGATATCCGGTCCGAGTGGACCTTGTTGATGTCGGTACGTGTGTACCAAAAAATGTTCTATTAGGAAGAATGATGTTTGTGGTGCTATTGCCAGGATGCAGAATAATGACGATAGTGGACTTTATAATACATTTATTAAGTTTCTGTTGTACACTTAAATCATAGTGTTGAGATTGGCTAAGTCTGAACAGATTTTAATTTTGAATAAACAGAGTCGTTAAGAACGCTACATGTTAGATGAGGCGCAAATGTGCGGCACTCAGATTAAAATGTTAAGGCCTAAGGCCTAGACGAATGTCACATGAATTGTCGTAAGACTTGAGGCGCAAATACGCGGCACTCAAGCTACATAAAAAAGAATTAACAATGTATTGCTAATGTATTGCAAGTATGCAATATATGTTGTGGCCTAAGGCCTACAATGATTGTCTGACAACAAGAAAAATGAATGATGACAGAACAAGCGAGCAAACGTAATGACGTCTGCCGCCAGCCGTAGCTCGGACAACTCTGTCGTTTGTAAAAACATGATAAGCACAATTTGGAAACGTACAGATTAGCCAACCTATGAATGCGAAAATTACCACATTACTGTCCATAACTGCCCGCAAAAAAATCAAAGGATTTTTTAATACATTTTAATAACTTATTATAGAAAAATACAGAGTTCTTAATAATAAAGTCAATCTCAATAAGTTGTATTGAACCTTGAGTTTGAAATCTTAGATAACAGTTATGACATTAACTGTTTAGAGATAAGCTTGAGTGATGATAAGAGTTGAGCAGACCAAAGTCGGCTTGCAACCTGGCTATACATGAGTATAAATGCAAGATTAGCAATTTATTGCCAATATATATTGTATGTATACAATATTAAACAATATAAGACACGAAAAATACACGGTTTGGCAATGTTTAATGCTGAATAATCGGTGGCTCATCACATGATGGGCCCGATAATTGTAACATTTACGCAAGTCACAATGGTTATCTTGAACCAGATAAGGGCAGTAGACCTATGCAATAGTATTGAATACAATAAACAAACAATATTATTATAAAATTATACATGTAAAGACATACATTTAGAATGACGCTTTATAGTTTGCACGATGCATGCTATCCTGAAGTTTCAGGAATATACAATAAATTGTTATGTAAAAACAAGCTATACATAGTTGAATGATTGCAAGCACAAAGTGTAATGACATGTATGTCATAACTAAAGCATGAATAATAATTGTGCAATACATGATCACAAAACACAGAAACAAAATACAATATAAAAATATAAAAACATAGGCGTGGCGTATGGTTATAGACAGTAGATGCGGATAAAACAACGTGTTTTACATAGATACAAGTTATACATAATAAATACAATAGAAATCGGTTTAGATAATTACAAAATGTAATACATGTGTTGAACAATTGTGAGAAATAAATTCATAGAGTAACAAAATATCACACATATTGACAAAATGTACGAGAAAATGGATACATGGTTTGTATACCATGTTTGTTTGTGTAGCTGCAGACCATGCGAATATTATAACAAAATTGTTACATAAAAACGATAGTAAGCAAAGACACGAGGCATAAATCAAATGTTGCATATACGAAAATACAAAATAATAATTAAAGCTTTGCATATTAAATAAACTGACACTTGCTTGTGTAAAAAAAAACAGTTTCTGAATCAAAAATATACAAATTAAAGCTTATGCTAAGAACAAAGGTGCTTATAACTAACATAATCTTCTTTGAACATCTGATTTATGTATTTTTGACAAATATATACAAAGGAAAATAAACCGTTTTTTTTACTGTTCGTCCCTAGCAGGGACCAAACATAATTTATGGATTGGTCTGCGATAGGTGCCAGTAGGCGTGCGAACGTCCACTACTCTAATTAAATTGTCTGGGCCGGGAAATGTGGCGGTAATTACACCAAATTTCCACGCTAATGGAGGTAAGTTATCCTCAATCAGCAAAACCAGGTCACCAATGGAAACGTTATCTTTGGCGAATTTCCATTTGTGACGTTGTTGTAATTGATGTAAGTAGTCGCGAGACCAAGCTTTCCAAATGACTTGGACAAACTTCTGGAGAAGTTGCCAACGTCCAAGACGAGAGATGGGAACGTGAGATAAGTCTGGATCAGGTATCGCCGTTAATGGTGCGCAAATCAAAAAATGGCCAGGTGTGAGTGGCACCGGATCATTTACATCCGATGAAACGGCAAATAATGGACGTGAGTTTAGACATGTCTCTATCTGAGACAAAACCGTCGTAAACTCCTCGAAGTTGAGTATAGACTTGCCTACCACGCGGCGCAAATGATACTTTAAACTCTTTATACCGCTCTCCCACAGACCACCAAAATGAGGTGATGAGGGCGGAGTAAATGACCATGTAATACCCTGAGAGGTCGTAAAGGATCGGATTGATGAGGTGGCATCCTTATTATGCCAAAGATTGTAAAGGTCATGCAAAACATTGCGGGCCTTCCTAAAGTTCGTGCCATTATCAGAATATAACTGGCTGGGTATGCCCCTACGGGCCATGAAACGACGTAAGGCAGCTATAAACGCGTTGGCCGTAAGGTCGGAAACCAATTCCAAATGAATGGCCCTGGTTGCTAAGGAGATGAACAAAGACACGTACGATTTTGACAGAGTCCTAGATTTCTGCCCGCCATGACGAATCATGAAGGGACCACCATAATCAACTGCGCAGAATAGAAACGGCCGGGAAGGAGTGACTCTAGGAGATGGCAAAATACCAAGCCTCTGAACCTGATGTTTGGCACTAAACCTGAGACACTTGACGCATCTACGAATGATGGAGCGAATGACTATCTTGGCGTTAATGATCCACCAACGTTGACGAAGTGAGTGATGCACGAGTTGAGCACCAGCGTAATGTAGACGAATGTGTTCGCGTTCAATGATAAGGCGAGTAATATGAGCCGATGGATGCAAGACAATAGGATGCTTATTGTCATAAGGTAGTTGCGACTGCTGTAAGCGTCCGCCGACGCGTATGACGCCAGACTCATCAAGAAACGGGTCCAGAGAAGACAACTTGCTCCTGATAGAAACAGAAGACCCATTACGAAGACAATTAAGCTCAGCAGCGAAGTGGATCGACTGAGATTGTTTTATGAAAAAATTAAGAGTGGAAAGAATTTCAACGGGGGTAAGAGCGGCCGAAATTTTCTCAGCCCTGGAGAGTCTAATATTTTTGATGAATCGAAAGCAGTAAGCGTATACGCGAGTCAGACGGTGCAACGAAGAAAAGTCCTTTGAAAGATCAATGGCTAAGGTAGACATTAAAGAAAGTTTGGGGGTTTGTTTCTCCTCCGCAGTGAATTCAGAAGACGACAGATTAGAAGGTAAGAAGGGTGGAAAAAGATTGGACTCGGAAGATTGAGACAAACAAGCGGTAGCATAGGAATCAATCAACTGGGGATTGTCAGACTTAAATGGTAGCGAAACAACGAACCTACCTTCCTCATTGCGATGAGTAGACTTAACGAAATGCTCCTCACAAGCTGAATCGTTACTAATGGGTGCATTATCAGGGATAGTTTCGGTCTCCCAAAATTTCTCGAGAGACGCCAGAATTTGACTGTCGTTGTTCCTAGCCAGGAACGAAACAGCAGGACCCTTATAACGGCAGTGTTTGGGCAGATTGCCTGCTAGAATGTAGCCTAACTTTGTATCTTGTATAATAGGAAAGTGAGAACCGCGTACATATTTGTTACCTAAAATTAAATCTAAATAAATTTGCGCTCCTAAAAGTATGTCGATATCAGCTGATATGTTGAAATGTGGATCGGCGAGAGAAACGTTATCTGGGACATTAAACTGATTTATGTCAAAAGATTGTGCTGGCAATTTATGGGTTAATGCAGATAAGACCGCGCATGTTGCTTGGAGACTCAATCCTTGATAGCGTGAAATAATGCGTATAGACGCTAAATTAGTGGCACAACAAGCGGTATTATTTATACCTGTAATCGGTATGTTAGATTTAGTCAAGTTAAGCAGTAATTTCTTAGCAAATGATTCCGTACAAAAATTTATTTGTGACCCCGAAATCCAATAGAACTCTTGCGGGTTGTCTGTTGCCAGCCCGGTCAATGACAAACACAATTGCTGTTGATTAGAGAACATTGTTTGTAGATTGTAATTTAAGTGAACAGTAGTTGCTGCTGCTGGCAAAAAACTGGTTTTGACACATTATTTATGTGTAGCAATGTATGGTGTCGTTTTGAACAGATCTTACATGATTGTTTGATCTTACAATTAGATGAGAAATGATCTGGTCTTAAACAATTTATACAGAGTTTATGATTTAATATAAATTGCCCTCGTTCTGATGTGCTTAATACACGAAATTTGTCACACATATAAATTGGATGACTAGATTTACAGCATAAGCATAAATACTTATTTGAAGCTGAGTGATAACTTTTAAATGCAGTGCTGCCAGCAGAGTTTCGTGATTTATGTTTGTCAGATTTATTGAATCTTATAGTTGACTTGTTGAGCTGCTGTCCGGCATCGATAGGCAGTGTATTTTCTAGCAACTGTCTACGTGCGTTTAAAAACTGAATGAAGCTTTGAAAGTTAGGAAGATTATCGGGGTCTATAGACTCCTTCCATAATTTAAACGTGGTATGATCCAGTTTTGCTGACAATAATTGTACAGTGATAAGCTCGAATGAATCCACTGACAGTTGCAAGGCCGCCAGTGAATTAACGGAAGACGTTATTGTATTTATGAATTATGCCAGACTTTGTACAGAGTCCTTAATTGTTGACTTTACTTCAAGCAAATTCTGAATATAATACTTAGCTAGTATGAATTTGTTGTCATATCTAGCGGACAGCAAACTCAACGCTATCGAATAGTTTTCGTTACAAATAGGTAATGCCTTAATTAAATATAGCGGCTCATTTTTCAGAGACGAATACAAATAATGTAATTTCTGCACTGACGTTAAATCAGATCTGGCGTGCACCAAATCCAGAAATATTGAATAAAAGTGCTGCCATTCTAAGATATTGCCTGTGAAGCAGGGCAGACTTATCGGTTTTAATTGTATGTTGCTTGTTAATACGGGAGATACAGTCTGAACGTTGAAGGTTTCTATCAATTGCAAAATACAGGCTTCTGTTGAATATAACAACTCTTCAACCTCAATTCGGTCTTCTTGAGCAGCGTTTATGCCTTTAGAAATGAGTTCAATTTCGGACTGTACCTCATCGTAATTTGTTGCCAAACTTTTTAGACTTTCGAGTCTAACTGTTAAAAAATGTTTTGTGTTAGTGATTTTATCAAAGTTAATGATAGCCGAATTAATTCGCACTATGGCAGACTTTATGCCGCCTCTCTTTCTGACGAACTCTTTGAGGCCTTCTTCAGCCATTGTACGCACCTGTTAATGATGTGGTACCTGGTATGCGATGTCCTGGAGCGTCGAGGCCGTGGAGAAGATGGCAAACACACAGACCTGAGAGATGACTGTTTAAACTGGAGTGTAGACGCTAGCACATGGATGGTCTTGCAGTGATGTCGTCACGAGGCTCAATGGGGATGAAAGAAATGCTGAGTAAGTCCTGAGACGGTCGGATCAGCGAATATGCTGAATCGCCCGTGATGGCCAGAATTTGGGGCAGAAAAATGATGAAAACCGCTGTTAAGTTGGAAAAGGTGAATTTCGAATCCAGGCACGGAGCGACCAAAAAAATATTGAGATCCGGTCCGAGTGGACCTAAAAAATGTTGATGTCGCACGTGTGTACCAAAAAATGTTCTATTAGGAAGAATGATGTTTGTGGTGCTATTGCCAGGATGCAGAGTAATGACGATAGTGGACTGTATAATACATTTATTAAGTTTCTGTTGTACACTTAATTCATAGTGTTGAGATTGGCTAAGTCTGAACAGATTTTAATTTTGAATAAACAGAGTCGTTAAGAACGCTACATGTTAGATGAGGCGCAAATGTGCGGCACTCAGATTAAAATGTTAAGGCCTAAGGCCTAGACGAATGTCGTATGAATTTTCGTAAGACTTGAGGCGCGAATACGCGGCACTCAAGCTACATAAAAAATAATTAGCAATGTATTGCTAATGTATTGCAAGTATGCAATATATGTTGTGGCCTAAGGCCTACAATGATTGTCTGACGACAAGAAAAATGAATGATGACAGAACAAGCGAGCAAACGTAATGACGTCTGCCGCCAGCCGTAGCTCGGACAACTCTGTCGTTTGTAAAAACATGATAAACACAATTTGGAAACGTACAGATTAGCCAACCTATGAATGCGAAAATTACCACATTACTGTCCACCAATTAAGTCAATAATCACCAGCTTTAATTTTCACAGTTAAACATTTCGTAATTAACAACAAAGTCTCTTACAACAAATCAAATAAAAATTGTTCACACGCAATAAAAACGTTAACTAAAATAAAACACAACTGTATTAAGACAATAATTCTTCACGTCAACAAACAATCAATCCGCATTAGCGGAAATTGCTCACGTTACTAAACTGACAACCCGGCTGCTATGGCGTTATGTACGCCGCGCTGAGATACGCTTTCCCTTCTTAACTGAACGCCGGCAGCTTAATGATTATCTCAAGTGTTCTTGGAACTCACTAGAATCACGTAGTTGACTGATCCATAAGCTGCCATACTGGACAGGGGGAGTGGAGAATATTCTGGATTGTTCGGTAGGCTTCTCGCAGCAATGTACATATATATGCAACAGTACGTCTGCGTACGTTACTGTGCATTGTCGCAGTTAGTAAAACAAACTGTTAAATTAGAATAAATAATTAACGTTGTCAATATTTAAAATAAAATGCGTACTGAAAGCTGTAAGTAACCAGCGAAGGGGAACACCGATTGTGCAGGACGGTACATGCAGATCACGCCACACTCAAGCTGAGACTGTGTACACTTTAATGTAAGTGTGTGTGTGTGTGTGTGTGTGTAAGCCAGTTTAAGCCGACATAGCGTCACCCCTGAATAAATGTGAATTAAGTAAGTAATTTATTTAAGTTTTGGTAAGTGCGCGTAAGATATGACAAAACAAATTACGTCACATTATTAATAATATAAAGACGCGCACATGTGCAAAATCTAGTGCGAAACACATAATACATACTAATGCAGTGTAGATAAAAGTGAATAGAACCAAGAAAAATTAAAGTATAGAAGAACAATTAACATACAATTATACATAAGAAGTTACCGATCATATGAACATCGAGTAATAAACAAAAGACTTCGCATGTTGGAAATAAGATTGAAATAAGTACGAAAAATAAATGAATCTCTAAAGGGACGCTCGACAAACTATAAAATATAAATGGTGCACAGAATTGTTGAAACATGATTTTTGCGCCCGACAGTATAAATAAGCGAGGAGCACAGCATCGATCCTTTATTAATTTGAACACATCGGCAGCCAAAGGCCGATATCCCAGCAGCACCGTACTAGTCATCTGAATACTGAGTGGACCAGGAGGACCGGACGACGGACTCCAGGAGGATCAGACGACAACAGAGGATCGACACAGGACACAGGACTCAGGATCATGACGAAGAATCACTGAGTATCACCGCACAGCAATAAGGTGACATAAACCATTTTTACTCGTCAACCAACGAGTCATAAAAGGCATAAAAAAGAGAGTAAAGAGACAATGATAAACTTTAGTAGTGTAAATAATAATTGTAAAATCTGATTGGTTATATTGTAGTAATTTATAAAGATATTTAACATTTACGAAATTATTTTTGAAATTATAACATAGCATAAATGTTTAAGTACTTCTAAAATTGATTGACATTTCATGAATACGATATTCATATGTAGGCACACAGAGCAAAGTAGTAATTATATAAAAAAAATATGGAACTTAAAAAGAAATACAATCTTAGCAAGTCGAGAGCACATTATATATTATAAAAATTGCTATTCATACATGTCAATTTATATCTTGTGTAAAATATTTATGAATATGTGTGTAATGTTATTTGTATAGTGACAATAATTGTGTGTATGATGAGCACATACAAAACAAAAATATTTTGCGAATAATAATGACGAAATTTAATTCGTAATTTTTGAAAATTTTATTTAATAAAATTTTGAATTGTTTTACAGAGCCGATATGATATAAGAAGTGTTATTATTATTTTAAAACACACCATACCCCTTTTCTCGTTATAATATATTATATTAGTCTTTTTCTTCTTTTTTGGAATGAAAGGTAACTGGGTGTCTCAATGATTTTATTTGTTTTAAACCCTTTGTTCCAATACAATGTGTTGTAGTATATTGATATTTAGAATTTTAATTATTGTAGCTGAAGTTTGACTACGATAATTGGTAGCAGTGCACTAATCCAAAGTTTTAATGAAAAACTACTGGTATAATATAGTCGGTTTAAAACATAATTTAATAGTCTATCATTGAATATTCTTAAAAGATAACGATACAAATTAAGTAGAAAGAAATAAGGTATATTATAAGTTAAACTTTAACAAACAGTTTACATTGGTGTATTTATCTTTTACTTGTACAAGTAAAAATATATACATTTTTTAATACATGTTTTTTTACGTAAAAGCTTGATTTCGTGATTGTCAGTAAAAAATAAATTGTTGACATCACATGACTTGTTTTCATTTTCACAAAAGTAATTCCTACCGTGAAACATTTAGCCGTTACTAACTTTACGCAACAGAAACTCACAAATCTGCGAAACATTATCAATCACACACAACCAGTTATGTCAAATAAAATTAATAAAATGCAAAAAATATAAAACAAATTTATATATTTTATTTTTTGATGTAACACAAATTAGTATGCTGTTTATGCTGTTTTATATGTTTGGAATTCAATACGTAATTTGTTGAAAATTTAATATGTAAATTGTTAAACGTTATTTTTCTTGTTTTAACTGATGGTCTTAATTTTCAATTTAAAAGTCTAAATGATATTAGTTTAACGGAATTTCGAACCATCGGCAATGAGTTTTAAATAAAGGTGAGTGAGTACCAGAACTTGTATCCCTTGTTCCGGTAACATAGTCGAAATACGTTTGTTCCACCAACATGCTCTTTGGAAACTATTGCGTCACCACGTAAACGGATATCAGAAAGGCAGTGGTAACATATATTGAGGTAGAATCTCAGTGTTAGTATATACTCGTTGACAATATAAAATGCAAAAATTGAGGATCTGAGCAGAATTTCCAACCATTGTTTCCATGAAATGTTTGAAGTGTGTAGAAGACAGTAATGGGAAGATGATCTTTTTGGGAATGGATGGATGCAGCAATGAAAAGCGATGACCTTAGTGAAGGAAACTGCGAATGCAGACGCCTTTGGAGGTTACGGTCAGGAGTGATGTACAAATAGAAAGATAGAGATAAGGTTAAAGAAAAACAAATATGTAATGAGTCCACTTATGTAACGGAATTATATAAAGAGTAAGTAACCTACAAAAAAGGCAGGCTAAATATTGCATTCTACATACACTGTTAGTACATTAGGGGTAGAATGAAATTCTTTTTTTCTACATCCTCTGCCGTCAAGAGACGGGATTCTTTAGCTAACTTCCAAACTGTCCTCTATCTTGGTTGAGAACGATAGTGGAAAGGAGCAAACAAGCAGAATTAAGATAGCGTTAAGTAGGAGACAGAGGACGGACAGTCTTATTGATGATATTAAACAGTATTAAAGGAGGAGAGGAAAAGACCAAAATTACAAAGGTTCGGTAGAAACTAAAACGGCAAGCTTTAGTAAAGCAAGGAATCTTATGCAAAACTAACTAGTTCTAAAAGATGGAAATACTATACAATTTGTGTGGGATTGTATGCAGTGGAAAGAATATCTATCTAGTTGGGAACTTTACAACTTAAACAAACTTTATCAGCGTTGAATTAGAAGTCATGTAATTACTGAGTCTAAAGCATTTAGCAAGTTTCCAAGAGTGCGACTTTATGCTATTAACAAATGATGAGATTTATCGTCTGGATACAGTCCATACAAGCAGACTAGATTCTGCAAAAACCTCTTTTCCAACATTTTGGAAGTTTTAAACAAGTAGCGTAAGCAAGTTAATTTTATGTTTACAAATTTCGCGCGCGCGCGCGTGCGTGTGTGTGTGTGTGTGTGTGTTTACAGAGCGGCCATAAATCACAAAAAAATATTGGTTAGCTCTAGTTGAGTAGTGACTACGGTATTGGGTGACCGTGAATGATGCCGGACTTTTCGGCTGCACAGCCATTAGTGGAGCAGGGACCGAGGTTTAAGTGCCGGCGTAGGTCGAAGTGGAAAGAAGACCATCCTGTATTTATATACTTTTAAATAGTGATTGCTGCTTGCTGGCCGATATTTTGACTTTACGCAATGTTCCGTCATCTGATATGGTCGGCTATCCAATCCTCTTACTTCTTTGCTTCGCTGTAGTAACTGCGTATAAAGTCCTCTTCTCCTTCTTCCCCTAAGTATACGTTGCAGAATCTGCTTTGGTCAACATTCCTCACACAACAGTTTTAAGTAACCGTAACAGAAAAAGTGTCTAGTTTTATAGCGTTGGTCTGCTTGTGGGCGCAGTTCCCCATCACCTCTTGGATTCTCTTATTCGTGACCTGCCCTCATTTTAAAAATTCCGTGATTCCCTCTCAAAGTCAATTTCAATATCAGTTTCTCCGTTTTTATGTTTATCTACTACATATCACATCGGTAAATTATAATATCAAAAAAATAAAACACTTGTTATTGTCTATATCATGTTCTTGAGTTTTGACAATGCTTCAGCGGCGTCAGCTACTGTTATCTGCCTAAATCAAGAAATGTACAAATAATTCAATTTATTTAATTTGCTAGATATTAAAATTGAAATTTGCAACGATATGATAAAAAACACTTTTTACTTATACTGACTGTCATTCTTACAATATATACGTAAATACGCATCAAAACACCCACTAACACTCAGCGTTAGCTCATCGTTTCACGTACACTTATATTTACATACACGCTTATCAATATGCCTATGTCAAATCCACAAAGCTAGAGGTCACGGATATCAATTTAAAACTGTTGAAAATGTAAGGATAATGGGAAAGTCAGCGGTCTGTTCGCCTAAGGTAGTGAATGGATAGGGTCCGGGAGAGGTAACGGTTCCAGGTGACAGAGATGACTACTCGAAATTACCAGAAGAGTTAGGTTGGACAATAACCATCATTACAATTTTATCACGCAAAGTTTCGACCAATAAACAACCTGTAGCTGTCTTCAGGTACAGGTCAAACTATTACATTGAATACAAAATACGTGAGAATCATTCACTAACAATCGTAAACCGTTAAAAAGTTAATAAAAAAATTATATAAAAATGAATCTCTACCTGCCCTTTACGTCCGCTGGACAGAACCAGGAGGCACAGACACACTGACGCAAGTTTACACTAGGGAAAGTGCAGAAGTTTTTATATGGTTTTCTATAAAACATTTGAAGACGACTACAGATTGTTAACAAAATGTAATGTATTCAAAGAATGGTTGTTGTTCGACTTAACCTAATTGATAATGTTCCCGTAGTACTGAAAGGTGGATTTAACTACACGAAATATTGCCTCAGAGTTAGCTACATTCTTCTTAAGGTCCTTGGAACCATTGTTTGCTAAGGAGACTTAGTTTATTAGTATATTTCCCTTATAGGCCTAAATCCCGTATCTGATACTGTGTTATTTATATCGAGTGTAATTTTAAATTGTAATAGAAATATTTCACGTTGGGAAGGGCGTCGATAAGTTTAACCTCATGTAATTGCGTCATCGTTGTTTTGTTTCGTATTGTTTTTAACAGTTCAGTTTGAGTGATGTTATGTTCGCGTGCTGTCACTCAAAATTGTGTCAAACGTGTTGCTTCGAACCAGAAATTAAGATATGAAACAGGGGTCAAATGAAAAAATATGTACTGTATTAGGGTTAGTAGTATGCCACCAACACGCTGATTGACGAGACTAATATTCACAGTTTGTGATACAGAGTGGTCAAAAACTTTACAACAAAAATTTCATTACAATGCAGAAGCAGCGGTTAAAATTGTTAGCTATTTTATAAACACCTTTTCTGAATGTCGTTATCAATATAGCAAGATAATAACATTTGGGTAGCAGTCATATTTATTTACAATGCAATATTAAGAATCTGTGTTTACCCTTACCAGAAGTAAGTCGCGCACACAGTAATGTTGTCTGAAGCAGGATAACGAATTCATAAAGTAAATTCGTATAGACTTATTAGCGTCTTCCCGTACCCGTATTGTCTCAGGTATTTGTAAAGATTCTACTCACCCATTAATAAACAGTCAAAAGATCACCTCCGTGATCATCAAATTAGATTTCGCAATAATCGTAGTTTTATAGAACAAGTGAATCGCTTAGTCAACAAAATTCATAGCTATTTCAAAGACTGGTCCTGCAGCAATTTTTGACATAAATCACGCCTTTTATAAGGTTTACCATTGAAACTTACTATCTTCATATCTACTACATCCCTATCCAGTTATTTTAAATTTACAGTTACAAGTACTCTACTTTCAGCTAAACAAAAATATTATTATTAAAATCTTAATAATATAATTTCAGGAGTCCCGCAAGGATACATGTATATTGCCACTACGGTATTTGATACATACTGAAAACATTACAGCATCTATATGAACTATGATGGCAAAATTCGGAGGTAGTGACACAGCTATTCTGGCTTGGCATACAAAAGCTGCTGCTCTTTTGGAAATCTTAGGAAACAACATTTAATTTCTCATGTTCGTCAGTTGGAGAGGTTTTCAGCGACCTCAGCATGCATTATCACAAATGGACGATCGACCACGTCTGACTTCAGCAGTCCTTTTGCTAAAAAATATAGTATAGAATTTCCCAAATTAGAATCTAAACAGTTACTTATTTATGTTAGGACTGAAACTTTATTAAAAAAACTTTTTCAATACGCCATATTCGACTTTACAAATTTTTCGAGTAAACAAGGTTTGTTCACTTCATTAGAACACAAATATCGAACTAGTACATACAGGTGTTCTAAACCGTATGGTATGCCATATGACTGATCTAATTTGCAACGAAACACACCTATTTGATATATCTGGTACTATCTCTGAGTCATGCCGATAACTTTAAAAAAATCCATACTATTGTAATAGATTAGGTTTTTCTTATATCGTTATTTTACAATAAGTACTTTCACTTGAGAAATATGATTTATTCCAATGGGGTACTCTTTTTCTCAATGCAATTATAAATTATTTATAATTTATTTGAATTTTCAAATATAACTGTTTTCATTAACTTCTAAAATTTCATTTTATTTTAGTATCCTTCCTTGTCTTGTTTGGTGTTGTGTACCACATTACTTTGTACTTACTCAGCCTGCGGGTGTCGTGTTTCTCATCTTCATAAGTAATAACACCCTCTTCCGTAACTGGAAATGTGACACTTATTCTAACCGTTTTTTAGTTACATTCTTTACAATTATGTTTTTTTTAATTTGATTTTATTCATTTAACCTGATATGCTGATAAGGTTAATGGGTTGAGACATGGATTACAGTTGGTTGGACTAGAGTCTAATTTACATCATAAAAGATATTTTGTAACATTGACTCGAAAATCAGGACGCCTTCTTTTCAAGGTAACCATTAAATCATTCAAAATTTCTAGTAAGTGTTCAAATAATAATGACCTTGAATAAGTTATATTTGAACAGGTATTTAACTTTTTAAGATTACCTTTGTTTGTCAATGACAACAACTGTTAAATGAAAATCTTCTGTCTCTGCTGGCCTTGGATTTCATCCAAATGATTGCCTTTGTAGGTGTGTATAGGTAGGGTATACAATATTCCTATTAGAAACCCCAACGCGGTACTGTTGACAACTATGCGTACGTACTCGTCTATATGCTAATGTTATCGCGATACACGAAACGTGTCCTCGGGAATTGATGTTCACAGCAATTCACTAAACAAATATACAACTCGTTTCTCGTTTGCATCCGCTTATGAAAAAGTTAGATCTGAGTTTTTTGTTTTGCGTACACGCGTGCACGCGCGCAGCACAAAAACACCTACGCATTTGCACATAAGTAGGCACACGATTTGCAATTGTTTACCCGTAGATTTTTTAAATGTATATAATTGTGTTCAAACATTTGTGGCAATTGTGAAATTTAGTTTACCTTTTAATGGACGCCTATACGTATGTTATTTTATGCCTTCATATCTTATTGGAAAGAGCTACTTTCTTTTGATTTCCAATATCTATTTGATATCGTCTTATAAATACAGCTACTCTGGTATTCTGTACTAGGTTATACGTCTCTTTTACTGCCTGCCTCTTATGTTAGTGTTATCGCTGGCTGTTTATGCACATCGATGTTTCAAGGCGCTCATAACCTTTTTTTATTTTATTTTTTCACAAGGAAAACATTTCAACGACGTTAAGAAATCTCTAGATTCATTTTTCCTATTTTCTGTGTAGGACTATTGTATAAACAGTTTAGTGTCTGGTTAAATATTCTTCAAAAGCATAAAAGGTGAGAATCTATCAAAGTATTGTTAGAGAGTCGTTGTGGACGGAGCTGAGGAATAGAAACATAGCAAAAGATTACGTGTGTAGAAAAGTACTGTCTTCAAGAATATGTTGATTGGAAAAACGTATTTGATCTCACGTAAAAAGGAAGTGAAGAAAAGCAGAGGATTGTAACTGGAACCGAACGTGGTGACGGAAGTTAAGAATTAGATACATAGGGATCGTGTTAAGGAGAGAGAGAAGGTTGAAATGAGGAAGATAACTTAGAGGGGAAAAGGTCTGGAATAATGTACAGTGACAATTTGAACAATGTCGTAGCAACGTACATGTGGTACGTAGGCTTTCACGGCCGGTGTCATTATGATTATCTAAAACTTCCGGGCTGAAAGGCCGTGGTCGAGTGCTTGATGTTCTAAAGCTAGACGTTTCGGCCACACCACCGGTGGCCATCTTCAGTAGCAAAAAAAGTGTTCGAATAGATGGAAAAAATTGCTTGTTCCCAGTTCATTGGGAGACGTGTTCGGCGTGCCATCTATTCGAACACTTTTTTGCTACTGAAGATGGCCACCGGTGGTGTGGCCGAAACGTCTAGCTTTAGAACATCAAGCACTCGACCACGACCTTTCAGCCCGGAAGTTTTAGATGATGTACATGTGGTAGTTTGATACATAATGTAGACTGTTTTCGATAGGACAGAAATCTCCTGAAGTGTATCGGTCAGTTTATGCTACTACTTCTACTACTACTACTTCAGTAGCGGCTTTGGAATAAGATGGTATTGCAGGGTTGCAAATTTCACCAGACACATTGCAAAATATTAGTACTAAGTAGTGTTTACATTAAGCAATCATGTAATTGTTTTAAAGTGAACTATATTTCAAACACAATCAAATCACGTTTACTGAATAAACGTGCTTCCACTGTAGGAGCTGTTGTGGCCGTCACGATCTGTTCATCAGCATTGCCTATTTACACTACACAGTCGTATGATAACAACACTCAAAGAGTTTTTGCTCGTCTATAAGACAGTATTACAGCTGCAGTATGTGTAAACCTCAAATTAACTCCTTTATATTCATAACCTGCTCGAAGTGAACGGTGAGGAAGGGAAAGGGACAGCGGCATCTCATCGTCAATCGTACTGACTAGTGAGCACAACTTATCATGTGCTTTGTAAAGTTCTTACAGTTTATAAAATTATTGCTGGTAAAATTTTAACTTTTACAGATAATTTTCTACAACACAGTGGATGAAGACGATGAAACGAACAGGACAGAAAATGAAAAAAAAATTTATTCTAAATTCATAACACGTTTTGTTATTTATTCTCGCCATGATGAATAGATGTACACTATTAAATAGGTACTAAGATGCTCGTTTCTAATGACTGTTTTATCTTCTTTCATTCTTTATAATCGTCACAGCGTACTAATAAACATTATTGCACGTATAGATATTATTTTTTAGGAAATCATCATTTTAAAACCTGTTTTTTAGGTAGTTAGGTTCCCTTCAGCTTCTCAATTTTCGAATATTCCAAACAACTTATTGACATACTTCCAGTTTCTACAATTTCTTCCTGATATATTATCCATTATTTCTATTTTACCAGTGTGTCGGGGATATCTCCTTTTTTATGTCACGTATTATATGAAAATTTTTGTATATCCCTCGTTCACCATTTTCTTATTAACAGCATCATGTAAGTTGCTTCTGTTCTTTTTATTTTCTGATTGATAGTACATTCCAGCTAAAAACTTTCTAACTGACCGTCTGACGAAATACATTTTTATCGGCAACAGACTTGTTTTATTTTGAAGAGCTTAAAGTAAATGATTTCAAAGTTAACATTGGTGTTGGAAATTTCTGATTTCACAGTTGAATTCACACGTGAATTTAACTGTTACAGGAAAATAATGTTTAACTCATGAAAATACCTGTTATTAAAGTTTAAAAGAACTCATAAAAACGTAAACCGAATTAAAAACAAAATTACTTGCAAAACATTACAATTAATATTTGATTTGACAAGTGAAATGTATGCACGCTTACGTAGGCCTACATGTACGTATGTACTTGTGCATGTGTGTGTTATATACATAATTTATTCTTTGTGTACAGCGCTGTAAAGGAGAGGCTACTCGCCATTATAAGACGGGTAAAATGGTAATATGTTTAAACGGTAATATACGTTTACTGACGTATGATTTTTTTGTTTCAGAATGGAAAGACTTATGTCAGTATCCAGTGACTGACTCTTCATGCTGTCTTACTAGTAAATAAGAGGTAATTAGAAATATTTAGTATTCATCATTCCTATACATTATACTTCTTATTGTATTTTAATAAATGTGTTAAATGTGTGTGTGTGTGTGTGTGTGTGTGTGTGTGTGTGTGTGTTTACATACATAATATGAACGGAAGGTAGATATTCAAGAAGAAATATATAAATATCACTGAGGTGAGCTTTTCAATCGGGGTCTCAGAAAACTTATAGCATTATAAATTCAAATTATTGTTTCTACTAATATATTAAGTTGCATTAAAAATTATAAATGGCGGCTCAGTGGGTATGGCACCTGGCTACTAATCTAGAGGTCCCGGGTTCGATTCCCGGCCCCGCACCATAAAATCAAGGTGCGTTTTTCAGCCCCCAGATCGACTCGGCCTGTTGAGAATGGGTACCTGGGACAACATCCTGGCGATAATAATGGGCGGCTGAAGCGTAGTGCTGGCCAAACTGCCTTCCTTGTAAGCTGTACGGCTCGCATAAGGCAGCCTACCTTGCCTGACTCCTAATCTGCTTCGGTGGTACACATGGGAGCCACTATTAGTCTATTATTATTATTAAAAATTAGAACATCATTTTATACGCTTTTCTGCGTTACTACTACCCTGTGGGGCACATAAAATGCGGCCGTATTTCTCATGTATTGACTCATGTTCTATGCATATTCCCTCGATCTATTGTTTTATTCATCAGCCTTTCGAAACAGTGGAAAGTTGGAACTTACTCTGTATATCCCTTATTGCAAAAGATATCTAATCGTGAGCATGCTTTCATAATCCTTAATCACCTCATTGTAGCCGCAGTAATTTTATTCGCAACCCTCCTTTTGCAGTGTCCACAACTCTGCACCGTACAGCAGGGTAGGTATTGCCATAAACGTATGCAATGTAATTTTAGATTTGTAATGTTCTTTCAATCACCCTAAAAATGGATCTTAATTTACCTAACTCGTTGTTTTTTACATCTAGACTACACGAAGTATTAAATCCCAAATACTGGAAATCCCGTTCTGCTCTAAGTGGTCATCTCTATCACTGCTTACGTTTGCACTAGATAACAGCCAACGAGTGCCATCACCCTGGTTTTCGACAAGGAAATTTTCATGTTATAGGCCTACTTCTGGCTGATTTGGTGCAGCTTCCCCATTAATACACTTATGCGGGGCTACGTTTTGAACTGACTCCTTCATAACTACGTACTAAATAGTACCTCTACATATAGATGCTAGGCTTGAACGAAATCGCAGACAGACGGAAATCATAAAAAGTGTGTTAACTTCTAAAATTCATTGAGAGCAGACAACATATGAAATACATAATGTGGTTAACAGCGGATGTTCTCGTGTATATAGCGAGGACAATGAGCAAAAATTGACGTGAGTTGATAAAACATTTCATGTACTGTCTAAATGCTTAGCCACAACAGAGATACAGAAAGAAAGCAATGAAAAATTAGAAAAACTAAGAACAGTTAAACAATTGTCAAACAATGGATTAAAAAACTTTAAATTAAACCTTCAAAAAAGGAAAGAATGTATTAAACCTTGATAAGTGATATGTTTAGACAGGCAGGATGAAAGAGACAACCGTACTAATAAAAGGTAAAATTTATAGGCTTAATGCTTACAAAATATAAATTTATGAAACAGAAAATAATACGTTATAGCTCGGCTGAGGTTGTAAAAATTTATATCAGTAACTGACACGACCTCAAACAGAACACTCTTAGGCATACAAAATAATAACAATTTAGAAGCTACATTCTGAAGTACACAAAATTATAAGGCAAATATTTTTAATAAAAGCATATGATTATTGTATATTATTGTATATGAAACATAAAATATATTAACGTTAAACTATTCCTTTGTATCATGTAAGTTAGTATTACACTTCATTATATATATTGTCACGATAGTTACCCGGATCTAAATGAAAAGCATCAAAAAAAAACTGACCACCAAAATATCATTATTTAGATCTTAAATTTTCCTTTACATAAATAAATAGAAACAAAAATTAACACTTGCATAAAACAATATTATTCAAACTTACGGCTGTCCAACTCGCAGTCTGATCTAACTTTGATTATGCAGATAAAATTGAAACTTAACGCTCAAACAAAAAACAATTTATAATAATTTTTAAATAGCAGGAAATCTGAACATTCATTTCCGTTGTGACTACAAAATCTCTGTAGCGCTTCAACAAAACTACGGTTTATCTACTAGCTTGTTTTGACAAACGTTTACCGTCGCATGTCTTTCCGTGTTATTTTAACCTAAGCTTTTAATTTAACCTTTCATGACGTTTAATCCGGCGTGAGTTGAAACACGTTAATGCATTCGAAGAACGCTACAGATAAAATTTCACGTAGGGGTTTTGTTTGTACTTTTTGTTGTAAACTTTTACATTAGTTACGAACGTGATTCTGTAATTCCGGAACGAATTAAATACGATATATCACTAAAGAAAATGTATGTGGATATTTATATATTCTTAGATTATTGTAATTTTTATATTTTAGTCTATTTTATTCTAATTACATTTATAGAAATAAAAATATAAATCACGAATACAAATATATCTCTCTATACTAATTGTGTAACATAGTGTATATTTGTATAGAGTATTAAGGCGTTGCGATAATATAGGACAATCAAGGGGGTCGGGGCATGATTTTCAAACCAAATTTGTTCTTAAATTCAAATTTGGACAGCATTTATTAGGTAACGTGTATAACAACAGTACACGCTAACAAGCAATGTGCGCAGTTCATACACAATCGAATAGAGATAATAATTTCTTAGAAATTAGTAGTTTCTAAAGTATTTGAGAATTAGATGAAACGTTTTACTTGAAATTTCTGAAAATTGAGGATTGGCACTCTCTTGCACAGACCCTCTCAATTTTCCAAATTACAATTGTCGAGCACAGAATATCACATCAGATAATAAAAGTTACCGGTAAAAAATGTCCACTCACAATATTGAACAGTGAACACTATACACTTCGCCACTATCAGATAACTCTCTCCGAATCCTATCTCACAACAATTGCTCATAACATGGCTTTAACAGTTTGCTTTATTATTGACAACTACATGTAATGATACTACTTGTATCTTCAATTTGGAATATAGGAACTGACTGCCTCAATCCGCTGTTTCTCTGTTCAAATACGGCACAACTACGTACGCGAAAACTCCACTACGTTTCGGACAGTAACGAAAATGAAAGTTTTGTGACACTTTCAGACACAGTGAGAACATTCAACGTTCCGGACACGAACTCAGTCGCTTACACAAAACTGTACATCACAGGGCTACTAATTGCGGGTTGATGAAATCCCGCCATGAAAATACAATATTTTGTATATCTGAATTTATGTAAATTATTTATTTCATTAACAGACTCATTACTTTTGGCAACTTTAAAAATTGAAAAATTATTATAAAACCTATGGGGCTGTTGGGCAGTAGTAGTTTAATTACTATGTGATTCATGTTTTTCTGAACAAACGGCCACTCACCGGTAAACGTCTTTAATATACACGCGGTCAATAAATGATGGAAGGCTGTGCGAAGCAGAGGTATAAGCAATTATTGCTTGATTCATATACCCCTGAGTAAGAAACGTTTAGTTTCTAAACTAAAAGTTAAAAAAATCATAAATTACTTAGTAAGCAATCGACTACGGCTGATGAATCCGGTAATTTTCAATAATGTTGGCTCTGACCGTGACAGCCTTTATAATGGAATACACATTTCTATCGACAGAGGTTAAAATATTAACGATAAATTGCGTTTTTGTTGACTTTTTATTTATTTTAATGTTGTTCCAAGTCAAAATGAAAACACGATATCAGTTGCGCCAAACATGAATCGTAAATACGCTTTATATTCTTGCAAAACAATTATATTTTTACATATTTTTACACGTAAGCCTGTATAATTTATAACCCTAATAATTATAAAATAAAACACTTAAATTTCTAATTTCTAATATAAGCTTTGAATAAACTGTTTTCTACAGACGTTATTTAATTCTTTATCACATAGCGTACTTTACGCAAAACATTTGGATGTTCTCCATAAAAACAACGGATTTTTGTATGTATTACTATATAAATAAATTGTTAAAAATTTACATAAAAACATTATATAAACTACTTCATACAATCTCTAGCTTAATAATATTTAATGATACATTAGTTTCAATTTTGTATTAATCTTGTGTGCGAACGCAAAATTTGTCCAATAATATATACAAAATTCACGGTAACGGTTCTTTTCAGCGTCGCAAATGATAACTTCGATATGTATTATGCACGCCGCAGGGCATTCCTTTATCTGCATTCACTTTGAAGGAACGAAAAATTCTTTGTGTGTTTGTTGTCAGAAAGTTTTTCCTTTGATGTGTTCCAATAAAATATTACCATATGGCTGTAATGATGTTTGCTTGCACTGAGCTCCTTTGTTACTTCTTCTCCTTTCCTGTTGGTATTCTTTCTTTTCGGGCTATAAAACTGAGTTTTATTTGGACTTCTGTTAACCTTTCAGGTGAATGCCAATATACACAATTTGAGTGCGCAATCGGTATTGTGTGTTTGTGCGCGCGCGTGGTTTTTGCGACTTTAGTAAATTGTTGAATTTAGAAGCTGCAACAAAACAATATTATTGTTTGTGTTATTATATAAATTTATTTACTGTCGTCAGTAATTTTATATCCCGAAAGCACTATAAAACCAACTTTTGTTTTCTGGTTCGCAATGGAATGTGGCAATGCGCACCTATGATGATACCTAGAGTAGAAAGGCAACAGCTTCTCAAACAAGCACAACACATGGACGAAGCAAAAAACTGTCCAGTCTCCAAAATTGAAGCTATCAGCTTACCTGGGTTGTAATAACTTACAATATTTTAACCAAAATAAATAATTACTACATTATTAATTTTACATAATACTAGCTGTTACTCGCGGCTTTGCACGCAAATATTTGACTTGTAATACATATTGTAATATCATTTTTAATGTCTAAGATTATATGGCGTTCTGTCAGCTCGTATAACAGTTTTTTACTTATCTGTCTCCATTCTCCCCAAAGCTGTTTTCAACACCTGTAATAAATTATTATGTTGGTGCAACAGCCTTTGAAGATTTAAAACAATATCATTTCGTGTATCTGGGATGACTTCACAGCGTCGATCGGCCTGGGCTTGATCGTCTCCCATGAAATATATTTGTGAAAACTTCGTATTTTTATTTGGGACAGGAAACAAAGACCCGACTTTATGATATATTTGTCCTTTCACTTTAAAAGTTGGCATAAAACCATCAGTTTTTTCGTTTCCTGCTGTCGTACAGAAAAATGTCATTTGAGAGCATGAATTGTGTCCCCGTATATTTTGAAGAAAATGCTTGGATTTTGAAGTCGTTCCTGACATGTACAAACAAAGTAGTGCTGGTGGCTGATTCAGTGGTAGTAAAATTACTTTTCCATTAGAGTAGCATATCTCAGGCGATTCAGTTAATAGGTTTTGGCTTGATAGTATTTGCATATCACATCTATTTTGCCAATTGTAAATTTTGGATGTGACGAATAGTCATAAATTAGATCATACTTAAAAGCTTCTAAAATCAAATTACCTCGTCTGCTCAGTTGTCTGACTTGAGCATGCCGTATGCGGTAACTTTCAAGCCGATATTCACGTCGTTCTGATAATTCCACATCCCTTCAGCCTACGTCACGCGTTTCCGCTCGATGCGCTCCCCATTCTCCTCAGCAGATTCCGCGGCCATTAATTTAGATGGCTTTCTTCGCTGTTGGTCTACGCGTTCCCTATGCTCCCTAGGTGCCTCCACAGCCATAATGTCTGCCTGTCTTCTTCGTTGTTTTTGAAGCCAAGACTCACGTTCCTCGGGTGTCTCAGCTGCTCGCAATAACCTTGCCCGCTTAGCATTTGCATGGACCTGCCCAGAGCTTTGTCGTTTTTTCTGAGCCATTTCACAAAGTAAGGTGATAAAGTACTCCTACTTCAAAGGAGAGTTGATTTAAAAGGACGTGTAAACTAAGGAAAACAAACGGGATTATAAAGTTATTTGAATGTAAAGTTTGAAAGGAGTGTTATTAACTGAGACTTGAAAGGAGGGTCAGTTTGATAGGAAGTAAAGAGTAAGGAAAACAAATGTGACTGTTCAGTTTGTTCACCTTTTACCTTTGAAGGTGAAGTTTAAGGATTGTAGAAAAGGAAAACGAATGACGTAATGCAGAATAATTTGGCCAAATAAATGTAACTAATACGACGATGAATGAACAGCTCAACAGAGAAACAGAAATGGTAATAACTGTGTGAAGGTATAACTCTCGTGTCTGTTTACTTGTCTACAAAGTCGAAGTAAAAATTGATCAATCTGGGCGATCGCTGCGCCTTAGGAACGGTTGCGAAACGCACGTAATGAAATTGGTCACACGGACTTGGAAAAACCGCACGGTCGTCACCTATGTTGCGTTTTCAAGGTCTACCGCTGTTGCGTCTGGATGCTCTTGAATGCTCTTGAGTTATTCCTAGAAACCCTAATTAGAAATGGCTGGTTAGAAAGAAGTTTAATCTGGACTGTATGTTTTTCATATAATGATAGTTTGTTGAAATTTTGATGATGCGATTGCTGACACGTGCAGAAGTTAACGCGGCATGATGCCCGCTTATTGAATTAGAATTAAAAGTCGAAAGACATAATCGTTGTTAATAAGGCAAGAATAGCCAAAGTAGAATCAGTGCATGGTGCACATACTAAATAATTTAAATAATGAAAAGCCAGTAGCCGCGGCTGGAAATGTTACGAGTGATCAGCTCGGAGTATTGAGAAAAACTAACGTAAATTTCGCTACAGGCAGCCCAGCTGGGAACCGGCTGTAGTTAGTAGATAAAAAACGTGACGTCATCTGCACGTGGCGCATTGCAGTATTTAGATTACAGAGCTTACAAGTTCAAAGTTTGAACATACTGCCCGCACAAAATCAGGGCGATTTTGTAATTTATGCCTTATGGTTAACAATATATAGTAATTGAATTTACATGCTAATAAAACAACAACATAACAATTGACATGACCAACACAGAGCAATGACACCTAGATAATTAATAGTAACAATATGTTTAACATACCAAATTCATAATGGTTTGATTTATATAGTCATAGAAAACTAACAATGAAACTACACAACACATAATAACATGGCATGATGCACAATAATACAATAATCAGGTAGACATCTTAAGTTGTCTCCCATAATAAAAGAGTAATGATCACAAAGAATTCAATAACAAGTAACAAGCAATAATACAATAAAAAGATATAATAAATTGCATGCATGATATGGAAACAACAATCCCCAGAAAATTCAACAATACAGAACCATTGGATAATACAATGGTAAATACATAATAAGTGATACAATAATATTATAATAATAATTCCCCCCACAAAATTAAAAATACATAATCATAGAATAGTACAATAGCAAATACATAATAATTGATACAATAATAGCGTAGTAACTATTGCAATAATAGCTACACAATAATAATAATAATTACAATAATAATAAAATTGGATTATGTGATCGCCCCGGGAATGTCCCGGGAGTGATACAAGGCAATGCGACAAAGTTCACATTCCTGATGCGTGTCGTATGATGCTCATGCGACTAGTCTGATGCCACCGGAAGGGGGCATAATTTGTGGATGGGTCGACGTAGGATACCCTGTGCGGTGCGAACTTCAGCAACGCGCACTATTGAGTCCTGACCCGCAAAAACATTTGTGATTACCCCGCGCTACCATTGAAGGGGGGGGAATTATCATCTAGAATGAAGACGAGCTGTCCAACAGTCAAATTCCTTGACGTAATGCGCCATTTGTTGCGCTGTTGCAACTGGTGCAAGTAATCTTTTTTCCATCGTTTCCAGATGGATTGTGTGAATCTTTGGAGCAGCTGCCATCTGTCCAAACGACTAATACTCACTCGGGTATAGTCGGGTTCCGGGAGTGCCGTAAGCGGAGAACCGACCAGGAAATGAGCGGGAGTTAACGGTTCTGGGTCCCTAAAGTCATTGGATATAGCGAATAAAGGGCGTGAGTTAAAGAAGGACTCTCTTTGAGTTAGAATGGTGTAATACTCCTCGAAAGTCGGAATGGTACAGCCAATCACGCGACGCAAATGAAATTTGACACTTTTTACCCCGCTTTCCCACAGACCACCGAAATGAGGGGCTGAGGGTGGAATAAAGGACCTCTTGATGCCCTGGGAGCTGGTAAACTCCTGAGTTGTTTGCTCAAATCCCTTAGATTTCAAAAGTCTGTACAATTCGTGTAGTGTGCTGCTAGCACGACGAAAATTCGTACCATTGTCGGAGAATATCTGAATGGGGCTACCTCTACGCGCGATGAACCGTTTTAAGGCCGCTATGAAGGCGTCTGAGGTAAGATCTGATGCAAGTTCCAAATGAATGGCCTTAGTGCTCATGCATATAAATAAAGCAAAATACGCTTTTGACATCGATTTTGAGCAGTGCCCGCCATGACGTACAAACACGGGCCCGGCATAGTCAACAGCAGATTGGGAAAATGGCTTAGCAGGTGTGACCCTGGAAGGGGGTAATTGTCCCAATAATTGGTTTGCGCCCCTAGCACGGTATCGGAAACAAGTGATGCATTTATGTATTACCGAGCGTATATAGGATTTGTCATTAACGATCCAATATTTCTGCCTCAGAGAAAACTGGGTCAATTGTACACCAGAGTGCAATAAATGAAGATGTTCGTTTTCTATGATTAACTTGCTGAGATGAGAATTCGGGTGTAGTATTATTTGATGTTTGCTCGCGTAGTTAAGCTGGGAGTTCTCCAGACGTCCACCCACTCGTAATATGCCTGTCTTATCAAGAAAGGGGTTAAGTGAGAGAATTTTACTGCTGTTGGGGATGCAGCGATGTGACTCAAGTTCCTTAACCTCAATGCTGAAGTGCAATTGCTGAGACTGGCGAATAAAAACCAAAAGTGTATCATGCAACTCCTGGGCTGACAAAAAGGAAGTGTCCCTGTCAGCAACGGGGAGCCTAGAGTTCCGAATAAACCTGCGGCAATATGAAAAAACGCGAATGAGTCTTGATAGAGATGAGTAATTGTCAACATAACTGGATGTAGATGAAGCGACAATTAGTGAGGTTTGGGCCTGCTTGCGTTGTTCCTGTTCCAGATCGGGATGAGTGCTGGGAGAATGAGTATCGAAGGCACTGATAGGCCATGATGATGACTCGTGGGACAACGAGTTACGTTTACGGTTACGTTTACGTTTACGTTTCTGCTGGACCTTAATTTCCAGAGATTGAGTTCTGCGGATAGCGCCGTGAAGAGAATCGCCCAAATGAGACTTGTCTGACCTGCGAGGCAGCGATACCACAAATCTGCCATTCTCATTACGGACAGTATTGGACACAAAATGATTCTCGCATTCCAATTCCTCAGCGGAGGGATCACGAATAGAAACTTCCTCCAACTTCCAAAATTCCCTTAGTTGAGAGGAAATGGCACTATCATTTTCACATACCATAAATGATGAAACCGGTTTCGTCATGTCGACATTAAACGGCAAGTTACCTGCGAGAATGAATCCTAGTTTTGTCTCCTGAATTATGGGGAAATGCGGGCTACGGATAAATTTGATAGGTTCAATTAATTGCACGTAATACTGAGCACCGAGCAATAAATCGACTTGCGACGAGAAGTTGAGATGTGGGTCGGGTAAGAATATGCCCTTTGGTAAATTTAAAGATGCGACACCAAATGATTCCGCCGGGAGATTATTAGAGATGCTGGGAAGCACAGCGCAATGTATGTTTAAACTAAAATGCTTATAGCGTGAATGTAACCTAACTCTGGTACTGAAGTCAGCTTGGGACAATGAATTGTTTATACCCGTTATGGGCAATTCAGATTTAATCTGTTTCAGACCCATGCGACGTGCGAGACCATAGTACAAAAGTTAGCCTTCGAACCAGAGTCTAATAAAATCCTAACCGGGTGCTTTCTACCTGCATGGCCAGTTGTCATGCAAACTGCGGTAGGTAATAATATGGACTAATTTGTTTGTAATTTTAGCGAACACTGGTTGTTACTGGACGACTCGTTTTTGTTAGGCATATGAATCATTGTGTGGTGGCGTTTCGCACACGTTCTGCAAGAAAATTTAGGGGGACAGTGAGCACTATCGTGGCCTGGACGTGTAATTATCGAGTTTTTGGGCCAAGTAATGAATGAGAATAATTTTGAATGTATTTACTGGTAGATTTAAGGAGCTTAACGCATTGATATTAGCGGTTATCTCGTCAATAAATCTGGAAATACTAATCCTGGACTCTTGTTGAACCGATTGCACACCCAAGACATTCCCACATGATGGGCTGAGACAATTAACTTACTGTCATACCTATTTCTTAGTAAATCAATAGCTACCGCATAATTTTCATGGGTAATTGGAAGCGATTTTATCACATTTAGTGCCTCGTCACTTAATGAAGAGTGCAAGTAGTGTAACTTTTGAATATCCGTCAGGTCGGTTGTGACGTGTATTAATTCAAGAAATATGTTGTAATAGTGTTGCCACTCAACAATACTACCTGAAAAGCGAGGCAATTTGGTCGGTTCCAACTGTATAGTGGAGGTTTTAATAGGCGTAATTTCGGTATTAATCAGCGGTTTTTGGTTCACCTGCCCCACTTGCTCTAACAAGTGTCGCAACTTGCATTCGATATTGCGAAGATCATCCTCAGTTTGGACTCTGTCACTGGCTAATGCGAAATCAGCGTCACCAGACTCAATTTGAGTCTGAATATCATCATATTTAGTGGCTAATTCCATTAAATGGCGAAGCTTTATTTTTAGTGCGTGGTGATCGCTTGTGTCTGGAAATTATCCGCGAACGTGTTCACACGGGATATAGATGCTTTATCGTGCCCCGTTTCTTTATCAACGCTTTCACATCAGCCACGATTGCAATTAAAAAATGTAATTTAAAGGAATTTAAGCGTAGAACAGGTGAACAATTGCTGTGATTTTGAATATCTTGATAAAATTTGATATAATGCGGGAGCTAGTGATCGTCATATAGCTTAACACATTACTTACTATAATATATACTAGTTATCTCTTGTAAAGAACAGCCATGAGCGTTATTGAAAGTATGAATTTAAATAATAATATACACATAACATTATCTCGACACTTGAACTTCTAATGAGTTATTGCGCAGTTATGCAAATAGAAATTTATGCACCAATGTACATATAAAATCTAGTTAAGATGAAAGTTTATGCTCATGTTATAATAATATATGTTTACGTAAAAGCATCAATAATACCATATTAAATGTGAAATGTTACTCAGTTTGTTATATTCATGTATTATATGAACAATTATAATGAAAAATGAAAGTTTATAATCACGTGGAATCCTGGCGTGTTCAAAACTGCTTCGGTCCTGTTGGTTCCGTGCTGATCCCGTCCGGCAATCCCTTGATGTTGGCGCACCGCCTGTTTGTGATGGTTGGATGAAGCTTGATGTCGTATCTCAGCGTTATTTTTCCGTTGTGGAATTTGCTGCCGTCGAATAACTTTCTTGTAGTTTCTTGTCGTGCCAGATTTGACGCTCTGTTGTATCTTGTGTGTCACTCCTGAAGGTTGTCTTTGTGGTAACAAAGGCATGCCACGGCCAGCAATCTTAATTTGAAAGTATTTAATTTTGAAGATTGTTTGGGCCACAGACTGTTTGTGCCCATTAAATGAAATATTTTGAAATAGTTGTAGACAAAAATGCGGTCGCTGTGGACCAAAAATGCTGTCGCTTGTGGACGAAAATGCGGTCGTTTGTGGACCAAAAATTGTTGTCCGTAAGGCCAAAATGAAATCCTGCCCGGAGGACCAGAAAATGTTGGGTCTGGAAGCTCTTGAATGCTCTTGAGTTATTCCTAGAAACGCTAATTGGAAATGGCTGGTTAGAAAGAAGTTTAACCTGGACTATATATTTTTCATATAATGATAGTTTGTTGAAATTTTGATGATGCGATTGCTGACACGTGCAGAAGTTAACGCGGCGTGATGCCCGCTTATTGAATTCGAAATAAAAGTCGAAAGACATAATCGTTGTTAATAAGGCAAGAATAACCCAAGTAGAATCAGTGCATGTTGCACATACTAAATAATTTAAATAATGAAGGGCAGTAGCCGCGGCTGGAAATGTTACGAGTGATCAGCTCGGAGTATTGAGAAAAACTAACGTAAATGTCGCTACAGGCAGCCCAGCTGGGAACCGGCTGTAGTTAGTAGATAAAAAACGTGACGTCATCTTCACGTGGTGCAGTGCGATAATTAGATTACAGAGCTTACAAGTTCAAAGTTTGAACAACCGCATCGAAACGCAACATCTTACGTTTTATTTACGTTTTTACCACGCACGAGGGTGGTCACACGCTCTGTTCAAAGATGCCGCTAAATAGTATTTGTTTATTTACGTTTTACTACAGTAATTAATTCTGGTCCCAATGGTGTTGTTGACATCTATATACACGTCACAAAAGTGCATAATTAAAAGGGTCTAAATCGTGCGAACAAGGCAGCATATGAAATTCCAAGTTAAACAGTGTTTTTCGTCTTGTGTCCAAAATTTGTTGGCAGTCGGTGTAACCGTGTTGATTTCTATTCAATACAAATAAAGCCTCAGCCTTTGTATTATATATATATATATATATATACATTATAACAATACATATTGTTATATTTAAATTTGTTGAGCCTCACGTTCTTGGAACGCCAATTTTATATAACGATAACGAGTATTTAAACAGTTATAACGATACCAGGTTTAAACAGTAACTATAATAAGAGTAGTAAATTTATGAGTAGATAAAATTTCATGTTTATTGTTTTAAAAGCATTATAAATAATAAAACATTGTTAATAATCTCCGATCAAGATATCACTCCTTATTAAGTGTTTATCTCTTAAGCTATACGGTGTTACACACATTACATTACACTCTTACATCTAGACATGTTAATAATCTTAATCTAGACATTTATTCAAACTGATTTAATAAAAGAAATAAAAGTTAAATGTAATTAAGTTTTATTTAAATTGAATTCATTTAAATCAGATCTGACCACAGCTTGCTCAGTCTATATCAATATTTTTTAAAAATAAATTTAAAATTATATTAATTACTCTTATACTGTCATTTGTTACGTATTCAAAATTTAAATTATTCTTTTCTACAAAATGCAAATATCAAATCATTTTAATTATTTTTCTGTGCTAAAAAAAATACTATCTGGAAATTCAACTTTTTTTTATATTTATCTATATGCGATCGCTCATTCTTACTACTAAAATATTTGCATAAGACTCTATTACATTATTTACGTAATTATAAACTTTTCATTGTCTCTTTGTATAGTTTTTATGAGCTCTTTAAAAAAAAAAGATTTATAAATGCATTAACCATGTCACCTCGAGTTTTGATCTTACGACTTATTGACGGGTTTCAGCGTTGTCCAGCGTTGAGTTACCGTTACTCCTGGCTTGGCGTGGTCCTGGATATGTCCAGTGTCCAGAGTCGTTCTCCAGCAGTGTGTGGTCCGTCCAGAGAATTAATATCGGCTGCGAGGTAGATCTCGTTCGGCTGTTAGGCGTCTAAAAAGCATCTCCTAACGTCCAGCATCTCGCGTCGCTCTTTGTAGCGTCTCTGTAGATACTCTTGCTGACTTAAACGGTCCCGGTACTCTACGTTTCCCGTAATAGTGTAAACATAATTACTGAAACGTCCTTAGTCGTTCGTAGATGAGACTTAAAATAAAACTGTTCTGCCGACGGACAGCGTGTCCGACTGCAACTGTGTCTTGAAATGAAGAGAAGGGCTTCCACTCGAACCCTTAATTTATACCCTCTCGAGATTCCGCACCTGTTGGTTCCGAAATTGTCCTGTCTAAACCTGCAGATCACATGATAGCCCCCACTCCCGAACCTTTGCATATATTTGCAATTTTCTGCAAATGGCAATGTTTTGTACGGAATTGAGATAGCACAAAACATAGATAATTTGATTAAGCACTCATTGTATTAATTTGAGCGTCTTATTGTAATCTGCGTATTTTTGGCACACTTATTTCGCACTGACTTCGCGTATTGTGTCCTACTAAAGTCAGTCTCTTACTGTGGATAACTATAAAATTTACACACACTTTGGTGCCTTTTGTTTGTTTATACACTAACTAGTTTTCACACAGTGAATTATAATAATTATTTTAGTAATTAATTGTGGATTGTTGCTGGGATTCCTGTCTGTACATGCATCACTAACACACACAAGATACACGCGTAACACACACAATCGAGCAGGTGTTCCTTGCCTGTTGGAACAGGTTAATTTCTCTCCTAGAATAACAATGAAACATTTTTACAATCCCAGGCATGTCCATTTACCCCAAACCTATAATAATTTTACAAATTTTACATTTATTTAAATCAATGCTCAATACAGCATATGGCTGTATCGTTGCAATATATATGTGCAGTTAGGCACACACCTTGCAAAACACTTCACTACTACTGTGATAAGGAATCTGTATGTATTTTACCTAATGTTCCTTAATGTATAAATTAAAGACACCTTCCATGTGCTCTAACTGCCCTGAGCGACGTCACAGAGCATCTCGCTATACATAATAATAAGAATACTGCTTTTCACAATTAAAACATAAGCCACTACAAGTAATTTGACAACAAATGTACTTAAACCATATAATTAAGGTTATACCTACGACAAACAGTAAGTCACAAAAAAATCGGCAAAAATAAAAGAACAATTAAATATATTATTGTAACGAGACCCTCTTGAACAACCGAGAGCTTTCTTCCACCCGTCCCCCCCCGTGTCAAGCAGGTATAGCCTCCGTCAAGGTAGCATTTAACTACATTCCAGTTTGCTCTGGAGAACACTTGAAATACGCATTAGCTGGCACACCGCAGTTAAGGATGGAAAGTTCATTCTATAACACGTGCACTGCGTATATAATGGAAAGAGGGTGGCTTTGTCAATCAAAAATTCTTTATTGAACCATTTCCCTTGGTGCGGATCGAGTACTGGTTGGAGTATTGTGGCAAAGTGTTATAATTAGTGTGGAACTGTATTATTATTGCGTGTGGACAAATTTAACAAGAATTATTGCATTAGTTGCATGTTATTTGTGATTATTTAAAGCTGGTTAATAGTGACTTCTTTGTGTCTTATATTTTATTTTCCGCAGACGGTATTTACCGGCCAATCGGTAAGACCGTCGTAGCAGTGGTGTCAGAAGTAGGATAGAACCAAAACAGTAAAACAGTAGACACTTTGTACAAGAGGAGTGCAATTTGTAATTAACGGGTAAACAATGGATGGATGGATTTTCCAGGCGCTGCTGTTCCAGTCAGAGGAGCAAAGACGACAGGAGGCAGAAGAGATAGAGAAAAGACGGTGAGAACAGGCGGAAGAAGCCATAAATGACAGGATGGGAAAAGCAGAGAGAAGCAGGTGACATCACAGCTTAGGTACAGGTGCAAAAGCAAATGCACGAACATGCCGCTGCAGAGTTGAGTCTATGGCGACATGAGCTTAATAACCAAGTTACTAGAATGTTGGAGGTACAAGAATCACTGCCATTAAAAATAGCCGAATTAAAAAATCTATCCTGAGCGTTGAAGAATCGATGTCTACAAAATATCTGTCATAGAATAATCCATGTCAAATAAAATAACAGTAGGAGACTCAATTTAAAACATAGGAAAACAAATAGAAAATGAATTTGACCAGTTTTAATGTTTTAAAAATACAGGCAAACGTTTCAAAACAGACTGCACCAATGGTCAAGACAGAAAAAGACATGGAAAATAAGAATGTAGAGAAAATTAATTTGGCTGAATTTGAGGCAGTTCATGTGTAGATCCAAACCTTTGATGGAAGTACTAACTGGGCGACGTATCTTCGGCAATTTGAATGTATCGCTAAAGTGTTAAAACTGTGGGAAACCTGGTCACCTACAGGCAGACTATTGGAAGACAAAAGACCGGGAGAAGGGAGTGATCTCAGCAAGAATTAAAGCTCCAGAACGGCACTAAGTTCCTACGCTACATAAGACCACTGGAAACTTGGTGGTTAATGGATTTGCGGAAGATAAACCAACATCATTTACAGTTGAGACGGGCACAACAGTATCCACTGTGACCCTGACTTAATCAGCAAACGGCATCCTCAATTTAGCTCTTGTTGCGTCTTAGACGCTCTCGATGAACCTTAAGTTGGTCTTAGAACGCTTTTTGAGGTGCTGGTGTGAAATGAAATGATGAAGTGGACTGTATATATTCTTGAGATAATAGTTTATTGAAAAATTAACAAGAAATAATTGCTGGAGGGTGCAGTTTTAGCGCGGCATAATGCCGAGAATTAATATAGAATTAAATATTGAAAACTCATAACAGAGTGTAGAGGCCGAGATCGCCCAAGTAAATTATCGCATGATGGTCATGCTAAAATTATGAAATATTGAAACTTTATGTAGTCGCGGCTAGCGAACAAGGCTTGTTGCCTGTACGCAGTCTTGCAAGGAACTAACTTAAATTTGGCTGCTGTCGGCCTGTATCAAACCGGCAGCAGATAACAGATAGAAAAATGACGTCACTACACGCACCTGCAATGCGGCACTTTACAGTACAAAGTTTTCATAGGTACAAAGTTTAACCATACTGCCCGCACAAAATCGGATCGATTTTGCAACTTAAGTAATTGTGTGAATAGTACATGGTAATTGACATTACACGATAACAAATTCAATAATAAATAACAACTGCTAATTCAATAACAACGACATAACAATTGACATGTATAACAGTAGAGCAATGACACCCAGAAAATTAATAGTAGATAACAATATTATTAACATACCAAATTCATGTAAGGATACATAATACATAATGACTTACGTTACATAGTAATAGAGCAATAATAATAAAATTCCATAACACATAATAACATGGTAATGATACATGATAATACAACCATCAAGCAGACATAATAGTTGGCAGTACATAATAATAGGATAATGATCACAAAAAATTCAATAATATGTAACAGGTAATAATACAATGACAAAGACATAATAATTTACATGCATGATATTGGAATAACAATCCCCAAAAAATTCAAAAATACATAACCATAGAATAAATACAATAGTGACAGACATAATAATTGATACAATAATATTAGAATCATAATCCCACAAAATTCAAAAATACATAACCATAGAATAAATACAAAAGTGAAAGACATAATAATAGTGTAGTAATCATAACAATATAAATCATGTGATCGCCCGGGGGATGTCCCGGGCGTGACACACGATAATGCGATAAAGTTCGCATTACTGATACGTGTCGCATGAATGCTCATGCGCCTAGTCTAATGCCACCGGAAGTGGACATAATTTATGAATGGGTCGACGTAGGATACCATTAGCGGTGCGAACATCCGCGACGCGCACTATTGAATCCTGACCAGAATAGACGTTCGTGACGACCCCGCGTTTCCACTGCAGTGGGGGGGAAATGTCATCTAGAATAAGGACGAGTTGTCCGGGAGTCAAATTTTTTGACGGGATGTGCCATTTGTTGCGTTGTTGTAACTGGTGTAAGTAATCTTTCGACCACCTGTTCCATATAGATTGGGCGAATCTTTGGAGCAGCTGCCATCTGCCCAGACGGCTAATATTGACTTGGGAATAGTCATGTTCCGGGAATGCAGTGAGCGGAGAACCAACCAGGAAGTAAGCTGGAGTTAAAGGTTCGGGGTCCCTAGAGTCATTGGAGATGGCGAACAAGGGGCGTGAGTTGAGGCAGGATTCTAATTGAGTTAGGATAGTACAATATTCCTCAAACGTAAGAATGGTTCCGCCGACAACGCGCCGCAAATGGAATTTGACGCTCTTGACTCCGCTTTCCCACAGGCCACCGAAATGAGGTGCTGAGGGAGGAATAAAGGACCATTTGATGCCTTGGGCAGTGGTAAAATCCTGGGTGGTCTGTACAAAACCATTAGAATGAAAACGTTTGTACAATTCGTGAAGTGAGCTACTAGCACGACGAAAATTTGTACCATTGTCGGAAAATATCTGATCAGGGATACCTCTACGCGCTATAAACCGTTTTAATGCTGCTATGAAAGCGTCCGAGGTAAGGTCTGAGACTAGTTCCAGGTGAATAGCTTTAGTGACCAAGCATATAAATAGAGCAATGTAAGCCTTTGACGTCGATTTTGAAGGCTGCCCGCCATGACGTATAAGTACAGGACCGGCGTAGTCGACTGGAGATTGAGAAAATGGCTTAGCAGGCGTAACCCGGGAAGGGGGTAATTGTCCTAATAATTGGCTTGCGCCCCTAGCACGGAAACGAAAACAAGTGAAACATTTGTGCATTACTGATCTTATATATGATTTATCATTAATTATCCAATATTTTTGCCGTAGAGAGTGCTGAGTCAGTTGGACCCCAGCATGAAGTAGACGAAGATGCTCGCCCTCTATGATTAATTTACTGAGATGAGAATGCTGGTGGAGTATGATCTGGTGTTTGCTATCATAGGTAAGATGAGAGTGCTGAAGACGTCCGCCCACGCGTAATATCCCCGCATTGTCCAGAAAGGGGTTGAGTGAGAGAATTTTACTATTATTAGGGATGCAGCGTTGTGCCTCAAGTACCTTAATTTTGATGCTAAAGTGCAATCGCTGGGACTGGCGAATAAAGACCAAAAGTGAATCATGCAACTCCTGGGCAGTTAAAAAGGAATTGTCCCTATCAGCTATGGGGAGCCTAAAGTTCCGAATGAATCGACGGCAATAAGAAAATACACGAAGGAGCGTTGAGAGCGATGAGTAGTTTTCAAAATAACTTGACGTAGATGAAGCGACAATCAATGAGGTGTAGACCTGCTTACGTTGTTCCTGCTCAAGATCGGGATGAGTGCAGGGTGAATGGGCATCGAAGGCACATATGGGCCGGGACAACCAGTCGATGACTCATGGGACAACCAGGATGTACCATGCCACCATTGTGGGTGACTGTGTAAAACCCGAGAGAGACAACCACGCGATAAAATGTCGGCAGGGTTGTTCAGTGACGAGACATGATGCCAGGTACCTTTTGCAGTGAGACGCTGTATGTCCGCAACACGGTTGGCGACAAATACCTTCCATCTGGAAGATTGCTGGTGGATCCAGTGTAAGGCTATCATCGAGTCCGAGTAAAAATATAAGTCGTCGAATTTGTAACTCACGGCGTCTATAACCTTGGAAGCCATCTGAGCCAATAAGAGAGAAGCGCAAAGTTCAAGTCTGGGTAATGTTATCTGCTTCAAGGGAGCGACTCTAGATTTAGAACATAACAAGTTTGATGAGACGACGTAGTTTGAATAGACCGTACGCACATAAATACAACACGCGTAACCTTTTGCTGACGCGTCGGTAAATCCATGGAGCTGGAATGAAATGATTTGCGAATTATTCAAACTCTTTACAGATCTTGGAATTTTAAATAAGTGTCTGAAATCAGCTGAGAATAAAGTTCTACCCACTGATTAGATAATGAATCTGATAAGGGTTCGTCCCAACTTGTACCTGTCAACCACAATGTCTGCATAAAACGCTTACACCAGAACGTAACCGGGCCGATGATTCACATAGGGTCGTAAATTCCTGCGATAATTGATAATACCCTTCCCTTGTTGAATACCTCTACATTGACATCTCTCTGGACACTATATACGAAACTATATTCTTCAATGTTCCATTGAATACCTAAAGTATGCACAGTTTGATTTTTGCTAAGGTCGAGGGAAGAATGAGCGTGGGAAGCTATAATGGTCTGATCATTTGAAAACCATTTGTGCAAGATAAAACCGTATTGGCTTAATAAATCTGTGATGTCGGATTTCATTTTAGATAGGACGTTCGTGTTATCTGAACCGGTCATGAGATCATCCACATAAAAATCGTTTGCGATGGCTGAGCAAGCTATAGGGTTAGTTTTATTTTCCTGGGCTATTTGAGCCAGACATCTTGTAGCAAGGGATCACTTGCAGTCCCATATGTGGCTGTCTTCAAGGCGTAATGTTGGAGTTCCCTATGGGGGGGCGTCGCGCCAGACAATACGCTGCAGATTGGAACCCTTGGGATTAACTAAAATTTGACGATACATCTTCTCAATCTCCGAAATGAGGACATATCTGTGAGTGCAAAACCGAGTCATAAGAGAGAACAGATCCTGCTGGACCGTGGGACCAACGATTAATGTGTCGTTCAAGGACAAATTATTTGTCGTTTTGGCAGAGCCGTCGAAAACAACTCGCAATTTGGTAGTTATACTAGAGCCTTCAAAAGTGAGTGGTGCGGCAAGTAAAAAGTGTCTGACTGGTTAACTGAAAAATCGTATGCATCAAGCAAAGACATGTGACCAAGAGTTAAATATTCATGCATGAATGCTCTATAGTCTTTGTGAAGAGCAGGGTTCTGGTTGAATTTGAGTTCCAGTGCTTGAAACCTGCGGATAGCTCCGTGAAGAGGATCGCCCAAATGAGAATTTTATGACCTGCGAGGTAGGGATACCACAAATCTTCCATCATTATTACGGAAAGTATTAGATACAAAATGACTTTCGCATTCCGAGTCCTCAGCGGAGGGAGCACGAATAGCAACGTCCTCTAACTTCCAAAAGTCCTTTAGTTGCGAGGAAATGGCATTATTATCCTCACATGCTATGAATGATGAGACAGGTTTTGTCATGTCGACATTAAATGGCAAGTTACCCGCGAGAATGAATCCTAATTTTCTCTCCTTTATTATGGGAAAATGTGGGCTACGGATGAATTTGGCAGGTTCAATTAATTGTAAGTAATACTGAGCACCAAGCAATAGGTCGATTTGCGAAAAGAAGTTCAGTTGTAGGTCGGCTAGGAATATGCCTTTGAGTAAATTTAAGGATGAGATATCAAATGATTCTGCAGGGAGATTATTCGTGATACTGGTAAGCACAGCGCAAAGTATGTTTAAACTAAAATTCTTATAACGTGAATGCAACCTTACCCTAGTACTGAAGTCAGCTTGATATAATGAATTATTTATATCGGTGATGGGTAATTGAGATTTAATTAGTTTTAGACCCATGCGACGTGCGAAATTCATGGTGCCGCGATCCTGAGTCCAATAAAATCCTAACTGGGTGCTTCCTACCTGCATGGTCAGTTGTCATGCAGACAGCGGTGGATAATAATATAGATTTGTTAGTTTGCAGTTTTAGTGAAAACTGTTTGTTGCTGCACCAAGCGTTATTGCCTGATACGCGGATCATTGTGTGGTGGCACTTAGCGCATGTCCTGCAAGCGAATTTGGAAGGACAGTGTGCGAGATCATGGCCTGGGCGTATGCAATTTAAGCAGAGTTTATTTTTAATTAAAATGTTTTTTTCGTTCCATGGGAGATATAGCCACGAATTTTGGACAGTCAGAAAGGCGGTGTTTACCACGACACAGCTGACATGTTATTACTGATATGAGAATGGAATGTCGACCTCGTTACATCAACCGGTTTAATAGCCTTGCGATTGTGAGTCTTATCGCTAACGTGTATTCTGGTTACTGAGCTGGTCGCGCCGTTGACGTTTTGCAATAACTGCCTTCTATTATTTGAAAATTTAATAAAATTATCGAAATTAGGAAATCGCTCATCTGAAAGACTTTCTTTCCAGAGCCGACACATCTGGTTATCGAGTTTTTGCGTTAAGTATTGAACGAAAATGATTTCAAATGTATCTACCGTTAAATTCAATGAATTTAAAACATTTATATTCGCGGTGATCTCGTCAATGAACTTGGAAATGCTAACCATGGACTCTTGTTGAATGGACTTCACGCCCAAGACATTCCCTATATGATAGGCTGAGACAATTAATTTACTGTCGTACCTGGCTCTTAATAGATCAATAGCTACCGCATAATTTCATGGGTGATTTTACGAGATTTTATTACATTTAACGCCTCGTCCCTTAATGAAGAGTGCAAATAGTGGAATTTCTGAATGTCCGTCAGGTCAGTTCTGACGTGCACTAATTCCACAAACATACTATAATAATATTGCCAATCAATAATGCTGCCTGAGAAGCAAGGCAGTTTAGTTGGCTCTAACTGTATAGGGGGGGTTTTAATTGGTGTAACTTGAGCTTGAATCAATGGTTTCTTGTTCACCTCCTCTACTTGCTCTAATAAATGGTGTAACTTGCACTCAATATTACAGAGATCATCCTCTGTTTGAACTCTGTCACTGACTGATGCGAAATCGGAATCGTCAGCCTCAATATGAGTCTGAATTTCGTCATACTTCGCGGACAATTCCATCAAATGGCGGAGTTTAATTTTCAGTGCATGATGATCGCTTAAGTCCGGGTCGAAATTGTCAGCGAAAGTATTCACACGAGATATAGACGCCTTAATTGTACCCCGTTTCTTAATTAACGCCTTCACATCAGCCATGACCGTAATGTAAAATATGATTTGAAAACGATAGTTAAATGTAGAGCAGGTGAACAATTGTTATAATTGTGAATAAATTGCTCAAATCTGATATGATGCGGGAGCCAGTGATCTGTGTACACCTTAATATATGACTTACTATAATAGGTACTACATTTGCTTAAAAAATAGTTATGAAACTTGTTGAAAACATGAATTATTCAAAATGACAATATAGCTATAGCCTCATCACATCACTTACATTTCTTAATACATTATACCACAGCTACATAAATGAAAATTTATGTACGTATGTACATATGAAAATCTAGATAAAAATACAAGTTTATGGCCACTTGACAATAATATCTGTTCATGTAGAAATTATTAAATGCTATTAAATCTGTGCAAAAATATTACTTAGTTTGCTGTACCCATTAATTATACCTGAAAAATTAAAAAAAATGAAAGTTTATAGTCACGTGGATGTAGAGTCCCGGCGTCCTCAAGCTGGCTTCCATCCCGTTGTTCGATCCTGTTCGGCAATCCTTAGAAGTTGGCGCACCGCCTGTTTCTGTTGGTTGGGTGACGCTTGAAGTTGTAGCTCTCCGTAATTTTAAAGTTGTGGAATTTCGTTGCTGTAGAACAAATGATGCTGTCTTGCCGTGTCTTGTTGTCTCAGAGTTGCTGCTCTGCAGAATCTTGCAGTGTTGAGTATGAAGTACTTTTTAGAACAATGGAGGCACGCAACAGCCAGCAATCTAAAGTTTGAAAATGTTGGGGTTTGAACCAAACGTCGTTTGGGCCCATTAAATGAAATATTTCTGAAATCGTAGTGGACCAAAATCCGGTCGCGATGGACCAAAATTGTTGCGTCTTAGACTCTCTCGATGAATCTTAAGTTGGTCTTAGAACGCTTATTGAGGTGCTGGTGTGAAAAGAAATGATGAAGTGGACTGTATATATTCTTGCGATAATAGTTTATTGAAAAAATAACAAGAAATAATTGCTGGAGCGTGCAGTTTTAGCGCGGCATTATGCCGAGAATTAATATAGAAATAAATATTGTAAACCCATAACAGAGTGTAGAGGCCGAGATCTTCCAAGTTAATTATCGCATGATGGTCATGCTAAAATTATGAAATATTGAAACTTTATGTAGCCGTGGCTAGCGAACAAGGCTTGTTGCCTGTACGCAGTCTTCCAAGGAACTCACTTAAATTTGGCTGCTGTCGGCCTGTATCAAACCGGCAGCAGATAACAGATAGAAAAATGACGTCACTACACGCACCTGCAATGCGGCACTTTACAGTACAAAGTTTTCATAGGTACAAAGTTTAACCAGCTCTTGTACAATACAGAGATTGACTGGAAGCCCCGTCAAATTATTAGGTGAAGTAGACATACGTGTTCGCCTGGGTCTCCTCTAGTTGAGCCACGAAATGCTTGTTTCAGACATTGTCGATGAAGTGATTCTTGGCACAGACATGACAAATCCCTACGGATTCGTTGTGGATTTAAGAGAGAATGTTTTGATGGTTGACCAAAAGAAGATAAAACTTTGCATGACTAAAATGACAGAGTCTGCTAACAATTAGATCAAGCAAATGACATTGGCCGAAGAAGAAGTCAACAGGTGTGGTCAAGAGGAACACATCCTATTGCATGCGAAAATGGAAGAAGAACTAGCACAGGAAGAAGCAATATGGGTAACGAAAGAAGTGATTGGAAAGCTAACTATGGGTGTCGACGAAAGGCCCTTCCTCAGTTAATGAGAGCGCCCGGAGGAAAAGTTGCTGAAGATGAAGTTACACAAGACGTTGTTGACGAGAAGCAAACAGATTTGCACCAGCTAATGGCGTATAGGTAATCAGTACACGATGCAACGGGAGTGATTCTAGTAAAACTACTGGTTGGGCGGAAGACTCATATTCCTGGGAACTTGGTTTTCGGATCACACAAGACTAAATACGAAGAGCCTTAGAATACTAGATCTCCTGAGTCTAGTGTTTTTGTCCTACTTTTCACCTCCGGTTTGTTAAATTATTAGCACAGCAATCATTAGCATTCCTTTCACGAGACTATAGATTTGAGGCGTGTCGTATTTAAGGTATTTAATTGGTTCTCACTACACATATTTTTTACTCTTAATTTCTAACGCACTGGAGCCTGGCTACTACACAAGATCTTCTCCACGACCTTCCTGCTAGAAGCCTTTGATTGTTTGTTTGATTTATGTCTCAAACTCAAATTTTAATATTTTTATGGTACGTCAATCTATGATATGGTTCATATCGACTTTTTCTCTTCAAACAACCAGCTGGTTTTTTCAAAATTTTTGTAAAAGAACCAAGAATTTTAAATTTAGTTTTTAGAAAATTCAAATGAAATAGAAATTACATGAAACAAAAAAGTAAAAGAATACAATCAAATAATTTATACTGAAAAATCAGTTAAAATAAGGTTTGTTGTATTTAATTTTAGGTAACTACTTTAATAAATATACTTTTTTCGCAGTATTATTAAATCTAGTCGAGTCGATAACACTCTCAGACGAAAAAACATTATTCTTAGACGTTATAATGTTTTATACAATGTAACATCTCAAGAAGACAGATGATTCTTGGTTTTCTTACAAAGCGGATTAAAACAGCAGGTGTATGTAAATTTTTCTTACGAAGCACTAACTATGGAACACGTTTATGATATTCCACAACTGTCGTAATAACAAGTATGGTGATTAGCTACCACATATTTCTTTACTATAAGTAAATATTTGCAGTACATTTAGCATAGTGTTTATAACGATTACATTCTGTTTTTTTATATTGTTTGTTGTCGGCAGAATCCTTTGGACAAGAAATTCGTCTCCCAAAAATAATAACATTTATTTACATTTTCATAATATTAAATATCAGAACTCGTATCGGCTTAATACACATTATTTAAGTTTGAGGTAACGATTACACTCTATCTGAAGTAAATCTCAAATTTTGGCAGCCAAATTTGCTTTTGTAAGAACAATCTTCAATGATGCACGGATTCCAAAATATTGTCCCATGAATTAATAAACCAACATTGTCTAGGTGTATAGTGCTATCTACCTTCCTAAATGCTGTATTTGTAAAGTTATCATTTCAGTTTCCAAAAATGACGTCAACTTGAAAAGTAAACTTGTTTAAAATAACGTAGAGGATAAACAGCGAGATCTGCCGCCGCCAACGTGAAACAGAGACTCTTTAATTGAATAGAGCCAATACCGGAAGTAAAACGTGCAACAAATAAGGTCATCATATCATTCCTACTTTCGTTATTTTATTTTACTTGTACGTTTCTAAGGTGTATGGTGGAATTTTGTACCTATTCTAAGTTTTTAAACACTTCAAAATTGCGCAAATTACTTGATTATTTAAAGAACAGGGAAGACGAACATTATAACTCAAGGTTTATTTTCAACAATCTAACAAGCTAAACAAACCGCTTCGTGCTGATATTTTTAAATTTGTACCTTTGCAAGGGTAGTGCTATTTGAGTATTCATTTGTACTATTGTTGATTCACAGCGACATATAAATTATATCAGGGCATATCAAATTAAGAACCAAGTTTAACACCTCTATTATTAGTTTTACAGTAAATTCCCATTGTCAAGTAACTATTAAATTACAGACATTCCGTTGCTTCAATCATGGATTCAGTTGAGCTTGTTAGGACCCATGACACGCTACCGTACAGGACGATTTGAACGGCCACTAGTTTGTAAAATTTGAGCTGATTGGGTTTTCTTGTTTGTATTGTTACAGTTTATGAGATTGTAAAAGATATCCCCGTGTACTTATTACGTTTAATAATACCCGCTCTATTGGTAAAGTATTATTAACTGTTTAATAACTGTGCCTATATTGTACCTCTTTTATGACGGGGCCATTAATCTTATTTTGTTACTAGATATACAATAGTTTTATTTGCTATAGTATACGAACTCGTGGCACTAGTACCAGTTAATTCCACCCGCAGTTATATTAAGTTACAAGCGGTATCATGATAACAAGCATTTTTTGGTTAAATCTTCTTAGTTCTTGCCAAATTTTACTGGATTTATAATAAAAATTTAATCTATACCTAATTTTAAAATTTGTTTTGTATTAATAGCATGAAAACTGTACTTAAAAAATAACGTCACCTTTGGAATGACATTAACAGGGCTGAATCAGTTTTTCATTTATAAATTTATAAAACTAAGTCTGATTTATTCTTTGTAATTTACGTTGAAAAAAATAATTCAACTTTTATAAATGACATCTTTTCTTATGCGTACATATAATAAAATTAGACAACGTTTAAGAGCTTTCATTTAAAATTTGAAAATTATTAAAATGTTCAGGTTACTAAGCCCCAGGATGAATGCATAATGTGTGTCTAAATGTATTGTCTGTAAAACAAAGAGGAGATTTGAACCCCCACCCCACCCATCCAAAAAATGCAGTGCAAATGCATTGATAAATATGCAAATAATATAATTCGTAGTTCGACGTTATTAGTCCTTACTCCTCAGTAATATCGTAATAATTCTTCCATAAAGATAGTTTGGTAAGTTTCTACTTTCCTATACTATATGCTGATTGAATATAGTATACAAGAATAAATTATCTTGCATGCACGGCTATGTTTTACAACCTGCAAAATAGTTCATGATGCAAAAAGTTTGTAAATACTCTACAGGCCTAAGTAATATACTGCCCGCGTCAATTTATCCTCATAATATTCAGTAATCAGAAGGTCAATCATGTACAATATACCACTAAAACGTTCTCTTTTCAAGGCAATGAGCTTTTTAGAAGCAATTTTTTAGTCCCTTCAAAGTATAGTCTATATAAATGTTTGAGCGTTTTGGACAAATTAAAACCCTGTTGGACACTTTGGCTTAACAATAATCTGTGCATCGCTTTCGTTTTCACATTGAAATAACTTATTATTTTAAATTTGATATGCTGCTTTACAATAGGTATAAGGTTTAAAATTAAATTTACTATAGAGACAATAACAGAACGCAATTATGTAAAATGCAAAAACTTTATATTAAGACCTTTATAAAAGATGTTATAGTCACAGACATTTTAAGGAATTACCTTTCCTGTCATCCTGTTTTTGTTAGCTTCATAAGGAGAGAAAAACAAACTTGGCGTTTAATTGCCCGTAAAATGTTTCGCTAAAAACCTTCTGCTTCCAGCAACAAGGCAAACGTAATTATGACAATTACAGCAGTTATAAATTTTATTTTCTCTTAAATTAAAAGTGCTAATTATACAAGCAGGAGCAGTTTCATGTTTCTTACTTCTCAATTAGCACGTGGGTGACAAAGTCTGCCTCTTTAACAGTTGACACAGGAAATTCTTATAGAAGAAGAATTAACATAGCCTTTACTTTACACATTCAGGGAAATATGTTGTAGCAAAACAGATAAGAAAGTCAAAAGGCTTTAGTTCTAGTCTCAATAGTAATAAAACCGTTTGTTTGTCCGTTATGTGTAAAAAACTTTTAAGTATTATTATTTGTAAATATAAGGAAGAGTAAATCTTTGTAAAGATTTTGGTGCTAAATTTTTCCTACTTTGCCTTGTGCTACAGTGCAGTGCCTTGCCTTGAAGAAAGAAGCTCTCTGTTTCACAATAGATTGATATAAAGAGGACAAACGTTTCTATGCGCGTGCACGCGAACACACACACGTAATGTCAGATACTCTGGAGTAAACCTGGAAAACACATCGAGAAGAAACTGGAGTACATAGAAAAGAAAGTTCCTCAAGTATTGGAACTTTAAACCAAATTCACCGATGTCATTTGTAGAAACGTTTCTGATGTATAAAATAAAACACATCCGTGTATCGATGCAGCTGCACAACTGCTGTTCTTAACTTTGTAGAAAATAGTCTGTGCATAAAACAGCACAGATATGTTAATGTAGGTCCTCCATTAGTCTAGAAGATTATTGGCGATGAAACTCAATGGCCGCACTGAGAAAATTTGTCGAAACATACAAATTTATGTTGCTACAACGATTAAGGTAACTGCCTCAGCTACAGTTAAAACGCTTTAACTGTGTTAAAACACTTTAACAGCGGAAAGAAAAATTACACCACGTCCTTTGGTATTTCCAGATATTTTACCGAACGCCAAGCCTAAGAAGAAAATGAACTCACTGTTAACAGATACTACAAATTTTAAAGACACATCCCAACACGTTGACCAACGGCAGTGCAGTATGTTCAGTTGACATGTCAGTGCATAGATATTGTGATGTATCGTTCTATATTGTAGTATATAATTATTATATTAACCCAACTGGCTGTACGGTTACAATAACTCGGGCGCTAAGTATGCCTAACGTTGCAGTAATGATAGACCTGCCGAGTCTACATATTAACTGTGGCGTTACTCATACTTCACATACACGTAAACTTCTCTTTTATGGGTAAAAGACATGGCCAATGTTGTGCACTGTATACAAATTCTCTTCTACCAGCCCTTCGTAAAGGGCAAGCAAGTGCAATATTTGATTAAAAAAAATTAGGAAACATTAATCTTTGTAAATCTTGTGTAGTGACAACATTTACAACACGAGTAATACTTATTGCTTTTTACTAAATTTAAACTCAAAAATTGTTACACAGTTTCATAAAATAATTTATGTATAAAGTCTTCATGTAGGTATCAAATGTTATACGAAACAATTCAGCAAGAAATAGGCTAAAGAAATTTGATAAGTCAATAGAAAAATGTAGAAGTAAATGGCAGAAAGGCTTAATTCATTGCGTCGAACAAGTACATCGTAATACTAAACATAATTAATTTTGTATTATTTGTATTGCTTACGTGATGTAATATTATTGGCGTGCTGGCAGTCAGCAATAACACGGGGCGTGTTACACGCTACTGTAATGCAATGCTATTATGTTAACCATACGACTCACTATACGTCATCACGTAAAATTTCAACGTGTCATAAAAGCGAGAAAATTTATAAATAAACAATAAGTAAAGACAGCGCTGAATATACCTGTCAAATCTTTGTTTATTTGGCTATTTGTCTCTTTCTGTGTCTATCTGTATTCGTGTTTGTCTGTTTTTCTGTTTGTCTACGTCTCTGTCTCTGTCTGTATGTCTGTCTGCCTGTCTCTCTCTTTCCTTTTTTTTCTCTCTCTCCCCCTAGCGCTACAAGTTTATATATGCCTCTGGTTCCAAAGACACCATTTTTTCGTTCATCCAGTTTTTAGTTTTTTCGAATGAAAAAAGACACATTAAGAAAAATACAGTTATATTAAATCCCATTCCCAAGTACCACATTTAGAAAGGATACTAGTATTAAGAAAGGAATTAAACGTAATACGACAGTATGATGTTTTTTGGAAGAACTTCTCTATCAAGCCACGTGGTAAGTAATGTACATAGGGCTACTCATTGCTACAATCAACGTTCGTAAAACAATTAATATTTATGTAGTCCTACTAATAAATTAGTGTATTAAGAGTGTATTAAGATTTTATGTCTTTTCTGTACCACAGAATCATAGTCATATTCAATACTCGATAATCGATTGTCACAGCCCAAAGATAAGGCAATCCGGGATCGCTCCTTGCGATCAACACTAACACTGTACGAGTGGATACCGTGCCCGCAACCCTTATGTTTAATGGCATTCCAGCCGCTGTTGACATGGTTTCACTTTTATGCCAACAGGGTCACCTGTCATGGGCGGTACGGTTTGTCGATAGAGACTAAGCGTAGAACAGCGTTTGGAGTTAAAATCGGTTCAACTAACCCCGGTAAACTGTGGAAAACCAGTGCCAAGTCAACGTTGAACAAAGAACTACTTCTCCAACTTTATACAAGATATATTATGTGTTATAATTTTTTAATTCTATCTTAGTCAGCTACGATAACTTTGACTCGGTTTTGTGACCAGTTTGATAAAAGAAACAAAGACTACAGGGAAATCTCAAATGATTTTCGGTATTATTGGAGATCTAAGTAACCACACGAGACAACGTACACCCAATTTATACCCTAGGTCAGTGACTTGTTAAGCTGTCCTAGAGACTTCTTGTCCACGCCACATGTTCCTGCACATGATATAGGCCTAAACATCGAAACTGCAAATTTGTTTTAGAGATTTTAAGATTAAAATATTACGCATTTTTTTAGTATGTCCATGCGTTACATAACACTCACTTGTGCTATTAGTGTTTTACTACTTGCGAAAAGTATTATTACATACCTACACATGTCTGATTTTAAAACTTTTAAAAGAATATGAATAATTTTTAAATAATCATAATAATATTATAAAATAAAATAATTAATATGATAGAGTTTAATTTTGAATACCTAGGAACGTACATCGTTTATTATGTTAAAACACCAATAACCTTATATAAAATACCCCACACCACCTAATCCATAATTTTCGCATAACAAAATTTATATAGGCTAGTATTTTTACTAAAATTAGTAATTTTAAGGAAATTGTTACCTACGATAAAATCATACTTGACTGCGTACGGTAACACGCAACACTCCTGTTATGACGTAGTGCGGCCTTGCTCAAAATATAAGCAAAATCTAAATGTTTAAACAGGAAAAACGATGATAAATTTAAAATTGTGCTTATAATTTAATTAAGTTATCAGTTTCACATGGATTTTAATTCTATTATATTAATTAAATTTGTTTTGCAATAAAAGAAGGAAAGTATTTTTGATTTTCATTGTCAGACTTTAATCAAAATATTTCATGGAAACTGTGTGCATTGTCAAACAGTTTTGAACAAGCAAAGGGTTTCCAGTTTGATCTTGCCCGTGTAGCATTTGTCTGTCTGTCTATATGTCTGCTTAGAGTGTTGAACGTTTCATTCGATTTTTGTAAAACTTGGCAACTTGTATCTGTACGTATATCCCACAGGCTCTACTGGTTTTGGGATTACTCGTCCGCAAAATAGAGCGGCAACAGGAACAGTGACACAGTTTTAGAAAATCTAAAATACACCTAGGTATCAAGTTGAGTAGAATTGTAACCAAGCGATAAGTAAGCGTTAAGTCCTATAAATCTCAAACTTTTGGATTCCAAAACAAATGTGGACGAAAGTTTTTATAAAATTATAAATCTGTCTGTAGTGTTTACTTTAAAAAGTTGTAACGTAAGAAACGACACAGACTAAAAACGGGCTAACATTTGTCACAACAAACACTGCTACAGATGTCGCAGAAATATCTTATTAAAGAATGTGTTTTCTGTGCATCATTGTGTTGAAAATTTAACAAAAGTCAGTTAACTCAAAAGATACGTAAACAATTATGCTTCTTAGTAAGGACACACTTCTCACTTCTTATAATTTTGATATAATATGTGTGTAAGTTATATAGTTCTATATAGTTATATAGTATGTGTCCTAGATAACGTATCACGAAGGAATAAAAAATGTATTCTTTATGCAACATACATGCGTTACCGACGACTATATTGTTTATATAATTAAATGGGACACAGCGTGTAGCAGCATTCCCTCACAGCTTACAAATTATCATATTAACACGGAAACCATAGCACAGTTAAACAGAATACATATGCATTAGTTACTTTACATTAGCCTATTTTATGTACGTTTGCTTACGGAGATAAATATAGTTTTTATCCAAGCCTGAATGCTTTGTTTATATTTATCCGTTTTTGCATATATGCTAAAACAAAATAAACACAGCTAGCACATAGCTGCTTACACAGAGAATCATGAATTGTTTGCTCTATTCGTTGTTACATTTTAACGATTATACAAAATCACCAGCAAACAATGACATTATAACCGCAAATTTATTAGTTCATCTCTACAAAAATTACTATAACAAAAATGTTTCTAGTATTAAAAAGGAACAAAAAGGAAACGATACTTTCTTAAGTGTGTTTAAACTTCTTTCAAAATGGAATGGAAACAAAAAGGAAACATAATTTCTCACAACCAAAATTTGCATCTCTCAAACAAATCGCCATCAACACTCACCGCCGTCATTGTCTAAGGAAGTCTACATTTGTTGATTTTGAGAAAGTCTACAAATGACACAAAAGTCATAGGCTCCAAATGGTTTTAGATTACAATGGAAGTTCAAATTGTTACTGAATGTTGATTATTATTTGTTATTTCTTATAAAATTAAATCTTCACGGATACTAGATCGTGGTCACTTGATATTGTCTGCGGACTAAGCTTTTGGCAATGTCTTACCGCAGACGAAGCCAAGAGGTTTCCGAGAAAAAACAATAGACCACGACATAATAGTCGGTAAAACCAAATCTTTTGTCTGTTACATACTTCCTGTTTTGTCTGTTACATACTTCCCGTTTGTCTGTTACATACTTCCCGTTTGTCTGTTACATACTTCCCGTTTGTCTGTTACATATTTCCCGTTTTGTCTACTACATACTTCCCTTTTTTCTTTTACATACTTCCCGTTTGTCTGTTACATACTTCCCGTTTTGTCTATTACATACTTCCCGTTTTGTCTGTTACATACTTCCCGTTTTATCTGTTACATACTTCCCGTTTTGTCTGTTACATACTTCCCGTTTTGTCTATTACATACTTCCCGTTTTGTCTGTTACATACTTCCGGTTGACTGTTTCATATTTCCCGTTTTGTCTACTACATACTTCCCGTTTTTTCTTTTTATACTACTGTTTACAGTTTTCTGTTACAGTCACCATTCACATTCAGTTATTCAGTAATCTTATTTGTATGGGCTTGCTTGCTCTATTATGTCTTTCTGTGACTATTTCAAATGTAATATTATTTTAAGTTATCTGTTTCATCCATTGTTGTCTGTTTGAAACCGTTCAATAAAAAATATAATGTTGTGTACAACTGATACGTGGTTTTGAGATCTATATAAGGAAAACTTATGTAGCTTGAAAATCAAATCAAATAAAACGAAAGTTATACAACATGTGATGAGATTCTTATATATTACTCGATGGGAGCTGCACCATACAAGCAAATGCAGGAAGGATGTGAACTGCAGATTTAGAACTATCATCTAAAGTCGCTAGTTATAGAAAAATAAAACAACAGTAGAAATAATAAATATATTTAAAATTAAATTATTTTGTGGTACATACATTTGTTTGTACAGGCGTCATCTAGTTCTTAGAATATTATCTAGAATATTCTTACGCAATATTGTGGAAATATCTGTACCCATGGCACTAACACAATATTCAAGAATATTTGGAAAGACACAATAGTCTGAGTAGTGGGGAATGTGGCGCAAGGTTAGCGGCGATATATTACACATAGTTTAGCTCCTCTTCCCTCGGATTGGATAGTGTATAAAAGAAGGAACGCTTGTCCTAGTTACATAATCGTTTTGTTTTCTTTTGTGCCAAAGGCGAAATCCCTCCTACTGAATAAGATTGCCTCCTGAGCAAACAACTTCTTTTTTATTTCCGTGACTTAAGAATCTTCTTGTTAAACTGTGACAGTAACTATTTGTTGTAGACAGATATTATGTAATATTTACTTAAATCTTACGAGATCTCCCCACTATATGTTTAGGCGTTCCATCTTCGCTTTTCATCTATCTCAGGTGAAAAGCGTGTGATTCGCATTGTATAATTCCTATTTACAGAAAATAGAATCCTGTCTGTCTACTTTCCCCATCTAATAGGTAACCTCGGAACATGCCGTGGCCAGTTAGAAACTGCGTTATGAAATAACTAATCTCGCCATGTTTGCGGTCAGTCCACTCAGCTAACTGTCTTACGAGCCTAGCGCTTCATGTTCCCTTTGTGTCACTGGTCCATCTTTCCTGCTACTAAGCCACAGTATTTCCTCTAGCCTCCTTGTAAGCTTGTACATTATTTACATTGGCCTACCTCCTACAAACCTGTTTCCGCTCCTGTGCCATCATCGATTGTGATTACTCCCGCGACAACAAGAACCGGAGACTGCGAAACCTTGAGGTAGGAGTAAGCCGCTCTGAGCGCCCCACGTCATTGCACTGCTGACATGCATCATCTGTATTTCTCGAGTATCACTCTAGTGCATCAGCCCAGATCTCCGCGCCATAAAGTAGTATTGAGTGCGCAACCGACATAAGTAACCGTGCGTCGCTTCGAAGCTTTCGGCCCCACTGGTGTTTGCTATAATTCTACTCAGCACCTCGATCACAGTTGCAGCCTTATTATAGAATGTATTAGTACTAAACACTATTACTACTAATACTAAAAATAATAATAATATTAACAATCTGCCATCGACTTGTAGTTTTAAGGTTCGTATTAGCGTTTCATGTGTCACGAAACCACTAGTTCAACGAGGAATTTGCGTGCACATGGAGCGCGTTGCGTGTTAATTGTGACTACTCCACGCCAACCATAAAACAAAACATAAATATATTATAATATTCATTAGTCTGACATGCTACTAGCGATTAGAGGCAAATGGCACAAAGTTGAAAATTTTTAGCCAATATTCCGAGGTTATAACTTACAATGACCTCTAATAACTGGAACGTCACTGCAAAACAAAACCGGCATTCGTAAAAATAACTAAAATATGAATTCACAAAAATTTTTACAACACTTTGTAGACTTTGTAATGGTGTTACGTAGTAGTTAATATAAAAAAAAAAGCATCTAAATCCACTAACCACAAATCTACTATACCACAAATTTATGTTCTCCTTTCTTCAGAAAATAAATTTAACGAAACATGTAATCTGTTTATTACCCACCATATCGGAAATATGTTCCTAATAGGCACAGACAGGATTTCCTTCTAAAGGAGGTTCGTCAGGATTTCCATCAGCGGAAGCCTTTTAGGTTTGATGAACCTTTTTCTTCTTCCTCTTCTTCTTCTCCACGTCAAGGTATAAGCTTGCAGCCGGTTCCGACTTTACTGAAGCCATTTCTTCCTTGGTCTACATTTATCACGTCTTCTCTGAGCTCTGTATCGTAAAGTGTAATTCGTTATTGTAATGTAAGGCAAGTTTCCAGCTCCTTAAAACTAGGGTAGACAACCCCCACACAAAACAGGCCTGTTAGGATACCTGAAGGTGGCAGCCCCACTACCTAACTACTTTGGTAGAGGTTGGTAATCTAAGGAAACTAGAACATACTCAAAATCTTCACAAAAAGCGGGACGGATCTCAACGGTTTGATGAATAAATATACAAAAACTTAAAAGTCGAGAAACAATACAGGTATTATGGTACATTGCAGTAAAATTAAAATAAATGACGCTTAAAACTAGCACAAAACTTGTCTCGTCCTTTCCACACTCCGATAGTATTGACTGCTATCTACAAGCTTTTACCACGTCGGGACGTGTCATAAACTGTTTACAAGAACTGGAAATAAATCGGTGTATGTGTTCATTTCAGACACTATAATATATCATTATAAAATAGTCAATACATAACCTCAAAACAAACATTTTCAAATATATAACCGGCCCAAATTCATGTTCACCGCACATTATGCTGAAGTTATCGTACAAATCATTTTGCTTGTAGAAGTTGCTCATGGTTCGTGAGTTTAGTTCGATGTTACGTCTGCGTACACAAAAGTAACGGAGCATTTAAAGATGTTTATTGGTATTTCGAGTTTGAAATGGCATTACACTAAAATATTAAACTAAAGGAAAGTCACTGATCGTAATTTACATGATCTAAACACCCGGTAGACCTATTATAATTTGTGCATTTGTTCAAGAGTCTCTTGCGGTATTCATTTATATACCTCTAAAGAGATGATACAATCAGTAAAAACTGCATCTGGTCAATTAATTATTTATTAATATATTAAAAAATAAGATATAAACAAAATAGAAAATAAAATAAAATTTAAAATAAAAGCTGAACACAAAATATCAGGTTCAATATCAAATTTTAACGAATCTAATATTAAATATCAGTATCAAACATAAGTAACAAGTATCTACTATTTGCAATTGTTAGATGGGTATCTAAGGGTAATGATAACCCTATGTGCAGGGTTTACATCAGAGAAAAACTATTACACAAGTGAATATAAATGTTTTGTTAAACTGTGTTTCATTTTACTGCCAAACAGTTAATTTGTTAAAATATTTCAGTTGTAACGATAGTGCATTGCGTGATACTTGGAGCCTTTTGAAATCATGAAACGATCATAAAAATGTATTAGTATGTATTATATGCGACACTTTAGTAGTGAAAACAGGCGACATCAAAATATTGCTTATCAGCATTACGTGACAACGCTAAGAGTATAACATTGAAACCTAACTACACATTCCCACAGTAAAAGACTAAACTTTAAGTAAAACGGCTATAATGTTTAGTATGCCTGAATAAGACTGCAAGTATTTCATGACTTGAAATACAGCTCTATAATTCAGATATCATTAACTTTGCATAATTATAGAAATTTAATATTTTTTATGTTGTTATATTTTATAAAGTAACAAGGGTGTAAACAAGGTAATGATATAAAGTTATGTAACTTAAAATGAAGGGGGAATGCATACGTTATGCGTGTGTGGAAGAAGTTTGGTACTGTAACGACGAGAAAGTCTGCCCAGGAACACAAAACTTTCATAACTTTGTATATTGAATATTATCTGCAACTGAACAGACATACATATATTGGCATACTTTTCCATTCGTATGTAGATTTTGACCAACTCTGTCAGTTGTTTTGTCAAAGTTATATGTTCAAAGTTTTCGTATTACATATTTCAATTGGCTACGTTTTCTGTGTTGACCTCAACAGAAAAAAAAATTTACCGTTTACTTTCCATGTAAGTTATGTTTCCCACGAGAATCTTGTATAGTAACATGATGGGTTCAAGCATACAAATCTAACAAGTAATGTAAATATCCATGGCATTTGAAAGCTTAGAATTTGACGAAATTCCCTATTATTTATTTTAAAAAAATATTTTTTTCCTTCATTTACTAGAATATTTTATTTTAAATTCAAACGTTGTCAACTAATTGAGAATAGTTTTTTATTAGTAGTAAAATGTTTTTTTAAACTTATTTTTATATTTTACTACTAAGTTTTGAATTTTGTTAAAAACCTTTGAATTCATAGATTGTATGGGTGTTATAATATAAAAGCCTCCAACTCACATATAATTTTATAAAATGGTAATAAAAGTGCTATTAATGAAATACATTGAAATTAAAACTTTATTGTAATGTCGTTATTTTAATAGTATGTTATTAAATTTTTTATCAGTAATAATTACATTTAATACAGCCTGTGCGAGTCTCATAAAAAGTGAACAACAGAACAAATGTTCAACAACAGAATAAAAAGTTCTAATTTACAGAACAAATGTATTATTTTTTCCATCTATTAGAAAATAAAATTAGAAGATGCAGTATTATTTAATTATGAATTAGCAGGGCTATATGTTTTGAAATATATGTTTTAAAATAGGAGTTGATAGCTTCCCTTATGCTAGCTACTTAAAATATTAAAAAACAATACAATTAATCAGTAATTAGCGATCGCAGTGCTAGGGAGCCCCATGTGAACGACTGGTGTGCGCGCCCGCGCGTATGTGTGTGTTAAATCAACTTGTTTAAAACACTCAAACTCTAAATTTCGAGTAAAACTTCAGCTTTCACGGATGTCAACTTCCTTGTTAGTGCAGGTATCACGCAGAGAATACATCACACTCTACATACAGTTTTAGCCATTCATGACAGGTCCCCCAACTTGTCAGTTGAAATCGTATAGGGAGTTCTAAATGTAGGTAGTCTTCTTTTCTGTTCCACATGCAATTTGTATTGCTACACAGCATGTACATAAACTTATTTACTCAACTCGCAGAGTACGGTATTCAAGTGAATTGAATATTTACTGCAACATGTCTGTCGATAAGCGTAAAAACAAAACCATCGATGGTGACCAATCGAAGAAAATAACAAAATACACTTTTGAAGATCACACCTTCCTCTCGGTATTTTATTCTCCCAATAGGGTACTTGTAGACGATTACGTTTTCCACAGTTGTAAAACTTCGATCTTCTCTCTTTTCCCATCGTTCAAACTGAGGCGTTCGTGAACCTTTAAAATGTTTGTACTGAATCATTGTTTTTCTGCGCCCATCGTAACAGCAGTGTGATACTGGGATCTTGTGACTACATTGTAATGACATAAACCCACAAATGTGTCGGAACGCTGACTTGGCAGCTTTAAACTTGATGGCATGAACCAAGAGCTTCTGAGCTATTTTGGTATCTTGCCATTCGCAACACTTGCTGAAATTTACAATATCCGGTGCCAGTAGGCCTACATGTCTGCATTGCAAACCTAATTCAACAATCTTCTGGTGCTTCAGGATAGGCCAGTCAAATCATTCTGACGATGCTTGCTTCAAACTTTTGAAGACTGACCGTAATGCTGTCGCCTTACTCTCACTTGAGTTCAGTGCATGTCTTGTAGATTTTATCACCATACCGTAATTTCTAAAGCCTTTATCAATTCGGCATAGGTGTTCTGACTATCAGGTGGCACTTTGTGTGGTAGCTCTGCCGCAAGTGCTTTTAAATCGAGAACGAATGAAATTGCCTTGTCTTTCTCCGTTCAATTATTATTTGCGCAACGAGCGGCTTCAAATTGTCGAAGGTACAGGGTCGTGTGACTGCTTCTATTAAATTGGTGAGGAAGCGTGTGGAAGCGACATTTCGAGATCGTTCAGTAATTGTCGTAGCAATATTTGTGTTTTATTATGATTCATAATTATTATCTTTAAGAAAACCGCCGTTTCATATTTTTCCTGAAAGTTGCCTTATTAAAAACAGAAGTCAGCGTTAGCTTTATTCTTTTAAATTCAAACGCATGAAATGATAGCTATCGACCTCAAAATTCTACGTTTAAACGTATTTAAAATAGTAATAAGTTTGTTATACATAAATTAGTCTTATAGATCAAGTGTCTTCTTTCGAATCCTGTACACTAGAGAAAGATGGAGACTGTTGTTTCAATCACTGCGTTGATAGACACTTTTCTCCATGCCATTGTACCTGTCCTGCTTCCAGGGTTTCCGGAGTCTATCCCGTTTCCGTCATTTAGTTGGAACAAAGTTTTGCTAACTTTTGGGCTAACAATCAACAGGCACCCCTTCTACATCAGGCATCACACACCACAAAGAGAATTTTTTATTTATGGTACGTAAAATGGTTTTGTTGATAAAGAATTAGCCTAATGATATATTCACCCCTAACTCAGTAGGGCATCAACAGTCCACAAAGCCTTCCTCAGAAATTCATCTTTACTGCTGAAGCCTTTGGGAGTTTTTTATATTTATCTCCAAATTTTTAGAGCCCTAAGTATCTATCCATTTTAAGATGGGAGATTAAGTCTCCTATTAGGTTTGTGTGTTACGTCCACCACCATAGCACAGATCGAAGCTTCATAAGAAATTTATTATTAGCTTCAAAAAAGAATAATTTTTAAGTGGTTTGATTATAAAGCATTGCAACTGAATATTTATCACGAAGCAACATATCTTTGGACACAAGAATAAAGCAGATTGTAGTTATAATCTTTGGTTCTTTACACAGTATACTTTAATTTGCCACAACTAGCAAGTGTTCAGTTTTTAAGGCCTGTGAATGTTTGTTAGCCTCACACCACAAAAAGGAAACTCAAAAATTGTGCAGCACTGTGGAATTGGATTTTGTGTCAATTTTCAATACAAGAACATAAACAATTAAGAATTTAAAACAATCTAACAGGAACGAAGCTCCTGGGTTCAGGCTCCAAGCAGCGTTCTAAACTGTTAGGTTACATCTCATTAAGCATATTATCGTTTGATAATAACAACGATTGACTTTGAACTAAATTCAGATTACCAGACTGTTTATAAATTTTATTGCGTGACCTGGGTACCCCTCCTCACGAGTGTTAATACCTGAATAATACATTACGATAAAACTCAATATAATATCCACTACTTCTTTCCTTAAAGAAGTATATGATTGCCAAGGGCAGTTAGTGATACTCCAGTCCCCTTATTTCTTTAATGTGCAGGATTATTGTCTATTTCAGAAAGTAAAAAAATTAACTCTAAAACAGCAATGCTGAAACTTTGGAGTATATTCAAAATATTTCATATTGCAAACGACTGAAACGACGATTTGATATACGTAGTACTGTTTCAATTAATGGGGCCAACTGTCCTTCTAAAGGAAACTATTCTGAAGAAGATAAAGTTAAATTTTAGATAATGTGCGAATTACCATTTTTATACAATTTTATATTCCTATTACTTTCAAACACACCACATATTTAGTTTAAACCTTCTATAGGGACCTTTCCGTCGGTTAACATTTTGTAGAAATGCGTGACTTATTTAATAATACACCTAATCGGTTACAGGGGTACATATGCGAATACGATTCAGATAACGTTGTAATGCGGACGTTGGCACGCGAGTTGCAGGTGGCAACTTTCAGGTCAGGGTCACGTTTCTGCGACGGTTTTATAAATCCGTTTGTCATGAGTGTTCTTTAAACTTGACGTGTACATTCACGTATGTGTGCATACTCGCACGCAAGCCTGTGTGTATATGTGTTATATATACATTGTTTTATTATTTCAAGTATTGTATTATTAAGTGTGTTATTATGTGTAGGAGATATAGTAGCAATTTACACGTGAAGTTTGATCGTTACTGGCACGATAATGAACAGATTCGGGCAAGTGTAATTATATCGTTAGTAATGGCAACACAAGAGAATAATATAAATTATCACACGCGCTACGTCAAAAGAATTTATTGTTAACAATTTGTATGTTTTTTATCGGCAATGTGGTTATTATGTAGAAAGGGCAGTTAAAAAGTAAAAATTAATACAATACTACGAAATTTTGTGTTATGTATATTTCCTGAAAGTGATACAGCGACGCATGTTTTTAAAATTTGAAAACGAATAAAATTTGTTTATAGAATTTAAATTTATTTAAATATATCTGTATGAAATAAATAAAACAAACATAATTATATATATATAATGTTGTCAAACGTAACACTAAAAAATTATGAGTACACAGAAAAATGTTACAGTGAAATAAATTTTACTCTCTCTCTCTCTCTCTCTCTCTCTCTCTCTCTCTCTCTCTATCTCTCTCTCTCTCTTTTTCTCACTCTACCTGCTCTCTCGCCTGACTGTTTTAATGTGGGCCTATCTTCAGTTAGTATCACCATTCCTAACGCCTATTGTGTCTCCCATCCTAGAAATTCTGTGTCAGTATGGCAACGTCTGCTTCCTCTGAAATTGTTTCCATTCACTCTCCCTACCATCATCGAAGTCGTTAGTTCCGGATCTCTCAACCAGTGACCTAACCACCTCGTCTTCTTGTGATACTACTCCACAAACGTCTCCTTTCTCCCGTTATTTCGAGAATTCACTCATTTATTACTTTTTCTACCCATTTATATTTACACTGTCATGCAATACTACATTTAAGATGCGTCTAGTTTTTTTCTTTGGGATTTCGTTATTATGTAGGTTACGCATCTATGCTGTCCAAGAGTTCTTGTCTTTCTTCAGCACTACAGCCTAACGTGAGACCTGGCCTCCGACACTAATCTTGTCAACGTCCTCTACCCGTCGCCATCTCGGCGTAACCCCTCAGGTCCATTTTTCTGAGACCCTTCAACATATCAACCAACCAACACAGCCGCCTCTTTTCTGATTTTATACATATTTTCCCTTAGGATTTTATTTGCCATAAGCTAATCGTTAATCCGTTATAGATGACCTACCCGTTGCATTCGATGAGCTTCTACGAATCTTACCATGTTCTCAAGGTTCAAAGCCTCATCTATTAATCGATTATTTCCTACTCTCTATTCATTCATCTACGCAGGGCCACTAACACGTAGTACACACTTTTTCAACCTTCTCAGTGTTTCTTGTTTGTTAATGTCCACATCTCACCTCTGTAAGCAACAACTGGTCTGATGAGTGTCTTATATATGTGCATTTTATGTCGTGGTTAACACGGTATCCCCTATTTTCTATTTGTATCCTATCACGTACTGTCTAGTTTATATACTACTATCTATCATGTCACCAAGATATGTAAACTTAAACTTAATTTTAGGCTTAATCTTCAGCTTAACTTGAACTAGCTATCTGAATAAGATTAGCTTATATTTTACAAGGCTTTAAATACAACATTTCCAGAAATATCTTTGTATTTCCTGTGCCAATAATTGACAGTAACAATTTTTCCTTCTTCACAGAAGCCCTTTTGGCTTTCAGTATTTTGCTTGTGACATTGTTTTTTTTTTTGTCCATTCCTTGTGATACTGTGTTACAAAGTGGAGATTTCAAATTCATTCTCTATGAGTAAAATTATTACTTATGTGTACTTTATCAAAAAGTTATGAATTAATTTCTAATTATAATTAAATTTAATAGAAGTTTTTAAATTTAGTAATTATGTGCATGCATAGTAAATTATTAATTTAATTAAAATAGTCTTAAATTGTTTTGTGCGTTTGCGTGTGCGTGTTAACACATGTAGATATATGTCTTATGCATAATGCTTCCTTTTTACCAACGAAGTGTCTTTGAATATTTTCTAGAAGAGAATTATGATATACAAGGTAGAAGGTAGAATTTTAAAAGACGAAACAAATTAATAGGAACGGCCTGATCCTAAGCAAAGAGTAATATTACACTGAATTGGATGACCAAACACCTGCCTGTGTGTTGTCTCAGCATGTAACTGAAACAACAATAGAGTGTACTATGGAAAGAAGGAAATTATACATGTTTTACGAACGTAATAATAAATCAAATAAAGGAGAAACCCTGGGAGGACAACTAAGAGGACAACTAAGGGACAGAGAGAGGTCTCTGTGAGTCTGTATTTCAGAAATTTGAAATTTATCAAAAACTTTGAAATGTACGTAGTTAACAAAAAAGACGTCAGTCGGTGTTAGGAAAACGTCAGTTAGTAAAAATGTTTAGAAATTTTAAACAAAATACAATAATACTCATCATCATCATCTTCAATTAATAAACCAAGGATGGTTTGTTTCAGTCTCAAACAGTAAAAGAGTCTACAGCTTCCAGGGAGTCTCATTCCAGCGTTTCCTCGGACGTCCCACACCTCTCCGTCCCTTCGGGTTATAATTCCATAGTCGTTTGGGGGATGCGGCAGTCATCCATTCGGCAAAGAAGTTCCCACCAATTCAGATGATACTGGGAAATCTTGTCGAGTATCCTCGTAATATTCACTTCCTTCAGTATATCTGTGTTTCTTCTATGGTCATGGAGATTGTACCCTGCCACGTGCCTGAGAAATCTCATTTCAGCCAGGTGGATACGACTGGCCTGGCCTTTAGTTAAAGTCCAATTTTTCGGACCCGTAAAAATTGTGGGAGGGGCCATCACTTTGTAGAAGGCATGTTTCTTTACTTGCTGAATTAAGAGTTTGCCTGATGGTCCCGTACATAAGGTTGAACTTATGCAACTTAATCACTACGTCGTTGCTTGTATTATAGGACACACTGTAACCCAGGTATTCAAAATTGCTTACTTCTTCCACGACAGTAGGCCTACTATGTATAACAATTTTTTCCCGTATGGGATCATTTCCAAAAAGAGGCTTTACCTTGGTCTTAAGTGTGGATATTTGTAATGCAGAGACTTTGCAGCTTCGATTTAACAAATGTATAGCCATGTGCAACCTGTTTTCCATATCCGACAGAATAGCCTAATCGTCAGCAAAAACAACAAAGTGTCAATTGCAGAGTGGTCAGTAGTAAAATGCTCCGGAAGATACATCTGCCAGTTTTCTATGACATCGTTAATATTTAATTTAAAAAGAGGAGGTGATAATGGACAATCTTGTCGTACTCCGCGAATGATCAGGCCAATTCTGAGAGCTGTTCTCGGTTGCCTTGCTTCAATTAAGATTTTATTTCCTACATAAAAACTCTTTATACCTCTAATCAGATGTTATGGGATCCCTTTTCTTGCGAATATTGCCCATAGCTTCCTCCGATTCCCCTCGTTTAAAGCTTTCTCGAAGTCGACGAAAAGCTCGTGGGAAGCTGTATGTAGGCAGATCGTACTCTATACGCTTTTCCATAAGTTGGGCTATAATATGCAATCTAAACATGATGTGCCCTTTCTGAAACCGTTCTGGACCTCTGAAAGCATGGTCTCCGTTATTGCATTCAACCTACTTTTTAATATAGATTCATATAATTTATATGGAGTATTAAGAAGGCTGATCGCTCTGCAATTCCTGCAGTCATTACGATCACCTGTCTTGAATATGGGAATTGCCTTTGTAATCTGCAATTTGTCAGGAACATGACCAGTGGTCCAGCATAGTTTGATTAACTGCAGCAAACGATCATGCAGCAAGGCTGGTGCATAATTTCTAAGCTCCACGTTCAGCCCATCAGAGTCCGGTCCTTTTATATTTTTACAGCGGTGCAGAGCAGCTAACAATTCATCCATTCTTACTATATCGACACAGTCACTGATATCAGCAAAAGTTGTTTCTTCCAGTTGATCCTGGGTCCGTTGCTCATACTATTCAATCCACTGTTGTTCTGAGATATTACTTATATTCAGGTTATCGCTTTCCGTTTTATTTGAATGTATTAATATTTTGTAAGCCATGTTCTGCCTAACATGCACATCGAGTTTTATATAACTTACATATTTATCCCATGCACTTTGCATGATTTTTCTGACTTCTCTTCTACCAATGGTACAGGAGCGCTTATATTCACACCTAGTCTGATTAGTATTTAATGCTAGATATTTCAGGTATGCCTGCATTTTAGCATCAATTACTTGTCTAATATCGTCATCCCATACCTGTAGGCCTCGGTTTCCATACCTTTTACGACTCATCCCGAATGCTTCGAAAGCTGCTTGTGATATGATGTTACTGATATTACCCCATTCTTGATCGATATTGTTACTGATTTTTTTTTTTGCAAACTGATTCAAGCGGGTCTTGTACAGGTATCTTATACTTTCTTCTTGGAGCAGGTGTACTTTAAAAGTTTGCTTGGAGCACTGGAGCTCTGTAGGTCGAGGTACTCTGTCTCCACCTACCTGGAATACTAATTTTTGATATGAGCAGGAAATGGTTAGACTCAAAGTCGCAACCTCTATAAACCATAGTATCGTTCCACTAAACTTCCTAATTTTCCATGAACTAAAAGATAATCAATAAATTATTGAACGAGATCCTCTTGCTAGTTAATATATTTATTAATACTGTTTATACATTAATACTTTTAAAAAATATTTACTAAAAAAAAGTTATGAATTTTTCTTAAATTTGCAATTTTATTATAAAAGAATATTATATTAGATTGACGTGTATAAGACCAGTGAAAAAATGTGTTCCATAACGCCCAATATCACTTTTTATTTTGATCCATATTTCTTTAAAGTTTCGCGTGGGGATATAGGGATTCAGTGACAGAAGAAGTGATAAAATTCTACTAATACTAAATATTGTACTAAATATACTAAAGTTGTACTAATATTTTTTTCCTTTGTTCAAGCCAAAATTATTCTTTGTTATCATTTTACTGATTTTGTATATTAATATTAACGTTGTGGATCGTACTGTAATATCTGCTTTAAACTATTTTACGAATTTTAATTTTTGTTATTATCCACTAGCAACTACACATTCCTTAAATAATTAGCTACGATTAGATTTTCAGCGCCCGAATTCGCTTTCATCTGAGCGTTAATTTAAAAGTTTTCCATGTCCGTCTACTTTTTATTCATTTTTAAACAAGGCAAAAATATATTAGTTACCATAAACTATTTATTATTTTTAATACTGCATTTCTACAAAAGAAATATTTAGGTTTCTGAATTCCGAGTAAATAACGCATCAGCCCACCTACTTTGCTATAGCAATTTTGCCTCGAAAGAAGTTGGTACCGATAAAAAAATGTAAGTTATTTCTACTAACTTACATTCCAATAATTTATATTCCTAACAAAAAATAATGTAAGTACTGTTGTGCCTACATCACAGAATTGGTTACCATATGAGTGAAAACGAATAGAGACATCAACGTCCTCCAAATCTGAAACTGTTATTAGGCCTGCCAGTGCCTATGATAAAACATTGGAACGTACAAAGTTTACAAAACTAAGAAAAAGGTAAGGAAATTTGATACACATGTATTTCCTCAGTTGAACCCTCAAGCAAACATTTAAACAGTTTGTCTCTACACTATTATTCCATTATATATCTATAGTAGTACTGTGTTACATGTACAATAACTGTGAACCTAGTAGAGATAGTTTATAACCTATACGTTTCTAGAAATAGTTTGAATTGCCCTAATGTAATTGCATAATACACACGTTAGAAACATACGCTTCCTTACCTTTAGGTTTTATCTGATGACTACTTTTATAAATCCAATATCGTAAAGTATTAGTTTTGCTTCGATAGGCTTTTTAAGCACTCTTTTAGTTATACAATAGCAATGTAAATTAACGCAGTGGAATGAGTGTTCCAAAAATCAAGCAGAGGGGGCTGACTTACCAGGCAACTAAACGTATATTTTTTATTCAAAAGGTTACTCTTACTGTAGGCGATTGTCAAGGGGGTTATAACATTTTCGATATTAATAATTTGTACCCAATACCATGGGTATAAACTGGAAAACCAGACAACTACCCCTTGTCAAATAACAAGGTCCTTAATCGCCGCTCTCTGCTTCCGCGGACGGCCACAGGTGTTTGGGCCTGAAACGTTAGGATAAAATTACAAGAGTGGAGTTAGTCTGAAGGATATTGTACCATCTGAAATTCACTATCGCATAAGAATTCTACACCTGAACACTTTGTTATACTGTACAATCAATACAGCATTTGCAGAAATTCATAAATTAATTTACTTTAAATAAAAGCACATGCAGGTTTTATACCATATATTATATTATATGTTCAATAAAGATGTACACGTTGATATACATGTACACAATGTATATTTATATAGATATTTTAATATTTATAACTAAATTTACCTCAAGATATACTTTTTTCCTATTAGGAACATGTTTCGAGAGTTCCTGTTCCCTCATCTTCAGCCTTCGTCATCTTGTTTCTGGTGAAGTATTTGTGTGTTGGCTTCTGGATGTTATTAAGGTAGTTTGTTGGTCTTTGGTCTTTTAAAGTTGCATTATTGTGTGTGGTTGTGGTATCTGTTTTTGTATTTTGTGTATTTTCGATGTTGAGTGCTTTGAATATTGTGTCATGTTTTGTATTGATTTGAATTTTTTCTGGTATTAGTTTGTTTTGTGTTTTATGTTTGTAAATCTGTAAATTTTCCCAAATGTTCATTATGGTGCCTTTGTGTGGTATATGTTTTATTAGTGTTACATTGGTTATGTCTGGGAATTCATGTCCTGTGTTTATTGCATGTGTGGCTAAATATAAATATATATAAATCCAATTTATAAGACCAAAGACCAACAAACTACCTTAATAACATCCAGCCAGAAGCCAACACACAAATACTTCACCAGAAACAAGATGGCGAAGGCTGAAGATGAGAGAACAGGAACTCTCGAAACATGTTCCTAATAGGAAAAAAGTATATCTTGAGGTAAATTTAGTTATAAATACTAAAGTATTATATACATCAAGAAACGGACTGTAGCAGAAAGTGATTGAAATTATATAGATATGTATGTGCTATATATATACAATATATAATAATATATAATTTATTATATATTATATAATATACATATGATAATTGTATATATTATTTTATTTTATACCATTATGCAACTATATGTAATGTTTAACATTTTTTTCTTTTTCAGGCTTGTCGTGGAAAGTACTGCGACTTTTATCTACAGGACAAGAGAAAAATTATGTCCGTAACATGACGGTAAGATGATAAAAATTTGACAAGTACTATTTACAAATTACCTTTTTTTAGGATAACAAACATTTGTGTTCAAGTAGTGATAATATTGTTGCGAATGCATTGTGTGTGCCAGTTAATGATTTTTTTTATACAGTGGCATAGTGACTGTGTGTGTGTGTGTGTGTGTGTGTGTGTGTGTGTTGTTTGAGAGAGAGGGGGGAGAGAGAGAGAGAGAGAGAGAGAGAGAGAGAGAGAGAGAGAGAGAGAGAGAGAGAGAGAGAGAGAGAGAGAGACAGAAGGATCATATTTCTCTTCTTTTGATAAGGTTTCTTTTCTCGACCATTGTTTTACAACTTTAATTCTCCACTCCCGACACCAGCTGCATCCTCTGTTCTCTTACTTGGAGTGTTTTCTCCTGCTCCTATTATTATTTGAAGCTCCTGTATAGGCCTACCTGTTTTAACAACCTTCCCCCCAGCAGTATCTATTGCCTTAATAATGTTTTATTGTATAGTACCCATGTTGTGCTTTGTATCACATAAACGTGTGACGTAATTTTGTTTAAAATCAGCTACTTAATAACTTCATGTTTATATGACCTTTTGTTTATAACAGCTACATGTGGAGTTACAGGTATAAACCAATAATGATTGTCAACCAAAAATTGGTCTATGATGACAGATTAAATCTAATATTCAGCAAAAAATATATTTTGCTTCCTAATAGTCCTAAAGTTACAATTTTTTCTTTTCTGTGGTTGTTAAAATTGATAATTATTATTATTGTGTAATGGGATAAGCATAAATTACTGTACATTTTATAAATATACTTTCTGTATTACTAACCATCAGAGAAGTCGCTCGAAGATACATGCACGTAGTATTATCACTGCTGGCGCTAAACACTGAAATTATAAAATCAATAGGATCTTCCTTCAGCTGTGTTTAATACTTAGAAAATGACGGAGAACCGCACAATTTGTTGTCTATGAATTGTATTTTTTTTTTTTTTAGAACACCCATTCATGCCGAATCGTAAGAAATATGGACATTAAACACGTGCAAACCACGCTCACTTGTGATCATAACCATATTGGAAGTACAGAAATTAATGACGTCTTTCACGTTACTACAATGAATATATTATGTCATTTAAAATTTCAATACTACATAATTTTTCTCTGTGATCCGATAAAAAAAAAATACAATGACAGTTGAACCGGTGCTTACCTCTCCAGTAGGCTACATTAAGATGAAAACTATTTGTAATAATAAATCACACCTTCCCTTTCTTGACTGCTAAGGATAAGGTACGCCTGTCCTGTTCCAGCACTCATCATTCCCTCGGCCTAAATACACGTCTTCTTTCATTTTTTATATATTGTTACGCGATTATATTATATTGTGTCTGATAAATGTAATCCCTTCTCCTGTTGCTTCTCAACTGCCCATGTGTCAATATAACAAAAAACTATGGAGGAAAAGTATCACTTTTTGTCACTTTGATGGTGACCCACAGTATTGTGAAAAATAATAGGCCTATTATTAGGTATTACTCCTTAGTATACCAATAACCGTAAATAAACAAACGAATAATTTTAAAAACTGAATTTGTGTATTCATTCAATTTTAATTTGATTTATATTTAGATACCTATGTTCAAGTATTTATAATTTCAACAATATATTAAGTTGTTATTAACTAAAATAGTATTTTTGAGAATTTTTTATTGTATTTATAATTTGTTAATATAAGAATACAAATATGTATATAATATTTTTTTATGCAGTTGGTGTTAGAATATTGATTCTGTAAGCAATACCATATACAGGTCCTAATAATGGTAATAAAAATTCTGAAACATCGACATCAATATTTTAAAAATTGTCTGTTTTTATTGACCAAAATTAAGAAAACTTGCCGTCAATTATTCGTTATTGTTACATTAACGAAAATTAGTAGTTAAATTGACTTTTCTTTAAAGAAAATCTGGATTAGTTACATTTAAACAAACAAAAGTTTACTTAGTCTTCCCAAAGTTATCTTATAAACGGTTGATGCAGATTTTCTACTACAACTTACCTTAAAAGACTACGCAGTGTAAATTAGACAGAAAAGAATTTAAACTTAATCATAGGTTGCTGCTAAAAATCTAATTGTTCCTCCGTGTACGAGGCTTCAGGTCAGTCTGTAAATATTCAGGCGGAAACGACAGTGTACGTCCAGTATGCAATTAACGGCTTAGAAAACTCTAGTAAAGTTTAGAATAAATGAAATCTCAAATAAATTTAACGTTAGTGAGAAAACGTTTTACTATTCAGAAACGAGTTTGTCTGGCTACGTTTACTGTCACAAACAAAAACCTTTTTAATAAAATATTTTAAATAAACTACAACATTTTGTGTTCAAAATAAATTAATATAGAGTATGTTTGGAAACAGTGTATTTCACTAGCGTTGTGGTGTTGCAGATGTGGTCTTTGCTAACGCTACTGACGTACATGATACGCTGCGTAACGCTACAAGATACGGAGCCCTGTACATTTAACACGATGTGTTCCTGCAGATACGCTAACACTTCCCAGCTGGTGCCTTATATTAGGGACGTCAGCTGTGTCGGGATACCTTTCTCCAAACTTCCGGGTAACGTATACAAAAATTTACTTATTTTTTGCAAAATAGTACCATTAATTATTTAATAATTAATACAACGGCATCAGTGATTCAGTTTAACCTGTCATTTATACCTAACTTTTAAAGGTATTGAGAGTGATGAAGACGATGAATTATCACGCCACAATATTGTTACGGTGATCATATGGATTGTTGTCTGTAGTCAGTGGAAGTAAAATAAGTGAACATCAGAGAAATTGTTAGTCAAAACTTAATAATATTTTTCAATATAGAACCAGACTCGTAAAAACTAACGGTGTTGCCACACACGCAATGTAACAAACAATATATATTACCTAATTATCAACATCCGCATAAATAACGCTGGTCACTAATTACAGACGTCCATACACAACTCACGCAAAGCGTTAAGTAATATACGTGTGTTCCTGTCTCCTAAGCCTGAAAATACAAAATGTCTACTTACGCATATTTAAAGTTAAAGGCAATCCATAATTCTAAATTCTTCCTTTGCCATTGCGCATAGAAATTTATGTCCTCTACAGTCCACTTCATTACCACATAAGAGCGCCGTGCCATTTTATTGATAACATTTCATATGTACGACAGACTAGGCTGCCCCGCCTCCCAATCTCTTCGCCAACATCTTGTCATGCCGGCGGTTGCCATGCCACTTTACATGGTAAACGTTTCTTTTGTCATTTCTATTGCGTCTAGCAAAGCAACTTTTCCTCAATTATACTTATAACGCTCACCGCTCACTTGTTCCTTCTTTCCACCAATCTTGTTTTCTTGAATTTCTTCTAAAACCGCATTTTCGAAGCTTCTCGCCTCCCTCCCCCCAAAGTCACACATCCACTCCAAAAAGCAACGTTTTTAATTCCAGCACTAATGTGCTTTATTATGAACTGGGGTCCTTTTACCTCGAAGGTTTATTTCGTCCTCGATATTCTTTTGTAGGTATTAGGTAAGTAGGTATTAGGTTATTACCAGTAATTACGATACCCAAGATAATACAACTTGGATCATGTAAATTTATAAAATATAGAAATATAAAGGAATTAATATTATCGCTTGTGACAGTTAAGACGAATCAGAGTGACAGTTAGTACTCTAAACAATATTAATTTAAAGTATGGAAATGAGGGCACTATTAAAAACATTGTTTTTAATTCTTTTAGTTTCCAATCTACGGTAAAAAAATTGAAAAACGTATTCTCTGTTTTGTTGAGACAGGATTAATAAAACTGAAATATTAAGTGATGAAGTGAAAATAAATTTATTATTAACAAAACATATTAATACCTTACATGTCCTGACAAGTATTTAAATGTATACGTCAATCTGTAAGAACATTTTTCTAACGTCCAGGTAACGAAACTAAAAATATAATTTCAAAGATCCCTACTTTATCAAATTTTGTTACTGTAAGTCCTTATGTTGTAGTCGTTTTGTAAACGATATCAGTTGTGTCGTAGAATTACTTTCACACAATAGAAAGCGTATTGTCCTGAAGCGCCATTTCGATTTTGGAAATCACTGCAACCTTTTCCTTGAACGTGATTCGAGTGATTCAAATTTTGAATAAATATGGTACATTGAGTAGAATCCATCGTGTTTCTATTCTCGTTATGGATTCCTTCTCAATAATATATAACATTAATCAAAAGAGTCATACAAATTATCTACATAAAATTAAAACAATAAATCAATATAAACTAAATCTAACATTTGTGTTTATGTTTATTCTGTAATTTATGTTAGTTTCTTATTTATATAACTTGGATTACTTGGTTAAACACTTTGAAATTTTACATACTTTTATTATTTTCAGGTGATGATATTAAGTTCTGTGACCCACTGTGTAGGTTTAGGTATTGTTTAGAAGACGGTTAAGATTGTGACAGATCGTTAGTGGAAGTGAAAACACATGACATGTATTCTGCCCTACGTAGGAGTTTTATTCCTACTGTGACTTTATTAGGCTCAGTGTACATTATTATGAAAAATAATAAAAACGCGCGCGCGTGTGTGTGCGCACCCATTGTTTATAGACCCTCGAAATATTAAATGATAATCTTTTTATATAAACTTCAAAGATATCCCATATATTTAACTTAAATAAATTAAATATATGATATTAAAATTGTCTTACCCAAAAAAGTTATGTAATTAATTAATATAATAAGTGACAATTATGAAAGGAATGTATTATTAACAATAGCAAACCGCTGATTATCCTAGCTTCCGATTATTTACCGCTTTTAAGCCTTTCTGATGATGAGCTGAGTAGCTAAAATGCTTTATTAGGCAGTTATCGAAAACTTGTCGTTTACAATAAATTGTGTATTGTATTTAATAGGGCCATTAATAAACTGGTTATATTCTACTACAACCAAATTGTTTAGATTACTTACTGCAGAGGGCTTACTACATACATTGCTTTTATACATAAAAATATATGTAATATCTTCAGATAAATACACCGCAAGTAGGTTTCGCTTACAATATATTTTATGAGAAACTTTCCAATACTATTCAAACAAACCTCTGAATATACAGAATAAATTCTGTAAAACGTGCGTCAGGTGAAAATATATCTACTTGCAGTGTATTTATTTGAAGATGTTACATGGGAGACCTGCAGGAATCTCAAGGAATAATGGACAAACATATATGTACAAAATATTATACTGCGTTAATGTTATAGGTTGCTGATACGAGGAGATATTCAATTTTGTGTTCTAAGGAAACGTATACGTTCTGTATGTTATAGACATGCCGCATGGACACATTGCTCACTTGGACGTAGTAGGTGCAGGACTCGAAGCCGTGGACGGCGATTCACTGGGAGCCGACATTGAATCACTTCGTCTCATTAACAACGATATTGTCATGCTAGCTGAGAAAACGTTTATGTAAGTTGAAAAAAAAGCTTTATATTTGATATGCATGACAATATTCATAAATGCTCATATTTTTCTTGTATTTATATTTTATATTAATAAGATAATATAATATAATATTGTGAATTACAATATTTCCATAGTATCCAACTATCATCATTAGATATAAAATTAAATCACATATCACATCAGATATATTTTATCATCACAAAAAAATGAAAATATATTCTTGTAAAATCTTTTGTTATTATTCATACAAAATATTTATATTACTATATTTTGTTAAATCTGTTTGTTTAGAGAAATTAATTTTCTTTGAGCTTAGTAGATTATAGTGTATTGAACCGGTTTATTAATCTAGACCTCCTGATTGCGATTTTTTTGCCTGACTGTTTAGGAGATGCCTCACGACAACTTACAAATGTCCCAAACAATTTTCGTAAATGATTGCGTGCGTCTATACACTGTTAATGCGAAACCATTTATTATTTTTAGGCAGGTCTTATAAATATTAGACGGGTGAAAGTCAAAAAAGTCGTTAAAATCGAAATGACTATCCAATGTGGGGCATCTAATTATAAGGTATTTATCCAAATTTAAAATCGAGCATTTTATTTGACGACATTAGTATATATCAAGTCACATTACAAATTCTGGATAGGTCTCACATTTTTTAGGCTATCTTTATATAAATGTTACGTATTTTGTCACTTTTGCATATTTCTACAAATACGAGGTCTAGGCGTATTGATGTGCTTAGAAACACAGACGACCTTATTTAAGACAAAATCACTTGTTATTTAGGTAGGCCTATTAGAGTTTCAAACTTATCTAAAACTAACAATGAAATAGTGTGGATTTTTAGCGAATATTGTATTCATAGTAATTAAAAGTAATTATAATTTTTTGATTGAAAATACTCATCTATTATCTTTTATAAAACGTTAGCGAGTTCCTCAGCGCTGGGAGCTTACGTTTTTTATAGAATTTCAAACGATTCTGTTACGAGTTTCGTTTATAACACCAGCCGCCACTTCTAATCAGTGGCGGCTGGTGTTATGGTTGCAGCGTTGCACAACCACCAATATTGAAAAATTAACTACAAGATAATATACAAAAATATTAAGCAGCTGAAGTACCATAAATTTCAACGGAGAGCGTATTAGATCCTACGCGGTAATGTTCGCGTAGAATTCCAATGTGGCGTGCAGGCTGGTGGTTGTAGGCCGTTTGCAACTTCAATAGTATATGGCAGAGCTTACGACACAAATATATGGGAGGACGTGCGCTACTCTTCACAGCTGCCCTATATTCCCAAAGTTAGCTAGGCGGTTGCAGAGCTTCTGCAACCCTCCACTAGTAGCGCAACTTTGTGTGATCAAATCAACACAGCCTTCTTGGTTTATAATTTATGTCAGGTTGAGTGTTTACTTTAGTTCAGTGTAAACGTTATCCGTTGTTTGAGGTTACAAAATTATAATACTAGTTTTGTGTAACTGTGATTATGATAGTTTAATGTCTTTTAACCTACATCCCATCCATTGAACCAACTACTACAACCACCAAAATTTGGAACCACCAGCCGCCACTGCTTCTAATGAAAACACAACTAAGAGACATTTTTGAAACGTTGATCTAACCTAAAGCCAACACGCGCATAGAGAGATTCATTAACGCCTACAGAGAGTTTCCAAAAATGTTTTCCTCACGGCCATTTTTTTGGTGATTTAATAATAATAATAATAATAATAATAATAATAATAAGCTGAAATGTCGGAAGCATGTTTCCAGTGCTGTTTTAAGAACACAATAGTTCCCCAAAAGTTTATCTTATAGGTTGCACAAAATCTATTCTATCAACACTGTTAGTAAAACTTCGTGAATTATAAATCTTGGTACACTAGATGATGTTGTACACAGTTCATCGAAGGTTATTCTGTTACAGTTGAGTGAATATCAGAATATTACAAGATAACCGTATTCAAAGAAAAAGATAGATAGTCGTCAACCGATAGCTAAAAGATGCGACATTTTGTACAAAACCGTATGAAGAAATTTTTGATAAATATCATATTGTTTATTGTATGCAATTTGAAAATTGTCATAATGTAAGTTCTTTGCGATCTGTCAAAAATTGAAATAATAAAAAAATACAATAAAAATAAAGATAGTAGGCTTCTTGCTATACTGTATAACATGCAAAATAATATTTAACAGTGTGCTATTCAAAATTCGTGGTATAATAGGCTTATATATTTTTTTACAGATCTATGACAAGTGTGTTACGATCTTTGGACCTGAGCTACAATGAATTGGAGCAAATTCCGATTTCTGCAATTTGTCCTTTGAAAGCTCTCAATTGGCTTAATTTGCACAGGTAAGTGATCTCGCTGTAAATGTGAAATTTTCGCATGTTAATTAAAGTTGGGGAGCCACTACTAGTTATCGTTTCAGGCAGTAATTAGTGCTGTTACTGATACCAATTTTTGTTTCCAATTTACTCGTGTGTATATACAATGATGCATACATAGTGTAATACACCCTTAATATAGTAAATAAAAAACTCAATCGTTTAACAATATAAAGAATGTTTGGTATACCTGTATCGCTAGTGGTTTATAATCCTTTTCAAAGTACCACTAACTACTGAAGTATTGGTGTGCATCTCAACCAAGTAATCTTTATTTAGCCATATAGATTTAACCATTGTCTTAAAATTCGTTTCATTTTTTAGTTTCTCTGCTAAACCATTATTCCCGGTTATTTTTTTGGTAGACTTCTCGAACTATTGTTTCAATTATTCTATACTTTCAAAGAAAAACAACGTTGTCATCATTTAAGCTTACGGGCTCTAGCCATATTCACAACACGCTACGCCGGCGCCGGAAGTGCTTTCAGTTACGAGCTTCGCAGTAAGGAAACGTGTTGTTGTGTGTTTTGAGTGTAGATATCCAATTGTTACTGACTGTTTTGTGCCGCCGTAACAGTACGTGGACGGGGTTAGATTCACTCTAACATAAGCATAATCCAAGTACGGGACGGCGAATGCAAGCGAGCTCCCGTCCGCTATGTTACCTTCCAGATTATATATCGTAATGTTCAATCATAGAATCTGACGGTGTCGTAAAGGGATTTTAGTTGTACATTTGTACATTATATTCTAAAATTCGTCAACTCATGCTTTATTTCGTCGTCCTTAACTAGGTCTCCTATTGCCTTTTCTTATTTTCTAATTCAATGTCTGATATCAACGGCATGATAAGTATGTTTCAAGTTGTCGTACATTTAAAGAAGATTTCCTACTGTATTTAAGTATTATAATTTGTACTTCTATTCATAGATTTACATTCGTGTTTCCTAATGCTATATGTTGTTATATAATGTGTTTTGTTATTGCTATTGTCTGCTATGTATTCTTCAGTGTTTACTGATTTTATTTTTCTAAATAGAGTCTTTTTTTGCACCACTATATCAGAGAAATTTTACAGTTCATGGTATCACCGTTTTAGGTAGTTACTGTCTAAACAATTTCGTTTTTAAATTACTTCTATTAGGAGTTTCACTGGTTTATGATATTTTATCATTCCTCAAGATTTCCGTTCAAAAACGCCCTGGTTCCATTGCTATGGTTTAGATGTTGCTACTAATACTGGAATTATTATTTTTGTAGTGTTGTTTAAAATTGCATTGTCACTAAAAAACATTTAATAATGTTACGTAGTTCAACACGTTTTGAACTGTGAGTTCAATATATGTACGCGTTTTTTAAATATTTGTTATATTCTTTAAGAACACAAGCCATATAACAGTTATTTTATAATCAAAGCGAGAAATCATATCATTGATTATTGAGAATCCTACTCGCTCAGATTCAAGCTGCATTAACACAATGAATAATTTTCGAAAGTGTACAGACGACAGTGTAGTTGGCCAATCGAGTGACAGTCACGTAACACTGACGACATTTGTGAGACCAGTGCACTTACAATCGTTGGTACACGCGGTGAACTGCGAAATAGCACAAAACCGCACGCAGCTCTGCAATACGTTAGTTGGGAAACCACACTATGGTTTATTTAAGTGTCTGGACCAGAACGGACATTTCTATTCGCTAAACCATCGTTTGGGTTGATTGTGGTTATGCGATAATTTGCTCCACAACACTTTACAACTGACACTATTCCGATTTAAATTTAGTTAGGCAAATTATCTCAACATATCAATCTGTGCTGATAGGACTGAAACTATTTATTCGCCACGTTAATCAAATGTACATGAATTTCTTTTTCAGCCGATGTTTCATTATGAGACCGATTGTGTCGTTTCATCTATGATTATCATCTATTGTATGTAGGAGTCATTATCCTATCCGCCGCCTCCCAAACATAATTATACAAAATATATGTCTTGTGTTATTAAATATACCTATTCAGAAACATTTACGATTTACACGTTTCAATTGTTTTTTATTTCTACAAAAGCTATTAAGTTGTAAATTTTGTATACACGTTTCTGTTTAGACGGAACAGAAAGGTGTTTTACACAGGAAGAACGTGTATTTAATGTTGAGGCTTACTTTAAATTCCTACCGTTCCCAACATATCAAGAACACTTTTAAGTACTTTTCCAGATATTAGTATGCAAAATAAATCCAATACGTGTAAGTCAGTAACTCGTTTTTGGAGACTGAAAATATTTCTTTACCTTAACACCTCCTCCATTTACGTGTTTTGACAAAAGATTGTATCAAGGAAATTCGTAAGAATTTATTCTTTATCAAAACCAATTCTATTTTAAAACTTAATAATCAGAGTCCACTACTTTACAGAAGTGACGTAAATTGCTCCAATACGTGAAGAGCTAGAATTACAAGAAGATATGGTCTTCAGGTAAACGTACATCTGTTCCACGAGCGTTTTCTGTAAATCTGTGTGTCGTGTACAGTATCACGATAGAGATTTGTTAGTTATATTTTTCCCCCAGAGGCAAACACAGCTGAGCGCCAGTAAGAAATAACTATGCAGTTTACAGTTTTACTGAAGGCTTATGATTGAGATTGTAGGATACAGTACAATAGAGACAGCGCAAATGAAAACTTAATTTATCCGAGTTTGACGCAAAAATTATGGTAATCGGATAATTTTATTGTTTTTGGTATTCTCTGTCACGGGATCTTTACCTGCTGATTTTTATTTGCAAGTCGTTTTAAGGTAAAAGTGTGCTCAAATATCCCGCATACATCTCATGAACTCAAAAGTAATACACAAAATTGCAGAGGGTGAAACAGAAGTAGTTGCCCACAAAATTTTGGTTCGGTTTTGTACTTCCCGTTGTCAGCCTAAGTCAAACAATTTTTTTATGTAATATATACAGAGTAATTTTCAAATAGGCCTAATTAATTGTTATGTATGTAATTTATTAGATGAGTAATTACTGTAAAAAGTAAAATTTGTAAATGATAAATACGAATTAAGTAGTTTACACTTTTTGTTAACGTAGTTTTATCACTTTAGTCTATTTATTTTGAATTTGTTGATACATTTACAGATTTATCCTTGATAAGTACAACGGAGGGCAGTTAGGTGCCTCTAAAAGTGAAAGCTAATTGTATTTATCAGCTGTAAATATCACGAATTTTAAAGCGGTGGCTTTCTAGTACAGAGTTTAAAATACGTCATTTTATTTATGTTTGGTTGATTAGCATAATGTTTTGAAATATTTGGTATTACCGCCCACTCTGTAAGTCTTATGCTTAGTTGGTTAAAGCTAGTTTATAAATTTTTCATTTCATTATATAAGATATACGCAACTTGTAAAATTTTAAAAAATTGAATGTTTCTCAAGCTTGGTGGTTTCAGTTTTTAATATCTTTAGATTTACTGAAAATTAAACAAAGTAATAGGTGTTGTTTTGTTTTACAGGAACCACATAACATCATTATCAGACGGGCTAATACACTGGTGCCACTTAAAAGACTCAATTACAAATTTATTTTTAGGAGAAAACGATATTAAGGTTTTGCCGCAAGAAGGTGATCAGTCGCTAGCCGAAGTTTACAATTTAGAGTGGTTATCAGTAGACGATAACAAACTGACGGAAGTCACAGCGGCTTCTCTACCCGACTCACTACAAACCCTTAGTTTACAAAATAATTACATCAAATCTTTTCCCACGGACGTGATTAACCAGATAGCTAGGATACAACGTATCTATTTAAGAGGCAATTTCGTCACCAGGTTTCCCGAGTATCTTTACAAGAAGAAGAAAAAGCTAGAAAAGCTGGACCTTGGCGACAACTATATCGACACAATTCCCTCAAACGCGTTTAGCGGTAGCCTAGCGATACGGGACTTGAACTTAGACTGTAACAAAATTACTAATTTAACTGATTCCGTTTTTAAAGGACTAAAAGCTGGAAGAATATATTTATCGATGAACAAAATATCCAACATAAGTGACGAGGCTTTTGATGACTTGGAGAACACACTAGAATATTTAGACGTCCAAAGAAACTTTTTAGAGACCATACCATTCGCCATTTCACTACTTAAAAAACTAAAATTTCTGTATTTAGCATCAAACAGAATTAATTCTATTCAAGAAGAGGCGTTTAGTGGTTTTGCAGAGCATTTGAAAGCGTTGTCGTTATCTGGAAACATGTTAGATGAAATTCCAACTGCGGCGCTAAAGAGCTGCGTAAGACTATCACATTTGAATATCGGTTACAATCTGATAACAGAGATTAAAACTGACGATTTCCTTGGGTGGGCGACACAGCTTGACACATTGCTTTTGCAGAACAACAGGATAATGCATTTATCCGCTAATACCTTTAGACATACACCAAGCCTGCGTGAACTCAGTTTATCGTTCAATAAGTTAGTAGACGTTGATCCTGAAGCGTTTTCGGACGTTCAGAATAGCCTAGAAAGTTTAGAAATTAGTTTCGGAATGTACAGAGAAGACTTCCCTGAAGAATGTTTGCGGCCGCTGAAGTCGCTAATTTGGCTGGCTCTCGATAACAATAACCTGAGGATTATTTCTAGACAAAGTTTATCTAATTTCAGTAATTTGAAGTATTTGAACTTAGAAGCGAATCGCTTGACTTATCTTCCTGTAAATTTATTCAACGATAGTGTTCACGCAAATCTACGAGACATCCGATTGTCATTCAATCATTTAAACAATTTGGAGGCAAACACTTTTAATTCCCTACCGCAATTACAGACCATTGTTTTGACTGGCAACAATATACGTATTGTTGAAGCGGGCGCGTTCAGAGACCTGCCGAATCTGCTGACTATTGTTCTCTCCGAAAACAGAATGAATACAATAGAGAACGCAGCGTTCGGGTATTTACCCAATCTAATCAAACTGGAATTGCAAAACAATGAATTAAAAGATTTGTCGTTGGACATGTTTCAAAACGTGACGACAGTATACCCACTGTCGCTCAATGTCTCCAACAATGAAATCTCCAATTTGTTTTATTCCGAACGCACGACGCCTGTTTCTATAAAATGTCTTGATCTCAATCACAACAATGTACAAGACGTGCCTGTGAACTTTTTAAAATTTATTTCCAATTCGTTGAGAAGTCTTTATCTGAGCTATAACATGATAAACGAAATAATGCCTTCAGCTTTCAACACTTTGGCATTGTTAGAAATTTTAACGTTAGAACATAATAGTATCGTCTCACTGAAACGCAAGGCGTTCAGTGGCTTAATAAATTTACAGGTTATCGACCTATCGCACAACCACATCGAACAGTTACAAATTGGACAGTTCGTCAATTTGAAAAACTTACGAGTAATCGATTTATCGTATAACCATATCAGGTCGTTGCCAAGAGACGTTTTCCACAACACGAAGTTGGAACGATTGGACTTATCTAACAATGAGTTTGTGGTGTTGCCCAGCGTTTCGTTCGGGGAGGTAGGATTCACTCTGCGCTGTGTCGACATATCGCATAATTACATAGAGCACCTCGACAGCACCATGTTCCAAGAGACGCAATTCCTGACAAACTTGAATTTGTGTCATAACAAGTTGACCAGCCTGCCGGACAACGTATTTTCAAGTCTGTCTAATTTGTTGAAACTTCATCTTTGCAATAACTTAATTAGAGCAAATTTTAAGGAACTGTTTCATTATGTGCAAAACCTGAGAACACTGAATTTGGGTTCGACTGGACTGAGAGTGGCGCCAGTGATACCGATTCCCAATCTGGTAAAACTCAATCTGTCAGACAACCATCTTCAAGACCTGCCAGTCGCATCAATAGAAACGCTGTCTCGCTTGAGAGTGTTGCTGCTGAGAGGCAATCGCATGTTATCAGTTCCGTCTCATTCGTGGCCACGTCTTCCACTTCTCAAACATTTAGACGTATCTTTAAACCCGATAAAAGTGAGTTCTTTATCGTGCAGCTTAAGTTGTTACTATTTTACTAGATTTAAATATTTAAATTACCTAATTTAGGTTGTTATATAATAACTATAGTGGGTAATTTTATTACCAATGTTCCTATACAGTTTCTGTATATTCCAACAAATCTCTAAAATTCTGTTGTACTTGTTTTGTACAGGCCACGGACAAAACTTGTCATTCTGACAATTTTGTCTCTGCGTATGTTATCTCCAAGCAGTTTATTATCTACCTAGCGAGATATTACATACCGTGTGTGTACTTTTTCATTTTTCTCATATTTGATTAATTACATATTATACAAATTCACAAATTTGGAAATTTATATAACAAGAAAGCAAAACATATTATCAAATTATTAATAAAATTAATACACATTTCCTGTACATAGCATTACCATTATATCTCTGCTACTTGTTTTCTCAGTCTTTCTACCAAAGCTTCTCCATTCCTTACCATTTCTTGCCATTCTTTCAGTCTATGTATCCCCAGTTTACAACTGCCTTTACTGAGCTCTTCCACTTTTGACTTCTTTGTCTATTTCCCCTTTCGTCTGGTATTCCATTCATTTCTGTCCCAGTCATTTCATTTTATCCTATTCTTGTCAATCCCCTCTTACTTTTAATACGTACATAGGCAAACCTTATCAATAACTTTGTTTCCAGAGCTACTATCACCGAATTCACACGTAACAGTTTCCTTATATTGTACTCCATTGAACTATCACACTTCTGCTGCTTGCAATAATTCTCTTTTCCTTCTTGTCAATAACCAGTTTTCTCCTCCCCTTTCAGGAGAACCGGTTGGCACATGGATCTACAGACGCTGAGCTTTGTTTTCTTATTCATTTCTTTCTGATTCAGAAGTGTCCTGTCACGTAAGCAGTAAATTCCTTTTTCCATCTGCAGTCTCGCATTCAATTCATCACCTCTGTCACCATTGCTGTAAAATATATTTCTTACCTATATGTCTAATCTGCGATGTATTTTAAAATTTATCTTCACCTTTCTTCTGGGCACTAATAATTATTATCGACTTTGTTATTTCCGTGTTCAGAAGTAAATTCTGTGTTGCAAAACCTTTATCCACATTTGCAAATTTGTTTCTGAATTGACGAACCTTTTATTCTTGTCTAATAAGTCTGTTGGTTGGTCTGCTGCAGTACTCAAGTCGGTTATATTCTCTGTCCTCCTCCTCTTCCATATCTACCAACAACTTCAGTGGTTTTCTTTATATTTTGTAAAGAGCTCCAGCATTTCTTTCCTTTTTTCCTTCCTTCCGTCTGCTTCTTTCCTTCTAACATTCCATTCAGTATAAGTTAACAGCATTATAAATTTGCTAAGGATTTAGTGCTTGCAAATTCTTATATCATAACATAGACGTCTCCATTTTTTACTGTTGAAGACTTCACAAAAATTTAAACATTCTTGTTTATCTATTGTAATTAAATACGGAAAAATGTTTTCTTTATTTTCTACCATTGATATTACATAACATCTGCAACTCCAATTTACAGTAATGCGCCGTCTTCTTTTGTCATTTCTGTCATATGCGTAGTTAATTCTGAATCAACCTTGTCAGTCACCGCTGCCTAGCAATCTAGAATTCGGTAACTGCCTCATTTCGTTCTTCGAAGCTAGTGATATCTTTCTGTATTCAGTTAAGAAAGTTGTGTTTGTGGTTATAATTACAAACAGAATTAACACTGTTGCACACGACTATAGAAAAATTATTCCGGTTAGCGGTTTCAAGCTTCACAGCTCATCGTCAGATGCTGAGCTGACAGGACCGTTGTCGATCTGACGATGAGCTGTGAAACTTGAAAGCGCTAATAGAAATCGCTTTTCTATAGTGGTGCACAACAGTGTTAATTCTCTTTATGTATTCTTTACTCTTGTTGTTATATTTACATCTTACCTCAGTTCTTGCATAATCGCCACTGTAGAAAAGGCTTCAAAAATTTTTCCAACGGTTAACAATTTGCTACTTTGTTTTTGTTAATTGAAGTTAAAGTAAATCTTACGTTTATCCTGTTATTCTTGTTTACTTACCTACTTTCACCTGCAGCTTTTCCCTGTGAAAACTGCTGTTGCTCTATGACACAAGTTATATACGTGTACAGATCCATAATTTCAGAACTTTCATTGTAAAATTATTAGAACACCATAAATCAGTATTTATTTTTATTTATTTATATAAAACACAATTGTAACTCCTTCACTAACTCTGTCTTCATAATTACACGTAACACAGGGTAACAGAAACTTATAACATGCACTGATTAATCACAAACAAATTGTGAAACAAATAAATAAATTTTTATTTATTTTATTTTAAAACTTTTATAATTATCATAGCTTTGAAAGTAAACAATGTTCACAACCGGGAAAATTTTTATTTAAAGTCGACTGCAACGATTGCAGATTCATTTATGATTGCAAATTATAAATGTATTAACGAAAGATGGGTTTTATTTTGGTTTTTGTACAGATTATAACAAAAGAAAGTTTCACCAGTCTGGAAAGACTAGAGTCACTTGTAGTAACGGAGCTTTATAGGCTAGAAAGGTTTGACGCGGGAAGTCTGAGCGGTTTAAGCGTCCTGCAATCGCTGAGCCTGCCAAGTTGACCCCGGTTTGACAAGCACAAGTTCCCCCTGAGTAACGTTATCAACGGTGTGCCAACGCTGCGCAAACTGTCCGTCACCTTTGCTGAGGAGACGCTGTCGGATCAGTTGCGCGACATCTACACTCCCAAGCTGCGCCACGTGGAAATAACCGGCAGACACCTGAAGAACGTGGAACAGGAAGCGTTCGTCGGATTGAAAGAATGTAGACAGTTGTTGATACAGATACACAATACACATATAGAAGAGTTGCCTATCGGTCTGTTTGCCGTGCTGTCGACAGTTGTCCACCTCTCGATTGATTTGCAGAACAACAAACTGGCATCGCTGAGTCCGTCAACTTTTTACAGCAACGCAACCGCTTGGGAAAGCGTCGGCACAAAACTTATTGAAGGTAATATGCAAACTGTTTTACTTACAACTTATTTGTTTAAAAAGTTTTGCTTTTCATGTTCCCAGAGAATGTTACACTTGAAAGAATTACATAAGTTTATTTCTGTATAAACGGCGTCAAGAGTTCACCGACTATTCTACCATTCAGAAAACCAAAACCATAGTTCCATTGCAGCCTCTGCTTCATGTTCCTATAGACTAAAATATGCCCATAATACATTCAATAAACATTAATTAAACTATGAAAATATGCATCATTATATCACGTTGGTCGGGAAAGTAGTATTGTTTTATTTATATATGTATTATATTAAATATTCTATTTAATAATATAACTGACAGAATATATTTTATTTTTTCACTTCAGTAGTAATGAAATTGCTTTTGCTTGAATAGTGGTGTACATAGAAGAAGTTAAATGATGCATTTAAACAGTATATAATCCTATGTAGTACCAAAAACACAAAGGCGCCTATTACAAAATTCCAGGTTTTCCAATTCAAACGGAAACGTATCTGCACACACTATAAAAGTGCGAGGTAAGGTAAATCTTAAGATTTACCATTTCATGATGGTAAATGTCCGAAGATCCTTTTTAAATGTTAGCATTTTGGACTTTTACCAGCAGTTAGTGGTAAATGTAAAATTTACCGCTGCATTGTGGTAAAAGCGTTATATTTTTAATTTTAAAGAAATTTATAGTTAAAAATTAAAAAAAAAAGAATCATTTCCATAAAAAACCCATGAAGACTGAAGACGAAAAATAACGCATTACACTACTGCTTGTTTCTGAATTAAATTTATTTAGCGATGTACAATGAATTGAAAAACTACTAAAAAACATACAGTTAAAAATATATAATTTGATCAAATTAACGAAATTGACTTAAAAAGAATTTTGAAACACATTTGACGAAAGACATTTGAAACAATTTTAACCATTTTCTGAAAAAATATCATTTATAAACTTTTTAACCATTTTGTGAAAATGTAATCTTATTGACGAAAACAAATACGAGTCCCTTTCACTGGTTTTTTAGTCTAATAATTAATTGATACAAATAAATAAAAATTAAAGTAAAGTAATAAAAGTAAAATAAAGTACTAAAAAATTAAAAATTGCTTGTTGCAGCAGGGTTGACTGTTATGACGTTTAGAATTGCACAACAAATAGGAAGCTTTGTACAAACACTTCTTCGTAGTACACTTTTTTAAACAATTACATTTTTTGAATACTCCAACTAAAGGTAATATATTAATCACTTCTTAAACATTAACCTCTTCGCTTCCTACTTCTGCAACGCTAATACAATTTTCTGTACACAGCGTGAACTGGTTTCTAGTCTATAAAGATATAAGTTTGCCAATTGTGGTACCAAGTTGATAAAATTTATCATTTTCAATGTTCCGTACGACAGTTACAGTACACTCAGAACACCTTTGGCCGGTCTACGTCTGGCACTTTGACTCTCACATTCTGTCAAACTAATGGTTTAGCTACTTTTTTACAAGAGACAACTGCCATTTTTTCTGCTTGTTTTTGAAGTCCTTCGGCGGCTCTCTTTTGAAAGCGCTTCATTGTATCGATCCCGCTTGCTGTAGCGGTCACATCAGCGAGTGCAGCTTTTACCACAGCGCAGCGGTGAATCTTGACATTTACCACTATATGTTGGTAAAAGTCTAAAATACAAACATTTGAAAAGGACATTCGGACATTTACCATCATAAAATGGTAAATCTTAGGATACACCTGTAAATCTTAAGATTTACTTTACTTCGCACTTTCACACACACACACACACACACACACACACACATAACGTAAATGAATCGGTATAAGAACTAAATTCAAGTAACTTCCAGAGTACTCTCGTCGATTACTGTAATATCAGAAAAAGCCGTTTTTATACACTATTAGAACGTTCTCAACGGTGATTTAATAGATTTAATAATTTAAAATGTATTTATTAAATATGTAGTAAAATAATTAATAAATTTAATATATTGAAATAATATTTAATAAGTGATTTAATATATGGGATCTGTACTTCATTCAGTTTTCCTTGTTTGCAAAGACTCATTCGATAAGATACAGTACATTTCTCACAATTTATGATTCCTGCACAAATTGTATTAATTCTTCTCCATTCTGTTCCTCCTATAACCATGCGTTCTGACTGCCATTCTCACCAAAGCCGCTTTTTCTGTATCTACCCAGTTTTTCTGTATACCTCAAACCTCTTATTTTCTTTGAACGATACTCTTTGGTTAGTTGATTTGCTTCGAAATCAGTTCACGCCGTAAGTCTCAAGCAAGCAACCATTTACAAAGTTATTCTGTTTTGCAACTTTATTTGTTTATAAATTGTTTTTGCTTGTTTTGATATGAAAATTGTCTTCCTGTCGCTTTCTGGGTCTTAAGAAACATACCTTCCTATAGATTTGGAACTCAGTGTAATGAGTACCACTTGTAATCTTTCCATATGCTTTAGTGTCTAGTTGCAGTCCACCAGGGTCATTCATAATTTTGTTGATGCTAGTTATACTTTATTTAATATAATGTTGCATAAATTGACTAAAAGTTGAAAAATGTCTCTGTATCTATGCAAAGCACAATTGGTAGTATAGATAATTCTGTAACGTGTTTTTTATGGATAAGTTTAGAAGTTTTCATACAAATTAACGTTTAATATATTTCAGTTATGGCTTTACGGTAATTACTGTTATTTTGTTTTAGGAGGCCTGCTGCTTAAGAACAATCCTTGGCACTGCGACTGCGGACTAGTTTGGGTCGGACACTGGCTACGCCGCTGGCTTCGAGAATCGCTGCAGATACACACTGTACCACTGGAGGCGGCGCAGCACATAGTGGCCGCGAGTCGCGAGGCATCGTGCACTGACCCCAGAACAAACCAGCAAACGCCGCTGCTTGACCTCTTCCCGGAGGACCTCAGCTGTCACGCCAGTGCGCTTAGTACTGCCGCCATTCCTCTGTGGTTTAACAGAGTTAGTGAGTGTCTAGTGAGGACGTTGGTTGCTGTCCTGGTGTTTGTGGTGCAGCGAGTCGACTTATGATTTATGTAGTGCAATCGTTTTGTCTAATCAGACGAGTTTATAACAATTTTTTTGTGATTAATCATTGCAAGTTATAAGTTTCTGTTACCCTGTGTTACGTGTAATTATGAAGACAGTGCTAGTGAAGGAGTGACAATTGTGTTTTATATAAAATACGTTTAAACAAATATGAAATAAGAAATGTGATGTGTTAGTCGCTGTTATTTAACTAACGTTATTTCTTATGCGAAAAACAACAGTCATAATTACGAGTATATTGTAACTAATTTTCCTATAAGCTACTTGACCCATAATAATTGGTATTTTCTATTAACACGATACTTGTATTTGTTCTTTAATAGAACTTTGAGCAAAGAGAATAAAAGTAAACTTTATTGTTTTGACCACATTTTAGGAATTAACTATATTAAAACCTACTTATTGCTGTCTTGAATAGTAGATTATATTATACCAAAATGACCTCACAATATATTTTATGCTTTCTTTTGTCCGACTCCGAAACACCGTATATTCATGTAAAATATTAATTCAATTTGACCAGTCTGTAAGGCAGCTGTCGATTGTTTACAACTTTTCTTACTGAAATGGGTAGCTCTCCAAGCCGCCGCTTCTGAAAAATTTTGTAAACAAACAAACGCTGTTTCTGGCTTACTTATTTTTAATAAAACTCTGGAAATTATAACTTTTCGGTTATTGTCAAAGTACCTTATGTAACAGCTAAGCTATTTATTCAGTTACCTAAACACCATTATATAGTAACATTACATTCAAAGTAAATTTGATCATATTATTTTCACGTTGCCATCATTCTCCTTCTTCAGTCTCTCCATGTTGCACCTTCATCATCTCGTCCTTGCTGTACCAATTCTGCTGTCCTCGCTTTTTGCTTTTGGATGATTGTTTATTGCCAATTGTTCTGGACTTCGGAATTTTCGGGGCTCATCACAAGTAGGTTTATACTTTCTTTCAAAATCTTAGAATTTTTTCTATTGCACAAACAATTCCTCTCGTATTCTTAATTATATATATATATATATAATTTATTTAATATTGTAAATTTCTTTACCTCAAGATGTTTCTTCCTTTATTTGGTACATGTTTCAAAAATTCTCTTTAGTTGAAGAAATTTAGAAATAATAAATAAATTATATATGCATCAGGAAATATAATGTAGCAAAAAGTGTTTGAATATATATATGTGTGTGCGCGTGTGCGTGTTCGCTTTTTTGTGTGTGTGGGCATCTCTTGACCAACTTCAGAGAGATACATTCTTTTCTGCCTGCGTCATACCCTTAGCTGTTGGTTTCCAATATTGGGGCCGTACAACAGAGTAGACACTGTCATTACAAAGTAACAAATAATAACGATAAATATATTTATTTTAGCTGATACTAAATATATGTAGCTATAATCCAATTGTGGCTAGCATTGAATAAACGCTGTCGTAATTTTTAGACGAAACGTACCTCATTAGGTAAAACTGATTTCGCCAGTAATACAACATTTTAGGCCGTTTTACATTTGTAGTTTGCAAAAACCAAATTCTTATACAAATATCTAGGTACAAAACATGAAGCTATTACAACAGATTTTCAAGTCGGTTCTCACAAAAAGAAATTGTAAAGGAAATCATTTATACAATATACACCAATATATTAAAAAATCAACAACCCAATTATTTACCATCCGAAATTTTACAATACTTATATTTTAATTCCAATATCACATAATCCTTTTAAAATTCTAATAATATATGTGAAGTATTATAATTTATAATATGATTACACTACATTTATTCTATGTAGTAAAATACTACGATAATATTTACTAGAATTAAAAAGAAAACCGTTAAGAGACAATAGAATATTAAACAACGTTTCATATATATCCTGAATATTTAAAAAGAATCTACAAACGAATTATTCAAAAATTTATTTTGTTTTATGTGGAAAGATTATTTTATACAGGTAAATATGCAACTATATTTTAATTACAGAATAATACAACATTTTTGATGCCTCTTTAATATGGAATTTTAGGACATCAATTCAGTGATCTTCTTATTAAGTGGTAACTGTTCATTATCTACTAAGATGCGTCAAATCTGATAAATTTGATTTTTTTTTAATTGTATAAATCTCGTAATAAACCGTTTCAAATATAAATGGCAAAACTTTTACTATACCATATTGAGTAGTTCTATAAAACGCAGAGAAATATAAAAATAAAAAAAGTTATTACAAAAATATCACGCTCTTTGCGGGTCAGGTAGCTTATTTGAACTAATACATAACTGCAATTTTATAAAGCAAACTTTTCAACCCGTAGACTCGTTAAACAGGATGTGCAGTGTACCATACTTATCCTACAGTTTAACAGAATCATTAATTAGTATGGATTTCACAAATAAAAACTTGTGTACATAAAAGGCATATGTAAAAATTATGAAAATTAAACACACGTCTGTTGGTGTGATATCGTCAAACATGTCAGTAAATAATCTTGTAACATATACGTTGTTTGGTAGTGAGATAATGATATTGAATTTAAAATGATATTAGCAATGGAAGACAGTAGTTACAGACTTGGTAATTGTTAATTCTGTCCTAATTTTTTTACACAGCAGCAAATAAAAAATGTATTACATCAGACTATTTAAATAAAGTTATGATATTTTCTTATTTGCATGACTTTTGTTTTGTGAGTCTTGACAGATTTAAGTTTGGATTATGAGTCAGCAGATGATCGCAACGAGATGGCAACACGGATTTTCAGTCCATCCAAGCCTAAACGCCGATTTACACTAAAAGCTTTACAAAGATTAGTTTTCTAAAAACCGAATTAGGTTTTAATAGTTTGGTTTGTAACATTAAGCTAATGTAAGCGTTGGTTACTGTTACGCTTCTAAAATTTAGCGCAACATGCCGAAGGCATAATGCTGTAGGGAAAAATGAAAATAAACATAATATTTTTTCGTCAATTGGGATTTCCTTAATATAAGAAGACTATGAAAAATTTAAGTTTTTAAATAAATTTTGTGGCGGCTCAGTAGACCAGTAGTTACTAATCTACAGGCCCCGGGTTCGATTCTTGGGCCGGCATTATAAAATCAAAGTGCGTTTTTCAGCCCCCAGGTCTCAAGCCTGTTGAAAATGAGTACTTAGAATAGCATCCTGGAGATAATAATAGGCGGCTGAAGCGTAGTGCTGGCCACACTGCCTTCAATGTATGCCGTACGGCTCACATACGGCAGCCTACCCTGCCTGACTCCTAAGCTGCTTTGGTGGTACACATGGGAGCAATTATTATTAAATAAACGTTTGTCCGATATGTTTAATCAACAAGTCACTTGACCAAAAAGACAAGACGAATTATGCACGTACGCGTTATGAGCTGGCTGAGATAAGAGGGACAGAAACTTTTTCCGGCAACTGATGCGGAAAACAGAAAGACAGGACACAGCTAAGCTAAGACTTCTGTGTCTCTCACTCAACACATTTAAATAATAAGGTCTATTATTTTTCTAAAATTGCATTAGCCAATTTCAATATTAACCAAATTAATGAACACTAGATCTCATTATCGTTGAATATCAAATGGTGTGAATATTACAATAATTGCACTTAAACAGTAATACACTTAAACAATGGTATAATTTTGTCGTCAGTTTATAAAAAAAAAATTGTTATTCAAATAAAATGAAAGGAAACGAAAGATATCTGCTGTCTGAAATGCCGATAACAGTACTCAGGCCCTTATTAATTCGTCATGAGCTTTCTTGGTCTTCTGTTCTAAGGACAGTTTATGAAGTAAACAAACGTTTTTTCGTACATATAAACAACACGGAGAATCGAGACTGTGTGATTTTTAAACTGTGGGAGTATACTATACTGAAACACTATACTATATTATTAAAATAACGATGCTTAAACTGATTCCTAGTCTCCGTCGCTTTCTGGGCCCTGCGAATATTAACTTTCCGATGACTTTCATTTGTATTTGGCCTTCAAAATATTCATTCTAGAATGTATTATTGTATTTCTGGATAGTATTATCCTTGAAGTGCCAAAGCATTGGACACAGATGACTTTGAACATTTTCCAAATTTGGCAAACTATAATTAAAGATAATTTTCCTAGGAAGCCTGAAAGGAAGCCTGTGAAGAAAGACTTTGATAAACTTTAGGAAACCTTTACCTTTACCAATATTGCCTTTAACTTTAGAAGTGCTTTCAAGCTGTCCTGGACAGTTCTATGCATAATGCAACTCTATGTTTCTCGTGTATGTGTGTGTTATACACTACGCGCAGCTGTGTGTGTTTAACAAACAGTAGACTGTCAAGTTGATTGCCGACTGAACACATGAAGGTAGGTAATCTAGCTTACTTACTTCTAAGTGTTTTGTAGCTCATTTAACTGATATTCCTATGCGACTGTGTCTGGATTCTTATGATAGACTATAAGTAATATGTATTTCCTTGTTCTAGCAGTATTTGCTGAAGTTAGCTACTAATTCCTAGTTTTGTAAAAAGGTTGCTTTTTAAAAGTCAAATGAATATACCATGGTTTCGTTGCATACCATAATCAACGAAATCATATTCATAATCAAATAGATCACACAAATAACCATAACTTTAAACTTGCAAAGTAATATGTATTATTATTACAATTAATATTAAACCTACAACTGTAAATTTGCAAATTAACAAACCATCATTAAATATAAACGATGCAATATAAACAAATTGTACTTAAAATTGCAGGCTAATATTCGGCTGAATATATTAATTCGCAAATGGACAATAATTGATATATGAAGCACACAAGTATTTTTACATGTATTTGTAAATAATATATTTTAAAACACACAAAATATATACGCATAAGTTCTTACATATTATATAAAATCTAAATAACACTGATTGACTCACTCATCACAATTTCACAGAAATCACAAGGTCTAGAATCATGCCATCAATTGATAATATTTCTTTTTAGTCACTGGCGATGGATAAAAAACATTTACTGCAAATTCAACGTCTAATGTTAATAAGAAGGTTAAATTAATTCAACGTCATGTACTTACATGTTCCTCTCTGTAAGGAAATATAAACACAAAGTTTTTGATACTTCCCTTCGATTTAAACGGAAAAATAATGTATGATTAACTTAATGCTGACTAAATACACTCACTGACCCACTCATAAGAATATCTCGGGAATCCTGAGATATAGAATATTCAAATTTTAAACAGTGCTTTGTATTATGACGTAAACACTTACTAAAATATATTTGTTGAAAATGTGTAAGTGGTTACGAAAGGCTTAAAATTCGAAAGGTGTGTCACAAATTCATGCCTGTCCTTATTGGCATTGTCAGAAAGGCAGAAAGGTATGATATTTATCTCTATGCTCTTTGTGCCCTTTATGACTTTTTAAAGTTGACCATGTCTATGATCTGTAACTACAACTTAATTGGAACTCGCTCTGCATGTTTAAATGCTACTGAACAAACTCAGTCTCGCTCTTTACCAAGGACATGCAGACTCGTAACGATAGCTATCGTCAGTACTTAGGTGTATTATTTTAATCGTTTGGGACGTTTCAAATAAATTTTCTAGTGTTATAAACTTAGTTAATTTAAGACATTATGTGTGCTTTTAAAAGTGTTAAATACCAAATATAATATTAAAACCGCTAGCAAAACACTGGTAACTTATTATTATACATGTTGCACTGTGTAACTGCTGGGAAGTATCAATTTATCTATGCAAATATGAATGTATTAAAAAATGTTTTAACAATGCTAACAAAGTCATGAACTAAAATTTAAGCAAATATTAAAACAAAAGTTATATTATTATTGTCAAAGTATTATAGTATACTTATGATTATGTATTGTGATTTGGAAAAGGGAATTTCATTTTATAGAGCATAACCAGAACTCCTAAGTAAAAAAGAGGCGCCGACAATGCATCTTAAATTGTACAACCCCCGGCCACACACACACACACACACACACACACACACACACACACACACACACACACACACACACACACACACACACACACACACACACACACACACACACACACACACACACACACACACACACACACACACACACACAGGTAGACCCACCAACAACTATAACAATGTTAGCGACGGACACAGTTGTAAACGTAAAGGTCAATTGTTCTACATGAATTTCAAGCATTCGGCTAATTCATAAAAAGTAATCTGTTGTGGATACCAAAATAAATGAAGTATATCACGCTTAATTCAATTTTGTTTTGTAAAGCAACTAATTTTTTAACCCTAATGTGACAGATTTTTTAACAAAATTTAAGGTCCCTAGAGTGTTATTTTAAAATTATCGTGTTTAAGTTGTTAGACTATATTACCATGTTTTCATTTATACGTTGATTTATTCAACTAAAAGTGTGATTTTAATAAGTGATCATACATTTACAGAATAACAAATACAGAAATACCTTTTTCAAAGTTTTTACAACATAAAAATACCAACAAAATAAATAAAGTTTGCTTTACAATTATGGAAAACGTGAGAAGCGTTCTGAAGATTTGTCGGTTTTGATTCTTTTCAGTTCACTAACAAAAATGTTGTTTCAGGAAAGCTAATGAAACTACAAGGCTTACTTTATATCTTGCTGTTCCTGGCACTATTAGTCGCATTCCATAACATTAAGATGCATATGTTAGTATGATGTCGAAATAAATACTGTATATACTTGTTATGTAACTGTTAGTACTGTATCTATCAAAATAAGTACTGTAAGTATGATGAAATCTAATAGTAATAGAGGTCGACTGTTTCATAGATACCTTTCATATTATCACAATGATAACGCCGGAGAGGAAACGTCCACTTGTGTCCAAGTAGTTACACACTTGCAAACCAATAATAAATTATAAAGCTACAAAGCTACTGATTAATTTATATATTAATTAAACCCTTTAAACTACTGATTGCTTAAGTTCATTTTTGCAAACTTTATTTTAAATTATATTTAGGCGACCGTACCTTTATTCTGTTTCTCATATTTGAAGTAAGTCTAGCTTCATCAGAAATGTATTAGTTCTATATATTTTATATGCGTGTAGCACCAACAAAAGAAGATGTCTCTGACAGCGGGACATTAATAAACCAAGAATATGATTCAAAATTTAAAACAAATAAAAGAGACCCAAAATCAAATGTTAATTGCAAATTAATTTAATTAACTACACACACGCACGCACACACACACACACAATCAAAAGACACATTAGTTTTTATTATATAATATGTTATTCCGTTTAAACAACAAAATAATACCTATTATCTATTACTAAATACGACGTAAAACAATTTAAAGGCAATTGGTTAAAATAATTTTACCAATATTATTAATTACTTCATTAATTATTGAAATTATAATCCGTGCTGTAAGGCCGTGGTCTTCCATATTCTTCATGCCGATAGGTGTTAATCACTCGACGAGACGTTTTGGCCTCACCTTTGAAGGCCATCTTCAGTGTAAGGATTTCAAAAAACTGACAAGATATACGTCAGTATAACCACAGTACTGTGGCAAAGGCTGAGGTACGTCAAGATGTACGTTGCATCCCGGATAATTATGTTAATAATCATGACAATGACACCGATTTATTAGTTATTTTATACTAAAGTGGATCAAATTTAAAAGAAATTTCATGAGAAAGTTTTGTTAAAATAATATATATATATATATAAATGATTACAGGACAAATTTTCTAATTACCTTTCTTATCATTTACATATTTTTAAAAATTGCAATAGCAGTTTTTTAATATCTTCTAAAACAATTTCTTGGACACACTCCTAGCCAATTACGCACCATAATAGGGAGATCCAAAGCTGTCGAGTGAAGTTTTTTTTTAATTTTGCTTGAGTAGTAGCAGCAGGATGGGGCCGGGAGTTATTGTGAAGAAGCAAGGGGCAGCGGATTGTAATCCCACACTTAATGGACTGATAGCCCTTTTTAACCTTTAGTAAGAGTTAAGAGAAGTTAGCAGCACTTACTGTTCTTTGTCCAAATAAAATTTGACGGACTGAACACATTTAGCATCTCAAAAGACAGTCATGACAACCTTGTCAGTCAGCAAAGACGTTTTCAGGTTTCCTGGTGTTGTTTCACCTCTTACATGCCACTGTCGTATACTCGACTTATTGGTTTTACGAGTACAGTAGTGTATCCACAATTTGTCAGTTGTAAGAATACGCATCAAAAATGAGTCTCACTCTGCTGCAATGCGATCCAGAATCCGTTGGCAAAATCTTACATTTTACAGCTTTCTGATCTGCATTCAAAATTTTTGGCGCCGACATTGTAAAGATTTTCCAAAATTTTGTAACATCAGTACAATTTTTCTAGTAGTTTTCTCCACACGTCCATAACTTTTAGAAGTTATTTCACTCATATCACGACCAGCTATTTGTCGATCATCGGGAATAATGTGTTAAACATGCAAAACGCTCTGCAGCGCAATGCTGTTTTGTGGGACGACGTGCGTCAGTGAAGAGATTTGTTGTAGACGTCAGCCTTCCAAAGTGTATCATTTCTAATTCCTTTCGCAATGTGCGCTAAGTTTCAGCTGGTTTTGCACCTTTGCATGTGTAAAAGCTTAATAACTACATGCTGCGCAACGGACACTGCACCTTCTGTTCACTCATCATGACAAAAACAAACAAATGTAGAAAGAAGCACGCAGCGCAGCAGACGTCTAAGCACTGCTACCTACTGATCACTCTTGCCAATGATAGGCCTAACGTGGGTTAAACTGTCTCGTACCATTTTCGAAAGTCTCGTTTACATTTGATCGACCAACATGTTTATTTGTCTGTATTCGTAGCTTTAACAAAAATTTTGTAATTTAATAAAATAAGTAAACCAAGAAAATTTGGATTTAGTAAAATCCGAGTCAAACAAATGCTTAAAATTACAAATTCTATGGAAATGCTTATATGCTTTCGTAAGTTGCTATTTAGACATATTTTAAACAAACATACAAGAATTTTGTTTTTAATAAAACGATTAAATATTTAAAAGAAATCCACAGCATTCAGGAGAATATTTAAAAAAAATTTTTAATTAGATCTTAGGTCCATATCTAAAACTTAGTATGTAAGCTTAGTACGTATCAGGAACATAAGCCTTTATAGTTAGCCTTGTTAATACTGCACCATTGGTTGTTAATATAGAAGTCACCAGTTGTATATCACCAGTAGACATACAAGTTCAAACTCCTCTATTCAGTGTAAAGGATTAAAATGTTTATGTTAATTAACGTTATCAGACATAATATTGTTACGACAGTTACACGAATTGTCGTGTAGTACAGTGGAAACAGAGTAACTGACACCAGATGAAGTGTCTAACTACAGCTTTGATTAGATTCAAACAACTGGTAGAAATAAAAACACTCCCATACGATTTTTTCTGTCAAAATTTGTGCAACACTCAACAATAATTGTCACCTTATTACAATTCAGCGCTAACACTATTATACTCATACCGTAAGTTGCAATAGCAATCACTCCGAGACGCACTATAAAGACCCTGGTTAAAAATTAAGTTTTATCGGGCGAGGGCTTGTTATTTATACCCCCATGTGACTCCAGAATATGCTATCATTTTCCGATAAACGAACCAAGAAATGTTCCGTACTTACAAGTGCTTTGAAGCTCGTTAGCAATTGTGTCAATGTCCGTGTATGAACAATTACCAGCCAGAATGATCGCCAGTGTTTGGATCGCGCGTCTCGAACAACTTCGTCCCTTGCGTAATCAACGCGTGTAAACTGTCACGCAGTTTTCTTCATATGAAAGTAGCAATACTTAGGCAGATTTAAGCACATCCCCCTGGAAACGTAGATGTTAAGAAGAAGCAACAGTAGTGGTTGAAACAATGAAAGAGAGTACAGAATGAAACAGAATACCGAGAATGGAACAGAGTAGAATACCGAAGGAAGCTTGTGAATACTGACAGCAAGGAAATCTAGGCTGGTAAATTTTAATAGTCCTACGCATCTATATTGCCTCTTAACTTTTTTTAAGTGCTTTATTTACATCTAATAAGCTAACGTCTAATAAGCTTATGTCTTCGTAAATTTATATTTGGTAGAAGTTTATATAACAGATATTAAGTAAGCAGGGAAGTAAATGAGAACATTGCTAATAAATATTTACTTCTGGCACTGTCACCTTCAATTCAGTCCCCAATGTAATCACCGTTTTGATTATTCTATATGTTTATATTGTATACAGTAAACACATACTCTAATTGTATATTGCATTATATATTATGTTATTAGTATACATGTCTAGTTTAACTTGTAAATTGCTAGACGTAAAGATTACTATAAATTATTTGTAACTATGCATTAACTATACCTTGTTTAGTTGCAAATTATAAGAAGACAGATCCAATCTTTGATCTCCAATTAATTACCTGGGTGATCCAATCGTACAGTTAATCATATTGTTAAAATTGTCTCCAATATCGTCTTGTTGTTCGGTGACAACAGAATTACAGACAACAATTAAGTCATTAATTACAAACTTTATTTAGACAGAAACAGGTGTTATAAATCAACAAAACACTCTTAGACAATAATTGATGTTAAATTGGCCAGGACACAAAAATTGCCACCTCATTACAATTTCGAACGAATTAACACAATGATCACTTCCCAATAAACTGTCACAATAAGTAAGTCTCCACACTCTGATATCGTCAGATCTAAAGCGAGCTGACCGCCGCTGGATGCTTATAATTATACCCTGTTGAGATTCCAGAAAAGTCAGCTAGAACTGTGTCAGTGTCTGGTCTGGAACACAGCGCGCTCCACTGTCTGCCTGGAACGGCCTCCACTGTTGACGTAATGGTAAGTGTTACGTAGGCTAATTGTAGTTCATCTCAAATTCAATAGAAAATATCACACAACCCTACCATCATAACTAGTGTTCTTCTTCCATACCTGCTGTTTATTCACTGCCAATGTTATTTCTAGAGCTGCCATAAGTAACGAAACAGTTATCAAGAATAACAAAACATATGTGTAACTAAACCAAGTGTCTATTTTATATATGTAAATATTGTTGGCATGTTCTACCAAGTAAAAGATGATAATATTATTACCCCAAAAATACATTAGTTTACAAACCTCCAATCGAAAAGCGTAGGCCTAGTAATTAATTTCTTGTGTCAAAAATATGTCTCAAGTTAGATGGCTTTATTGTCACAACAGCGCGCGCGCACACACACATACAGAAATAATGAAACATAAATATGTACAAACATAAAAATGTTTAAACGTATACATATATATTTTTACGTCTCGCGGGTATTAGCTAAAGTCAAAGTACCTTTTTGCGATCGTCACTTATGAATTATATTTACTAATGTTCAAATCAATCGGATTTGAAGTTTACCAAAAGAAACAGAAATCGAGTGTGTGTGATTTGGTAGAGATTAAGGAAGTTGTTTAATCTTAGTTAGAAGAGAGAGTAAGAACAATTTGGTTACACCCAGATTATACAATTTCTTATTTTTAAAATTCGCTATTCATAAGATCAGCTGATTTTGACAACAACCTCAAAATGTTACGTTAACCAAACACCACGGTTCGGTAATACTCCCCGGTGGATAGTCCTCTTCTTGGCTTACTGAAAATCTACAACAACTACCCTCTACAATAAAGAATACACGATTGATTATTTAACATAAAATATTCAGAGTATTTATTTGTATAATACACTGATTTCCTCTTCTTCCAGTATACAAATATTATAATCGATCTTTTCCAGTCAATAATACATTGGATGGATTTAGTTATGTAAACATTTGAATTATCATAAAATATATTTTTATGATTTTTTAATTGTATCCTTGATTAGACATTAAACAACATATAATTCATTTTTATTCATTTCCCCAGGGTTAAGGGTAAGTTCTTTGTGTTACGAGACGGTCAGAAATGAATAATTATATACTACGCTTTACAAGATAAAAATTAATAAATTTCGAATTTTTGGTTTATTTCATAGTATGTAGTTCCGGATTTGTCCGCAAGAGTGCAGATTATTTCTTTATTATACACAGGGAATCATTTACGAAATATTGTAACTGCACCACAATTTGATATGAGGTTTTCTTGGTTAATAAGGATTAATAACTTTTATATTACCTCTTTCCTCGAAGTTTTTACTTGAATGGAGCCGTTTCTAGTGTTGTAGTTCTAGTTGTTTTGTAATTTCGTTGAAGGTCCCTAAGATACAATCTCGCTAAAAACTCGAAGTGCGGTTCAGCTAGGCCAGATCTTGGAATTGGTTATTTCACTTTTTTATCGGGTAAAGCACGTTATATTTGATATCTGAAGGAGTTTGAGCATAAGGTGGATACTGTGAGTTAATTTTTATTCCATTTTTGCACCGTTTCTGAAAGTTTTAAAATGGTTTTAATACAATTTTCGTGACATCACTTTTCTCAACCGAACGGTTTCCAATCGTTTAACAATTAATTCATATGTTGTTATATCGTTACTCATAGTAACCAATAATTTTTATATCCTTTTTTATTGGTGCCTCTTTTTACTTTTGAGTATATAGGCTGTTTTTAATTATTATTAATTTATTTCTTATTTATAGAAAAATAATTCTTTTTAACTTTAGTTTATTATCCAATTTGATTTATTTTAGGTTTTCCGTTTATTTTCTTATTACCTTAGATATATGTCTTTAATATTATTATTTCCTTTAATTGAATTTATATATTATTTATTAATTTCTTATAGTATCCTTACACTGCACTATTTTCTTCTGCCATTTTTCTCATACAGTACTATTTTATTTTTTATTATCATCTTATATTTAACTCTTTTATTTTTAACCCTGGGTTATCTTGTATTCAAACATAATTATTCTATTAAATATAAAATTAAACCTAGGTACTAAATTTTAGTTGCCTACACAATACAAATCATACAATAATTAAACAAAATACATAACTGATTAGTAGCAACACAGTCTACTATTATAATCAATTGTTTCTACATCTACAGCAGAAGTCCGTAAGATGCTCCCTTCAAAGTCACTTATTTACTCACTGGGTACACTATAACTCACTTGTTACACTTTATATCAATTAAATATAGTTTATAATGTTTGGTGATATAAAGTAATTTAGAGATATTTATATTTTACCCATTTCTGACCTTTATGGTAGGATAATTAAGTTATCATTTTTGTGACTGGGTTATGTAACGATACATAAAGCCCCCCCCCCCAATAGAACAAATTTATTTTCGTTTTACTTGCTTACAAAATAAATTGTTGATTGCTTCAATTTTCATATCTGGTTTTATTCTTCGTGATATCGTTTCATTTCAGACTGGTTGTAAACTCCTTTTATTCGGTTATTGTTAATTGCTTTGATTTCATATGTATTATTCCCCTTCACCTGTGTTATGATGTAAGGTCCAGTATAAAGTAAAAGTAACTTCCTGGCAATACCCTCTATAGAATTGGGTAGTTGTCTATTTTTTATTAATACATTATCTCCCATTTTGTATGTATCTAACCTTTTCCTTTTATCTTGATCCCTTTTTTGTTGAAGTTCCACTTTATGCAACAATCTGTTGTGCATTTCGACTTTATTGAACTCCACTCTCTCTCCTGGAGGAAAATTTATTAACGATGTGATTTCTCTTGGTGGTGGTTTATCAAACATTACCTGATAAGGGCTGGTTCCGATAGTGTCATGGTATGACCAATTAAGGAAAGTCTCTGCTGGTTCAATGTACTGGCTCCATTTTTTATGTTCTTGGTGACAGTATGTACGTAGAATTCTACCAACTTCCCTAAATACGCGTTCGGCAGGATTACTACTAGGGTGGTATACTGATGTTTTGTATGTCCTTATTTGCCATTTCCTCTTTTCTTCTTTCCAACTTTTACCTCGAAATTAAATATTGGAATTTGGCTGTTACTTCTGAATAATTCTGTTGAAATTTCCTATAATAGTTGCAGATCCCCAGAAAGGATTGTAGTTGTTTTAAGTTTTTTGGTTTAGGAAAATCTTGGATAGCCTTTACCTTCTCAGGAGATGGTTTAATTCCAGTAGCGGACAGAATGAATCCTGAAAATGGTAATTCATGTGTGATAAATTTAGATTTATCCAGTTTCAAAGTTATATTATATTTTAACAGTTTATTTAACACTGTTTCCACTGTATTACAATGTTCCTCCCATGTACAAGACGTAATTAATATGTCATCAACATATATTGTAGTAAAATCTAAAACATCCTTACCCAAAATTTGAGCCATGCATTGGATGAACACGGCCACAGAATTTACAAATCCGAAAGGCAAACGTTTAAAATGATAATTTCGTCCTTCGAATATGAACGCAACATATTGTCTGCTGTTAGGGTGCAACTGTATTTGCCAATATCCACAGACTGCATCCCAAGTACTCATGTACTTACATCCATAGAATTTTTTCATTATTTCTTCAATCTCACCTGGAGACGTGCGATCGTTAATGAGCATTTTATTCAACTCCCGAGCATCAAGGCATAGTCTTACTTGACCATCTTTCTTCGGTATAGCTACCAATGGGCTAGTATACGAGAACTACTTCTTTCAATTATATCTTCCAATATCATTCTTTGAATTTCTTTTCTTGCTGCCTCTTTCAAAGCTTGAGCAATGAGGTATGACCCTTTATTAAAATTTACATTTTCTTTGAACTTTAGTTCACACAAGAAATTTTTTGCTTTTCCTGGTGACTCTGAGAATTCTGATTTATATTTATTATAAATTTTTATAAGCTGTTATTTTTGTTCTACATTAATTATTTCCTGGGCCTGCCTATTTTGAAACTCGATTATCTCTTCTATCTTCTCTTGCCAAATCTTTGATTCTGTTACTTCTGTATTTTTACCTAGGGTTAATCTATTATCCTCCCTAATAAAAAATGAGCTCGGACACTGAGGGGCACTTTGGCTACCAATTATCTCAGCCGCTAACTCACCTTCTTCTGTGCTCAAGGTTACTATACCCCTGGCCAGATTTATAATTGCAGTGTGTCGCCGTAGCATATCACACCCTATTAACACCCTAAAAAGTAGCCCTTAACTACTAAAAATCCCATAGGTATTCCTATTCCACTAGTAGTAACATTCAAAGACACTTGTTTTCTGATTTTTTTTATTTTGCTTCCCGGTGGCGCCAATAATTGTTAAATTATTAATTGGTAAAGTAGGTATTCTCTCAGTAGTTAGTTCAGTAATCCGGTCCAGTTCTAATTGATCAATAATTAAAATATTTGCTGCTGTATCAATCATGGCCTCTGCTAACACTCCATTTAATTTTATTTGTATATAGACTATATCATTGTTTGATGATGATGACACTTTAATTGGTCTTTCTTCCATTAACTCTGCCTGTATATTTAAAAAAAAATGATTTCTGATAATTGTTATTGTTACAACACAAATAAGCCAAACCCCGTACCAGGGATAAAAAAGATAATTCTTAATATAAAAATACTTCATATATAATAAAATGTTTAAAAATGAATAAAATATAAATATTATGACACGACGAACGACGATATTACCCAACCCAAGTGATTGACCCAACACAGAAACACAAAGAAGGGAACCACGAAACATACACAGAGAAAGAAGGTGATTGACCAAACAATTAGGAACTAACAAAGGAAGATAAGGAACCAGAACTAAAGAAGAATCAAAGGAAGGGAACAAATCCCTACGACTAAATAGAAATTAAACCAGATGAGAAGAGGAGAACCGAACCAAGATGAAGACAATTGAAGAAGATGAAGAAGAGGAAGAATGAAGAGTAGACAGGTTAAACCCAAGGAGAAAATAACACACATATAAAGGGGAGAAATAGTAGACTCAAAGATAGAATACTGTAAATAAACCCCAAATTATTATCGACTATTGAAACAAATAGTATTGTTGTAATTGAAATAACTTATGTACCTATTTTAAAGACAAAAGACAATTGTTAAGTAACGTAGTGTAGAAAAGTACACTAACACAATTAGGAAGGAAGGTTAGATTTAATGAAAAATAAATAACCTAATATTATTAATAATAAAAATTATGCTGTAAAGAAATAGTGAGAAATAATAGGAGAAAAGTATAGGGATTACCCATTAAGTAACACTCAATACAAACAGTGAACCAAAGTAAAGTGCAATAGTGAAAGTGTAAATACCCTAAAAATAGTGAAAGTGTATCAGTGATAAACCTCCATTAATTAAAGGTGAAGGTGATACAGGGAAATAGTTATGTTAAGCAATAAAAATGTAATAATAAATAAGAAAACACTTTATAAAGCATTGATAAACAATCAATGATTTGAGTGATGTTGTGAACATTTATATAATTAAAAATAAGTAAAAGTAATATTTCAAATAAATATAAATGAAGCATGTAATATTATTCAGGGAGAAAGCCCAGACAAAAACAGTTTGTATTAACATGGTATGGAGGAGATAGTAGTATAGAAATAAGGTTTTGTTTTAAAATTAAGAATACAATGAATAAAACACCCCATGTTGAAAGGGGAAATAACTTTCATAAATTTGCAAGAAGTGATGATGTTTATCACTCAAAGTAGTAACAAAAGAATGAAATTAATGTTAAAACTAACAATAACTAGTAACTTATAAAGAATAGTTTGTTTCAATGTTATGAAGAGGATATGGCTGAAGGGAACTTGCAGTCCATAAGCCTAAGTATTATATTTTAAAATATGTGTAATGAAAACTGTATTGAATAGTAATTAAAACACAAACAGGATCAACACACAACACAAACAATTATGATAAATAAGTGAAGCCCATCAGGCTGAATTAAAAATGTAATTTAAAAGAAATCAACCAAAAACCATCATGGCTACTCTTGACTATGAAAACATCTAACTGTCAGACACACACAAATGACAATTGTAACAATTTCACAAGGAACTTTACTAATCTAAGACCAGTAAATGGTCAGTAATTATATGTAAACCATTTTAAGAAAGAAATGTTCTTATAAAAGCTTAATTTAAGAGAGATATGTAATTTATCAAATGTCAAATATTTAGACTAAAGTTAATGTACAATAGAATATGACCTTATGAGGTATCATTTTAAACTTTGAAATGAAAGAAATATAATAGAGATATTATTTATTACCCCAAAGGAACGATAAAGGAATAAAACCATTAAGAAAATACTTAATAAATTTGAATAAAAATTCAAATCTCTTAACAATACTTTGGAAGGAGGCCTTAACCAATCAAAGGATTGCTGTTACCATAGTAACGGGCCGTTGAATGAGAATTTTCCGTTAAAATTATTAGACTTGAAGAAACGAAGCGTGGGTAAGCGGCACGCAAAATTGTGATGATTGAAATTTTACTTTAAATAGTTACGAAAATTTTCGGAAGTTAACCACGATAACCAAAGACGAATAGAGGCCGAACTACTAAGATTAAACGATGTCCTGGAACCAAATTGAATAAATTAATTAACAGAAATCCCAAGTCAAGATTTAAAAAGATGTCTGAAGCCTAAAACCAGTCCAAATTTGCAGAATATCCACTACCCCAGATGACAACATATCAACACTGTCTGAACTGATAAGTATCAAATAAATTCCTTTCTCCCAAAAACCAAATTACTTTAAATATTTCTCAAAGGATCAAATTTCTCACTATTGAACAAATATAATTTTCTTTCAAAGGTTTTAATGCATAATTTACTTACGTAAAAACATTTTGTTAATCAAAATATAACCTCGCATTAGAGTGCAACTTTGTAACAAAAATACGACACTACCGAACAATTTGTAAAAACACATTATGCTTTCTAAGTACGTATAAGGTATGGTAGTGTACTTTTTTAATGTAACCAACTTGTATGTCTTATTTTATAATCCAAAGAACCCCAGATTTTGAACAGATTCATTTATTGTATGTAAACAGTAGCCATCTCGGCAACAAAAATTTGTTTAAGATCGATTTGCCAACCTTGAAATATTAGTGTCTCATGTTATAAGCCAGAGCAATTTGTTATCAAACCATTTATAATCCTTTTGTCATATTAATTAATGACTGAATTTGTATTAAAATCACAGTACAGAGTCTTCCTATCGTTTTATTTCATAGGACGTTGTAGAATATATGTGTGTTAGCAATTTTTATTCAGTAACCAACTAGCGCTCGTCACGAGTGGGCAAGACGACAACTTGTACATCGGCGGGAACCATTTGAACGCTCCAGCTGTCAACGCTAATAACACTCATCAACTTGTAATTTAACTATTTTAATTGTTTTGATAGAAACAATTTGGCGCCACCCGGGATTCGCAACCCCTATGAATTAACAGGTAGGTTGTACTGGTAATTTTGACAACGCTACAGACTCCAGTAGTGACTACGATTTATGTAACGACCGGTGTGAGGCAAACACACCACATTAACACTAATACACATAATAAACAAGTGTAAACACATTTCAACAGGTACGCATCCGATAATTCGTTACATTATTGATCTGTTTAATTTATTATTATGATTAGGTCTGTGGTAAATTCTGTGCCCGGTTGTTTCTAGCAGTGACGGGCAGTCACATCTTCTCACTGCTGGTACCCGTTTCCCCGATTTCCATCATTATTATTATTTGGTTCAATATTTTCATTATGTTGAATATTGTTTACTGGTCTTCTTTCTTCATCACTATCTCTGAATCTAGGTTGTTCTTCACTCCTACTTCTTTGTGGACCTTCTTCTCTCTGATAAGAATCATTTCTGTAATTTCGATTGTTATAATTTTGCCATCTTCCTCGATACCTGTTATTAAAATAATTGTTATTGGCATGTATATATTTTACTCTAGGTCGATTATCTCTAGGTGGTTATTTTTCTGCTCCTCGGTACTCCCTGACCTCCATCTACTCCTCCTGTAATAAGATTCTTGTTCATAATTCTCTAGTAGCGTTTCCATGCCTCCAATAGTTTTTATTTGTCCACTTAATCGTGCGTTTATAATCTTTTCCTCGAAGTGTACGCAATCTTGGTCACCAAACACTCTTCAGGGATCTTTGGGTCTAAATATTTTGCCACACACACTTTCCCCAAAAAATAAGCAGTAGGTGTTTGTCCTATATTGCGGTCATACCTACCATGACAGATATCATCTCTAATAATGTTTTGCACTGACTCCGACAAGTACTTAATTTTGAACATTGTTTTGAAACTCCCATAATCACACACCTCGTTCCTGATTACAGTCCAACAATTATCGTTAATGTTTTTGAAAGATTCGTCTAATATACCTTTGATCATGTTCCATCGGTTCTCCTTTGACCTATTCAAAATTTCGTCTACTCTCCCTAAAAATTCGAGTGGGTTTCTGCGATAATCCCGAAAGTTTACACTTTCCCTACTGTCTTGGATAACATGATGATTGTTGCATGTAGATCTAGAACTTATTCTATCTACATTCCCTTGAAAGTTTGTTTGTATTTGTTGTAAATTATCTAATTTCTCTGCTTGGCTATGGAACTGATTCTTTACATTCTCTACCGTTTCGTGAAAATCTGTGAATTTACAGTTTAGACTGCTTTTCATACTATCTAACTGGTCATTGTTTTCGTGGCGTATGGCCATTATAAGAACTTGATTACTTTGTTCCTCCCGGTCCATTCCGGCATCTATTCCTGTTTTGATTTGTTCCATCTTCTCTTCAGTTTTATCTAATCTTTGATTGGTTTCTATTAATTTCTTCTCTGTCTCTTCCTTATATTCATCTACTCTTTGGCTAAGCGTGTTACTGACCAGTTCAATTTTACTCTCAAGATTTTCCCTCAACTCCTTATTGAAATTCTCCATCTTAACCTCAATTTGTTCTAAATTTTCATTATTCTCTTCAAATTTTGCATTCATCTCTTCTCTTTGTCCGTCAATAGTTTCTTTCAATTCATGGTATTGTTAATTCATGGTTTGTCTGATATTTCCATGAATGGTCTCTATTTCTTCGTTTAGTTGTTTGACTAAACTTTCCTGAATGCTATCTATTTTCCCATTGGTTTGCTTCAAGTTTTCCTCCTGTTTCTTAAAATTTTCCTTATTTTCCTCATTGGTTTGCTTCGAGTTTTCCTCTGTTTCTTAAAATTTTCATCTATTTTATCAAATTTCTCGGCTATAAATCTCATCATGTCTTGCCAATTTCGTTCTCTCCTGGCTTCCACTTTGTCTGGTTGGTCCCCTTGGGCATCCTCTTCAACTATTTCCTTTTCCGTGTTCATATTTGCTTCAGTTTCTTCTTTATCACCCATCGGTTGTTCCATTTCACTGTCTGTAAATATTTCTATCTCTCGTTCCTGTCCACCTTCTTCCTTCTCCTTTTCTTCTGCCCTCTTCTTCGATCTGCCTCTGGTATTATGCATTTCTTGTTTTCTCATAACTGACGACGATAATTAGGTTTTTTGTTATATTATTTTGTTAAATATCTCAAAATTCTTTTCTAATTACAGCCCTTTTACGTTGAGCGCCATTCTGTCACGACTCGCGGATATTAGCTAAAGTCAAAGTACCTTTTTGCGATCGTCACTTATGAATTATATTTATTAATGTTCAAATCAATCGGATTTGAAGTTTACCAAAAGAAACAGAAATCGAGTGTGTGTGATTTGGTAGAGATTAAGGAAGTTGTTTAATCTTAGTTAGAAGAGAGAGTAAGAACAATTTGGTTACACCCAGATTATACAATTTCTTATTTTTAAAATTCGCTATTCATAAGATCAGCTGATTTTGACAACAACCTCAAAATGTTACGTTAACCAAACACCACGGTTCGGTAATACAACCCGGTGGATAGTCCTCTTCTTGGCTTACTGAAAATCTACAACAACTACCCTCTACAATAAAGAATACACGATTGATTATTTAACATAAAATATTCAGAGTATTTATTTGTATAATACACTGATTTCCTCTTCTTCCAGTATACAAATATTATAATCGATCTTTTCCAGTCAATAATACATTGGATGGATTTAGTTATGTAAACATTTGAATTATCATAAAATATATTTTTATGATTTTTTAATTTTATCCTTGATTAGACATTAAACAACATATAATTCATTTTTATTCATTTCCCCAGGGTTAAGGGTAAGTTCTTTGTGTTACGAGACGGTCAGAAATGAATAATTATATACTACGCTTTACAAGATAAAAATTAATAAATTTCGAATTTTTGGTTTATTTCATAGTATGTAGTTCCGGATTTGTCCGCAAGAGTGCAGATTATTTCTTTATTATACACAGGGAATCATTTACGAAATATTGTAACTGCACCACAATTTGATATGAGGTTTTCTTGGTTAATAAGGATTAATAACGTTTATATTACCTCTTTCCTTGAAGTTTTTACTTGAATGTACAATTAGGCTGACAGATTGAACTGCAATGGGTACCCAGCCATGTCAACATCATGGGAAATGAAAAAGCCGACATCCTCGCCAAAATGGGAGCAGCACTACCTCAGCCGGAGACCCCCAGCTCATATGCATCTGCGAAAGCAAGAATAAACTCCTCAATAAGCCTATGGCTAAAAGAAAAACAATTAAGAGCCTGTGTGGGAAAAAGATGGGCAACATTGGTTACGGACGGCCCCATCAACAGAACTCTACCCCGAGCAACTAGTGTTGCTCTTTTTAGAACTACAACCGGTCATGACTACCTGGCCTCCCACCTGCACCGCATTGGCGTGTTGTCGTCTCCTGAATGTGTTCTCTGTGGATACGCTTCCATGAATGCGGATCACCTAATTGCATGTCCAGCCTTGATCTCAGACACGCAAGTCCAAGACGAAGATGGTACGGCAAGGCTCTCACGTCTCTACTGGTCAGCGCGCCGCCTAATGGCCCAACAGCCAAGGGTGGGCGTTGGCTAGTAAGTAAGTAAGTAGTTTTTACTTGAATGGAGCCGTTTCTAGTGTTGTAGTTCTTGTTGTTTTGTAATTTCGTTGAAGGTCCCTAAGATACAATCTCGCTAAAAACTCGAAGTGCGGTTCAGCTAGGCCAGATCTTGGAATTGGTTATTTCACTTTTTTATCGGGTAAAGCACGTTATATTTGATATCTGAAGGAGTTTGAACATAAGGTGGATACTGTGAGTTAATTTTTATTCCATTTTTGCACCGTTTCCGAAAGTTTTAAAATGGTTTTAATACAATTTTCGTTACATCACTTTTCTCAACCGAACGGTTTCCAATCGTTTTTAACAATTAATTCATATGTTGTTATATGGTTACCCATACTAACCAATAATTTTTAGTGCCTCTATTTACTTTCGAGTATATAGGCTGTTTTTAATTATTATAAATTTATTTCTTATTTATAGAAAAATAATTCTTTTTAACTTTAGTTTATTATCCAATTTGATTTATTTAAGGTTTTTCCGTTTATTTTCTTATAACCTTAGATATAGGTCTTTAATATTATTATTTCCTTTAATTGAATTTATATATTATTTATTAATTTCTTATAGTATCCTTACACTGCACTATTTTCTTCTGCCATTTTCCTCATACAGTATTATTTTATTTTTTATTATCATCTTATATTTAACTCTTTTATTTTTAACCCTGGGTTATCTTATATTCAAACATAATTATTCTATTAAATATAAAATTAAACCTAGGTACTAAATTTTAGTTGCCTACACAATACAAATCATACAATAATTAAACAAAATACATAACTGGTTAGTAGCAACACAGTCTACTATTATAATCAATTGTTTCTATATCTACAGCACAAGTCTGTAAGATGCTCCCTTCAAAGTCACTTATTTACTGACTGGGTACACTATAACTCACTTGTTACACTTTATATCAATTAAATATAGTTTATAATGTTTGGTGATATAAAGTAATTTAGAGCTAGGTATATTACTGTATACCCATTTCTGACCTTTATGGTAGGATAATTAAGTTATCATTTTTGGGACTGGGTTATGTAACGTTACAATATGTATATGTTATACTCAAACACTGGATTCGGCCAATGACCGAACTTTTTGCCCACGATGCGATGTGGACAGACCAAAATACACATAACGCGACGTGGGCATTTGTATTCGGCCATTGTCCGAAACTAAATGTCCAAAACATCTTGTGGGTAAACGCAGTGTTGCTCAATAGCCGATGCAGATTCTTCCTGCGGACTTTGCCCAAAATGGTATTACCCACAATGCGTCGTGAGTATGAGCGTTTGTCCACAACGCGTTGTGTGTATTTGGTATTTACGCAAATACCGAAAATATGGGCACGGGCAACGTATACCACTGCGTAATTTGTTTTAGTCTATAATTTTTAATATTTTTGGTTCGTTTTTGTTTTTGGGGATTTTTTATTTTTTTTAATATTATTTTATTTGAATTTTCATTTCCAAAAAATACAATTGTCAGGTAATGTATAACATACAATACTTAAAATTAAATGACTAACTTAGTGCCTATTTAACAACACTGAAATTTTATATTGATGTTTTACTTTTTTATTAATTTTGCTGACTATGAGGCCTAATTATTAGCACAAGCAGTGTTGCCGTGGCATTTTTAATTGCATTCTAAGTTGTTTTTGAAACATTTGTACGATTTACCTGCACAACGATTTTTGCAACGGCATTTCACGAAACCTTGTTTTGACCCAGACGCCACCATTGCTTCATTAATACATTAATTGGTTCTTCGGGTAGCTCGTCAGTTTTTATAAATTTATTTTTAATCACTTGAAATTAATTTCTGGCAAACTGTTTGTCCAATATTTTATGTGTTTTGTACCAAGGGTGTTAATATCTTCATTTATATTCATCACGACTTATATCACATTTCGAGAAGCTAATCGCCCACGATCAACCTCAGGTATGTTCACCAATACATTGTCCCCTACCGACACGGTTGTTAGCTTGTTTTCAGTATTTTTCAACATTCGGTCAGCCTACTGCTTTAAGCCAATTTTACACTCTTCTCGAGCAGTTTCAATGGGAGTTTTCCTTGAAATCAATTTCAAGTGAATAAAAATAAATTTATAAAATCTTACGAGGTACACATTGCAATAGAACATTGCAGTAAAGGAAACTCTAGCTCGGTCTACATGCTGATATATCATTTTATGACGTTATATACACGTTAAAATTTGTTTTTTGTTTGATTATGTTAATTAGACATAAGTTTTGAATTAAAAATTGGGTAAAAAACTAATATGTATCAAAATGCTCATAAATCGATTTGTGATCATGTAATGCGCGAGTGCGCGTGTCATTCGTATTTTATGAATAACTCTGTTATAAATAAACGTATTCAACTGAGATGTGGACAGCGCAAGCATCTTAAATAGAGCTATATTTTCTGTGTGTATGAGACTTGTTGCATACTATTTTAATAGGGATTTTTTAGTAAAACTCAACTTTCTATAGATTCCTTATCTTTTGGAAGTAATGAGGTTTGTAGATAAAATCTATACCTGCTTCTGAAGAAATCTGGCAATCTGTTCAAGAAGTTGGTCTATCAGTTCTACCCATCAATGACGTGATAGGTGTTTCGACCAATCAGCGGCCCCAATTTTCATTAAGGTTGGGTCTCCGGCAACGTAAGTCTAGGCGGTTCCATCCAGCAGCTCGAATATTACGGACGTGCTCTCTGTGCGAGTTTTTCGAACAGAAACGTTCTTATGTAAGAGTTATCAAGGACAATTTAGCGACGAGTTACCCGTTAGCTAATACCTTGTATTGGTACGTACTCAATATTTCTCAAATAATAAAATATTTATATTAAAAAGTGCTAGTCTCGCGTGAGTCAAGATATCCGCATAGGGGAGGTTTATCCATCAGGGATACTCCTGTGTTAACGCGACGACACCTCAAGACGCGGGTAGGTGCATGCTTAAAGCACCATAGTAAATAAATATTAAATTACAGCCCAGTTCAGTACCTTGAGATAAAGAGTAAACTGTTATCGGGTGTGTCGACGTGCATGCGTACAAGAGGGGTGTCAGCGAAGCGTCAGTGTGCGGAGAGTAGCAGACGACGAGGGAGCAGATTTCGACGGATCACAGGACCAGCAGTGAGACAAATCAACATGTTTGGATACAACGTTCAAGTAACAATTGACGTTTTAAACAGATCAGTTCTGATAATTCAAAGACAATTATTAAATAAAAATAAATTATTTGTGAATTACAGACCATTTTTAAAATTTGTTTCAAAATATACAACCTTGCTCCAGATAACTGACTATATCGTTCAATTATTACTATGCCTAATATATGTTTTGTCGCAACCTAGAACCAATGAATGTAAGATATGAAGCAATGGTGGCGTCTGGGTCAAAACAAAGTTTCGTGAAATGCCGTTGCAAAAAACGTTGTGCAGGAAAATCGTGCGATTGTTTTAAAAACAACTTAAAATCCAATTACAAATGCCACAGCAACACTACTTGTGCTAATAAGTAGGCCTCATAGTCAAAAAAATTAATAAAAAATAAAATATCAATGTAAAATTTTAGTATTGCTAAATAAGCACTACATTAGTCATTTAATTTTAAGTATTGTGTGTTATACATTACCTGACAATTGTATTTTTTGGAAATAAAAATTCAAATAAAATATGTAACCTTGCTTAAAAATAAAAAGACAATAAAAAACAAAACCCTAAAAACAAAAACGAACCAAAAATATTAAAAAATTAAAGATTAAACAAATTACGCAGTGGTGCACGTATCCCGTGCCCATATTTTCGGTCTTTGCGTAAATACCAAATACACACAACGCGTTGTGGCTCATACTCACGACGCGTTGTGGGTAATACCATTTTGGGTAAAGTCCGACGGAAGAATCTGCATCGGCTATTGAGCAACATTGCGTTTACCCACATCGCGTTTTGGACATTTAGTTTCGGACAATGGCCGAATACAAAATATGCCCACGTCGCGTTATGGGTATTTTGGTCTGTCCACATCGCGTCGTGGGCAAACACTTCGGTCAATGGCCGAATCCGGTGTTTGAGTATAACATATACATGTTATGTGACAGTAGTTTCAAATTAAATTGCGTATGACTTAATGTAAAATACAGTATGATAACAAAATGTAAAAAGTACACGAAAAAATATCCACAACTGTACTATAAGTCACAAACACCATATAAAGGATATTTTATTCGCTGAAACTAAAATAACCAAAATATGGACTGTATATAAAAGGGGAAGATGTGAGAAGCATTGGCAATCTTAGTTTCGTAACGGGAGGAAATGATCTCCATTACGAGCACACGATAAAAGTGTACAGTTTCAAGGGAAGGTAAACGTATTCAAGTCCTTAGAATGTTAAGGTAAAGTATTCGAATTTTATTCTGAAAATAATATTGCGTTTGTGTGAGTTTCACATTTAACATAAATATATTTTTGGTAATATTTGAACTCACTTCAACAGTAAGATTTAGTTTATATTTCGACGTAGTTTTAACGTCAGTTCTACTGAATTTTAATAAAGGATACGGTAAACAAATTTTTGTATTGAATTTACAAGAATTTTGATAATTAAAACCGTCTTAGTCAGAAATACGTTAATAACATTGCATCTATTTGTAATTGTAATTAAAATTAATGTTTTACAGTTATAGGGTAATGTTTATTAAAGTCATAAATGCAGGTAAAAAAATTATGTTAAACATTCTTGACGTATAAACCAGTATTAACAAAGTACAATTTAAATTTAACCACATTTCTAAGTATTTACAAGTATATTCAAAGGTATTTCAAGAAATGCAGCAAATTTCAACTATATGGGTTCAATATTCCATTAACTCTGGGCACTGAGTAATTACGCTGGAAAATAATCTCAGCGTTTCGGTTGATAAATTTTCTATCACGCCCTATGGCCAGTAATGTTTAATTAATAACCGGACTTGAAAATCTGTACGCCCAGAGATATGCATAGGCTTACAGCAAGTAACCTCCTAAGAATATGACTTATTAATCGTTCGAGAATATTGTATTTTTCTACTTTGATATGTGCTTGACTGTGAAGATGGGGTAGTATAAGATATTTAAGTTAGAAATGGTATTAAGCACCCCTACGTTAAAGATACTTGTAACTTACTGACAGTAGAAAAGATGTTTGTGTAACTGACTGTAACATTCAAATTAAATAGTCATTTTTAGAAATGGTCGGTCAATTGCAAACAACGTTTGAAAAGAGAGATAAAAAATAATTAGTTAGATTGACATCTCTGTTTGCTGAAGCTTAAAATAAAATTGTCTGCGAACAAGTACCCGTAAATATCATTGAACGTCAAAACATTGTGAAGAAATAGCGTGATGCGTTAAGAGACAGTTTTGGAATCGGAGAGTTTTATTAAGGTACACGTGATAGAGAAGCAAAAATCAGATTCTGTAACAACATTTACAGAATTGGAAGCAGCTTTAGTGAATCGTATTGACCCGGGACTGTAGTATTTCAAAGAAACTACTTCTTTTGTTCATTTCATGTGACGTGCCAAACGTAGTAAAGCTGTTTAATGGCTTTACCAGATCTTATATATGTTGAAGACGTGCACCCACTGCCTATCGTCACCAAGTAGGTTTTACAGCAATATGAGGATTACATTATCCTTGTGTATAATTGGTAAAATTAATAAATCACTATTGTTACTTTAAAATTCTTATTTAAAACTTTTAAAGTAAAAACAATAATATTATTGTTTCTTTTTTAGCAATATTTAATGGGTGGAATAAATGATTAAGTACCAGACAAAACACAATCAAAAATAGGAATAATATTTTGTTTCTAAAAATCACTCTGTCAATTTAGCAGTTTTCCTACGCCAATACAAAAACCTCTTACATACTATGTATCCCAATCAATAACAAAAGTGTGCTTACAAAAGAAACCATTCACAAGACTAATTCGTACTTGCGAATTTTATTTATCACGAAAATATAATTCTTAATTCGTGTTTTGCCCACTGACACCCAATAAAGGTCACGTCCAGTGCAATATAGGCTGGAAGTCCACGGATGACCTCTTCATAAATTTGAAATTAATGTAGTTTGATGTAAATAGCTTGTTTTACTGGGTGATCTATCAAATTTTCAAATTCCTAGTCTAAGCTGCACTGTTCATAGCGTTGACTGATTAGTCATGATTAAGCACTGAAGATAAGAAAGCTTCAGTATCTGGGACATATAAAAAAAAAATGAACAGAGATTTTATAACGTGTTAGAATATATGGAGACGATGGGCGCTCCATGAAATCGATGCTGTAAAATGAAGAACCCGGTAACGGAAAAGAAGAGAATAAGAATATGATGATGATGATTACGATTATGAATAATAAAGAGAAGCAGAACTGAGAAGACTTATAACAAACTTATAACTAGGAACTTGTACTTATAAGTAATTACGAGATTCTTGTGGGTGGGCGTGAGAAAGCAGATGTGTGCGGAAACCTACTGTAAACATAAAAGTGAAAATTATTGCAAAATTATTAATGGTAATTATTTTTTGAGGCATGTGGAGTTTTTAGAAACTACAATAAAAGACATAAGTATGATATGGGGCCAGAAAAGTGCCACGTTTTTATATATGTTAGATATTCATGAGCTGCTGGTCTTAAAACAAGATGAAGATGAAAAAAAAACATAATAAGTAAAGAATTGCTGTAAACCAACCTTCGGATTAATTACTAAGGAAAGAGCAGTATATGAACAGGTAAGGGTGTCTGAACAGGCGAGATCTACGTTAACTAAAATTTGAGGAAAGTGAAATTCACATATTGCTTTGTATTATGCTTATGTGATTCTGAAAAAGAGTAAAACAATCAAGTAGCCTTAAAAGATAATTCTTTTATTTTGGTTTAGTTGGTTTATTTGTTGTTAAATAAATAATAAATATAATATAAATATTTGTTGTTAAATAAATCTGCTTACAGATGAAAGCAGTATTATGTTACAAGTGCCGTTAAGTGTTGTTATTGTCTTTAAATTGTCTGCCATATTTTATTTTGTGTGCAATATAATACAGTCATGTTATTTTGTAGCCTTGTTAGTGACACTTTTTATTGTGTGACATTTCATGCAGGTTAATTTACACTTTACGACAGCATATAAACAGTTGTTAACCTTTGTACACTTTGGTTGTAATTAAAATATTAAAGTAACTGAAAACTTCGATTACCTACTAGCTATTTAGTTCTGCTGTACAGTAATTTTACGTGTTCCATTAGAGCGTCTTTAGAACTCGGAGAATAATTCAAACAATAGTTACTCACTTTCGATAACAAAAAGCCACTTAACAAGGAAAGTATGTTTTTACGTAAATTGTGCCAGTTTCGTTATATTAAACAGAAGTTTACATGAAAATTTCTAAACCTAAATATTTACACGCAAACTGTTTTGAATCGTAAAAGTTACTTTAGTTCAACTGTTTCATAAACTAAAAGATTTTAACTCCAAGTCCTAACAGCGTCGGTTATTACTGACAAAATCCTGTTTAGAATTAAAACTAAAATCCTAAAACGTTTTCTGCTTGTAGTGCTTCCCAACCAACATGGTTGGTTGTAGTGCTATATAATGAGGCACTACAAAATAAATATTTTTCCTACTTTTTACTGGACACTGTCTCTTATGCGGTTATTATTCTGTACACTACTGTGGCAATCCTATGAATTAAACTACTGTTATACGAGTATAATCTTTTGAATTACAATAAATTGTGTTTTGTCACACAATTACATCCATATCAAATAATAAGCCTATACTAATGGTAATATCAATTTTTAAATTTCTATTTTTTAATCGATTGGAAATTTTTTTCACCGCTACCTGTTTCTTTTACCTTACCGCTTCAATATACATCAATTATGTTGTATTGTGTGACGTGGGTTGTAGAACTAGTAACGTCCAGGAATTGGGGTCCATTATTTTATATATTTTCTTAGTACAGGAAAATTAATTTTGGACGAAAAGCCTATGTTTACATTTTAATTTTGTCAGATGTACCTACTATCTGGTAAGAAGATTCACATTTCATATACTGTAGTTCAATGAGAAAGGTTAGCATGTCTTCTTTGTCATCTTTCCTTTCCTAATGTTTTGCATCCTATGTTATTGGTTGTAGTCCTGCAGATACTTTCTAACCATGTTTGTAGCGCTAGTGTTTATGTTTCAGTTAGATCCGATTCTAATCTAATATGTTTAAGTAACACTTGATAAAGCTATTGCAATCTACTTTCTCTCCGTCCACCTGTGCCCTTTCGTGATCAGCTTGGGCTTCCTTCTCTCTATCGCCATTACAAGACAAAAATATTACTGTCATGTTACTACCAGTTGTCAAACTGTACAACTGATTCCTGCTGACGCAGATTGTTGATCATTATATTGTTACTTTTAGCAACTCTTCGAAGCCTTATCCTCAAAAGTCTCATTTTACTGGTCTTCAGTTTGATGTTTGGCTTTTCTAACAGCGTGTGGTGGCATGTCATGTCCCGTATTGTGACGTGGATAGAAAAACTGTCTTGAGAACCTGTAACGTATTGCCATTTTTGATCTCCAGCTTACTCACTGTAACATTGAAAATCTCATAATAAATTTGGTTTAGTTCCTTCACACGACGGTTTACACTTTCATACTAGATTTCTTATGTACTTAAATTCTAAGTAGTTCGTGTGAATAATGAAACAAATCACGGAAACGATAGTGCCCATAAATAAAAATAAAAATGTTTTTAACCTTGTTCGTACACAATGCTATTTAAACTTATTATTAGAACTACTTAATTTTATATTAACCATAGTGAACGGTCCTGGAGATGTGAGATTTTATTTAAATGGTTTTTATAAGTAGAATCTGCTAATAAATATTATTACTGTATTGACGCTTCGCAATTGGCATGCTTAAGTGCTACATGACGGATAATGCTGCGAATTAGACAGCAACGCGTGTACTCTGTATGTAAACATTGTCTAATATCACAACCAAGGACTGGCCATTACATTCGAAAACGCTCTTTTTTTTAAATACCTGCTAACATTTTCTGTTTAATGCACCAGAGCTCACGTAAAGGTGTAAAGGTGTAACACCTAATTGACAAAGTATAACTGTCAATTGTAAAAAGTTGTGTATTGTTATGTGTAATGGCGTCATAATCTCTAAATAGAGCATTGTAAGGTACCTATAATTCTGTTGGATGTTATTAAATTTGCAGTTTTCACAAGGTACATTGTATTGATTAGCTGTCTGATGGCTTACGTAGTGTGAAGAAGGGTGTAGAAAGTAGATAAATCTTATGAAATTATAATGTAACATAAAGCTATAATTCAACAAATATATAAAAAATGTGTAATATATATTTAAGAAACATGCAGTAGAAACGATTATTAGACTAAATATTACAGTGATTGATTTCTGTAACTTTGCGTATTTAAATTCTACATACGTTTTACTTCCATATTCCTTAAGGAATGGAAGTATGGTGATGGCAAAAAAAATCGTGTTCGAGATTATTGCAGATTCTGATTGTACTACACTCAAAACATGAAAAAAGTCGTTTTCCGAAAAGTGTCTGTGTGTGTGTCTGTCTGTAGATTTTTTTTCTATGGCAAACGATAACTGCCGCAAATTCAAACAGAATCAAATAATTTGTTGCATACAGCCCTGATTTTTAGAGTACTCACGACCTATTGTTTTTGGTGAAGATCGGTTGAGGGAAAGGGGTAGTTTACCGGCAACGGTTTTTTTTTATCAAGGGAAATTTTTTTTTGGCAAACTATAACAGCCGCAAATTCAAACAGAATTAAATAATGTTTCGTATACAGCCCTCAATTGTAGAGTTTTCAAGACCTACTGTTTTTGGTGAAGATCGGTTAAGGGAAAGGGGTAGTTTACCTGTAACGTTTTATGTTTTAACAAGGGTATTTCCTATGGCAAACGATAACAGCCGCAAATTCAAACAGAATCAAACGATTATTTGCATACAGGCCTAAGTTGTAGAGTTCTCAAGACCTGTTGTTTTTGGTGAAGATCGGTTAAGGGAAAGGGGTAGTTTACCAGCAACATTTTTTTAACAAGGGTATTTTCTATGGCAAACGATAACAGCCGCAAATTCAAACAGAATCAAATAATGTTTTGCATACAGCCCTGATATGTAGAGTACTCAAGACCTATTGTTTTTGGTGAAGATCGGTTAAGGGGAAGGGGTAGTTTACCTTCAACCTTTTTTTTATCAAGCGTATTTTCTATGGCAAACGATAACAGCCGCAAATTCAAACAGAATCAAATAATTTTTGCATACGTCCCTGAATTGTAGAGGTCACAAGGACTTTCGATTTTAGTGAAGATCGGTTAAGGGGAAGGGGTAGTTTACCTTCAACCTTTTTTTTATCAAGCGTATTTTCTATGGCAAACGATAACAGCCGCAAATTCAAACAGAATCAAATAATTTTTGCATACGTCCCTGAATTGTAGAGGTCACAAGGACTTTCGATTTTAGTGAAGATCGGTTAAGGGGAAGGGGTAGTTTACCTGCAACCTTTTATGTTTTAACAAGAGTGGAGTACTTGAAAATTTATTTAAACTTTTTGAAACGATGGTAATTGTTAAAAACAAAATAATTTTGTTGCCAGGCAATAAAATTAAAATTTTTTCATTTTAATGTAATATAATATTTTTCATTTAATACGGCAATAAAAAGGCAGGTAAGACTCAAACACACACACACACACACACACACACACACACACACACAATTCACGTTATTTCTGGCCTCACTCATGTTTATTTTCTTACGTTTGCACGCTTTTTAAATGGAAAGTGCCGAAACCCACACCAACATAACGCGTGCAAGCCGAAAAAATGGACATCAATTTGCTTACTGGCGAAGCTAGTAGTTAATGAATGGGTAGGCAAAAATCTTATCTTAAATTTTTTTTTACGGAATCACTAAAAGGACGGTGGGTCAAATCGGACGCTGAGGTAGAGTTTGCTGTAACCGAATGGTTCCACAAACAGCCGTAAGAATTTTACTAGCAGGGAATCTACAGGTTAGCGCAACAGTGGAACTCATGTCTTAATGTTATTGGAGACTTCTTTTAAAATCGTTGAATAAAAAATGCTTTACAGCTCTATACGTGTGTCTATTGAACAATCCTTGTATTAGTCATACACAATAATACAACTGATTGAACTTCAAATTTTTAAACTTGATTAGTTTCTATATATATGTTTAATGTTACAAATAATTCAAATAACAATCTTGATCATCTGTTAGTTCAGCGGAATAACAGTGACACTTTTAATAACCGCATAAAATAAACACTTAGAAACAACACAGGCGCTTTGACTTAACTGTTTGGACCACAGAAGTGAGGCATGCCTCAACGCTCTATGTGTACAGCGCGGGACAATCCCCCCTCCCTACACTTCCCTATCACACCACTACATTGCTTACATACGATGTATACAAAAAACGCTGAGAAAGTTCAGGTTGCCTCATTCGCTTTAACGAACTATGCCGAATCTCACCTGTCACCATCTAGCGGTCGCTCAATAAAGCACGTTTCGGTTTAATAAATTTGACAGTCGCAGTAACAATGTATAATCTTTACGTTATGTAGTTCATTCGTATTTATAATTTTTATTCTACAGAATTTTTTAGGGTAGGCATTGCCTCAATTGCCTCCATGTAACTTCGCCACTGATATATATGTGTACAACGTTATCGGCAACAAAGAAGTAGTTTTTGTTAAAATTCCTTCCCAGGATATTTGGCCGTAGTCCAATGTTTTCTACAAAACCAGACATTTCGGCAATGCCATCGACTTCCATCATCAGTGAAAATCGAGTGCGATAACGTGAGGTGGTATACATTAGTGACCACAGTACTGTGGTTAAGGCTGAAGCAGTAAGTAGAAAGAAGTAGTTTCTATGGTAATATTTCATTTCGAAAATGATTTTAAATATAAATCTTAGAATATGGAAGTCATGTATGGTTCTCCATACCGATATTTTACTTCCATATTCCTTAAGGAAATGGAAGTATGGTGATGGAAAAAAAATCGTGTTCGAGATTATTGCAGATTCTGATTGTACTACACTGAAAACATGAAAAAAGTCGTTTTCCAAAAAGTGTCTGTGTGTGTGTGTGTGCGTCTGTCTGCCTGTCTGTCTATAGATTTTTTTTCTATGGCAAACGATAACAGCCGCAAATTCAAACAGAATCAAATAATTTTTTGCATACAGCACTGATTTGTCGAGTACGCACGACCTATTGTGTTTGGTGAAGATCGGTTGAGGGAAAGGGGTAGTTTATTTGCAACGGTTTTTTTTTATCAAGGGAAATTTTTTTTTGGCAAACGATAACAGCCGCAAATTCAAACAGAATCAAATAATGTTTCGCATACAGTACTGAATTGTACAGTTCTCAAGACCTATTGTTTTTGGTGAAGATCGGTTAAGGGAAAGGGGTAGTTTACCTGTAACGTTTTATGTTTTAACAAGGGTATTTCCTATGGCAAACGATAACAGCCGCAAATTGAAACAGAATCAGAAGAATATTTGCATACAGCCCTAAATTGTAGAGTTCTCAAGATCTATTGTTTTTGGTGAAGATCGGTTAAGGGAAAGGGGTAGTTTACCAGCAACGTTTTTTTAACAAGGTTATTTTATATGGCAAACGATAACAGCCGCAAATTCAAACAAAATCAAATAATTTTTTGCATACAGCCCTGATTTGTAGAGTACTCAAGACTTTTTGTTTTTGGGATCGGTTAAGGGGAAGGGGTAGTTTACCTGCAACGTTTTTATCAAGGGTATTTTTTATGGCAAACGATAACAGCCGCAAATCCAAACAGAATCAAATAATAATGTTTTGCATACGTCCCTGAATTGTAGAGATCTCAAGGTCTTTCGATTTTGGTGAAGATCGGTTAAGGGGAAAGGGTAGTTTACTTGCAACCTTTTACGTTTTAACAACAGTAAAGTACCTGAAAATTCATTTAAACTTTTTCAAACAATGGTAATTGTTAAAAATAAAATAATTTTGTTGCCAAGCAATAAAATTATAATTTTTTAATTTTAATGTAAATTATGTATGAGTTAATGTACATGTATAAAATAATATATGGTTCGTGGCAGGTAAGCATATCTCAGTTATGTAATGTTTACGTTTCCATTTTATTTTTATGACTACAGCAATAAAAAGGCAGGGAAGACACACACACACACACACACACACACACACACACACACACACACACACACACACACACACACACACACACACACACACACAATTCGCGTTATTTCTGGCCTCACTCATGTTTATTTTCTTACATTTGCACGCTTTTTAAATGGAAAGTGCCGAAACCCACACCAACATAACGCGTGCAAGCCGAGAAAATGGACATCAATTTGCTTCCTGTGGATCGCTGGGCAGTGTAACTGCACGTGCTTACAGAGGAACGATTCATAGATAGACTTTCCGTCTTTAGGGAATGAACCCTCTGCAAGATGCTGAGGGTCCATGAGTGACTTCGGAGCGCTCCTTCTTTTTCGCGTGTTTGTTCTGTGAAACATACACTGTAGATTCGCAGCTTTACTCTAAGCAACGCTCAATAGGAAATGTTGAAAATTTTTGTTCACGGTGTACCCTCATTCACACTAAACCTGCTCTGATGTTTTAATTACGGACATCATAATATTAAAACTTTGGAAACTTGAGCACTACTTAATGGAGATCAATCATTAATTTATACAAGCCATTAATTTTATGCATATTTATATATATATATATATATATATATATATATATATATATGTGTGTGTGTACAACCTTATCGACAACAAAGAAGTAGTTTTTGTTAAGATTCCTTCCCGGGATATTTGGCCGTAGTCCAATGTTTTCTACAAAACCAGACGTTTCGGCAATGCCATCGACTTCCATCATCAGTGAAAATCGAGTGCGATAACGTGAGGTGGTATACGTTAGTGACCACAGTACTGTGGTTAAGGCTTAAGCAGTAAGTGTAGAAAGAAGTAGTTTCTATGGTAATATTTCATTTCGAAAATGATTTTAAATATAAATCTTAGAATATGGAAGTCATGTATGGTTCTCCATACCGATATTTCAAAATTGTTATACGTTGGAGCATATTTTATTAATCATATTATTGCCGGCACTCACTACTCTTAATATTACAATAATAATTACAACTTACCAAACATAATCAATAGTATTATACAAATATGTCATACTTTGGTGATAACGGTAGAATCCCTCACACTTGTAGTGAAGCAACCTTATACTCAGGTAAGCAGAGTATTTTAACCTAATTCGTAATTTGCTTCTTTGATTAAAATAAGTTAATGTTTTTAATTATAGCTTTGTTTCTATACGTAATTTTCTTTATTATAGAACATTTTTAATTCACATGGAAACGTATCACAAAGTAGTAGAAACGTTGCAGTTATTAATTCTATGACGGATGCCTGTACTAAAACAACTAATCAAGAGTTCTAATCTTCGCGTTGAAATTCTCATAAAATGCATTTATTAGTAAACTGAAAACTGAACAAATGTTTGTTCGAAAGAAAAGTAATGTGTTCTTGCATTTTTGATATTCATTTTCATACAGTCAAGTAATAGCGTAAGAAAATATTTTAAAATATGTAAAATCACATCTAGCGTCCGCGACAAAATAATATTACCCGTTAGGTGTAATATTAATATTTTGAATATAAAGTATCTTTGTGTACTAAGCTTTTATTCTGTCGTAAAAATAAAGAGAATTCTACTTTTATTCAGTTTTCCTAAATATACATCACATAAGCTTCCAAGAGACGCTAATAAAATTGTGAGTTGGAAAGCCACACTGCTTTGAGTGGGGGTATCAAGCGTTGTGTATTCCAGCATCGTCTTGTTTGCGTTGTGCCAAACCCAACCCTTGACACATTCTCGTCTCGTGATATGTTCAATAACTCCACCAAGGACTCCCTGCTTTCTATGCGCGCTTTTTTCCTTTTTTACTGCAGCGACATTTATTCTATGTAGGTACACCGAGACACTGTAAATATTTAAATTTAAGACGACTAAAGCATTGCATTTTAGCATTGAATTTAACTAATGCGTAACATTAATTTTTATTACTACCTGAATTAATTATGAAAATTCAAGTTTACAAAGCGAATATGTCTCTGCGAATATACGTTTAAAAGAACGATCTTTTAAACACCAGATCAAAGAAAATCAAGAAAATAGAAACTGAAGTTGACGCATGCAAAAACAAACAAATTAGTAACTAATTAGTTACTCTGAGTCCTACACAGGCCCTTTCATCAACTGGTAATTGTTCTATAAATATACAGATGTACGTAGGGAACAAATAAAGTTAACAAAAACTATAAGACAAAGGGAAACATTATTATATGTATATGAAAGAAATTTCACGAAATTTTAAATTTACCTTAGTTTCCTCTTATTCAAGAATATAACATGCACTATGTATTCTTATCACGAACTTTAAAATCGTAAATTTCTTGGTAAACCACTATTAAATATGATACATTTTCTAAATCCATCTGTATAAGCTATTATGTACACGGAAAAATTAACAATTAGTCAGTCCGCACATACAGAATTAATTTAAAAAAGAACTCCTTGTATTGACATATTTCGTTACCTATAACATCCAGTCAATTTATTTTACTCGTTATGAATTTTGCGACTAGCATTTTGAATGAGATTTTTAGAAATTTAAACAATTAAATTACTTGGCAAGTACAAATATAGTGTTCGTTGGCTGCTGACTATATAGTGTCCGAATTTCCAGGAGACGCTGCTTCTGTGTCACTCACAAATCAATATGTATAAAATTTAGACAAGTCACTGAATTATTACAAAAATTATGTAGTAAGTTCCTGTGTATGATTTGAAATATTTAAATCTTAATTTCACTAGTTTAGGGTACGAGCACATATCTAGTCCATACTCTATTACGTTAACTCTGAAATGCACAACTTCCCCTTTGTATAACTGTAACTTAACTGCCAAAAGTGAAACTTAGATTTGACTTTTAAGCTCTGAATGTCCCCTTTAGCTAAGACGCCAATATATATATTTCCTATACATTACTTCTCCAGGTCCAAAGATGCCACTTTATCAGGCCTGGTTTTTTTATATTTTAACACGTAAAACATTTGATTACAATCATTTTATAACATTTCATGTTGTGAAAAACATCAAGTTCATTAAAATTGTAATAATAGAAACGTTTTGTTGTTTTACATGTATACACTACTGAAATAATTGCTACTGTATGAAGTAATTAAAGATATACAGCATTTGATAAAGATTCATTTTGCAGAAAATGGTAGTTTATGTTTTAACATGACCATACTGACAAATGAACATACTGACTCTTTTAAAATTAAATCTAGATTGATCAAGAAAGCTCAATTTCTCAAAAACTATGTAGCTTTATTACAAACTTTCCTCAACTTGTAATTGCTACAGTAGGCAATTACCGCATTTCGGATTTATCTTTGTTATGATGTTTATATCATGTTATACAATACTGTAATTTTTTACTTTTGGAAATAAATTATTTATACACATATATAATGAATGACTTGCTTGGTTGTATTGACTTGGTATATACGGGTTTGATTTGTTGTGGTCTCTTAGGTTGTTTGTGCCTTGATTTATTAGTTGCTAAATCAAGCAGTCACGTATTTTTCTATCCGTTTTATCTCAAATATAATAAATCCTCATTTAAACAATTCCGTAAATCTCTAGTTATACTAAAGGTTGCCACACACTGTGCCATTTTTTCAAAATGCTAAAATTAAAACGTGTAACGGATTAAGAGTGACGAATTGGTGAGTTTCCATTTCACCAATAAAACTTCTGAGAGTAACACTCAAACGTATTACAAGAGCAAAAAATTTCCAATTTACATAATGCCAATTCCGGAAGTATTAGCGTACGTCAATATTGGACGAGAATGCGTCTTCTTTTTGTCTCAGAGGAATATCAAAGTTTTTTAATTTAACTTTTTTAATTAAATTGCACAAGAATTTCAAGCAAGATTACAAAAAGCAGGAGGTATAGAATTCCTTTCTTATTATGTACAATACAGCTTTCAATGTGAAAGAAAAATGAATAAAAGTATATGAATAACATTATGTTTTTAATTTCAAAAATTTAAACGGCGTTACAATGTTACTGGGTATTGCTGTCAAAGAATTTATTATTTGTAAAAAACGATATGTTTTATCGCGTAAAAGCAATTTATCAAGAATAATATTAGTTTATAATTTATAATTATGGAATATTTGTGTAACAATTTAGAAAATAAGTATTAATCATTACTGATTTAAATGTACGAAAAACACGATTTCAACTAGTAATTCAAACGAAAAAATAAGAATAATTAAACGTTTGTTTATTACTCTAGTTATACCAGGAGAGTCGTATCAAAACGATTTATAAATACTACTCATAATTCTACTTATGTGTATTACTTGCACTAAAAACTACTTATAAATAATGAACTATATTTTATTTTACGGAATCGGGCAAGTGAATAAATGGTGTCCTGTCATTAAACCGCACAGCAAATATTTATGAATTTGATAAGCAAGTAAATGGACGGCGTCCTCTCAGAAAAGGCGTAAAACACCAACATTCACAAATATTAATAATAAAAAAAGTTAACAGTAGAACATAGATACAGCTCACTGCATCAAGAGTGCCTTATTCGCGTGGCCAAATATGTATTGTCACTACGAATCGTCGACGTTTGCTACTATTTCCAAGTGTACCTGAAAAATTGGTGTCTTGGAAAAATTAAGTCAGTTACAAAAAACATCATTTTTAATATACACACAATTACACTGACTCGTACTTAATTTAGTATTCAAATGGTGTAACCCCTCTTTACTATTTTTTATGCTTTAAAAAAAAAAAATTTTTGTTTGAATTTTTTTTAATGTTTTTTTTTTTTTTTTTTTTGAAAGAGGGGCCACTAGTTATTTAAAACTAGGCCAAAGCCTAGAGAAGCCAAAATGCGCTGGGTCCAGTGGAACGGGACTTGCAAATAAACTCTCTGGTATAACCAACAACAATATAATTTATTTTATTTTTTTTTTTTACAATTGGTTTTCTTTTAATTTTTATAAATGCAAAATTTTTTTTTGTATAAAACTTCCCCGTATATAACCCACAAGTAACACCTACATAAATGAAATAAATTCACATATAAATATAAATATACATCTCCATCACATCCACATTTTTATATCAATATATCAATAACCAACACCCTTATAATTTTAAAGCATAGCCACCCGCCTATGTACATTTTCTCGACAGACATATACAGCTCCCATCTAAAAGAAATAATTAATAATTAACTGGAAATTCGCCCACCCTACCTCTACAGACATCCGAATGTATAAATATATCACTAGTGCTCCCACGAATCTGGGTTGGCCAAAATGCCAGATACAACATTAAAGTGCTCATAAACTTGGTAAAATTAAAATAAAAAAGTCAGAAAAATTATAACTGACGATAATAAATAGGAAAGAAGGTAAGCCACCATCGTTCCTTGACCTGAAGTGTATTTTGTGAATCTGGTGAGATAATAATTTATAAATTTGTTTGTTTAACTATTTAACTATATATCTGGTTTAACTATTGCAATGTTACAATATCGTTAAACGTTAATTCGTGATATTTCGGACAAAGCCAGTGCCGTTGAATGTTGTCAAAATAAAGCTTGTTATTCTGCATCGTGATAAGCGCCCCTATCGCGGTCATCGAATGGCATTGTCTGTCTGAAAAATCTGACAAAGATTGTCGTATTGTAAGGTACTGTACTTGCTTACAAAAATCTAAATGAACTTTACCTAAGCTTGAGTGAAAGAGTATTCAACCACAAAGTTTTGCGCTGACCAGTTCAATGTATCCGGCTATACTGTTCCAGACTGGTAGAATTGTATGCGGGAAGTTTGAGCCAGCTCTGTGCTCTGTTATCCTGTAGTAATAGGGGGACCGGGTAAAACTGTCTTGCTTTTCCCGCAGAAAATTCCCGTAGTCACTTAGAATAGTTTTATAGCCTTTTTACTGTAGACTATAGACAGTTCACCGAAAGATGCAGATTCTGCGTGAATTACTGAATACGGGGACCAATGGTGTAAAAGACCCAATACTTGAATAGAAGCATAATATTTTAGTAAAATAAAATATTCACACACGCGTGCGCGCGCGTTTGTGTTCTTCAGTTTTAATTCCAACAGATTCGGGGTCGCTTAATGACTGTATTTCGCGGAAATTGCTATTAACATTATCAGACCCTAATATAAAATTTCTTTAAAAAAAGACAAGATACAAAAGATCCATTTTACACGATGAAAGATACACAAATATTTGTAAATAAATTATATACTTAATTTAATATAAGTACTCGTTTGATTATAATAAATAATTATAGGCTATAAGTGAATTTTATGCAGTCTCAAAATATATGAACTGTAACGAGTATGTAATACAATATAATAAGATACGCCGACACGCACCAAGATAACAGCTCTACCGTTCTGCGGGCCTACACCTAAAACGGTATTAAATCGTCTAGCTGTTCTTGTATTAAATAAATAGTTAAACTTGACAGGAATTATAGCTGAACCCTACCAGCCGGTGGGGTTCATTCTGTCACCAACGGAACCCCCATTAGATATTTGAAAAACCAGTCCCCTAATAATTGAACTACCCCCTTTTCCTGAAAACGAGAAAGAAAATAAATAAGTGAATGAATTGTAATAAGACTTGGATACCTGCCAGCCCCCGGGTTTACACTTAATACAAGGTTAGTAAATAATATACAAAATTCCCCCAAAATCCGCGCACAATTCTGTTCAGTTGGGCCCCAGACTAAAACGTTTGAAAGATGAAAGAAATATGATAGTGTGTCACTCCTACCCCACAAGTTTTATGAAATCCGGGTGTCTGTGTAGATCAAGATTAAATAAAAATAATTGGTTTGAGGTCACCTGGTGGTGTTTGAGTTCCTACTTCCAGTGCCTGTGGTGTTGGTTTGACGTGGTCAACTTGCGAACCCCTCCGGCGGGCGAAGTCGAGAGCCTTTGGTGACCGTTCAGGCGGAGATGTTCATCCTGTGCCAGCGTCCTCGGCTAAGACCGGGAGCCCTGCGCATACATAAAAAATTAGAGGACTGTCCCAACACTTATTCTCACTCTATAATGCACCACGCACACTGGGTAGAACCCGTATATAACCAATTTGAACCGGCCTACTCTTAACCCTTGTAACTCCGTTCGTTTTAGTTAAAACTTAGACTCCCCCAAAACCAACCAACATATAATTATTAAGTACTTGATTATGCCTATGTGGGCAAAAGTTTGACACACTGTAACCTGTCTACTTGTGCACTAGCACGTGTTACTACATTTGAAAACTATTACATCAGCCAAAATTGCAGGATTTTATAACACTACAGTGATACAGGCAAATATTGTCTCTTAATTACGATAGTCTTATTTCATAAGGGTTTAAACAATTTAGTAGCTTGGATATAAAATACTTTAGATGTACGCCACGCAGTGTAAGAATTATCAACTTTCTTTCACACTTACTATATTGAAAATCACATTTTATTTTTTATGAAACGCATAATATATGAGCTAGAGTAACTTACAGCAGTTCTGTGCGAGTTTATCTACCCATCAGGAGTGATAGAATTATTTTCAAAAAGACTTCTTCGCTCGGTCGAAGAGGCAGAGATATTCGCACGGTGACCGGTGAAGCAAGACAGCCTAAAACCAGTCGAACTACGCAATACCAAACTTGCGATTCAAGGCGAACGCTAGAGTGCGTGACATGTACCACGGCGAACTAAATTCGCCGTTCCGTTAAACACAGAAACAGATAAACAATTTCGCGTTATTTAATTTTATTTATATAATACAATAAATACATAATATAACGTAATTTATTCTTCGTATATTACCGCCGGTTCGTAGACAACCGGCACACCCCAGCCCAAAAGGGCAACATAGTTGCCCTACGCTTAGACAGAGAGGTACCCTGCAGTGTACCCCTATATTGTCTTCTGCAACACGGGTATCCATCAGTATTCGCAGTAGTCTTCGCTCTCAGAAGCACAGAGGCTTAGGAGGAAGACGAAACAGCAGAAAGAAGACGTGTAGTGTGTAAGTGTGCTGGCACTGCGCGCTGACCTGATCAGGGCCAACCCACAGCAAGAAGGGATAGAGAAGAAAAGAAGAAAGAAAAGTTCGGGAGCTCCCTGAGTTCAGATCTCTTGAGGCTTGACCACTTATGCTGGGATACTGACGCTACCTTAACAGGGCCACATGCCATATACTCACTCGGGGTTTAACCCCAAAAACCAAATAACAACTTGGTCACATAATTACCCCTTACATCCTACAGGACCAAGGGAGAGAGGGGTTTCCATGACACAATTATTTCATTCACAGATGTATTTATATTCCTATAATCTAATACATGTGTGCTCCAAGGGCATTGCCGAAACATACAGTGTCAACCAGGACCTCAACCGGCCTCGTTGACACGGTAGGCTTCACTCCACTAACTCTTTTTTTTTTTTTTTTATGTGTTTCTGAGGGGAGGGTTAGGAAAATCGGGAAGATGGAAAGGGCAAGGATCATTGAAAGGTTAAGGACTGGGACTAAAGGTAAGGACATGACTCCCTCCGGAAATAAGGACGAATGGAGAGAACCAAGGCTCGCGCAGGCAGGGGCGCGTCCCTGAGGTAGACGAACACCACTGGGACTGTGGGGAACATCTACCCGCTACCATATCATTGTCTTGCACACCACCAGAGCACACCCCCTTAGAATGACCACAATCCCTACATACATGGAGACCACCAAATCTCACCCCCCCTTTTTCTATCAGCCGGTTTACCCCCTCCGACAGAGCTTCACTTTCGAGATATGGGTCACAATCTCTTTCGCATCGCTACCCGGTACGCCCAGCCTAGCAGTCACCGGTGACGCAAACCCCAGGATGCGATATGGCACCGACCAGCGATAACACAACTTAGCGGACCGTTTATCAGCGGCTGAGCTGAGTGGGTGGCTCTGGCAATAGACCCAGTCCCCTATCCGGAAGGGGTTAGGAATTCGCCCCTGATTATATCGTCGACGGACCCGCTAGTGCGCTCGCAGCAAATTCTTCCGAGCCTCCTTCCACCTCTCTGCTGTTCCATTATCTGGTCCCCGTGGTAGAAGATCCTCAATGTTCCACAAGTTAGTCAACGGGAGTGCAGGCGAGAATCCAAACATGATTCCAAAGGGAACGGCCTGATGACTATCATGTAGGGCCGTATTAAAGGCTAGCTGTAATCACTTCAGATTCTGGTCCCAGGTTGTCTGTTGCTCAGCATGATAAGCAACTAGTGCGGACCTGAGATTCCTATTGAATCTCTCCGCATGGGACGGCTGTGGGTAATAAGAAGAAGTGGTTACATGTTTGATCCCACTGGCGAAACACATCCACCGGAACTCACCCGAAATGAACTGGGGGCCATTCTCAGAGAAAATGATGGTCGGAAGACCGAAATGCTGAAATATGTGATTCTGGAGCGCGCTTATGGTCAAACGAGCCGTTGCCTGCCGTAAGGGCAATAGTCAGGCAAACTTCGAAAAAGCATCCACACAAACAAGCAGGTAAGAATTACCTGACTTGCTACGCGGGAGAGGTCCCACGTAGTCTATGAAAAACTTTTCCATCGGTCTGCTCGCCACGTCTGATGACAACAACCCTAGCTTAATGTTCTGGGCAGGCTTGCTCAAGCCACACAGATGACAACTCTTAACCTTCGTTGCGATGTCCCTATCCATGCCCTTCCAGATGAAATGTCTCCTAATGCTGGAAATGGTCTTGGAAATTCCCTTGTGGGCTCCTACTGGGGAATTATGATAATAGCTGAAGACCATGGGCACTAACTTGCTAGGCAGCACGATCTTAGGGGCACGTCCCTTTCTCTGTCTACAACACAGGACGCCCTTGGACAAGAAGTATGGGGCCTGTACGTTACCCTCCTTGATTTTCTAGATGATCGGACCCAGCTCTTCGTCGTTCAACTGATGGGGTAACACATCAGTGAAGGCTAACGGAAAGTCTAACAGAACGGAACAGGGTTGCTCATATTGGGCTTCACTGGGCTGGGAAAACGTGCGTGACAAAGCATCTGCAACCACATTTTGAGTTCCCCTAATGTGTTGCACCTTGAACATGAAGGATGAGATCTTGACCACCCATCTACCAATCTTACCCAGTTGCCTGGGATGAGCAAGAAGCCAAGAGAGAGCCTGATTATCGGTCTCGAGCAGGAACTCAGCATGTTCCAGAAAACGCCTGAACTTGTCTAGAGCGTACACAACAGCTAAACACTCTAGCTCATAGACTGATGATTTTCGTTCTTGCTGGGTCAAGTTCGGGAAATAAAAGCCACAGGCTGCCTAGCGTCATCAACGACTTGGGAGAGAACCGCCCCGAGCGCAACCGAACTCGCGTCCGTCTGTAAAATGAATGGTTTTGAAAAATCGGGCATCCGTAACACCGGTGGGGAGATAATGGCTTCCTTTAGGGTGTCAAAAGCCTTCTGTTGACTACCGCCCCATGTAAATTATGCGCCCTTTTTCCTCAGCTCGTTCAAGGGTGCGGCAATTTCCGCGATATTAGGAATGAATCTGCGATAGAAGTTGACCATTCCTACGAATCTCACTATTCCATTCGCATCCCTGGGAGGGGGAACGTTACGGATGCCCTGTGTCCTCTCGGGGTCGACAGTAACACCCTGATGTGAAACCAAATGCCCCAAGAAAAAAGAAATACTTTCCTGGGCAAAACGAAACTTTTCAGGATTGACAGTGAGGTCAGAACTTATTAAGCGACACATCACTTCGCGCAGATGGCACAGATGTACCTCGAACGTCTTACAATAGACTAGCAAGTCGTCCAAGTAATTGAACACGAACTGAAATTTCACGTCGTGAAAAACGGTATCGAGAAGACGAGTGAGTGTCTGGGCTCCCACAGCCAAACCCATGGGGACCCTTGTATATTGGTACAAGTTCCACGGTACACAAAATGCCGTGTACGGTCTACTCTCCTTTGCCAAGGAAATCTGGTGATAAGCCGCATTGAGATCGATCACGGTAAAATACCTGGCCCCACTGAACCAATCGAAGGCCGAATGTAAGTCTTGGAGGGGAATGGAGTCCACCTCAATATTTGCATTCAATTTCCGATAGTCTATGACCATGCGGTGTTTAACCCCAGGCTTGGGTAACAAAAACGCTGGACTAGCATAGCTGGAATGAGAAGGTTCAATCACCCCTTGTTCTAATAACTCTTGAACCTTCTCTCTCAGAACGGCCATCTTCGGAGGAGCGAATTTGTAAGGGTGTGACCTTACTATCTTGGAGTCTGTAAGGCGAATTTTATACTCTAGTAGATGTGTGAGTCCCAAGGAAGGAGTTAACACTGAGGGGAATTCCTCACACAGTTGGTCTAAGGCCCTCTGCTGGGATGGAGTGAGATGATCTCGTGCAGAATCGGGACAAGCTACCTCTTGGATACCTCCCTTAGCTCCCTGGTACCAAAGGAACGGAATAAGAACTCCCCGATTAAACTTAAAATAACATTGGTGTCCTTGGATGTTTAACACTAGACCACTTTTAGCGATGAAATCTGCACCAATTATACAATCCACTCCCAGAGTAGGAGAAACTAGAAAAGGCCACACCCAGGAAAAACCATCAATCTTGAATTTGAAGGAAATCACCTCTGAGATGGGCAAGATTTCCCGAGATGCAGTCCAGCATACCACTGACGACAGATCCGACCCCTTTATTAAGCCCTGCTTCTCAAGGTCCGCGCATACTCGAGACGAGATGATGGATCGGGCTGAACCGGAGTCAACTAACGCTCTGAGCTGACGCCCTTTTACCTCGAGCGACAGGAAGGGGCATACTGAAATGTGTTGCGGGATAGTAGACAGGACCTTGATGTCAGAAGAGTTGGGTTCTATCGATTGCCTGGAGGTAGTAGGAAACCGAAAAGATTCAGTGCGAGGGGAAGACATCCTCCGACATATCTTCCGCTGTCTGCCTAGTTTTTTGGGGAGGGTCCCTGCGATGGAGGTGCTGGACGCGTGCGCCCCCGGGGGCATGATCGAGCCACGTGAACCGGTCGATTACAATTATAGCAAATTATGTTTCCCCATCGCCCGCGATCTCGAACTGACTGGGCCTGTCGGGGGCGAAAAGGTTCGCTGCGTCCTTCTGCTCTCTGAGATATTGAATGTTCCCCACTCCTGTCTCCCCTCGCCTCATCGCTCGTCTGAATGGCCTTGGACATGACGCACAGTCTGTCCAAGTCTACAAACCGACGCGGGCGCTCGGCACATACTAGCCGCAATCTATTTTGTGAGGAGACGCCGTTAAGAATATTTTGCACAACATCTTCCTCCGAAAAGCCCAGACCCAGTGTCCGCGCTACGCCCCTGATGCTGTGCACGAATTGGGCAAGACTCTCGCCCCTAGACTGCACGCGGTAGAAGTGTCGGTGACGTAATTGTTGCATAAGCCTCCCGGGCACGAACGCCTCCAACACCTCCCGGTGGAACTCCGCAAGTCCCCCACTACGCCGCATTACGCCAGCCACCCTCTCAGCCATGGGGCCCCGACAATACGGATAAACAAGCTCGAGGATAGTACGATCCGTCATACCCGGAAAATTCACCAACTGGAACACAATTCTAAAGAACGGCAACAGTTTATCCACATCCAGCCCGTCCACGACCGGCAACTGCTGGATGATCTGAGATAGTGGATTGGGCAGCTTGTGATATGAAGCCGCCACCATACCGGAGAAAACCGGGGCACTTACGGGAGGCTCGCGAGAGCACTCTAGAGCTGAGACCTCGGACGCAGGAGCTGCCTCCGGCGTGGGTGGTCCACTGCATGGTGACCCCTGCAGGGTCGATGTGACCTGTTCGATTAAGCTCTTGATATCGTGAGCTTGCTCAAGAGTGCCCCATTGCTGGTCGAGATTCTGGAGTCGCATGTTTAAATGATTTAGGCGCTGCCGAATTCGCCGGACGCCCCTGGAGGAACCCGGCCCCTCCTCCAAATTGTCAACACATCGGGATAACTCCTTCCACTTCTCTACACACCGTTCCAACTCCCGATCTTTATCCGCAATATCGACCGCTGAGACCATGCCGCCCGGGGACATTGCCTCTCGTAGCTGCTTCCTCAAAACGGTAACCGCCCCCTTCGGGTTTCTACCCCGGGCTCGTAACTTAAATTCTAGCTCGTCCCGAAGAAACAAATCCGGATCCAAGACGCTCATCCTCGAGCTTCACGGTCGGCCCACGAAAACACAACACACGACAAGAATGGACAATTAAACAAAAACGGGAAAACTTGAGTACTAACACTTCCTTCAAGCAAACTGCGGGCCCCCTAGCGTTGCGAGGACCCGGCACTATCCTGAACTGGCTCTCGACAACACCACACAAGAAGAAACGCAACATTTACACTAAAACACGACAAGCTCAACGACACACCTAGCATCTATCACGACATCGCATTTCACAAGTAACAAAATATTTACCGATCAACGAAAACAACAAATTCCCAAAATTTGTAACACTGACTTCGGCTCCCGTACCTCGGACGAGACCGACTGCCGATTGGGCCATACCGCTTGCCTATAAACGCCCTCACTATTATTTGAAAAGTACAACGCGAAATCATTTCCCAACACCTCGCCACAGGTCTGCGTTAATTCAAGTTTAAAAATAAATTCCCCCCAAAATTTTACATCACGTGGCGACACCAAGTTTACAATTTCAAAAAACGAACAAATATCCATTCATATAATATACTCAATAACAATAGACATAACTCAACATGATAAAAGCATAGATGTTTTATTAACAAAAATATTTAAAGTTCCAATTTGCCAGAACTCTTCCCGAGTTTGCAAGACCCGTCACACCCAAAGGACCCACAGGTTTAACCCTAGATACAACCACGCTCTGCTAGCAAATGTAACCCCTCTTTACTATTTTTTATGCTAACTATTTTTTTTTTTTTGAAAGAGGGCCACTAGTTATTTAAAACTAGGCCAAAGCCTAGAGAAGCCAAAATGCGCTGGGTCCAGTGGGACGGGACTTGCAATTAAACTCTCTGGTATAACCAACAACAATATCATTTATTTTTTTTTCTTTTACAAGGTAACAATTGTTTTTTTTTGTTTTTATAAATGCAACAATTTTTTGTTTGTATAAATCTTCCCCGTATATAACCCACAAAGTAACACCTACATAAATCACATAAATTCACATATAAATATAAATATACATCTCCATCACATCCACATTTTCAATATCAATATATCAATAACCAACACCCTTATAATTTTAAAGCATAGCCACCCGCCTATGTACATTTCCACGACAGACATATATAGACCCCATCTAAAAGAAATAATTAATAATTAACTGGAAATTCGCCCACCCCACCTCTACAGACATCCGAATGTATAAATATATCACTAGTGCTCCCACGAATCTGGGTTGGCCAAAATGCCAGATACAACATTAAAGTGCTCTTAAACTTGGAAAATTAAAATCAAAAAGTCAGAAAAATTATAACTGACGATAATAAATGGGAAAGAAGGTAAGCCACCATCGTTCCTTTACCTGAAGTGTATTTTGTGAATCTGGTGAGATAATAATTTATAAATTTTGTGTAAGAAATTTAAGAATTTACAATGATTATATGCCCTAATAAGTTATGTAACATTTTAAGGAAACTGAATTGACAATAATACATTTAAAGAACTATTACAACTGTGAGGTGACATACTGGTATATAACCTTTTAAGAAAACTGAATTGGCCCGGCGGCCGACAAGTTCCTAAGCCTGGAGCATGCATATGTCTGCATACAAACCTGCCTACACAGGATTAAACAGGGGGCCGGACTGTTACTGAATCAGAAAGCTTATTACCCTTACATAACCCCCAAAACGTAATTTAACTATGTGATCTAACTTGACAGGAATTATGGCTGAACCCTACCAGCCGGTGGGGTTCATTCTGTCACCAACGGAACCCCCATTAGATATTTGAAAAACCAGTCCCCTAATAATTGAACTACCCCCTTTTCCTGAAAACGAGAAAGAAAATAAATAAGTGAATGAATTTTAATAAGACTTGGATACCTGCCAGCCCCCGGGCTTACACTTAATACAAGGTTAGTACATAATATACAAAATTCCCCCAAAATCCGCGCACAATTTTGTTCAGTTAAACTGGGGCCCAACTAAAACGTTTGAAAGATGAAAGAAATATGATAGTATGTCACTCCTACCCCACAAGTTTTATGAAATCCGGGTGTCTGTGTAGATCAAAATTAAATAAAGGTAATTGGTTTGAGGTCACCCGGTGGTGTTTGAGTTCCTACTTCCAGTGCCTGTGGTGTTGGTTTGACGTGGTCAACTTGCGAACCCCTCCAGCGGGCGAAGTCGAGAGCCTTTGGTGACCGTTCAGGCGGAGATGTTCATCCTGTGCCAGCGTCCTCGGCTAAGACCGGGAGCCCTGCGCATACATAAATAATTAGAGGACTGTCCCAACACTTATTCTCACTCTATAATGCACCACGCACACTGGGTAGAACCCGTATATAACCTATTTGAACCGGCCTACTCTTAACCCTTGTAACTCCGTTCGTTTTAGTTAAAACTTAGACTCCCCCAAAACCAACCAACATATAATTATTAAGTACTTGATTATGCCTATGTGGGCAAAAGTTTGACACACTGTAACCTGTCTACTTCTGCACTAGCACGTGTTACTACATTTGAAAACTATTACATCAGCCAAAATTGGAGGATCTTATAGCACTACAGTGATACAGGCAAATATTGTCTCTTAATTACGATAGTCTTATTTCATAAGGGTTTAAACAATTTAGTAGCTTGGATATAGAATACTTTAGATGTACGCCACGCGGTGTAAAAATTATCAACTTTCTTTCACACTTACTATATTGAAAATCACATTTTATTTTTTTATGAAACGCATAATATATGAGCTAGAGTAACTTACAGCAGTTCTGTGCGAGTTTATCTACCCATCAGGAGTGATAGAATTATTTTCAAAAAGACTTCTTCGCTCGGTCGAAGAGGCAGAGATATTCGCACGGTGACCGGTGAAGCAAGACAGCCTAAAACCAGTCGAACTGCTCAATACCAAACTTGCGTTTCAAGGCGAACGCTAGAGTGTGTGACATGTACCACGGCGAACTAAATTTCGCCGTTCCGTTAAACACAGAAACAGATAAACAATTTCGCGTTTTTTAATGTTATTTATAATATAATAAATACATAATATAACGTAATTTATTCTTCGTATGTTACCGCCGGTTCGTAGACAACCGGCACAATGGGGCAAAGAAAAATTCAATAACTAACAAAGTTAACCACAGCAAAACAATATTCAAGGTTATTTCAAGAAAAATCAACAACTTTTTCGTTATCGACTTAGTTATTAATGACGTGATGCCCTCGCCAAGTGGGGTCAAATGCTTATATAGACCTGGAAAGCACAGGTATTTACTGTTGCCGAAACGCTAGAGAGAATAATGTTCCGGCTCTACCTGATCTGTTCTGATGCCCCAAAGTCTACGTTTGGCCTCAAGTGATGAGATGCGTATCAGAAGTAGGGACTTATTGGAGGTCTCATAATAGTAACTGGTTTTCCAGTCGTAACAGCGACCTATTGATATGGACTTGTTACCCTGCTGGTAATGTTAGGTCTGGAACCCTTGACATACCGGAAAATTGAGTTACACTATTATTCTTCTGATACGGTTGCCTCTAGTTGACCCGACAGCAAAGGATTAACGGCACTGATTGTACTAAACAAAGTAATGTGGTTGAGACCGGGTAGTGTTGTAACCCCGCTTTAACTTTGACTGGTAAAAAAAAATTATTATTATTTTTTTTTTTTAGAGGGGCCACAAGATAATTAAAACTATACCAAAGCCTAGAGAAGCCAAAAATGCGCTGGATCCAGTGAGACGGGACTTGCAATTAAAACTCATAAAATTAACAATCAATAAAATCCTTTTTTTATTCTATCTCCTTTCTGTTACCTACAAAATCAATAAATATAACATTCTGAATCTATTTTCCCCTTAAAATTGTTAATTAAAAATGATTTATTCTCTTAAAAAAAGGTTACTTGAAATTATTAATAAAGCCAAAGTTTATTTTCTATATTCTCTAAAAAAAAAGTCAAGTGAAACTTCATTGAGATAAAATCTATATCCTTCTTGACAAGATTAATTAATATAAATTAATTCTCTTTAAAAAAATATTAATTAAAAATTAATAGAGACAAATCTACATACTCCTTTTTAAAGTTAATTAAAATAAATTAATTCTCTTTAAAAAAATATTAATTAAAAATTAATAGAGATAGAATCTATACACTCCTTAACAAAACTCTTTTGAAATTAATTATTACAAATCCTTATTCTCTCTTTCCAAATTGTCATCAGAAATTAAATGTATATATAAACCCTACGTTTTATATTTTCTTTTTATAAGCCCAATATCTAACTCCCCCAAAAATACACACAAATGTACAATACATATAAAACCCCACAAAATACACACACGAATATACAATACATCTACATGTTCCACAATACAGGACAATTATAAGATATATCTCTTGCCACACCCTTTTCTACTTCATGAGGTACATCATTAATAATTTATGAAAATCCATGTCAGGTTTTAATTCTTAATATGTGCATAACACATTACATGTGTATTTGATTATATATGCAACACCAGTAGTCCCCAGGACATAATAAATTCAAAAATTTGGCCAAGTGCCTAATACTATTATAAAATGCTGCCACACTGGGCACTTAGACTTTGAGAAATAAAATTTAGAATACAGTGAACACCCCAGTAATCATTATTAATTAAAAGAATTTATATATTGATAAATATTGTTAAGTTTTGAAAATAGTAATGTGTCATGAACCTTATAACCCTTTTAAAAGTAAGTTTGGCCCAAAGACCGACATGTTCATAGGCATGACAGTGCATAACTCAACCTGTCCCAACAGCATGTTTAACTCTGCATGGACATGCACCTATACAGGATTAAACTGGTGACCCGACATAACTAACAAAGAAACTTCTATTCCTATATAAACCAAACTGAATTTAAAAATGAGAAATTAATATATAAAATGAACACTAAATTGAAACAGAGAAATTACAAGTTGATTGAATGAATTAGTAGCAGTAATGAAACCCTTATACTGAAAATAAGAAGGAATTGTACGTTTGAATGGTGAGCAGCCACAGATGCATGTCAGCCCCTGAGCTCACAGATTATACAAACACATTAATAAAATTTACAAAAGATTCCCCTCCCAGTTCACGCACTATTCTGTCCCGTTAATCGGGGACCCAATTAAAATGTTTAAAACTTAAAGTCATGTTGTTGAGTGATTGAATGTCCACTGGCTCTAGTGAGTTACATCAAAATTTGTAAAGAATATGTAACATGGATTGAGTTCACCTTATTTTTTTTTCATGGGTGTGAAATGGTGATCATCTGGCTTTCATGATGGAGTGTTTGTGTTAGTCTTCGCTATTCTCCTCCGGCAGATGAAGTTGAGAGAGACAATCTGGTTGGTAAAAGTTCAGGTTGGAGCCGGTCCCCGCCTTCATCGAGGAACCCTGATCATACAACATATTATCAGCTAGAGTTCACAAAACAAATTCCCCCAGAAACTTCTCACGCACCAAAACCCACATATAATAATAACCCAGCTTTAGGGCTATTTAAATATGATAATTGACACACTTGGCAAGGTTATATGGCTAACAGGCCCTATTTGAAAACATTTAGTTCTGTTAGATTTCATATTAATAAACTTTACCCATGTGGGTTAACTTAATTCAATTTTGATTATCTAATTATTCGGCTTGTTATACTTTTAATAAGATTTACACATAGTCTGATTTTTGCCACGTGGTCCGAAATGTTACTTGATTACACTCATTTCTATACTTATTAAATAAATACTTTTTGGCAATTACATTCTTCTCAATTCTGGTGCCTTAGTAAGCTTTCTGAAATTGATATAGTGTTACTATAATTACTAGTAAAGTTGCATGTAACTTACTCAGAATTACGCATTTTACTTTTCACCACGAGGTGGCGTAATAAGGTTATCAGATTACATCTATGTCTGTACTATTTAACTAAATACGTTTTGCATTTACATAACTCTCAATTTTGGTGCCTTAGTTAAGACATGTGAATTTAATATAGTATTACTGTATTACAAAAAAAATTACATTTAAATTACGCATTGCACAACTCAACACGTGGTGGCGTAAAAGGTTATCAGAATTTACTTAATGTGGCCTTATTAAACAATTTTTCATTTGTAAAACTTTGAATAGATATATATAATAATATTGCCGTAACTTACCGCAGATCTGTAGTGGTTTAGCCTGCCATAGATGAAGAAGATGGTAAACTAAAAACTACTTTCTGTCCGGAGGGAGAAATGTCACGAGGCGAGCACTTAGTCAGCCAGCCAGAGGCAGCCTGTTAGAAAGCAAACTTGCTTTTGTTTGCTCGCCATCAGTACCGAGCTAGAGTGCAGCACCGATCAAGCGCTTTAGATTCACACAGCTGTAGATTGTTTATCTCAACCGCTACCGCTAAATACCGTACAGCATTTAACGTCACTTTGACGTTAAATACCGATTACTCGCCGATCTATTTTAGAACGTCACACCCCCACCCCAAAAGGGCAACGTAGTTGCCCAAAAGCTAACTCACAGCCACTTGGCTAGTCATAATACTACAACTTTCTTGGCTGTCTTGGGAAATCTCAGAAACTTAACCGCTCTCGGGAGAACAGAGGCTCAGGGTGAAAACGAAGGAAGAGGAAAGAAGAAGAAATGTAGTGTGTATGCATGTGTGCGGGTACTGCATGCTGACTTGATCAGGGTCAGCATACGGCGACAAGAGATAGAAGGAGAAAAGACGAAAGACAAGAATCTGGCACCCTCCTAAGTTCTGACCTCCCAACTCACAAACTGAGACCCAAGGACCGATACCTACTCAGGACAACTTCTATCCCCCCCCTTCCGAGGACCGAAAAACTCTCAACCATGATCATCCCCACGCGACCCTCTCCGCCATGCCAAACTCACGGGACCGCCCCTACACGTCACCCTCTCTGGTGACCCCACATACTTCTACTGGTCCCACTCACATACTCGTCCGAAAACCAAACAAGGTATCATCCACCTTGGTATGTGAGTGACCGTACCACTCCTCTCGTCCACCTTTCGGACCGACCAGCCACATGCACCAACAAGGCATCTCCATCCTTGCCATATGGCTGGCCCACATCCCTACACTAGGGCGGACGGCCCCGCTTAGCCGGACAGAGAAAACCGCATAGAGGGCACGCGAACATCATCCCTTCATTTACTCTTTAAATACTGCGTAACTAGCAAGGGGGTTTACTACAGCACGGCATCGTCTAACAAACCCACTTAATCCAAAAATAACCTACCAGGGTAATCAACCGGTGAATGCGGCATGGCCCCGACCCTACAATAATCGACAACAAAAAAATGAAAACTACACCAACCTAGTCACAACTCTTCCAACTAACTTCTTTTCTAACTCCTTTTCTGATATTTTTCTTTTTCCTTTTCTAATTTTTTTTTCTTTCTAATTTTTATTTGTTTTTTATTTTATTTTGTTTTATAAGGAGAGGGGTAGGAAAATTGGGAAGATGAAACGGGGCAAGGATCATTAAAAGGTCTATAGCTAGGACTAAGGGTAAGGGCATGGTTCCCTCCGAGAATAAGGATGGGTGGAGAAAACCAAGGCTCGCGGAGGCAGGGGCGCAACCCTGAAGTAGACGTACACCACTCGGACTGTGGGGAACATCTACCCGCTACCCGTTAACCGCTTCTTCTCACCTTTTTATGACGAAATTTAGGTACTCGTTCCTTTTGGACACCACTCTCTGAGAAACTATCTCGTGTTGAGCTGTACTGATTTGTTTCTTCTGAATTAGAATCAAGGCAACTTACCTGACTACTTTTACCCCGATTTGGATTATCCTCAACCTCTAACTCCTCTGCTTCTACCTTCTTCTCTTCTACAATTTCCCCTTCTTCGTCCCCATAATCCAAATCACCATCACGACACTGCACATCTTCATCCTCTAGTTGCTCACCTGGTCCGCATGAAACTTCTTTTCGTTCCTCGGAATCCTCAACACTACTTACTGAAAGCGTCTGCACATCTTCACACACTACATCATTCTCACTCACGCACTCCACAACGCTGCCACCCAGTTTCTCCTCAACTTCTACCTCATCTACTTCTACCACACTTGCAGCCTGGACATCCCCTTGTCCATCCGCAACCTCAGAAACACTTGCAGCCTCCCTAACACTTACACTTAAACTCCCCTGCGTAGCATGTGCAGACCGCTCTTCTGCCTCTTCCTTCGATTCCTCTTCTTCACCACTCTCAGCAACTACAACTTCCTCAACATTTCCCAACCTGGAATCCAGCTGTCCAGGTCCATGTGCAATGTCTAAATTAAATTCTACTGACGATGGTAAAGCTCCACCATCAAGTGACTTCTAATCTCCCGGCGTAGGCGATGATGATGTTACCGGATCTGGATCCGTCATGAACAGAGATGGAGATACCGGAACAAATTCTGCGGCATCTGGATTCAACCATGACGTCCTCTCTGAGTCCTGTAATTCAGTATCAACAGACGTGTTCTTGTCGCCTTGTATTGATTCACAGAAGTTACTTCGCTTTTCTTCTTTCTCTTCACATTCTTCATCCACTACTCTATTAGTCACTGGTAATTCCTCTGGAAGCTTCAAAGTTTCTTTTTTCTCCCAATAGGAATAACGCCTTGCTACAGGCTCTCTACTTGCCGATGTTGGTTTACTAATGTAACTTCTTCTTTCCCTGTTAATTTCATACTTATGTCTTTTCTCTGCTGTAACCGTTGCTACCGCCTTCTCACTTGTCACCCCCTTGTAGCCTCCATTACTTCCAGGATATTCAGTTTTTCTGACAGTCTCTTGTGTTCTTCTCCGACCGCCATGTTTGTCCTTTGTAGCTCTTCCTCGGAACTCGTCCCCTGCTCGGACAGTATTAGAAACCACACACAACCGGTACAGATCCGCAAAAGAACGTGGACGTTCTGCGAATATCAAACGCGATCTCTCTTGGGGATTCAGTCCTTCCAGAATAGCTTGTAATACTTCCGTCTCGGGCAACCCTAATCTTAACACGCGGGCAGCTTTCCGTATGTCCTGCACGAAGTCCCCCAATGCCTCTCCATTGGCCTGTAAACGATAGAATAAATCCAGCTTAAGCTGGGAACGTCGTCGATGGTGTATGAAGAAATCCAACACTTCCCCATGAAAAGCGTCAACACTGCCGCCCCGACGCAGAGTATTGGTGACCAACCCTGCCAATGAGCCCCGGCAATACGGGTATATAAGTGACAAGACCTCCCCATCGGACACACCTGGGAAATCTGCCAACTGCAGGACAAGGTCCAAGAAAACCAGCAGCTGGTCCTCACCAAATTCATTCACCACCGAAAGTTTCTGGAGAACCCCTGAAAGGGGGTGGGGTAATTTCTGAAAGCATACCGCCGCCAGAATTTCCCAATTCACAATACACAATCAACAAAACATAACTCCCACAAAACACCGAACATCCTACAAAAATTGACAATAATAACACAGGAATCAGAAAAAACTCGAGTACTAAACTCTCCCTTCGAGCAGACTGCGGGTCCCCCTACCGTTGCGAGGACCCAGCCCACTTAACTGAACCGCTCTCTCAACAACACTACACATTAAGGAACGCGACACACACGCTAACACACAACACGACAAAATCACCGACCAACGACAAATCTGAAAAAATATTTCTAATAACTTCGGCTCCCGTATCTCGGAGGAGACCGACTGCCGATTGGGCCATACCGCATAAATGAAACACCTCCCCTATTATGGGCAAGGTAATATGCAAACCATATCTCCACCTAGGCACAGATCTGCGATAATTCGCGTTTCCAAAGGAATGTCCCCCTTTAAAATTTCATCCCACGTGGCAACCTACCGTTTAACTATCCAAGACGGGCAAGTACATAGACATATTATACACAAAACCTTAAACCTAACAAAACATAGTCACTTTTAGATATAGGGCTTTTTAGAGATTCTTCTAAGTTCCATTGGAACCCCCAAAATGTTTCCTGAGTTTGCAAGCCCCGTCACACCCAAAGGACCCAAGGATTGAGCCTAATCTCAATAACGCTCTGCTACCAAATGTAACCCCTCTTTAACTTTGACTGGTAAAAAAAACATAATTTTTTTGAAAATTTTTTTTTTTTGCTAAAGAGGTGCCACAAGATAATTTAAACTAGACCAAAGCCTAGAGAAGCCAAAAATGCGCTGGATCCAGTGAGACGGGACTTGCAATTAAAACTCATAAAATTAACAATCAATAAAATCCTTTTATTATTCTATCTCCTTTCTGTTACCTACAAAATCAATAAATATAACATTCAGAATCTATTTTCCCCTTACAATTGTTAATTAAAAATAATTTATTCTCTTTATGTAAAGTTACCTGAAAATTATCAATAAATATAAAATTTATTTTCTATCTTCTCTTTAAAAATTAATTGAAACTTACTTGAAATAAAATCTATATACTTCTTGACAAGGTTAATTAAAATAAATTAATTTTCTGTAAAAAAAATATTAATTAAAAATTAATAGAGACAAATCTACATACTCCTTATTAAAGTTAATTAAAATAAATTAATTCTCTTAAAAAAATATTAATTAAAAATTAATAGAGATAGAATTAAATAATTGTCATCAGAAATTAAATGTATATATAACCCTATGTTTTATCTTTTCTTTTTATAAGCCCTATATCTAACTCCCCCAAAAATACACACAAACGTACAATACATATAGAACCCCACAAAATACACACACGAATATACAATACATCTACATGTTCCACAATACAGTACAATTATAACATATATCTCTTCCACACCCTTTTCTACTTCATGAGGTACATCATTAATAATTTATAAAAATCCATGTCAGGTTTTAATTCTTAATATGTGCATAATACATTACATGTGTATCTGATCATATATGCAACACCAGTAGTCCCCAGGACATAATAAATTCAAAATTTGGCCAAGTGCCTGATACTATTATAAAATGCTGCCACACTGGGCACTTCGACTGGGAGAAATAAAATTTAGAATACAGTGAACACCCCAGTGATCATTATTAATTAAAAGAATTTATATATTGATAAATATTGTTAAGTTTTGAAAATAGTAATGTGTCATGAACCATATAACCCTTTTAAAAGTAAGTTTGGCCCAAAGACCGACATGTTCATAGGCATGACAGTGCATAACTCAACCTGTCCCAACAGCATGTTTGACTCTGCATGGACATGCACCTATACAGGATTAAACTGGTGACCCGACTTAACTACCAAAGAAACTTCTATCTCTATATAATCCAAACTGAATTTAAAAATGAGAAATTAATATATAAAATGAACACTAAATTGAAACAGAGAAATTACAAGTTGATTGAATGAACAGGGTTCATTCAAACCCTTATACTGAAAATAAGAAGGAATTGCACGTTTGAATGGTGAGCAGCCACAGATGCATGTCAGCCCCTGAGCTCACAGATTATACAAACACATTAATAAAATTTACAAAAGATTCCCCTCCCAGTTCACGCACTATTCTGTCCCGTTAATCGGGGACCCAATTAAAATATTTGAAACTTAAAGTCATGTTGTTGAGTGATTGAATGTCCACTGGCTCTAGTGAGTTACATCACAATGGGTAAAGAATATATAACATGGATTGAGTTCACCTTATTTTTTTTTCCATGGGTGTGAAGTGGTGATCATCTGGCTCACATGATGGTATGTTTGTGTTAGTCTTCGCTATTCTCCTCCGGCAGATGAAGTTGAGAGAGACAATCTGGATGTTAAAAGTTCAGGTTGAAGCCGGTCCCCGCCTTCATCGAGGAACCCGCAGATCTGTATAGATTTAGCCTGCCATAGGTTGAAGATGGTGCAACAAATTTGTTCTTCTCTACCGGAGTAGATATGCAAGCGAAGCTAACAGAACTACGGTCGGCCAGAGATAAAGTTTTCCAGAAAACGTAGTTTCCGTCTGAACTCGTAAACCGTGGCTCACGCTAGAGGGCAGCACCAATCAAGCACCGCTCTTATGGTAATACAGTTGCAGATTACTTATCTCAACCGCTGCTACCGCTAAATATAGTACAGCAAATACCGAACACGCGCCGATAAATTTTTAGAATCGGCACAGTGTTGTGATGAATAGAATGACGGAATAACTGATTTCGGATCTTTTGGGGTAAAGTGAGCTAATCAACATTCTGGCATTTCATCGTCACAGTTTCATTTCAGTATTAATTTTAGTCCCAAAAAACTGTTTTAAAGCAATGAGTCTCTTCTCTAGGCCTTTAATACTCATATCTAGGCTATACATTAAAGTACGTATAAGTAAATCACAAGTATTTTAGATCCAATTGTAGGGTGACACATTCAGTGTTGTACAGTAACTTGTAACCGAATGCATGTGGTTAGTCTATAAGTAAAGAGATCGAGTTTTCGAATAATGGCACCAATTCCTATTGAAGCGGCTGATAGATATAACGATTTGTTACACAGACACAAAACGTGAACAACATTAAAATAATAATATTTTCCATAAAGTTTTTCTGCATTGTTGAAGTCCGGCCACAGATTGTTGTCTTTTTGATTCCTCGTCACGCTTCGGACAATGTGTCAACGCAGTTGCTGTGAACAAATATTTGACAAAAAATGTCATTTATGAGGGCACCCAGCTACTTGCTTACACATATTAATCCATAAGGTTGTTTTATCTTTCTAAAAGTTAAAATTTATCTACGGGACCACTCATGATACAAGCAAGGAAAGGTCCTAGTCTTATTAGATTTCGCTGTGTTATTTGCCTTGACCCCTGTGCCCTCGCACAGAATTAGAGATCAGAGCATTGCGTAGCGTTAAACAATCAAATGTATCAAAATTTAAGACAGTGCATCAGACAGATTCAAAACGTTAGAAGCATACGTCGATTAGGTGACATATTTGCCTTAATACTATATTAATTTACTATATTTGACAAAAGCGGCATTAATGTAGTAGTCGAGCTCCTTACTGCCATGTCTTAGTTTATATAATTATCATACACTTTAAAAAACCAAAGTCGTTTACGTTGTTACTCTTAAAAGTGTGGAGGAGAGCCTATAAATTATGGCAGACCGGGTAAGAAAATTAACAGGTGAAGTCGTCTAACAGGTTTTGGATGCATGGGAAAGCGTTTCTTTACATGTGTTCTCAAGACCACTACTTTAAATGGAGTAACATTATTGTCAACTACTCAACATTTTCAACATAAACTGAACAATGTAATTGCATTTTATATAAACTTCCTTACATATATATAGATAAACATTTTAGTTTTGTCATCAATATTTAACCAAATACTAGACAGTTTTTGTAATATGTATAATTGAACAGATCATGTTTTTTAGAGTGACAAAGAAATGAGCTTATGTGTACCTCTTTCAGAGCTTGTTTTAAATATTCACAGTTATTAACGGCAGAGTACCTCAGTGGAAGGGAACCCCCTCTGCATGCCTTCATTTGCTGTGCTGCACATTAGGTCTGGCTCAAGATCGAGTCACTCTCAACCAGTGTGTAAGATATTAGGGCAAATCACTAGTCTGTATGAGACTGAGACAGATGAATTTTAGTCAAAAACAACTCGACATCTATATGTGCACACACAAACACACGTACACTCCTCGACACCGAATATCTCGTCACTGCACGTGGTGAACCGGAAACCAGTGCATAACAACTGTTATATTGTGCCAGTATATTGTTAATTTTAGGGTTGGACTCAGTTATATTTCTAAAAATTATATAGTATCAAAAATACTATTTCGAAGTTAGCGGTTACGTAATAAACGAAAATGTTAAATGTTTGTGATTTAATGAAACAGAAATAGTATATATTTAATAAGAAGTCGAAGCAGCTTTGACGGCAGCAAATTACATAATTGGAAATGTGTGAAATAAAATCAAAAGAACATTTTTTTCCCACCAGCCTATCTTTTCATATTAAAATACTCTTGTTTAGTCTGACATCGTACGTCATTACCCACAAAAACATTGTACTTTAAACTAATGTAATTTCCATGCATTTACGCTGACATTTCGTAAATTCATTTTACGGTAAATTATTGAATTAACAACATTAAAATCGGCATAGTCAATCATATAGCAGGATGATTTCTTAGCATGATTAAACTTGTCAGTGACATACTCATCCCTAACTATATGTAAAGACGCTAAATACACTGGTCTACAAAAATAAATAAACAATACATGTTCCAAGTCAATACTGTAGTAATATTTATTACAAAATAATACAATTTCCAACATAGAAAATTGAAAAAAACATTATTCTTATATCTATAAAACTATACGTGATATCAAAATTTTGATAGCAAAACTGGATTCCTCGTATGAAAATACATAAGAATCACATACAATTTTGTCTGGGACAAAACATGTGTTGACCAGTGATATTTGTTTAAATTTTCCTAAATTTTTCTTGACACCATGTTTGCCTTAGCACGATTTGCCACACCAGAGGAATCTAAAGTTATTGTCTTACTCTATAAATTTTATTCAAATACAAGTTTATGCCTGCAGAGATAGAAACGTGTGAATGCCATGGCCTTGATTTTCAAACCTATGCCTTGGACAAAGACGTAATTATATTGTTTAAATCAGAAAGAGTACATTTATTTTCATACATTAAAATGGAATAATAAAGTGATTTAATGTTTTAAAACGGCGGCTTTCTGACAGTACAGGCGACGTAACGAAACTTAAGCCGCCAATGAGCACATAAAGCAAAGACTAAGTCCTACAGCGTACGAACATTACACTTGCTCAGCGCAAAGCAATTAAGTGAAAAGCTATTGAGGAACATATTGAGAATTATATATTATGCCATCTTATTTAACAAAAATTCATTTTTGAAGACACAAGAACATTATATTGGGAATGATACCGGAGCGCTCTATGAGAGACAGAGTACACTAGTTACATTAGTGAAGTAGCAAGAATTTTCCATTAAATACATTTAATTTATGTTGATACGATGTATGTAATTAGCTACGTTCAGTTAACATAAAAAAAAGCGGAGTATCAACATTTTCTTTATAACAAAAAAAAAAAAAATCAATATCTGTAGACACATTCAGATACTAATCAACTAGAATTATTAAAAATTATTCATATCTATAAATGAAAGGAAAAGATTATAAGATATGTAAATGTTAAATCATGTGTGAAACAGGTATTTCAGTGGTATGTGTGCGGTAGGAGAGGAAGTAACTTTAAGTTTTTATCTTATCACCCTGCAGGAATTCTTTAACAACACCATTTTTAAACGCCCTGGATTTGTTTTGGCTGTTGGTGCTTCTATTTTTTATTTATATAATTTATTAATTTGTGATTTCGTAACAAAAGTGATGTATGTAAATTTTCGAGTGGGAAGAACTATCACTGCTTGAAGATATTATTTACTGCTTGATTACCCGCAATTATAAGTTCTCAATGCGAAAGCAATTTAAGCATAGTAACATAAATGAAAAATATACTTGTGAAAAACCTGCCCATAATATTTAAGGGTACCATTCACCAGACGTAAAATAAAGTTCCGTACATTATATGACATTACATAAAATAATAGTTAAACAACATAATATACGCACTCAGAAACTTCATAGCCTGAGACAACAAATATAAGTAGATGAATGCTCTAATGAAACATGAAATAGGGCGATCTACTGTATATTATTCTATGGAGCTCCTCGAACTTTACAGCAGTGGTATTAATACAAAACTTTTCATCATCTTTAGCTAATTATTCTCTGAGACTACGGCGATTGTAAAATGTAATGTCAGGTAAAATAGTAATATAGCTGAGTTGATTACTTTTAAGAACATTTATATATTGGCACATGGCTTATCAATTTTGGAAGCAATCAAGTAATTCCACAAAGAGTTAAGCAATTGTTTTTGTTATGTAATGGATTCAGTTTTGTTCGAAGTAGAAACTTTAAAGTATATTGTACAATTTTCGGCTGCCATTATGTGGCAATGTGGAGAGGCACCCGCACCGAAATTTGGGACGATAATGTTACGTTCAAATATTTTTGTAGTATGCGAAATGGAAAAAATTATAAGTTAGCTCATCCTGTGAAAGTAAACACCAAGAACAATATCTTATAAAATCATGTTGTACAGCTTAAGTGCCACACCACGTTCCTTGTATGGATTACGTCGTAAACGTGCAGCTGACCCTGCTTTGACCTTTCATGTTGTTTGGGTGGTAATAAAAGCAGATTATTACACACTATATATATATATATATATATATATATATATATATATATATATAATAAAACATTACTCAAATAGTCCAAAAAAATTATATTTAAATTACAATAATAACTATTATGATATTACTCATTAAAGTGGTGATGATGATGATGGTGAATATTATTATTATTTATCGTGTTGTTATTGTTATTAAATAACTTATATTCAACAACTTCTTGCCACCTAAATAGGACGTTTGTGGTGTCAACATGTTCCGATGATGACGAATACTTCTGTTATTCAATATTATTTCGAAAACGTATCCTTTCAAAAGCCATATAATTTAACAGTTTATTTAATGGTCGTCCTTATTGGGCTTTCATCTGTCTTTGCGTGTAAAGAAAATTTGCACAGCTGTTGTGCCTAACAAGTGTTGTCTATAATTTCCATCATATTATTACCTATCAATTATCTATATTTCCCAGTCCAGACATACGTATTTCCTTCTAATGAGTTTTTTCAATATTTTTTACTCTTGTATCATTTTAAATCCTTAACCATTTACCTTTCATAAAATGCTCTGTACGTATGAGCAATTTACAGTCGTTTATTGTCTTTACTACTAAGACCTAGAAAAATCCCGCTCAGAGAGAGGAAACCAGAGAAAGAAAGAGACAGAGGTAGTAAGAGAGGGGGGAGAGTGAATGGACGAAAAGGGGGGAGAACGGAGAACGAGTGAGTCAGAATAGAACGGCATGATTTGCGGTCTACTGGTACACTGTCTAACAAACATTTTTAGTAGCCCTATTTGTAACTTCATTCCACCTTCTTCAAACTAAATTTAGACGATGCTTATAGTTACCTCAGGATTTTACAGACAAAGTATGTTAACAACGCAGTCATTATCCCAGTTAATCTAAAAACCTAAGAAATACATACTGCAATATACTTTTTTATTAAAAATTATTTTCCTTTGGATGAAAATTTAATTGTTTTTTCACTAGCACTTAAATTTCTAACTTACATTTTTATAACAGAAACTGTCTGCATCTCTGGGCAACTTGCTTTCTAAAATATTTTTGTTTAGTGTAAGCGGACAAAATGTAAAAAGAAAATAACCAATTTTTATTCTGGTTGCTATTTTGTCTCAATATTAAGTTTTCTTCTGTAACTAAATACACAGACCTAGGAGTTATTCAGGAGGTAATTTAGTTACTTCCTTAAAGTCACAAAAATGTAATATTTTTGTATACATTCTTTATAGTAACATTGCTGGCATTACGACTTTCATCAACATACTTTCACTTACTCGCCACACTATTTCACAAGATTGCTTATGTAGCTTTATCAGGCGACTTAATTAAGAAATAAAATCAGAAGAATTTTGATTTTTAGATATTTTAATGATTTTTTCGATCTTTGTTTTTCAGAGAATTAAAAATGGAAGATTAAATGACACTACGAATATGAACCAATTATGAATACCTTGACAAATATATATTGCAACAGAACAAATGTATAGGGTACTGTGCATTGCACAAAGTAATTAAAATAATTAATTAAAGTAAATGAATTAGTCATATTGTTAGCAATAATAATTCAGCTTTCATTCTGAACTCTATTAGGGACGACCAAACTTTCATGTCGAGACAAGTAGATCACGCCATTTTGCTGTGTCTGTGTGTACACGCGTATGTTACATGTGTGAGTGAAACCTGTAAATTCCTGAAAAGCGTCACCCTTAAGGATCGCTATTAATTATATGAATTTATTTATTTTGTAAAGATTGTGCGCAGAATATCACAAAACCAAATACACCAAAGTGTGTATAAAAATAGGGCGCACATGTGTCTAAAAAATAGTGTAAAAAGGATAAAATTTTAATTACAGGAAAATCAAAAATAAATAAAATTTATGTTAATTAAGATAAAGAAAAACGGTTTTTACAGGGTGATCACATAAAAATTACCGACAGAATGAATATCGGGTAATGTGCAAAACACTTTGCATTTCGCGAAGACAGACGAATTAAGTGCGACATGAATCGTGTGTGAGAAGTGACGCCACCGACAGGCTCTGACATGCAGAATATTGACGAAACATGATTTTAGCGCCCTGGGTATAAATACACGAGACGCGCTAACTTCATTCTCTTTCTCGATCAACTACCGTAGCAGCCGGAAGCTCTGCTTCACGAGTACAACTCTTTCTCGATCAACTACCGTAGCAGCTGGAGGCTCTGCCCAGAGACAACAACGTTTGTATCTCAACCACAGCAGCAGCCATAGGCTTCACGACTACTAATCACTTTTGTGAGAACACATGCAACCTGAGGCCATGACGGGAGACGAGGGAGCAGCAAAGTACATGCAGTAGAATCCAGCATACAAGAATCTGACGGACGAAGGACGAGGATCAAGGACTCCAGGACTACACGACGACAAAGGAGAATCCAGGATCAAGGACCTAGTACCGAAGAGGGCATGCTGCCGATTTACCAAAACAATAAGATGACAAACAACCATGTACTTGTAAACCAGAGACTCACACAAAGACAATAATTAACGATGTAAAAAGAGAGACAATCTAATTCAAATATGAATTAATAACTTTTGCAAAATATAAATATTCTTTGTATAACCATTAGAGTAATGTTTAGGAATGTTTAACTATAATTTGAATCAATAACTTTGAATCTATAATTTTGATAGATACATGTAATTAGTAAATTTTTATTAGAAAGCAAAGCAATTCATATGCAGTAAAATCAAAAGAGATTAGATAATTAGAAACTAATTAGGTAAGCTAATCATTATCACACTAATGAGCAAGCCGAGAGCAATATTAGATAATTATAAATGTGTATTAGAGTATAAGATTGTATATTATGTCTATGTGTAATACGAGAACATCACGTATATGTAATGATTAGATGTGTGCTATGGCTACACACACACAAGCAAATAATAATGATATTTTAATTCGCAACTAAATAAGAATATTTGTTTAATAAATATTTAAAATGATTTTAAACCAGATTACATAGTATTATTATTATTACGATTACACCCATCATCACATACAACTCGTTAACGTTGTATAAAATGGCTTCCAAGAACGTGGAGCTAACACATTATATAATTAAAGCGTTAACGTTGTAATATATACTGCAGTTTAACACATTGGGCCTGATGTTTCCTCATAGAGAAAGTTCTCTATGACAGAAAATGACTGTCATAGAACAGTTCTCTAGAACAGTAAATGACTGTTCTGATGACTTATGCTTTTGGTGTGATATTCATACCTGAATATTTATTACGCCCTTTCTTACCTATCCAAACTATGCTCTTTATTATCCATAATTATACATGAAAATTAAATTCTGTGTGGACTAATAAGTGTTAACAGAGAGAGAAATAGGAAATTTGTTTCTTCCACCAAAAAATTAAAAACGGAGTACAACAGAATACCCACTGAAACAGTAAAAAAACAATAAACTGAAGAAGATTTGTCGGTTGTCCGACGAAACGGTAGGATTTAGGTAGCCGGAAGAAGCAGCTAGGCCTATGTTCAATAAAACAAAGAAGGAGAATAAAAAGAAGAAAGAAGAAGTAGGCATAGTAGTAGTAGTAGTAGTAGTAATAGTAGTATTGCTAGTAGTAGTAGTAGTAGAAGAAGAGAAGAAGAAGAAGAAATAGAAGAAACCATTCTTAAATTTGAAATAACACACAATAATATGCTTTTAGGATAAAATCTCTTGTTGTTGTATTAACATTGTAGAATGTTTATAGATACCAGTATACAGTCGACTGGACAAGAATAGAACTCAAAATAACTATTATTTTACGTTAGCGTACGCACGCCCCACCCAAACATACACACTCGAAAGCACTGTTGGTAAATTTTGCTGCTTTAAATGAGTGCTTCTCTAGAGACATTGTATCCAAGCCAATGTAAGCCTGGTTTCAAATTACATGTCTGTTGTACGTACGTGGTCCGTAAATCCCCCGTCTACAGCGCCGTTTAAAACAATACATGGAGAGGTAATTTATCCACTTCATTGTCAATCTACGGTTATTCTCTTGTGGACCATAAGTGGTTCAGTATCTAACCAGTTCCTGTAGGTAAATCCATGCAAACATTAAACACGTGTATTATTGATTTCGATAAAATTTCTGAATTTAGTTGCACCCAACACATTACAGATTTTACAAAATTATATTTCTGTTAAGGCTGTACCGAGTGGTAGGGATGGTAACTTTGAGTTTCATCGGTTGTGCTGCGGGAGTTGCTTATCCCTATCGTTCCCATCACACTTAGGGTCCCTTCTAAAGTGTTCACCGCCTCACTTTGTTAATAACTGGTTGATTTCTCTATGGCGGTGGTTGAATATGGCGGTGTTCCATCTTCGTCATAGGCCGCAACAAGCCATTGGCCTAACGCTTGAAGTAAAACTAAAAGAAGAAGATCATATACAAACGCGCGTGTATTCGAAAACGAGTCATACATACAATGAAACATATTTTTTAAAGAAATCTTCTTAAAACAAAATAAAACAAATCATAGTTTTTATTACATGATAATTCTCGGTAATAATGATTGCTTAGACACTCAAGTGAACTCAGCTTCATTTAACCTTAAAACTGTCTTCGTTTAGTCACTGTGCCAGCTACTTTGGAAGCTGTTTTAAATCTCATCAACTAAAATCTGCATCTGGACTCAAGCGTTTTTCACTAATTGTCTGCAGGACTATAGTCTCCTGATATCACAGTAAATGAACATAATTGTAATTTCCGAAAAACAATTTCTTCCCCTCAGAATTACCTTCAGTAATGCAGTGCAGACGTATGTCGTTGAAGGGTTAACTAAGATTTCGTGTTTTTGTTAAAACATTGTTCTTTATCAGGTCAAGGCTAACCAAAGCTATGGAATAAGTTTTGTTTTCAATAATGCAGCTACTTGTATTGACTATAAGGACTTTTATTTTTATTTTTATTACTGTCAGTGGTAAGCACACCTTCATGCTCTGGAAAGTTGAACTTGCAAACTTATTATTTGTATGGGGCATAAATTATAAAGTACACACATATTACGTAGATATTAAAATGCATAAACGTAAATTGACGTACATATCGCTAGAGCAGGCTATTCACTGAATGTTTCTAAAGGATGGTACCTAACTTCGAAAAATCATTCTACTCATTAAAATGAAAGAGAAATATTAAATAAACATGTGCCGAAAAAAGTTTCGTTATTCGTCTGTGTGTCTGTGTGTGTTAAAAAATGTAGTTGCTGTAAAACTAAACGAGACGTGGAGTTAAAATTTGGTGTGTACAGTACGTAGGCCTATATAATTTCTTAGAAGAACAAAACAATCTAAAGTATTACTTTACAAATGTTTTTTTAGTGGCCGCTGATGGAAATGTATAATTTGAAGTTTCAAAAAAATTAGCACTTACTACAAGAAATGTTTTATTACTCAAAATAGTAAAACTTTTTTGCGATCTAATGGTAGCTTGTGTACAAATTTAGGATAAAAGTAAAATTTGTAATATTTTAATAATTTACGTTCTAAGAAAACATTTGGTATATTAAAATGTTTGTCGTATTTGTCAAAAATTACATATTTGCCAAATTACCCTATTTATTATTTGGTTATTGTTTGGTTTGTTTTATTATGAAACAAATCTAAGACCTCTGTGACCTTTTCGGAATTCCGTAAATAGGATACTATTGGATTACAAATAGAAGGGATAATTGTTTAGGTTATAAGATATCTTTTGATATAATTACTGGGAAATTTTGGGAAATTTTGAATTTAAAATATCAATTAGCCGCATATGTGTAATACTTCGGTTTGTTTTTACTTCTGAAAAATGGACAACGTACTGTGTATACAAAATTTTAACTCCACACCTCAAGACAAAACATGAAGTGCTTTCCCTTACATGTTAATTGTACATTTTCCTTCAGTTTAATAAGTAAAATCGTGTCTCGAAATTTAGCACCACCTTTTATAAACACCCGTGTAAGTTGCATAAGTTAATTCATGTACAATATAACGACATCGACACAGATAACCTTCAAAAATATCTGAACCTGTCCGACAAATGGAAATTTAAATATTAGAGGAATCGAACTATTTTAGCTCATTTTATGAACAATATTAAATATGACTATGATAAAGAGCTCAACAGCAGAATCAACACATTTTCAGTTATACGTATGTAAATCTATCTATACTATGCCAAAACACTACGCTGGAACAGACACAATGCTGGTATTCTTAAGACCGTATCAAAACCTATACTATTGAGTACGTGCAAAAGTGTGGCATTGACAGGAACGTAAGAAAGGACAGCTCAGGTATCAGATGTTCCCTTTTTTTAGACATTTAAGATTGTGTAATCTCTCTTGAATGAAATGAGAAATGCGAGTGGTCGTACAAGAAGTCCTGGCAGTCATGACCATTAGAGATGACACCGACGTATCTGACTATATGGGCACAAATTGTGTAGTGAATTTCCATGAGGCAAACGCTGCTCTCGAGAGCAAGCCTATATACCTTAGAAATATTTGACGACCTTGCAGTAAATGAGAGAATAGGTCTTATATGTCTTATAGACCTATGTATATAAGGAAAGTGCCTAGTCATAGACATTGACCTAAAAGAAGATGATGAAGAAAAATTGTTTCCGTTATTAAAATAGACACTATATAATTCAAAAGGGATCAACAAAGTCTTAAACAGACAGTCAAAGCAGTAAATTCTATATCTGTTGAAGTCTTTATGTCTTTTAATAGCTAGGAAAAATTATTGTTACTATTGTCAGACTAAGGGTACTTATTACGAACATTGTCATTTGGAAAAAAAATTACAAAGCATTAAGCCCATCATTTCTTATAAACGCGTAAACGCTTTGTAAGCTGAATCATGTAACACTTATTTGCGTCGATTGAATAGAATGTTGTTAAGCGTAACAAGGTTGCAAGGTAAGCAACAAAAGAGCTTATTGTAACAGGATAACGCGGGTTTGTCATCCAAGATATTATATTATATATACTTTCTTAGAATTCTAATATTTTATAAGCTAAAGTCTTTTGTAAATTCAACATATTTTTCACATTTAATATTAAATTTCTTTACGTATTTACTTTTGGAAAACTTTCTTCTTGTTTATCTGCTGTTTGCATTGAAAATGAAATTTCCAGTACAATATTATTTTGTAACAATACAGAAAATTGTTTATATTTCGCTTTAGTAACTTAAAATATAACTTTAAAAACTCACAGCTACTTAAGAAGAAAACTCTGATGAAATACTAGTATATACTTACAAGGAAATTAATATTATAAACATTTTTAGAAAGTTTCTGATGTTTTCTTAAGATCACAGTTTACGCCCTGCGCTGAAATATAATATATCTGCATTGAGTGAAACGGAGACAAATTTTTTATTTGTTCTACTGAAGGAAAAATATTTTTACTTTTTTACACTTTGGTCTGCCATTTGCTTAATACTAACTCTTTCTTGCCTGTTTTTGAGAAATATTTGACTTTCGTAATACGAGGCTTTGCAGTAGAATAATACAACTTTTGACACTACAATCAAAATAAAAACACGACCAAAGCATAGGCTGTGAAGATGATGGCCTAAAGTATCCCCTATACAAAATTAGATCAACGAATTTACTACTTATTTCATTATATTTACGGAATCTCGAATACAACTTTAAAATATAAGTTAAATTTGGGTACCTTGCTTATGATTTCACAGTTGATTTAACTTTATCTATTACTTTGAATCTGAAACCATAAACGCTGTACTTCAAAGGCTCAAATAGGTACAATCACAGAGGCCAAATTGGGGTTGTAAGATGGTGAAGGAATCACAGACCAATTTGGCATCATAAAAAGCCAAATGTTTTGTAGTATATGCATGTAAAACTTGGGAATTAACGCAAAGACAAACAGTATCTAAGAATATTTTAACGATAATTCTGATAACAATTGTTGAACCAATACAAGAAAACGACGGCTTATACAGAATAAAAAGAAATTATAAAATACATAATAGAATACACAGGACTGATCAAATAAATTTTATATAGAGTAGAAGGATAGCCTGACTGGAACACTCAATAAGAATGGAAGAACACATTTTTCCCAAAAAACTGTAGAATGAAGAGCCGTAGGCAGAAGTGCAGTAGAAAAGCCAAGGAAGATCTCATGAGGTGGTTTTTGAGGAGGCTCTGAGAAATATGGGGATAAGAAGATGGATAAAATTATGTGTATTGGGAGGGCTGGATGGATAAAAATCGTTGAATAAGTTCAGATCCATGATGGGTTTTAAGGCCAGTAGAAGAAGAAGAAGAAGAAGAAGAAGAAGAAGAAGAAGAAGAAGAAGAAGAAGAAGAAGAAGAAGAAGAAGAAGAAGAAGAAGAAGAAGAAGAAGATCAAACTGATTTTATGTTTGAAAAGTGAATTTTGGTTAAAGGCAATAATCCACATATTGGCACTAGATAATCGGCAGACATCTTCAGTCTAAAACAAAGTAAACATTTCAAGTGATGTGTCTAATAAGTAATATGCTATCACTTAAACGAAGAATAATCAGTTTCTAAAAAGTGCACACATACACACACAGACACACACACACACGCACACTTACATAATATATTCAAACACGCTTTGCTACAGTCTATTTCTTGACTGCAAACGTACGTAATATATTTAATGTTTATGATTAGTTTACCTCAAGATGTTTTTTCCTTATTAGGGACATTTTTCAGGAATCCTATTGTTCTTATCCACAGCTTCTTAATTTTAAATCTTATGGAGTACTTGTGTTTTGGTTGGTTATTGTTACACTTTTATGTTGGTTTTGGTATTTTAAACTGGTATTATTGTGTGTGATTGTGGTGTATTTATTAACTTTTTGTGTATTTTCGAGGTCGACTGCTTTAAAAATTGTGTCATAGTTTTGTAATTATTTGTATTTGTTTGTTTTGTGTTTGTATATTTGAAATTTGTGACTGAAAAATACGTGTGTTTAAATTAACAGCAATTTAAAATAATTTTATAAAGCAAGACACTACAAATTATAAAAATATTATAATATAAAACTTAACGAGAAAGAAATTTTAACAATACAATAATTTTTTTTATTTCTTTCTGAACCGCCAAACAGAAAATGACTCTTTTAAACAGAAATAATAATTCTACAACTAAATATCACTATAACAGGCGAAAGATTGAAAAAAAGTTAGTAAATAAAGAGGTTTATGGCAAGAACAACTCAGTATACTAAGAAATGTATAAAACAGTAGTCAGCTTTTACGTATTAAGTTATTTGATTTAGTTTACGGTCTGAAGATAAGCTGAAATACTTGAGACACATATGGAATTATTGCAACTATTGGAGAGTACAAATGGTTTCTGTACTTGTGTTACAATTAAAAGTAAAGTCTAATTAAATTAATAAAATGATATTATGACTTTATTTTTAACTTGGATATCGTAATTAAACATTAGATTTCTATAAAATACACAGTACTATTCTGAAATAAAAGTGTTATTAAAGTGTTAATGACAACCAAAAACCGTTGAAGTACTGTTGACAAAACATTCAAATGAATTTTAGGTTCTAAACAGAAATCTTTAATTTAAATTTAATTTTTCAGTGAAGGGTTTGTGAGGGTCGATCAAAAATATAACACAAAACTTTAACTTATTTGTGTCGACGTTTCGACAGTGTTTATTGTCATCATCAGGACCTGTGTATGAATACAAAAGAAATGTCAAACACAACAGAACAATTATCTGGGTGACCGTGTTTGTCTATGTGAGTGTATGTGCGCGTGTGTCCGTACACGCGTGTGCGTGCGTATGTATGTATCATTGTATATGATACATACCAATTTGATTTGGTATATGATACGGCCGTTTTTGATTTTGGTATTTGATTTGGCCGTATATGATACAGTCAAAAATTTGATTTCAACAGCACCCAAATTAAACATTACGAAAATAGTTATTTCAAAAAATGGGTACTGGAAATGTTTCAAATAAAAAGTTACCCCCACTCCAATAATTTCCGCACAGATACACAAAATCTTTCGTCCTATTACGCTCAACTTATACAGACCGTTGAGGCATGATTTCGAAGAAATGATGAGCAGTTTCCCTTACAGGATGTCGGTTGATCATCTTTGTCGGCCCAGCACATTGTCAGATATTAATTGGTGATACTCGCCCTTGCAGTTTTAAATCTTCCTTAACGGCCTTAAAAACACGTGTTACTTCCTTTGCATCAAAAGTCAAATAATGTACAAGCGTCAACTGTTTCTGTTTATAAATAAGGCGGTTGGTCTGGGCAAGTTTACAGTTGTGTGTTTGGCGTCAGCAAAAATTGTAAGTGGCTCATGATCATATTATTTAGTATTAGCTAGGCCAAACATATAATAATTTATATAGACACATATTCGATTAGGTTTAAACTCAGTACAGTGGTCATCTGCGTTTTGCATAATTGTCACTTATGTGACAAATAAAAGAGAATATAATTGTGTTATACTTATGTATTGATTCTCGAGGGTGTTAAGTTGACACGTCTGCATGTTAGATGAAGGGTATATATCGGTTTAAGATTGCGAGTGAGAGAGAGAGAGAGCGTCGAGTGTGTAATGAGAATTTGAAAAGGTGTAGTGTAAGTCTAGAAAGAGAGAGAGGGAGAGGGAGAGGGAGAGGGAGAGGGAGAGAGAGAGAGAGCGAGTGAAAGAGCACGAGTGATAGAGATTATGACTACCGACATATACATTCACTACATGAGACTATGGTACTCTGTATAGAACAAGTTCTAGGTAAATAACATTGTACAATAATGTAAATATTAAGTAATAACCATTTTCATATAACAGGTCAGTTATCTATAATTGTGTTGTAATAGATTGTAACTCTGTAACGGAATTTGTTAAATCTATACTGTTATCTTGTACATAATTCTCTAATGTATGATAGTACGATAGTGTTAATAGAAATGGTGAGTGTTTTAGAGTGCTATTTATGGAAAGAGGTAAGTGAGTGAGGGAGAGAGAGAGAGAGAGAGAGAGAGAGAGAGAGAGAGAGAGAGAGAGAGAGAGAGAGAGAGAGAGAGAGAGAGTGTGAGAGAGAGAGAGAGTGGGTGAGAGAGAGTGAGAAAACAGAGCAAGAGAGAGAGAGTGAGTGGGAAGGAGAGAGAGTGAGAGAGCGATTTCAAGTGAGAGTGAGAGGTTGTGAGAATGAGAGGTAGAGGGAGAATGGGTGAGAGAGAGTGTATGATTGTGGACATGTACATAAATTTACAATATTCTATAGTACTCTGCACTATAATTTACAATAATATGTTTACGAGTATTATCCAATTTTACTTGTTAGATTTACCATAAACTTGTGTTTGTAATATTATGTAATTTTGTAATTTACATTTTTCTATATTAATGATTGTTCTTAATGCCAGTAGTGAGTGAAACATGTTAAAAATAATCTTTAATAATTACATAGTTGAACATCCCTTAATCTGTTTTTAGTTATAATTTATTTTAATATGCTACTTGTTGACATGTATATGTATAAAATATAATTACATATAGTAATTTAAATTGTAATAGTGTATAAATTAAGTTCTGTGATATTATAATTTTCTCTTTGTCTTAAAGAAAACATTTGAAGATGTAAACAAAATATCTCAACTTCTTCACATATACAATGATACATACATACGCACGCACAAGCATGTTCGAACACACGCGCACACACACATACACAAACACGTTCACCAAAATAATTGTTCTGTTGTCTTTGACATTTCTTTTGTATTCATACACAGGTCCTGATGATGACAATAAACATTGTCGAAACGTTGACACACATAAGTTAAAATTTGTGTTATATTTTTGGTCGATCCTCACAAACCCTTCACTGAAAAATTCATTGATTGACGGTCACTACCAATTCAAGGATTTAAATTGTATATGTTAGGTTTGATTGTTTTAGTAAGAATACACACACACACACACACACACACAAAGTTTTTAACATATTGTAGCGCAACAAAAATGATAGCATTTATGCTACATAAAAGAAGATTCACAGATTGATAAATAAATTGATACTTAATCCCCTAATAGAACAGAGACCCAATTATGACAATTATAGTCATAGACACAATAAATAAGAATGCAAGGTAGTGTTGAATAGAATAAACGAACCTGTAAAATAAATAATAGCTAATGATATATGTTTAATAAAAATCAAAACAGAAAAATGAAACAATGACTTAATTTATGGTAATAACAGATAAGAATTTTGTGTTAAAAAAGTATTATATTATGACAAAAATGTTATGATAAAGTTTATGTGATGTTATATCAAATATGTGTTGAGTTCATGAAAAATAATGAAACAAATAGTGTTATTCAATGACTGTCATAGAATGAAGTGTTAGGCAGTTAACCAATGTTCATAAGTTCGAATTTTGTTATATGTGATCGAGAGATCAAGATAAATTTGTTATTAGATGTAGAAAAATATTTGTTTATACAAATGTTAATAATTAAGTTTTGATTGTATGTACGAATTTATATAAGAGGGACTATAGATGCCTAACAGACATAACCACAGGTAGATCAATTTACAATAAAAGGCCTAACAGCCAAAAATACTAAATAAACACTTATAACTTAAAGGTTAGATACATCAATTAATAATAATTAATAAATACACTATGGAGAGCTAGAAAGAAGAAAAAACATTAAGTTAATAATAATATTTAAAAAAATTTATACAAATTATAAGAATACCATAATGCCATAATATCGATTGGTAAAAAATAATATCGAAGGTGGATTAAATATAATAAAAAAGGAAAAAACGGAATTTTATCAAAAAACCAGTAGAAGATGTGTATAAAATAATAAACCAGCTATCGGTAAATTTACATTCCGATAGGACAGCAAATTGACAAAGAATAGACAAAAAAATATATGAAAGAAACACTATATAGTCAAACATGTGGAAGCGGAAATTAATATAGGTTGCTAGGGAAAAATTTAAGAAGAATGTTGTTGATTTATGAAATAACAAGAATTGCTTTTGTAAAACTGAACGTGATGATTTAAAAAAACCCAAGAAGAATATATTGAATCGTAATATTCGAAATCAAGAGATACGATTATAAAAAAGATAAAATTCCAATGACAATACTTACATCTATCACTAACACAGATTAATAAAATAACGATACATTGTGAAATAATAATCGAGAAGAAATCACTGAATTCTACAAGAAGAAACTTGGACTGTCCCATGTCCGAAGGGAATTGACGAAAAGTTAATCAAATATAAAGAGTTAACAATAACACAAATCATAATATTCACAACACCAGAAATTATAACCTTGCAAATACACGGAACAACACTAACTGCTTCAACCGAAGGAAGAACCTCTTTGGATCCTGACGGTGCAGAAAAAACATCAATCGTGCTGTAAAATAATTCAGAAGCTGTATTCCGAAGTGGACAGGACAAGAATTACTTTTATTAACTGAAGAAAGAAAACTGTGCTTCATAATTGACCAGAACAACGAATTTAGCGATCAACTGCCAACGTGATTTGATTCGTTAGAGACTGGTAAAGTTATATTATATTAATCATACTAAATACACAACACATAATTTTTGTAAATCTTGCATTCTTATTATGTATTTTTAGTCTTCCCCACAGTTACAAGAACCTTCACACCCTGAAATAAATAAAATACGAATCAAATATAATATATAACCAAATATAAACAAAGGATTAAATAGTCAACAATCGATACCTGAATCTATAGTCCCAACATATATTAATTGGAATATATCTTAGTTAATGTGAATTGATAAACAAATAAAGAACCTTTATATATTTGTCACACCTTGTTATTTGGAGCATGGTTTAGTGAACTGGAACAAAAGTAACTGAATAAGTAGAGAATAAATAGTTAATATAAACATCGAATAACCTACAAGTTTCGTTGAGCCGATACTACAGCGCTTATAGCGGAATTATCTGACACCAAAGAGGGAGCGTAAAAATATAAAATCAGACAGAACTCTCTTCAAGGCATAATAGGGTTGGATGAAATTGTAGAATAAATCTTAAGTTATTTAAGTTCTAGGCACACTAACACTGATAATTATTAAATAGTTAAGTTAACATTAATTGAGTACATCCATATATTCCACAACTCCAAATATTTCCGAGAATTTATACAATTAAATTAATACAACACAATTGACAAATACAACAGTGGGAATTTAGACCGTACGTATCGGTTTACTTACAAATTGGCTTCCATCGCGGGGCTTGAACGGTAGAGGACACATCGGGATTTAGTAACAAATTGGCGCTCAACTTGTGTAGGGCTTAAGTTAAGTAACTGTAACCATATTAATATTACTTAACCAGAGCAGGCAACTGTGGGAGAGTAAACATGCATACCAGAGGTAGATCAAGGATTAGGGCAGGAGAAACGGAGAAGGAAATAGATGAACAAGAACAGGAAATAGAACTAATAACAGACAGTGAAATGGAACAACAGACAGACGAAATAACGGAAACTGAAATAATGGCAGACAAGGAAAGGGAAGTAATCGAAGAAGTTGCCCAAGGGGATCAACCAGATAAGCCCAACCAAAAGGAAGACTTGAGTATACAGGAAATGCTTAAACTACTATTGGAAAAATCAAAGAGACTAGAGGAAAAATACGATAAAACAAATGAGGAAAACAAGGAGAATTTGAGGAAGACAAATGAGGAAAATAAGGAAAACTCAAAGAGAATGGAGGAGAAATTAGATAAAACAAATGAGGAAATTAAGGAAAATAAGGAAACCTCAAAACAAATGAAAGAAAGATTAAACCAAATTCACGAAAGGTTAGATAGGAATGATGAGGGTTTAAAACAAATGAAGGAAGACATCTTACAAATACATGAAGAGAATTTAAGGCAAATTAATGAAAAAATTGAAAATCTTCATGTGACAATTAACCAGAAGGTGGACCAAAATAATGAGGAAAGAAAATTAGAAATAGCCAAAACAAATAAAGTGTTAGAAAAAACTAACGAAACAATAGTACAGATTCGTGAAGAATTACAGAATAAAATTAATGACACAAAAATTGAGAATAAAACATTGGTCGAAGAAATCCAACAGGAAACTGTCGAAAAATGTGAGCAAATTAAAAACGAAGTACATCAGGTACGGGAAGAGAATAAGGAAGGTATTAAGCAAATACAGACAGACATGGGCGAACGACTCGAAAGGGTCTATGGCAATTTAAATAATATGGAAGGTCAAATCAATACCAATAAAAATAAAATAGAAGAGATTAGTAGGCGTGAGTTACAATTACAGGAGGAAGTAGATTCATGGTGGGATAGGACATGCCAAATTAGTCATACAAATAACCATGAGAACAGAGAATCGATTAATTTTCGTAATTATAAGCGCAATCCTATGGAATTTTTAAAGAGATTGGAAGAAGTGATCATAAGAAATAGAGAGAGTCGCTGGAGTATTATACGAAGCATGATTGATGAAACGTTTAAAGATACTTATGATAATTGGTGGACAGCGGTGCGCCCGGATATACTGGACATGACTGAGTTCAAAAAACAATTTAAGGAGAAGTATTGGTCGGAATCGACCCAGAATATGATTAGGAATAATTTGAGTAACGGTCGATACGAAACAAATGTAGGCCAGTCCCCTACTTCATACTTTTTAGGAAAGGTATGTATGGCGCGGAACTTAGAGCCCCGAATTCCCGAAGAATGTTTGGTAATACAACTATCCTATCATTACGAGGAAGGGATAAAAAATGCACGGATGTGTAGTCAAATCAAAACGATTCCAGCCATGGCCAAGTTCTTGGAGAATTATGAACACGAGAACCAATACCAAAGAAATAGAATGCTAAATCATAAATATCAGAAGTATGATAATAACGCGCCACCAGCCAATTCTCATAATAACTATCGCAATCGACCTGCGCATAACGTTAATACTAATAGAACACAAAATGAAAACACAAATAATAATTCCAGAAACTATAATTATCGCGGCAATAACAATTACAATTTTCGTGATAGTCGCAATAATAGAGGAGATGGGGACAGACGACCCAATAATTATAGACATAACGTCAATTATATTTACTCCAGGCCTCAAGGTAATCAGCGACGATACTACCCAAGGAGTCACCGATATGACAACCATTATGACCAATCTCGGCATGAAGACAACTACCCACATGATGGAAATTATAGGATAGCAGAACATAATACGGAGGATCGCACGGAACCAGTACAAAACCAACACAGTAATCAGAATGAAAATAGAGAAGAGGGAGTAAGCCCTCATTTAAACTAATAGAGGCAGTGAAAATTAATGAATACCCGTCACTGAACCGTAATCTTGGGGAACAACGATTAATAAATAAAATTAAGTGTAATCATAAAATAACCATAATTAATAACCACTATTTAAAGAATATCAGGGAAGATTTGTTAGAAGAGGATCAGAAACATGTAAACAGTAATAGTAATAACGAAATCATATATATATCAGCAAAATTCTAAAAGACAGTAAGACCAACTTACAAAAAATTATTCGAAATAACTATTATATATAAAACGAATTTAGTAAGAAAAAAAAAATTACTAAATCCAAAAGAAATATTATGAATAAATTCTAAAATGAAGTAAGGACAACTTATTACCTTATATTTGAACAACTTCTGGATTAACAAAAAAGAAAAAGAATTTATATAAATGAATAAATTCTAAATTGAAGTAAAGACAACTTGCTACCAATTTTGAAGAAAAATACTTGGAATTTAAAAATAATTTGAGTTGAATACTACCACTAAATTTTGAAATACAATAAGAACAACGTATTATCGATTTTGAAGAAAACAAGAATTATTGTTAAATGTTTATAAAGAAATAATGTGTATAATGAATAACAAACCCCAAGATTACAGAAGAAAACGATAATAATTATTATTATGTGTATAAAGAAATAGTGTGAATAATGAAGAATGAACCCCAAGATAAAAGTTATTACTTCAAACCTACTTATCCAAAATAAAGAAGAAAAAAAAATCATATGACCTAAAATACATACAACATTGCTACATGATGGAACAATCTCAGTAAACGATTGAATGTAACTAATATAATGTTAAAGAAGACAAGAAGGAAAGAGTATTTATGAACATAATTCATTAAAAAATAAACAGCCAAAATAGTGAAATACGATAAGAGGAAGAATAATTAAGTATAAGGAATATTTTTAGTAAGAAATACAATTATAATGATCAACACACAACAACTGATTAAAATATATTGAGATCAGAAAAAAAAAACGAAGAAGATACTTAACATTACAATCTCAACAAAAATGAAAACAAAAATGATTACAATTGATAACTGTCAAATTGTAAACATTAACGAATGTTTAAGGAATTAAAATGGAACTACGAAATATGAAGAATAGTAATGAAAAAATATAAATGCAACAAAGAAAAAATCTTTTCCCAAATATTTATTATTAAATGATTAAAGAGATTATTAGGAGATTATTATTATATTTTATAGCTGACTGTAGATGAATTCCAGCAGTACTATATTAAGATGTAGTGTGGGCAGCAGAGTATGAAGCCAAACAGTGCCTCTCTGAACTGTACCAACGCATGTGTTAGGGATTGTTAGGGAAATTAAATATTTAAGGAATATTAGAATAGTTGCAAAAATAAATTCAGTTTCCAAAGGAGTAGGACGAAGAAAACAGAAAGAAGCGAGTTGACAGAAGAATAATGAAAAATGCAGTAATTATAGTAATTATAAATAGGAGAGATGTAAAACTAATGTATCAGTGAATAGTGTAGCCAGTTACCAACAAATAATGTGTACAGAAAAAAAAATATCAAGAATCAAGAATGTTAAATAAAATGATGAAATGTTATTAAATAAAAAAGGTACTAGTACTAGTCTAATGAAGTTACATTGAGAAGACCATCGTCAACCATTAACAATGAAATTAAGAAAAGGCATGTGGAAAAGGCAAGTTTATTTGACCTAAACTTCATTCAGGTAAACTAAACTTTTTTAGGAGGGGAAGCATATGTAGCGCAACAAAAATGATAGCATTTATGCTACATAAAAGAAGATTCACAGATTGATAAATAAATTGATACTTAATCCCCTAATAGAACAGAGACCCAATTATGACAATTATAGTCATAGACACAATAAATAAGAATGCAAGGTAGTGTTGAATAGAATAAACGAACCTGTAAAATAAATAATAGCTAATGATATATGTTTAATAAAAATCAAAACAGAAAAATGAAACAATGACTTAATTTATGGTAATAACAGATAAGAATTTTGTGTTAAAAAAGTATTATATTATGACAAAAATGTTATGATAAAGTTTATGTGATGTTATATCAAATATGTGTTGAGTTCATGAAAAATAATGAAACAAATAGTGTTATTCAATGACTGTCATAGAATGAAGTGTTAGGCAGTTAACCAATGTTCATAAGTTCGAATTTTGTTATATGTGATCGAGAGATCAAGATAAATTTGTTATTAGATGTAGAAAAATATTTGTTTATACAAATGTTAATAATTAAGTTTTGATTGTATGTACGAATTTATATAAGAGGGACTATAGATGCCTAACAGACATAACCACAGGTAGATCAATTTACAATAAAAGGCCTAACAGCCAAAAATACTAAATAAACACTTATAACTTAAAGGTTAGATACATCAATTAATAATAATTAATAAATACACTATGGAGAGCTAGAAAGAAGAAAAAACATTAAGTTAATAATAATATTTAATAAAATTTATACAAATTATAATAATACCATAATGCCATAATATCGATTGGTAAAAAATAATATCGAAGGTGGATTAAATATAATAAAAAAGGAAAAAACGGAATTTTATCAAAAAACCAGTAGAAGATGTGTATAAAATAATAAACCAGCTATCGGTAAATTTACATTCCGATAGGACAGCAAATTGACAAAGAATAGACAAAAAAATATATGAAAGAAACACTATATAGTCAAACATGTGGAAGCGGAAATTAATATAGGTTGCTAGGGAAAAATTTAAGAAGAATGTTGTTGATTTATGAAATAACAAGAACTGCTTTTGTAAAACTGAACGTGATGATTTAAAAAAACCCAAGAAGAATATATTGAATCGTAATATTCGAAATCAAGAGATACGATTATAAAAAAGATAAAATTCCAATGACAATACTTACATCTATCACTAACACAGATTAATAAAATAACGATACATTGTGAAATAATAATCGAGAAGAAATCACTGAATTCTACAAGAAGAAACTTGGACTGTCCCATGTCCGAAGGGAATTGACGAAAAGTTAATCAAATATAAAGAGTTAACAATAACACAAATCATAATATTCACAACACCAGAAATTATAACCTTGCAAATACACGGAACAACACTAACTGCTTCAACCGAAGGAAGAACCTCTTTGGATCCTGACGGTGCAGAAAAAACATCAATCGTGCTGTAAAACAATTCAGAAGCTGTATTCCGAAGTGGACAGGACAAGAATTACTTTTATTAACTGAAGAAAGAAGACTGTGCTTCATAATTGACCAGAACAACGAATTTAGCGATCAACTGCCAACGTGATTTGATTCGTTAGAGACTGGTAAAGTTATATTATATTAATCATACTAAATACACAACACATAATTTTTGTAAATCTTGCATTCTTATTATGTATTTTTAGTCTTCCCCACAGTTACAAGAACCTTCACACCCTGAAATAAATAAAATACGAATCAAATATAATATATAACCAAATATAAACAAAGGATTAAATAGTCAACAATCGATACCTGAATCTATAGTCCCAACATATATTAATTGGAATATATCTTAGTTAATGTGAATTGATAAACAAATAAAGAACCTTTATATATTTGTCACACCTTGTTATTTGGAGTATGGTTTAGTGAACTGGAACAAAAGTAACTGAATAAGTAGAGAATAAATAGTTAATATAAACATCGAATAACCTACAAGTTTCGTTGAGCCGATACTACAGCGCTTATAGCGGAATTATCTGACACCAAAGAGGGAGCGTAAAAATATAAAATCAGACAGAACTCTCTTCAAGGCATAATAGGGTTGGATGAAATTGTAGAATAAATCTTAAGTTATTTAAGTTCTAGGCACACTAACACTGATAATTATTAAATAGTTAAGTTAACATTAATTGAGTACATCCATATATTCCACAACTCCAAATATTTCCGAGAATTTATACAATTAAATTAATACAACACAATTGACAAATACAACAGTGGGAATTTAGACCGTACGTATCGGTTTACTTACAAATTGGCTTCCATCGCGGGGCTTGAACGGTAGAGGACACATCGGGATTTAGTAACAAATTGGCGCTCAACTTGTGTAGGGCTTAAGTTAAGTAACTGTAACCATATTAATATTACTTAACCAGAGCAGGCAACTGTGGGAGAGTAAACATGCATACCAGAGGTAGATCAAGGATTAGGGCAGGAGAAACGGAGAAGGAAATAGATGAACAAGAACAGGAAATTGAACTAATAACAGACAGTGAAATGGAACAACAGACAGACGAAATAACGGAAACTGAAATAATGGCAGACAAGGAAAGGGAAGTAATCGAAGAAGTTGCCCAAGGGGATCAACCAGATAAGCCCAACCAAAAGGAAGACTTGAGTATACAGGAAATGCTTAAACTACTATTGGAAAAATCAAAGAGACTAGAGGAAAAATACGATAAAACAAATGAGGAAAACAAGGAGAATTTGAGGAAGACAAATGAGGAAAATAAGGAAAACTCAAAGAGAATGGAGGAGAAATTAGATAAAACAAATGAGGAAATTAAGGAAAATAAGGAAACCTCAAAACAAATGAACGAAAGATTAAACCAAATTCACGAAAGGTTAGATAGGAATGATGAGGGTTTAAAACAAATGAAGGAAGACATCTTACAAATACATGAAGAGAATTTAAGGCAAATTAATGAAAAAATTGAAAATCTTCATGTGACAATTAACCAGAAGGTGGACCAAAATAATGAGGAAAGAAAATTAGAAATAGCCAAAACAAATAAAGTGTTAGAAAAAACTAACGAAACAATAGTACAGATTCGTGAAGAATTACAGAATAATATTAATGACACAAAAATTGAGAATAAAACATTGGTCGAAGAAATCCAACAGGAAACTGTCGAAAAATGTGAGCAAATTAAAAACGAAGTACATCAGGTACGGGAAGAGAATAAGGAAGGTATTAAGCAAATACAGACAGACATGGGCGAACGACTCGAAAGGGTCTATGGCAATTTAAATAATATGGAAGGTCAAATCAATACCAATAAAAATAAAATAGAAGAGATTAGTAGGCGTGAGTTACAATTACAGGAGGAAGTAGATTCATGGTGGGATAGGACATGCCAAATTAGTCATACAAATAACCATGAGAACAGAGAATCGATTAATTTTCGTAATTATAAGCGCAATCCTATGGAATTTTTAAAGAGATTGGAAGAAGTGATCATAAGAAATAGAGAGAGTCGCTGGAGTATTATACGAAGCATGATTGATGAAACGTTTAAAGATACTTATGATAATTGGTGGACAGCGGTGCGCCCGGATATACTGGACATGACTGAGTTCAAAAAACAATTTAAGGAGAAGTATTGGTCGGAATCGACCCAGAATATGATTAGGAATAATTTGAGTAACGGTCGATACGAAACAAATGTAGGCCAGTCCCCTACTTCATACTTTTTAGGAAAGGTATGTATGGCGCGGAACTTAGAGCCCCGAATTCCCGAAGAATGTTTGGTAATACAACTATCCTATCATTACGAGGAAGGGATAAAAAATGCACGGATGTGTAGTCAAATCAAAACGATTCCAGCCATGGCCAAGTTCTTGGAGAATTATGAACACGAGAACCAATACCAAAGAAATAGAATGCTAAATCATAAATATCAGAAGTATGATAATAACGCGCCACCAGCCAATTCTCATAATAACTATCGCAATCGACCTGCGCATAACGTTAATACTAATAGAACACAAAATGAAAACACAAATAATAATTCCAGAAACTATAATTATCGCGGCAATAACAATTACAATTATCGTGATAGTCGCAATAATAGAGAAGATGGGGACAGACGACCCAATAATTATAGACATAACGTCAATTATATTTACTCCAGGCCTCAAGGTAATCAGCGACGATACTACCCAAGGAGTCACCGATATGACAACCATTATGACCAATCTCGGCATGAAGACAACTACCCACATGATGGAAATTATAGGATAGCAGAACATAATACGGAGGATCGCACGGAACCAGTACAGAACCAACACAGTAATCAGAATGAAAATAGAGAAGAGGGAGTAAGCCCTCATTTAAACTAATAGAGGCAGTGAAAATTAATGCATACCCGTCACTGAACCGTAATCTTGGGGAACAACGATTAATAAATAAAATTAAGTGTAATCATAAAATAACCATAATTAATAACCACTATTTAAAGAATATCAGGGAAGATTTGTTAGAAGAGGATCAGAAACATGTAAACAGTAATAGTAATAACGAAATCATATATATATCAGCAAAATTCTAAAAGACAGTAAGACCAACTTACAAAAAATTATTCGAAATAACTATTATATATAAAACGAATTTAGTAAGAAAAAAAAAATTACTAAATCCAAAAGAAATATTATGAATAAATTCTAAAATGAAGTAAGGACAACTTATTACCTTATATTTGAACAACTTCTGGATTAACAAAAAAGAAAAAGAATTTATATAAATGAATAAATTCTAAATGAAGTAAAGACAACTTACTACCTTATATTTGAACAACTTCTGTATTAACAAAAAGAAAAAGAATTTATATAAATGAATAAATTCTAAAAAAAAAATAATAAGAACAACTTATTACCAATTTTGAAGAAAAATACTTGGAATTTAAAAATAATTTGAGTTGAATACTACCACTAAATTTTGAAATACAATAGGAACAACGTATTATCGATTTTGAAGAAAACAAGAATTATTGTTAAATGTTTATAAAGAAATAATGTGTATAATGAATAACAAACCCCAAGATTACAGAAGAAAACGATAATAATTATTATTATGTGTATAAAGAAATAGTGTGAATAATGAAGAATGAACCCCAAGATAAAAGTTATTACTTCAAACCTACTTATCCAAAATAAAGAAGAAAAAAAAATCATATGACCTAAAATACATACTACATTGCTACATGATGGAACAATCTCAGTAAACGATTGAATGTAACTAATATAATGTTAAAGAAGACAAGAAGGAAAGAGTATTTATGAACATAATTCATTAAAAAATAAACAGCCAAAATAGTGAAATACGATAAGAGGAAGAATAATTAAGTATAAGGAATATATTTAGTAAGAAATACAATTATAATGATCAACACACAACAACTGATTAAAAAATATTGAGATCAGAAAAAAAAAAAAAAAAAAAACGAAGAAGATACTTAACATTACAATCTCAACAAAAATGAAAACAAAAATGATTACAATTGATAACTGTCAAAGTCAATATTAACGAATGTTTAAGGAATTAAAATGGAACTACGAAATATGAAGAATAGTAATGAAAAAATATAAATGCAACAAAGAAAAAATCTTTTCCCAAATATTTATTATTAAATGATTAAAGAGATTATTAGGAGATTATTATTATATTTTATAGCTGACTGTAGATGAATTCCAGCAGTACTATATTAAGATGTAGTGTGGGCAGCAGAGTATGAAGCCAAACAGTGCCTCTCTGAACTGTACCAACGCATGTGTTAGGGATTGTTAGGGAAATTAAATATTTAAGGAATATTAGAATAGTTGCAAAAATAAATTCAGTTTCCAAAGGAGTAGGACGAAGAAAACAGAAAGAAGCGAGTTGACAGAAGAATAATGAAAAATGCAGTAATTATAGTAATTATAAATAGGAGAGATGTAAAACTAATGTATCAGTGAATAGTGTAGCCAGTTACCAACAAATAATGTGTACAGAAAAAAAAAAATATCAAGAATCAAGAATGTTAAATAAAATGATGAAATGTTATTAAATAAAAAAGGTACTAGTACTAGTCTAATGAAGTTACATTGAGAAGACCATCGTCAACCATTAACAATGAAATTAAGAAAAGGCATGTGGAAAAGGCAAGTTTATTTGACCTAAACTTCATTCAGGTAAACTAAACTTTTTTAGGAGGGGAAGCATATGTAGCGCAACAAAAATGATAGCATTTATGCTACATAAAAGAAGATTCACAGATTGATAAATAAATTGATACTTAATCCCCTAATAGAACAGAGACCCAATTATGACAATTATAGTCATAGACACAATAAATAAGAATGCAAGGTAGTGTTGAATAGAATAAACGAACCTGTAAAATAAATAATAGCTAATGATATATGTTTAATAAAAATCAAAACAGAAAAATGAAACAATGACTTAATTTATGGTAATAACAGATAAGAATTTTGTGTTAAAAAAGTATTATATTATGACAAAAATGTTATGATAAAGTTTATGTGATGTTATATCAAATATGTGTTGAGTTCATGAAAAATAATGAAACAAATAGTGTTATTCAATGACTGTCATAGAATGAAGTGTTAGGCAGTTAACCAATGTTCATAAGTTCGAATTTTGTTATATGTGATCGAGAGATCAAGATAAATTTGTTATTAGATGTAGACAAATATTTGTTTATACAAATGTTAATAATTAAGTTTTGATTGTATGTACGAATTTATATAAGAGGGACTATAGATGCCTAACAGACATAACCACAGGTAGATCAATTTACAATAAAAGGCCTAACAGCCAAAAATACTAAATAAACACTTATAACTTAAAGGTTAGATACATCAATTAATAATAATTAATAAATACACTATGGAGAGCTAGAAAGAAGAAAAAACATTAAGTTAATAATAATATTTAATAAAATTTATACAAATTATAATAATACCATAATGCCATAATATCGATTGGTAAAAAATAATATCGAAGGTGGATTAAATATAATAAAAAAGGAAAAAACGGAATTTTATCAAAAAACCAGTAGAAGATGTGTATAAAATAATAAACCAGCTATCGGTAAATTTACATTCCGATAGGACAGCAAATTGACAAAGAATAGACAAAAAAATATATGAAAGAAACACTATATAGTCAAACATGTGGAAGCGGAAATTAATATAGGTTGCTAGGGAAAAATTTAAGAAGAATGTTGTTGATTTATGAAATAACAAGAATTGCTTTTGTAAAACTGAACGTGATGATTTAAAAAAACCCAAGAAGAATATACTGAATCGTAATATTCGAAATCAAGAGATACGATTATAAAAAAGATAAAATTCCAATGACAATACTTACATCTATCACTAACACAGATTAATAAAATAACGATACATTGTGAAATAATAATCGAGAAGAAATCACTGAATTCTACAAGAAGAAACTTGGACTGTCCCATGTCCGAAGGGAATTGACGAAAAGTTAATCAAATATAAAGAGTTAACAATAACACAAATCATAATATTCACAACACCAGAAATTATAACCTTGCAAATACACGGAACAACACTAACTGCTTCAACCGAAGGAAGAACCTATTTGGATCCTGACGGTGCAGAAAAAACATCAATCGTGCTGTAAAACAATTCAGAAGCTGTATTCCGAAGTGGACAGGACAAGAATTACTTTTATTAATTGAAGAAAGAAAACTGTGCTTCATAATTGACCAGAACAACGAATTTAGCGATCAACTGCCAACGTGATTTGATTCGTTAGAGACTGGTAAAGTTATATTATATTAATCATACTAAATACACAACACATAATTTTTGTAAATCTTGCATTCTTATTATGTATTTTTAGTCTTCCCCACAGTTACAAGAACCTTCACACCCTGAAATAAATAAAATACGAATCAAATATAATATATAACCAAATATAAACAAAGGATTAAATAGTCAACAATCGATACCTGAATCTATAGTCCCAACATATATTAATTGGAATATATCTTAGTTAATGTGAATTGATAAACAAATAAAGAACCTTTATATATTTGTCACACCTTGTTATTTGGAGTATGGTTTAGTGAACTGGAACAAAAGTAACTGAATAAGTAGAGAATAAATAGTTAATATAAACATCGAATAACCTACAAGTTTCGTTGAGCCGATACTACAGCGCTTATAGCGGAATTATCTGACACCAAAGAGGGAGCGTAAAAATATAAAATCAGACAGAAGTCTCTTCAAGGCATAATAGGGTTGGATGAAATTGTAGAATAAATCTTAAGTTATTTAAGTTCTAGGCACACTAACACTGATAATTATTAAATAGTTAAGTTAACATTAATTGAGTACATCCATATATTCCACAACTCCAAATATTTCCGAGAATTTATACAATTAAATTAATACAACACAATTGACAAATACAACAGTGGGAATTTAGACCGTACGTATCCGATCTAGTAACAATATTCTTGAAATCAGAAAAATAACAATAGAAGGTTTATCTGAAATTCGGTAAAATCTCGATCCTGTAGGACTATGTGGCTGTCCGAGGCCTGTGGTTATCTCTACCTGTTTCTCCAAAAAACGATGAACACAAGGCCATACACTAATCATCTGGAAGTGCACATCGTTTTCAGTTAATCATTCTATTGTACGTAATAATCGACAATAACGAATTATCAGCAACCAGCCCTGTCAACAAAAGTGGAACCTGTTCCTACGATTTAGTCAGGAACTTCAAATATGCAGCCTATATTACCTGCAGTAACTGTGTAGCAAAATGCCCTTCAATCCTACATCAGTCAATAGCCAGGCAGAAATGTATGTTGACTTCACACAGGAAGGATCCCACAGTTGGCGGGTGGTGAGAAAAAGAAAAAAGTCGCCAATCTTCAGAAAACACATGTAAAACACACACACACACACACACACACACACACACACATACACACTCTCTCTCTCGCACACATACACACATACAAACACAGCTTAATGAACACTACAGATTTACGATGTTACCTACAGGCGATCCAGATGATATCCAAGAGGCAGTAAAATCCCAGACATTTTCCGCGGTCAACATTTTCCAACCTGAAGCCAGCAAGATCGTCTCTTTCGATGAAGATGTATAAAGATATTTATACACCCCGTTCCAAATAGCTCTACCAGTTAAGAATTTTAAGGTTAGTGTAGTCAAGGAAATAATCCTTATCAGGGCAAAATTCTAAAAGAGCTGCCTCACAAAGGTATCTTAGTAATAACATACATCTTCAACGCCATACTCACACTTGAATACTTTCGTCTTCTCTGAAAATCAGCTCAAGTAATCATGGTCTTAAATCCTGGTAAAAATCATCAAAAACCTTCTTCTTATTGACCTACAAACCTTCTCCCGATACTTGGTAAGACCTTTGAGAATCTATTTGTAAAACGACTTTTGCCAACGATTGTAGATAACAACCTAATTCCGGGTCATCAATTTGGTTTTTGAGAAAAGCAATCTACGGTGGATCAAATACCCGGAATAACAAATGTTGTTAATAAATTGCTGAAATTGAAGATGTTTTGCTCAGGTGTGTTCCTCGACTTTTTCCAGCCATTTGTTAAAGTCTGGCATCTCGTACTGTTATACAAAAAAGAAAAATTTGCCACATAATTGTTACATTGTTACCGTATTCTACATTCCCACATAGTGTGGAGAGTGTGTCAAGTCAAGTTCTCGGATCCTACTTCTCCACTATTGCCAGTGTGGTATGGTGTACGGCAGGATAGTGCCATGGGTCCTCTACTGTACCTCCTGTTCACCTCGGACTTACCGTCAGGGATTGATACCACTGTTGCTACCTACGTCGATGCACACCAACCCTAGCGACACAATCCCCGACCCCTCAATAGCGTTTCTTATTCTTCAAGAGTCACCAAACAGCGTTTAATTATGGCTTGATAAGTGGCGGATTAAAAACCAAATTGTCCAAGTCAGTGCACGTTAGCTTCACTACACGAAAGGCTAACTGCCCTCCAGTAATAATTAACGGTCAACCAATACCGCAAGCTGAAATTGCTAAGTACACTGAGATGCACCTGGACAGGAGACTAACGTGGAAAAAACACGTAACCTCTGAGAAGACTGAATTTAACCTCAAGGTCAGAAATATCTACTGGTTGATAGGTACAAAATCTCGGGTAAATCTTTTCAACAAACTTTTAATACATAAAGCATTTTTTAAATCCGTATGGCCTAACGGTATTCAACTTTAGAGTTCTGCTAGTACAAGTAATATCGAGAGTATACAGAGGTTTCAGTTCAAAATTTTAAATTCAACAGTCTACGTTTTATGGTTTGTCTCCAACAATTCTATACACCGAGACCTAAAGTTCCTACTGTAAAAGAATAAATCGTAGTCTCAGCAGTAAGCACGTACCTAAATTAGAATATCATCCAAACCCCTTAGCAATTAATTTATTAGATAGTAGTGAAGGCAATTGCAGAATATAAATTGTTAGACCTACCCTTCAGGTTCAACGAATAACTTATAATCTGTATTGCAATGTCTGTGTTATCTGTACTGTGATATCTGTACCTTTTGTGTTCATGTCAACATTAATCGTTAATGTCAACGAGTATGTCTGCATTATAAGCACAGGGTTTAATAAATTGAATTATTGTATCATGCTAGCAGCAAGTGGAAATTACTGTTGTTCAGTTGTTTACATGTTTCGCTATTTAGCATTTTAATTTGTTTACTTTTTTAATCTGTAGAGAATAACAAGAAATGCTGACAATGGTTAACTCATCGTATTTAGTCAACTTGCGCAAGGTTCTCTTAGTCGAACAGATTACAAATCTGCAAAAAATTGAAAAACAATCCTTGAAATCAAATGATTATCTGAACACACAACAAAAAACTAAAATAATTTAAAATTCAATTAAAACCAATTGTCGTACGAGATTCAGTAACTAGTATTTTTAAATCTCCTAACCATCCACCCTAAATTAATTTATAGTCTTGCCACTTATGTAGTAACTGTACATGAATTAATTATTATTAAAATTATTAAAGATATAGGAAATGTAAAAGAATTGGCTAGTTAACAGTTAGGGGTATCGGCAATAACAATTATAAAACTTAGAAACTAAGTATTGGAGGAGAGAAGAAGCTGAAAATGTTTACTGTTTGGAAACAGGAAGTCTTCCATTATCTTCGCTCGACTTGAGAAGGAGAATAAATACGAGCACACGGTCGATTGTCTAAGTGCTCGACCGGAACTGGCTCCCACCCCAACCCTTAGACTACGTTATTGCTTCAACGGAAACAACACTTGAGGTAGAAAGTTGATAGGCTTTGTTTGAGACTGATCGTTCTTTATTTACTGTCGTAATGTTACAATTTAAGGAATTCTAAAGTGGGCGTATCCATGAAAATATTTGCCAGTATTACAACGAAAATAAATTTGTACATATCAAGCAAGTTTTTCAATTTATCCATAAATTTTTACTCTGAAACAGCAATAACATAATTTTCTGCTTCTTAGATTAAAATTTTACCTAGAATATTTGGAATGTAAATATTCTAAGTCGTACAATAGCTGTCGCTGTAATTGTAGTATCTGTAGAATTTCTGATAATGCATTCAGAAGTTCGATAAGTTCGTAGCTACCAAATACATTAAACATTAAACATTTTACCAGGGAGAAGCAGCGTCAAGAATTACTTTAGTGTAGAAGTATAGTAAAATTTTAAATAAACAATTACGATATTTAATAAATTGTGACCTGCACTTTTACAATAATGTCAATAAATTATAAGTGTAAATATAAAGCATAATAGGGCCTATTATAATTAATTATAACTTTTCTGTTTTTCTCAAGTAATCTCCCTGAGCTGAAGAAGTCTTTTAATAGTTTACAAAAAATCTATCTGTTATTAGATAAAACCAAACTAAATATTTTACTTTTAAGACCTGTGAGTAGAGTTTAGTTATGCGTAACTTTAACATTAGCTCGTAACGCAACGAGGAGGTGATTATAATTAGTTACCACTTTCAGGACGAAAGTTACCTTAAAAAATAAGAAAGAAAAAAAATTCCAGAAACTCGTTTAACTTATTCTACTTCTTTAGGAAAATAATTATTGTAAAGCAGACAGTCATTTTTACATTTCTATTAGAATGAATACATCATTAAACGTGATCTCTCTTTAACATCGCACTCGTATTTTTAAATACATTTATAAATGTAATGACTAAATGACTAAATGTTTAATGTGGACCTAGTTTTTTGGTTTACTTATGTTTCTACACATACAAACAGGTCTTGATATATTAATTTCACAAATGATTTTGTGTAAATTATGACACTATATAATATATTTCTTAAGTAGCATACAAAACTTTTGAAGATGTCGAAAATATGCAAACTGTGTTAAGGTATATTTATTTTGTCCAATTATTAAACAAAAAAGTTTGGTATTTGGAATATAGTAACTTAAAATTTAAAAGCAATATTTTTTCTATTTTTTCCAAATCCTGGTTTTTGTTTTGCACCGGTTGAGTCTAAATTTGAAAAATATTCATTTTTAACATTACGTTCGCAGTTGAAATAAAATTCATTTTTGTCTAATACCTGGCTAGGGTTTTTACAACTTTTAAATTTTTTGTACATTTTTAAGCCCTTGTGTTATAAAATTTAAAATTTTACAAATTGAACACTACATTCTGCTTTTGGTTAAATATCTGCTTAATTTAACATGCGGTATAGATTTCTTCCCGTTTCTATAAGTATTTGACTTTTACATTTTTGTCCCCTCCTTCCTGTTTTTAGATCATCAATCTCAAAGGCAATAGGCATGCGTGATGTAAAAGTGTGAAACCCTACCCCACGTTTTACAAAAATAGGTGGGACATTTAAAAGTGAAACATATCCCAAGTAAACTGGCAGGCAGGCAGACGACTGCCAAACGGTCAAAATAATACTCAACTAGCTTCACTTGTTTAATAAAATTTTCTAAAACCGTACGTACTTATTCCAATTGAATTCTAGTTCGGTTAGGTATTAGACAGAAGGCACATTACCGATTAACATATTTCTGTATTTATTTCTGTAATTAATATAGTAGTTATAATGAAGTGTTTCAGTAGGCATGTATCAGATTGAAATAGTTATCAAGCTGAAGAAGGCGAATACGTACGCCGAAACGCGTTCGACGAGAAGAGAATAAACAGTAAGTTCACAAGAAAAAGTTTCAGTTTTAGATAAGTGCAGATTGAAATAGTTTTATGTTGGAGCACACAATAACACTTTTAACAAATTTTGGATCAACGCAACTAACTGATTGCCTACCTTTGCTATGTAGTTTGTAAACGGATATTTTTTAGATTGCTACTGTTTTCAGAGTCAGTATAAAACTTTCAGCAGGAAAATGTATTATGGAAAAAGACACAACACTGACAACACATAATGCACAACGCACACAAACTCTTCCATACAACGAATGTCAACATAACACTGCAACAGTGACACAACAATCCCAATCCTTATATAGTAAAAGAAAAAAATAGGCTCTAGGCTTACTTAGCGGCAAACACTACATACACACAAACTGTTAGGGATACCCAAGAACTATCAAAACGGAAGCATCTGAGACGAATGCTCGGAATTTCTATGATAACCTAATCTGACTAATTTACCTGTTAACTATTTAATTCTATTATTTAGATTTTTTATCACATACTGTGCACACACTTGTTATTTTATGACTCTATTACTTGTTGGTAGAGGATTAATTATTACTTACACCCATTATGTATTAGTGTATATTTAGCCTGAAGACGCCTGCCGATTGCTTAGGGTGCCGAATATTCGGTCTTTAAAACACTTCTGTGGTGACAAATGTAAGTCAGTAATCCTGATTCTATAGTCTGTAAACCATCATAGCCATTTCGTAAACAAGATATAGCCATTATGCGCTCACACGCAACCACATATTCCAGCATTCTCTAACGTGCACTAATACCCTGATACTTGCATACACATTATTCTAAAATTTTTTCTTCTACTCATAGAGAAAGCAAAATTATAGTCCATTACGTTTACACTAAATAAACAACAGAAAGCAAATGTCTGTGAGCTATAGTAGGGTAGTTCAAAATTAGGTATAATAGGCCTAAGTGATCCTCATTGTTATCGGTGATATTATACGTTGTCAGAAGTATATTCGCTTATAAACGTTAAATGTGTAGAAGGCAAAGAAAAAATAAAAATGTGAAGGGATAAGTAGGATTAACATATATGTAAAGATAACGAAAATCGGAAGTAGAAAGTTTAGTAATTATTATTTTTATGTTATTAATTATATACTGAAAATTATTTTACTACATCTTGCATACGTATTTTTTAATAGGAAGTTTTTATGAAAGCTAGATTTTATGGGAAGTTTAGGGGTTTTTATTATGGTGGGCTTATTTATTTTTGTTTGTTACATTTCCGTTGTCTGCTAACGTACGTTTTGCTCAGAGATTCCTCTTCAGCGTTTTAAATATTAAAATAACCTTATATTTTTATTGAGTTTTTTTATAATAAATTACGTCCTAGTGTAGAGCTGATTCGTAGTATGTGGAACGTTCTGGTGCCTGAGCGGCGTATAAATACAAGACTTCAGCAGCGTTTAGTCAGTTTCAGTTTCAGTTGCGAGTTATTGTCGGCCGATTACTCTGTGCGTTCACGTGGTTATTAGTGGAAAGTAATTATTGTGGCGAACTGTTATGTATTTTATAATCGTGCGGGATAATTGTAATAAAATTGTGTTTTATATTAGTTGACAATTTATTGCGTGTGAACAATTTTTATTTGTTTGTTGTAAGAGACTATCTTGTTGATTACAAACTGTTTAATTGTGATAATTAGAGCTGGTGATTAGTGACTTAATTGGTGTCATATTTTTTCCACTGTACCATACAACGATCATTTAGACCGACGTAACATATGTTAAGTTTTTATATTATCCTTCACAGCCGCCTAATCACACCAAATAATGTGAAAAGTGCGTAGTTTTCATGTGTCCCATACTCTTTTATGAATGTTACAATTTCTTATGTTAACACATATGCTATTTTACAATAGTATTAGTAAAGCTGCCGGGAACAGCATCATGAAGAGAAGTTTACTGCTCCTTAGGAAACAGATCCCATTATCCCTAAGGAATCACATGGCAGTAAGCCAATTCTAAGAGCATACTGCTGCCAACTGAGGTACTCCATTGTAATGAATTTTACTCCACTGAACTCGTGCTGACACTAATGTAACGACCATTAAATCTGTAAAGTATCATTCAGTTTTACTGTTTTACTTCAAATCGATGTTAGTTCACCAGTATTTATGTAAGATACTCTTTGAAACAGGCAATTTTTAGTAGATGAAAAGTGTTTACTTTTTGACCAGTAAATTGACTGTTTCACAATTATGCCACAAATTAAAAAAAAAAATTATATAATCCAATACGTTAAAAGCATAACACATGTACACATCTGTGGAGCAAGTAAAACACCTTATCTATTTAGTAATATATATTATCTTCTTGAAGACATAGAAAGGCAACCTTAGAGACCCAAATACAAAAGAGGCACAAATAGACGAATGTCTTGAAAATAATTTGAAACTAACATACGTACAGTAGGCCTAACAAAATTGAACTTATCAGAATCTTAATTTTTATAAAACCATCCATTAGACGTGTCAAAAGTTTAACTGAAAACAATAAATGACGGAATACTACCACGGTCTACCAATTATTATATCGATATTAAAAATAATATATTATATTTTTATATATATATATATTAAACACTTTATTATACTATAAAGTACAATAAATACTTTAAAGTACGGTTTTACGGTCTTTGAGTTTTAAATACTATTATTATTGCTATTAATATTAATATTAATAATACTATTAATATTAAATAAAATACTATTAATATTAAATAAAATACTATTATTTACTTCCTGTGGATACATAAACCTTGAAATAGTTTAGCTTGTCCAAGAATGCTTTCCTGTTTAGTCCTGTTCTGTTCTGTTTCTTTGTTTTCTTAATTCTTCCAGCTCTTATATGCAAAAGTTTTATACGCTGATTTCCTTGCGGTTTTTTTAGTATGAGTTGGCCCATATATATTTGCTTGATATCAAAATATGTACGATATTCTACAGACACCAGAGGGTGTAGAAAATAAAGGTGAACAAAGAGTTAAAAGGCCGTGACAAAGTGACAGAAAGTGCAATTACTATAACTAAAAAGTCAATAGCTCTTTTTGTAATTACAATAAAGAAGTTTAATTTAAGTATAGTAAACATATAAAAATTTGCGTTCGATTGAGCATCGAGTAGTGTGAAACAGACTTCGTAATTCGCGAAGATGTGCGAAATTAATGAATTGAACCAGAGTGGGGGTAAAGACGCTTCGACAAACTCTGTCAATATGAAAATTGTTCAGACCTGAGGTTTTGCATGACCTGGCTATAAATACCAGGTCGCGCTAATAAAGTTCCTTCTTCTATTTTTAACCGTTGCCGTAGGAGGCTAATTCAGTCGACAACGCTATTTTAAATCTACAGTGAGAGCCACGCGACGAACTGGAAGTCCAACCAGAACAGCAGAGCACCTACGAAGAGGTTCGATGGACTCACGTACGATCCATGAGATGATACGAGACAACTAGTAAACAGCACCACCAGTGGAATCCTGGAAGAGGACCAGAGGACCAGAAGAACGAGAAGGACACAGACCGAGGACCCGAGGAGGACACACTGATAGTATCGCATCAAATGAGGTGATGAAAAACCATTTTTGTTAATTACAGACAATTGAAAGACTCTAATTAACATAGAATGAAAAACATTCGGACAGTTATTCAATCATAAAGAAATGTACATAAATGCAAAAGCAGATTGTTATGTAGAATAATAACTCATGTATAGGAATTAGTAGTTGAATCAAACATAAATGCTAAGAGAGAAATATATGTTGCAACTAGACCTGTATACTTGTTACAAATAAATATTTCTGTATTGTATGAAAAAAAAATTTTAATTTAATTTTTAAAAAAATTTCAAAAAAAATGTTTATGTTTGTTTCTTGTCTAATTAATAAATAAATAATTCTTGTTAATTGGTTTTGACGAAAATTTAAATTTCTGTAATTTATTTATGTTAATTTATTCACTTCTGGTTCACGGTAAATAAATTTGAAGTTAATCAGATTGTCTCACTTGACCAATCGATTGGTGATTTTCTTCTATTTTCCAGTATATCACTCTCCTTTAATAAGGGTCGTCTTCCAATAAGTCCTGTTGTTAAGGAAAACTCTTATTTTAACTGGTGAAATAAATTTAAACCCAGATGATTGAATTAATTTAATTTATTAACAAATTTTCAGAAAATATCGATTTAAAATCGATATTGATATAACGTTCGACTCTTCAACAGGGATAATCGATTCGTGTTACAGGTTATAGTATATAGTTATTTTATGAATGGTTCTTTTAACGGTTAAAATTATAATAGACAGAGAAGGGGCAAGCATAGAAAGTATAACATTACAAAATAACTCTTATTAATTAATAAAGACACAAATTGATAATAATACATAATGTTTATAATGCACAAGTTTTTTACCCATTGTTGACTAGGTGAATTCAATCGAGAGAGTTGCTTTGCATCATGGAACCATCATGGCTGCCGCCTCGTTGTTGAAGAAAACGTAGATGTTATGTCTAGAATTTCTGACAATAAAATTGCCTTTACAACTGTTTTCTGTTCTCTGTAATATTGTATAATGTCTATTGTGTTGTTAGAGGTGTTCTGGTTAAATCTTCCGTGTTCACTGGCTTTAAATGTTTGTCTTTGGTGTGTTCAACTTTGTCTGTGTGTGACGAAAATTCGTGAAGTTCGTTTGTAAAGTGAATTATGAAAGTTTGATAGTTTTATTGGTATATTCCACTTATATTCGGTTAAGAATTGTTTGTTTTCACTATTTGTGGTGGTGTTGTGCACTTTTTCTATGTTTAAAATACTAATTTCGGTAACTCTCGGTCATTCACTGATTTGAGGCTAAAATTCTTACACGCCATTAATTTCATTTCCTATATGTTCTTATCGCGAGCTACAACAACCGTTCGCTTTGAATGTTAATAAAGAACTGTTTTACTTCCTTCATCTCCAGGAATATCTTGCCAAGTTAATATTAAAACTGTATTGTTTAATTATAAATCCACTTCCTCTTCATGTGATTCAAAATACATTATATTCAGAATATTTTTTATTTATTGATTACTTTCGTGAACTAGTAATTACATAATTGGTTTCTTTAACTCCTTCTGTTTAATTTGACATACAATAGTCCATATTTATAAAGATTTTTGTTAAAATTGCTATATTTCTGTCATTTTGGAAATATAGGCCCAATATCTGCTTCCTGTCCTTGTCCAAAATATTAGCCATCTTAGGTGTTATAAATATGATTATAATAAATTTCAGATTGATATAAATCTTTACCTTTCCTTAATTTCCCATACATTTACCATTTGGTCTGTCTTTTAGTTATAATTCATGAATTTACTATTCCTCCTATAAAATAGTTAGGTATTACATTTTGAAATTTTTTAATAATTTAATACATCTTTTCATATTATTCTTTTAATGTATAGTATCAGTTAGAGTAGTTGGTGATTGATTCACCTTATATAAATCTCATTAGTTTACTTGGTTTATTAAACTTTCTTACTCAATTATAAAGTTATTTGGAATTGATTATTTGGCCTAGATTTTATATTTTTACATATACTGTTTTTCAAATAATGTTATTTCTATACCCCTTCTGACTTTTTAAAGTTAACACAATATTAAATAAAATTTCCTTATATAACTATTGGTGCATGTAGCAATGTATTCATGCTCATAATTCAAAAACAATTTTGAAAATTAATTAGTCTTTAAAGTTAGACATTTTGGTTTTAACTATTTTTTAAAATACATAACAAACATTTTATAAATTATTATAGTATACAGACTAGTTCCATGTTCTAGAACCTTCTTCTAATTGTCTTTATTACACTCGACATTTATTTCATGATCATATTAATTACTGATTTATTTTATTACATTTATTTTTTGTTCCTTTTCTCAAATTACTTCTCTCTGATTATTTATTCAAATGAATTCTTTAATTATTTTTTTAATGAGGTCATTGTTTCTCTTTGTATAACTTCAAAGTGTTATTATTTTTATTTCACCACAAGTTTTTTCATATAATCGTATCACTGGTTCTTATTTCTTTTTAATTAATTTCATAGAAGGTTTTTTATTCATCATCGGTTGTAACTTGACATTACTTTATATTTTAGAATTGTTTTGTTTTATTCTAAATTCTTTTTCTTTTTAATTCCATAAAGTTTTTTATAAATAATTGGTTTGTAAGGTGAACTTACTTCATTTTTTGAATTTATTTGTAGTTTTTATTCAAAATTCTTTTTCTTCTTTTTAATTATTCCAAATGGTTTCTTTAATCATGGTAGTAAGGTTTACTTACTATTTTGGAATTTTGTGTTTTATACTCAAAATTCTTCTTCTTTTATTCATATCTTAAATGGTTTTCTTAAATAATGGTAGTAAGGTGTTCTTACTATATTTTTGAACTTAGGGGTTTTAAATTCAAAATTTACTCCTCATGATATTTTTCCATGGAAGCTTGGTTATATACACCTTTGATTGTAACAGAACCCATCTCCTTTATCTCATAAGTATTATTGTTTTTATCCATGGAGACTATATAGGGTCTGGTGAATAATAGTAAAACTTCTTTGTTATTCCTTCCAGTGAGCTGGGTAATTCCCGATTTTTCAACAATACCTTTTCACCATTTGTGTAGGTTATTATTTCACCTATGCCTTTTTGATATTTGTTTCGCCGTTTCTCTTGGTCTTCGGGCAACTTGTTGTTAAATTTTATTTTATCAAAAGTATAATTATTATCTTTTGGGAACTCTAATATTTCTTCGATCTCTCTTGGGGGTTGTTTCTCGTACATGACGGAGTATGGGGTAATTCCTACGGCTGGGTGGTATGCCAAGTTGAGGAATTCTTCTGTGGCTTCTAGATAGTCTTGCCACCTCCGATTGTGGCAATATGTTCATAATATCCGCCCCACTCCTCCTAATACTCTCTCTGCCGGGTTACTGCTCGGGTGGTAGACCGAGGTTTTATAAGTACGAACACCCATAGATAGTAGGGTATCCCGCCATTTTTTCCCCTTCAATTGAGTTCCGTGGTCGGTAATGATCGAAACTGCTTTTCCGACGTCTGGGAAGTACTGGTCGGTCAATATTCCGAGAATTTTATTAGTAGTTGCCCGATTTGCTGGGTGTAGCTTGACGAATTTGGTGAAATGGTCCTTCACAATTATTAGATACTTATATCTGTGACGACCACCACTGCGGGGAAATGGCCCGCAGATGTCCAAGAATACCTTTTCTAACTTTGCCTGTGATGTTATAGGAATCATTTGGCCTTCCTTTTTCTCATTTTTAGATTTAACGAGTTGGCAAATGTGGCAACCTTTTATGTACTTCCGGACCTTCCGGTTGACATCTTTCATGTGGCAGCTCTCCTCCAGGGCCTTTATCAACTTTAAGGCGCCCATATGCCCATATCTAATATGATAATTAATTATTATCTCTTTTTCGATATGGGTTGGAATGATTACCTTCCATGTCTTCTTCCTTAAAGATGGTTTATTAAATAGAATGTCGTTATTAATTTGATAATATCGGGCGATTGTTTCGTCACCCGCTTCTATAGTCTAGTTTTAATATTTTTTAATTTCGGGTCTGCTTTTTGGTGGGTGCTCAGGTTGGTTAATAATGAGGCTAGATCGGCTCTGGTGCTAAGAAGGTGGTATATCTTGAGTACACTTTCCTTCTCTCCCTCGAATGTCTGCCTTTCTACGTCAATACGTGATAACACGTCGGCAACGACATTCTTCTTTCCTGGGATGTACTCCCACTTAAGATTGTATTCTTGTAGTAACAGTATCCACCGGGTCAACCTTCTGTGACTCAGTTTGCACCTCCTCAAGAACGATATGGACTTATGGTCTGTCCGGACGGTAACGGGATAACCTAGGATGTAGGTGCGGAATTTGCCACACGCGAACACTACACTTAACAGTTCTTTCTCAGTGCCGTGGTAGTTCTTTTCGCACTGATTTAATGCTCTACTTGCGAAGCAAATCACGAGATGTTCGCCCTCCTCATCCTCTTGATTAGCGTTGTGCCGAGGCTAATGTCGCTGGCATCGCAATTTAAAAAGAAAAGTTTACTGAAATCCGGATGGCGAAGTATAATGGGTTCAACAAATTTTTCTTTAATTAGTTGTAATGTCTCGTTCTGCTCAATACCCAAGATCCATTTATTTTTGGATGACAGTTGCGGTTGAAATCTGGCGGTCAATTCAGGATACTTTTCCTGGAACTTGCGATAGTAATTACAGAGTCCCAGGAATGACTGTGATTGCCTTCTATTCCTTGGTATCGGAAATTTCTGAATCGCTTCTACCTTTTCAGCCGACGGTGAGATTCCTTGGTCATTTAATATAAAGCCCAAGAACTGAATTTCCTTGGCAATGAATTGAGATTTTTCTAGCTTGAGCGTGATGTTATTCGCAGCCAATTTCTTCAGCACATGTTCCAGACGGTAGCAGTGTTCCTCCCATGTTTCTGAGGATACAAGCAAATCATCTACAAACACGGTGGTGAATTGTATGTAGGGCTCCCTGGCCAAGTATCTGGTCCATGCAGTGTACAAAGACTGCGACCGAATTCGCGAGTCCGAAGGGCAATCTCTTAAACTGGTAGTTACGCCCTTCGAATATGAATGCCAGATAATGGCGACTCTGTGGGTGTAATTCCACCTGCCAGTAGCCGCACACCGTGTCCCATGTACTAAAGTACTTGGTACCGTGGAAAAGTTTTAAAATCTTTTCTATCTCACCGGGCGAAGTCCTGTCATTAATTATCATCTTATTGATTTCTCGCGCATCTAGGCAGAGACGGACTTGTCCGTTTTTCTTAGGAGTAGCCACGATAGGACTGGTGTATGGGGATTGGTTACTCTCTATTATGTCATGGTTAATCATCTTAGTTATTTCAGCTCTTACAGCTTACTTTCGTGATTGCGCGATGGGGTATGACTTCCGGTTAAAATCCACTGTATCTCGAAATTGTAGAGTACACTGGAGGTTTTTTACTTTACCGGGCTCGTCAGAAAATACTGATCTGTATTGCTCGTATATTTTTATTAATTTATCCGCTTGGTGTTTTTGCAGCCTTTCCCTTGTAATACCGCTCCGGAAATCCTTGATGTCCTGGATCTTTTGGGACCATAATTCCTCATTAGCGTTATCGTCTATTATCCGCTCAATCATAGGAGGGTTGTTTATATAATTGATTTTGCGGATTTGTTGGTGGATATCGCTGGGAATTACTGTATCGCTACCAACCAAGTAAGCCGTCCAAGTTTGTCCGTTCGTAAAAAGTGATAATTTCTCCGTTCGTAAATCGATTATTGCGGAGTTCCGTCTTAGCACATCGCACCCCACTAATATGTTAAACTGCAGCCCGGTTGCCACTAAGAATTCCATGTCAATCGCTATACCACAGCTAATCACTTTGGCTGAAACTTGTCTTCTTATCGTCTTGTTTTGGCGGCCGGTAGCACCTAATAAAATAATATTATTCAACGGCAATGTCGGTAGTATTCTTCCGCATTCCCGCTGTATTCTCTCCAATTCTGTCGTACTAATTATTGATACACTGGAACCAGTATCGACCATTATCCTTGCGGGGACTCCTTCTGCCTCCGCATCGATATGTATTATATCATTATTTATATTATTGATGGGGCTAGTATCATCCTCCTCCAATAATTCGTGTCGAAGTTTTTTTAAATAATTACAACCTATTATTGTGATACGATTTGTGTCAGTTGCTCTTGGCAACTCATTTATATACCGAGGAGTTAGGAGCAGTAATGGGTCTAGGTTATTTATTAATGCCTCCTCCCGTTTAAATGTTCGATATCATCATTATTATGTGTCGCACTGATTGATGCATCAGTCGGGATACCTCTGCCCCTCTGCACGATGATCCAACGGTTGTTCGCGGTTTGTCTGCCGTTCCGTATTGTCTAGACTTGTACTCCGCCTATTCTGATTATACTTTGGTTCGTCACGTTCTCGGCTCCTCCGCCGATCCTCATATTCATGGTAGCTGTTGCGTCGCTGACGGTAGTACCTACGCTGGCGACCGTCTTCAGCGCGTATGAAGTTTACCCTCGGTCTAGAAAACCTATTATTACTATTGATATTATTTGTTTGTTGCCCACGATTATTATTATAATAACGTTCGTTGTTATTATAGTTGGGGTTTCTCTGACTATTACCGTTGCAGTTTGGGTAATATGGGTTTCTATTACCCTGATAACCATTATTTGTTCTGTTATTATTTTGGTTACCTAGAACGTGGTTATTGTTATTATTATTATTATTATTGTTATTGGCGTTATTATTTGGTGTATTGGTGCGGTTTCCCTGGTATCCATTGTTGTTGTTGTTGGTACCGTTGTTGGTGTACGGATAGTTCCTGGGTTCTGGTCAATCATTCCTCCTCCGACTTTGTCGGTAATACTCCTCGTTCTCATAATTTTCAGAAGTTCCGTCATGGCCTGTATGGTTTTGATTTGGCTGCCTCTCCGTGCTCGAATCACCTCTTCATCATAGTGATATGATAACTTGTTGATGAGGCATTCTTCTGGTATGGCTGGTTCCAAATGCTTAGCCATACATACTTTGCCGAGGAAGTATGCCGTCATTGAGTTACCCACCTGTTGCTTGTAACGTCCGTGACAGATATTGTCACGGATTAAATTTTGGGTAGTCTCAGACCAGTATTTCGCCTTAAACAAGCTCTTGAACTGCTGGTAATCTTCGATGTCAGAACGGTTGGCCATCCACCAATGATCGGTCATTTCTCGAAATGACTCGTCTAACAACTCCCGGTTATTGACCCATCTGTTGCCCCTATGTTTGGCCATGTACTCCTCTATTCGTGCCAAGAACTCCATGGGCTTTCTTTTATATTGGCCGAAGTTCAACCACTCTCGATTCTCATTCATGGGGAAATTAGTGAAGTTAGTCGGTCGGTTTCGGATTACCTCAATCTCTTCCTGGCTCTGCCGCACTTGTCCGGTGATATTGGTCATTACCGCCTCCATTCCGTTGCACCTTTCTGTGACTTGGTTTCGCACCTTACTTATTTCCTCCTGTGTTTCTTTTCGGTTTTCTTCCAACCTTGTTTTCTGGTGTTCCTTGATCTGGGTAATTTCCGTATTTATTTCTTCCCTGACTTCCTGTACTTCGTTCTCCGTTTGGCGACATCTTTCGTCAACTTCCCTTGTTTGTTGATTTATTATTATTGCTTCTTGTTCCAACTTTTTATTCATAGATTTCTTAGTGTCATCTATTTTCCTGCTCAACTCTTCCTTCGCCAATTCTATTCTCTCGTCTACCTTGTTCATGTTTTCCTGGTTGACTTCCCTTAATTCTTCTCTAAGTAGTTGTTTATCCTCTCTCAATTCTTCCAATTTCTCCCCCATCTTCTCATCCATTTTCTTGTTATTTTTCCTTAATTCTTCCTTCAATTGTTGGTTGTCACTTTCCATCTTCTTACTGTTTTCGTCAATCTTCTTTTCCATCTTCTTGCCGGTTTCCTCAATCCTCTTATTGGTATTTTCAATCTTACGGCCCAATTCTTCCTTTGTGGATCGGTTGTCCTCCTTCAATTCTTCTAATTTCTTCCCGTTCTCCTCCATCATGGATTCTATGTTTTTATTTATTTCGCTTAAATTTTCCTTCAATGACTGTTTGTCCTCCTTTCTTTCTTTACTATTTTCTTCTTTAGTAGAATCCATTTTTTTATTCAATTCTTCCCTCATTTCCATCATCACCCTGAACATCTCTTGTATTGTTGTGTTCTCGGTTTGTGAGGGTTTCTCAGGTTGTTCCTCTGGTGGTGCGGGTTGTTTAGGTTCCACTGGGTTCCACATCTTCTGCAGCCGTTACCTTCTTGTCCCCCATATCGACTTCCTTTTCGGCCTCTGCCGCCCCCTTCTTAGAAGTAGCACGACGCTGCATGTTGTTTCCTTCTTTGACCGTATAACCGTTGCCAAGCTTAATTGGTAATTGGGTAATTTACTGTAGTCTTCCAATCCTAATTAAAGCCATCTAGTTGGACGCCAATTTGTAAGTAGCCCTGTATACTGGTTACAAATAAATATTTCTGTATTGTATGAAAAAAAAAATTTTAATTTAATTAATAACAAATTTTTTTATGTTTGTTTCTTGTATAATTATTTAATAAATAATTCTTGTTAAATGGTTTTGTCGAAAATTTAAATTTCCGTAATTTATTTATGTTAATTTATTCACTTCTGGTTCACGGTAAATAAATTTGAAGTTAATTAGATTGTCTCACTTGACCAATCGATTGGTGATTTTCTTCTATTTTCCAGTATATCACTTTCCTTTAGTAAGGGTCGTCTTCCAATAAGTCCTGTTGTTAAGGAAAACTCTTATTTTAACTGGTGAAATAAATTTAAACCCAGATAATTGAATTAATTTAATTTATTAACAAATTTTCAGAAAATATCGATTGAAAATCGATATTGATATAACGTTCGACTCTTCAACAGGGATAATCGATTCGTGTTACAGGTTAAATTATATAGTCATTTTATGAATGGTTCTTTTAACGGTTACAATTATAATAGACAGAGAAGGGGCAAACATAGAAAGTATAACATTACAAAATAAATCTTATTAATTAATAAATACACAAATTGATAATAATATATAATGTTTATAATGCACAAGTTTTATACCCAATGTTGACTAGGTGAATTCAATCGAGAGAGTTGCTTTGCATCACGAAACCTTCATGGCTGCCGCCTCGTTGTTGAAGAAAACGTAGATGTTATGTCTAGAATTTCTGACAATAAAATTGCCTTTACAACTGTTTTGTGTTCTCCGTAATATTGTATAATGTCTATTGTGTTGTTAGAGGTGTTCTGGTTAAATGTTCCGTGTTCACTGGCTTTAAATGTTTGCCTTTGGTGTGTTCAACTTTGTCTGTGTGTGACGAAAATTCGTGAAGTTCGTTTGTAAAGTGAATTATGAAAGTTTGATAGTTTTATTGGTTTATTCCACTTATATTCGGTTAAGAATTGTTTGTTTTCACTGTTTGTGGCTGTGTTGTGCACTGTTTCTATGTTTGAAATACTAATTTCGGTAACTCTCGGTCATTCACTGATTTGAGGCTAAAATTCTTACACGCCATTAATTTCATTTCCTATATGTTCTTTGAACCGTTCGCTTTGAATGTTATAATTCATGATTATAATTATATTTCATATCATTATAATTCATGAATTTACTATTCCTCCTTTAAAATAGTTAGGTATTTCATTTTGAAATTTTTTAATAATTTAATACATCTTTTCATATTATTCTTTTAACGTATAGTATCAGTTAGAGTAGTTGGTGATTGATTCACCTTATATAAATCTCATTAGTTTACTTGGTTTATTAAACTTTCTTAATCAATTATAAAGTTATTTGGAATTGATTATTTGGCCTAGATTTTATATTTTTACATATACTGTTTTTCAAATAATGTTATTTCTATACCCCTTCTAACTTTTTAAAGTTAACACAATATTAAATAAAATTTCCTTATATATCTATTGGTACATGTAGTAATGTATTCATGCTCATAATTCAAAAACAATTTTGAAAATTAATTAGTCCTTAAAGTTAGACATTTTGGTTTTAACTATTTTTTAAAATACATAACAAACATTTTATAAATTATTATAGTATGCAGACATAAACATTTTATGCTGTATGAAACTGTTATATTAACAAACATTCTTATCTTAATAATAATTCTTATTCTATTATTCCACCTTGAAATGTGGAGTTCACTGGCTTTAAACATAATTAGCCATTTAAAATTTTAATTTTTGTTAAACTTAATTGAATTACAGTCTTTCTGTTTATATTGTTTATTATATTTTAATCCCCTGTCACAGTAATTATTCCCCACCTGCTCTCTTTATCATTTGCATTTCTATGAATGTTTTTTGATAAAAAGTGGCTTCTTCTATGAAACATTAGAAATATTTTTATAACAATATTTCATGACATGTCACCTCTGTAATTATATAAAACTTAAAGTTATTTAATAGCACATAGTTCAAGTAACAGTTACACCTTTACTTGAAGTTTATTATATTTAAATCACTTACACTGTTGGTTCTGACATATATTTGAGTTCTACAATATTCTAAGACCAAACTTTTAGTTATAATGGACAGTGTAGATTTGTTTATTTTATTATATAATAACTTTAGTTGGTGCACTTCTATTCACATTACTAAATACTTTTGTTTATAATTAATTTACATTGCTTTGAGGTTTAGGGGTGTTGTACTTTCTTTGGGTGACATTATAATTAGGTTTGGGGTTTATCATTGTTAATAATAATAGGTTTATCATGGGTATTGCTCGTAGTCATCCCATCCTATATCTTCTTTTCTTCTCTTCTTCCTTCTTGGGTTTTCCAAGGTAATTCGGTTTCATTTTGTCCGTTGGTTGGTTCGGGGTATCTTCTTTATTATCTGCTCCTAACCTACCTGGGTATTCTCCTGATTTTATATTAGTTTCTTCTGATTTTTATTTTCTTGATACTTTATAGTTGCAATTTTATGATTTAATTATACTTTTATGGTGGTGTTTCCCTTTAATTATTTTCATTTGATATTCAATTATTTTCATTTGATATTCAATTATTTTCATTTGATATTTAATTATTTTCATTTGATATTTAAGTATTTTCCTTCGATATTTCTTTTGAGTTGATTGTAATTTAATGTATTTATGATCATAATGGAATTATTACTTAGTGGATTATCTGTCATGCTACAATGTTTTAAATTAAAATAAATGAGAGTAAATGATAAAGTCTTTGTTTGATATGATTTTAAATAAAAATAAATGAGAGCAATTGATAAATTCTTTGTTTGATAAAGTAAAATGCATATGCGATAGTAAAGAATGAAAGACAAATTACATTAAATAAATTAAAATAACAGTAAATTCAGAATTGCAGAAAATATTATGAACTCGCAAAGGTAACCACACATTGAGTAAGCCGAGAGCAAAATATTTACTTAATTAATTAGATGATGAGGTTTATGCGTACCATGTTATATATAATTTGTTAGCCATAAGTCATGTGCGAATGGTTCATACACACGAATAATAATGAGTATTATTTTGTTGTTCGAAATAAGAACTCAATGTGTGTTGTTATATAATTTGGCGCTCCAAAAGCGTGGGACTCCACAAATTAAATTACATTGAATTTGTGTGTTATGTTATAATATATTATACAATAATTTAAAGTTTATATTTATTTTACCTCAAGATGTTATTTTTCCCTTATTTGGAACATGTTTCGAGAACTTCTGTGTTCTCATCCTCAGCCTTCGTGATCTTGCGTCTGGTGAAGTATTTGTGTGTTGGTTGGACGCTATTTTGGTTTCTTGTTGGTCTCTGGTATTTAAAATTATAGTGGGATTATTGTGTGTGATTGTGGTGTATGTATTAGTATTTTGTGTATTTTCGATGTTGAGTGCTTTGAATATATTGTCATGTTTTGTATTGTTTTGTATTTGTTCAGGTATTAGTTTGTTGTGTGTTTAACGTTTTTATATTTGTAAATTTTCCCAAATGTTCATTATGGTCCCTTTGCGTTGTAAATGTTTTGTTAGTGTCACATTGGTTATGTCTGGGAATTCATGTCCCGTGTTTATTGCCTGTGTGGTCAAATTGAATTTATATATTTCTGGTTTATTGTATGCATTTAGACGTTCAAAATAACGTTTTTTCAGCTGTTTTTTAGTTTGTCCTATGTAACATTTATTGCAATCTTGGCATTCAATTTTGTATATACCGTTAATTGTTGTATTATCTTTGTTGTGTGGGTTATTTAGTTTTTGTAAATTATTTTTATTAATTTTGTATGCTGTTTTGCTATCTGTGTTTTTAAATAGTTTGTTAGCTTTGTAATTTTATTAATTATGTATGTGAATGTGGCCCATTTTTTGTTGTTGTTATTATTTATGTGTTGTTCATTTTGATTAATTCTTAATTGTTCAGTTTTTATTTTATATTTAATTTTATTTTCTATTTTGTTTACAGTATTTTTATTGTATCAATTTTCATAACCAACTTGGTATATTATATTTCTTTCTTTGTCTGTTTATTGTTTGTTTATATTATAATTATATGACGCATTAATATACTGTATGCTCTACATTAGTATCCCGCATAATAGCCACATTTGTCTGTCTCTACGTTATACAGTAGTTGTACGTAGTTGGATTTACATTTTTGCTACTGCGTAAAGGACTTACTGAAGTTCTCCGTACATTATACTATGTAATACATCACATTAAAAGTTGAAAGTAGTATCACCTTTTTGTACAAAATATCTTCATAAGCCTAACACATGTCTGTCTTCTATCAATTTGTATCAGCGTACAGCAGTTCAAGATTTCCCATTTTCTGCTTTACGTTATCCGTAATATTGGCTTTCCATTCCTTAATGTTTGTCAAATTTTGCTTTATACATTAGTTCTTGTATACCATAACCGATCGTCGTATGGTACAGTGGAAAATAAAATACAAGACACCAATTAAGTCACCAATCACCACCTTTAATTATCACAATTAAACAGTTTCTAATCAACAAGATAGTCTCTTACAACAAATCAAATAAAAATTTTTCACACGCAGTAATAATGTCAACGAGTATAAAACACAATTGTTTTACAATTGTCTCGCACAATTGTAAAAACCCATAACACTTCGCCACAATATTACGAACCGCACTCGAATCAATCGCAACTTAAACTGAACAGAGCGTAGCTGAGGACTTGTATTTATACCCTGCCAAAATACCAGAATATTCCATACTGAGCGTCAAGAACGCTACTAGAAAACACGAGAACGTAATTGACTGCGGCCTTGCACACAGCGCGCGCGGCCACGCGACTTCTGACTCAGTCTAGCTAACGCCTTGAGAATCACATACGGACGCACATTACAGCCGGATTCCGCGACGGTTTACACGTATATTTTTTGCGACGGAATTACGTAACTCTCTGGATTTTCCAAGATACCACTTCGAGACGTTACTCGACTTCTCTACCGGCATTAAGGCTGCCTATCTCACTACAATGCAAGGTGGCCCAAAGAAAATATTAAATTCATTTAAGTCGTAGGTCTGGTCACGGTAATTACAACGGCGGCTAACTACGCAAATCCAAACGCTGTAGACGTCTGTACACCGTTTGCAGAGGACATGTAGCAAGCAGTCATGTAGGACACGGACTTACAACATATATACACATTTATTCTGAATGATCTTAGTTTGCTTAAATTATGGAATTGGAGTCCATAAAATATTTAAAATATTTCAATTTAATCACGTGAACTTATGTTCTTTTCAGTATCGTGTATTTACATGTCTGCTGTCTTATAAGTGCCTGCAACCTTTTATTTGAATCAGGGACCGTGTTCAACATAATATAAACGCTATTTGCAAACGTATTTTAGGGTAGGCACAGTAAAGACCCTAGTGAATACCTTGACACGAGCTTTACTAATCAGCGGGGAGCAATTTGTCTACAAATGACAGTGAAACATCAATTCCTATGTGTCCTTTAGATTTATACGTACCGAGACTGGATCAGTGAACACGGTATATTTGTACACAAGTTTACAATTAAATGATTGGTATTATATGTAAATGAATAAAATGTAAATATTATAAATCTAAGTTAAGAGCAGCCTTTTATGATTACTGAAGTTACATTGTATATAACACTTCTAATTTGAGGAAAATACAATTACGATTTGGGATATTAATATATTAGAGACGTTCCGCTACAATCCATACATTCTGAGGTCTTTTCCTTGGGGGTCAACTTGTAACAGCTCACGCCAAATCTCTCAAATGAATAATAAAAATAATAATTTAAGTTACATTTTGGTCTTGCCACACCACAATCCTTATAAGCCGTTCTGTTCTCAAATATGCAGCCTTTTCTAAGCTACGACGTTGAGATAAATGACTATTCGCTCTTTAGTTACTAGTCCCCAAGTAGACAGCTCGCCTTTAACCTCCCGTTATACAGCATTCCTTTTCATGCTACTTTTCAGCACATGCATTTAAGTTTTTAACTATTTAAAAACTATTCGTATATCCCAAAAATATATTCTTTCTATCTAAAAACAATTGCTTTCTTCTAATTTAAATACATTTTTCTATGAGCACATTGTGCAAAAGCATTTTCTTTTTAAACTGAAATCTTCTACATATGAAATACATTGAACACTTTTATTATTTTTGCTCTCAGAAGAACCTTATAATTTATTCCCTTCATGTCCAACTATCTCTATCTTTCTTTTATAGCAACGCACTTCGAACGCTGGGGTTCTTTTTCTTGCCTGACCTTTAATCCGCAATGCATTTCCATTCATTGAAATGGTCTAAACATAAATATTTAACAAGTTCTGACTACCGTTTAAGGTAAAAAGGAGTCAATATTATTATGCCATTTTATGTTATTACACAGTCCACTTTTAGTTTAACGTAATTAATATATAACATCCTGTTAAATGTACAAAATAGATTAAAAGCAGTACTTGAAAGGCTATATTTTCCAAAGTAAACGCGTTAGAAACAAAAACTGACTAACTGTTATGCCAGAGCAAAAAACCACACACACACACACACACACACACACACACACACACACACACACATGCATATTTACCCAAGGCAGTATTTTGTAAATAATTAGTGTGAGAAGAGTATGACGAATAGTTTTAAATATTTTGTGCGTGAAAGTACAGGCGTGTGCAGGCGAGAACCCGTTGAAAGTGTACACCTGCCGATGGAATTGTTTATAGCGCGCGCGCGCGCGTGTGTGTGTGTGAACCAGCACAGATATTCATTGTACTATGTTAGGGAAGACGTATAAATTGTTGTTTTTTTCATTAAATAAGGTATTGGCAGGATTAAACTAAATTATTAAATGTGTTTTTTGCTTGTTACAAAAGGCATATCACAATTCTAAAAACACCATTAGATTAAAGACATTTTAACGCATATGGTGATTTAAAATGATTGCTGAAATGTGCAAAAATAAAGACGTCATATCAGGTAACGTTAATTACTACAACAATTGGCTATTAATTAGCGAGTGTAGTATATGTAAATGACCAGTGTGAAAATTACGAAGACATTGCAACCACTCGCCTAAATATGAAGTTTACGTGATCGCGAAAACGGACTAAAAACCGATCGTTATAATAAAGACACTACACACGAATTAACGAAGTTTAACATGTCAAAAACAATATCTGACATGTCAGTTTGTCGTCTACTACAAATACCTCTGGCAGTTTTGGACGAGGGTCAGACTCAAGAAAGTTTCATACGCCGTCACTATGTCCGTCTGCTGATTGACTTGAACATCACCATCATCATCGCCATCATCTGCGATATACAACGATTCATGGAGGAACACAATGCCACCATCAACAACAGTCTATAGAGTACCGCGGACGCATCATCATCGTCATTGTCATCATTTTGGAGGCAAACACACACACGTACACACGCAACGGTATCTTCGACAATACGCAGGTGACAAATGAACAATTATATTTTTTTGCAAAGAACTCATAAAGAACAGAATATGAGAAAATAAAGTAATATATGACTTAAATAAAAATAGTGTAAATATTTAGAGTAAAAGACGTAATTGAATCGTTTGTTTTAGAAACCCGTTATGTAACACTTTTTGTGAAAATCACATTTTGGTAGAATCAAATTGTACAACTATACACACTTGTTTTGGTGCAGAAACCCGTCATGTCCAACACTACCTTACCGGTTAAAATTAGCTCTGAAACATCCATTTGTTACAGAAACCCACTATGTATAATCGGATAACGGGTTTCTGCAGCAAAGCTATCAAGTCTTCTCAAGGGCAACCATACGGCAGCTTATTATTTTGCCAAGGTTCTAACCTGATTGCTTTTGTTTAGTTGTTAAACAGGTGTAGTTTCGAGTGTTTTATTGTGTTTGAGCTTTCATTCTAGTTCAATTTCTTGTTTTCTATTATTGTTCAAGTAGTTTTTTGCAAAACATGTCTACTTCTAGTTCGGATGAAGAACCCCAAACAAAAAATAAACGTGGTGCGCAATGTTATACGCAGTGCACGGGGAAAAGGTGAAGCCTACACAAGCTACATGGTTGAGGAAGTGACATCAAAATCTGTTCCTGCTGAGCTCGTGTGCAAATGTCGAGGTAACTGTAGTTTGAATATAGATGGTGTAAACAACAACCTAATCTGAAATTATTTTTATTCACTTCAGAATAAAAACGTACAAGTTACTCATTTGCAAGCATTGTTTGAGGTTAGGGAATTGCAACGTAGGCAAAAACAACCTAATAGGCCTAATGACACGGTTGCTGAAGGAAATGAAACTGTGCCTTCCTTCAAGAAAAACCATTTATTTACCTACAATATTATGGTCAATGGCATTCTTACCTGAGTTTGTAAAAATTTATGTTTACAAGTTTATGGTATTTCACGTGATAGGTTTCAAAGACTCACTAATTTTTAAGACAAAATAAGACACCTGTTGATATGAAAGGGAAAACCCGTTGTGTGGACGCTATTTATGGGGATATTTGTATGTTGATCCATGATCATATTTCTCAATTTGATGTTAATGAGACGCACTAAGGTGGCAAACCAAAACAGTATTTAGATGCTAGACTAACCATCGGTAATATGTATGACATGTTTTAACTAAATATCCAGAACTGAAAGAAAAAGTTAAATATACTTTTTATTATACATACTTTAAGGAAAATTTTAACTTTTCATTTGGACGGCCTCAAGTGGACGTGTGTAGCAAATGTGAGAACTTTAGTGCGAAATTAAGAGACCCTGAACTATGTTATAACATAACAGCTGAACACTTAAATCACAAGAAAAGGGAAACAATTTTTATTAAAAAATAAAAGACACTGCCAACAACAAAAACGATGATACTGTCGCTTTGTGTTTTGATTTCATGCAGAACCTCCCTCTGCCTAATATACCTGTGCAAGAAGTATTCTACATGCGTCAGCTGTGGCTCACTGTATTTTGTATACACGACTTAAAAACAAACAAGGCCAATATTTATCTATATCACGCAGGTACAGCTAACAAATCACCTGATAAAGTGTGTTCTAGGATATTACATTACATCAATACAAAAGTGCCTAATAATATAAAGAATGCGATTCTTTTCAGTGATGGTCCATCAAGTCAAAACGAAAATCACACCGTTGTGAGAATTTTATTGCACCTTTGTGACACGCAGACTTTTGATACTGTAATACACTATTTTTTTCTATTAGGGGCCATTCGTTTTTCCCTTGCGAACGGAATTCAGGGTCGATTAAACGCATTATACGACGAGTGGATAGAGTCTACACACCAGAACAATTTCAGAACTGATTTTAAAGGCCAGTAAAATTGGTTGTATATTTGTCCACTATGTAGCAAGAAAAAATGAGATTTTCAACTTCAAGAGTTGGTAGCCAAACTTTTAAAAAAAAGTTCCTTCCTCGGACGAAACATGTGGAAGAAATATCTCTAAAGACAAGAAAACCTAGTTCAAAGTGTTTACCTACAGACAGTTCTAATATGACAAATCTTTGCAAGAAAAAGTTTTTGTCAGACAGTATATTGATGGACTTGTGAGCTCAACCTTCACATTGAAAGAAATATCAGGACGCTCCTGAACTACCAGCAGCAAATTCTTACCTCAGTGGAAAGGTTCCTATTAATAAGAAAAAAATTGAAGACCTGAGGAAGCTCTCTGATTAAGCTATGAGCTATGAGTGCTTCTATGATAAATGGGTTCACATTCCTGATTTGATGAATGATGGGGTGTTTCTCCTCGTTTCCTGATGAATGTCTACAGATGCTCCTTTCAGGTAGTCGTCAGGATACCGCCGCTCCTCCTGTTGTTCTTCTTTAGGGTCTACTCTTGTTTTCAAGCCGTCAGGGTCATTTTACGGGTTGGGTACTGAACAATGTTAAGTTATTAATTATTATTTACTTATGTAGCTTCGGCAACTTGATATGTTCATAAATGCCAAACGGACGGCCTTGAGCTATTACAAAATTAGCACTCGATTAGCAGTCGCGAACTTGACTACAAGTGTTCGCGACTACTGACATACCTAACTTACTGAATCAGAGTTAACGATTCCACGTTATAGAGAGTAACGAGATTGCTTCTTCTGAATTCTTCGGTAGACTAAATTGCATTCCGTCACGGATCAAATTAACTGATATATTAGCCATTCTCATTGGTCAAAACCGCTCCCTCACCCTTACGCTACAGTCTAGATAACATTCTTAACATTCTACTTGTAAAAAATTGCATATGGGCAATGTAAACTGTGCAAATAAGATTGCACATGTCATTTCCTTTAAGAATACTATTAACTTTTTAAGAAGAAACCTATCAGACACATACACGAAAAATAAAGCATTTTCCGTTACACGTTTAATAGATATTTCCCTCCAGTTTAGTGAGTAGAATCATTTCCCGAATCTTGGTACCATCTTTTGTGAACACAAAGTGTACATTGCTCATGTTGTTCGCAGTAAAATATAACGACATCGACACATAAAAACTTACAAGGGGTCTGAACGTATGATGCCATATACAAAATTGAATATTAGAGGATTTAAACTACGGTAGCTTACTTGGGAAAATATAAGTTATCACTATGATACAGAGCTCAACAGCAGAAACAACATATTTCGAATGATATTCAAGACTACACAACGCCAAAACGCAACGTTTGTAAGGGTACAAAGCTGAAATATGGGTTATAAGGGCATATGTAAACCTATAATAGTGTGTAGTTGCAAATGCTTGGAATTGACAGGAAATCATGCAAATTTAACGGAAGCCTCACAGATGTTGTGTTTTGTGTAGAAATTTAAAAGTTTGATATCGGTTTTGAATAAATTGGGAAACGTATTTAGTTAGACTAAAAGTACTGGCAATCAAGAACATTACGGATGACAACAACGTATCCGGATTAAATTAGCAACAATTTTAAAATAAGCCCTATGAGACATACGGATCGTTCAGGAGTAAGCCTACAGGGCGAAGGGTAGATTAAAGTACATTTTAAAGTCGAGCAGTAAATGAAAGGGTAGTTTTTAAAGTTTTATGAGAGAAAAGACCTAATCCGCGATATTTTTGTAGTAGAAGATGAAGAAGATATTTTGTTTTTTGTTATTAAGGTAAATATTATTGTATTGAAAATGGATCAAGAAAATCTGAAAGAAACATTTACAAATGTAATTTCCTTAGCTGTTGGGTTCTTTTATTCTTTCATGTAAAAGAGAAAATATTGTTATTATTGCCAGAGTACGGTTACTTCTTACAAACATTGTCATATGGGAAATAAATATACAAAGCATTGAGGAACTAATTAGTTATGAACACAAAAACTTTGTAAATTGAATCATGGAACACCCATTCGTGTTCTTTGAATTGAATATTGAACAGGGTTCCAAGGTAACCAACAAAAGAATTTATTGTAATAGGATAACGGGATCTGTCATCTTAGACTTTACATTTTCTTAGAATTCAAATATTTTCTCATTTGATTCTCTTGTGAATTAAACATATTTTTCAAATTTATATTAAACTCTACTTAGGTATAATTGTTATTCAACTACCTTTCGCATTTAAAATTAATTTTGCAAGTTATGTAATTAAATACTTTCATGGCGGGATTAGGGAAAAAACTTCTTACCTTTTGTTTTAATAACATAAAATGTTTTATTCTAAAAACACGCAGCTATTTGAAACACACTTAAATTTAGTTATAACGTGTAAATATATAATAAATACTTAGAAGAAAATAAGAAATTTCCGTATCGATTGTTCTAAAGTTCGGTAGATTGTTATGATGGTTTGAGATGACAGTCTACATCCTCCGCTTACTTACAAACTTTCAGTATTTAGTAAAATGAATAAAAAATTAGTTTCTTTAATTGTACATTTAAGGTAAAATATTTTTATTTTTTTAAACCCATGACAACTGGAAAGTTTCATAAAGTTCTTTTGTTTCTTCTTTTCTCCTTTCTTCTGGAACGTAAACACCAATAACAACGAAGTAACTTTCGCCGTGTTTTAGTTTCATAGTAATTATTCTTTCATTTATATATTAAACCTCTTTTATTCCTGATTCCCAATTTTACTCGGTATTCAAAAAATAATGAGAACATTTGGCAAAGAAGTAAACATTCAAATGTCGAAAAATTAATAGAATTTACAGCTTACAACGGAATAATTAAGAATACCTATAAAAAAGGGGATATATATATATATATATATCGTCGTAGTCATTCAGTCTTTCGACTGGTTTGTACCCTCCCCGCATATACCCGTGGTGCGTGTGGTACTGAGTCTCTCACAGGTATATGGGACCTACAGTTTAACGCCGGATCCGAACGGCATAGTTGGGGAAGGTTTATACAAAGCAGGATACCTCTCACTGGTTTGCCATTGCCTTGCGAGGGGGAACGGTCGTATCAAAATCAGATGGCCCCCGGCGGGAATTGAACCCGCGCCGATAGCGTAGCAGCGCCACACGCTAGCCACTACGCCACGACCGCTCCATATATATATATATATATATATATATATATATATATATATATATATAGTTACAACACAAATAAGCCAACCCAATACCAGGGATGAACAAAACAATATTAAATCTAAAATAATACTTCATGTTAAATAAAAATGATTAATTTAAATAAAATATAAAAACTATGACTCGACAAACGACGACATGACCTAACCCAAGTGATTGACCCAACAAAAGGAAACAAATGAAGAAGGGATCAGCGAAGAATAAACAAGAATGTAACCAAACCAAAGGAAGAGAGAAAAAAAAATCCAAAACACAAACAACAATGAAACAAGTTCATGGAATTAAACGACCCAATGTAACAGGTCGAAATGTACCCAAAGGAGAGGATGGAAAAACCAAAGTATTAACCAAATACGATGAAAATGAAGAAGGAGGGAAATAGATAGAAATGAAAACCAATAATGATACACAAACAAGTAATAAAGCATAGGAGAAGGAGAAATAATGCACTCAAGAATAATATTGGAACCAAACCAATAATTACCCTGCGAGAAAGGAAAAAGTAACTGTTATTACCCATTAATGGACAACAAGGATTTAGGGAAGAAACCCTATTAAACAAGGTTAAAGATTAAAATGATAAAGAAGCAAACTAAACCCCAATTTAGAATTAGATGTAAGAATAATAGTGTAAGAACGTAAAATTGTTAATAGTATTAAGGATATATTGTAATGAAAGAGAAAAAACGAATAGTGAGATAGTAATTAGAGGGATTACCTATTCAGAAACACCTAAAATACAAAAACCTTTGTGAAGTGTAAAATGAAATTGTAAAACCCCAAAGTTTAGTGATAAAGAAGGTACACTAAATAAATTATAATTAACTATAAATAATTTAAGAGTGAAGGTAATGTTTGAATGAAAATAGTGTAAAGTATAGAATGGAAATATGGTGAAGAGTAGTGAGTGATAAAATCATTAACAATTAATCAATCCTAAAGAACGCTAAAAGTTTAATAGTGATAAACAATAGTAAGTAAGTATGTTGCGGAAAATGGTATTAAGTATAAACTATAAAGAGATATTCAACACTTGCAAGTGATAATAACCATAGTCAACAAAACTAAAAATGTAATTAAGGAGTTTTAAAAGCAAGTAAAGATTGTTTAGAAGGTTAAGGAATTAGATACAAATCAAAAACACCCATGTTAGAAGGGATCAAGATTAGTTCATAAAAGTGATATTGTTTGTCACACTAAAATAATATAAATTAAAATGTATTGTGAACAAAGATTAGCAAATAATAAGTTAGTTAAATAATTATTCAATCAAGTTTATGAATTGAATATGGCTGTCAAAGTTATACAGACCATAGTCTTATATGTTATATTTAAATAAGATCAAAAAGTAGTAAATAATAGCCACATTGTTATTATTGGCAAAGGAAATGAACAAAAATGTTAAGAAATGTATGACTAGAAAACATGGAAACCAAAGAGTAAATAATTGTGTATAGAACAAGAGTGACATACTAATAACACATAAGCAAAATCAAAACACAACACAACCAATAATAATAGCAAAGTAAAGCCCATTAGGCTGAAACGAAATGTGATTTAAATGAAATAAGTCAAATACCATAATGGCTACTCAGGCCTATGGAGGTGCATAACTGTCAGAACCAAACAACTACAAATTATAACAAATTAACAAGGAAATTAACAAATCTGAGGTGAAGGATTCACCAAGAATAAATTGTAAATCATTTGTAAAACAAAATATTATAATAAGCAATTGTATACAAAAAGAAATGTAATTAACAAGTATTAACATAATTGTAAAAACTTAAAATCTAAAATTACCCAAACTTGTGGGGTATCAAAATAATCTATGAAAGGAAATAAATACTATAGTGACAATATTTAATAACCAGGAAGGAAGATAGAGGAATAACAGCAATCAGAAAATATACGAAGAATTCGAATTTTGATAACAATACATCATCTCAAAATCAACCAATCGAAATCATGTAGTTGTCATGGGAACGGCAGTTGAAGAATTAATTACCGTTGAATACCGTTAGAGAGAAGTGAAGCGTCAGTAAGAGAATACAGAAGCCAATGTTGGGAATAACGATTTTCTATTAAATTAATGTAAAAAAGTAATTAAAGTTCCTAACCATGACAGTATAAGAAGCAGACGACCATTTATAGCAGTCAACTCGAGATCCAAGGCAATTAAACGGAACATTACCCGAAAAGAACATCCAGATACGTTATGAAAAAGACGCCCAACCCATTGAAGCCCCAAAATTAATTAAAACAGAACTTATTGCAGCCAAATCCTACCCGATCAAACGAACGAAGACACCAAGTAATGCTGAGGTGTTAAGTACAATTAAATTACTTATTTTCCAAAACCCTAATCACTCTAAATTTTACTAAAGGTAAATTTATTTCACTATAAACAAATATTTCTCTTTCACAGATTATTTAAGTAAAATAAAACTTGCTAAAAACTTGTTAACGTTAAATATAACCTATTAGGTAAACACGAACTTACAAAACACATTTAACGACACCACAGAACAGATTGTAACATCACACATTATTATTTATGTACACGTAGAATAAGGTAATATAATTTTATTGTAACCATAGGAATTCTTTAGCTCATAGTCACAAGAATCCACGATTTTGGAAACAAAAATAATTGTAATACTTCAATGTACTCAGCCATACAAAAGCTGATTGTTTCCTTAATCGATTCGTCAAGCCCAGAGGACAAGAGTTTCATGTAATCAGTCGGTGCAAATTTTATCATTATATAATTGTCAATTTGAATATTTTAATTATCACCTATTAAAAATCACTATTACAGGGAGTAACCGTCGTTATTATTTCATAGGGAGTGCTATATATATTACTAGTGTTTATTTAAGAATAGAGTTGATGAAAAGCGAACAAGTTGTCATTTGCGCAGTAGCATCGACAATTCAGACGGCTGTGCGAGCGGGAATTATTTGAATGCTCCGACCGTCACCGCTGATAACTCATCAGACAATAATTTTAGTTGTTTTAAATAACGACTTGGCGCCACCCGGGATTAACACACCCCTATAAACAACAGGTAAGGTTACTGCCGTGTTATACAGGTGATTACCGCAACGCTACGGACATCGTTAGCCGCGAACATTAATGTAACGACCCCGGTGCGAGACGAACGCACTAATCATTATTACACATACAAAATTGGTGTACATTTTACAGGTACGACCAAGTTCTCACGTTACAATATATATATATATATATATATATATATATATATATATATATTGCAACGACACGTTGAGCATAAGTCTATGTATCAACCCCTGACTGAGGTATGATAACATACGAACGCACGTATGAGATACAGTATATAAGATGTAAATAATAACATAATGTAATAATTAAGCGTTAGGTATAAGAGATAATAAAAGAAATAAACGTAGTATTTAATTTTAAAGAAATAAATATTTGCAAGTGAGCCTGCATATGGAATTAAAAGCTTAGTTGGTTTTTAAACGCAGCGAAGGGGAGAAACCAACACGCCCCGACTGGCAAGGGTGACGTCATAACGACAGGCCGCCGCGTGTGTATCAAATCTGCGTGTGTATGGTAGTGTACTTTTGTAAATGAAAGACAGGTTGTATTATGCATACGATTGTGGAAAATTTTACACAGTTTTTTAAGTACTGAACGAAAACCAGAAGTCACACGAATCAACGACGTATGTAAAAACATAGCTAGCGACTGGCGCTACAATTGAAGATTAAGTGGTCAATGATCGTGGGAACTGTTCAGCCACCGTGTGAAATTTTGCCATAACTGCCATAGTTTACACACCTTAAGGTTCATAATGTGCATAAATAAAGTTTCATAAGATACCTACCGATTTATGAAATAATATTTATGTAAAAGTGTGCGCTTCATAGAAAGACGGGTAGGTTGTAATTAGCTATTAAATTGACGCGCGGACCTGTTCAATTTTGTCCAAACAGTTTCCAACAGGAATGAAACGACGGCAGCAGTATGAAACCCCAGCTAGCGACATACGCTTTCTCAGATAAAAACTCAGACTCAGATAAACTCAGATCAGTACGTGAAATCCACGCATCTCGCAACCACGAATCTTACAAAGTCATGTAATGTTTTTAAACTGTATTACATAACTTGAAGTGCGATGTAACCGGCAGTACGTCGGTGAGAGTACTAGTGAAACACGATTTATTTTAAAAGACTATAATATCTTAATCTACAAGAGGTTATAACGTTGATGAACTTCAAAAAGTACACATAGAACTTCGAGACTTCCACGAGGGACAAGACAAGAAGAGGAGAGGAACCAGAGTAAAATACGAGAGTACGCAGGGACAGCCACATGCAGCTACATCCAGCCGTACATCATCACAACGAGAGGTCCACGTCAGAAATCAGCATCCAGTAGACGGTGAGAGTAATTTCAAAGACGCAGAGACAGAGAAGGTGATACCGAAGAGGATCAACAAACTCGAGAGTCCGGATGACGGTACCGACACAGTTAAATGGTTGCAGAATTATGCAGGTGAAGTCAAACTTTTATTTAACATTATAAAAGACCCTGAGGTCTATCGAAAGGAGCTCTAGATTCCATATACAAGTTAACAAATACATTATTATATTTTTATTTTCCATAATGAGTAATTTTTTTTAATAAGTTCAAAGAATAATTGAACACAGCATATAAATTTATTAATCTCATAAATAAATGGTCAGTATAGAACCATATATTTATTATATTTTTTATACTTGATTAGATAATTAAATTCAAGTACGAGAGTTATTTAAATTGAAGATTGTTAATTAATTGAGACATTAATAATATAATAAATTCAAGTAATAAAATGGTCTCTATTAGTATTTTCAATAAATGTTTAATTAATTAATTTTTTTATATTAAGTGGTATATAATAAAAACCACATTTGCTGAGTCAAGATGAATAGTGAATTTCAGACTTGTTAATTACGTATTATAATAATATATGTTTTATGTATTATATGTATGTGTAAATATTTCAGGTCACATAGGTCTTATATTTCTGTATAATATGTCTTAGAATATAAGAGATAAGATTTTGAACACGTTATAATTATATTATATTCGTATCTAATATAAGGGTTCAAATAGTAATTAACCCACACAAAATAATAAATAATAAGGTAATTTGAATTTTTTAAAATAATAAATCAAATGAATATGATTTTATTAACACAGTCGTACTAATTTCACAACCAGTACTAAATCCTCTGTACTCTTTACTTGTATTAAAATTGTATAACGATATTCACGTGCTTATCCAAACTCAATCAACGACCACAGCCTGCGACTCAGCCGGGGAACATCAAGGTAAATACTGCAGAAGGAGAGTATACTTTCGAGACGTGGGTAAGTGCGCACAAATGAGTAAGAGCATATGTGCAAAAGTAAGTGTCAAGATATATCGTCGTAATATATATATATATATATATATATATATATTAGAACGTTGCAGAACTCAGACCATTTAGGGGATCCACAAATATAATATAGCTGTAAGAGAAGTAAACTAATTTAGAGCATAATGATCAATAAATATACAAAGGTAATGAGAGAATAAAAGTAAATAATAGACAAAGATAATAAATGAGTGAATAGACTAGACTGACAGACAAACGACTATGACCCAACTACAGTGATTGGCCAGATAAAGACTATAAAATAAATGTAAACTAATAAAAAACCCAACTAATATGTCAAATTTAGTAACATGTATTACCCAAGTTATGTAAAAGAAAGTACACCACCAGTAATAAACAGGTGAACCAATTGTTATTATATAATGATGATAGAATTACTACCAAGAAAGGGTATGCTAGACTCAAATTTTAAAGATTTTATGATAGAATTGTAGGGACTAATGTCAATAGCCCAAAAAACTAACTTCATACAAATTTTTAGTACGAACTTTGTGAGTTAGAATATTGTGTATTTTAAAATAACATTACTGATGTAAAAAGCAAACATTTAAAAAGATTTAAAAAGAAACTGACTTTAAAATTAGATTTTAGAAAACTAGTTTAAACCAAGAGGGAGAGGTAGGTAGGGAGTGTTAATGATAACACGTGAACCAAACTAATATATAATAACAAAAGGGATTGTAAACCTTAATGAATTAAAAAAAAGAATCATTACAGTGAATTTAAACAAAGTCTTACAAATGTGACGGTAAGTTAATAAGCGATTAACAAGTGTAATCAGTGAAAGTGATAGATAGGACAGGGAGTAATTAAAATAAATAATTAATAATGTTAGTAAAAGAAAAGGACAGTGATATTAAACCATAAACAATAATAAATATGTTGATATATAAACAATAAGAAACATTAGTAGTGTGTAAAACCTATAGTATAAGGATTATTATAAATTTTATAAGATAAGAGGTATAAGATTAAAAGTCAGATTTTATTAAAAATAAGATCATTTTAAAAACAATATGGTTAGAGTCAATTCAAGGAATTATTTAATCAATAAGAAATAAGATTAAATGTTCATACAAATGGTAGACAACCAAGTTAGAATGTCAACCAATTTCATTGTGTTTATAACTAAGAAACAAATTAATTATGAGTTCAATAAGAGGAAAACATCCTATGTTACAAAATAGTCACAAGGATGGTGACCACAATATTGTAAATGGTGCCAAGACACCATGCACCAAAGTTGTTGTTAATTTATCTAAGAGAGTTGTACTTTAAAAGAAGTAATGGGGCTGGATCATGAACACACCATAAACCATTTTTAATGTTGTATGTTACCATAGAAAGTTTAAGTGATAAAAAATGTGTGTAAGAAATATTAGAAAATATAAGCAAGCAATAGTATAAGTTTAATTATCACAATAATACTCATTATTGTAATAAGATAGGAAAAGAATGTTATACTAGGAATGATTTTTTTAAATTAAAATGACATTCATTTATTGTAAAATGCCAAAAGTATTTGAAAAGTAAACAATGTGACTGTGTAATAGCAAGCAGAACCTATGAAAGTAATAGGTAATGTTTAAATTGTGTAAACTCTAGACATTTACAGATTAGGCCTATAAAATGCCTAACTGTCAAAATTCAGAAAAAACAATTTGTAAGCAATTAACCATTGTATTTGAGAATTAAGACAAAGTGACTTGTTAATTTCAATTATCTAACCATAATAGTATGTCAGAAATAGAGTAAACAGAAAAAATAAGTGAAATATGGAAAAAATAACATTAGCAAATTGGTCAAAACATTAATACATGACCAAGTCCATCATTATGGGATATCAAATTATTCTTTGAAAAAAAAATAGAGACATTGATTTTAATATCTCACACATTGGTAATAACACCAAGGAGTTATAGCAATTATAAAATATTAGGTCAATTTGGGACCACAAACCCAAACTTTCATGGCAATGTAAACAAAAGCCTTAACCAATCAGAAGCAGGAAGTTATGCTTGGAATTGAAAAACCCGTTAGAATTTTTAGTGAGTCCATTTTTAACACTCAAGAGAGACAGATGCTAAACTGAATCCGCTCCAATTAAAAATTAAAAAGAGGAAAATGTACGCAAATTAAACAAAAATTAATAATAGAAGTTGAATCTGGATCCATTAAACCCAGGATAAACCACAAGACAAAATTCAATAATTAAAATTAAAAAAAAACCTTGAATAATTATAATAGAAAATAGAAAAATGAGAAATCCCGAATGAAGAAGAACTAAATACTATTACTATAATTTGTAAGAATTACCTGTGACTTATTTAGAAGAAACAACAAGATTTTGTTAAGTATAAATGAATTCTATTTAATTGCGAAAATTTTAATTAACTTTTCCACAACACAATAACTCTCACTCCGAACTTGGTATCATAAATTCTTTCAATGATTAGTTGAAAATATTTATTAAACTGTATGTGAATTGTAAATTAACCTATACCCGACGCTCAAAAGTCGACATACTTTTTAGACACTAAGAACCGAGTTGTAAGTAAACCTGTATAGCATTTAATTAACATTGATGAAAAGTTGTGTACTTTCATAAATATCTTGTTTATTTTTTCGTAATCCAAAGAATTCATTGACTGAATAAATTGTGTAAAAATTAATGTTAGCATATAACGTTGTCAGTCGAACGACCCAACCAACATAGCCAACCGCTGAGTTGTAATTTATTTATAGCCGGAGCAAAAAATTTTTATAATAACAATATTTTGTACTTAAATTATAAATAATCAGCGAATCTGGATACTAATAAATTAGTACTGAACATTAATAACCGTTCTTTGTTTTATTTGATATATGTCTTAATATTTGCGTACTTTAGCAGTGAAGAAATTTTTTACCAGAATTATAGGTTGGCAACACGTCAGATTCCACGCGAGATTTGAATTCGCGCCAGTCCGTGTGAGTAAGTTTAAATTAATATCGAAGAAAAGAAGACGACGCAGGTAGAAAATTTAATTGTTTTTTTGTTGTAAAACAATTTGGCGCCTATCGGGAAGTAAAGTACATTCAAATAAGGACATGTAAGGAAGAACGATACACATTCGGTACTGGTTACTGGTGCGTTCGCGACAGTCATCGTCAGCGATAAACACGTAAAAATTGACGACAACATAGTAAGGCTTTCAGACACATACTGAGTCTTATTGTTACAAATTGGCGGCCAACTAGTGAGGTTAGAGTTGAAGGAAGAATAGTACACTAGCGGCGGTTACGGGAAAGTATAGTAAGATGCAAAAGAGGGCGACATCACTGAGACGGACGAAGGAGGCCGAGAAAGAAGTCAGAATGGAAAAAAAAGAAGTAACATCGGTTGAGGATGTGGAAACGGTAGTAAGGGAGGAAGCTAGAGGAGAACCAAATTGGCAAAAAATAATGGAAGTAGTGGCCGAACAAAGTAGACAAAATAATGAAAGTTTAATGTAACAAATGAACAAAAAATTCGACAGGAACGATAAGAGTCTGAAACAAATTAAGGAAGATAGTAAACGAATAAAGGAAATATTGGACAGAAGTAAGGAAGAAACTAATGACATATTTAAGAAACAGCAGGAAGAAATGAAGAAAGATTTAAAACAAATGAACGAAAAATTCGACAGGAATGAGGAGAGTTTTAAACAAATGAACGAAAAAATTCGACAGGAATGAGGAGACTTTAAAACAAATAAATGAAAAAATTGTCAGTACAAACGAAAGTACTAAAGTAGACTTAAGGCAGACAATTAACGAAATTAATGATTATTTAATTAATCGCACTTACAACTGCGATTGACGGAGGACATTCAAAAAAGAAATGAAGAGTTGAAGGAAGAATTGAGGGAACAATTGAAGGAGAACCATGAGACTAATAAAGAAGAGATAAAGCAGCAAATGATACACCAATTAGTGGAGTACCGTAAAGAAACAGACGGTCACGGAAACCAACGATAGATTAGAAAAGACCAATGAGAAGTTAGAAGAGACGCTTGATAAAATAGATAAAACCAACGAAACGGTCACAGAAGTCCGTAAAGGAGTAATAAGTTAAATGAACCACCTCGAAGGCGAAAATAACAGGAGAATTGAGGAAATTAAAAAGGAAACCGCCGAAAAATATAAACAGGCGAAACAGGAAATGCATCAAATTCGGGAAGAAAATAAGGAAGAAATAACACAAGTACGAACGGATCTTGGTGAAAGGGTGGAACGTGTATATAATAACATAAACCAAATTGACAGCAAGGTCGATAAAAACAAACAAAAGATTGACGAAATACATCGTCGTGAAGTAATATTGCAGGAAGAAGCGGACGCATGGCGTGACCGACTATTTAATAACACCCACATAATCAACAACGACAATCGTGAAACTATTAACTTCCGAAACTATAAACGTAACCCAATGAAATCTGTGAAGAGGGTAGAAGAAATAATCGCCAAAAATCGAGAGAATCGCTGGACAACTGTGAGAGGAATGTTAGACGAGATGTTTAAGAGACTTACGACAATTGGTGGACTTCCACGAGACCGGACATACAAAGCATACAGGAATTTAAGGCACAATTTAAAGCGAAGAACTGGTCGGAATCGATTCAGAATATGGTCCGAAACAACCTAAGCAACGGGAGATATGAGTACCGGAGTGGACAATCACTGAGATAGTATTTTTTTGGGAAGATCTGCATGGCAAGACACTTAGAACCCCGCTTTCCTGAAAAGTTCCTAGTGATCTAGTTGTCGTACCATTACGAAGATGCAATACAAAAGACACGAATGTACAGTCAAGTAAAAACTATACAAGATATGGCCAGCCTGTTAGAAAGCCGTGAACATGAGGGGCAGTATCGTAAGAACCGCTTCGCGAGTTCAAGGACTAACAGATACAATAAGAATCACTCACCATCAAACCAACAGAATGATAGTAGACCACTGGCAAACAACCATAATAATTACCGTGGAAATAATACGCTAACTACCAGGGTAACCAACAAGGAAATAATACGCATCGGGCGTATAATCAAAATGGTAATGCGAACGGATACAACAGGAATAATGACTACCGAGGGAATAATCCACGAAGTGGCAAAAAACAACCATTCTCACCTAGGAAATGGTAATAACCAAAACCGCTGATATCGACCAAACGTGAGCTATGTGCGATCTCAGAACCAAGGAAGTCCGAGAAGGGACTATCCTCGATCGCTTAGTAACCGAACGTACTATAACCAGATACCGAACTAATCAATTAACTCATATGAAGAAAACGCCGGGACTGTGGAAAATAATTCTGGTAACCGACAGGAGCCACAACCGAACCAACCAATAAGCCCAACGGAAATCAGGAACGATGAGGCCAGCTCTCATTTAAACTGCTAAGGTCGGTGAAAACTGGAAACAGCCCATCACGGGACCAATTTCCTGGGGTAATAAGACAAATGACTGACAAGACCATTACAATCATACTGAACCGCTACTTAAAAAACATAAGGGAAGAGTTGATAGAAGAAGAGAATAATCCAATGACAAGTCTTAACAATGAAATTGCTAACATAAATGCTCAACTAAACGGAACACAATCAACCATCATGATCGATACAGGATCCATCATTTCTTTGATCGACAACATAGAATTAACAAGGATACAGCAAGGAAGCCATACACAAATACCAACTATACCGAAAAACAACATTACAATCATAGGTGCTACGGGTAAACAAAATAAAACGATAAGAAAACAGGTATCATTGTAGCTTATCAGCCATGGAGTAACAATACCAATGGCATTTCTGGTTGCAAGCGGAATGCCATTCAATATACTTATTGGTTGCGACGTGGTGAGACAACACTCCGCAATAATCAATTTACAACTAGGAAATGTATCCCTGACAGCGGAAGAAGGAATATGGACGGCCGAACTAATGGACAGCAGCAAAACACCCTCAATAACAACCAGCTGCCCAATAATTCAGAATTATTTTTGCCATGACTCGCCCAGAATGATACTATACGAGGAGAGTGATTAAGAATTATGATCGAGTAAATTGCAGAGGATCTCATCGATATCTGTAACAGATACCGACATGTTTTTTCAAACGCTCCGGGTAAGGTAAATGTTTACTAATGTAAGATCGAATTCAGGGAACCCGTAGATTTCCACAAAAAGTCCTGTCCTATTGCCTACTCACTAAAGAACGAAGTTAGAGCGGAAATCAACAGAATGATGGAAGACGACATTATTGAATTTAGTCAGTCGCCCTATACCAGTCCGATAGTGGCAATACCACAAAATAATGGAAAGGTGAGGATATGTCTGGATGCGAGAGAGATAAATAAAATGATTGTGAACGATAGGACGTCTCCGGGAGAGATTGAAGAAATTCCACGGTACGAAGTAGATCAGTACGTGGGATACGGTATGTGGGTACTGGCAGGTGGAGTTACATCCGAGTAGCAGAAGATATATGGCTTTTCTGTTCGATGGAAGGAACTATCAGTTCAAGAGACTACCCTTTGGATTGATAAATTCGGTCGCAGTATTTGTCAAATGCATGGACCAGATATTGGGAAAAGGCGCTCTGAATTTTACCACGGTATATGTGGATGACCTGCTTATAACCTCATCAAATTGGAATGAACACTTTGCTAGAGTGGGGCAAGTATTAAAAAAATTGTCAGACAACAACATAACTCTTAAGCTGGAAAAATCGAAATTTATAGCCCGTGAAGTGCAATTTAACTGAGAAAGGCATATCTCCATCATTAGAGAAAGTTGAAGGTATACAACGCTTTCCAACGCCTAAAAACAGAAAACAGCTGCAATCGTTTATCGGGATTTACAATTATTAGAGGAAGTTCCAAGATAATTACTCTAATTTAACCGCCAAATTCCAAAAACAGTTGTCATCCAAAGATAAGTGGACATGGGGACCCGAACAAAATGAGATATTCAATCAGATAAAATAAAAAAGTTTAACTACAGTTATACTACATCACCCAGATTTCAAGAAGCCATTCTTCATGAACTGTAATGCGAGTGAGGTTAGTTTAGGTGCTGCTTTATACCAGGAGGATGAGAAGGGACAACACATGGTTATCAGTTTCGCTAGTAGAATATTAAATAGTTGTGAACGCAACTATCACGTTACAGAAAAGGAATTACTTAGTGTTGTATTTGCCTGCAACAAATTCAGGACTTATATTCTGGGATACCCAATCACAGTGAGAAGTGACCATAAATCCATTTCATTCCTCAAGCAATGTAAACTCAGTCACGGGAGATTAACCCGAAGGATATTGGTGTTACAAAAATACAATATTAACTGGGAGTACATACCAGGGAGGAAAAACACAGCCGCCGACGTATTATCCCGTATAAACATTCAACAACACACTTTCGAAGGAGAAAAGGAACAATTGGTTAAGGTATACAACATTACAAAAAACAGAATTGATTTAGAAAACATAATTCAAGAGATTTGAAAATATCAAAATTTGGACCCGAAAATAGTGAGTATCCGGCAGAAAGTGCAAACTGAGGAAGAACCGTTTATACAGTTCTATAACATACACAACAATATATTATTTATTAAAAATAACCGTCACCATGGAGAATGGACACTTGTGATTCCAGCTACAGTTGAAGAACAAATAATACTGGACTACCACATTAGGTATGGCCATATGGGAGCCATGAAAGTGATAAAGGCATTGGAGGAACAGGTTTATATTAAAAATATTTATAGAAAATTAAGTAAAATGATCCAAAAATGTTATATTTGCCAGATGGTGAAGTGTAGCAACGAGAAAAAAGAGGGTACAATGATACCAATCATATCTAATCAAAAATTAGAAAAGGTATTCCTTGATATATGTGGACCATTTCCCCACAGCGGAGGAAGGCACAGATTCCGATTCATTGTAATTATGTTCGATCACTTCACAAAATACACGAAACTATAGTCGATTAACCGCGCAACAACTAAGACAATTCTTGAAATAATCATAACAAAATTTGTACCTGAATTAGGAAAACCTACGGCAATAATCACAGATCACGGAAGCCAATTTAAGGTAGGTAAATGGAGAAATAAACTCTGGGAACATGGTATAAAAACATACAAGACATCCGGTTACCACCCCAGCAGCAACCCAGCCGAGAGAGTAGCCTACTAAGAGAGGTGGGTCGAATTCTAAGAATCTACTGTCATAATAGACAAAGAGAATGGCACAATTACATAAAATCCGCAGAGGAATTTATAAAGCTATCATACCACAACTTCATAGAAGCCACACCATACACAATGATGTTCGAGCGACCACCACCTAGGGAAATAAATGACATAATTGAATTTTCCATAAACCCACAATATCTATTTGAAAAAAGAAAATTTTATAACAGAATAGCAGAAAAGATAGAACAACAAAAAGATAAATATTTCAAGAACCAACAAAATAGAATCAAGTACGAGATAGGAGAAAAGGTCTTAATTAAAAACAGAGAATTACCCAGCACAATCGAAGGAATTACGAAAAAATTATTATTGTTATACGTGGAACCTTATATTATAACAAGGGACAAGGGCAACAACACGTATGAGATTACTCACCCCATTACCAAGAAAATCAAAGGGGTATACAATCAGGCATCTATCAAAAAATACCAAGACGACCATCAGTGACCGATAAAAACAAAAAATGACTAAACGACCAAGACAAATTGAATGAGAAGATATACCAAAGCAATTAAATAAGTTTACCAGGAAAATAGAATCCAAGAAGAATAGTGGATGAGGAAAGTTAAAAACCAACCAAAAAACCAAAGAAAAATCCATAGCAAACAAAATGATCAAGAAGAAAGTAAGAAAAATAACTATTGAGGTATAAGATTAAAAGTTAGGTTTTATTAAAAAATAAGGTCATTTTAAAAACAATATAGTTAGAGTTAATTCAAAGCATTCTTACATTCAATTAAAAAATAAGATTAAATGTTCATACAAATGGTCGACAACCTAGTTAGAATGTCAACCAATTTCATTCTGTTTATAACTAAGAAACAAATTAATTATGAGTTCAATAAGAGGAAAACATCCTATGTTTCAAAATAGTCACAAGGATGGTGACCACAATATTGTAAATGGTGCCGAGACACCATGCACCAAATTTGTTGTTAATTTATCTAAAAGAGTTGTAATTTAAAAGAAGGAAAAGGGCTGCATCATGAACAGACCATAAATCATTTTTAATGTTATATGTTACCATAGGAAGATTAAGTGATAAAAAGTGTGTGTAAGAAATATTAGAAAATGTAAGCAAACAATTGTATAAGTTTAATTATCACAATAATACTCATCATTGTAATAAGATAGGAGAAGAATGTTAGACGAGGAATGATTTTTTAAATTATAATGACATTCATTTATTGTAAAATGGCCCAAAGTAATTGAAAAGTAAACAATATGACTAAGTAATAGCAAGCAGAACATATGAAAGTAATAGGTAATGTTTAAATTGAGTAAACTGAGAGACTCTAGACATTTACAGATTAGGCCTATAAAATGCCTAACTGTCAAAATTCAGGAAAAGCAATTTGTAAGCAATTAACCATTGTATTTGAGAATTAAGACAAAGTGACATGTTAATTCCAATTATATAACCATAATAGTATGTCAGAAATAGAGTAAACAGAAAAAATAAGTAAAATATGCAATAAAATAACATTAGCAAATTGGTCAAAACGTTAATTCATGACCAAGTCCAGCCTTATGGGATATCAAATTAATCTTTGAAAAAAAAATAGAGACATTGATGTTAATATCTCACACATTGGTAATAACACCAATGAGTTATAGCAATTATAAAATATTAGGTCAATTTGTGACCATAAACATAAGCTTTCATAACAATGTAAACAAAATTCTTAACCAATCAGAAGCAGAAAGGTATGCTTGGGATTGAAAAAACCCTTAGAATGTTTAATTAGTCCATTATTAACGCTCAAGAGAGACAGATGCCAAACTGAATCCGCTCCAATTAAAAATTAAAAAGAGGAAAATGTACTCAAAGTAAACAGAAACTAATAATAGAAGATGAATCTGGATCCATTAAACCCAGGATGAAACCACTGTGCCGGTGTTTGCATAACCCGGCGTTCGAGAAAATACAAATACTATATTTCCAATAATAAATTCGATTAGTTATCAATGTTAGTGAGCGAGGCGAAAATTGTTGGTGAACGCGATATCGGTATGGCACTGTTCAGGCAGTGCACACTATCTAGCGGGCCGATTTGGGTTGCGTTTCCGTGCACGTTGCGAGAATTAGTCACTGCATAGCTCCCGTTACGAAAACATCTAGCTTCCTCCCTCGGTTCAGGAGAGCATTTTCGTGTGTTTTCTTCTCATCTTTAATGGCAGGCTAATCGTTCAAGACCTACCGGTAAGTGCCTTGTACGTATATATATATATATATATATAATAAGTTGGTAGTGAAGATTTTAATTTCAGACCTTAATTAATCCAGATGCGAACAGATAGAATGCGCGTGGCGTTGATCAGATGTGTGTGGGTATTGTGACATATTTAATTAATTTTGTTCTATTTGAATACCGCCTATTAATTGTATTAACTCACTGATCATTCAGCATTGTAAAGAGATGTAAGAAAATTAAATAATTTAGTGAAAACCGGGGACCTTGTTAACTATGTATGAACGCACGTGTGCGACCGGAAGTATGAACTTTTTAAGTAATTTATTCCTTTGTAAACTTAAGACCGCCCTAGATGAAGTGCTGTGCAAGTGTTAATTGTCTATAGCTGATGGGTGTTAAAAGAATCCGTTATTTTGCAAAATTTGGTGATTGAATGTAATGCCACGTAGCCAGTGGACAGGGTGCATTTCGAGATATATGTTACGGCTGGTCATGCTTGTGAGCGTGCCTCATAATAGTGCCTGGTTATGACTGAATTAAGATGATTTATTTAAAATATAAAGGGGGGATGTATCACCTAAATTTTATGCACTATATTGAATTGGTTGGGCGCGTCTGGTTCTGATGTTGGTCATACATGCCTATATATATAACAAGAGTGTATGCTTTAGTGAACAGTGCATTAATCTTTCCGATTCTACAGGGTTCTCGCCTTCGACGGAGACCTGACCTAAGCATGATGTGCTGTTACCTTCATCATGTCATGAACCGCTAAGACTTCGTTCTGCGACCGAGGAGGGAGGTGTAACTGCCGCAAACCACTATGTAACCGCCCGCATCTTATGAGGTGATATTTACTCATTTATGTTTCAAACCTGGCCAGCACAAAACACTATATGAGGTGTATGTAACTCTAGCATATCAACTTTACACAGTGACAGTTTTACCGGGTATATGTGTCAGCGAGAAAATTTCAGTGCAACTTTAATATAGTAATACCGTTCAAACAGGTATAATTGTAAACTGGCCTGTGGGAGCGTACCGGGGGTTGGTTTTTTCATTCTGAATATGGGTGCAAAAGTTAGGGGAGAGATTTTTTTAATTAAGTATTGGGGTATGGTTTTCAGGAAACCGAACCTTTTCAGGAAACCGGGGGTTTGGTTTTAATTTCATTTTATTATGGGGGTTTTGCATTTAATTATTCTTTTGTATATACAAGGGTTAGGGTTTTTTGTTTCTGGATTGTTAACTTTAAATTTCACAAATCAGAAGGTAGGCACCTTTTGGTGCCATATCATGCAGATTTCCAACAGGTCGGTTTTTGTCAAGTCAAGCATGTCCTGGTGCACTCCTGCAGCCAGGCGAATACAGCATCTCTCTTTTAATATATGCATAGATGGTCGAAATTAAAATTCTACACTTAATAACATTGTTGATTAACAGAGGGTTTAATTGCAAGTCCCGTCTTACTGGACCCAGCGTCACTGGACAGCGTCTAGGCTTTCCGCCTAGTTTTAAATTCTAGTGGCACCTCTAAAATAACAAAAAAAAAACAAATTATAAAGTAACAAAAATAAAGAAGGGTCACACCACAAGGCAAAACTCAATAATTAAAATGAAAAAAAACCTTGAATAGAAAATAGGAAAAGGAGAAAACCCGAATGATGAAGAACTAAATACTATTACCATAATTTGGAAGAATTACCTGAGACTCATTTAGAAGAAACAACAAGATTTTGTTAAGTATAATTGAATTCTATATAATTGCGAATAATTTTAATTTACTTTTCCACGACACAATAACTCTCACTCCGAACTTGGTATCATAAATTCTTCCAATGATTAGTTGAAAATATTTATTAAATTGTATGTGAATTGTAAATTAATCTATATGCGACGCTCAAAAGTCGACACACTTTTCAGACACTAAGAACCGAGTTGTAAGTAAACCTGTATAGCATTTAATTCACATTGATGTAAGGTTGTGTACTTTCATAAACATCTTGCTTTTTCCGTAATCCAAAGAATTCATTGACTGAATAAATTGTTAAATTGTGTAAAAATTAATATCAGCATATAACGCTGTCGGTCGAACGACCCAACCAACTTAGCCAACCGCTGAGTTGTAATACATTTATAGCTGAGCAAACTTTCATATAATAACAATATTTTGTACTCAAATTATAAATAATCAACGAATCTGGACACTAATAAATTAGTACTGAACATTAATATCCGTTCTATGTTTTATTTGATATATATGTCTTAATATTTGTGTACTTTAGCAGTGAAGGAATTTTTTACCAAAATTATAGGTTGGCAACACGTCAGACTCCACGCGAGATTTGAATTCGCGCCAGTCCGTGTGAGTAAATTAATATCGAAGAAAAGAAGACGACGCAGGTAGAACTTTTTTTTTTTTTTTTTTAAACAATTTGGCACCTATCGGGAAGTAAGGTACATTCAAATAAGGACAGGTAAGGAGAAGAACGATACACATTCGGTACTGGTTATTCGTGCGTTCGCGATAGTCATTGTCAGCGATAAACACGTTATAAACTGACGAAAACATAGTAAGGTTTTCTGACACATACTGAGTCTTATTGTTACTATATATATATATGTATATATATTGTAACTAGCCACGATATGCGGTTACAAATAATTATTTCTGTCTTGTACAAAAGAGAAAAAAAATTTAATTACATTTTTTAAAATTTAAAAAAAAAATTTTAATGTTTCGTTTTAATGTTCAATAATTTAAATAATAATTCTTGTAATGAGGTTTCGTTGAAATTTTAAAGTTCTTTAATTTACTTATTTCAATAACTTCGTTTCTGATTCACTATAAATAAATCTGGAGTAAATAAGATTGTCTCACTTCACTAATCGATTTACGATTTTCTTCTTTCTCAAGTTTATTACTCCCCTTGAGTATTGGTCGCCTTTCTGTTAGTTCTGTGGTTAATTAAAACTCTTATATTAACGTCTGAAATAATATTAAAACCAGATAGTTGAATAATTATTATTTATTGACAATTATTTGTTAGAATATCGATTTAAAATCGATTATTAGATAAAGCTCGACTCTTTCACAGGGGTAATCGATTATCAATACATGTTATATTATATTAATATTTTCGAATGGTTCTTTGAACGGTTATAATTATAATAGTCAGAGAAGGGACAAGTATAGAAAGTATAACATTCACAAAATAAATCTTAGTAATTAATAATTACAAAATTAGTTTATTATATATAATATTCATAAAATTTAAAAGTCAAACCAATGCGGTGACGACAGATCTCATTCCTGGTGGACGCTTTGCATGATGTGATTTCCCAAAATGTCTGCTTGTTCGCTGTTCCGTAAAACTGGAATCGACGTAGTGAAATTTTCTGACAATAAAGATGCCTTTACAACTGCTTCCTTGTGTCCGCAATATTGAAGAAAGTCTATTGTGTTGTTCGAGGTGTCCTGGTTAAGTGTTCTGTGTTCACTGACTTTAAATGTTTTGTATTAGGTGTGTTCACTTTGTCTACGTGTCTGACGAAAAATGTGAAGTTCGTTTGGTTATGATATATTTCGTGTTTTATAGTTTTATTAGTTTATTTCACTTATATTCTGTTTTACATTAATTGTTTTGACTGTTTGTGGTGGTTGTGTTCATTGATTTTACGTTTAATATACTAATTTCGGTAACTCTCGGTTTATCACTGCATGATAGGCTTAACTTGTATACGCCATTAAAGTATTCGCTATATAGGTTGTAACGTCACAGAACGTTCCATAAAAAGAAATCATTTATATAGTAAGTTAGCATAAGAGGAAAGTGAAGTGAACAGTATCGAACCCAAGTAGTCCCAAGAAATTGTGTAATTTTGTATAATAATTATTTCTATCAACTTGAAAAAACGACCAAACTATGACAAAGACAAAACCCCATATATATTATTAAAGTGAATAAGAGTGAAAAAACCATAAGACACTATAAGAGAGAGAAATAATGTCAGAATCCACCAGAATAAAGTCAATAATTATTAAGTTTTATAACTATGAATATAGTATTAAAAACTATTTTTTGTGAATAAATGGACATGATCCATTATTATATTATGTGATGTAAATAAAATAAATGTATTAAATGACTTAAATACATTATTAGAAAGAGTTTAAGTTAGAATAAAAATGATATATTTGTTATGACAAAAAAAATATTAATGTGTTGGATTTGAGACCATACACCAAGATTTCATGAAAAAATTAATTATTGTCAGATTTAAATAAAAACTATATGTAATTGTCAAGCAGACAATAGTGAACAATTTATCTTAAATAAAGGAAGCTGTCAAATGAATAAAAAGAAGCCAAAATAGCCAAAAACAGTGTTAACTAAAAACATGTAATAGGCATCTAATATTGTATAATTTATGAATTTAATGTTGCCAAAATGCAACCAAACTGTATTAGAAAGCTGTAATATGATATAAAGCAACTATACTAATATACCTGACCAACTTTAACATTGTAATAGTCAAGTCAGCAAAATATTTACTTATACCATGTATGGCTGAAGCCAATTATCCAGTACAAAAAGAATCATATCTGGCTAAATACTTACATAATACTAACAAAAACAAGATAGAAAGGTACAATACATCAGTATACCTTAATAAGAAATAAACTCAGTTGAAAGTAAAGTCAATTCTAAAAGAATTTAACTAATTAGAGTGAGATTTGTCACACCATAGAAAATGACATCTCAAGACCAATCAATGATGCTATGTCATCTTGTGATAAATATAATATATGTACAAAGTAACCAGGTATCACAAAAGATAGACAAAATAATAAACTCTGTGTGTATAGTGGTGGAATAATACATATATTAAGGAAAAAGACTAATCATTGTATTAGAAAACTGACAAGAACCTAGGACATGAGCAGAGGCCATATAAAATTGTATTTATTTGTGTTTTATTGATGTTAAAATTTGTTTATTTTGTTGTAGGAGAGTAGTAGTAGTAGATGTCCAGCTTGTGAAGGGAACTTTATAACTCCACAACAATTTTTGTTATAAATATTGAGTTTTTAATGACTACAACTCAAGGTGAGGGTTGTATATTGTAATGTTTGTTAGACTTAAGTTAATTAGATACCAATCATATTTAGTATCGCTAGATTCAGTAAAAAACAAGGAATCTAAATACATTAATGGCATACAAATTGTAAGTACTAATGTGAAACTGTTTGATAAATACCAGTGTAAATTTTGAAATATCCATTGTATGAAGAATAAGAAATTCGTTCTAAAAGCTTCTACGGAAGTGAAAATTGTTCTATGACATTCCATTTCGTTTATTCTCGAACAATCTAGAAGGAATTTTTACACAAATATACCGGAAGTCGACGAAAACAGTCATCCCGATTTAGTATAAAAGCGAGACAAAATTCGACCAGAAAAAACACTTGAAGATTGAACTCCAGAACTGATGCATCTCACACAACACTGATCAACGCAGCTAAGGCGAAACCAAAGAGGCGAGAAATCGACAAGACACGGCAGGAAAGCTTTTCCCGTACATAGACATAACCGACTGACTTAACCTCAACGAGAGTATACGCCAAAAAATTTATCGCTGAAATAGAGCAGCGATACGGCAAATTCTAATAGAAATTACGCAGCCAGAACGTCGACGGCCCAGGAGGGTCCCAAACATTTAATAGAGAACGAATTCTGCTGTGTTCGCATTGACTGACTAACGTGACAAATATTCCCCCGAACGTAAACAAAACAATACACTGAGCCTTCCTCAACACTACATGGGAATCAGCGCTGCGGTGGCAGATTTCTGAATCAACGCTAAACAGATGATTCGTAGTGGCGGCGTTTGAACGAGATTTTACTGCCAAACGTTTTGACAAAAAGTGCGGAAAAAGTAACGATCGCAAAAATTGACTTTAAATAGATTCAGTGTACACCCGAAGAGGCGAGATCGAGAAACTACCCGAAGGAAGTGTCCAGTGAGAGAATAAACGACCATTGGAACGTGAGTTACCAAAATTAAAGTCATTTGTTACCTGGTTACATTTATCACACAGTTGTACTTTACACGCCACACATACACCTTCAAATCACTTAGTGTTTTTTCTTGTAAGGCATCTAATTGTTATGTCTTGGTAGTTCAAAGGAGTCACGTCCTGAGAGTAAAGTTTTTTCACATATTAAACTCATGCTTGTCAACTGAGTCAAAATCTGAAATACTAGCCGATACTTGATTGGACATATAAAAAAATTGTCAATAATAATAACTTGTAAAATTTTTTTTTTCTCTCTGCAATTTTATAATTTTTATGAATGATAGTCCTTCAGACGATTTGTTTGTTGTTTTTAAAGAATCATTAAACATGACTGATTTTTCAAAGCTAAACTGACTTGTTTAAAATTTTTTCGTAGATTTAAAAATTTTATCAATCACATTTAATTTTTCTTGGAACAAACGTTTCCAAGTGGCGCCCACAAAAAGCATAGTTTTAAGTTGTGTTACAGGACTACATCACTGCAGAGGATCCAGTCAACAGAGTAAGTAACAAAAGTGCGCGGAGGTAACGCCCGACACAGTTTACAACACATTTTACAATTACAACACCCTATACTTGTGATACTATAAATTGGCAGCCCAACTAGTGAGGCTTGAAAAAGACGGAACAACCCCGGCAACTACCAACATATTAAAATGCCGCAACCAAAGGGAAAGAAGGTGAAGAAGACTGCGGAACCCGAGTTAAGTGTGGAAGACGGAGAGGCAGTACAGGTCGAGGAAACAGAATTAGAACCGCCCACACTAGAAATGGAAAGACCGGTACAAACGGCAGAGGAATTAGAAGAACAAACGGGAGAAGAACCCATACAAATGGTAGAACAAACAGAGAAACCCGAACCAAAAAAAACAGGGAGCGTTGACACGAATATAATAATGATGATGGCGATGCTCCAAAGAATGGAAGAAAATATTAACGAAAATATGAATAAAAACAGACGGGAAGACAAGGCGGAAATAAAAGGAAGTATAGAATCTTTAAAGGAGGATATGAACGAAAATACTAAGAAAAGTAATGAGCAAATGTTCCAAAGGATGGAAGAAAAAATGAACAAAAACACAGAATCTTTAAAGGAGGGTATGAACAAAAATATAGAATCCCTGAATAAAAACAGACAGGAAGATAAGGAGGAAATAAAAGGAAGCATAGAGTCCCTGAAAAAAGAAATTAGCATAAAATACGAAATAGTAAACAAAAGGATCGATGATAATAAAATCGATAGTGACAGGAAGGTCGAAAACATGGAGAAACAATTGGAAAGGTTACGGGAAGGAAACAATACACGTTTCGAAAGTATAGAGGAGCAAACAGTAGAGACCAAACAAGATGTTAGAAATCTCGAAAACAAGGTAAGGCAGAACCAAGACGCCATCATGCAGGAGGTGGGAGAAGTCCAGAAAGACGTTAGCGAGAGGAGGCAGGAAACATATGACATCGCTAACAGGCTGGATGAACAGATAAAAATTAACAAAAATAGTATACTGGAAATAGACCAGAGAGAGAAAAACCTGCAGGAAAGATTAGAGGCGCTGAGAGACACACCAATACTAAACACTCATACGTGTCATGGTGAAAACAGGGAAGTAATCAACTTCCAGGACTATCGACGAAACTCAATGGAATTTTTGGAAAGAATGGAGGAGGTTATTGGGAGAAGTAGAGAAACAAGGTGGGACAGGATAAGAGAGATGCTTGACGAGACATTTAAAAATACTAAGGATAACTGGTGGATAGCGGTACGACCAGAAATAACGAATTTAGCAGAGTTTAAACGCCAGTTTAAGGAAAAGTATTGGTCAGAGACCGCACAAAACAGGGTAAGAATGGACATTTTCTATGGCAAATACGACGCGTCCTATGGACAGTCCCCGACGTCTTATTTCCTGGGAAAGGTATATTTAGCACGGAAGTTGATACCGCCGATCCCAGAAGAATGTTTGGTAAGGCAGTTAGCTGGGCATTACAGCTATGGGATCAAGGATGCCCAATTATACCAACAGATTAGCAAAATAGCCGATCTGGCCAAATTATTGGAAAATTGCGAATCCACAGGAAGGTTCCAGGATTACCAACCCCCCAATCGTAAGGTAGAGTACAACAACAATAATAACGGACCAAACCGGAATGGAGGTGGGAACAGTAATAATCTAAACACCAATAATCAGAATAATAATATCCCACCAAATGGCCGAAATGATAACACTCAGGGCCCAATTAACCGCAACTATCCGGGACCAAACAGAGGTAATTACACCGGGAATAACTACGGTAGGAACTTCCACCAGGGAAACGGTTATCGCGGGAATAATTATAGAGGAAGTAATTATGGTCAACGTAATGGTTATCGCAACGGGGGAAACCAAGGAGGAAGCGATAGGAGAAACCAAAATGAGTACAGGCCCCAGGTAAATTATACAATGGGCAATAATCGACGACCATATCCACCAAATTTACCAAGTTACGGGTATATGACTCAACAGGCGCCAGGTAGCCAGGGTGATACGGCGAATAACCGTCAGCAGTTTTCAGAGGGTAGGAGTAACGAACCACCCCGAAACGAAAGTAACAACCAACAAGAGCCAAACGCTAATCAAAATAATAATGAGAATCGGGTACCAGTTCACGAAAGTCCGGGTTTTTCATTACAGCATAACCAGGCAAATAATGACGAAAAACCCCGAGTATTTTATGTAAACCATGTATTGGCAGAAACTGGCCGAGAACCAGATAATGATCCCCAAAATGAAAGTGAGAGAGAGGAGGAATTCCGCTATGCAGAAAAATTGTGGCCCAAACATGTGATGAGATGGTAATGCCATGAAGCCAATCATCCAGAATAAATGTCATAGACCAGGCATTTGAAGGAGTAGAGGTGATAAACATCGAAGGTCGAATATTGAAAAGAGAAGGAATTGAAAAGGAATGGGAATGATAAATAAGGACATAATATAAGGGACACACAACCAAAAGGAGTTGAAATAATTAACCCACACTGACAAATATAACCCAAATGTTATCAAACATGAAAACAATACCTACGAGGTAACTGACACAATCAGGAACAAGGTAAAAGGAACGTATAACCAGACTTCATTAAAAAAGTACCATGATTAAAAAAATCACAAGTCGAATACGCAATCAGTGACCAAGTACCATGACCAAAAACCAAAGTCAAATACAGCATCATAGAGAAGGTACCTTGACTAAACATGTCAACGTGAATTTTTTAACTTAGCCATAATTAGAAAGGAGGTAGAGATTTTTAAATAAATATAAATATTATTGTATAATGATTGTTATTAATAAATATTACGAGAAGGACACCTTACACCAAAGGCATAAAGATATATATATAAAATATAGATTTATTTCCAATAGCCATGTCAACGTATATTTACCAGCTTACCCGTACTTAGAGAAGGAGAGAGATTATTATAAATAAATATTACAAGATGGACACTTAGTAAAGGAGAAAAGAAGGAGAAATACTGTCATATATTTGATACTAAATGGAAATGATAAATGATAAACGAAAAAAAAAGGAAAACAGTGTGTTACATAAGGAGGTAATGATGAATATGAATATAGCTATTGACATTGAATGATTTTAAACGATAATTTTAACCTGCGGAGAACAATATATTAATATAATTGTGAATTAATCAGAAGAGTTTAAGAAAGGGAATTTATGTGTAAGAGCCTATGATCTTTGAATATTGTATTTTATTATTATTATTATTATTATTATTTGTTGCAAAGGTGCAATTATTATTTTCCGAACAGGGATGTGTTGCCTCTGATTTCAGTAGTTATAGACAGGAAGGGACAGAGAATGTATGCCATAGCGAGCCACTCTGACTCCCAACCCTCTATGTAAGTTAGGGAATTGATAGGGATTTATATCAAAGATTAATTATAAAACATCAAGGTAAAAAGGAAAGGAATAGGTGATATGACAAAGAACGAACTAGGAATATTGAGTTGGATTAATATATTAAAGGAGTAGTACAGGAATTTAATTATAAGATAAAAGAATGAAATATAAAGAAGCTAATAATAAAGGGTTATTATAGAGATGATAATTTCATCAAAACCAAAGATATGTTTTTCCAAAATTATCAACTTTAACGGTGAGGCATATGTAACGTCACAGAACGTTCCATAAAAAGAAATCATTTATATAGTAAGTTAGCATAAGAGGAAAGTGAAGTGAACAGTATCGAACCCAAGTAGTCCCAAGAAATTGTGTAATTTTGTATAATAATTATTTCTATCAACTTGAAAAAACGACCAAACTATGACTAAGACAAAACCCCATATATATTATTAAAGTGAATAAGAGTGAAAAAACCATAAGACACTATAAGAGAGAGAAATAATGTCAGAATCCACCAGAATAAAGTCAATAATTATTAAGTTTTATAACTATGAATATAGTATTAAAAACTATTTTTTGTGAATAAATGGACATGATCCATTATTATATTATGTGATGTAAATAAAATAAATGTATTAAATGACTTAAATACATTATTAGAAAGAGTTTAAGTTAGAATAAAAATGATATATTTGTTATGACAAAAAAAATATTAATGTGTTGGATTTGAGACCATACACCAAGATTTCATGAAAAAATTAATTATTGTCAGATTTAAATAAAAACTATATGTAATTGTCAAGCAGACAATAGTGAACAATTTATCTTAATTAAAGGAAGCTGTCAAATGAATAAAAAGCAGCCAAAATAGCTAAAAACAGTGTTAACTAAAAACATGTAATAGGCATCTAATATTGTATAATTTATGAATTTAATGTTGCCAAAATGCAACCAAACTGTATTAGAAAGCTGTAATATGATATAAAGCAACTATACTAATATACCTGACCAACTTTAACATTGTAATAGTCAAGTCAGCAAAATATTTACTTATACCATGTATGGCTGAAGCCAATTATCCAGTACAAAAAGAATCATATCTGGCTAAATACTTACATAATACTAACAAAAACAAGATAGAAAGGTACAATACATCAGTATACCTTAATAAGAAATAAACTCAGTTGAAAGTAAAGTCAATTCTAAAAGAATTTAACTAATTAGAGTGAGATTTGTCACACCATAGAAAATGACATCTCAAGACCAATCAATGATGCTATGTCATCTTGTGATAAATATAATATATGTACAAAGTAACCAGGTATCACAAAAGATAGACAAAATAATAAACTCTGTGTGTATAGTGGTGGAATAATACATATATTAAGGAAAAAGACTAATCATTGTATTAGAAAACTGACAAGAACCTAGGACATGAGCAGAGGCCATATAAAATAGTATTTATTTGTGTTTTATTGATGTTAAAATTTGTTTATTTTGTTGTAGGAGAGTAGTAGTAGTAGATGTCCAGCTTGTGAAGGGAACTTTATAACTCCACAACAATTTTTGTTATAAATATTGAGTTTTTAATGACTACAACTCAAGGTGAGGGTTGTATATTGTAATGTTTGTTAGACTTAAGTTAATTAGATACCAATCATATTTAGTATCGCTAGATTCAGTAAAAAACAAGGAATCTAAATACATTAATGGCATACAAATTGTAAGTACTAATGTGAAACTGTTTGATAAATACCAGTGTAAATTTTGAAATATCCATTGTATGAAGAATAAGAAATTCGTTCTAAAAGCTTCTACGGAAGTGAAAATTGTTCTATGACATTCCATTTCGTTTATTCTCGAACAATCTAGAAGGAATTTTTACACAAATATACCGGAAGTCGACGAAAACAGTCATCCCGATTTAGTATAAAAGCGAGACCAAATTCGACCAGAAAAAACACTTGAAGATTGAACTCCAGAACTGATGCATCTCACACAACACTGATCAACGCAGCTAAGGCGAAACCAAAGAGGCGAGAAATCGACAAGACACGGCAGGAAGGCTTTTCCCGTACATAGACATAACCGACTGACTTAACCTCAACGAGAGTATACGCCAAAAAATATCGCTGAAATAGAGCAGCGATACGGCAAATTCTAATAGAAATTACGCAGCCAGAACGTCGACGGCCCAGGAGGGTCCCAAACATTTAATAGAGAACGAATTCTGCTGTGTTCGCATTGACTGACTAACGTGACAAATAATTCCCCCGAACGTAAACAAAACAATACACTGAGCCTTCCTCAACACTACATGGGAATCAGCGCTGCGGTGGCAGATTTCTGAATCAACGCTAAACAGATGATTCGTAGTGGCGGCGTTTGAACGAGATTTTACTGCCAAACGTTTTGACAAAAAGTGCGGAAAAAGTAACGATCGCAAAAATTGACTTTAAATAGATTCAGTGTACACCCGAAGAGGCGAGATCGAGAAACTACCCGAAGGAAGTGTCCAGTGAGAGAATAAACGACCATTGGAACGTGAGTTACCAAAATTAAAGTCATTTGTTACCTGGTTACATTTATCACACAGTTGTACTTTACACGCCACACATACACCTTCAAATCACTTAGTGTTTTTTCTTGTAAGGCATCTAATTGATATGTCTTGGTAGTTCAAAGGAGTCACGTCCTGAGAGTAAAGTTTTTTCACATATTAAACTCATGCTTGTCAACTGAGTCAAAATCTGAAATACTAGCCGATACTTGATTGGACATATAAAAAAATTGTCAATAATAATAACTTGTAAAATTTTTTTTTTCTCTCTGCAATTTTATAATTTTTATGAATGATAGTCCTTCAGACGATTTGTTTGTTGTTTTTAAAGAATCATTAAACATAACTGATTTTTCAAAGCTAAACTGACTTGTTTAAATTTTTTTCGTAGATTTAAAAATTTATCAATCACATTTAATTTTTCTTGGAACAAACGTTTCCAAGTGGCGCCCACAAAAAGCATAGTTTTAAGTTGTGTTACAGGACTACATCACTGCAGAGGATCCAGTCAACAGAGTAAGTAACAAAAGTGCGCGGAGGTAACGCCCGACACAGTTTACAACACATTTTACAATTACAACACCATATACTTGTGTTACTATAAGGTTCTTAGAGCGAGCTTAAATCAACCGTTCGCTTCGAATGTTAATTAAGAACTGTTTTACTTCCTTCGTCTTCTGAAATATCTTGCCAAGTTAATATTAGAAAAGTATTGTTTCAATTATTATTCACTTCCTATGCATGTGATTACAGTATATTATATTCAGAATATATTTTGGTTAGTGATTACTTTCATGAACTAGTAAATACATAATTGGTTTCGTTAACTCCTGCTGCTTAATTTGACATACAATAGTCCATCTTTATAAAGTTTTTGTCAAAATTGCTATATTTCTGTCATTTTGGAAATATAGGCTCAATATCTGCTTCCTGTTCTTGTCCAAACTTTTAGCCATCTTATGTGTCATAAATATGATTATAATAAATCTCAGATTGATATAAATCTTTACATTTCCTTAATTTCTTACAAATTTATCAATTGATCATTCTTTTAGTTATAATTCATGAATTTACTATTCCTCCTCTGAAATTGTTAGATTTTACATTTGCAAATTTTTTAATAATTTTATACCTCTTTTTATATTATTCTTTTAAAGTACAGTTTTAGTTATAGTAGATGGTGATTGATTCACCTTATATAAATCTCATTAGTTCCAATGTTATTGGAATTTCCAATTTGGCCTAGATTTTATGGTTTTACGTTTTCTGGTTTTTGAATAATACTAATTCTATACCCCTTCTGACTTTCTAAAGTTAACAGAATATTAAATAAAATCTCCTTATATAACGATTGGAATATGTAGCATTGTATTCATGCTCATAATACAAAAACAATATTGAAAATTAATTACTAGTCTTTAAAGTTAGACATTTTAGTTTTTACTATTTTCAGAAATACATAACATAAATTTTATAAACTAGTATGGTATACATACAGAGACACTTTAGTCTGTATGAACACTGTTATACATAATAAACATTCTTATATTAATTATAATTCTTATTCTATACACCACCTTGAAATGTGGAGTTCATAGGCTTTAAACACAAATATAATTAGCCATTTAATTTTTAGTTTTTCTTAAACTTAATTTGATTGCAGTCCTTTCTGTTTATATGGTGTATTACATTTTAATCCCTGTCACAGTAATTATTCCCTACCTGCTTTCTTTATCATTTGCATTTCAAAGAATGTTTTTTGATAACAGGTGGCCTCTTCTATAAAATATTAGAAATATTTTCATAATAATACTTCATGATCTCTGTATTTATATAAAACATTAAAGTTATTTAATTGTACATAGTTAAAGTGTCATTTACACCTTTACTTGAAGTTTATTATATTAAAATCACTTGCACTGGTTCACTTACACTGTTGGGTCTGATTTATATTTGAGTTTTACAATATTCTAAGACCATATCTTTAGTTATAAGGGACTGTCAAGATTTGTTTATTTTATTACATAATAACTTTAGTTGGTGCACTTGTATTTACACTACTAAACACTTTTGTTTATAATTATTTTACATTACTATGAGGTTTTGGGGTGTTATACTTTCTGGGGTGACATTAAAATTTGGTTCGGGGTTTGTTATTGTTAGTAATAGGTTTTCCAATTAAAATGGAAAATAGGACGATGGAGCGTTTGTGGCTATGACGGTATGGTGAATTCAATTATTCCCGCCGCGTGCGAATTGATCATGTAGTTCGCAGAGTTTCCGATGTCTATCGTTTACCGCCACTGTCGCTCGTCCCTAGTATACACAAATCATATAACACAATTTCCTATGGAATAAAAACCAGTAGTTACCACTCTGTACTCGTTTATTATAATGTAATTAGTAATTACATAGTATTATACAATAATTATATTTTTATATTTTGTTATTAAACAAATTTGCTCCGACAGTGAGACAATTATTCTCAAGGCTTTGCGAAATCGTTCAATAAATCTGGATTCATTTGGTTTACGAAAAAGGATCAGTTATGATTACAATAAAGTACACTACCTTACATTACTGGTACTTATATACTATAAGGAGTAATTACAATTTGTTCTTGAAATGTTATAAAGTGTGTTTCTAAAGTTCGTAATTTTTGTACAGGTTATTTTTCTCGTTCACATAAGTTTAGTGTTTTGTTTTTTCAATTAATCTTTGAAAGAAATAAGATCATCATTTTATAGTGAGAGTTCAAAGTGTAGTGAAAAAAAATTAAAGAGGATTTTTAATTTAAATTCGGGTAATTCAGCAATAATTATAAATCAGTTGACTTAAGGTGTAGTGTCATTCAGTTGAATTAGGGGTTGTGTCATCGTTTGGTCTACAATCTTCAATCATCTTGGGATTCAATCACGCCTTGCGTCTTTTTCGTATTAGTTGATCAAATTTAATTAATTTGGTCTGTTGCCTAGGTTGAATGTATTAGTTCCTCATCAGGTAGTTTGGTTCTTCATTTTAATAAATTTGGTTACTTTTGGTTGTTTTAAATTACAAATTGGGCTATTTACGGCTTGGCGTCTATTCCTCTTGAGCGTCACTTTGGAATTAACAGTTTCTAACGGAATATTCATAAATAACGTTCAGTTGTCATGGTAACTGATTGATTCTGATTGGCTATTCATGACTTAAGCCCATTGTTAGAATATTTGAATTTTTATTCAAAATGATTAAATATCTTCTGATTGCTATTATTCTTCGGTCTTCTTATTTAAGTATGAGATATTATCACAACTGTTCATATTTTCTTTCAAACATCATTTTGACTTCCCACAAACTGGGTTTGCTTATGTATTATGTTTTGACAGTTATGTTGATATTATTTAATTAAATTTCTTTCTTATTTTATGTCCTCAATTTAACACTTATCTCTTAAAATGATCCACTAATTATCATTGACTATTTACTTGCCTTGGATTTGCTAATATCCTTGTTATTTTCTTACAATTTGTAGTTATTGGTTTCATACAGTTAGGCATTTCATAGGCCTAGGTAGTAATTGGCTATATTTTCTCATTTTATACAAATTACATATTATTTTACCCTTATACATGTTTTGTTTTGTGTTACAAGTGATTTGTTTATTTGTTGAATTGTTTTGGGTCTGTTTTATTATAATTGTATGTTTTCATTATTTTACAAAATCATGGTTTGTCTATTATTTCTTAACTGCTTTTCTAGTATTATTAGATTTATATTAATTTATCTTTTTTCTTATTTATAATGACATTGTTTATAAATTGGTCTATTATTTACTATTGTCTATAAAATATAAAATAACATTTAGGCTTATGGTCTGTATAACTTTTTCAGCCATATTCCTATTCGTAAACTTAATCAAACAATTATTTAACAGTTATTATGCTACTCTTGTATACAATTTGTTACTTCTTATTTATTTTTTGGTGATAAACATCATCACGTCATTACTTTAGTTAATTAACTATCCCTTAGAACATAGGATATTTATTGATTTTGCATTTCTATTCTTTACCATATTTTTCTATTCTAATCTTTACTAGCTAACCATGGTAACACTCACATTTTGACTCTTCCTGGGAATTTTGTCCCTGAATATCCTTGTATTCCTCATCTACAATTAATCTTAATCTTAATAATAACAACATCCTTATTTACTAACACTGCTCACCATTAACCTTTAGTGTTTATCACTGGTTTTTGGGCGTCTATCCCTATCAATAGGGTTTCTATTTATTTTGTGGTGTTTACACTTACACTTTGCACTTTTTATAAAAATTTAAGTGTTACTAGTGGGTATTCCCTATCATTAAATTCTTGTTCTCACTTACTCATGTTCACTATCTAAATATCTCTCACTTTACAGTGGTGAGTTATACTGTTAACAAGTTCATATCATTATAGAGTGATTTATAATATTTACTCTCTATTTATTTGGTTAGTGTACTTTTAGTTTGTCATTACTTTATTAGATTTTATTATTTATCATTGTAACATGACATAAGATAGTGAAAATATATTGATAATTAATTATAAAACGAAGAAGCTGAAGACAAGAAAGAAAGGTCAAGAAACTTATAACGCAGAGATTAACAACCAAATTACAAAATGACAAATGACTAATAAACTGACGATGACTTGACCCAATAGATTGAATGAACACAAGGAAAATAAAATGGAACAAGGAAGAAGGAACCAGAAACCAGATGTAATCAAGAAAATAATAACGAACATTGTAGTCTCCAAATTATGACTACAAAATGTATGTAAACAAATGCACTAAAATAATTAGGGCATAAATGAGATGTACCTATGTTAATAATACCAAATAAGATAGTAATATTATGCATATTATGTGAATGAAGAAAATGTACTTATAAATATAAGATAGGGAGTTAAAAATAAACATACCCAAATGAATAGTGATAAAAATAGTCAAAACCAGTAAACCATACTCTGAGGCAAATAAAGGCCATAGTTAATAATCAAAGGTGATCAAAGTGAATGGAAAATAAATTAATTACTCCTAACCAATAACCACACGATGATGTTAAAATAATTAGACAACATAGTGAATAATATCAAGTGAGTGGAATAAAAGAGTTTATCAATATAAATAAGTGGTGACATGCTAGGTATAGCATGTTATAAAAAAGTGAAAGTGAATAAATAAAAAAACCTTCTATGAAGGAAAAAGTGTAGTGGGTGAACAGGAAAAGGTATTTTTAATAGTACACTATAATAAAATATCTAAACAACCTGTGATAAACTTTATGTTAGCAAGTAAGATGAACTAATTGTACTGTGATTAATTTAAGTAATAGTTAGTAAGAATTATAAAATAAGACAAAAATTAAGTCATTAGATTGAATGGTAAACAAGAAAGATAGACACTGTATTCTAGTGAAGGAATTAGTGAGTAAAGTATATTGTGTAAGGTACAGTTTAACAGTAGTATTATAAGAGTTTTGTTATTGTTTATAAAACCATATAATGTAATAGATTATAAGTTAAACCAGATAGTAGTAAGAAGGAGAAATTAGTTAGAAGTTTAATTTCAGGATTAAACCTGGCAAGAAAATGTTTATTCTTATGATAAGTGATGTGGCTAGTTTCACCAATGTTTTATTATTTGTTTCTATTAAAAAATTGTTTTAATGTACCATATATAAATTTAATAAGTTACAAAGAATGTTAAATAGTAGTATGGGGAAATCTAGGATCTAGGCCTAACATTTAATGAAGGAACTTTGTAAATTTAAAAGCAAAACATTAGCCCAGTATAAATCAGAATATACCAAATCTTTAAACAGTTAAGTAGGTATACCTAATACAAAAATGTATAAATAACATCCAGTTTTAGATAAAATATATAAGAAATATAAATAAGAAAATAACGAAAATGTGATTAACTATGCAAAAACAACCATGAGGGGTATCAAAATAATCCTTAACAAAAAATAAGAACAATGGTATTCATGTAATAAACATAGCTACTAATATAAGAAAGAAATCTTAATTTGAAGATATTTTATAGATTCAAACCAAAATAAAACATTAGAATATAACAATGACATAAATTAACTACCAATGAGAATTAGCATAATTTAATAGGTAACCATAGCAACTGAAATTTGTTACCAAAAACCGTTGGAATTCTAATTAATCCATTATTGACCGACGCGGAGGGCGGATGTATGCAGCTCTCAATCCGAATTTAACTATAAAAACGTAAATTTTAATAAAACCAAGAAGGAAGAAGTATTGTAAAAGCATTCCAGATAACACCTGATGAATTAATCAGTTTTAAAAAATTCACAACTTAAAAATAACAGTAAAAATAAGAAGACTTCGAAGGAACGGAGCAGACGACTCATCCCGAAGGAACAAGGGGATCGACCTACTTCAACCTGAGGATACGAACGACTGCGTAACAAGAGGGAAGCTGAAATTGAATTGAAGACCATCTGAACGGGAATTGATGAACATCCGAGGAAGAGAAGACGACTAGACCTATCGGAAGAAGTAGACGAACATCGAAAAAGCCACAACGAGAACCCGATGAGTATAAACTAATAATTTCACTTAAACACGAGTTCCCCTTTATCCATAATAACGAGTTAAAATTTTCACTTCACTGATCACAATTTTGAACAAGAATTGAAGGTAATTAAAATATCACTATTAATAAAACTTAATCAATTAACAACTTTTGAAATTGATTTATAATAAATTATTAATGAACATAACTTGCTGTCAAAATTCTAACCAAACACTATTCTAATTCTCATTGCCGATAACTTACTTGTATGTATTAGTGTATTAAATATTGTGTACCTAGTTTTAAGAAATATTATAATTTTGTGCATTTTAGCCGATAATCCAAACTTCTCTTGTCAAAAGGACTTTAACACGCCTTGTGACAAAATAATCATTGTAAACATAAACATTATCCGCCATACTGGCGTCTCTACAAACAACTGAGCATACCAACTGAGCAATTGTAAAAGCCGGCATCAATATAAATTTATGTACTATTGAATAACTGAAAATTGAAATGGTTTAATAAATCTTATTGTTCTTCAACGCTGTATGTTTGAGTCGTATAAAATAAAGTTATATAGAGAATTATTAAACTGAAAACACCAAACACCACAGTTAGCAAAGTCGACAATGCAAGACGGCGTGAGCCAATCAGGTGACGAGGCGGTAAGATTCAAATTGAACGCCGAGAGATACGGTTTGCCCGTAAGTGTTAAGAAAAAGTACAACCCGACTCGCTACATACGAATAACATTCACAGAAGTAACTTAACTGATTAATACCCACAATTACACGTTTATACTATACTACGAACGCAACGAGCGAAATAAAAACGCTCGTCACACATATTTACGATACGAGTACAAGAACCAGGGTGACAAAAATTTCAAACACCCCACAACCAACGAAAGTTCTATTACAAAGTGGCGCGCCAACTAGTAGGGCTAGGATAATTAAGAAATTATACCATTAAACCTTACAGATTCTAGCGGCGACTGCAGAAAATGGAGTCGGGAAAAATCGGCACAAGACTGACTAAGCTACGCGAGAATGAGGCGGAAGAGGAAGCAAAGAGATTAGAAAAGGAGATCGAGAAAGGTGCAAGAATGGAAGAAAGGAAATAACTTTGGTGGAAGATGTAGAAGAATTATTAACCCCTATGGAAACAGATAAACCTACACAGCAGGAGGAAACCAGAGGAGACCTGGACTTACTAAAACTATGGAAATTAATCAAAGAAAACTCCAGGAAGCAAAAGGAAGAAATTAATGAGGACAGTGAGAGAAGGAGAAGAGAAGACAAAGAAGAATTGAATAAGAAATTTGAGTTGATAAATGACCATTTTAAGAAACAGGAGGAGAAAATAGATGAAAAACTGGACAGCACTAAGGAAGATTTAAGGCGGACCATTAATGGAAATAACGAGACACTAAGACAGGAAATGAAGGAGAAGAATAAATTGATCAGTGAAAAGATAGAGAGAAGTAATGAGAAAACCAGCGAAACCTTGAGACTAATGAAAGAAGATATCAAAACGCTGAACAATAAAATTCAATACAACCAAAATACATTACAACAACAATTGACGGAGTACAGGGAAGAATTGAAACAGACTGTAATGGAGACGGAAGAGAAGATAGAGAAAACCAGCGAAGTGGTATTACAAGTCCGAGAAGAAATCTTGATCAAGGTAAATGAAGTTGAAGGTGAAGGTAAAAGGAGGGTTGAAGGGCTCCAGAAGGAAACAAATCACAAATTTGAACAGATACACACCAGAGTCGAAGAGAGGTATAGCAAATTGAATGCATCGGTAAGTGAGGTGAAGGACACCACAACAGCCCAAGAAGGAAAAATAGCAGAATTCAGAGTAAGAGAATTACGACTCCAAGAAGAGATAAATGCGTTAAAGACCGACCACTAATAAGCTCACACATCTCATGCAGTGAGAAAAGGGAGGCAATCAATTTCAAGAATTACAAGCGAAACCCAATTGAGTTCATTGAACGGGTAGAAGAGAACCTAGCCAGAACCAGGGAGACACGGTGGACGGTGATCAAGGGCATGATTGATGAAATGTTCAAGGAGGTTCACGATAATTGGTGGACGGCTGTACGACCAGACATACACAATTTTAACGAATTTAAAAAACTGTTTAAGGACAAATACTGGTCGGAGGCGACGCAGCATGTAGTCAGAAATAATATCAGTAACGGCCGATTCGACCCTTACCTGGGACAATCTCCAACCGCCTACTTCTTAGGTAAAGTCAGTGTGGCTAGAAACCTAGAACCTAACATCCCAGAAGAGTGCTTGGTGACCCAACTAGCGTACCACTATGATGGGGAAATTATCAAGATCAGATTGAGTGGAAAACACAAGGAAACCATACACCGGCTAATCATCCGCCAACCAACCCCAATAATTACAGAAATTTCAATAATAATAATAACCATATTTATCCGAGGAATAATAACCAAAATTACTTCTACAACAATAATAATCAAAATAATCCCTACAACAGGGGAAATAATCAAAACGGTGGTAATTACAACAGGCACAACAATCAATAAAACAATAACAACCATCAGGGGCCGAATCAAACATACAGGCGACGGGTAAATTACGTTAATGCTGAGAATAGAAACGACGGAAGACGGGGTTACCGAGGACCAAGGAGCAGAAGTGCGGAAGAAAATAGGAGAAGCCGAGAGCGAATAACATTCAATGACCACTCGGTTGAAAGAATGCAAACAACTGAAGATAATCACCCCAGTAGATCAGAGGACCGCGCCGAAGGCAACGCCCAACATTTAAACGAACAGCGGCAGTGAGAATCCAACAGGACCCGTCACTGATCCGATCTATTGGGTTATTAACCAAACTGACTAACCAGAAAAATGACGAAACAATAACGATAATTCAAAACCACTATCTGAAGAACATCCGTGAGGAGTTAATGGAAGAAAATACCACGTTAATTAAACACCCTAACAATGAAATTGCATATGTTATTGCCAAAGTATATGGAGTAACTGCAAAATTCATGATTGACACGGGCGACAATGTGTCCTTAATTGATGCAAATATGTATAATAAAATTCAAAAAGAAAGTAAGGTCTGCTTACCCACGTTACCAGTAAGTAACATTGTTTTAATTGGAGCCACTTGAAGGCAAAATAAAACCATTAAGAGACAAGTGTCTCTAGAAGTAATGAGTAATGGTGAGACATTTTCAATGATATTCTTAATTGCTCATAATCTACCATTTGAAATTTTAATTGGCTGTGACATCCTAAGAAAGTATTCTGCAATTATCGACATGAGACTATCCAAAGTAAATATGAGATATGAAGATAAAGAGTGGATGGCAGAATTAACTGGGAGCAAGGGTATGTATCAATGAAATGTATCAATGAAAATACTGTGAGAGTAGAATATATCGAGTACCAAATCCATCAATTTTTAAATGTTAATGAAACTGAACGATTGTGGCTGTAGTTAGAGAACAATTCTGTAATTTACAAATGTAACAAAATTTAGAAATGCATTTTCTCATAACAAAATACAACGTACCCTTTCATTTTATATTCAAACTATTCTTATCTGAAACAGAACGTTATATAGATAATACACTGTCCTGTTTTAAAAAAATTTATTCAGGTATTAATCTATTTGTTTAAACGTTGATCTATGTACGTGACCATACGTACTTGTTTTCGTAATGTTTGTTATAATACCTTTCCTGTTCTGGATTTATGGTATGTGCTGTGTGTGTGTGTGTTGAAAGCCTTATATATATATATATATATAGCACATAATGTATATGATAATGAAGCAGGTATTGTTATTATTATTATAGGAACAAGAAGATGAATTCTTATCAGAACATTGATTGGTTGACTGCATCCAAACATACTGTCAGTAAACGGGAGGAAGGCGAGCAGATGAATATGTGTACTTCTCAGAACATTGAATTTAAATCTTTAATTGTACCCAAACACACTGTTAGTACATGCAAGGGTGATGAGGTGAAGACTAACTACAAAAAAAATTTCAAGAAATTCCGTAAAGTATGTCTTTTCTCTTGTAGTCAATTATACAGTATTTTAAATTATGTATAGACCTATGTCAACAATCATACCCATTCTCCCTCGTATTGCTTCAACTAATTCACATATACAATGATACACACGCACACGCACACGCACACACATGAAACACAAACAACTTTTGTTGTTGTTGTTGACGTGATTTTGTTCCACAGTTGAAACCTGCTCTACAACACGCTTCACACGAAGCGTTATGTTATCACATAGAGAACACATTCCTATACACTGTCGTTCCCACAAAGTCGATTATCATTGGTATTATATACGAAATATACAAGTATTTATGACATATCTGATACTTAGTTAAAAAATTGTATACGACTGTTTTCATATTATTTATATATGATGATGATGATGTTATGGTTAACTAAATATACATTAACGACTCGGAACACTAGGTTTTTTATAAGTAAAAGTATAAAGTTACAAACTGATCAATAAGATCTTTTGCAAAACTTAGTGATTTGTGTGTGTGTGTGAGAGAGAGAGAGAGAGAGAGAGACCGCAATGTGTTTGTACGTGTGTGTGTATGTGTATGATAAAACACTGAGAATGTCTTTGTTTCAGACAGGGTACATGACAGTTATGTACCACTATTTCATACTACGTAAATATAACAATTCATATATTCTGTATTTTTATTTTGAACCCTTTGACGTTCACATAAAGTCGTGTGATTTGTACATTTTACTAACAGTGATATTTTGTAATTAATACTGATTGCATGTTTCTTTAATGCTTTGTCTTAGGTTTTACCATTAAACAGAAGTATTGTACCACAAATTATTGGTGGTAGTGATCTTTATGTTTATGAAGCCCCCCATAAAAGTGACGTCCAGGGACCGGCTTAATGTAGTACCACATGAAGAAGAGCGTATTGAAGATTGCTAGTGACAAAGTTGTCTTTAAAATCATACATTACCAACATCATTTGTATTTGCAAGTAATATCTGTAATATATTTTATTTGTAAATATAACAATTATTATATTCTGTATTTTTGTTTTACATATTTTTTTTGAACTCTTTGACGGACTAACCGCACACACACATACATATTGGTATATATATACATTATAAAGTAGTTCATTGACAACAACACACATACATAGTTAATATTTGTCAAATATAGAGAGAGCTAAAATTATTTACTCATCACACCGACTACTCAATGTACACGGTAAGAGAGAGAGAGAGAGAGAGAGAGAGAGAGAGAGAGAGAGAGAGGAGAAACTTTGCACAGTTCAAACCTGCTCTACAAACGCTTCACACGGAGCGTTATGTTAAGAGAGAGAGAGAACACGCATGTAAGTAGTTGACAACACACACGCACACATAGTTAATATTTGTTAATTATTTAATACAATGAAAAATAAATACTCCGTTTTGACGACGAGTGAGAGAGAGAGAGCGTTGTAAGTACGTACACAGTTAATATTTGTCGAGTAACAGCACACACGCACAGGTAAGTAGTTCATTGACAACAACACACATACATAGTTAATATTTGCCAAATATATATATTTCTAACAAGGATCAATCAAACTGACTGCATTATAAAACTATTAATTAATTATTTAATACATTGCAAAAATGAAGACGGCGTTTTGACAACGAGAGAGAGAGAGAGTTAAAATTATTTACTCATCACACCGAATACTCAATTTACACGGTAAGAGAGAGAGAGGAGAAACGGTATGAAACCTTGCACAGTTGAAACGAGTGAGAGTGAGTGAGAGAGAGAGAGAGAGAGAGAGAGAGAGAGAGAGAGAGAGAGAGAGGGCGTTAATATTTTCGAATAAATATAAACTTTCTAATTTCATATACATGCGCGGTAATGACCACAGAGAGGAGAAACGGTTTGAACATAACGTTTGACAACGAGAGAGAGAGACATACACAACGAGTGAGAGAGAGAGAGAGCGAGAGAGAGCTAAAATTATTTACTCATCACACCGACTACTCTACTCAATGTACACAGTGAGAGAGAGAGAGAGAGAGGGAGAGGAGAAACGGTTTGAACATAACGTTTGACAACAAGAGAGAGTGAGAGAGAGAGAGCGAGATAGTTTTACTTACATTCAAATGTGAGAGAGAGAGAGAGAGAGAGAGAGAGAGAGAGAGAGAGAGAGTAACAATCATGATCATATAGTTTGAATTTCCCACCACAGAAGAGAAAAAAATGTTGGCAGATCTGCTCTATACACAATAATGTAAGATTGGTAACCCTGATCATATATTTTAATATATACACTATATAACACATATTTGAATTTCCCTCCCCCGCCACAGAAAATGTTGACAAACCTGCTCATATAAAATATCTATACACTATAATAATAATAATAATACAAAGGTTGGTACACCTGATCATATAGATTTAATATACATTATAACACACGACAAATTTGAACTCATGCAAAGGTTGGTACACCTGATCATATATTTTAATATACACTATAATGCATCGAGTTGGAACCTCCCACCCACCACCACCCACTGATATGAAATTAAAAAAACCTCCCACCCACCACCACCCCCCGATATGCAAATTAGCTTTATTAAAAAAATAAAAAATTATATTCACGGATGCTGTGGTCCATTGAACCTCATTCCACCCCCTTGATATGCAAATCAATTTAATAAAAAAAATAAACAAATCAAATAAAAAAAATAAAAAAATTTATTCGCGGAAATTCGCGGTGCTGTGGTCCATTGGGATGCTGCGGGTCCAGCGGTGGCGGCGTCATCTCTTAGATCATGTTTTTTAGTGTTTTTTATTGTTTTTTAAGAAAGGCGGCATTCCTTTGTGCGTTAGAAATCCCATTATCCCTCTACTGGCGATGTGCCTGTAATTCCTTAATTTCAACATTGAAATGCGATTAACTCATGCGCAGATATAAAGGAGCTGCTTCTACTGGAAGCGGGAGACTTAGCGTTATGGATAAAACGCAGGCAATAAGCAAAAACGCGTAGAAGCCTAGTGAGAGAAGAGTAATTTTCAACATAGTTTGAAAAGTGTGAAGGGGTAGCCATCGCGAGCAGGGCCTGTTTACGTACTTCCTTGTCCAACTCCGGATGAGCGTAAGCGGAATTGGGATCGTAGGGACGAGTAGGCCAGTCCGAAGGCTTCTTTAGTAGCCAATAAGGACCATGCCCACCATTGCTGGTGGTTGTGTAACAAACGGGGTAAACAACCGCGGGATAGAATGTCCACGGGATTATCATGAGACGAGACATGATACCAATTGCCCAGACTAGTGAGCTGCTGAATTTCAGAAACACGGTTCGCTACGCATAACTTCCACCTGGACGGCGTTTGATGAATCCAGTGAAGGGCAATCGTCGAATCAGAGTAAAAATATAACTCGCTGAACTTGTAGGCCACGGCATGGACGACCTTAGAAACCAACTGCGATAATAACAAACAAGCGCACAGCTCGAGTCGAGGTAAGGAAATTTGCCTTAACGGGGCAACTCTTGATTTAGAGCACAATAAATGAGACGAAATACTATTATCGGAATATACCGTGCGCACATAGATACAGCATGCGTAACCTTTTACAGACGCGTCGGCGAACCCGTGTAATTGGAATGAGATGATTGACGAACTACCTGAATCTTTTACAGCCGTCGGGATCCTAAAATGAGTGTCTGAATTTAATTGAGCGTAGAGCTCAGTCCATTTAATAGATAAGGGATCAGAAAGCGGGTCGTCCCAGATTGTACCCGAAGACCAAAGTGTTTGCATAAAGTACTTGCACCAAAACGTGATAGGCCCAATTAAACCCAATGGATCATAAATACCAGCGATGACAGATAACACCTTTCTTTTATTGAAATTATCAATTTTAAAATTTCTTTGTATATTGTATACGAAGCTGTCCGCTATAACGTCCCACTGAATGCCCAGAGTGCGGACTTTTTTGTCCTTGTTAAAGTCCAGGGACGAGTTAGTGTACGAAGATGTTATATTCCGGTCGTTAGACGACCATTTGTGATGAGTGAAGCCGTAGTGGCTTAGCAACTCAGAAATGTCGGTATTCAATTGGATTAGAACCGGTGAGCTATCGGAACCGGTGAGGAGGTCATCGACGTAAAAGTCGTTAGCAATGACTGAACAGGCCAGGGGGTACAGAGTACTATTCTCTTGGGCGATTTGTTTTAAACATCTCGTTGCAAGAAATGATGCACTGGCAGTCCCGTACGTGACTGTTCTTAAAGCATAATGTTTGAGCTCCTTGTGGGGAGAGTCACGCCAAACAATTCTTTGTAAATTGGAATCACGCGGGGAGACCAAAATTTGGCGATACATTTTTTCTATGTCCGCGATGAAAGCGTAACGATGAGTTCTAAATCTGGTCATAATGGCGAAAAGATACCGCTGGATCGTGGGGCCGACCATAAGGGTGTCTTTTAACGACAAATCGTTGGACGCCTTGGCCGAACCGTCAAAAACAACGGGAAGTTTAGTGGTGGTGCTCGTAGTCTTAAAGACGGCATGGTGAGGTAGATAAAAAATGTTTGATTTGTCAACTGACAAGTCATATGAATCAAGCGGAGACATATGGCCGAGATTCAAATATTCTTGCATAAAGTCAACATAATCCTTGTGTAAAGACTGGTTTTGCCTAAACTTGAGTTCAAGGGTTTGAAACCTACGAAACGCTCCAGTGAGGGAATCTCCGAGGCATTCTGTAGTGCGGGGTAGCGACACAACGAACCTACCACTATCATCACGATAGGTGTTTGCGATGAAGTGATTTTCACACTCCGATTCCGCATCTGAAGGAGTATAGTGCGAAGCATCCTCCAACTGCCAGAATGCCTTGAGTTGCGATGAGACAGCATTATTATCGTCGAGGGCAATGAATAAAGAGACGGGTTTGGTCATATCCATGTTGAAGGGTAGATTCCCAGCGAGTATAAACCCTAGTTTAGTTTCTTGGATTGTTGGAAAATGTGGACTTCGAACGAATTTTGTCGGCTCAATTAATTGCAAAAAGTATTGTGCCCCAAGTAATATGTCAATTTGGGACGAATTATTAAATTGCGGGTCAGCTAAATATATCCCTCTAGGAATTTTCAAGGAAGCGATGTCAAAGGATTCGGTTGGAAGATTGTTTGTGATTCGGGGCAGAACAGCGCAGTGGACATTCAAGGTGAAGTCCCTATAATGTGAGTTTAAGCGCACGCGCGTGCTAAAATTGGCCTGATATGATGAGTTATTTATACCTGCGATAGGCAGCTCGGATTTGTTTAGACTTAGGCCCATGCGGCGGTCGAAACCCATAGTACAAAAATTAACTTGGGACCCTGAATCCAACAGGATTCTCACTAGGCGTCTTTTACTGTGATGATCGATAGTAGTGCATACGGCGGTGGATAATAAAATAGACTTATTCGTCTGTAGCTTCAGGGAACATTGATTATTGTTCCTGTTGCTAGACTGATTTATCGAAGCATGGAGCATAGTGTGGTGCCTTTTCGCGCATGCCTTGCATGAAAATTTGGAAGGACAACACGAGCTGTTATGGCCCGAGCGTGTACAATTCAGGCATAGTTTATTATGTATCAACACTTCTTTACGTTTTATAGGCGGTAGAGCGATAAATTGCGGGCATTCAATCAGTTTGTGACTACCACGACACAGCAGACAAGATTTAATGTTTGGTGGAGTGTGCACTAGTGACCCAGTGAACTCCGCGCGCTTAGTTGACTTGCGATAAGGAACATTATCGCTAACCTGTCTAAAGCCAGGCGAACCGGTCGGTGCATTTACGTTTTGTAATAGCTGACGTCTTGAATTTAAAAACTTAATGAAATTATCATAAATAGAAAGTTGTTTTTCGCCTAAGGTTTCCTTCCACAACCTGCACGTATGCTCGTCAAGTTTTGGGACAGAAAATGCACAAAAATAAGCTCGAACGTATTTACAGAAAGTTTTAATGAGTTCAGCGCATTTATGTTGGCGGTGAGCTCATCTATGAATTTAGAAATGCTGAGCACGGACTCACGTTGAATGTGCCTCATACCCAGTACGTTTGCTGCGTGATAAGTGGTTACAATCAATTTATTGTTATAGCGCGCCCTTAACAACTCAATGGCCACCGTGTAATTTTCGTGCGTGATAGGTAGCGATTTTATGACATTCAGCGCCTCGTCTTTTAATGATAAGTGCAAATAATGAAGATTCTGGATGCCAGTCAGGTCCGTTCGGACATGAACTGGCTCCAAAAACATGTGGTAAAAGTGTTGCCACTCGATTATGTCACCTGAGAAGCAGGGTAGCTTAATAGGTTGCAATTGAATGGGAGGCGTGCTGAATGTAACTACCTCAGATGGACTTGCTGCCTTCCTGGTCATTTCCTCGGCATGATCTATTAAATTCTGCAGCTTGCATTCTATGCTGCATAAGTCGTCTTCTGTTTGAACCCTATCGCTAGCAGAAGCAAAATCGGAGTCCTCGGACTCGATTTGTGTTTGGATCTCATCTTATTTAGCCGATAGTTCCATAAGGTGGAGAAGCTTTATTTTTAATGCATGATTGTCATGCGTATCATGATCGAAATTGTCGGCATAAGTATTTATGCGCGATATAGAGGCCTTGATCGTGCCACGTTTCTTGATCAGCGCCTTCATATCCGCCATGATTGGGTATGAACAAATAAAAGGATCAAGAATTTAAATGATGCTACAAAAGCCAAGTTAATGCAACGAGATGAGCCAGACCAGGCAGGAAGTCCAAATCATAAAGTCACGCAATGACACGGTAATACTTACTAACATATTGTTACGACGGTCTACTCGATCGTCGTAGGTACAGTGGAAACAAAATAAGTACAAGACACCAATTAAGTCACTAATCACACCTTTAATTGTTCTAGTAAAACAGTTCGTAATTAACAGCACAGTGTCTACAACAAATCAAATGAAAATTGTTCATACGCAATAAAATGTCCACTAATATTAAAACTCAACTGTATTACAATTATACCGTCCGAATATAAAACGCAACACTTCACTAATAACTACTTGAACGTACACCGTAATAACCCGAACCGCTCTGTAAATATATCGCACTAATACTCTCGAACCGCAGTCAAAAATCTCGCATTGAACTGAAAAACTAAGGCCGCGACGCGATGTATTTATAGTTACGCTACACACACCAGAAGCTTCCAAACTGCGTCTTATCTCTCGCGAACTACGTAATTGCTGCGGCCTTGACACAGTCCGAGCGCCCGAGCGAAGTCGAGAAAATTCTCGCAACATGCTTTTAGTAGCACGTACACCACACGCTTACGTCGAGATCTTTCTGGCACATTCGATAAACGCCTAGATTGTTCTATGCTGTCGTAGCACCGCCCCCTCCTTAAGCCTGTTCGTCCCAAACTGGCAAAGCGTCTCTAAATTTGTATTTCGCCAGGCGATCTAGGTGGACGACCTTGAACTTTCGCTGTCCTTCCTGTTGAATCCGATAAACAACATCGTTAATCCTTTTTTTTACAGTGTAGGGCCCTTCCCAGTTAGACTGAAGCTTAGGTGAGCGACCACGACGGCGCTTTGGATTGAACAACCAGACCTGATCTCCTTCTTGGAAACCCACACTATTGCTGCGAATTTCATACCGAGTTTTCATTTTATCACTGGCAATCTTGAGCCGTCCTCTTACCAAGCGATTCATTTCTCGCAGTTGGTTTTCTAATTGCGAGGAATAGTTCTTTGGCTCTTGGGACCGAGTCTCAGGTGATCCAAACATCAAGTCCCCAGGAAGACGAATCTCCCGCCCAAACACCAATTTTGCTGGAGTCATGCCGGTTGTGTCATGTACTGATGATCTATACGCCATAAGGAATAGTGGTATACGTTGGTCCCAGTCTGTTTGGTTCTCGTCAACAACTTTCGAAAGATGCTGCTCAAGTGTCCTGTTGAATCTCTCAACCATCCCGTCCGACTGAGGATGCAGAGGCGTTGTCCTGGTCTTTCGAATTCCAAGTAGACGGCATAATTCTTTAAACACTCCTGATTCGAAATTTCTCCCTTGATCCGTATGGATTTCCATAGGGGCTCCATAACGGCAACAGAAGTTGTGAACTAACTGCTTTGCCACAGTGGTAACCTCCTGATTTGGAATTGCGTAGGCTTCCACCCACTTAGTAAAGTAGTCACCTACAACCATGATGTACCGGTTTCCATCGTCAGTAACTGGGAATGGTCCAGCAATGTCTATGGCAATTCTCTCGAAAGGTTGTCCAACGTTATGCTGTCTCATTTTTCCATACACTTTTACAGGCCGTCCAGTAGCTGTTCGCAAGCTGCAAGAGCACCAGATTGGCTTGAGATCTTTCACCACGTCGGGGCGCACAATAGAAACTGTTGCGCCTGTTTCAACTGTAATCGAGGTTGGCCTTTCTTGAACAAATCCGGTAACTACCAAGCTCCCGGTTTTTTCGGAAGCGTAGAAATTGCGTATTCTCTAGGGGCTTCGTTCCTCCAGTTAGTCAGCACACGCCCCGTTGCACCGACTATTGCTCGTTTCCCTGCTGCTGAATTCTAACCCGACAATCTCGTTGTAGATGTCCAGGTTTCCCACATCGATAACACTTCGGTCTTCCATCCTTTCTTATTTTGTTCTGTGGCGCCGACCGTCGAGTCTCTGTTCCTTGTTCTTCTTCCTCATCGTCTGCGCCGTCGCGATCTTTTAGCTCGCGCACTTTATGACTTGTCCAACCAGACGCTGATTTGGCGGCCTCAAATTGCAAAGCATGTACCAGGGCGTCCGCACTGTTCTGGTGTCTTGCCATTCGTAACACTGGCTGTAGTTCGTTATCTCGGACACCGGCAGTAAATGTCTGCATCGCAAAACGCGTTCGAAAATCTTCTGGCGCTTCAGGATAGGCCAGTCTAATTAGTCTGTCGATACTTGCTTCAAACTCTTGAAGACTTTCCCCGGAATGCTGTCGCCTTGCTCTCAACTGGGTGCAGTACACATCTCGCAAATGTTTATCACCATACCGTAATTCCAGAGCTTTTATCAACTCGGCATAGGTGTTCTGGCTGTCAGGTGGCACTTTCTGTAGTAGTTCTGCCGCGGGTCCTTTTAATGCAAGAACAAGTGAAACAGCCTTGTCTCTTTCTGTCCAATTATTTGCGCATGCAGCAGCTTCAAATTGGCGGAGGTACGTTGCCCAGTGAGTGCTTCCGTCAAAGGTTGGAGCTTTGACATGAACTGTCCCTACTGCAGGCAAAGTGACTTTCTCTGTTAACTTATTTTCTGTCTTGATCACTGGTACAGTCTGTTCAGAAATTTGTTTTGGTTGAATCTTCATGCACTGTTCAACTTCAGTTTTAATTTGTTCTCTTATGTTTGCCATTGAGTTTTCTACTGCAGATATTTTATTTGACACAGATTCTTCTATAACAGATATTTTTGTAGACATCGATTCCTCCACAGTCAAGACAGATTTTTCTACTTCAGCTATTTTTAATGTCATTGATTCTTGTACCTCCGATATTTTAGTTACTTGTTTATTAAGCTCACCTCGTAGGAGACCCAACTCTGCAGCGGTTTGTTCTTGTGTCTGCTTTTGTTCATGAATTAATGCTTTGATGTCATCTGCCTCCTGCTTACGTTTTTCATCCTGTCGTTTTTCTGCTTCTTCCGCCTCCTGTCTGCGTTTCTCATCCTGTCGTTTCTCTGCTTCTTCTCTTTCTTGTATTCGTTCTTCTTTTTGTCGTCTTTCTGCTTCTTCCAGTGTCTGCCGCAGCAGTGTTTGTAAAGTTTCCATCATCTGACTGGGATCCATGTTTACTGATTAATTACGAATCACACTCGTCTTGTACAAAGCGTCCACTGTTTCCACTGTTAACCGTTCTATCCCAGTTCTGACACCACTGTTACGACTGTCTACTCGATCGTCGTAGGTACAGTGGAAACAAAATAAGTACAAGACACCAATTAAGTCACTAATCACACCTTTAATTGTTCTAGTAAAACAGTTCGTAATTAACAGCACAGTGTCTACAACAAATCAAATGAAAATTGTTCATACGCAATAAAATGTCCACTAATATTAAAACTCAACTGTATTACAATTATACCGTCCGAATATAAAACGCAACACTTCACTAATAACTACTTGAACGTACACCGTAATAACCCGAACCGCTCTGTAAATATATCGCACTAATACTCTCGAACCGCACAGTCAAAAATCTCGCATTGAACTGAAAAACTAAGGCCGCGACGCGATGTATTTATAGTTACGCTACACACACCAGAAGCTTCCAAACTGCGTCTTATCTCTCGCGAACTACGTAATTTCTGCAGCCTTGACACAGTCCGAGCGCCCGAGCGAAGTCGAGAAAATTCTCGCAACATGCGTTTAGTAGCACGTACACCACACGCTTACGTCGAGATCTTTCTGGCACATTCGATAAACGCCTAGATTGTTCTATGCTGTCGTAGCACTATCTTAACTAAATTTATGTGACAATAAAATCCTGAATTAGGCGTTACAAACAATATAGCAGTAATCATCAATGACATGAGTGCTGTTTGAAAAGATATGACTTAGAAATAAAGAGAATATTAATTGAGTTCACAAAAAATTATAAGTTCATATTCAAATTATTGAAAAATATTTAAATTGTTTTAGATTGTTAAATCATATTATTATTTCTATACTGCTTTGTTTAATTTAATAATATTGAGAAAAAATATGCGAATTATGCAAGTTGAAATTAATGCACAACATGAGTTCAATCAGTTGAAATGGTACTTATCGGCATGTTCTAGAAGGTATCGAAAGCCTGTCGGAACCCTCGTAGTCGTGTCAGGTACTCAAGCATGGATAATGTAGACATGGTCGTTGCCTGTCCGGTGATGTCCAATGCGGTGGAATCGTGTTTAGATAGGCTGCTCTGGATTTTCCCAATGCTGAATGCCACGTGCTGGATATGCTGCAATGATGGTTCCAATGTTTGGTTGGTGAAATATGAAGTCCCCAATGCCATGTTATACGATTTCCAGAAGTAGGTGTTAATTGACGAGTTGTTGAATTTAAATTGAAGAAAAGAAATGTTGATAGGCCTGCTTAATGCACTAAACCATAAGACGAATTGTCCATGGTTTTAGTCACGTCCGTGAAATACAAATCCGGGTACGGAGGACCATATGTTGCCGCTGGACGAGAATGCTGTCGCTGGGCGAAAATGCTGTCGCTGGACGAGAATGCTATCGCTGGACGAGAATGTTGCCTGTAAGGCTAGAATAATATCCGGTTGCGGAGGACCATATGTTGCGTGCTTAACACTCTCGAAATTATCTTGAGTTAGTTTTGCAAGCTTAAGGAAGCTGGTAGGAAGTCAGAAAGTGTATTACATTAATTAGTGGACTGTAAATTATGATTAAGTAACGTTTATTGAAATCATTTAGAAGCGCAGGCCTACGCAATTACGTCTTAGCTCATAGCCAAATATAAGATGAATGTAAGGCTACGTAATGTGTAGCATTGAAAATAGATCAGAAATAAAAACAACATAGCAAATTTAGGTTGCCGCGGCTTGGCTAGAAAACAAGGGTGCAAAAACGCACTGTTCAAAGATTGTTGAGTGTAGACTGATTAGTCGCAGCGGGGTGACCACGCGGAAAACCGCCACGGTGACGTAAGTGCGCTAGGCAGATTGCGCGTAATCAAGTACAATGTACAATATCTTAACAGAGACAATAGTGAAAGTGTTTAATATTATGAAAAGCAAGTCCGACCTAGAGGTGATACTGAATAGAGTAAACAACACCAAAAGGAGGATAAGAAATTGAACCAAATCCGAGAGCGGCTGAACCAACAAGAGGAAAGAGCCACACAATTCTATTGTTCACATGAAGATACTTTGTTTATGAAAACCAAGCCCAACCAAAATACATGGAAGTTAATAATACCTAAAGGAACTGAGGCTGAAATTATAATGGAATACCACCTCAGATATGGACATATGGGAGCACTAAAAGTGACCAAAGCATTAGAAGAGCATACCTACATAAAGGACATTAACAGAAGAGTAAGGAAAGTCATAAAAAGCTGTCACATATGCCAACTAGTCAAGTGCAATAACGACAAGAAAGAAGGAGTAATGCAACCAATAACTTCTGTCAACAAATTGGAACGAGTTTTCTTAGACATATGTGGACCCATGCCACGCAGTGGAGGAAGAAAACAGTACAAGTTCATTTTTATCATCATGGACCACTACACCAAGTTTGTAAAATTATACCCTATCAACCATGCTACCACAAATAAAGTACTGAACACCATAACGCAGAGGTACATTCCAGAAGTGGGGAGTCCAACAAATGTTATCACTGATCATGGTACCCAATTTCGAGGAAGAAAATGGAAGGAGACATTGATGGATCTGGGCGTCCGAACATACAAAACTTCGATTTACCACCTGAACAGCAATCCAGCTGAAAGAGTGCTCCGTGAAGTTGGGAGAATTCTTCGAACGTACTGCCACGATCAGCAACGTAAGTGGAGTGAATACATAGAAGCCACAGAAAGTTTCATAAATCTCGCTTACCACGAATCCATTAGGGATACCCCTTATACCATCATGTACGGAAAACCACCACCTCGAGCAATAGAAGAACTTGTTAATTTCCCCACCAATCCTGAATACCAGTTTGATAATGCAAGATTCTACAGCAAGATAGCGGAACAAGTAGAAAAGAAAAAGGAAAATTACCACAAAATCCAACCTAAAGCAATACGATATCATGAAGGAGAAAAAGTGTTAATACGGAACAGAGAGTTACTTAGTTCTAGAGAGGGAATCACAATGAAATTATTATTACTGTACAATGGCCCCTATCTCATAGTCAAAGATAACCACAATAACACCTATGTCGTAAGTGAGATAACGACCAAGAGAATCAAAGGGACTTACACCAGTCTTCTTTGAAAAATATTATGAGGCAGTGTCAGAAGATTAAAAGAATTTGGAGAGTAAACGTTATCTAAATTCAAAAATTAAAGTAAGTACAACTTACAAATAAATATTTGATTGAAATTAATATATGAATGAAAAAGAATTTAGAAGAAAGATTAGCTAAATTCAAAACAAAGTAAGTACAACTTACAACCAAGTGTGAAACAAAATGTGTAAACCCATGTAATTTAAAAAAAAAAAGATATATATAATGAAATATCATAAAAAAATTAACATAAAAATAATAAAATGTTAAACAAATAATGTTGACGCTACATAACATCATTAACTGACCCTATTGCAAAAGGGAATAATAAAGAATTAACGTTTCACAAAAAAGAAAAGACAAGACAATCAAATAAAAAATGACAATGACATATTAACTGGACAATCAATGATGAAAAAGTATAAGTGAGCCAGAAACCAGCTACAATGTTAATATTGAATATAAATGAGAAGTAAAGTGATAACCAATAAAATCACTATCATATGAAGTAAGTTGATGAAACAATACAAAATATCCATTAAATATCGCCATAAACATAGAAAAGGAATCCAAACAAGTCACTGAGAAGAAAAGGTCATGAGATGTATAAAAGAGAGAATAATTAATCCCAAAAGTGTTTTATTGTGTTGATATTATATGAGTCGAAAATAAACGACTATTGTTATGATTATTATGAATATTATTATGTGATGATTTTATGTTGAGATACGTCCAACAATTATTTTATGTTATTGAGCAGATATGCATGACCTCTGAACTCAAAATGTTTATAAATGGATAGAAGAGTAATAGAGCCACACGTGCCCTCTGGCTAGTACCAATTTATATGAATGGGAGAAAAGAAAATTTTAGGGAAATAGAACATACAAGGGATAACACTCGTAATGAAAGAGTAAAGAAAGAGAATAATACCAAATACCATAACATGAACCATGATTTAATAAAAATAAATAAAGAAGAAAGTAGCGATTAATGAATTACTTAATAATAACAACTTAATTGAATGAACTATATTGATGATTTCAGAAAAAACATAATGATCTTTGTTTCGAAATAATCAATTTTGGTGGCGATGCATTATGTAACATGACATAAGATAGTGAAAATACATTGATAATTAATTATAAAACAAAGAAGCTGAAGACAGGAAAAAAAGGTCAAGAAACTTATAACTCAGAGATTAATAACCAAATTACAAATTGACAAATGACTAATAAACTGACGATGACTTGACCCAATAGGTTGGATCAACGCAAGGAAAATAAAATGGAACAAGGAAGAAGGAACCAGAAACTAGATGTAATCAAGAAAATAATAACGAACATTGTAATCCCCAAATTATAACTACAAAATGTATGTAAACAAATGCACTAAAATATTTAGGGCATAAATGAGATGTACCTATGTTAATAATACCAAATAAGATAGTAATATTATGCATATTATATGAATGAAGAAAATGTACTTATAAATATAATGTAGGGAGTAAAAAATAAACATACCCAAATGAATAGTGATAAAAATAGTCAAAACCAGTAAACCATACTCTGAGGCAAATAAAGGCCATAGTTAATAATCAAAGGTGATCAAAGTGAATGGAAAATAAATTAATTACTCATAACCAATAACCACACGATGATGTTAAAATAATTAGACAACATAGTGAATAATATCAAGTGAGTGGAATAAAGAGTGTATCAATATAAATAAGTGGTGACATGCTAGGTATAGCATGTTATAAAAAAGTGAAAGTGAATAAATAAAAAAACCTTCTATGAAGAAGAAAGTGTAGTGGGTGAACAGGAAAAGGTATTTTTAATAGTAGACTGTAATAAAATATCTAAACAACCTGTAATAAACTCTATGTTAGCAAGTAAGATGAACTAATTGTACTGTGATTAATGTAAGTAATAGTTAGTAAGAATTATAAAATAAAATAAAAATTAAGTCATTAGAATGAATGGTAAATAAGAAAGATAGACACTGTATTCTAGTGAAGGAATTAGTGAGTAAAGTATATTGTGTAAGGTACAGTTTAACAGTAGTATTATGAGAGTTTTGTTATTGTTATTAAACCATATAATGTAATAGATTATAAGTTAAACCAGATAGTAGTAAGAAGGAGAAATTAGTTAGAAGTTTAATTTCAGGATTAAACCTGGCAAGAAAATGTTTATTCTTATGATAAGTGATGTGGCTAGTTTCACCAATGTTTTATTATTTGTTTCTATTAAAAAATTGTTTTAATGTACCATATATAAATTTAATAAGTTACAAAGAATGTTAAATAGTAGTATGGGGAAATCTAGGATCTAGGCCTAACATTTAATGAAGGAACTTTGTAAATTTAAAAGCAAAACATTAGCCCAGTATAAATCAGAATATACCAAATCTTTAAACAGTTAAGTAGGTATACCTAATACAAAAATGTATAAATAACATCCAGTTTTAGATAAAATATATAAGAAATATAAATAAGAAAATAACGAAAATGTGATTAACTATGCAAAAACAACCATGAGGGGTATCAAAATAATCCTTAACAAAAAATAAGAACAATGGTATTCATGTAATAAACATAGCTACTAATATAAGAAAGAAATCTTAATTTGAAGATATTTTATAGATTCAAACCAAAATAAAACATTAGAATATAACAATGACATAAATTAACTACCAATGAGAATTAGCATAATTTAATAGGTAACCATAGCAACTGAAATTTGTTACCAAAAACCGTTGGAATTCTAATTAATCCATTATTGACCGACGCGGAGGGCGGATGTATGCAGCTCTCAATCCGAATTTAACTATAAAAACGTAAATTTTAATAAAACCAAGAAGGAAGAAGTATTGTAAAAGCATTCCAGATAACACCTGATGAATTAATCAGTTTTAAAAAATTCACAACTTAAAAATAACAGTAAAAATAAGAAGACTTCGAAGGAACGGAGCAGACGACTCATCCCGAAGGAACAAGGGGATCGACCTACTTCAACCTGAGGATACGAACGACTGCGTAACAAGAGGGAAGCTGAAATTGAATTGAAGACCATCTGAACGGGAATTGATGAACATCCGAGGAAGAGAAGACGACTAGACCTATCGGAAGAAGTAGACGAACATCGAAAAAGCCACAACGAGAACCCGATGAGTATAAACTAATAATTTCACTTAAACACGAGTTCCCCTTTATCCATAATAACGAGTTAAAATTTTCACTTCACTGATCACAATTTTGAACAAGAACTGAAAGTAATTAAAATATCACTATTAATAAAACTTAATCAATTAACAACTTTTGAAATTGATTTATAATAAATTATTAATGAACATAACTTGCTGTCAGAATTCTAACCAAACACTATTCTAATTCTCATTGCCGATAACTTACTTGTATGTATTAGTGTATTAAATATTTTGTACCTAGTTTTAAGAAATATTATAATTTTGTGCATTTTAGCCGATAATCCAAACTTCTCTTGTCAAAAGGACTTTAACACGCCTTGTGACAAAATAATCATTGTAAACCTAAACATTATCCGCCATACTGGCGTCTCTACAAACGACTGAGCATACCAACTGAGCATACCAACTGAGCGATTGTAAAAGCCGGCATCAATATAAATTTATGTACTATTGAATAACTGAAAATTGAAAGGGTTTAATAAATCTTATTGTTCTTCAACGCTGTATGTTTGAGTCGTATAAAATAAAGTTATATAGAGAATTATTAAACTGAAAACACCAAACACCACAGTTAGCGAAGTCGACAATGCAAGACGGCGTGAGCCAATCAGGTGACGAGGCGGTAAGATTCAAATTGAACGCCGAGAGATACGGTTTGCCCGTAAGTATTAAGAAAAAGCTCAACCCGACTCGCTATATACGAATAACATTCACAGAAGTAACTTAACTGATTAATACCCACAATTACACGTTTATACTATACTACGAACGCAACGAGCGAAATAAAAACGCTCGTCACACATATTTACGATACAAGTACAAGAACCAGGGTGACAAAAATTTCAAACACCCCACAACCAACGAAAGTTTTATTACAACATTTACTTTGATTAATTAGTTGGTACTAATAATTATCATTTACATTTATCATTTATTGGTTTCTTTTTTCATTACTTTATTTGAGTGTAACTTTTCTCCTTTTCTGTTCTATATTATTCGTTTGTGTCTTTTCATTTCTTCTCATTTTATTTCATTCATATATTGTTTGTTTCCTTTTCATTCACCTTCTCATTTGATTTTACTTATTTCGTTTATATGTCCTATCACTGGGGTTGGGGCTTGTTCTACCTACTCACTTACCATCTATTGGGTTATTATGGTTAAATCGCATTGTACTATCGTTTTTTCAAATTTTGTTTTGTTGCTTGCTACATTTGTCTTATGTTATTTATGTTAATTACCCATTCCTTCATCTCTGACTCATCCCTTTTTATTCATAGTGTTAATCATTTCGTATTTTAATCTTATCCTTTTGCTTCATAAATGTATGTTGAAGATATGTACCCTTACATAATGCCCTGCCACTAAAATTGATTATTTAAGCAAATATCGCTCAGGTGTTTGAGTGAAATTATCAATCCTATATTTAATTTTTTTTATTGATCACTTGTTAGTTTTGAGCTATCGGTTCTTAATGCTTTGTTTAGTGTCAGTATTCTCCTTGATTTCCTGTATTATATTCTTGTTTAATGTTTTTTATCCCTATAACGTCTAATTCCCTAACATTTCTTCCCTAACATTATATTGATTCGGACCGGAGGAGGGTATTATTTGACTCCTTTGCTCCGCCGTCAATTATATCATCTGGGTACAGAGGAACGTATCGTCTGCCCAGGCATATGATTGCTGGATCATCTACAGTCAATCATTAACAAAATTATATAAGTAGTCTAAGTGCGACTATAAATAAATATCATTATGGGAATCTTCACATTATTGTTATTTAGTTTATACAATACATTATTTCAAATTGTACATTTTTTTTCTTACTTATACTCTTTTGCTGTTATTGATACGATATTATTGATGGGTATGATACATATGATTTTATTGTCATTAGTTTTTTATTACTTCTCTTTCAACACTAAATGTTTATTAATCGGGTTCAGGATGCTTTCCTTGCATTTAATAATATTTTTTCATTCAAGATTGGTTATACGTTCCCTTTCTTCTTTATGTATTTGGGTCTACGATCCCATATGTATTATTTTGATTATCTTTACTCACTATATAAGGTCCGGTATATAAAGTAGCAATAGCTTCTTGGCTATCCCTTCCATGGTACTTGGTAACTCCCTTTTTTAAGTAACACTTGCTCTCCGATCTGATATTGTATGGGTTTTGGTTGCAATTGCTTATATCTTTGTCGTATCTTGTCCGTCTCCTCGAGTATCTTGTTGTGAAATTGCATGTTATTGAACTGGTATTCTGCTCCATTGGGAAATTGGATTAATGGCGTTATTTCTCTGGGTGGTGGTCTTTGGAACATTGCTGTGTATGGTGTTGTATCAATAAACTGGTGGTGCGATAAATTTATAAAGTTTTCGGCCGCTGGTATGTACTCAGTCCACTTACTGTGCTGATCGTAACAGTGTGTACGGAGGATTCTCCCCACTTCTCTCAAGACTCGTTCTGTAGCGTTGCTGCTTGGATAGTACACTGATGTCTTGTATAATTTTTTTATTCCGTGGTTTAGCAAAGTGTTTTTCCATTTATTCCCCTTGAATTGCGTTCCATGATCAGTGATGATGCATTTGGGTGTTTCCACTTCACTAATATAGCACTAGTATTAGGTTCAAAATATTCTGGGTAGTGGGTCGATTGATGGGTTAGAGCTTCGTGAACCTGGTGTAGTGGTCTAACACAATAATGAGGTATTTGTATTAATGCCTCCCTCCACTACGCGGAAATGGTACGCATATGTCAACGAAAACTTTTTCCAATTTACAAGAGGTGGTGATAGGTATCATAGTGCCCTCTTTTCAATCGTTGTTGACCTTCACTAGTTGGCAAATGTGACATTGTTTTATACACTTCCGCACCTTTCTGTTGGCGTCTTTTATGTATACGTGTTCTTGTAAGGCCTCTACTACTTTTAGGGCGCCCATGTGCCCATATCTCTCATGATAACCGAGAATTAGGTCCTCCTCTGTTGCTCGTGGTATGGCTATTTTTCAGGTGTTGAATTTATATTTGGTTTTAGTGAAAAGTATTCATTGGTGATTGCAGTGATATTGGGATACTTGATCGTCTTGGTCTGTTAACCGTTGTCGAATTTTATTCAGCTTGGGATCTTGTTCTTGTTGTCGCTCCAGTTCTTTCATGATGTTGGCCAAGTCAGTTCTGCTCTTAATTATATGGTATATTTTAATGAGAGTTTCCTTTTCTCCTTCGTAAGTCTGGTCTTTAATATTTACTCTGGACAGGGTATTGCCTACAACATTTTTCTTGCCCGGGATGTATTCCCAATTTAAATTGTATTCCTGTAACACTAAACTCTATCTAGTCAATCTTCCATGACTTAATTTACAATTTCTCAGGAATGATATGGACTTGTGGTCAGTCCTTACGGTAGTCGGGTACCCCAAAATGTATGTCCTAAATTTTCCACAGGAAAACACAACGCTTAGCAATTCCTTCTCTGTGACATTATAATTTCTCTCACTGCTGTTTAATACTCTACTCGCGAAACTGATTACACAATTATTCCCCTCTTCATCCTCCTGGTACAAAACGGATCCGAGGCTAACGTCACTGGCGTTGCAATTTAAGTAGAATGGCTTGGTGAAATTGGGATGACGTAACATTACTGACTCGATGAATTTGTCTTTAATATTTTGGAGTGTTGTGTCTTGTTCGACTCCCCACGTCCATTTGTCCTTGGATGACAATTGATGTGAAAACTTGTCTGTCATTTCCGAGTAATTCTTTTGAAACTTCCGGTAATAATTGCATAGACCGAGGAATGACTGGAGTTGTCTCTTGTTTTTAGGTGTTGGAAACTTCTGTATGCATTAAATTTTTTTCTTGTGATGGTGTTGTCCCATGTCCAGACATGTTGAACCCCAAAACTTGTACTTTGTCAGCCAAAAATTTGGATTTTTCCAGTTTGAGAGTTATACGGTGGTTTGATAGTTTTTCTAACACGTATTCTACCCGGTGACAATGTTCATCCCACTTATTTGATGTTATTAAGAGATCGTCTACGTAGACTGTCGTAAATTGTAGGGCATCCGGTCCAAGTATCTGGTCCATAATTTTTACAAATACTGCTACCGGATTCACCAATCCGAAGGGTAATCTTTTAAATTGGTAGTTCCGCCCTTCAAGTATGAAAGCCATGTACCTTCTACTGGATGGGTGTAACTCGACCTGCCAATAGCCGCAGACAGTGTCCCATATACTGATGAATTTGGTCCCGTAGAACTTTTTCAGGATTTCTTCTATTTCCCCTGGGAATGTACGATCATTTACAATGTGTTTATTAATCTCACGGGCGTCTAGACATATTCTCACCTCCCCGTGTTTCTTTGGAACTGCTAGGATAGTGCTGGTGTAAGGTAAGTAGCTTGGTTCAATTATGTCTTCTTCTATTAATCGGTTGATTTCTGTTCTCACCGCTTCCTTCAATGAAAATGCGATCGGGTAAGATTTTTTTATTAAAGTTGACAGGCTCTCGGAATTCAATTTCGCACTGATTATCTCTGACCTTCCCAGTTGTATCTGAAAATACGTGTCGGTATCTATTGTACACGTCTATAAGTTATTCGGCTTGTTGAACGGTTAATTGTGCGTTCGTCTTCTCTCTCTGGAAAGTTCGGATCTCTTCGATTTTTTCGTGCCATAGTTGTTCATTGTCGGTCTCGTCGCAAATTCCATTGTTCGTTGTTTGTTCCCAGTATTTCGGTATTTCTGGATATGATACGTGGTTCTGTTCGGCTGTTTTTCGTCACTACCGATTAAATTTGTGGACCATTGCAAGTCACCCTTCTTCAAGAATAATTTGGATTTACTTAGGTCAATTATAGCTGAGTACTGGCGCAGCATATCGCAACCAATTAGCATCTGGAATGGTAATCCACTGGCTACTAGGAATGTCATTGTTATGGTTTGTCCGTCGCTCGTCAGTTCTAGTTGTGCCTGTTTTCGGACGGTTCTATTCAGTCGTCCGGTCGCTCCTACAAGGACAATGTTGCTGATGGGTAGCGTAAGTATAGTCATATTACTCCCTTCCTGTATTCTATGAAGTTCGATAGTGTCGATTAATGAAATGGATCCCGTGTCTATCATTACTTGCGTTGGTACTCCATTAACTTTAGTCGAGATATAAGCAATTTCACTGTTGTGGTTGTTATCTGATTTGTTGTCTTTTTTTCGAGCAATTCTTCCCTTATATTCTTTAAGTAATTATTCCGTACGATTGTAATGGTTAGTTCATTGTTTGCTTGAGCAACGTTACGATTTAACCCAATAGATTGGTTCAGTGAGGGTACAAGTAGATTTTTCACTGCCGCTTTTAGTTTAAAGCCGGCTCGGGCTGTTCGTCACGCCTGTCTTGTTGACTCGTCGGCTGACTTCTGCTTGTTGACGGTCGGGGTTCAGGCTGGCTACGATCTTCTTCATAGTGGTCACGCCGGTATACTTCTTGACTACGACTTCTGCCTACATTGGTTCTGGTATGCCGTCCGTAGTTGCTGTTACTGTACCGGTGTCCGTATGCGTTTCGGTCGGTACTTCGTCGTCCTTGACAATACGACCTGCCTCTCAAGTCATCTTCGGCCCTCACATAGTGTACTTGGCGATAGTTACGATCATGGTTATTTCGATTTCTATTGTCGTTATTAATATTATTGAAATTTGGCCGGTTGTAGTTTGGGTTATTCGGCCTATAGGGTTGATGCTGTGGATTATTTGGCCGGTTGTGTTGATTATTTTGGTTGTTTGGCTGATTGTTACTATTATAACCGTTGTTTGGTTGATTGGCCGGATGGCTATTATTTTGTCTATTATACGACTCATTGGTGTGGTTGTTAGTGTTATTACGGCTGTTATAGTTTGAGCGGTAATTGTAGTTATTGAAGTGGTTACCGATCTGGAAGCTTTTGTTGTCACCCCTGTCGCCCCGCTGTCGACTTCTGCGATAGTATCGCTCCCTTTCATAATCTTCTAACAGGGCTGCCATCGATTGCACTCTCTTGATCTGACTGCCGAGTCGCGCTCTGGAGACATTCTCGTCATAATGAAAGGCACGTTTTTTGACCAAGCTCTCTTCAGGAATTTTCGGCTCCAGGTTCCTCGCTAGACAGACCTTCCCCAAAAAATAGGCGGTGAAAGTCGTCCCTATGCTGGCATCATACCTGCCGAAACATATGTTATCTCTGACGATGTTCTGGGTTGCCACCGACCAGTATTTTCCCTTAAACACATCTTTGAATTCCTCGTAACTCGGGAGATCGTGTCTCGTTGCCGTCCAACAGTTGTCATTTATATCCCGGAAGTATTCATCGAGATATCCTCGGATGATTGTCCATCGATTCTCCCGAGTCTTTGCCAGCTGCTCATCAACTCTCTCAAGGAATTCCATCGGGTTCCGCTTGTACTGTTTAAAATTGATGACCTCCCGGTTGTCCATGTGTTGGAATTGCGATATCAGGGGTGGTCTGCTATTAATAATTTCTAACTCCTCTCTGATTTTGGCGATTTCCCGTTTCTGGATCTCTTCAATTTTATCCTGATTGTGTTGACCTTGCCCGCGAACTTCGCTTACGGCGGTGTCGAACTCCCGGCATTTCTCTCCGAAGTCTACCCACACCTGGGTTATGTTTTCTTCGGTTGCGGTTCGTATGGACTCCATTCGAATCTGACTGTCTTCTTCAATGTTAGTCATTCGGTTGCCGAAGTCTTCCTTCGTTTGTTGTAATTCTTGACTCGTGTTTACCCATTTTCCGTTTATTTCGGAAATCTCTTGTCGGATCACCGTCATCTCCTCCTAATCTTCTTATTTATCGGTTCGTTATTATTTTCGATAGTTTTGCTTAATTCTCCTTTCAACTCCTCCAGTTTTTTTGGTTGTTCTGTTTCAATTCTTCTTTTAAGTTTTCCATGTTTTCTTCCATTTTCTTACTGTTGTCGTCTATTTTCTTCTTATTTTCGGCCATTTGCTGGCTGTTGTTGTCTATTTTTTCTTCCATCTTCTTAAAATCTCCCTTAAATGACGTTATATTATGGTTGGTCACTTCCCTGTTCTTGTCGAATTTTTCGTTCATTTGTTTGAAATTTTCATGAGTTTGATTACAATTTTCTTTAATGCTGTCAAATTTTTCATTCATTTGTTTTAACAAACTTTCATTATTTTGTCTACTTTGTTCGGCCATTATTTCCATTATTTTTTGCCAATTTGGTTCTCCTCTAGTTTCCTCTCTTACTATCGGTTCTACATCCTCAACCGATGTCACTTCCTTCTCTTCCACTCTAACATCTTTTTCGGCCTCCTTCGTCCGTCTCAGTGATGACGCTCTCTTATGCATCTTGTTCTCCTTTTTCCGTAACCGCCGTTAGATATTATTCTTCTTGTAAATCTAGCCTCACTTGTTGGTTCACCACTCTGTGACGAAGTGATTCTTATGTGCTCTTAAAAAGTGTATTTCGTGCGTTCGCCTCACACGTTGGTCGTTACTTAATGTTTACGCTGACGGTGTCCACAGCGATCTTTCGAATTACCGGTACACACGAGTGGAATCCTTACCTGTTCTTATATAAGTGTTTGTATTTCCCGGGTGGCGCCAAATTGTTTCAACTGAAAACAATTAAAATGGAAAATAGGACGATGGAGCGTTTGTGGCTATGACAGTATGGTAAATTCAATTATTCCCGCCGCGTGCGAATTAATCATGTAGTTCGCAGAGTTTCCGATGTCTAGCGTTTACCGCCACTCTCGCTCGTCCCTAGTAAACAGAAATCATATAACACAATTTCCTATGAAATAAAGAACAGTAGTTACGACTTTGTACTCGTTTATTATATTGTAATTAGTAATTATTTAGTATTATACAATAATTATATTTTGTTATTAAACAAATTTGCTCCGACAGAGAGACAATTATTCTCAAGACTTGGCGAAATCGATTTTGAACGATTTTAGTTAGTCAGACATGGCGTCTACAGAAATGTTTATTTTTTACAATTTTTCGTTCAATAAATCTGGATTCATTTGGTTTACGAAAAAGGATCAGTTATGATTACAATAAAGTACACTACCTTACATTACTGGTACTTATATACTATAAGGAGTAATTACAATTTGTTCTTGAAGTGTTATAAAGTGTGTTTCAAAAGTTCGTAATTTTTTACAGGTTATTTTTCTCGTTCACATAAGTTTAGTGTTTCGTTTTTTCAATTAATCTTTGAAAGAAATAAGATCATCAGTTTATAGTGAGAGTTCAAAGTGTAGTGAAAAAAAATTAAAGAGGATTTTTAATTTGAATTCGGGTAATTCAGCAATACTTATAAATCAATTGACTTAAGGTGTAGTGTCATTCAGTTGAATTAGGTTGTGTCATCGTTTGGTCTTCAATCTTCAATCATCTTGGGATTCAATCACGCCTTGCGTTTTTTCGTATTAGTTGATCGAATTTAATTAATTTGGAATTAAATTAATTTGGTCTGTTGCCTAGGTTGAATGTATTAGTTCCTCATCAGGTAGTTTGGTTGTTCATTTTAATAAATTTGGTTACTTTTGGTTGTTTTAAATTACAAATTGGGCCATTTACGGCTTGGCGTCTATTCCTCTTGAGCGTCACTTTGGAATTAACACTTTCTAACGGAATATTCATAAATAACGTTCAGTTGTCATGGTAACTGATTGATTCTGATTGGCTATTCATGACTTAAGCCCATTGTTAGAAAATTGAATTTTTATTCAAAATGATTAAATATCTTCTGATTGCTATTATTCTTCGGTCTTGTTATTTAAGTATGAGATATTACCACAACTGTTCATATTTTTTTTCAAACATCACTTTTGACATCCCACAAACTGGGTTTGCTTTTGTATTATGTTTTGACAGTTAGGTTGATATTATTTAATTACATTTCTTTCTTATTTTATGTCCTCAATTTAACACTTATCTCTTAAAATGATCCACTAATTATCATTGACTATTTACTTGCCTTGGATTTGCTAATATCCTTGTTAATTTCTTACAATTTGTAGTTATTGGTTTCATACAGTTAGGCATTTCATAGGCCTAGGTAGTAATTGGCTATATTTTCTCATTTTATACAAATTACATATTATTTTACCCTTATACATGTTTTGTTTTTTGTTACAAGTGATTTGCATATTTGTTGAATTATTTTGGGTCTGTTTTATTATAATTGTATGTTTTCATTATTTTACAAAATCATGGTTTGTCTATTATTTTCTAACTGCTTTTCTAGTATTATTAGATTTATATTAATTTATCTTTTTTCTTATTTATATTGACATTGTTTATAAATTGGTCTATTATTTACTATTGTCTATAAAATATAACATAACATTTAGGCTTATTGTCTGTATAACTCTTTCAGCCATATTCCTATTCGTAATCTTAATCAAACAATTCTTTAACAGTAATTATGCTACTCTTGTTTACAATTTGTTACTTCTTATTTACGTTTTGGTGATAAACATCATCACGTCATTTACTTTAGTTAATTAACTATCCCTTAGAACATAGGATATTTATTGTTTTTGCATTTCAATTCTTTACCATATTTTTCTATTCTAATCTTTACTAGCTAACCATGGTAACACTCACATTTTGACTCTTCCTGGGATTTTTTCCCTGAATATCCTTGTATTCCTCATCTACAATTAATCTTAATCTTAATAATAACAACATCCTTATTTACTAACATTGCTCACCATTAACCTTTAGTGTTTATCATTGGCTTTTTGGCGTCTATTCCTATCAATAGGGTTTCTATTTATTTTGTGGTGTTTACACTTACACTTTGCACTTTTTATATTATTTAAGTGTTACTAGTGGGTATTCTCTAACATTAAGTTCTTGTTCTCACTTACTCATGTTCACTATCTAACTATCTCTCACTTTACAATGGTTAGTTATACTTTTAACAAGTTCATATCATTATAGAGTGATTTATAATATTTACTCTCTACTTATTTGGTTAGTGTACTTTTAGTTTGTCATTACTTTATTAGATTTTAATACTTAACATTTACTTTGATTAATTAGTTGGTACTAATAATTATCATTTACATTTATCATTTATTGGTTTCTTTTTTCATTACTTTATTTGAGTGTAACTTTTCTCCTTTTCTGTTCTATATTATTCGTTTGTGTCTTTTCATTTCTTCTCATTTTATTTCATTCATATATTGTTTGTTTCCTTTTCATTCACCTTCTCATTTGATTTCACTTATTTCGTTTATATGTCCTATCACTGGGGTTGGGGCTTGTTCTACCTACTCATTTACCATCTATTGGGTTATTATGGTTAAATCGCATTGTACTATCGTTTTTTCAAGTTTTGTTTTGTTGCTTGCTACATTTCTCTTATCAGAGGTTTCTTTTATAATTACCTTTATTTGTTTGATCGCATTATTATGTTAATTACCCATTCCTTCATTTCTGACTTATCCCTTTTTATTCATAGTTTTAATCATTTAGTATTTTATTATTATCTTGTTGTTTCATAAATGTATGATGAAGATATGTACCCTTACAATATATATATTGTAGCATAACAAAAGTATCACGCTAAACATTTAATTTAATGCAACATAAATAAAGAAGAAAAGTTTCATAGTGAGTGAGAAGAATGAATTGTTTTAAGGATTACACTAGAAACTGTATATTAAGTCAATAAAATGTTAATAAGAATGAAAAATAACAAAGAAAACCATTGATCAAAATAACTTACTATGTAAAAACCCAATAAACCAGCAGTATACCCAGTAGATTGGGGAAGCAGTAAAAAGGGAAGGACAAGAAAAAGGAAATAAAAGGATGAAACCATATTAATAAGGGAAATGTATAATGTCAAGATGCAGAGAAACCACAAGGCCAGAAATTACTAATATAATAATGAAGAAGGGACAAAGTATGTCAAGATTCCCACACAGAAACTAGAACCAAGAAGAGTTATTCCAAAAAATGGTAATCATGGAATACATACCATTAAATAAAATTAAAACTAATATATGTAGACCCACTATCAAGTTACAAGATACAATCCTAAAGAAAACCGAATTGTATACTAGTTGTAAGCATAATATGTGGAAAAAATTATTAAAAGGACTACCATTAGTGTAGCCAAAATAAATGACACATTATAATAAAGTGTAGTATAAAAAATCTATTAAAAAAGACTACCATCAGTGTAGGGAAATACTAAATAAAAACTAAAGAGACAGTCTAATGACTGAGTGCAATTTTGATAATAAAAGTGTTTTAGTGATTAGGCATAATAACAATATAATAGGTATAAGATGTTTTTATTTTATTGCATTAGCAAATTAGGTATAGGGAACTCAAGAGACAGTTAATAACTGAAAGTGTCATTAGTTATAAGATGTTTTTATGTTAATGTGTTATCAAATTAGTTATAGTAATTAAAAGAGACAGTTAATAACTGAAGGTGTTATTAGGAATAAGATGTTTTAATAGGATAAGGTTTGTGATAAAAGGAAAGATAAAAACAAAGGACAGCCAACCACTGATAATAGTGCTGATAATAATATGTTCCCATTATAATACTAAATATGTAGAAAATAATAGGCATAAGATGTTTATGTTATGGTTAAATGATATTATAAAAAAAAAAAAGTTTAGTAGGTATAAGATATTCCATTGTATTTTAAAATCATGTTATTTAATTTTCCAGTGTGTGAGGCAGAGAGGCAAGTAGGGTATAGAAATGTAATAATTTTATTCAAAACAGTAAACCATATATAATGTACAAGCAGATTAGCTAAGACACCATTTTAATAAACACAGACTAGCAATTAAACCAAAAGTATCTATCAGAGAATCAAGCTAGATAATAGGAATAGAATTCAATACACACAATACAGAAATTGAAAATATAATTAATACAGATGCAATTAATAGCGAATAGAATGACAAAGGAAAGAAAATTAACTTCTTTTGGAAACAAAAAATACTAGGCCTATAATGGTAATCAAATCAGACTAAACAGTAAATTAATCAATATTGAAGTGTTTTAACAACAAAATTATTAACAACAAAGATAATCACGGAGTTATTAAGTATATTTCATGGAAATATTATCAGAAATAACAATTAAAAACCATTTAAACAATAAATTTGTACAAAATATGAGGCACACAATCATTATAAAAAATTGTAATTTTTGGGCTTAAATGAGCTTGAAACAAACCCAACTATATATCCAAAGATGTAAAATTAATTAGTCAATATTACTGAGTAGTTAGATTTATGTAAAATTAAGAAATATTTGAATTACAGTAAAAAATAAGAAAACTTATTATGTATATTTAGATGGTGAACCAAGTCTTAGACAGATATTTTTATAGTTATACAATATAAAGAGGAAAAATACATAGCACAAATTACCCTAAAACGACGACGTTGAGTCTATTAGTCTATTGTTAATCGTGAAGACGATTAGTTGGAAATGTGTTAGCAGAATACCGAAAAAAGATTAATTTTGTGTAAAACCGAGTGTGGTTATGCGGCGTGTAACAGAGATGATCTAAAAGTGAAAATAACATTAACTATCAAGTTTTAACACCTCACAAGTTCCAAACAACAGTAATAACACCATCAAACTCAAACACAAGAAATCAACAGCCATTTTGAGACAATTTTGGACCATATTCGCAGAACACAATTACACATATTTGAACACCGGACACTTCACATGAAACGCATCACGAAAACGACATCGCAGGAGACGAGAGGACACTCTACACTATATTCCTGGACCAACACTACTTCGCAGAGAACGGAATATCATTTTATTTCTGTGGGAGAATCTCAGGCATTTCCAGCCGTATAGCAGCTAAAATCGAGGAGACGTCGGCCATACTGGATTTACTCACCAGCACGAGTTGCACTGCCAGCTTGAAGGGAGTGACGTCATTTCGTCGACTTGGTTCGCTATTCATTTGTCTAATTGACAATTTAAATAATAATCTTGTTTTATTTCAGCCAAAATAATTTAGTTTAAGAATACCTGTAAGAATGTATCTTGTTCCTTGCCCTCTGACCATTTCGACTCGTTAAAAGAACCATAATTACTAACCTTGTAAAAATATATTTTGTTGATCTTTTCGCTACCGACTGGAGCACATATTAGCCAATGCCTTGATCATGCGCAGTTTGACTGGCGCATAATTTTGAATGTTAATAAACGAACATCATTACTCAGTTACAAGAATTGGTTTTATTTCTATAATTAATGTTAACTATTTTTTTTTTAAACAAAATTAATTTACAGTGATAGAATAAATATCTAAGAAAATTACACACTCAATTAATTAATTAATTATTAATTAATTAAATTAAATAATTAAACCAAAACTCAATATCAGTAAAAATTTCACAACCTACAAAATTTATTTTTGTTTTATCAATCAATCACACTTAATTATAAAACATATTTATATTTAATTTATTTTTTTGTACTTGGTGAATCCAAAGCGGAGCTGTATCATCGGCGAGATCAACACCGAGATCCAGACAACATACACAATTATTATTATTACACAATTCTTATTATCATACATCAATATTGTCATACATCAATAATATATTTTAATATATTTAAATTTGTAATTATATTACAATATATATATATATAGTGTAATAGAACAACGTTTGTTTTTTTTTAGATTTGGTTTATTTGTTTCATTATTGGTTTGTATTTGAAATTCGAATGTTGTTCTATTAACTAGTCGTGTTGTTGTTGTAGTTGTAGACTCTTACGTTGTCATATGGTTTGTTTAGTATTTAATATAACTAATTAGTAATGGGTAATTTGAAGTTAAAGTTTGTGTTTAAAAGAGTATTAAAATCACTAATAATTCGCTGTATTCACCTCCCCACTTACAATCCGTGGAGGTCTTCAATCTTCTCGATGGGCGACTCTCTCTCACTGTAAATACATTTACAATAAACAGATATTTCGTTTGAATATCGATAAATGCACATTACATGAAACAACACTGATATTCAACGGTAAATTGAATATTCCAATATCAATGATTCGAATATTGCTGCCACCTTGTGAAATAATTGTTTCTAAAAAAATAAGCTTTTTACTTCTATTTTGTAGAAATGAAGCCCAACGTGGGGCTTCAAATAGGAGGTAATAGTGTTGTAAAATAAGGACGAGTGTCCAATTTCCTATTTTTAGCTTGGCAGCGATCAATAGGTCGGAAGAGGGAGCGAGATGCACAGGAGAGCTACATCAAGAAAAAGGGCTATGGAGGCCGAGCAGGAGGTAGACATGGAGGATAAAGAGGCGACACCAGTGGAAGATGTGGAGTCGATGTTACCGCCAGCAGAACCAAACAAGCCTGCACCACAAAAGGAACAGCCAGAGAAATCCACCACAAAGGAAGATACAAAATTGGATAGAATGATGGAGATGTTACTCCGAGAATTTAAAACGACAAAGGAAGAATTAAAGGAAGAGTTGAGTAACAAAATCGGAGATACCAATAAGAAAATCGAAGAAAATAGTAAGAAGATGGAGGAGAAGATGGAAGAAAATAATAAGGAAATGAAAAGTGATAACCAACGATTGAAGGAGGAAATGAAGAATGATAACCAACGATTGAAGGAAGAATTGGGTAATAAAATTGGAGATACCAGTAAGAAGATAGAAGAGAAGATGTAAGAAAATATTCAGAAAATTGAGGAGAAAATGGAGGAAATAAAGACTGACAATAAACAGTCGAAGGAGGAATTAACCCAGATAAGCCAAAAACTGGAAGAGACCAATAAGAAGATGGATGAAACAAGTCAGAAAATGGAAAGCAATAATCAGCAATTGAGAGAAGAATTGAAGGAGACGAACCAAGAGAATATGAACCGATTAGATGGAAAAATGGAAGCATTGAAGGAAGAACTGGGGCAAAAGATAGCTGAAAATAATGAAACAATCAGCAAAAAGGTAGAAGAGGAGTTAACGGTAATCGAACAAAAGGTTACCAGAGCTGACGAAAGATGGAGTCAAACCGAACGAGAAGTACAGTGTATCAAGACAGAAATGAACACTAAAGTTAACAACATTGAAGAAACGACTAGGAAGACGTTGGAGGAAAGACTAAAAGAAACACGTGAAGACTGGGAGCGAGTGCAGGACCGATTCACAGAAAAATGTGACGGCATTGAAGCTACTGTGACCAGTATCAACAGTCAGGTGCGACAGAACCAAACAGATATAGACCTATTCCACAGTCGACCGACAAACATTACCAGTTGTCCTAACAGCGAGAATCGTGAAGCAATTAACTTCAGGTTTTATAAAAACAAACCAATGGAGTTCCTAGCCAGAATCGGAGAGTACTTCACCAAACACAGAGGTAATCGCTGGAGGGAGAATAAAGAAGTGCTTGACGAATCGTTCAAGGAGATAGCAGATAATTGGTGGATGGCGATAAGAGACGAAGTGACCGACTACCAACAATTCAGAAGGCTATTCAAAGCCAAATATTGGTCTGAATCAACACAAAATATCGCCAGAGACGGGATCTGTCATGGAAAATACAACCCGTATGGAAACCAGACTTTAACGGCGTACTTTTTGGGAAAGGTGTGCGTGGCCAAACATCTAGAGCCCAGAATACCGGAAGAATGCCTGGTCAGCAAGCTCTCATACCATTATGAGGAAGATATAATAAGGGCCAGAAGAAACAGTCAAATAAAGACTGTGCAAGCTATGACCGAGCTCTTAGAAATGTATGAGCATGAAGACTATTACCGCCAAAGTCGCAGGAGATATGAAAAGCCGGAACCAAGAAGTAACACCAATAATTTGAATAATAATAATCGGCAGAGTGTGGGCAATAATAATTATAATTCCGCAAATCGGAATAATGCCGAATACAATTATAACACCCGTAATAACAATAATTTACCTAGATTTAACAACAATGATAATAATAATCATGTTCCTCGCATTAATAATAATGACAACAACAACAACAATAATAATAATAATAATAATAATAATAATAACCGTCCACAAAACAACAACGGTTATTATAATAATAATCGTAACTATGTTCCAAATGGTCAGAGGAACCCCAACCCCTCTAATAAAATTATCATGGTAATTATAACCGGAATTACCCGAATGGAGGTAATAACAATAATTACAGGACATATCGACCCAATATTAACTACATCAGAGCGGAAGGCGGTGGACAGAGGAGGTACCAGCCTCAACGAAGGAGCCGATACTACGAGTACGAGCCCTTTCAAGGAAGTCAGGGAAGTAATCGTTACAGAGAGTACGAGCCCAGACGTAGTTCCAGCCTGGACAATCAGCGAAGACTACCTGTAACAGAAGCCCAACAGGACGATCGTGCTGAACCAAACGAAGCAGTCTCAGGACTCCAAGCCGATGCTTCCAACGGCCTAATCCGTAATGATGCAGAACATTTAAACGAACGGAGGCAGTAATAAACTCCAATAACCCTTTACTGCTCCAGTCTGCTGGGTTTAACCAAGAAAGAAATTCGAAGAAAAACAGAAAAAATTTTACAATAATATATAGTAATTATTTGAAAGATATCCGTAAGGACCTGCTAGAAGAAAGAGAAATTAATATTAATAATGATAACAGTGAAATAATATATATAATTGCAGAAATTGAGGGTATTTCTGTTCCTATAATGATAGACACTGGAGCCAATGTCTCTATAATAAATCGAAATGAGTTGGACCGGACACAGCAGGAATGCCACAAAAACTTACCGGTACTACCTATTAATAATATTGTACTTGTAGGAGCTACCGGCCGACAGAACAAGACCATAAGAAAACAGATATCCCTAAGTGTCAACAGTCAGGGCATTAGTGTGGATATGATATTTCTTGTTGCAGCCGGATTACCTTTCAACATCATGATAGGATGTGACATATTGCGCAGAAACTCAGCAGTTATCGACCTGTGCCGAGGAAAGGTATCACTCTTTGCTGAAGGTTCGACCTGGGTAGCCAATTTAACTAATAACAAGACGTTAGACTCCAGACAACTTCTCAACCACCAAAATAAGGTGAATTACTTGTCCAACTACTCAACAAACAACAAGCCAGTACACCAGGATTCGGAGGATGACCTATGGCAACAAAAGATTCAGGAGATACGTAACTTCCAGTGCCACAATACTAACGAGCAATTAAAGGAAAACCAGCTGAATCAATTGGTCGAAATATATGGAAAATATCGAGCTGTATTTTCGGACGAACCTGGAAAGATCCGGAACTACCAATGTCCCATACGATTCAGAGAACCGGTAGAATTTAACCGAAAGTCGTATCCCATAGCACAGTCTTTGAAGGAAGCCGTACGCACAGAGATCCAGAACATGATCAGTAGAGATATCATCGAGAGCAGTCAATCGCCATACACTAGCCCAATCGTGGCTATACAAAAGAAAAATGGGAAGGTAAGGCTTTGCCTTGACGCACGTGAGATCAATAAAATGATAATTAATGATCGTACCTCACCTGGCGAAATTGATGAAATATTGAAGAGGTTTCATGGAACACGATTCATTACCACTTGGGATACCGTCTGCGGCTATTGGCAAGTGGAGTTGCACCCAGCAAGCCGGCAATACATGGCGTTCATCTTCGAAGGGCGCAATTATCAGTTTAAGAGGTTGCCCTTCGGGTTGGTGAACTCAGTAGCTGTTTTTGTCGCCTGTATGGATCATATACTAGGACCAGAAGCGCTCCAATTCACGACTGTCTATGTTGATGATCTCCTAATAACATCAACCAACTGGGAAGAACACTGTTACCGTGTGGAGCATGTCTTGAAGAAGCTTGCTGAAAATAATGTTACCCTTAAACTAGACAAGTCCAAGCTTATAGCTAAAGAAGTACAATTCTTGGGTTTCCAGCTAAACAGTCAAGGAATAACACCATCAACAGAAAAGGTAGACGCCATACAACGATTCCCTACACCAAAAAACAGAAGGCAACTACAATCATTTTTAGGCCTGTGTAACTATTATAGGAAGTTCCAAAATAATTATTCCGAACTGACAGCCCAGTTTCAGTACCAGTTATCGTCGAAGAATAAATGGCGATGGGGTCAAGAACAAGACGAAACCTTCAAATCAATTAAGCAGAAGTTCTTAGAAGCAGTAATGCTCAACCATCCAGATTTCAACCGACCCTTCTTTCTAAACTGTGACGCTAGTAACATTAGCTTGGGGTCAACACTGTACCAAGAAGATGAAAGTGGAAACCATGTAGTAGTGAGCTTTACTAGCAGAACCCTTAACCAGTGTAAAAAGAACCATAATGTGACGGAAAAAGAACTGCTAAGTGTAGTCTTTGCCTGCGGGAAGTTTCGGACGTATATCCTCGGATATCCAGTGACCGTTCGAACAGATCACAAATCAATATCATTTCTGAGAAGATGCAAGTTAAGCCATGGTAGATTGACCAGATGGGTACTCGCCCAACAGGAATACGATATACAGTGGGAGTATGTTCCCGGAAGTGAAAATGTAGTAGCCGACGTATTGTCGAGAGTGAATCTGGAAGAACAAACGTTCGAAGGCGAAAAGGAGAGCATCTCGAAAGTCTATAATATTATTAAAGACAGATCCGATTTAGAAAAGATAGTGCAGGACATCAGCAAACACCAGCAGTCCGACGCGAAGTTAAACCACATTAAACTTCGTCTCTCCAACCAAGATGACACAATAAACAAATTTTATTGTATACATAATGGAATTTTATTCATAAAAACATCCCTTGATGAAGAGATATGGAAGATCATGATCCCTACTACAATCGAAAAGGACATCATCCTGGACTATCATCTACGATACGGTCACATGGGAGCCATGAAGGTGATCAAGGCGATAGAAGAGAATTGTCATATAAAAAGTATCAATAGAAAGACGAGAAACTACCTCAAAACCTGTCTGATATGTCAATTGGTGAAAACCAATAATGAGAGAAAGGAAGATATGATGATACCAATTACCTCACAAGCCAAACTGGAAAAGGTCTTTCTGGACATATGTGGTCCATTTCCCCGCAGTGGCGGACGCCATCGATACAAATATATTATTATCATGATGGATCATTACACCAAATTTACAAAACTGTACCCTGTGAATAGAGCCACCACTTTGAAGACTCTAGGAATAATAACCAATCATTACATTCCAGAGATAGGAAGCCCGACATCCATAATCACAGACCATGGAACGCAATTTAAGGGTTGGAGGTGGAGAAACACTCTGAATACGTTGGGCATTAAGACATACAAGACATCTGTCTACCACCCCAGCAGCAATCCAGCGGAGAGGGTACTGCGAGAAGTCGGAAGAATATTACGGACTTATTGCTATAATCAACAAAAGAAGTGGCAAGAATATTTATTAGCTACCGAAGAATTCCTTAATTTGTCATATCACCCCGCTATAGGTACCACGCCATACACGGCAATGTATGAAAAACCGCCTCCAAGGGAAATACAAGACATAATAGAGTTCCCCATGAGTCAAGAATACAAATTTAATCGAATCAGATTCTACAATAAATTGGCAGAAGACCAGGAAAGGCGCAAGAACAAATATCAAAAGACGATTAAGAAAATAATAAGCTATGAAGTCGGAGAAAAGGTACTGCTAAAAAACAGGAAATTACCCAGTACTTTGGAAGGCATTACCAAAAATTTGTTACTGCTGTATACCGGCCCATACCTGATTATTAAAAATAATAATAACAATACGTATGTACTAAAGGATATCATTTCAAATAAAGTAAAGGGAACTTATAATCAGTTATCCATTAAAAAATATTTAGAGGAAAAATAAGAAAAAAATTCCAAAATTCAAAAATCAGTAAGGACATCTTACACCAAACATTCGAAGAATTATGAATAAATAAAAAGAATTTTGATGAATAAAAAATACTTTCAAAATTCCAAAAATTAGTAAGTACAACTTACACAAAACATTCGAAGAATTATGAATAAATAAAAAGAATTTGGATGAATAAAAAATACTTCCAAAATTCAAACATTAGTAAGTACAACTTACAAAAAACATTGGAAAGATTATTATGAATGTAAAAAGAATTTTGATGGAATAATAAAATTTTCAAAATTCAAAAAACTTAGTAAGTACAACTTACACAAAACATTCGAAGAATTATGAATAAATAAAAAGAATTTTGATGAATAAAAAATACTTCCAAAATTCAAACATTAGTAAGTACAACTTACACAAAACATTGGAAAGATTATTATGAATGAAAAAAGAATTTTGATGGAATAATAAATTTTCAAAATTCAAAAAACTTAGTAAGTACAACTTACACTGATCATTCGAAGACTATTATGAATGATGAAAAAAGAATTTTGATGAATAAATATGTTCAAAATTCAAAACCAATAATAAGTACAACTTACACCAAAATATTTGAAAAACAACTATGAATAAGAAAGAATTTAGTTGAATAAAAATATCTAAAGTTAAAAAATAGTAAGCTCATATCATTACTCATACGAATGATGAGAAATAACTCATCAATATGAAAAAAGATTTTGTAAGAAAGAGATACAAAATTTTAAAGGAGAATGGAAACCAGAATATCATATGACTTAATCGAAACAACTTAACCAAACTCACAAAGAAAATAATTTAATAAAAATGGGACAATGAAGAAGGACCAACTCAGTAAAGACCAAATAGTGAGACCAGAAACCAAAAACCATGATACTATTAATGATAATGTTGTTGCAATAACCACTGTTATAGTGAAAGTGATAAGGAATTAATTCATATTATACCATGAGCAATAAAAAATAACTCATTGGATACCAGATGGTAGAAAGAATAAATATAAATACTAATTACTATGTAAACATGATGAAATGATGAAATGTATATTATACCACATACCTAAACTACCTAATATGGAATAAGCTTTAAGAGAGAAGAAGAGTCAAGTGTATAAGAGTATTAATTAATATAAGTATTATGAAGTGAAGAATCTAAAGATGTTTATTTTAGTCAAAAATAACTACTTTTACTGTTTATTTATTTTTATGACTGGATGTAGAAAATGCCATCAGTCTTATATTTTGAGCAGAGATGATAATGCCTCTGGACTCAATTAATTGAAGTGTTGGACAAGCAGGGATTGAAGCCAAAAGTGCCACTCTGAACTGTTCCAATTAATTTGTTAGGGAATGTTAGGGAGTAAACATACTGGTGAGGAAGCACCAAATAAGAAAGAACATAAAATGATAATGTTATACACAAGATTGAAGATCACTTATTAATGAAGAAAGAAACTGATGAAGGAGATACACATCACCTGAGAGGAAGCAATGGTGGAAAAAGAAGGTATATAAAGCGAAAACATGTAATCACGAAGAAAATACAGTAAATACAAAAGAATTAGTAGTAATTATTTCATCCATACTAAGAGTATGATCTGAACTAATCACTTTTACAGGAGAGCATATGTAGCATAACAAAAGTATCACGCTAAACATTTAATTTAATGCAACATAAATAAAGAAGAAAAGTTCCATAGTGAGTGAGAAGAATGAATTGTTTTAAGGATTACACTAGAAACTGTATATTATGTCAATAAAATGTTAATAAAAATGAAAAATAACAAAGAAAACCATTGATCAAAATAACTTACTATGTAAAAACCCAATAAACCAGCAGTATACCCAGTAGATTGGGGAAGCAGTAAAAAGGGAAGGACAAGGAAAAGGAAATAAAAGGATGAAACCATATTAATAAGGGAAATGTATAAGGTCAAGATGCAGAGAAACCAAAAGACCAGAAATTACTAATATAATAATGAAGAAGGGACAAAGTATGTCAAGATTCCCACACAGAAACTAGAACCAAGAAGAGTTATTCCAAAAAATGGTAATCATGGAATACATACCATTAAACAAAATTAAAACTAATATATGTAGACCCAATATCAAGTTACAAGATACAATCCTAAAGAAAACCGAATTGTATACTAGTTGTAAGCATAATATGTGGAAAAAATTATTAAAAGGACTACCATTAGTGTAGCCAAAATAAATGACACATTATAATAAAGTGTAGTATAAAAAATCTATTAAAAAAGACTACCATCAGTGTAGGGAAATACTAAATAAAAACTAAAGAGACAGTCTAATGACTGAGTGCAATTTTGATAATAAAAGTGTTTTAGTGATTAGGCATAATAACAATATAATAGGTATAAGATGTTTTTATTTTATTGTATTAGCAAATTAGGTATAGGGAACACAAGAGACAGTTAATAACTGAAAGTGTCATTAGTTATAAGATGTTTTTATGTTAATGTGTTATCAAATTAGTTATAGTAATTAAAAGAGACAGTTAATAACTGAAGGTGTTATTAGGAATAAGATGTTTTAATAGGATAAGGTTTGTGATAAAAGGAAAGATAAAAACAAAGGACAGCCAACGACTGATAATAATATGTTCCCATTATAATACTAAATATGTAGAAAATAATAGGCATAAGATGTTTATGTTATGGTTAAATGATATTATAAAAAAAAAAAAGTTTAGTTGGTATAAGATATTCCATTGTATTTTAAAATCATGTTATTTAATTTTCCAGTGTGTGACGCAGAGAGGCAAGTAGGGTATAGAAATGTAATAATTTTATTCAAAACAGTAAACCATATATAATGTACAAGCAGATTAGCTAAGACACCATTTTAGAAAACACAGACTAGCAATTAAACCAAAAGTATCTATCAGAGAATCAAGCTAGATAATAGGAATAGAATTCAATACACAAAATACAGAAATTGAAAATATAATTAATACAGATACAATTAATAGCGAATAGAATGACAAAGGAAAGAAAATTAACTTCTTTTGGAAACAAATAATACTAGGCCTATAATGGTAATCAAATCAGACTAAACAGTAAATTAATCAATATTGAAGTGTTTTAACAACAAAATTATTAACAACAAAGATAATCACGGAGTTATTAAGTATATTCCATGGAAATATTATCAGAAATAACAATTAAAAACCATTTAAACAATAAATTTGTACAAAATATGAGGCACACAATCGTTATAAAAAATTGTAATTTTTGGGCTTAAATGAGCTTGAAACAAACCCAACTATATATCCAAAGATGTAAAATTAATTAATCAATATTACTGAGTAGTTAGATTTATGTAAAATTAAGAAATATTTGAATTACAGTAAAAAATAAGAAAACTCATTATGTATATTTAGATGGTGAACCAAGTCTTAGACAGATATTTTTATAGTTAAACAATATAAAGAGTAAAAATACATAGCACAAATTACCCTAAAACGACGACGTTGAGTCTATTAGTCTATTGTTAATCGTGAAGACGATTAGTTGGAAATGTGTTAGCAGAATACCGAAAAAAGATTAATTTTGTGTAAAACCGAGTGTGGTTATGCGGCGTGTAACAGAGATGATCTAAATGTGAAAATAACATTAACTATCAAGTTTTAACACCTCACAAGTTCCAAACAACAGTAATAACACCATCAAACTCAAACACAAGAAATCAACAGCAATTTTGAGACAATTTTGGACCATATTCGCAGAACACAATTACACATATTTGAACACCGGACACTTCACATGAAACGCATCACGAAAACGACATCGCAGGAGACGAGAGGACACTCTACACTATATTCCTGGACCAACACTACTTCGCAGAGAAGGGAATATCATTTTATTTCTGTGGGAGAATCTCAGGCATTTCCAGCCGTATAGCAGCTAAAAATCGAGGAGACGTCGGCCATACTGGATTTACTCACCAGCACGAGTTGCACTGCCAGCTTGAAGGGAGTGACGTCATTTCGTCGACTTGGTTCGCTATTCATTTGTCTAATTGACAATTTAAATAATAATCTTGTTTTATTTCAGCCAAAATAATTTAGTTTAAGATTACCTGTAAGAATGTATCTTGTTCCTTGCCCTCTGACCACTTCGACTCGTTAAAAGAACCATAATTACTAACCTTGTAAAAATATATTTTGTTGATCTTTTCGCTACCGACTGGAGCACATATTAGCCAATGCCTTGATCATGCGCAGTTTGACTGGCGCATAATTTTGAATGTTAATAAACGAACATCATTACTCAGTTACAAGAATTGTTTTTATTTCTATAATTAATATTAACTATTTTTTTTTAAACAAAATTAATTTACAGTGATAGAATAAATATCTAAGAAAATTACACACTCAATTAATTAATTAATTATAAATTAATTAAAATAAATAATTAAACCAAAACTCAATATTAGTAAAAATTTCACAACCTACAAAATTTTATTTTTGTTTTATCAATCAATCACACTTAATTATAAAACATATTTATATTTAATTTATTTTTTTGTACTTGGTGAATCCAAAGTGGAGCTGTATCATCGGCGAGTTCAACACCGAGATCCAGACAACATACACAATTATTATTATTACACAATTCTTATTATCATACATCAATATTGTCATACATCAATAATATATTTTAATATATTTAAATTTGTAATTATATTACAATATATATATATATATATATATATATATATATAGTGTAATAGAACAACGTTTGTTTTTTTTTAGATTTGGTTTATTTGTTTCATTATTGGTTTGTATTTGAAATTCGAATGTTGTTCTATTAACTAGTCGTGTTGTTGTTGTAGTTGTAGACTCTTACGTTGTCATATGGTTTGTTTAGTATTTAATATAACTAATTAGTAATGGGTAATTTGAAGTTAAAGTTTGTGTTTAAAAGAGTATTAAAATCACTAATAATTCGCTGTATTCACCTCCCCACTTACAATCCGTGGAGGTCTTCAATCTTCTCGATGGGCGACTCTCTCTCACTGTAAATACATTTACAATAAACAGATATTTCGTTTGAATATCGATAAATGCACATTACATGAAACAACACTGATATTCAACGGTAAATTGAATATTCCAATATCAATGATTCGAATATTGCTGCCACCTTGTGAAATAATTGTTTCTAAAAAATAAGCTTTTTACTTCTATTTTGTAGAAATGAAGACTCTATATCCACTGGTAATAAATTGAAGTTTTTTATTGACATTAGTGAAATTTAGCAAAAACTCCTTTAAAACAATTAATATTGATTTTTTTTTAAAACAAACAACAACAAATTAAATGAATATTGAGACTTCTTCAGCTCAAGGCTGGTAACACTGTTACAATGTACGATAATATGGTACTTTAGGTTATGTTCAATTTGGTCATTTGTATTACCAATTTTCGTAAATTCTTTTAATATACATGATACTAGATATAAAGATGTGTTAATAAATAACAATGTTTACTTATTTATTATGATTTAAAAGAACAAAATTTAAAATTATTAACCTCAAAACGATAGTCAATACTATCGTACTATCGTACGGTACTCTGGTGCCTAGTAAAGCTAAGATTGTAAACACGTGCTTTTAACGTTGCACTATGAAAAGAATATTATTGATTTATTAGTTATTACTATTATGAACTGGAAAGAGAAAAAAATTGAAAAAACTCTTATTATCGATTCCACTTATAAAAATCATTTATGACAGAAGTGTTTCTCTGTGACAAAATATACGTTTTGGTTCTAGGTTAGTTTACCTAGATGAGAGTAAGTTATACCGTATAATAAGTAATATCATATAAAACTCTTAATACTATTTTTACAAACACTTTATTTATTAGTAATAGGATGTAGAATTATCAGTAATGATAGTATCCACAAAAGAAAGTTATTATTTTTCAAAACTAAATTCATAGTCAATTAAACGACTATATTTACAAGTAATTGTGTGCGGTATTTAATATTGATTCCGCTTTTATTAATTATTCTTTAAATATAAAAATATAACATCTTTTAATTAATTATCGCCATCACATTGGACGATAAATTTGTTCATCTCATCCTGATAATTATTCATCGTTATCGGTGAATGCACTCAAGCGTGTTTCTTGACTAGTGCAGTCAAACAATAATTTTCGTTCAACCAACGAGAATTATTTCATTAATAATTTTTAAAATTGTTAAAGTATTATACTCCCTGTTTCCTTTCACATGACATGACCCTTATTATACACTGGTCATGTCTTTTGTTCACTATACATATACACTTATTACACTGTCACTCGATAATAGGGTGTTCAGTATAGGTTAATATTTGACCACGTTACTGGGGGTGACGCGCACATTTTAAAATATGTCTTGACGACTGTGACACGCTCCTCTCGCTTCGAGTTTTGGAAGACAATTAATTCATCTCGCTAAAGCGTCTCTTTTCGTCTGGTGAAATTGAGTCATTCGATTGGTTTAGAAAGCCATACTCTCTACCCTAAACGCCTTGGTTAAATAAATATTTTAATTTTTAGCGTTACTAACTTCGGGTTAGAGATTATCTATGACGTGTACATGGACATTCGAAAATGATCGAAAATTTTATAATGGCTATAAGTTTCTTATTTTTTGTCAGATCGTCATTTGGATAGTGGCATTAAATTGCGGACACTTGCGTCTTCATTGTAAGTCCAAACAAGTAATAATTCCGTTCATTAATAATTCACTTTACCTTCTTCAAAACTCATATAGCGGTTCTTAACACAAATAAGTCCTTTTCAATATATTTTGTTGTAATTACATCTTAATACTTATGACTAAACATTTTAATTCCATTTCTCATTCATGCTAATACATAATATTGCTATATTTACAGTTTAAAAAAATTTGCTAATGGCGTATAAGCCAACTATGTCCGATTGTTTACATTTACTTATATCGCTATTATCCCTTATTCTACTACATATTTTTTGTATTATAACATTAATAGGTATATCTATATACATTTGTTCATACTTTATTTTGGTAAAATGCTATTTTGTTTACATATATAGTATGGTTCAAAATACATTATGCTCTCATCTCGCCATTTTGTCACTCTTATTTAGTTATTTTACTACACATTGGATATATTGTTAACAATTAAAATTGTGTACAATTGTTGTAAATGGTTAGTTTAGTGTATTCACTAACTTTTTGTTATCTGAAATCTCTCTAAGTTATTGTATGGTGGTTATTTACACCTAGTTCTATGATTGCAGTTAGTTAGTTTATTAAATTTCAATTATTAAATTACTAGTATAATATTTGTGAGGTGTTCTCATAGTAGTATTGAACATTTCTCTAACTACTGGTAACATTTCTTACATTCTCTTTATAAGTTTTGATAATGTTTTTTGACTAACTCTCTTGTCACATTGGGGTTCTGTCTATTTGGTTTATTGTTATTATACTTAATCTGATTCATTTGTTGTGTCCTTCAGTTCATATGGTATTCATAGTTTTGTATTTTTATTCTTATTTAGTCTCTATTTGAAACAATGATGGATAATCTTTAATTAACAATGATAATCACTTTGTTTAATTAATGTATATGATTTTATGTTGTAGGTCCAATTCATGTGAGGTTATGTATCATTTGTTTGACTACAATGTGCTTCATAGTTTTTTACAGTATTCATCTCAACTACTGTCATCTCATTATGGTATGTTACTACAATGGTTTATTATTATGTTTTACACATTTTGTACACATTTTTACACTATCTGTTGAAACAATAATACTGGGTTTCTTAGTCTAATTATGTTACATATTTTGGTGGATTGTATCTAGGCTTTGGTACATTGACTTGTTTATACCCAACAAATTAGTTTATTTACTACTATTTGTCTTGACATTCATCTACATTTTGTCCTGTGTTGCCATGACATTCAGGCACATTTCATATCAAGGATTGTAGAGCTTTTATTATTGATCTCTATGAACAATTAATTCACTTTTCTGTATTATATGTTGTAAAGGAACTTTTTAGATACAAGTGTAGATTTATATTTATAGTGGTGTAGTAGGGTGAGTGCAGATACACACCGGTATCTACGATAATGTTGTTTTTTATAAAATGTTCTAATTATAACTATTATGGTTATTAGTGTGATTGTATTGTTTAATAGGTGCGTATTAATAGTCCACTTCTTCGATTTAAAATGTTTCGCGCACGCTGTTATATACCTCCCTCACTTACCACACGTGGATATTTTAGTCCTGTTCAGTGACGGTTCCGCTGAAATACATACACTTTACATACACTTTACCATAGGTTGAATATTAAATATGGTTATTGTACACAATATAAATGATATAATATCTAAATAATGTTCTGAATTATTAGATCTATTTAAACTCTTCCGCCACCTTTTGGTAGAACTGATTAAGAGTAAATGAGCTAATTTAAAATTGAAATGATACTCTTTTTCACTGGTAATAAAAAGTGGAGGTTTATTAACAATTCAAGATATTATAAAATTTTTGAACAATTAACAATCAATGGCTAACAACCTTTCAGATAATAATTACAATTAATAAAATTCAAAATAAGACTCTGTTCAGCCTCAAGGCTGGTAAACCTGTTAGTTGTACAATAGTTTAATTTCAAGAGGTTATGTTCTCTTGTATCAGTGAATTACCATATTCGTAAGGTTCTTTTAGGTAGCATGATACCAGGTACAAGATGTAATATTAATAATAATATAAAATGAACAATAATTAATAATAAACAAATATAAAAATCGAAAATTAGTACCATATATCTGATAGTTATGGTATTATCGTACGCGGGAATGCGCACGCAATCTATAGTACTCGTTTGACAATTACCAAGCTCGTTGGCTTGTACAGTTAAAATGTATTACCTTATTTTAATAATTCGCTTTGAGAATTATTTACTTGCAAGAGAAAAATTTATTAAAAAACTCTTGTTATTATTTCCATCTGGTTTGGATTTTACTTGAGAACAGACTTGTAACAGTGAAATTGGCAAATTACCGTTATGACTCTAAGGTTATGTTATAACGGGTATTGTTATAATGGTTAATTATTTTTTAATATTTATTATTTCTTAATATAAGTACAAACACATTATTCGTAATAGTTTGATATGTCATTATCAGTATTACATTTATTCTTTCGCATGAAAGTTAAAAACGTTTACTTTAAAACATCGAAAAATCAAGAAAACAATTTTAGTCAATTGAGTGACTATTGGTATTACTCGTATTTAGTAATAAATGCTTCAAACATAATTCTTTAAATTATGATAAATAATTAAAATATTTATTCAATATTTTAATAATTGTGAATTAATATTTCTTTTAATTCTGATAATTCAATCATAGTTTTTGATACTTCGCTTTTTACTGACTTGCGTAGTATCAAGATTGTTTATTTACGAAACTATTATTTCTGTTTCAATGTTATTTAAAATAAAAAATTGTACTCCCTGTTTTTATCTTTCACACACTCGCAAGTACGATTGATATTATACACTAATCGTACTTGAATAAATTTGCACTCCGCACATTTCACTCGTTTATGTTGGTGTAGTATAAAGGTTATGTGTATGTTGATATACTTATGTCTCTGCCGCGCACAATTCGAAAATTAAAACTTCTTCATATCGGCGAGTGACGTGACCTCTCCGTCGAAAGACTGATCGTGAACTGTGATGCTTCTTCGAAGCGTCTCTTGCTCGTCTGCCAATATTCATTCATTCGATTGGTTGAAAAAACTATACTCTCCGACCCAAAGCCCTTTGTTTTCTTAAAATATTTAATTTTTTACCAAATTTGGCTTTGCGTTTGAGGCCTTGTGACGTCAGCACTGGTACAAAAATTTAATTGAAAAGTTTAAAATCACAATAACTTTCTTAATCTATGTCCTATCGTTAAATGGTTGATGTCAGTGAATTGCGGACATCCTGCGCTTTAATTTAAGTCTAAACATGATTATTTTCCGTCCGTCACTTCTATCACTATAACGATTTTATTAATTATTTATGGTGTATCTTATATTTATAAGTCTATTACACCAAATTTAATTATTTATATTAAAACACTTTTTAAATAAACGCTCTGAGTCCATATCTCAACTGGTTTGATTCAAAACTTGGGAATAATTGTTCCCTAAACAATATCTCATTATGGCGTCTTTAGGCGTCCATATTTGATTTTCCATAAATGTATTTAAAACTAATTTTCCTTATTTAATACTAGTAATATTGCAATCTAATAATACTAGAAACGTCTATTTACATAATTTTACACTAGAATATTTGTACATGACTGTATTTAATCTACTATTTACGTTGTTTTAGTCCCCTCCTATCTCTCTTATACAATTGTTACCTTATTTTTGGTTTTTTCTATATAAATTATATCATGTACTAATTGTAATTATATAATCTGTGATGTTTTAAATTTGTTTCTTCTGCAAGTAGATAATATTGTATATTCTTTTTTAAAAAGAATATACAATATTATCTACTTGCAGAAGAAACAAATTGAAAACATCACAAATTATATAATTACTGCAAGAAACATCGAGTTACTTATATAGAAAATGATAATTGTAATTAGTGTACGACGACCCCTATATATTAGGGGAATAATAAAATTTTTTACTGTACCTGAAGATGGGGATTTAGTCCCTGAAACATGTTGTATGTAAAAAACTGAGATCGCATAGTGGATTATACAAGGTAAAAAATTCTTAAGTTAATAATATCAGAAACGGAAAGCGAAGTGTTAATGAAGTTGAAAGTGAACTTTGTTTAAAGCGAAAGAAGGGTGTTCGGAACATGCAAACTTACAAAGTAAACAGAATTAAAAAGGCAAGAATACAATGTGGTGAATATGTCAGTTATAAAGGGAAGGTTCTAGAAGCTCGTACAACTGGATTGATATTGTAGAAGCCCAGATTGACATTCTCAAAACGAGTAGGAATTTTACTACTTTTCATACCTCGTGCGAAGTATCTAGAACCAGAAATGTCAGAGCCAGAGATGGTAAATAAATTAGCCCATCATTTCGGACGCGGTATTCAAATTGCTGTAATAACACAAGACATTAAATCACTGGAGGAACTACTCCTATTGTTAACCAAATGGGATAATGTTGACAGTCAAAATAATAGTAATAATAATAGCGAACCGGCTCGTAAACAATTTCAGCCGCAACAACCACAAAAACAACAACAACAACAACAAAAACAACCACAACAAGTTAAAAACAAACCTAATATCCAAACGTTCAATCAGAGTAATGTATCGGCAATTAATAAATCATACCATAACAAACAACACTGTCGAAAATCTTATTTTAACAATATTATTGGTAAGAATGTATACATTGCTTAAGGCTTATATTCTGAAGATATTAAAGATGGATTGAAGTATAGTAATTGTTTTAATGATGATGTGGAATATGTTAGAAATAAGAGTGATAATGATACTGTTGTGGGCGCGAAAATTAATGGATGTGTCGGTAATATATTATTCGATACTGGAGCTCAAATTTCTCTAATCAGTAAGGAATTTATCGACGAACACAGACACCAATTTAAAAAAACACCGATCTTACCTGTCAACGATGCAATTGTCACGACAGCCACAGGTGATTCACAAACTATTAATAGGCAAGCACTTATCACAATAAATTCACAAGGGATGGAAATGGAAATGCCCGTTCTTATAGTGTACGACTTTATTGTAGGCACTGACACATTAAGGAAATACACGCTACAATTGATTTCACTAATAAAACACTATAATGCATAGTTAAAAATACAAAACATAAAATTAATTTGGGTTATGCGCACAGTGCTGTAAGTCGATGTAAGGACACAACTGGTCGAGGTAGGCTCAGTGACTTACACACATCAACTGTTAATCGCTTAGATAAGGTAGCAGATAACAGTGGAACGCCCGATAAGGAAATAACAGCTGGTCAACGAAAACAAGTAAATAATATTTCAAATAAACATAAATCGATTGTAACAATTCTAGCAGTCAATTATACAATACCAGATGACTTAAAAAATAGGTTGAAATTGGTAAATCTTGAACAACAGAAGGACGCTAAATTAAGAAAAAGTAGTGAGGAAATACAAAGTCAAGACAACCTAAAATACAGAATCGACAGGGATGTACTGTATAAAATAATCGACGGACAATAAAAGATTATGGTTCCTGATGATCTCGTAGAAGATTTAATTTGGGCTTGTCATGAAAGTCTTGCTCATGCTGGAGCTTAGAAATGTTATTTGGCGATGAGGGAAGACTTCGTACGGTTGAACATGGCAAAGAAAGTTAAGTCTATTTTGCACACATGTCACATATGCCAGACAACTAAATACCCAAATCAACACACGTATGTGGAGATGGGTAACATAATTACAATGAATAAGAATGATCTACTGTGTATCGATTTTTTAGGTCCGCTACCACGTGCTGCAACGGGCATGAAGAACCTGATTGTTTGAACAGATGCATTTTCTAAGAACGTAAGTTTATATGCAATAAGACGATCGAACACGATGGCAGTATTAAATGTAGTATTAAATAAATACATTCCGAAATATGGTCCGGTGAAGAAACTTCTATCTGACCAGAGTAAGCAATTCACCAACAAAAAGTGACAGTCCGAATTAGAGAAACACAATATACAGGCAGTGTTGACAGCAATCCGGAAACCGCAAGGCAACTTCGCCGAAAGGGTCAACAGGCAGTTAGGGCGTCTGTTTCGCATTTATTGTAATACCAACCAGAGTAGGTGGCCGGATTATCTCGAGTTTTTCGAGGCGTCCATCAACGGGAATTACAATGACACGACAGGATTTACACCTAACGAACTACAAACCGGGGAAATGCCAAAGCGTGTCTGGGATGGGTGCATCAGGAGAATTGCAACGCAGAATTTGCTTATGCCAAATTTGGTTAAAAAGATAGAAGCTAGAGACGCGTTAAAAAGTGTGCCGTTAGGTACAAGGTAAATAAGCCTACAGTGGAAAAAAAACAAACGAAAAATAACATCTTGAGGTAATATAAATATAAATTTTAAATTACTTTATATATATCAAGAAACAAACTGTAGCAGAAAGTGATTGAATAAAAAAAAACCATACAAGGTAAATAAGCCTACAGTGGAAAAAAAACGAAAAATAACATCTTGAGGTAATATAAAACTAAATTCTAATTACTATTGTAACGTACCAAAATAGAAGTTACATAAAAAAAGGTCTAATACGTCAAATAGAAGAATAACATGAACATGTTTCATCAAGCATAGAAGAAGGAACAGGAGAATAAAAATAAAATGTGTATATACGAATAAATAATATTGAAACAACCCAACGAAGAAGAAGGAAGAGTAATAAGAATATCATCGAGTATAAAAAAGAAAGAGAAAATACCATGAGTCTATATAATACGTTAGCATCCAGGCACAATAGATCAAAATAGTGAGGGGATATGCCGAAAAAGATTATCATCGTAAGAAGGAGACGAATCAAATACAATCACCGTAATGAAAAAACAAACTAATTTGTTATAAGAATGAAATAAATATAGGACAATGACTATCATAATAATGAATGAAAATGTGGAAGAATATGACTATATTCAGTGAACATGAATTATTACAAATAATGTGTAACCAAGAAAAGCATCAAAAGTGACAAACAACTAACCAGAAGAAGAAGAAGAAGGAGAAGAGGAAGAAATGTACCATGAAGAATGAAGATTATGTATGACCAGTACAAGACATCAACATTCACAAAATATGGAAAGCATCAAAATCAATGTAGTGACCAGAATAAGTGTAATGATTATTGGACTATCAATAATAAAGAAACCAAGTGTTGAGCATCAATAAGTGATCACAAACAATGACAGTGAATACCTAGTATAAGTGTAACAACATATGATATAATAACATTTTACCCCAAGTAAACAGCACCAACAATATCAGCGAAAGTGTTTATAACGGAGTGAAGTGAATGACCATTTGTAAGTGAAAGAATCAACGATTAACAAGTGAAATGCACAAAACAATTAGTGTACCATGTTTAATCCAAGATTATAAAACCACAGATATAATCAATAAGACCACCAAATATTGTAACGTTACCAAATATGGTAGTTACATAAAATAAGCTAATATAACGTCAAGTAAGAGAAAAGCATGGAAGTATGTCTAGATAAATAAACCTAAGTGTATAAAAGTGTGTATCTACAAATATATTAGTATAAAAAATCCAACGATGAGGAAGATAATGTTAACATAGCAAAATCAAATACGAAATGAAGAAAGAAAATGACCATGAGCCAAAACAAAATATCAGTAACCAGACCCAATAGGATCCAACAGTGAGGGGAACCAACAAAATAAGGACCAATAAACTCCAACAGCGAGGGAAACAAATGAAGAGAGTGACTACAATGAAAATATTGAAGAAGAAGAAAGAAGAAGGACAAGGAAGCGTACCATGAAGAGAGAAGAAAATGGATAGATCATACAAGGACTCAACATAAACCAAGTGTACTAGAGACTATATAAATGACCAAAGGAATGGTGATTATCAAATATGAAAGGAAAAACAGTGTTTAACATTTAAGGAACCACAAACAATTACAGTGAGTACTTAATATAGATGTGAAACCTGTGAATAGTTAACTAATTTCAACTGAATAAACCACACAAACAATCCCAGTGATAAAGTTTATAATGTAAGAAAATATGTTAATTTCATAGTGAGACAGCAAGCATTAAAATAGTCAAATAAACACAGACAATTAGTGTGACTAATTTAATAGAGACTGTGATCAATATAGATAATCAAAAGACCACCAGAATGGAATAAAATCGAACAATTATATTATTGTTCATAGAGAACTGACAATAAATAAAAAACCTTTGTTATGAATCAAACAAAGTGACAGGAATTAAATTCAACCAATGACCAGAGAGATATTGTAATTAATACAAAAAGATTTGTGTTATTGTTTAAGAAAGAGTTGTATGAACACGTGTAACAAAACAATTAAAATATTATAGTAAGATACCATACTGAAGTCATGTTAGTAGGAGCAAAATACTGCATTAAAACATGTTGTACATTGTTACATAACCCCATAGGGAAGACACCTATGAAACAGAAAATCATACATGTTAATGTAAATAAATGACCATCAACTATGATATCAATCAAGAATTTGTTATAAATAATAATAAATCCTAATAAACAGTGTATTATATTGCAACACAATGTAAATAAAACAGATCAAATATGATGGCACAGAGATAGAAGAAATGGAACAAGTATGCCAATTTAGTTAGACAAAATACAATATCAACACAAATACCAATGTTAATAAAAGTATTACCAGTAGTTAGATAAACATCTGGTACTACTTTGAGAACAGATTCTGAACATAATAATAACAGTATTGTAACCAAAATATTGTAAACTATCTAACTATGTACATATAACCAGAAGTAAGCTGAACCATTGTATAACCAACTAGTTAAGAAAAATACTGTAGTAAAGATTGAACACAGATTGTTAAGAGTGTTACCAGTAGTAAGAGGGAAACCCAATGCTACTTTGAGAACAGACTATGACCATGAAAACAGTCATTTTATATACAAATAATTAAAAACCAAATGACTATGATGAAGGAACCCAGATGTAAACAAACCATGAGGAGCAAGTTACTTATGAAAAATGTAACATATAAACTTGTTTAAAAGTGAATGAAAACACTATCAAGAGTCAGAATAATGTCTAATACTACTTTGGAAACCCAAACCAAGTGTAACAATAACAATTTAATTATTGTTTTAATAAAAATAAATGACTACGATGATATGACACAATGTAAACAGACCCATTACTGAAAAATTGAAGGGTTCTGAGCTAGCTAAAAGCTAACCATTATATGGAGTGAATTGGGTACAATGAGTGTATACTAATTACAATTAGTACATGATATAATTTATATAGATAAAACCAAAAATAAGGTAACAATTGTATAAGAGAGATAGGAGGGGACTAAAACAATGTAAATAGTAGATTAAATACAGTCATGTACAAATATTCTAGTGTAAAATTATGTAAATAGACGTTTCTAGTATTATTAGATTGCAATATTACTAGTATTAAATAAGGAAAATTAGTTTTAAATACATTTATGAAAAATCAAATATGGACGCCTAAAGACGCCATAATGAGATATTGTTTAGGGAACAATTATTCCCAAGTTTTGAATCAAACCAGTTGAGATATGGACTCAGAGCGTTTATTTAAAAAGTGTTTTAATATAAATAATTAAATTTGGTGTAATAGACTTATAAATATAAGATACACCATAAATAATTAATAAAATCGTTATAGTGATAGAAGTGACGGACGGAAAATAATCATGTTTAGACTTAAATTAAAGCGCAGGATGTCCGCAATTCACTGACATCAACCATTTAACGATAGGACATAGATTAAGAAAGTTATTGTTATTTATTGTTTAAAGATTAAGATTTTAAACTTTTCAATTAAATTTTTGTACCAGTGCTGACGTCACAAGGCCTCAAACGCAAAGCCAAATTTGGTAAAAAATTAAATATTTTAAGAAAACAAAGGGCTTTGGGTCGGAGAGTATAGTTTTTTCAACCAATCGAATGAATGAATATTGGCAGACGAGCAAGAGACGCTTCGAAGAAGCATCACAGTTCACGATCAGTCTTTCGACGGAGAGGTCACGTCACTCGCCGATATGAAGAAGTTTTAATTTTCGAATTGTGCGCGGCAGAGACATAAGTAAATCAACATACACATAACCTTTATACTACACCAACATAAACGAGTGAAATGTGCGGAGTGCAAATTTATTCAAGTACGATTAGTGTATAATATCAATCGTACTTGCGAGTGTTGTGAAAGATAAAAACAGGGAGTACAATTTTTTATTTTAAATAACATTGAAACAGAAATAATAGTTTCGTAAATAAACAATCTTGATACTACGCAAGTCAGTAAAAAGCGAAGTATCAAAAACTATGATTGAATTATCAGAATTAAAAGAAATATTAATTCACAATTATTAAAATATTGAATAAATATTTTAATTATTTATCATAATTTAAAGAATTATGTTTGAAGCATTTATTACTAAATACGAGTAATACCAATAGTCACTCAATTGACTAAAATTGTTTTCTTGATTTTTCGATGTTTTAAAGTAAACGTTTTTAACTTTCATGCGAAAGAATAAATGTAATACTGATAATGACATATCAAACTATTACGAATAATGTGTTTGTACTTAGATTAAGAAATAATAAATATTAAAAAATAATTAACCATTATAACAATACCCGTTATAACATAACCTTAGAGTCATAACGGTAATTTGCCAATTTCACTGTTACAAGTCTGTTCTCAAGTAAAATCCAAACCAGATGGAAATAATAACAAGAGTTTTTTAATAAATTTTTCTCTTGCAAGTAAATAATTCTCAAAGCGAATTATTAAAATAAGGTAATACATTTTAACTGTACAAGCCAACGAGCTTGGTAATTGTCAAACGAGTACTATAGATTGCGTGCGCATTCCCGCGTACGATAATACCATAACTATCAGATATATGGTACTAATTTTCGATTTTTATATTTGTTTATTATTAATTATTGTTCATTTTATATTATTATTAATATTACATCTTGTACCTGGTATCATGCTACCTAAAAGAACCTTACGAATATGGTAATTCACTGATACAAGAGAACATAACCTCTTGAAATTAAACTATTGTACAACTAACAGGTTTACCAGCCTTGAGGCTGAACAGAGTCTTATTTTGAATTTTATTAATTGTAATTATTATCTGAAAGGTTGTTAGCCATTGGTTGTTAATTGTTCAAAAATTGTGTAATATCTTGAATTGTTAATAAACCTCCACTTTATATTACCAGTGAAAAAGAGTATCATTTCAATTTTAAATTAGCTCATTTATTCTTAATCAGTTCTACCAAAAGGTGGCGGAAGAGTTTAAATAGATCTAATAATTCAGAACATTATTTAGATATTATATCATTTATATTGTGTATAATAACCATATTGAATATTCAACCTCTGGTAAAGTGTATGTAAAGTGTATGTATTTCAGCGGAACCGTCACTGAACAGGACTAAAATATCCACGTGTGGTAAGTGAGGGAGGTATATAACAGCGTGCGCGAAACATTTTAAATCGAAGAAGTGGACTATTAATACGCACCTATTAAACAATACAATCACACTAATAACCATAATAGTTATAATTAGAACATTTTATAAAAAACAACATTATCGTAGATACCGGTGTGTATCTGCACTCACCCTACTACACCACTATAAATATAAATCTACACTTGTATCTAAAAAGTTCCTTTACAACTTGGCGCCCAACGTCTGAGCGCGGATTAGGGAAAATATACCATAACCAGTAACCTAATCACCCCAATCCGTGAAGAGACAGCAGGTACATTACCAGCATATCAAGATATACACAAAGAGATCAAAGTCGAGATCAAAGTCGAGATCAACGTCGAGAAAGAGGGCAACAGAAGCAGAGAAGGAGGCCAGAAGGGAAGAAAAGGAGGCTATGTCAACGGAAGACGTGGAAGAAATTTTATTGGAAGTAAAGGACAAACCAATTGAACCGGCGGAGGGGGTTCAACAACTAGACGAGGAGGAACCGGAAATCATACCTCAGGAAATCCCACCCGAAATAAGTCAACCTGCGACGCTGATGCCACTGGAAGGAATAAACTTCATGGAAATATTGAGGGCAACGATGGAAGAGGTTCTAAGGAAACCAACAAGAAGCTGGACGAAAATAGTCAGTCCACCAAGGAGGAATTAAGCAAGCAAATAGAGTCACTGAAGGAAGGCCAGGAGTCACTGAAAGCGGACTTAAACAGTAAAATAGAAGAAGCCAGTCGATCCACCAACCAAAAAATAGAAGAAGGCCAGAGGGAGAGCCAGAAAAATATGGAGTTATTAAAAGAAGAATTTAATAACCAGATAAATGAGACAAACAGGAGGATGGAAGATGGGCAGAAGAAAACCGAAGAATTATTAGAAAAGAAAATGGCCATAATGAAAGAAGACTTATCGGCAGAGTTGGGAGTAAAAATTGATCAGACCAACCAGAAGATTGATGAAATTAATGCTAAATTTAATCGAGATGTCGAAACCATACAAACTGACCACGAAAGAATATGGGAACAAATAAATGTTAACAGTGACAAGATGGAAGAAACTGCTAAGGATACGGTAGAAATGATTGAAAGAAGATTGGGAGAAAATGTTGAGGAAATCGAAAAACAAATGGCCATATTAACAACAGAAATTAATGTCGAGATGTCTGAAGTACGAAAGGAGGGAGAGAACACCAGCCTGAAACTAGTACAGACAGAAATAGACATCAACCGGCGTATTAGTGACGTGGAGAAAACCCACGGTACACAACTAGGGGTGTTAGCGCAAGAGCAAACCAAAATGAAGGCAGTACAATCGACGTTAAATGAAAAGTGCGAAGAAGTCTCTGGGAAGGTAGACGCTATTAAGCAGCAAGTGCATGATGACAAAACCCAATTAACAGAACGTCAACGGAGAGAGTTGGATGACCTCCGAGACGAGATGCATCGTCTGCAAACAATCCCAAACTTCCTATCCGGACTAAGTCACCTAGAAGGCAGGGACCAGATTGAATTCCGAACCTATTCTAAAAATCCATTAGAATTCTTAGAGAGGATAGAAGAGATAATACACAGAAACCGAGAAAGCAGATGGTCTATCATTAAGGGGATGTTGGATGAATCTTTTAAAAATACATTCGACAACTGGTGGACAGCAACCCGTCACGAAGTGGGGAGCTATGACACTTTTAAAACGGCATTTAAACAAAAGTACTGGTCGGAAGCCACCCAAAACATCATCAGAGACGACATTACAAATGGAAAATTCGATGTGAATGGAAGGCAGTCGATGACAACCTATTTCTTAGGCAAAATTTGCCTGGCTAGAAATTTGGAGCCTGCAATTCCAGAAGAATGCCTGGTTACAAAACTGGCGTACCATTTTAATCAAGGTATTTCGCAAGGAAGGTTGAACTCACAAATAAAAACAATTCAAGGGATGTGCGACTTGCTAGAAAGCCACGAAAGAGAAAGGTATTATCAACGAAACCGACAAGTACCTAGCCAAGCATATGATCGGGGAGGGCCTGGAAATAATAACCCCAACATTCACAATGACAGGAATAGCCCAGGAAGAAATTTTAACAACCCACCAAGATTCCAAAATCAACCAATACCACGCCAAGACGGAGGTGGCAACAACGTGAATAGAGGAAATTATAATAACCATCGTCCAGGTGGATACCAGAGAGACACGCATTACCAAAGAGGTAATAATTACTACAGGCCATATCAAAACCAATCTCCCAATCATCAACCACGTCAAGGCAACGGTAATCAAAATAACAATCATTTTCGTAGGGTACACTACACCCATGCCAGCCGAGGTGGGAATCGTAGAAACTATTACCAAGGACGGAGGAGTTTCCCAAACCAACACAGTCACTCCAGTAATAGTGATAGAGAAGAACGAGAGTCCGGCTATCGATCCAATGGAAGCGACAGCAGTGGAGGCCCTAGAACAGTCACGCAGACTACAGAAGTTTATCACAACGGACATGGGCCTGGAAACCAGGAACCCATAGCTTCAACGTCACAAGACAGGCACGAAAACGGTGACCTGCCTTTAAACACCAACCGGCAGTGAAAAGACCAACAACACCCTCACTGAACCGGACTATTGGGTCTGATGTTCTGGCGAAACATTCGAATCATCGCAAAATATACAACAACAATTACCTCAAGAACATAAGAAAGGATTTAATGGAAGAGAAAGAAAGTGTTATCGGAGATGCGAGCAACAGTGAAATTGCGTATATATCTGTGAAAGTCAACAACACTAATGCCACAGCAATGATAGATACCGGGGCCAACGTATCATTAATTGACAAAATGGAATTGGACAGGATCCAATCAGAAAATAAAGCTACCATACCAACCCTACCAATTAACAACATAATACTCATCGGAGCCACCGGACGTCAGAATAAGACTATTCGACAACAGGTGCAGCTGGACGTATCAAGCAATGGGAAAACAATACCGATGGTATTCCTTGTAGCCAGTGGGCTACCATTCACTCTACTCATTGGTTGTGACATATTACGAAAATACACAGCCATAATTAATATGGATGCAAATACCGTAGTAATGAAGACAGAAGAAGTTGAGTGGACCGCCAATTTACCAGAATGTAGGAAGGCACCCTCGGAACATGTAATATATTACATCAGGGAAGGCCGTGAACATCAGGAAGGCGCCCTCAACCAAGAGCTTCACAACAGTCCAGAGGAAGCATTATGGTTGGAAAAAATTAATGACATCAGGGAATTTAAAACCAACCAGAATAGCCATGAGTTGACTTGGGAACAACGGGACCAGCTAATAAATATATACTATCAATATCGTCACGTATTTTCTGATACGCCTGGGAAAATAAAGAATTTCCAATGTGAATTAAAATTCAAGGACCAGACAGAATTCAAGCGAAAATCTTACCCTATCGCCTTTTCACTCAAAGAAGCTGTAAGAGAGGAAATCCAAAGATTAATAGAAAATGATATAATTGAAGTAAGCAATTCCCCATACACCAATCCTATTGTCGCTGTACCCAAGAAAAACGGTGCAGTAAGAATTTGTTTGGATGCCCGTGAACTCAACAAGACCATAATCAATGACAGGACATCGCCTGGAGAAATCGATGAAATACTAAAGAAATTTTATGGCACTAAATTTTACAGTATATGGGATACGGTCTGCGGATATTGGCAGGTCGAACTGCATCCGAATAGCAGAAAGTTCACAGCTTTTATTTTTGAAGGCCGCAATTACCATTTTAAGAGATTACCATTCGGCTTAGTGAACTCAGTGGCCGTCTTTGTCAAATGTATGGACGAGATACTGGGCCACAGCACATTACAATTTACGACAGTCTATGTCGACGACCTCTTAATCGCATCTAACAATTGGGAAGAGCACTGTAACCGGGTGGCACAAGTATTACAAAAATTGGAAGACAACCATATTACACTAAAATTAGACAAATCACAATTGATCGCAAAGGAAGTGCAATTTTTGGGGTTTAACTTGTCAGAATATGGAATTACACCATCCCAGGAAAAGATGGAGGCAATCCAGCGTTTCCCCGTCCCAAAGAATAGAAAGCAATTACAATCGTTCCTCGGAATCTGTAATTATTATCGGAAATTCCAAAATAATTATTCTGAACTGACAGCTCGATTTTCGGCACAACTATCATCGAAGGAAAAATGGAAGTGGGGATCAGATCAAGACTCTACATTCGAATTAATTAAAGAAAAGTTTCTCGAAACTGTTATGCTGCATCACCCTAATTTTGAGAAGCAGTTTTTCATGAACTGTGACGCTAGCGACCTAAGCCTTGGTTCTGTATTATACCAAGAAGACCAAGAAGGGCATCATCAAGTGATCAGTTTCGCAAGCCGAACTTTGAACAAATGCGAACGTAACTACCATACAACGGAAAAGGAATTATTGAGTATAGTGTTTGCTTGCGAAAAATTTTGGACTTTCATTTTGGGATATACAGTAACAGTGAGGGCAGACCACAAATCTATTTCATTTCTTAAGAATTGCAAGTTAAAGCACGGTAGATTAACGAGATGGACTCTTACACTCCGAGAATACAACATACAGTGGGAGTACATACCAGGGAAGAGCAACATAGCTGCAGACGTGTTGTCCCGAATAAACATCAACGCCCAAACATTTGAAGGAGAGAGGGAAACCATTGCGAAAGTCTACCACCTACTGAAAAGTACATCTGAACTCACTAACATATTATCGGATTTAACCATTCATCAAAAACAAGATCCCAAAGTATCATTGATTATTCAAAAACTAGCAAACAATGATGAGAACATAAAACATTTCTACTGTACTCATAATCAATTATTATTCACCAAACATAATAAAGATGGTGAAAAATGGAAGGTAGTTATACCAAAAGCCCTAGAAAAAGAATTGACCATCGACTACCACATACGCTATGGTCACATGGGCGCAGTAAAGGTCGTAAAGGCATTGCAGGAACATGTGCATTTCAAGGACATCAAAATAGAAAAGTTAGAAAGTATGTCCAGAATTGTCATATTTGCCAATTAGTAAAATGCAGCAATGAGAAACGAGAAGGAGTGATGATACCAATTACATCGACGGCAAAGTTAGAAAAAATTTTCTTGGACATTTGTGGACCATTTCCACGGAGTGGTGGAAGACACCAATATAAGTATATAATCATCATATTTGACCACTACACCAAATATACTAAGCTGTACCCACTTAATCGAGCTACGACAAATAAAATACTGGAGATAGTAATAAACAAGTATATACCCGAAGTGGGTAAACCAGTGTCGATAATTACAGACCATGGAACGCAATTCCGAGGACGAAAGTGGCGGGAAACATTAATCCATCTGGGAATAAAAACATACAAAACATCGGTGTATCACCCCAACAGCAACCCTGCTGAGAGAGTGTTGAGAGAAGTAGGAAGGATTTTAAGAACCTACTGTCACAGCCAGCAGAGGAAATGGGAGGAGTATCTATCCCCGGCTGAAGACTTCCTAAACCTAGCCTATCATCAATCGACTGACGAAACACCCTACATGGCTACGTACGAGAAAAGACCACCCCGGGAGATCACAGAGATCATTAATTTTCCAATAAGTGCAGAGGTCAAATTTAACAGAACAAAATTCTATAATAATGCAGTTGAAAGAGCTCACAAACTGAGGCTCAAATACAAAAAGTTGCAACCCAAAGTTATCAAATATGAAGTGGGAGACCGAGTGCTTATCAAAAATAGAGAACTCCCAAGTACTATCGAGGGCATTGCAAAGAAACTGCTACTGCTATATACCGGACCATATACTGTGACTAAGAACAATTTAAACAACACTTATGAATTGCAGGACCCTATTACCAAAAAGACAAAGGGTACTTATAACCAAACTTCAATGGAAAAATATATTGACAATTAAAATATGGGACTAAAAGTGAAAAGATAGCGATAAGAATTATTTTATTATGGATATTATGTAAAGGATGAAAATATTTGTTATGAAAAATGAAAGTATACTTATGAATATAACTGTTGACTATATCAAGATGAAAAATGAAAAGTGGCCATGAATATTATTGTTATTAAAAAGGTGGAAAATGAAAGTATGATTATAAAAATAGATGTTGACTAAAGAAAAAAAGGATGTATTATTGTCATGAAGATTATTATGTGTTTATATTAAATGAGAAGTAACTGTATAACTATGTAATGAACATTGAATTACGAAATGAAGAAAGAAAATGACCATGAGCCAAAACAAAATATCAGTAACCAGACCCAATAGGATCCAACAGTGAGGGGAACCAACAAAATAAGGACCAATAAACTCCAACAGCGAGGGAAACAAATGAAGAGAGTGACTACAATGAAAATATTGTTTATTACATGTATCGGCTCCATGTTCTCTTTGAATCCGGTGTAATTATGGTTTTCGTTTATTAAGTGGAGTGCGTAATTTGATGAGGTGGTTTGGGGTTTCTTTTTTGGTAGGTGTTCTTTAAATCTCTCGATAAATTTCCTCCCCGTTTGTCCGATATAGAACTTATCGCACTCACTGCACTGGATTCTATATACTCCTGAACATTCCTCCAAAGTTATTGGTTTTCGTGGCTTAAGTATATTTTTTAGATTATTTATGGTCTTGAATGAAACATTTATATATAATTTTTTAAATTCATTTTTTATTATGTTGGGGAGTATGTTCGTATATAAAAAGGTCATTTCCTGAATGCTTTAGAAGAGTTTGAAATATACAAGGCATCCAAAATAAATAAAGAGCAGTTACTCAACGATCAGCTATCATTTAAATCCAATAAATTATATGATACCGCGTTGATGATAAGCAATGAAGCACGAACACGGGCTAGTTGACGATCGTAGGTCGACCGGTGCACTGAGTCGCTTTTAACGTGTTCATGTGTTTTTGTTATATGTTAATTTATTCAGTGATTTTTGTGCGTGTGTTTTTATGTATAAACATTTTATTCATTTCGACGACCCCTATGTATTAAGGGAATAATAAAACTTTTTGCTGTACCTGAAGATGGGGATTTAGTCCCTGAAACATGTTGTATGTAAAAAACTGAGATCGCATAGTGGATTATACAAGGTAAAAAATTCTTAAGTTAATCATAATAGCGATCTGGAGACTGGAAAAAGAAAACGTAACCTGATATTATTGCAAACTGAAAAACTAAAAACTCAATATTAAAGGACAAACAATATTTAAATAAATTTTTAAAACACCTTTAGTGGTAATAAATAAAATATCATGAACTTCAGACAATTTAACTTCAAATTTAAACTAAACAGCTTGCATTATTCAACAACTAACTGGTGACTGACTGTTTTGCCAACACTCGTTTACTCACGAAATGCTTCTTGTCCATTATATGAGGCCATCCATAAATAAACAAAAACTTCAGTAGACTATATTTCCGTAAGGCCTGTCTAAACCAACCAATGTACGGATGCATGAAGAATCGATTTCCAACAAAAAGTCAAATTCTCAAAAAAATGGACATTCATAAACAAGCGATTCATATTTTTAATTCTGAACAAAGATACTTATTTTTACATTTAAATGTCATTTTCTATAGTTGCAATAATATAATGACACTCACACGCAAACACACACACACACACACACACACACACACACACACACACACACACACACACACACACACACATAGTTTTTACTTATCCCGTAACTAAAATTTTTATCTAAACAAAACAACAAAAACTTAGATAATTTGAAACGAAATTAAACCTAATTATCATTTACGAGTTTTGGTGAGTACTTCTTTGTGGCCACCATAAATTAGGAAAATGTTTTTACCACTTGAATATTAAGTGTACAACTTGTACGAACTTTGTTAGTGTTATCACAGGTAAATTAAATGTAAAGGAATGGGCTGATTAACAGAAAGAGGTATAGACAACAGCAGTCATAAAACTTAGAAACTCAGTACTGAAAGGGAGTAGAAGCTGAAAATGTTTTCTGTTTGGAAGCACAAAGTCTTCCATTTTCTTCGCTCGACTTGAGAAGAGAATAAATTCGAGCACACGGTCGATTGCCTAAGTGCTGGACCGGAATTGGCTCCCACCCCAACCCTTAGACTACCTTATTGCTTCAACGAAAACAACACTTGAAGTAGAGCGTCGGTAGGCTTTGTTTAGGAGTGATCCTACATTATTTACTGTAGTAATGTTACAATTTAGGGAATTTGAAAGTGCGTGTTTCCATGAAAACATTTCCCTACATTACAACAAAAAATAAGTTTTTATATGTCAAATAAAATACTATATTGAATGATTTTTTCAATTTATATATTACATAAGTTTTTCTTTGAAACAAGTAATGACATAATGCTTTACTTCGTAAATTTTACATCACTTGAAACATTTAGAAGTATATCTTAATAACACAGAAAAGAAATCGGTATGGAGAAATATACATGACTTCCATGTCTTAAATTTATATTTAAAATCATTTAAATATTAATTAGATAAGTGGATGCTTGAGTTCTGAAGAAATTACGTATCAGCTAAAATGGTACCACCATGTCAGGTGGATTAAGACTGTCCTCAATCTTCGTGAGGAAGGACTGTACTTTTGGATAAAATGTCTGTAGGTCGAACGAAGAGTTAGCTAAAGGTAGCTGCGATCTGATTCCTGTAATGAAATTAAACTATCGCTACGAGGGGCCGAGGGATGTCTATAGTGTTATCAAAGTTTTTCCTGTCAATACTATAGTAGTCATTTTTCTTTTTTAAAATCGAGTCTTGATTTCTTTCTTTCCATTTGTCTTCTCATTTCCTGAACGACTATTCTGTTCACCCGTATAATTATAAATTTCTAAGTACAACATTTCTTCTTTAATAAGTTTGTGTCTCCTGTTTAACACCCACCATTCTGGTCCATGCCACAACGCTATATTCCACACAGGCTTGTAAATAACTAGCCATCAGGGAGGTCAAAATGTTTTTAAGGACGGGCAAACAATTTTCCAAAGGAGAAATATATTTATATATTTTTAATACACACACACATGAACATATTAGTTTATAATTCTCATATCATAATAGAAATAAGTACACAGATTGTATTAATTGCTTTAATACAACAACACTCCCCAGCGATCCACAGGAAGCAAATCGATGTCCATCTTTTCGGCTTGCACGCGTTGTGTTGGTGTGGGTTTCGGCACTTTCCATTTAAAAAGCGTGCAAACATAAGAAAATAAACATGAGTGAGGCCAGAAATAACGCGAATTTTGTATGTGTGTGTGTGTGTGTGTGTGTGTGTGTGTGTGTGTGTCTCCTGCCGGTTTTTTTATTGAGGTAATCACAATTATAAAGCTTTGGAAAAGTAAACATTAGATAATTGAGATATGCTTGCCTTCCAGGAACGGTATATTTTCACTCATACGTGATTTAAATTAAAGTGAAAAATATAGAATTTTGTTAAAGTGAAATGAAACGTTTCCATAGAAACTAGTTCTTTGTTGTCAATAACGTAATACACATATAAAACTTATAAAAATTTACATCCTCCATCATCAACTACCCTTTTCATTTATAGATATTTCATCTACCTTTCTACAGTGGATTATTATGACCTTCTTTTCAGGATACTTTTTTATCAAAATTAAGCACGTTACTCTTGTTAAAACGTAAAACGTTGCTGGTAAACCCCTTTCCCTTAACCGATCTTCACCAAAAACAATAGGCCTTGAGTCCTCTACAATTCAGGGCTGTATGCAAAAAATTATTTGATTCTCTATGAATTTGCGGCTGTTATCGTTGTCCATAGAAAAAATTCTACACACAGAGAGAACACACAGAGACTTTTCTAAAAATGACTTTTTTCATGTTTTGATGGTAGTATAATCAGAATCTGCTGTTATCTCGAACACGATTTTTTTCGCCATGACCATACGTTCATTTCCTTATGGAAGATGGAAGTAATTAATTATTTGGAGTTATGTTTTTAAATATTTTAAATTAGTTATGAATATGTATTATTTAATTGTTGAATCAGTAATAAACTTGGTAAGTATCTGCCACATTCTACCTTGAGAGGTGCTATGTTGGGCATGGTGGAACAAGGCCTAACGGCCCCGTTGATTTTAATAGTATTGATATAATATTTCGATTTATAGTTGAATATTTTCTACGAGAGTATTAATAATGCTTCAATAACATTTAATAATAAATAATGGCTTTATTTTTACCGAATAATCCGTCTAGGTGTCATGCAGTGTAGCTGCCTTATTTGAGCCGATCGGCGAATCTAATGTGGCAAAGACTACGAATCATCCAACTATTATTTCAGCAATACGTGGTCCCAGGTAGGCTAATAGCATCTACCATCTGAAATGATCTGCGGGTTGAAAGATGCACTTCGACTGTATGGCGGGTCTCAGATTCCAATACAGACACTTCTGTATTCGAAGCCAGTCATACCCATTGGTGTAGTACGCTCCACACTATATTTATGTTAAATTCATACTTCTTTTAGAATTTAATCTGTAATATATATATCGCTTTACTGTTTCTTGCAAATAAATTGTTCTATACACGTGTGTGTGTGGGTAATTTACATATAATCAAGTAATTAATCATATTCTCAAGTAGACTTTCTGCGGCCGGTGTCCATTATCTTTTTGAAGTCTTCTTCCGTTATAGACTGCGTCAAAAATGTCTTGTATGACAACGTTTCAAAGACAAAATACCGTTCAACACTGAAGGTATCTTAAAAATTCCATGCAATTAAGAAAAGGTTTACACTAGCGAGACGGGTCGCGAGATTTCTACAAGAGTCCAAGAACATGTCAGACATACGAGGAACTTATCAGTTGAAAAGTCGGAAATTGCTTAGAATTCATTCTCAACAACTCACATGGTAAACTTAAAGATGCATCTGTAATAAGGTCGTGTAATAGGTATTGTGACGTACTGGTTCTAGGAGCAATAGAAATTAATAAACACAAGAATACCAGCAACAGAGAAACAGCCACGCTTAGCACGACTTCGTACCCTTTACTTTCTGGTTTGACTGTACGTGGTTTGACTGACCTCACAAATAATGCATACACCGCAACACATTCAGGGCAGGGATCACTTACCGGACCGCCACTTGTACACAATATAACTGAGTTCGCTTGCCAGCTTTTCGTCATTTTGTCCTGAGGATACGTACTGTAATATAAGTGAAACTCCGTCTATATCGGAAGTAAACTTCGATAACGTAATTAATTAATTGTTTTGTGAACATCTATTTCAAGAAAAATGCCTAACCATATGCATTCTTCCAAATATTATTAAAATACTTATAAAAATCTCTTACTTATATCCATCGTGTATTAGTTTATATTTAGCCTGATGACGCCTGTCGGTTACTTAGGGTGCGAAACATTGCTACTCAAAACACTTCTGTCACGGCAAAAGTGTGTCATTTAGGTTGTAGTGTCTGTAATCAATCACAGGTATTTTGTATAGAAGTTACTAGCACTTATGTGCTCACACGCACGCATCAGCTGGCACGCGCAGTCACATATGTTCTAGCACTTTCTAACGTTTCTAACGTACATAAATATTCTCTCACTTGCATAGACATTATTCTCACATTATGTCTATTACCAATGTAGAAAGCAAAACTTTAGTCTATTAGGGTTACTCTAAATAAACTACAGAAGGTAAATATCTGTGAGATAATAGGGTATCTCAGAATTAGATTTAATAAGTAAAATTTATTGACGTCGGTGAGATATTGTAGGTTGTGAAATGTACACTCCTTTAGAAACGAGAAGTGTGTAAAAGAGTAAAGTGCAAACAAGAAAAAATCAAATGAAGAAAGTAAGATTAACATCTATGTAAAATAACAAAAAACGAAAGTTGGAAAGTATATCAATTAATGTTTTCATGTTATTATTATAAATTGAACGATTAAAATACAATTTTTTGCATATGTATTTTGACTAAGAAATTTTTATATTAGTTATTTATTTTTGTTTGTTACATTTTTTAATTTCCTAACGCGCGTTTTGCTCAAAGATTCCTGTTAAGCGTCCTCAGAGTTATATATTACAATAACAATTGTATTAGTATATTCAAATGTTTAATTTTTTTTTTATTATACTTTAAATTAGATACGTAAGGCTACATTAGTTTGCCTATGTGCCTTACATTTAATGCCTAATATTAACTATTTAATATCAGTGTTGATAATATGATAACGTTATATGTCATCCTTTATGTCTGAATGAAATCAGACAATGCGAAAAGTTCGTAGTTTTCATTGAGGGCATACTATTTTATGAACGTTACAATTTCTTATGTTCAAACATAAGCTATTTTACAACGGTAGTATTAAATGTACACACTCATGAAGATATTAATGATACGTTCATTAATTCTGTCAAATATCATTGAATTTTATGCTTTACAGTATAATGTAATGTTAGATAACCGTTATTTCTATTCTATATATTTTGAAATAGACAATTTTTTGTATATAAAATGTGTTAATATCTTAACCAGTAAACTTAATCTATGCAAATTATCAAGCAACTCACTTTTTTAATAAATTTGGAAGAATATAATCCAATACGTTAAGAATTTAACATATGGACACACTCTGGGGCAAGTAAAACACTTTATCTGTTTAATAATGCATATTATCCTCTCGAAAAGTTATGAAAGTGAAAGGTACCCTTAGAGATCTGAATCCTAATGAGGTATGATAGACGAATAATGAGGTACTAATGTCCTAATGAGGTATTTGGGAACCAATATAGCTATATAATTAAACGAGTTGAAAGTTATAAAAAATCCTAGTTTCTATAAATCTAGCTAACATTAGTGTTAAAAATTTAACACCACTAAAAAATTACAAAATATTACGTTTTTACCTCTACAGATCGGAAGTCGTCTTCAGATAGATAAAAATCAAGTACGGAAACCTTTAGTTCACACCAGAATTAAATATAAAATGAAACGAGTCAAATATTCCAGCTGCGCTTTCTAAGAAGAATCAAGAGTTGCACAAAGTTACATATGTGAAGTGACAGAACACGCATTTACGGCATCTGAAGGAAACTAAACATCTACAACCTAAACCGACGATAGGTTGCAAGTAAAAACGGCTAAGACACGTCAAAATAATAAACGAAAACATAATGCTTAGACAAATAATAATCTATTCACCAACGGGTATGAGATACACTGAAGATGATTAAAAAGACGGGAGGATATTTAATAGGTGTCCATGAAGGTAAAACAGACATTATACCGACTAGGGACTAAGGAAAAACAAACAGGTATTACTGAGTAATATATCTATATTCAACATTAATTAATAAGGACCACCAACTATGTCGTGCCCGTTGATAAATTTATTAGTACAAATATAACACTACTGAATCGGATCACTAATTTTTTATTGGTAAAATTGATAAACATTCATCTGATAGCCTAAACCAGTTTTCGCTCCGTTAGAGCTTTGTCAGAAACTGCCTTTAGGAGCGCTGTCTGTCTTGTTTTTGGTGACGGCGCCGTCGTTTGAAAGATCGATGTTGTATGTGTGTGGTGTAAAATGTGTAAACAGTATGTGTAGTAGTATATGTGATTTAAATTGTGTCTGTTCATTTAGGATCTTGTTTCTATGCGTTTTTGTGTGTCTGTATATTTCTATTTGTTCAACAGTTTCTAGTTTACGGCCTTTTGTCTTTACGTGTAGAATTTTCATGTTGTTTATGTTTGTGTATGTGTGGTCTGACTCATTGAGGTTGTTTATAAAGGTGAATTCGGTAGTGGACGTCCAAATCTTGTAATATATTCCTGTTCTGTGCTTCTGTTATCCGGTTTCCTTGTTTTTTTTAGTTTTATCAGGTCTGTTTTATATTACGTACAATCGATTTCGACGTCTTCCTCACTGCTTACTTCCTATAAGTTGGTTCATATGTGTTTTCTTGGTATATCTCTCATTTCCTGTTTTTCAGACTTTCCTGCTAATTGACACTTATATCTAGATCTCTTATTTTTCTAATTGTTTGATTTATCTTTTTCACTATGTGCTGCTCTCTGTAAATTATACAGCTTCCTTGATAATCTTTAGAATCTTTTCACATGACACATTAGTTTCTGTTTTTAAAGTGTCATTGTTTACTTCTCACTCCCATACAGCGCTGCTAATTTCATTAGACTCTTATAAACTCTTAATTTAACACTCCTCAACTGACTTTTAGTTGAGAAGAAATGGTGTAAAGCAGTAATAATACTGTGTGTCCACCGTTATTTCTAGCAATGTCTTTGCATGGCAGTTATATGAGTTGTGTATGTCATCAGGGAGCCAAAATATCCAATACTGGTATACTGTCTGTCATCTATTCATTAATTGTTAGATTTCTTTGCTTGCGTTTGACTCCGTTGAGGCAAGGTACTTTCTGTGTATTAGATTTTCTCTTTACTGACCGAGAGTCCCTTTTGTCCAATCGCATTCAACATAACAGAGAACAGATATATAAATCTTACAAGCATTATTTTCAGAATAACAAAAACACACTTCACTTTTGTTTCATTTATTACTTGGCATGTTACGTACGTCTAAGGCTCAGTTGCAAGGCGGCCACCTTTCATAGCGTGCACTTTTAGGTTGTGTTGTGGGCTCTGCTTAAGGTCGAGTAGATTCAATCCAATTCAAGGCTATTATCTGCTTAAGTTACAAGGGCCTTGGTAAGTAACAACCCAATATCAACACTTAAATATACGCTCCTCACAACTTAAATATACAGTATAGCTTCACACCATGCAGCTCTTTGCCGTAATTCGTAAAACGCAGGTTGGTTTCTACCTAGAGGGCAGTGGTGTGGTAAGCTGAGTCATGGCTATAGGACGAAACTGGCGCTTGAAGTAAAATTGTGATGGCGACGACGACGACGACGATGATGGTCAATAGAAACCATTATTCCTATATTAGTAAACTGTCAATTTTACAAACTGTGCAAGTTTTGTGTCATTACCATAGGTTGATGTTAACCATTGATGGGCACATCTTTTTCTCTTCTCCTCAACGTTCATTCCAAGCGCCGCGACTCATCATGTGAGGTGTCAGTGACGAGTCTGTGTTGTACCAGTACTGATACTTGCCTTCAGTGATCTTTATGATTATCGTAATGGCTGGTTTGTGTTGTTTACATTTGGCCGTATGATCCGCTGGGACACAAACATTTCCGCTTTGTTGCACAATATAAAATGTTGGTGTCAACAAGAGTCGAAACGTTTATTCATTTATAAAGTAAAGAACATAAATTTTCTATATTTGACAAAGTTATAAATGACAAAATTTTACAATAGTTACTGTAGAAGGTGAGTAGTTTCGTGGAAACAATAACTAAAAAGTCTCAATTGTTCGGTCATCTGCTGCGGAACTCTGCCTCGTGCACTTTGAACATTCTGCAGGGAGGAACTATATCAGTTTAACAGACACTCGAGCACCAGATCATTGGACGACCCTGTCAATGGATGCCCCTCAGATCATTGTGGTATTACAGATAGACACCCCTATCAATGGATTAAATAGAGGGCGTAACAGAGGCGACACACAAGAGAGCCACTGAAGAACATTTTGTTTCACATGAAACTTGGTTCAAATAAAACGAATGGGCGACTTCTGACAATGTACCCAGCAAACTGACTTGATGCATTCACAAAATCTTATACAATTTTATAAATGTCTAGAAAAGTTTAATTTGTGCAACGGATGAACGATAAAAAGTTAGTCCACTCATGACGAGCTGATCATGCAACAGTGGTAGTAATAAAATGTAATTATATCATTTATTTAAAAAAGCATTTGTTATATAAATCACTCGCATAACGTAATATCCATTGTTAGTATGCTCAACAAGACGTAGACAGCTCTTAAGAAGTGGGCGAATTCTACGCAAGAGTGAGGTAAACGACAGGACGTATTCCGTTCAACACCTACACATCGAGTTTAACAGCCACACTACATCGACTGTCATAATATGTTCTAACCCCATTCGTTTTTGATAGCCTGTGTTGTTTGTGTGTAATTATATTCCGTGTAATGTATATATACATATATATATATATATATATATATATATATATTATAACAGCACCAAATATTAACTATTTGGGGTTATATGTTGCCCGCATACTGAAAGCATATTTAAATAAATTGTACCAGTCAAAACTCCATTTGAATGTAGCGCATTGAAAATAATGCTTTGTAAAGCAACGCACACGTGGTCATTATGTAATCAGTTCGCTGTACAAGGAAGCGACCACACCCAAACTGTTAATTATTAATATCTCGGAAACTAATAAATAAAGGCGAAATCCAACATAGCCAAAATGTTTGCCGAAATATTAATAATGAAGTGTGCAAATTATACGCGATATAATTAACAAATGAAAGAGTTAATTAAATATAATTGAATGACTTCTGTAAAAATAGAGTTACAGTAATGAGATTTTAGTATGTTATAAAGATAATAATTTCTGACAGATTGTATATTTTAGATTTTACACAACTTGGTTTGCAACCAAGTTATTGCAAAATTAAATAAGCACAGGATATCCGGAGCGACAAATTGGTTCCGCTGATAGTAATATTAGAAATAATATAAATTCTCCGTCTGTGGGAACCTAACTTCATTCTCACGGACCAAGGGAATTCAAAATTTATGTAGTAGGGAGAGTGTGCCAGCCAATGAAATCACTTGACGCGAGCCCCGGCCAGCGAGGTGTTTTCACGCTGAAAGCTCACTCTTTTGCCAGTACTCACGAAGTTAAGACGTAGTCCTTCGATCGTCTAGTAACCAAAGTGGTGAAGATCAACAAGAAGACTCTACGTGGTCAACACACACGCAATTACGAACACACTAAGTACAGATCATCTGTATAGCTCGTAATTGTTGCGTAAAGGCGAGATACTCTTCAGTACATCAATCAAGCTTATTGTGCACTACCAGTTAGTCATAAGCACGCAAGAGATCCACCAGACTTCGAGACCAGACTTCAAGAATACAGCAGAGAGGCCGTCTAAATCATTGGTGAACAGCTGACGAGCAGAGCGACCACCCGAACGAAGCACACACACACACGCTGACGTACAACTTGCGAATCGACGAGGGACAGGAAGCAGTTCCAGCGGACAGTAGCAGACGTTAAAATATTCACAAACAGCAAGGAAGCAGAGTGTTGCCGAATTTTGAACTCCACGACCGAATCCAGCAGTTCTAAGCAGATTACTTTCTCTAACCAAGGACTCGAATCGACGAGGGACAAATCGGGACGACATCGTCTTCAGTAACAGGAAAGCAAAATCCACTTATTTATTTTTCAGATCAAATTTTCTATTTTTTAAATTAAAACATTGTAACTCAAATAATTCAGGTGCCAAACAAAAAGCAAAGACTCTAGTAATTAAAAAGTAAATTCGTTGTGATAATTTGTATAGCAGTTTAAGTCATTAGTAAGTTATAGTTAAGAAATAGAAGTAGTATAAAAGCGCTATACAAATCTTAACTGACAATCTAATTATTAGATCATACTGCAGTATATCAGAAGTCGAATAACTAGAAATGAAATAACGTGAACTAGACTGTCACATCAAATTCATTTTAATTAATTATTCTAATTAATTTCAGAGTTTTATATTTTGTTTCATGAACATTTAAATTCAATTTAATTAAAGAAATTTAATTAGATTAAATCAATTAATAAATTAAAATTTAAATTGCAATTAACTCGCCAAAGAACGAGTTCAGTTTCTTTCAACTATTGACCAATTGAAAAACGTTGATTCATTGCTTAGACTGTAAGAAATTCATAATATAATAACCATTCTATTCTTGTGTGTTGTTGGAGTAATAAACAACGTTTTATTACCCCATATAACAGTGTTTTATTGTTGTACGATAAAGCCTACCAGTCTCACAAAACTCTCCCCCTTTAAAGTAACCTATTTTGTGTGTTGTTGTAATAAATTTGAGATTACTAGCTTGCGAACTTCAAATCCAAAATCCACACGCCCTAGTCGGAAGAATCTGCAAGATCAGACAGCAGGTAGGTACTCAGACACAACACGACACAACAATAACGCATAGAAGTAGAGTTATAATATATATATATATATATATATATATATATATATTGCAACAGAACACAGGATGATAAGATATGCTGTTTATATCAGAGCACATGAATGACGAGCATTTTCTTGTTTAAATTTGTTTTGTGTAATATTTTGTCTTTTACTCATAAGCTTTGTATTTAAAAAATGATAAGCATGTAGGTTACACCAAACTCTTCAGAAAAAGATGTACTATATTGTCATGTATTTTTTGTATGAATTGGTGCGCGTGTGCGGGTGTGATAATCTGCGATCGCTATAGCGGCAGTGGTAGTTAACCGATTTACATGAAAATTTGACAAGGAATTATTTAAGTAAATAGCTTCGATTTGTGTATAATCTGAGGTATGTAGCTATTTTAAAAATATGAATTTTTAATTAAAGAATAACTCAAGTGTGACTCTTATCAATTATAGGGTAATAAAAATTGTAGATAATTTCCATGCAGGACTATGCTAAATTATACAAAGTTTTTCATGAAATTTGTGTATCTGGTCGTTCCATCAATCATGTGATTTGGGCTTGGCCTATCAAAATACACCAAATTCAGTGAGATTCATACGTTGCAGAGCTAGGATGGACACTGTCTGTCGACGCTGCTAGGGGAAGTTGTGCCCGGGTAAGAGAGTTGTTCTCTTACAAACGTAGAAATATCTTATGTAAAATAAACCACAAAGTGGTTTTGTTCCTGAAGCTGGTGCAGTTGAGGAAAAGCACACAAGTAAGGTTAATTCTGACAGAAGATCAGAACTGTCTGAGTGTTTTCAACCACATATGAAATATAATGCAGGTGTTATTTATACAGTCAGAGATTCGCTGTACAGCACTGTGTGTTCGTCTTTTATAAATTCGTATGCAGACAAATCCGAAACATTAAAAAATTTTAAAGTGCACTTAGATACTGATCACTGTGAAAACTGGATGAAAATAATGTTTGAGATGATACCAGAGAAATTTCAATCAAACAATGAGTTCATATTGTACAAAGAAGATTATATTATGTGTAGCCTGGGTAATACAACTGGAATTACATATAATTAAAAATGAAATGAGTGAACTGACTATACATAAAAGATAATAAAATGACGTCAGACATGGACATCCTTATCAGTGTTCAGGAATGTTTGGTGATAGCAGCCATTTGCGGTTGTTTGTTTACAATTAGGGCTGTCAAAGTGACAGTTGGGGAAATGTTGTTTGATAGAAGCTACACAGTTATTTTGATTTTTGAAGATATTATGTTATTATTTAGATGATTATGATTATTGGGAAGAAGTTATGTCAATTTAGGTTTAAAAAAAAAAAATTTGTATTCCATATAAAAAATTTTTTTACACTTAGAGGGGTTATTCCTGCAACAGAAAACAGGATGATAAGATATGCTGTTTATATCAGAGTACATGAATGACGAGCATTTGCTTGTTTAAATTTGTTTTGTGTAATATTTTGTCTTTTACTCATAAGTTTTGTATTTAAAAAATGATAAGCATGTAGGTTACACCAAACTCTTCAGAAAAAGATGTACTATATTGACATTTATTTTTTGTATGAATTGGTGCGCGTGTGCGGGTGTGATAATCTGCGATTGCTATAGCGGCAGTGGTAGTTAACCGATTTACATGAAAATTTGACAAGGAATTATTTAAGTAAATAGCTTCGATTTGTGTATACTCTGAGGTTTGTAACTATTTTAGAAATATGAGTTTTTAAGTAAAGAAAAACTCAAGTGTAACTCTTATCAATGATAGGGTAATAAAAATTGTAGATAATTTCCATGCAGGACTATGCTAAATTATACAAAAAATTTTCATAAAATTTGTGTATCTGGTCGTTTCATCAAACATGTGACTTGGGCTTGGCCTATCAAAATCACCAAATTCAGTGAGATTCATACGTTGCAGAGCTAGGATGGACACAGTCTGTCTGTCGACGTTGCTAGGGGAAGTTGTGCCCGGGTAAGAGAGTTGTTCTCTTACAAACGTAGAAATATCTTATGTAAAATAAACCATAAACCTTGAAATTCTTAACGAAGTTTTGCGGTAAGAACCGAGAGGGTAAATAATTAAATAAAATTTAAAATATAATACAGTGCTGTTTCCTGTAAGTTAAGATATCCGCTTGGGGAACTTAAAGACACTGCAAGATATCGTGGAAGGTGTACATTAAACGCACCGGATTAGTAAATACCCAGCAGTCAAACATAACTACGAGACTCTGTGAAATATCGCCGCTGGAGCCGCTTGCTGTAGAAGAGGACGACGAGACGAAGAGGACGCCAGGACGAAGAGGACACCAGGAAGGAGTGAAGCTGTAGAAGAGGACGACGAGACGAAGAGGACGCCAGGACGAAGAGGACACCAGGAAGGAGGGACAGGAAGAAGAGGACGCCAAGACGGGACCGACGAGACGGGAGGAGGACGTTGCAGCAAACAAGTAAAATGGATTTATATTATCGAACAATACAAACAATTAAATATATTATCAATACATGACAATTTAAAATACAGTATACATCTTTAAAAACAATATTTGTATATAATAAATAATTTTTCATCTCCTCCATAATAGACTTGTATGTGATTTTTACACACTCACAATACCCTTATTAGAATAATAAAGTTTGATCTGTTGCAATATATATATATATACATATATACATGTACATATACGCAAACATTATTCGCATAATGCATTCGATGTGCGTTGGAATTTAACTAAACTAGAAATAAATAATTAAAATTATTATTTAATGTATGTGTGTGTGATAGAGATAATGCATGTATGTATGTGTTTAATTTCTCAGACTTATTCTCGTTTAATGTAACTATTAAGAATAAATAATATTTTTTGTTGTTATACAACAATATATATTTTTTTGTAGAAAATTACAATGCTTCGACATTATTCTTAATAATTAATTAAATTTTAATTATAGTAACTAGATATTTGTATGAAACTACATATAAGGAAAAATGAATTTGTGGATATGAGATTTCTTTTATCTGTGGGAAGATACTATTTAAAAGACAGAAAGAGGGATGAAGATGTAAGTAGTGAACTGTGTGTCCAGAGTTTAAAAAAGTAATACCGTATACAGCAATGGTTAATGTGAAGGAGACACTGAAAAATTCTTTCGAAAAATTGTATCTAATGTACTGCAAAAAACATATTTTATACAAAAACTACAAGGCTTTATGATAGGCTAAATTTGGATATGACAAGCTTAGTAGTAGTACATCACAGAGCCTCATGCATTTAGTGTATATTACCAGTGGCCATTTTGGAAATTCGTTGTGTCACTAAACGCTTTTTTAAGAGTTAACTGCCTCCAATATAGAAATTAGCTGAATTTAAAGTTGATGGACTACTCTCAACCGAATACAACGGTAAGAGTAGGCTACTTAATTTAAAGTAGGTCGGACAATCACAACGGAAAAACCATGAGTTGGACGTCCCATTAAAGTGACTACGCCAGAAGGAACAGAAAAAACCACAAACTGGTTTTGCAGACGGTAGATTGAAAGTGGTTTAAATAGCAGAGGCTGTTAGTATATCAACTGAATATATGCGCAGTATCTTATAAGAACATCTATGTATAACAAAGCTGTGCGCTAAATGTGTGCCGCGTTTGATGAGACTCGACCGAAAACACGGTCAAAGGCTGTTTCACACGATATTTTGAGTCTCTACTCCCGTAATACAATCAAATTTATATGTCGATTTATAACCGTTGATCAGCTTTGGGCTTACCAAATCACTCCTGAGATCAAACAACAGTCAAAACAATTAACCGCAAACGGTGATACAACTCTAAAGATGGCAAAGACAATTCCTTCTGCTGGTAAGGTTATGACAACTGTTTTTGGGACGCACGTGGAGTAATCTTCATTGACCACTTTACAAAGAGGAAAACAATTAGTGGCGATCATGCAAAACTAATGCATTTTTTTAACGACGCAATCAAGAAAAAAAGCGAACAAGACAGTGTATTTAGTGCTGTTTCACCAAGACAATGCACAATCTCACACGGCAATTGTTCGGATGGCTAACATCAAAGAACTGAAGTTTGAATTGCTTCCCCGCCCACAATAATTTCCCGATTTATTCCAGATCGACTCACACGACATTTGCAACATCAAAAAATGGCTGAGAATGGAAAGATTTACTGACGGCAATCAAGTCAGCTATACTATAAATGGCTTCTTTGAGTACCTTGACGAATTGGCATATCACTAGAGAATGACAGCTTTAGAACATTGTTTGAAAAAATTTGTAGAGCTAAATAAAGATAACGTTGAAAAACAAATACGTATGAATCCAAAAACGTGTTGTTTTCTTTTTCAGGCTCAGGACATTTTACCCTACCCTCGTATTAAACACACACACACACACACACACACACACACACACACACACACACACACACACACACACACACACACACACACACACACACACATATTACACCGTAAGTAATTGTACGTTACATGCAGTGTACAGTAACAATAACTGGACGCCAGTAATCCTTAAGGCAAGGCTTGTTTTGTAGCTGTAGCTTCCTGCCCCATGCTGTCCTCAACGTGACAACATCCGCTTCACTGAAGACACTTCCCCAGTACAACAATCTGGACTTCCACCACAACCTGTTCCCCAAAACGTTGACCCAATAACCCTTTTGCACAAGGAGCGATTCCAGGTTACATGTCCTGTAAATCTTGCTGTGCTGATAATTATGGCCTTTAGCAAAACCCTTTTTCCTTAAGTCCATTAAATGTATACTACATGCTATTCCACTTTGAGCGTACAAATTGGAAATACCTTTATCGTGTTCTAATGTAGTTTTATTGTAACTTGAACATCCAATTCAGGAATATATTTTGGACTACACTTTATTTTTGCTGAAAGATAAAATAAATCCTTATACTGTTTCATTAAAGACTATTTCGACTTGATTACATTTGTTCGGTTGATTATATTGGGATACTGTTATACTGTCATGTATATAATAGTCCAATTTTTCTATCTTCTTTCCTAAAACTTTCTACGAAACAAATCCATTATGGGCAATAGTGTACCAGTTAACTACGTGTAGAATTCTAACACACGGAATCAATTTATTCGTCATATGATTGTGTTCTTGAAACCAAGAAACATCTCTAATTGCACACAGCCACTATTTTTCTCTTTCCTATAATCATTTTCTTCCCAGCACACCACTCTCTGATATCTGCTCATTACCTTTTCCCTACTCTCAACTCTATTCTGTCTCCTTATTTCTTATATATATCTTAACTACAATACGTATTGTCAACCAATTACTTCTACTCTGCACTATACTGTTTGATATTTTATAAGGATCTAACACACATTCCAGCATGGCATACGCAATTTCCCTTATTTCCTTTCATATAATGCATTGGATGTCATGTGTTCCAGATTAGCATTCTTCACAATAGGTTCATGTGTCAATTTGAACTTTGCTTTGCCAATTCTCCTTAAATCCTCCTAAGCATAGTCCCCCGAATGTCCATTAGTAGTTGTGCGTAGTTGGATCTACAGTCTTGCTACTGGCGATTAAAGATTGACATATGTTCTTCGTACATTATTCTAAACCATACATCGCCATCTTGTACAATGTGTCTGTCTTAGCCTATACCAATGTGTACCACAGTGCACAAGTTTGAGCTTTTCATTGCCTGCTTTACCTTATCCGTAATATTGGCTTTACATTCCGTAATATTTATTGGATGTTGCTTTATACATTAATTCCTGTATGCCACAATAATAACAATAATTGTATTGTTGTGTGTTGGACACACTTTATTTGTATGATGGATAAGTGTGAGTTTGTTGATTTGTAAAAGTTGTTTGGGTCTAAGTAAATTTGTAATAATTTTATTATTGTAAGATATTCTGTTTCAACTGTACAACATAACGATTCGTGAGACCGTCGTAAGAAAATTATATTCTCACGCCTACAAGATACGCAATAAAGCTAGTACAGTTCATTCATAACCTGTTCACAGTTTTGTAATGAATTTATGTTAAAAATTTAACTAGTAATTAATAGTTGTTTGTGGCAAAAGCAAATTATGGGAAACATTTATTATATTCATCTATCTCGTAGGTCTGGTAACGGTATTTACAAGGGCAGCTAAGTACACAATTCCAAACAGTATAGACGTCCGTACGCTTTTAAGAGGACATGTAGTAAGCCGGTATATAGGACAGTCTCGTAACGTATGCGGACATATATTCTGAATGAACGTAGTTTGCTTAAATTATTGTATTTCAGTACCCATTTTTTACAACCATACACGAAAATAGAGACAAAATAAAACATTCAAGTTAATCTCGTGTACTTTTATGCTTTCACTTCCGTGTATTTACATGTCTACTGTCTTATAAATGACAGTAAAATTAAATTTTAATTAGTAACAGTGTTCACTGTTCAACCTAATATAAACATTGTTTCAAAGCGTATTTTAGAGTAGGCAACGTAAATACCCTAGCGAATACCATGACACTAGCTTTACTAATCAGTGGGGAGCAATTTGACTACAAATGACAGTGAAACGTCAGTCCCTACGTATCCATTAGATTTATATGGAATGAATATACACAATACGTGTTCACATGTTTGAAATTAATTATGTCTTATGATTAAATGTCTGACGTGTAAAGATTATTAATCTTAAGAATTAGAGTTAAAAATTGACAGGCATTGCCCAAATGCAATGCACAGAGAAGGGAATTGAAAATGCTTCAATAAATCTAAAAAATATATGTATTTATTTTTTTCTTCATTTATCAATGTACAGATTATAAGTTAAATGTAGTCGCATTCATAAGCGAAGTTTTATATGTGTACTACGTTATTGACAACAAAGAAGTAGTTTCTATGGAAACTCACAGGTTTCCATTTTCGATCACGCAACAGCGATCACTCCCAAATGTGCGTCACGTCCTTCTAAATATTTTTAATATTAAAAGGATATTCACAATTACTAAAGATAATAAAAAAAATAACACTTACAATTATATGAAAATAAAATTAAGATTTACGATATTAATTTAGGAGACACTCTTCGCTACTTATCCATATGTACCGAGTACTTTTCCTTGTAGATCAATTTGTGACAGCTCACGTCGAATCTATAAAACGAATAGTAAATTAATTTATGGTGGAAGTTGGTCTCGCCAAACTATCTTCCATGTAAGCCGTTTGGTTCTGAAACATAGAGTCTTGCAAGAAGCTATCTCTTCTTAAATTTGTTGTAATACAGCATTCGTTTTCTTGCTGCTCTTTAGCAAAATCCATTCACGTTTATCACTATTTGGAATAATTGTTTCAAAAATAATATTTTTAATTCAAAAAACTGTCTTTACGTTTTAAATTTGATTACATTTCTCATAAGTACATTCTGAATGCGGGTTTTAAACTGAAATATTTTACATTTTAAGGAACTTTTAAATTTCAATTTCTGCTCTCAAAATGTGACGATTTTATTAATAATAATAAAAAAAAATAAAACAAATAAGAAAGAGAGAGTTATTTTTAAGTTAAAATCGCACATCTAAACAAAGTTTGAGTCCCTAAGGTAACACAGAAATAATAATAAATAAAGAGCTCAAAACCAAGAGGAATGCGAGTATAAAGGAAACACCCTTTAATTATTAACCATGCTTTGACATGCGGAAACCGGCATCAACACGCAGAATAACCCGTAAATAAAACTAATAAAAGTAGGAAATTACAACTCGATATAAAAAACATAAAGCTATACAATAATTAATTACGAAGTAAAAGATACCGTAGTATAATTAAATATGTCAAAGATTAAACCGGTGGATATTAATCGGAATGTGGAACTACTTTTTTGGTGAAGCGTAAACAACGCTAAGTTACTTTACCTGCCCCAATAAACAAACCCCATTTGTAATGGAGCGCTCACGCCGTAAGCTGCGCACAGCGGTAATGTGCACCGATGACAATATTTTGGTTTTTCCAAGTGAATAATCTCAGTTAAAATATATATGTATACACTCTGTACACTCTTAACCGAAATGTATCTTTAAATAGTTGGATCGCGACGCAGAGATAAATATGTTGAAATCTAGTAAAAGAATAACTAAATTGTGCGCCGATGACATCTCTACCAAAACTTAAACAAGAAAATTATGTAATTAATGCAGTACTAGGACCCTAAGGTGAAATTCAACTAATAAATAATCATGTAACGTGAATACCAGTGAAACAAACTTTTGCATTAATTATTCTAACAACGAGATATTACTACCAGTCATTTAAGAGGAGAGTACCAGACCCAGAATGATCTAACACACTTCAGGAACTTCACCGTCACCGGATACTAAGATAACGACAGACCTTCAGAAAACACACCCAGCACCGAGGAGCCGAATCTGCATCAACTACAGGTGATACCACAGGTGACATTGAGGCTTGTCTTCCGTGGTTATGAGATACTAAAATTATAACTAACAAAAGACAATTTAACTAACACTTTAAGACTTTTAAGAACAGACATTATATGAAAGATGTTATCTGTAATCAGATAAAACGATTTGTAGTAAAAGAGTAAAAGTTTAAACTGTAAAGCATTATTGTTTTAAAAGATAAATAAAGTCCATTCTTCTAATGGCACAATTTCAAGATAGTATATGGGTAGGTGACCATTATTAAAATACAATATTCAATCCCGGATCCGTGGAAAAGTTAAACCGATGTACATCTTTATTTTGAGGGCCCTTCTGAAAGAATAAAATATATTATCATCTTGTAAACTGTAAACTGTTGAACCATATATGTTAAGAACTTTAAGTAGAACAATTAATGTTATTATGTAATAAAGAGATGTCATGGTACAAAACAACCAAACTGAGTGAATAAATCTGCAGAAACCCCTGTCAATTTTCCTCAATTTTAGGGACCCGATATTATATATATACTACTAAATGCTTATCTTTTGTTTAATTAGAAGTTGGTTAAGACTATGGCAGCCTGTGTAAGTGACCTGAGCCAATTAACCACAGGTTCCCGATATTATAAAGTAGGAGACGTTATAAAAAGAACCTCATAATTCTAACGCGTCATGACGAAATTATCTTTATCTTTCTTTTAAACACAATGTAAAAGCTAGGGTTCTTTCTTTTTTCGCTGGCCTGTTATCCACCATTCATTTCCATTTACAGCACTACCACACACAAAAATATTTAACAAGTTTTTTCTGTTATTTTAGGTGAAAAAGAGATATTATCTTTAGAATATTATATGTTCTTACATAGTATACTTATCGGGTAAATGTATTTAATATATAAAATGCTGTTAATGTATAAAATGGACGTCAGTACTTGGAAAGCTATATCTTTCAAAGTAGAAATAAGCATTAATGAGCGCATATACTTGTTTTAAATGTATTAATATTACATATGTGTAATATAATGAGATTTGTATTAGTTGACTAGCCTCACGTTTGAAGTACCAGTTATGTAATATTATTTATAGAATTAATAATTCGTTTATCGATTTTTCTTGTTTAAATTATTCATTAACTCTGGAGTAGCCTTACGTTGTTGGTGCCAAATTAGGTCTTATGTAAATTATACTTTTATGGATCCCAAATTAATGGGTTAATATAAGTAATATAAATGAATTTTTGTATCTCTTTATTTAAGTATTCTCTTTGTTCATTTTACAGCCGCACCTTTGATACGCCAAATAATTAATTCTGAGACTTTGTAATGCGTAAGTGTTAAATATAATTAATAATAAAATAGGGTTTGATGATGATTTTTAGGTTATTTAAGTATATGTTCTTATTTCAAGAATGGATTAGAGTAAGGAATATTTTATTTTTCCTTTAAATATTATTTTTCTTCTTACCTCTGGTACATAAAGTATGTACTAGATATCGCATCAAATCTTCTCCAGGTTAAACTCACGTCGTTCGATCCGTAATTCACTAAACGTTCAACATAATTACACAATGTCTTTTCCCAGCAAATAACAAGATTCCTTTATTTTCATTTATAAAATATTTAAATAATTTTCAGTCAAGAAATACCACGGCTCAATTTAAAAAACTGATTTCGCTCAGCGTAGTTTGGTACACTGACATCTCAGGGACATGAATTGCTAACTTTTGGATTAGTTAAAATTTAATTAACTTAACATGAGTTCTTGGGACTACAATTAAATTTACGAGAATGCCCTTTGTGAAGTACAAAATAATTACAATTCTCTGATATCTTAAATAAAAATGACAAATTATTTACAGCTCGATGACGTAACGATGTTTGGCGCATGCGCAATATGGCGAACCAGTTGATTTTTAGTTCTAATGAATAACACAATAAGATAATTATATTTCAACCAGCGGATAACAGCAATATTGTTATTAAAGTGATAGTGTTGAATTTTCTATAGTGTTTACATCAAATTTCATGAGTCACAGTTGAGTTACTTCCGAAAATATTAAATTGGATTTATCTCACCGATTGTGATACTCTCCTAGTTTTTTACTGTATATTTCAATTTTTAACAGAAATTATTCTTCGTATTTCACTTGAACTATTTATCATGGAATTAATTCTTACTGTGTTATATTCGTGACATAACCTGTTTTAGGTTTAACTGTAATTGTATTATCCTGACCATAAGTATAGCAGAGATTCTTTCTTTACACTTTGAGTTAGAACAATAAAGTGAAGGGTTTTTGTGAATTTTACTAGCTTCTTGTTGCAAAATTAGCAAAATTGCGATTGCCCCAAATCGTATACATTGTTTACAACTATGGCGTCTATATTAGACAGAATAAATATTTGATTACTAGGTACAAAACTTTCATTTTATACTAAATACAATTTTAATTATATTATTAGAAATGAAATCCTTTTTTTGTACTGATTAATTTCATACTTCGGAAGCTAGGTTTGCTAAGTATTTTGATATATTACATTATTGATTTTGTATTAAAAACTCATTAATAATGCCTAAAATTCCTTCTCCATACACCTGAAACTTCAAAACCTTCGCTATTTACGTTAGCGAATATATATAAATTTATATTTAATATTTACAAAGACTTCTCCTAAAGATGTTTCTTCTTATTTGGAACATGTTTCGGGAAGCCTTGTGTTCCCACCTTCAGCCTTCCTGATTTTGAGCCTTTTGATGTACTTGTGTGTTGGTTGGCACTGTGGTTTCCTGTTGGCCTCTGATTCTTTAAATTGGTATTTTTGTGTGTGATTGTGTGTGTCTATATTAGTATTTTGTGTATTTTCTATTTTGAGTGCTTTGAAAATTGTGTCGTATTTTGTATTGATTTGTATTTGTTCAGGTATTAGTTTGTTTTGTGTTTTATGTTTATAAATGTGCAAATTTTCCCAAATATTCATTATGGCGCCTTTGTGTGTTATGTGTTTTATTAGTGTCATGTTGGTTATGTCTGGTAATTCATGTCCAGTGTTTATTGCATATGTGGCCAAATTAGATTTATATATTTCTGGGTTTTTGTATGCGTTAAAGTGTTGTTGTATGTTGTATACATAGGAAAAATAAAAAACAGCTGAAAAATGTTATTTTGAACACCTTAGAGCATACAAAACCCAGAAATATATAAATCTAATTTGGCCACACATGCAATAAACACTGGACACGAATTCCCAGACATAACCAACATGACACTAATAAATACTCGTCAACACAATCGTTTGAAAATCTGTCTACGAATGTCATCGTGAGACGTTGCACCGGCACACATGTATAAAAACATACATACATACATATACACACACACACACACACACACACACACACATACACACATGTCGACTGCTGACGAAAAACTGGGTACTGACTACACTGTGTCACCGGTAGAAAAGGTGGTAGTGATGGAAGGGGTACAGGAACGAGGACAGGGGAAAAATAACTCTCATAATGTTTTTTAATACATGTATTATCAAAGACAAGTGTAAAAAAAGTGTTAAAAAAATACAGACATACAATATTTACAATTTTGAAATAGTAAAGTCTGCTACACGATCTTTTTGTCCTTTGTATTTTAGGTAAAGCGTTGAAACCCCCCTTTTATTTTTCTAAGTTTTGTAATTTTTTTTTTTGAATTTTATTTAATTTTATTTTTATTAAGTTTTTTTTTGTAAAAGGGGAGAGACATCATATTTAGAACTAGGTAAAGAGAAACCTAGAGGAAGCAAAAGTGTGCAAGGCCCAAATACAATTACAGACATGTCCCCCCAGGTGAATGACAGGACTTGCAAATGAAAAACTCTTTTAACCAACAAGCGTGTGCTTTATTCAACCTGTAAGATTTTACATAAATAACAAGTTCGTAATTGTGTGAGCACACCATTTAAGGCAGAATTATATATATCTATGTATTTCCATTAATTCATAATGTCACAAAGTAAGTGAATTGATATTACTAATTGCAAAAATTTCTGCCTGATTATGCATGAGTCAAAGTTGGTAATAATCTCATTCATAAAGCAATACTAATCTATCAGTGTTGTATAATATCAATTAGGCTAGCCTGTTGTCTCAAAAAACACATTTATGGTTATTCTCTTTTTTAAATCAGTTACATATTCCCCAAAAATATATATATATAGTAAAATTACACACACAAACACATATACGACATGAATAACAAAACATCCCTCATTTCAACACTAACCTCCACATAAACCGATTCCCACTACAGTAAATAAATGAAGCCTAATATGTATAGCTAGGTACAAATATAAATAACAACGTAAAATGGAATATCTCAGCTCCTAAGCATAGATTTGCCAGCATATTCACAAGCATAGTTCACACCAGAGAATGTAAGTTACCGCCCCGAAACTCAAACAGCCAAACGAACCCTTAGCTTAATCATTAAGCATTAAGTATGTGTGTGAAAGAAAATCGTTTCTCATCAACAGCATCAGACAACCCCCAGCTACGTTATTAAACTCTGCCATGACCAGATGAATTGATAGCACGAGATAATTAACTCCCTAATGGTCTTAATTAGATGAAAGTTAGATCTTACAGTAAACTGCAGATGTGTGTGTATGTGTGTAACTTCTTACACATTATACAGTTATAAGATACTTCATTAGGTGTACTGTGGTAATGTTCACACATGCCATAACATGATGATCACACATAATTGAACATGAGAGTTTGTGCTAGAGTCTAATTTTCAGAACTTCACGAGTGAGCTTCTGGCGGCATCTGTGCATTCACATGTTGTAGAGAGAGAGAAATAGATAAACAGAATTTTCCCACCTGGATAGTCCGGTGTACTTAGTTCGTATAGGCGAGGATCAGTGATGTCACAGTCATATCACCCGTCCCTGGTGCAGCTTAGCGTTGGAAAAGTTCTTGGTTCAGCTTAGCATCGAAAAGTCCTCGACTGACGGCATTGTGGCTAAAGATCGTCTCTGCTATTAGGGGGAACAGATGTTCGTTCGCCCCTGACACCCATCTCGTCCTTGGTCGAGCACCTGGACATACAATACTTGTAGAGGGTGTCATAAAGAAATTCACGCCACTTAGGCCGTCCACATTAAATACCAAAACTAACTTTAAGCAGCTACAGCGCATACACACATCGCCACTAATTCAGATTAAACAGTACTAAGCTCGTCTAGCAATTATTTTCTTAATGTTTCATTGAGATATTCAAATTGATTTGCTGTGTCTATCGTTGTTATTAATTACATCAAAACAGCTGAGTGCAAGATACATTAACATATTCTCTATTGAAATTAACTTGACCCACGACTCTCACATTCATAATTTAATTAAATATAATTTAATTTGATTTTGTAACAGCGTTAATGCCCAGATTAAAAAACTGCTCTATACGCACACACACACACAGGCATAACTCATAATGAAAGCTGAAACGCAAAATATATTTGGGGTTAGAATATTTTCAGAACCCACAGACTTGCACGTACCTGGAGCACGCTTTATCTAGCCTATCATAGTGATAGGTACGGAAGTCCTGGTTAGAAGTTCGCCGCCAGCCGAGACCAGATGAACAGCTTGGAGGATGAAGCAGAAAATGAGAGCGAATCAACGTTTCGCTCCAGCCAAGTAACCTCCGAAAGCAGGAATGTACAGACACACAGCTGGCAGGCAGCGCCAGCTATATTGCGTAGCGACACAACCTTTTGTGTGTATAACCGACCGACAACAAACAATCGTAACAGAGTGGCAGTGCGTGACGTCAGCGGCGCTCGTTTTTAAAATACTAATAATCTACTACGTTGCCGAAGCCAGTTCGGCACAGCGTGTCTGGTTGTATGCCTTGCAGTTCCTCATCCGTAAACAGTTTCGAGTATCTTTTCGGCAGGTAGACTTTTAGTAATCCCGTGCTGTCCTTTCCCTTCGTTATAACGGCCGCCAGAGAAGGTACGTACCGGGTTGTCTCGTTCTGCAACGAGCGGATCGGATACTTCATACCCGTCTGTAAGTCGTGAGATCTTACGTATTCGTACACGGTGACGCTTTCAAACTTCTGTATAAACGAATCCATAGCTTGCGTAGTATGTCTGCTGATCGCGAAGCGTTGCTTGCGACTGTTGACACAAGACTGAACGCTATAGCTAACGAGCCTCGTTTACGTAGGTGGACAATCTCCTGTTCTACTATTGCGTGTAACTATACAACATCCTGTCAACACGATTGCACCATAATGTTTCACGGTGATATGATGCAACAGTTCTGTCAATTGAATTGCACCATACGGTTTCACGGTGATATGCTGCAACAGTTGTAACAAGAATTTCCTGTAACCGGTCGAGTATTGTGAAATATATTGACATAAATTATTTTAGTGAATTTTATTACTAGATGCATACATATCGTTGTGTTATTTACGTATAATTAAAACAATGGTATGTCGTCTCGTCTTTTCCAAGCGACCCAGGAGGTGAGCCGAGATAAGCTTCGTTTTTTTACGTGGTTTCCCGGTTTCACGATCAAATGAAACAGGCCTACTCCAGCGTTACCTAACACCTAACACGCTAAGAACTCAGAACTGTTAACGTGTACAGTGTTAGGAAAAAAATCAAATGTACACTACACAATATCGACTAAAGCTATTCCTTATTATAATTTTTTATGGTTTAACATTTTTTTTAAATTTATTTTTCACTTAAAATAATAGTTTGGTATACGGTTGGAATATCGGGAAGCGACTTTTCACGTATCACACACGCACACACACACACACACACACACACACACACACAAAGCTTCTGTTAAACCGAGGCGAGTTTACAGGAGTTTCCACCGTGCCAGTGACTCGTCACAGATAACACGACTACAATTTTCATAAAAACAAAATCTATAAGGATGGCTTGAATTATTATTGTAAAGACTGGTACAAAGAATATAGAATAAAATATTATGAGAATCCGAGTGCAATGGATATTAATAATGTTAAAAAATGCGGCCTTAGTAAAGATGAAAAGGTACTTTTAATTTTTTAATACAGTAAAGATAAATTACAATACCGCTGTAAAGAATGCGATCGGAATAAAATGCAGAAACCAATTATATGTGAATGTAGTAAGTTATTTGTAACTAATTCTTATCTTTTTAAATACTTAACTACAAAAATTCATAAAAGATTAATTCAAAATAATAAAAATTTAAGTTGAACTTAAAAAGCATCATAAAGTTTACTTTTCCCGTTACAAAATATTTCTGTTAAGTAGACACTTTCAGAAGACTTCAAATTCGATAAAAATATTTCTATTAAATAGACGCTTTCAAAAACTTAAGTTGAATTTAAAAAGCACCATAAAGTTTACTTTTCTTACTAAATTTTTCCTATTAAACAGACACCTTACAAAAGAAAAATAAATACAAGCTTTCAAACAAATTAAAATGGCAAGTGACAAACTTCATTGTGTAGTATGCGATATTGAAATCACTACGAAACATTATGATACATTTACAATCTCAAAAACATATTAAGAATTTTAATATCAATCTTACAGATTTTGATGAATTAAAAAAGTTGGCTAATAATAACGGTATTTACAATAATGAAAAACTTAATAACAAGCAGCTTAAAGAGTTAAAGAAATCATTTAATGCGAACAAGGCTGATTTTAATTTATATAACGAGAAGAAATTAAGAGAAATTGGTAAGAAATTATTTGTACGAAAACTAGAAGAATTAAATAGAGAAGAAATTATAAATAGATTGATTAAGATATCTCATAAGCTATCAAATATATAATTGTGAGATTTAAAATATATTCAATATTGAGCTACTAAGCATTCTATAGACATAGCTAATTAATCTAGAAATGACCTCATAGAAGAGATTCAAAAGGGAACTAAAAATATCGATGTTAAGAAAACTTCAGAAGAAAGTATAAATGCGAACCACCTCATTGAAGCAAACCACACATATAAAAACCTCGACAATAACATGAACATACTACACGTACACACAAAAGGCCGAAAACTAGACACTCTAGAACAATTAGAAATATACAAACACACAAAAACAAATAAAAACGACATCCTAAACGAACAGACACAATTCAAATCGCACGCATTATTCGAACACATCTCACCACACACACACAGCTTCAATCTTTCGAAACACTTTCTCGTCGCCAACAACAAGACGAGCAGCGCTACTAACGACAGCCTCTGATGAAGCCTTCTATAGGTGAAAGCCGGTTTAGGCTGTAAGGTAAAACTTTACGTTTTTACTTATAAAAACTTTGTGTTCCGAGTCGTCAATATTATAGTGATATTTATAATGGAGATAATTCACACTCATTTATATTACGGATATCTAAGAGTTAATTGGTTCTCAATTATCAAAACATGCACATAAAATTTATCTTTGCAGAAGATGTTTAAATCATTTATATAAAAATAAGGACTTTGAAAGCCATATAGAAATTTGTAAATCTCACGAGCCCGTTAAACCAATAATGCCTAACATAGGTGATAAAGCTTATTTAAAAAATTATCATAAGAAAACTGAGCATCCATATGTGATATATATGGATTTTGAGAGCGCATTTTATAAATTAGATACATGTACTGCTAATCCCGATAAAGCGTTTACTATAAAGACGCATTTATGTAAACCACATAGGTTCACTATATATGTAGTTTCAAAAATTAATAATGAATAATTTAAACTGATATGTTGTAGAGCTAATTCTGAAGAAGAATTAGGAAAAGTTCCCGGAAAGTTACTTGAAGAGTTATCAAAGATTTCGAAAATAATTGCTAAGAAATTTAGTTCGAGTAATCAGCTTGCAATGAACTTAAAAGAAGAAGAGGAATTTGAATTTCAGAATGATGAAGTGTACCATATTTGTGAGAAAAGATTTAAATATGATGAATTAGGTGAAGAAGATGAAGATGAAAAAGCAGCAGTATATTATTCAGAAGATCCAGATGATAAAATATAAACATATTGTTACGACGGTCTACTTGATCGTCGTAGGTACAGTGGAAACAAAATACAAGACACCGATTAAGTCACTAATCACCAGATTTAATTTCACAGTTAAACAGTTCGTAATTAACAACACAGTCTCCTACAATAAATAAAAAAAAAAAAATGTTCAAACGCAATATTTGTCAACCAATATTGAACACAATTGTATTACAATATACCGCCCGATTATAAAACACAACAGTTCACTACAAACCACTGAAACGCGCACAGTAATATCGCCCGATAATAACTGAAAACTAAGCTGCAGGTATGGGCTATTTATACTCTACTGTGTTCCATAACATGCATACTTAACAAGCCATGGAAAATTCTAGAGGACACTTCAGCGCGACCTTCGCAGAAACACGCACCGCTGAGCTAATTGAGATGGTTCCAGAACGCACGAGACGTGCCGCGTTACGTAATACTGGCTCACATGTCAGGTGTCACGTGTGAATTACAGCTGCGGGATTGTTCTCCAATGAACCAGAACGTTCTGTAATGACATAACACTTTTTCCTCATTACGTAACACTGCCCCTCCCAAAGCCTGTTCGTCTTGGACTGGCAAACCGTCTCTGAAGTAATACTTGGTAAGGCGTTCAAGGTGGACGACCTTGAACTTCCGCTGTCCTTCCTGTTGAATCCGATAGACAACATCGTTGATTTTTTTTTACAGTGTAGGGTCCTTCCCAGTTAGTTTGAAGTTTAGGTGAGCGACCACGACGGCGATTTTGGTTAAACAACCAAACCTGATCTCCTTCCTGGAAACTCACACTATTACTGCGAATGTCATACCAAGTTTTCACTTTATCACTGGTAGTTTTCAGCCGTCCTCTTATCAAGCGATTCATTTCTCGCAGTTGGTTTTCTAATTGCGAGGAATAGTTCTGTGGCTCTTGGGACTGAGTCTCAGGTTATCCGAACATCAAGTCACCAAGAAGACGAATCTCCCGGCCAAATACCAATTTTGCTGGGGTCATGCCTGTTGTATCGTGTACTGATGATCTATACGCCATGAGGGATAGTGGTATACGTTGGTACCAGTCTGTTTGGTTCTCGTCAACAACCTTCGAAAGATGTTGCTCAAGTGTCCTATTAAATCTCTCAACATTCCCGTCATACTGAGGATGGAGAGGCGTTGTCCTGTTCTTTCAAATTCCGAGTAGACGGCATAATGCTTTAAACACTCCTGATTCGAAATTTCACCCTTAATCCGTATAGATTTCCATAGGGGCTCCATAACGGCAACAGACGTTGTGAGCTATCTCCTATGCCACAGTGGTAAGCCCTTTTCAGCAGTCCGTTTTCTAAGGTAAGAGATTCCCATTGTGCCCAGTGCTTCAGCACTTCGGAAACATGGCAGATATCTTGCCAATCCGGGCGACGACCTTCCCTTTTGCTGTCAAGATCCGTCCAATGTCTTCATCAGTCATCTGTTCTTGTCGACAGTCTTGTGTTGTCCAGACGGCTGCCAGGAAATTTACAGTGATGGCTTAAACATGTTCGCTTGAGTTTGTTTTGTTCTTCCTTTCTGTGGCAATGTCGGCAATCTTCCGGGCACGGTCTTCGTGATAAGCCATCTGCATTAACATGCAGGCGCCCCCGTCGATGTTGTACCTTGAAGGTATAATCCAGCAGACGTTCGACCCACCTTGCCAACTGTCCTTCCGGATTTTAAAATCTCATGAGACATGCAAGCGCGGCATGGTCGGTACGTAGTGAAAACTCTCTCCCATAGAGGTATTTACGGAAGTCCCCCAAAGCTCTGACAATTGCCAACAACTCTCTCTCGTAACACAATAATTTCTATCTTGTTTAGAAAGCGTCTTGCTGTAATACGCTATTACTCGTTCTTCACCGTTCTGCACTTGAGACAAAACTGCTCCTAGACCCAGTATTGCTTGCGTCTGTGTCTATGATGTACTTCCCTTCGGAAGCTGGAAAAGCGAGAATTGGCTGTGAACATAATGCAATTATTAAAGTCATAAATGCTTGATCACACTCTCTCGACCACTGGAAGTTTCGTTTATTTTCCGTTCGGTCATGTAGTCGTTTAGCAATAGATGTGAAGCCTTCCACAAAACGTCGGTAATATGAGCATAACCACAGGAAACTCCGAACTTCGTGTTTACTCTTCGGCACTGGCCAGTCTCTTACGGCGTCTACTTTATTTGTATTAGGATCCATGCTAACACTTGCTGCCGAAACCAGATGGCCCAGATACTGTACTCCCTTCTGGAATAGAAAACACTTCTTCGGGCTCAGGTTCAGTTGGGCACCAATAATTCTAGTTAGAACTTTATTAAGGTTTTCCAAATGGTCTTTGAAAGTCTTCCCAATGACTATGGCACCGTCTAAATAAACAAGGCAAGTTTTCCATGTCAGGCCTCGGAGTACCAAGTCCATCAATCTCTCAAATGTTGCCGGTGCATTACAGAGTCCAAATGGCATGACGTTAAGTTGGAATAAGCCACTTGGGATCGAGAAAGCGGTCTTTTCCTTGTCTTCTTGATCAAGACCCACTTGCCAGTATCCACTCTTCAGGTCCAATGTGGAAAACCACTCTGCTCCAGACAACGTGCCGAGTGTATCGCCAACGCGAGGTAATGGGTATTTCTTTACAACGTCATATTAACCTCCGGTAGTCTACGCAGAAACGCAATACACCGTCCTTCTTCGCTACCAGCACAACAGAAGAAAACAAACACTTGACGAAGGCTCGATTACTCTCTCTGTCAACATGTCCTGTATTAACCGACAAATTTCCTCTTGCTTAGATAATGGAGACCTTCGAGGAAGTTGGCGTATCGGTGTTGTGTACCGGTATTGATGCGATGTTGTACAAGAGAGGTTCTTCCCAGTGACTATCCTCGAACTGCAAAAGAATCTTTGAATTCATGTAAAAACCGTCTGAGTTCTTTTTCCTTACTCCTTGAGAGGTCATTAAAAGATCTGTTCAATAATTCGTGTAGTTCGTCTGGTAATTTGGAAGTATCTGAAGCACAACCGGATTTTCGTTGCGTCATTCCGGCTACCCAGGCCACAGGAGTCAATTTGCCTCGGAGCGTATTGCTTTGTGAAGTGATAGCTTGATCCAAAATATTCGCCACTCTAACAGGTACATTTCCGTTTTCGTCAGGATTTACTAAACTTCTGGCAATTAGTAATCCCGGTGTGCTGACTACCTGGGGTTCGAATATAGAGCACTGTTTGCCCCTAGTATCTACCTCGGTTCTAACTATGATGATCTTTTCGGAGTTTGACGGAACAGTCACGGCCACTTGGTTTACGACATCCATCGATTTTTCTGCTGTCGTCATTCTTGAAAGCATTACCTCTCCGGCTCCGATTCTCAAGACATTCTTTTTGAAGTCTACTATGAATTCGTATGCGTTCATAACGTCCACACCAAGAATTGCTTCATCCAAATGTCTGCAACAAATACTTGACCATTAAACTCAAGCCGACCGAGGTGTAGGTATATCTGCACTTTTCCATACACTTTTACACATCGTCCAGTTGCTATTTGCAAGCTGCAACAGCACCAGATTGGCTTTAGATCTTTCACCACGTCGGGGCGTACAATAAAAACTGTTGCGCCTGTGTCAACTGTAATCTAGGTTGACCTTTCTTGAACAAATCCGGTAACTACCAAGCTGCCCCTGTTTTTCTGAAGTGTAGAATTGCGTATTGTCTATGGGCTTCGTTCCTCCAGTTAGTCAGCATATGCCCTGTTGTACTGACTACTGCTCGTTTCCCTGCTGCTGAATTCTAACCCGACAATCTCGTTGTAGATGTCCAGGATTCCCACATCTATAACACTTCGGTCTTCCATACTTTCTTACTTTATTCTGTGACGCCGACCGTCGAATCTCTGTTCCTTGTTGTTCTTCCTCATCGTCTGTGCCGTCGCGATCTTCTAGCGCGCGCACTTTATGACTTGTCCAACCAGACGCTAATTTGGCGGCCTCAAATTGCAAAGCGTGTACGAGAGCGTCCTCACTGTTCTGGTGTCTTGTCATTCGTAACACTTGCTGCAGTCCGTTATCTCGGACGCCGGCAGTAAATATTTGCATTGCAAAACTCGTTCGAAAATCTTCTGGCGCTTCAGGATAGGCCAGTCTAATTAGTCTGTCGATACTTGCTTCAAACTCTTGGAAGGCTATCCCCAGAATGCTGTCGGTTTGCTCTCAACTGGGTGCAGTACACATCTCGCAAATGTTTTTCACCATACCGTAATTCTAGAGCTTTTATCAACTCGGCAGAGAAGTTCTGGCTCCCAGGTGGCACTTTCTGTAGTAATTCTGCCGCAGGTCCTTTTAATGAGAGAACGAGTGAAACAGCCTTGTCTTTCTCTGTCCAATTATTTGCTCATGCAGCAGCTTCAAGTTGGCGGAGGTACGTTGTCCAGTGACGCTTCCGTCAAAGGTTGGAGCTTTGACATGAACTGTCCCTACTAGAGGCAAAGAAAGTGACTTTCTCTACAGACTTACTTTCTGTGTGTTTTTCTGCCTTTACCCTTGAGTAGAGGGAAAGTGAGTGTTCGAAAACACTTCCGGGTTCCGAACGAAAACACTACCGGGTTCCAGTTCATGACGTCATAGAGGCACTGGCAGCTGGTGTCCGAGCTGTCCATGTGACGTCACTGTTTTGTGTGTGTGTGTGTGTATGTGTGTGTATGTGTGACTGAAACACTACCGTGTTCCAGTTCATGACGTCATACAGAGGCTCAAGTCGCTGGCGTCCGCATGGCTAAAACCTGTTTCAAGACGTCACGAAGGCCGTGGTTTCTGCATGTTCAAAATTTGGTAGCCGAAAACAATGTGTAGCGGATGGGGGTACCCGGAATTCGGCGGTTGCCCGGACGCGCAGCGGCTATGTCATCGGGTACCGTTACTCGAAATTTTGGGGGTATCGGGTACCGTTACCCGAAATGTTTAAATCAACGGATGGGGGTACCCGAAATTTGTGGGTACGCCCTAACCGGGTTCCAGTTCATGACAGAGGCCCTGGCAGCTGGTGTCCGAATGTTAAAACACTTCCGCGTTCTGGTTTATTTTGATGTAACAAAATAATCGTTCTCTCTCGAAATTTTTTTAATGTCAGAATTTTGGTACCCTAAATGATTAAAACAACGGATGGGGGTACCCGAAATTTGTGGGTACGCCCACATGACGCATGTATAAAACACTGGGTATGACGAAACAGGAGGCTATACAGATGGTTTCCGACAGGTGTTGGTTTCCACAAAATAAATTTTGACTCCTCGGGATTTGAACCTGGATCTGCGGTTCGCAAAACCATATATTGTATTATTATATATGAGTATATTGTGTTATAATAGAACAGATGCATCCATTTGAATATTGTTTAGAAAAAACATATTAAAATTATGCATTACTAAAATTGTGTAATTGTATAAATATATTTTACTCTGTGTACCTGCAAAATTGTAACAAACAGGTCTGGTTGAATCGCTGTGTGTTGATACAAACAGATTATACGCTCTCTCTCACTGTCTCTCTCTTTAGAGAGAGATGCATCTGAACCCTATAAACCGGTTTTCTTCGCATGCTGGCGCATACCACAATCCAGCTGTCTCTTTATCAATAAGTTGGCTGCATCTCAACTATAAAAACTTGTTATCTTCGCTGGCGTATACCTTATTCAAGTATGATAGGAATAACTGTTTTGTATAAAGGTATAATAATAAAATAACAAAGGTTACGGTTTATATATAAGTTTTAATAATATCGAAAGCTTTTACAATCAAATCATAAGCTATAATTTTCTTTCTCTCTCTACACAGACACGTTCTATATTCACAAGACAATTATAATTGTGCAAAACATACGCGCGCTCTCTATATACATAACTAAACAAAATAAACACTTTATCTCTCTCTCTCTCTCTCTCTATATATATATATATATATTTACATAATTATACAAAATAATCTTTTTTTCTCTCGCTTTCTCTCTCTTTTGCAGCCTTGAAGGTGCTCTCTCTCTCTCTCTCTCTCTCTCTCTCTCTCTCTCTCTCTCTCTCTCTCTCTCTCTCTCTCTCTCTCTCTGTACACATATATATATACACACACACACACACACATAATTAACAAAATAATAATTACATTTACTACAACCAAAACAAGCCTTATATGTCTAACAATATAAAATAATAATAATAATTAATAACATACAATATTACAATGTTGATGTGTAATATGTTAATAATAACATACTAAATGTAGACACACATCAAATGATAATTACTATGGTGTTAACTACATGTGTAAAATGGTACACCAAAACCTTGAATTCAACTCTTTTTAGTATTTTAGATAATAACAAAGGTAACAACGCTTATAATTTTTTAAAACAATTGTTCTTCAGAGTGTAAATTCTCTCCACTCACAAGCACTCAGAATGTTACAGTGGTCACCATATGGTGGTGAACGACATACATCTCCCTCGCATTCGCACAAACACATAACATCGAAACAAGGTTTCTGTAACTATGAGAGAAATCTTTTAAAAAATTTAATTACACATAAAAATTTAATTAACACTTTAATGATTGTTTATCTTAACTTTTTATGTTATAAACCACATACGTTTTTTAATAATTAAAAACAGAATATAATTTCCTACAATTAATAATACTTGATCAAATACAAAAGAATGTAGACACATCAAATGATAGTTAGTGTGGTATTAAAAAAACATGTATTCTGAATTAAAGTCATTTTGATATCTTAGATAACAACAGACGCGACAACGGTTACGAAGCGGACATCCGCTAGAGTCATGCCTTGACCACTCATATTTTTTTACCAGCGAGGTATACGCTGTACCAGTAAAATTATACATCATATAGTACATCTGATTAACCAGCTTTGTTTTAGCAATTAGCGAATCTTTTATTTGAAGATATTCAATATTATGGTTGTTACAATAACTAATTGATGTTTTGAAGAGTTTGAAAAACTCATTACGAATAAATACTTTCATTTTGTAAATATTCTTTTCGTTTCGTATTGATATCCATCTACTCAGTGTCTTACGATTATTTCTAAAATTATAATCGAATTTAATCATGTCGCATTGACAATATAATCTATTATTACCATTTATTTCTCTGTTTAAAAGTTTTTCTACAATATTAGATTCAAGCAACACCTTGTTCTTTCTCTGAAAATGAACAGTTAACATTAAAAAACGACAAAAAAATAGAGAAGTCTACTTCATCATTTAAAAACATTTTACTATTAATGTTATTATTACTATTATTGTTATTATTATTATAAATCAATCCTGTTCTCGTTTATTTGGTCTGGAAAAAAAGAGAAAAAAATTAATACATAACCACTTCTGTATAAGTAATTATTAGTGGTACTGAAAAATCATACTCACATAATCAATATCCAACTGCACGCTCACTTTCTCGTTCGCCAGCGGAGTGTGTGAGGTTACGCATAGTGATAGGACACAAGGCTTCACAGCTTTCAATTGCTCCTCTGTAAATACGTCACACCATCTTTTAGGTAGGTATACATAGAACAGTTTACCCTCCGGCTGAGGACAGGCTCCGGTATCTTCCAAATCTACCACAACTGACTCCCCGAATTTCGTTTTCACAAATTTCATGTGAATTATATGATACTTTACTCCTAAAGAAAGACTTGACAAGTCTCTTTTTGGTAAAAAATTTTCAACTGTCTTCGCGTTCGCAACGATTCCTTCCATGGCGAGTACTGATGACTGCACAGGGAAACACTGGCGTATTTATTCTGTTTCCCCCGACCACGTTCCTTCCTTCTAAAGCGTCATCTCCTTCGGTCACGACCGGACGACGACACCCTACCCCGCACCCCGCACCTCTACCGCAACGGTAACGGCTACAATTTTCCTTCCTACCCCACCCCGCGTCGTCTCGGGCCACCATCAGCTTTCGGTCACGACCGGACGATGACATTCTACCCCGCACCCCCACACCGCACTCAGAGCCTCGCCACCACCCCGCACCTCGCCTACATATTTTGTTCAATTACTTTGTCTATCGCTCCGCAACGACCGGGTTTACCCCCCCCCCACCGCGCAAAACACCAACCGCAATCGAGTCCGTCGGTCACGGTCTCCCCTACCCCGCACCCAGAGCCTCACCACCCACCCCGCACCTCGCCAACATATTTTGTTCAATTACTTTGTCTGTCGCTCCGCAACGACCGGGTTTACCCCCCACCAACCGCAATCGAGTCCGTCAGCGACAACCTAGCTTCCTACCCCGCACCCCACCCCGCGTCGTCTCGGGTCACCATCTGCTTTCGGTCACGACCGGTCGTACAACCCAGCCCCCCGTACCCCGCACCCTACATCCCGCGGGAGGCGACTCAACGAGCGCGCTTCGGCCAAGGTCGCCGGCATCCTGTACTCCGCACCTCGCCTACCTCTCGGTCACGGACACCGGCTGCAACCTATCTCCCTACCCCGCACCACCATCCCACACCTTTACCCCGCACCGCATCGGTCACGGACGTCGGCTTCCTACACCGCACTCCCCACCCCACCCCACCCACCGCAACGCGCGTCGTCGGTCACGACCGGACGACTACCTACCCCGCACCGCTGCTCCTCGCGAGGCCGATCGGTCAAGGGCGCGCGGCGACAGAGTCACCGGTTACCGGACTGTCTATATAGGGAACCGACGACGCGAAGCCGGCCTCACTCCTTTCACAATGACCGACAGCAGCAGCAGCAGCAGCAGCGGCAGCAGCAGCGAACACCGTGCTATCAATGGTAATGTAATTACTATAAAATTTATGATACTTGACAATACACTAAACACACAAACAGTATTATTAGATTACAAACACACGGTTGTTGATAAGATGTGTAGCGAAGCCGTAGCATTAAATAATTATATAAAATGGTATTTAGCAGTTCGTGTATCTTTTAAAAAATTAATAAACACCGAAAATATTTATTGTAATGCGGTATTCAGATCGCGTACAGAACTTAAGTCACAGTATGACGATATCGATGAACAGTATTCGATAGCTAGCGAGAAAATAATGGAATCCGTTGACAAATTCACGCGCGACGGAAGCGGGTGGGTCGAAAACGGTGTCGAGTCGGTGGAATTAAATATTACAAAATACAACCCTCTTGTGGGGTCGAGCTTTCTACCTACACCATCGAAATTATCAAACAGTAAGAAAGGAATTATCAATATAAAAAATGTAGACGATGAAAAGTGTTTCTTGTGGTCTGTGCTCGCTGGTATACACCCGATCGCGTGTAACCCGCATCGCGTTAGCCATTACCTTCCGTACGAAGAAGAAATAAACATGAAGGACATTCCTTATCCCGTCGCACTCAATAAGATAAAACGGTTCGAAAAATTAAACGAAAACATATCCGTTAACGTTTTTGGCTATGAAGGCGAGGTATATCCTTTACGTATCACTGAACATCGCGGTAGAAAGTACCACGTAAACCTACTGCTACTGTCCGACGCGAACACTACTCACTACTGCCTCATACGGAACCTTTCGCGTATGCTTTCGTCGTTGACAAAACGAAAGGGCACTTCGTTTTATTGCAACTACTGTCTACACAGATTTGCGGACAATAAAGATACTAACGCGGCGCGAAAACGAGTTGAAGAACACGAACGCAACTGTTCTCAGCACGGAGTACAGAAAGTAAAACTTCCTGACGAGGACGAAAAGTGGATGTATTTTAAAAACTTTTCACTTTGTCACCGCGTACCTTATACGGTATACGCTGACTTCGAATCGTTTATTGTTCCGACCACCGGTAAAAACGTGGCACATCATATACCAGCCAGTTTCTGCTATGTGATAGTTGACTGGATGGGAAACGCCGTCAAGGAACCTGTAATATACCGCGGTAAAGACGTGGTGGACACGTTCCTTCGTGTGCTTTTAGCCGACGTTCAACGACTCGATAGAAAGTTTAATAAACCGATCCAAATGACAGCGGTCGATGAACGGTCATTCCGAAACGCCACTCACTGTCATCTGTGCAAGCAGCCGTTAACGGACGACACGGTTCGAAATCATTGCCACATAACGGGTAACTATTTAGGCGCTGCTCACAATGCGTGTAATATAAATTACAAAATACCAACACACGTTCCGGTTTTTTTCCATAATTTAAGTGGCTATGACTCGCATCATTTGATGCAAGGTTTCGGAAAGTACAAGGAAGATGAAATAACGTGTATCGCTACTACAAGCGAACGTTACATCTCCGTTACACTCGGTCAGCTCCGGTTTCTCGATTCTCTGCGGTTCATGAACGCGTCACTTGAAAAACTCGTCTCCAACTTATCCGCGGATAAATTTAAAATCCTTAATCAATTTTACACGCGTAATGTTGATTTACTGTTACGCAAAGGTGTGTACCCTTACGAATACGTTACGGACGATTCAAAATTTGACGAGAGGCAGTTACCGGACCGCGTACATTTTTACAACGGGTTGACAGAGTCGGATATAGACGAAGAAGATTACGCGCACGCTCGAACGGTTTGGTCGGCTTTCGACATGCAAACGTTCGGTGATTATCATGACCTTTATTTAAAAACGGATGTACTACTGCTTGCTGATGTATTTGAAAACTTTCGAAACATGAGCCTGCAGTACTACGAACTCGATCCGTGTAACGTTTTTACCACCGCCGGTTTAGCGTGGAACGCGATGCTGAAAATGACAGGAGTCAGGTTAGAGTTACTCCGCGATATAGACGTACACCTGTACATCGAAAGAGGTATCCGTGGCGGCTTAGCAGCAATTTCTAATAGGTACGCCAAAGCCAACAACCCGTACATTCCCGATTATGACGCAAGCAAGCCGCACAACTATTTACTTTACCTCGATTGTACCAACCTGTACGGAACGGCTATGACACAGCCTTTACCACTGTCCGGTTTTCGATGGTTGGAACGTACAGTGATCGATACGTTGAACGTGCACGCGTTACGCGACGATGGTGACACCGGTTATATCCTGGAAGTCGATCTGGGGTATCCACATTACCTACACGACTTACACAGTGACTACCCTTTAGCACCTGAAAAGCGTACTATTACGGACAGTATGCTTTCACCGTACTGCTATCGCATGAAGCTGTTAAAAGACTTTGTGTGTAGTAACGGTAAGGTAGAGAAACTGATAACGTCCCTCGAGGACAAGACAAAATACATTGTTCATTACAGAACACTGAAACTCTACCTCGAACTAGGAATGGAGTTGAAAGCGATTCACCGTGTGTTAGCATTCACACAGTGCGTATGGTTGAAACCTTTCATCGATTTTAATACGGAGCGACGAAAGGAAGCCAGAAACACCTTTGAAAAAGACTTTTTTAAGTTAATGAATAACGCACCGTACGGAAAATCGTTGGAAAACGTACGAAAGCGAATCAATTTCAAGTTAGTTCCAAACGAGAAGAAACTTCACAAACTAACCGCTAACCCCAGGCTACAACATTTCTTCATCTATAACGAGGACCTGGTAGGTCTCACGATGAAAAAAACATTCATTACACTGAACCGACCTTTGTACGTTGGGTTCAGTGTATTGGATATTAGTAAGCTGATTATGTATCGGTTCCATTACGGATTCACGATGAATACGTACGGGTCACGTGCACGTCTATGTATGACGGACACTGACTCTCTGTTGTACGACATTCGCACCGACGATGTGTACAAAGACATGGAGGAGCATCTCGAACTCTTTGACACGTCGGAGTACCCTAAGGCACATCCGTGCTATAGTGAAACAAACAAGAAAAAGTTGGGTACTTTTAAAGACGAAACAAATGGAATACCGATACTTGAATTTGTCGGGTTGCGCGCAAAATGTTATTCATTCGTTACGGCAAACGATAAAGAGAAAAAGGTAGCGAAAGGTGTGCCACGTTCCGCGATAGCTACACAGTTGAAACATCAACTTTATAAACAATGTGTAAAGACCACTTCTCAAACTTATACTACGGCGCAGACTATCCAAAGCGAAAAACATAACATATACACAAGAAAGCTTACAAAATTATCGCTGTCACCATACGATGACAAACGATATGTCTTGGATGACGGAGAAACAACACTGGCGTACGGTCATTATAAACTCTGTCAACCCAGACGCGAGATAATTCAGCAAGCGAGAAAATCCGTTATAAATTATGCGTTCGATATACGTTGATATAAGACTCGCTTGCAGGAGCAACACACTGTCAGTAACGACGATGAAGTCGGTGAGGTTCAGTGAAAACGTAACGGTATATCTCGTACCAAAATTTTGCGATTCGCGTTTCGGGTGGCGATATGGAAAACGTACGCAAAACTATTGCAAAAGAATTGCACAGACCGGTGAGAAGGAACTTTCCCAGACGTGCGGTGGAGGTGAAGGGGTTACACGATCTCTACCAAGCGGATTTGGTGGAAATGATACCGCATGCCAAGTTGAACAAGGGGTACAAATATCTAATGACGGTAATAAACGCATTTAGCAAGTATGCATATGCGATTCCCTTAAAAACTAAATCGGGTGTTGAAGTAGCACATGCTCTCGAACCAATAATTGTAAAAAATAAAATGAAATACCTGCAAACGGATAAGGGGAAAGAGTACTTTAACACTACCGTACAAGCTTTACTAAAGAGATTCAACGTCAAACACTATTCAACGTATAGCGAGAAGAAAGCGTCCATCGTAGAGCGATTTAATCGTACGTTGAAAACGAACATGTACCGCGCGTTCAGCGAGCAAGGCCATTATCGGTGGTTGTCGCTTTTGCCTAAACTGGTGATGGAATACAACGACAGAGTGCATAGAACTATAGAGATGAAGCCGCGACAAGTCGACAAGAGCAACGAGCAAATTGTGTTGGAACGAATAAGAAAAAATACCGTACCGCGGAAAGTGAGCAAGAAACATAAGTTTAAAATAGGCGATCGAGTGCGTATCAGTAAATACAAAATCACATTCGCTAAAGGTTATACACCAAACTGGACGAACGAGATATATACAGTGCACAGAGTTCAGCCAACCGTACCGGTTACGTACTTGTTGAAAGATCATACGGGTGACGTTGTGGAAGGTGGGTTTTATGAACAAGAATTGAGTAAAACCAGCGTTGGTGATGTGTATCTCGTTGAGAAAATATTACAACGTAAAGGTGATCGCGTGCGAGTGCGCTGGCTCGGCTTTGACGGTAAACACGATTCGTGGATACATAAAAAAGATCTGATATAATAGCATTACCACAGTATTTAACCGAACGTAAACGAGTTAAGATGAAGATTGAACAACAATCGTTAAAGTTAATTGTTAAGAACGTAGACTCTGCTAAGTACAACGGTGAAGTTGCATATAATAAACACAGTCCACTGTTTCCAAACACAGTTCGATGTATCGTGTGCGGCGGGTCATATAGCGGGAAGTCAAACGTTGCCTTTAACATGTTATTCGATTCAAACGGACTGCGATTTCAGAACCTGTACGTGTTCTCCAAATCGTTATTTCAACCAAAATATCGTATGTTGGAAGACGTTTTTAACGCTCTCGCTGACGAAGGAATGATGTACTTCACATACAGTGAAAACGATGAAGTACCACCTCCGCACGAAATTGTATCTAATTCAATCATGTTGTTCGATGATGTGGTATGTGAACGGCAGAATAACATACGAAAATATTTCGCTATGGGACGGCATAGCGGTGTGGACACTTTGTACCTTTGCCAAACGTATAGTCTGGTGCCAAAGCAACTGGTGCGTGATAATGCCAATTTCTTGGTTTTGTTCAGACAAGATGATCTCAATTTACGTCACGTTTACAACGATCACGTTAACACAGATATGAAATACGAAGAGTTCAAAGCGATGTGCGCCGAAGCGTGGAAGGATCGTTACGGATTCATAGTCATCAACAAGGACTCACCGATAAACGCAGGTAGATACAGAGTGGGTTTCGATCGTTTTATACATAAATAGAATAGTTTGTGCAAGAAAGTCATCAGTGTCAAGATGGATGACAAGCAATTGACACATGAAATCGATGCAATTAGCGATAACATAAGACAAAAGTATCGCGCGTTGAAACATGACATCAGAGAGAGCGATGAAGCGTTAACGAGAAAGTACAAACCTCTTTTGGAACCGTTAACCCAGATTTCGGAAAAGTTGAATGACTCCAGTGATAAAATAAAACAAAAAATAAAAGTTGAAGATGAAGATACGAAGGCAGCTGTTGAGACGAAAACACCATCACAACCTCGTTTCCTCAGAACGGAAGTGTTGGCACAAACGCCTGATGTCGAAACACCGAACGTAACTCTTGAAGAGTTTTTAACAACACCCGAAGGTCGACACGAAGCACAAGAATACGTTGAACAATCTGTCGAAGGTCCGCTCGCGAGGAAATACTTACTGCTCGCGTTGTCTGATGATCGAGATAAGAAGATGGATCATACGTACGGTGTTCGTAACGTTGAAGACAAATGGATGGTAGGCAATTCGGTGTTGGAGATCAATCAAGACGATAGCTTCTACATAGCTGGAAAACGATACAGAGGCACACCGGGCCTCTACGAACTTATGTTTATGAAAGAACCCGACAAGAGCGTCTACGATGAAAACGATTTAGCAGCGTACAAGTCTATACTGTCGGACACTAACGCTTATAAACGTTATTATTTACCCGGTGCTAAAGTAAATACAAACAAAGGTTTAAAGTACAGAGAGATAATCGCTCGATTGTTTCCACCACGCAGCGGACGTGGTATCGATTACGTACACTGGAACGATCCCAACGAACTGGTTGAACGGTTAAGACTGCTGGTAAGTTCAAAACGCGTCGGTCACACCGGACACGACAACGAAATCATCTCAGTAGTAGAGGAATTACGTGAAGCCAACATTATCGTATAAATTTTATGAACGTCGGTGTAACAACTCATTGACGTCAACACTGTCAACATGTGCGGGTTAGATTTGACACCTGACTTTGAAGTCGAAAACGAGAGACTGAAAACCTTTACATCATGGCCTGTGCATTTCATCAGTCCGACCGCTATGGTTGCCGCAGGCTTTCATTACACAAATGAAATTGACAGGGTTCGATGTTCATTTTGCGGTATAGAAATCTTTCGTTGGAAAGAGGGTGACGATCCGATTGTGTTACACACGCGATGGTCACCACAGTGTCGTTACTTAAAACGGTTAGCACATCATTTGTAGCGTGCAGTCGTACAATGGTTGTGGACAAGTTCGGGAGACATCAAAGCGCCGTGAGCGTGCGACGAGAAACAAAAAGACAATTACGCGATACTGTAGGATTTAAGATTACGAATGATGGGCATATAGATGTTGAAAACAAAAAGATCCGCAATCTGAACGAACCGGATGCAGCAAAGGATGCTGTATCCCTGAGTTATATGCAAACACATTGTCTGCTACTCGATGATGAACGTAAAAGCGTGGACGTTAAAGGGTGTAGATTGAAAAATGTTGATACTCCTGTAGACGTTAAAGACGTAGTCAACAAATATTACGTTGATGACAACTGTATACAACACTCGAGTCAAGAGAGAGGTGAGGTCATCGATGCACGAGATCGATGGGTAATCAACGTTCGAAGTCCGGAACAAGCGACCGATGCGGTCAACAAAAACTACGTAGACTCGAATGTCATTAAAAAAGTATCGAATAGCTATTTGTTTGGACAGAGCTGGTTGTCGGGAGTGAGTTCACCGATTTTTGCAGATGACGCGGTTAACGTAAAATACATGTTGCAGAACACCGTTAGCTTGGGCGAAGATGGTGTTTTCAAAGCAGCGGAAAAGAGAATAACAGACGTAGCGGATGGTTTTGCGGAGAGCGATGCTGTTAACTTACAACAATTAAATGACGTGAGACGATACGTAAAGAGCGAGATGTATAAAGTCGTTAAAACATTTCAGTATCAACTGGATTACTACTTATTGAAATTGTCTAAGCCACGTAGTTCAGAAGACGAGTGGACACTCGACACGAAGGAAATAAAAAGGTTAATAGATGAATACGATAAAAACACAGAAGAGAAAGACTGGAGATCGGTTTACGATGTACAACAACGTTAGGAGGAAAAAGGGGTGGGGCGTCGGAAACGTGCTTAAAAACGTTGTACCGTCCGTTGTTTCGTCAGTTATCAATCGAGCGGTGGACGCACTACCTGTCGAATTACATCTGCCGGGTTACAGATTCTGTGGACCGGGCACGAAACTCGAAGAAAGATTAGCGCGTGGTGATCGCGGAATCAACCAATTAGACGAAGCCTGTCGCGAACACGACATCGCTTACGCTCAATACAAAGACAACGAAAGTAGACGTATTGCAGATCGTAAACTCGCGGAAAAAGCGTGGGGACGGGTAAAGGCGTTGGATTCGGGTATCAGCGAACGAGCTTATGCGACAGCAGTTGCAGCGGCCATGAAAGCAAAATCAGCAATAGGAAGCGGCCGACGTCGTAAAAATAAAAAGAATGTGAGTAGTCGTGGTCGAGGTGCTGGTGGTGGGATGAAAAAGAGGAGGAAGAGAACTGTCCGAACCGTTAGGAAAAAGAAGAGAACTGCGTCCGGATTGTATCTACGTCCGTACCGAAAAAACTAATTCACATACCGCTCCGCCCGTTGTCCGAAGATGAATTACGTGTATACGCAAAAAAGCTAAACATACCGTATTTTAGAGGTGTTTACATGCGTAACGCATTACCGGATACAGCGCCGTGGAAGAACGAAAGCGTCATCGTAAATTTGGACGACGAGAGCGGACCGGGAACCCACTGGGTATGTTACAAGAAGCGTGGAAATCGAGTACACTATTTTGACGGGTTCGGTAATTTACGTCCACCTCTCGAGCTGATGCAATATTTTGGTGATACAGCCGACGTTCGTTACAACTATGAACGGAAGCAACCTCCTCACACGGTCATCTGCGGTCATTTATGTTTAGACTTTTTATCGTCTTCTGATCAGTAAACTTCAGCATGTCGTCGCTAACGGTCACCGTGACGGGTACCGACGCTGCGAATCTCGTGTGTAACTTTTTCCCACCTCTCGAGTTATACGGTGAATGGTACGTTGGACTATTGGATTTTACATCGTATAATTCAATACCAAACGTTACTGAAGGAAAAAATAATGCATTTCCAGTAAAAATTTCCAAGGATCAGTGGTCCGTCATCAAGTTGCCTACCGGCACCTATGAAATCAGTGATATCGAAACGTATCTGCAGAAACAGTTAGGCGAGAGAACAATCAGTTTACGTCCAAACAACAACACATTAAAGTGTGAAATTTACTGTAAGCATGTCATCGACTTTTCGCATACACCGAATACCATTGCAAGTATGTTAGGATTCAAGGAGAATCAGCAGCTGGAAGCGTATAAAACACACGAGTCGAACGTACCCGTTGACATAATCAAAGTTAACACCGTTCACGTACGGAGTAATATCGTACAGGGTGCGTACAAGGACGGTCAGGAACAGCACACGTTGCATTCGTTTTATCCGACCGTGGCACCAGGTTTCAAAATAGTTGAAACACCGACAAACGTAATATACTTACCGGTAAACGTACAACGCGTTGACAACATCATATTGTCTCTCGTTGATCAGGACGGGGATTTAGTTGATTTTCGCGGTGAAGTTATCACGATACGACTGCATCTGAAAATATGGGATTGTATTTCGGACAAACGTCACCTGTAAAAAGGGAGTGTGTACGAAAGAAACATGGTAGTCGGTGTTCAACGTTGAAGCGATTGACATCAAGGAACAAGCGTTTCTTACTTTCACTTGGATTCAAATTATACGATTAAAATAATGTCGGGTGAAATTCTAGCTATCGAACGAGGAGCGGCTTTCGATAACAGAATCGTTGAGTTCGAATATCGTACGCACGCACCGTATGCTTCCACCCGATACGGTAACAACGATGAAATACGTATACCCATCCAACAACAGGATGTTTTCACTTTACCGGCGGAGAGTTTTCTGTACATCGAAGGAACATTGACCAAGGTTAACGCTACCGACACAGCGTTGAACGTGAAATTAATCAACAATGCAATGGCTTTCTTGTTTGAGGAGATCCGTTACGAAGTGTGCGGTGTGGAAGTGGATCGTACAAAAAACGTTGGAATTACGAGCACTGTGAAATTGTTACTATCGAGCAATGAGCATGAAAGAAAGCATCTAATCAATGCAGGATGGGTGACGACAACCGACGAGTCGTTGACAGTACACGAGAGTACCGGTGATTTTACGTTTTGTCTTCCGTTGAAAATGCTACTCGGTTTCAACGAAGACTATACACGCATCATGCTGAACGTTAAGCAAGAATTGATTCTGTTGCGTACCTCTACCGATCAGAACGCAATGGTGCTAAAAGAATCGGGTGCAACTGCAAACGGTAATCTCGTAATAAACAAAGTACACTGGAAGATGCCCTATGTGCGCGTGTCAAACAAGTACCGAATACCGCTATTGGAGCACATCGAGGAGGATCATGAACTAGTGATGCCGTTCCGCAGTTGGGAATTGCACGAGTATCCCGTTCTACCGACGACAAATCGACATTCGTGGACCTTGAAGACATCGTCACAGTTGGAAAAACCTCGGTATGTAATATTAATATTTCAGACGGATAGGAAGAACAATATAGCGAAAAACGCGTCGGAATTTGATCACTGCAATTTAACGAATGTCAAGCTTTTTCTGAACGATAAATACTATCCGTACGATAACCTGAACCAGGATATCGATAAAAAACGTTACGCCCTGTTCTACGACATGTATACACGTTTCCAAACATCATACTACGACCGTCGCAACAGAACGCCTCTTTTGACACCTAATGAATTTATAACGAAAGCACCGTTGTTTGTCATCGATTGTTCCAGACAAGAAGAACCAATCAAGTCGTCTGCCGTTGATGTGCGTTTAGAATTTGAATCCAGTAACAATTTTCCAGATAAAACCACCGCTTACGCTTTGATTATACACGATAGGATAGTACAGTACACAGCGTTGTCGAATACTGTTCATCGTTTGTCATAAAAAAACTTGTTCTCCCCTCTACTAGTTTATAAAGATAGGTATTAGCGATCTCTACATAACAACAACCTCAGTCCTTTTCAACGATGGAAGGTGACTGTGACAGCAGCAGCAGCAGCCATTGTGAGTATAACGTTTACTTGTCTCTTGCATATCCAATCAACTCGTACTCTAAGTTCGTTACCGTCGGACTGTGTAAAGAACTCAACTATGAACCGGGTGTTTTGTTTACAAACGGAAAAAAGAAACGTATATTACTTGACTTTTCTGAGTGGAATTACTTGTTGATCTTTCGTGAACAGTTACTATCCAGTATGTTATTGTACGAAGAAGGTGAAAACCGTGAAAAGAAGAAGAGTGTGATGATCAGTCGTAACTTTGGGAAAACGTTTGTTCGGATTAAAGGTAGTAAGACCGAAAAATTTGTTTTCACAGAACCCGAGTGGATCCGTTTTGGTTGTTTATTAACAGTACTAAAGAAATATCTTGTTCGCTTGTTTTATGATCAAGATCACTTCAAGTCGTACATTAATCAGGTAGTAGCCAAGGGGTGCTATGTACCACCATCCTTCTTTTTCCCCTCGTTTTTTCGATTGGAAAGCAGTCGTCACGACCAACAGATAACATTTGATCGTCTTTACGATGAACTGGTATTGGAAGGAAAAGTAGAGGGGGAATTTGAAAAAATTAACGTACTCGATGCGGACATGTGTCACTCGGAAAAATGAACTTGAATAGGACGGTTATTGCCGAGTTTGAAGCGTTTCGCGGTGACAAAAATGAATATGTAATCAAAGAGTTCGTTACAGTTGATATAACAACCGGACGTTTTGTTATCGTGTTGTTCGCTCCACCATACGAAAGTGCACGACTGCACCAGAAATTCCGAAAAATCAATGACTGGTTGGAAACACATTATCACAGGATACGATGGAACGATGGTAATGTACCGTACAAGAATATGGTACGCATCGTTGCAGACATTTTTTCAGATTATCCTGTTGTCTATACAAAAGGGTTTGAGAAGGCAAATTTCTTACGACAGTTGTATCATCATGGTGAGGTGATTGACTTAAACGATATTCAAGCACCTGTAGTTCCTAGATCCTTTGTACCCATCATACAATGTCCTGTTCCTCATCGTCAACCCGTTACCACTCCCCCCTTACACTGTGCATTACGCAAAGCTTTGTTTTATGCAGAATGGTTGCGGCAACGAAATAAAATATAGTCGGTTGTGAACATGTTTTCATCATGGTGTTAGTGTGAATGCTACGTGACAGAAATGTCCATAAACGTAGAATTAGGTACCGTAGTGTGTGCGTGAGTGTTAACCTTGACTACGTCACTGTCGCGGTAGAAATACTCATAAACGTAGTCCTGGTAGTTCGAGACGGGTCACTGGCACGGTAGATATACCTGTAAACTCGTCAAGAACCAGTATGGGTGTGAAAATTACTCATTACGGTACAGCAAATGTGAATACGCATCATGTATGAACAACATATTCACCCGATTAAAAAAATAAAAAAATAAATAAAAAAGTAAATAAAAAAATATGTACTGCTTTTACACATTGGCTTAGCATTGCATAATGTATCTTTATTATTATCTACCACTGTACTAGTCAATAGTACAGCGATAGATAACGTGGAGTAGGCCTGCTTTACGAATCTGTAAAGTTGGGGAAACCACGTTAAAAAAAGCGTAGCAGGCTCTCATTCGCCTCCCTCAGGCTGCTAGGAAGAGGATGAGAGGTAAAAAAATAAAAGTATAACGAAATGTTTATTTATTTAATAATAAATAAACTTATATTGTGCTTTTATGATTTTACACATAGGACGACAGTAGATATCACTCGTCCACCTCATGGTTACAAGTAAGAGATGAGAAGTATAAGTACAGAAATAATTACAGTTAAGCGATAACGGCCCCTTGGTGTAGTGGATGCACGCCGGTTTGGTGTACCGGAGGTCCCGGGTTCAAATCCCGGAGGGGCCGTAATTTATTTTTATGTAAAAATTAATATCCAATGACATACCATTGTTACAGTTGAACACATGCGTCATGTGGTCGTACATTCCGGTGTTAAAATTTCGGACACCAAAAATTTCGGGTAACCCCATCCGTTGATTTAAACATTTCGGGTACTAAATTTCAGACACCGAAAATTTCGGGTACCCCCATCCGTTGATTTAAACATTTCAGACATCACGCCCTCTACGTCGTCGTCATGTGGGCGTACCCACAAATTTCGGGTACCCCCATCCGTTGTTTTAATCATTTAGGGTACCAAAATTCTGACATTAAAAAAATTTCGAGAGAGAACGATTATTTTGTTACATCAAAATAAACCAGAACGCGGAAGTGTTTTAACATTCGGACACCAGCTGCCAGGGCCTCTGTCATGCAAATTTCGGGTACCCCCATCCGTTGATTTAAACATTTCGGGTAACGGTACCCGATACCCCCAAAATTTCGAGTAACGGTACCCGATGACAACGCCTCTGCGCGTCCGGGCAACCGCCGAATTCCGGGTACCCCCATCCGCTACACATTGTTTTCGGCTACCAAATTTTGAACATGCAGAAACCACGGCCTTCGTGACGTCTTGAAACAGGTTTTAGCCATGCGGACGCCAGCGACTTGAGCCTCTGTATGACGTCATGAACTGGAACACGGTAGTGTTTCAGTCACACATACACACACATACACACACACACACAAAACAGTGACGTCACATGGACAGCTCGGACACCAGCTGCCAGTGCCTCTATGACGTCATGAACTGGAACCCGGTAGTGTTTTCGTTCGGAACCCGGAAGTGTTTTCGAACACTCACTTTCCCTCTACTCCCTTGGTACAGTCTGTTCAAAAGTTTGTTTTGTTTGTATCTTCAGGAACTGCTCTCTTATGTTTGCCATTGAGATTTATACTGCAGATATTTTGTTTGACATGTTTTCTTCTATGACAGATATTTTTGTGGACATCGATTCTTCAACACTCGAAACAGATTTATCTACTTCAGCTATTTTTAATGTCATTGATTCTTGTACCTCCGATATTTTAGAAACTTGTTTATTAAGCTCACCTCGTAGGTGACCCAACTCTTCAACGGTTTGTTCTTGTGTCTGCTTTTTGTATTAATTTTTTTATGTCTTCTATTTCACGCTTCCGTTCCTCTGCCTCCTGCTTACGTTCTTCTTTTTGTCTTTCTTCTGTTTCTAGCATTAGCGCTTTCTGACGTTCCTCAGCCTATTTTCTTTCCTGCCTGCGTTTTTCATCCTGTCGTTTTTGTGCTTCTTCCGCCTTCTGCCTGCTTTTCTCATCCTGTCGTTTCTCCGTCTGTAACAGCAGCCCCTGTAAATTTTCCATCATCTGACTGGCATCCATTGTTTTCCGATTAGTTACGAAATACACTCGTCTTGTACAAAATGTCCACTGTTTCCACTGTTAACCGTTCTATCTCAGTTCTGACACCACTTTTACGACGGTCAACTTGATCGTCGTAGGTACAGTGGAAACAAAATACAAGACACCAATTAATTCGCTATTCACCATCTTTAATTTCACAGTTAAACAGTTCTTAATTAACAACAGAGTCTATTACAACAAATCAAATATAAAAATTGTTCACACGCAATATTTGTCAACTAACATTAAACACAATTTTATTACAATATACCGCCCGATTATAAAACACAACACTTCACTAAAAACCACTTGAACGCGCACAGTAATATCGCCAGATAATAACTAAAAACTAAGCAGCAGGTATGGGCTATTTATAGTCTACTGTGTTCCATAACATGCGCCCTTAACAAGCCATCGATAATTCTAGAGGACACTTCAGCGCGACCTTCGCAGAAACACGCACCGCTGGGCTAATTGAGATGGTTCCAGAACGCACGAGACGTGCCGCATTACGGAATACTGCCTCACATGTCAAGTGTCACGTATGCATTACAGCTGGGGGATCGTTCTCCAATGTACCAGAACGTTCCGTAATGACATAACACTTTTTCTGCATTACGTAACAACATGATAAACTAAGAGATCCTTGCCATTTGAGGGGAAATATTGAGGAGCGGCTCATAATATATGTAATATAAATTTGAAGCTTCCTCAAAATATTCCAGTATTTTGTCATAATATGAGTGGATATCATACTCATTATATATAGTATTAAATAATTAGCTATAAAATATAGAAAAGTAGATCTTATTGCTAATACGGATGAAAAATGTGTAAATTATTCAGTTAATTTCGAATATGGATTTGAGTTCGATACACATGGAAAACCAAGAAAATATGTCAAGCTTTCATGTGTAGATACTTTTAGATTCATGGCTTCTTCTATCAAGAAACTACCAAAGAGCCTTAAAAAAGAAGATTGTAAGCACATTAATAATTTCATTAGAGACAAACGTATTTTAAGTAAACTATTAAACTGACAGGAAGGAGATGAAGATAAGATTTTCTAAATAAATGTTAAGTTGAAAATAAATCTTTCCTTATGAATGTACAGATAACATTGAGAAATTAAAATAGCATTGAGAAAGAATTAAAGAGAAAGTTTTTATAGCAGGTTGAGTAATGAGAATATCTCCGAATGTGATTTCAAATAACATTTAAAGGTATGGAACATGTTAAAGAGAAGAATTTAGGAAATTATTCTGATTTATATAATATTCATTTATTAGTTAATATATTTGAGAATTGTAGAGATGTATGTTTGAAAAATTATAATTTAGATCCAGCTCATTATTTGACCGCTGCATCATAAGCTTGAGACGCAACGTTAAAATTAACTAAAGTTGAATTAGAATTAATTAAAAATGGTAAATTATATTTAATAATAAAAAGAAAAATACGAGGGGGAATTTCTCAAGCTATTAAAAGATATTCAAGGGCAACTAATAAATATTTTAAAGATTACGATCCCAAGACACCCGATAATTACTTACTTTATATGTTACGTCGAATAATTTACATGGGTGGGCATAATCTCAAAAATTGCCATACAAAGATATTATGTGGACAGATCATAAAATTAGATTTTTAGAAGTATGGACAAAATTAATATTAGAGTTAAGCGAAGATGAAGATTTTGGTTATATATTTAAATGCGATTTAGAATATACTAAAGAACTCCATAATACACATCAAGATTTTCCATTCGCTCCAGAACACTATAATAATAGATTATGTACTACATTAGTTCATAAGAAAGATTATGTTGTTCATAGTAGAAATCTGAAGTACTACTTAGAGAAGGGACTAAATCTGACTCATATAAGCAAAATAATTAGTTGCAAGAAAAAAGATTATATAAAAGATTATATTGATTTTAACACTAAAATGAGAGCTCAGAGTAAAAATGATTTTGAGAAAGATTTCTATAAGTTAATGAACAACTGTGTATTTGGGAAAACTATGAAAAATATTAGAAATAGATTTGAAGTAAAATTTGGTGATGAAAAATTTTCATTAAAGAAGCTAAAAAGAACAATTTTAAGAGATTTACTATATTTGATGAAGATTGTATTGCTTCTCATATGTATAAAACTAAAGTATATGTATAAACCAATATATGTAGGATTTTTAGTTCTAGACCTATCGAAATTATTAATGTACAAGTTTTATTATGATAAACTTAAGAAGTATGATTCAGAATTAAAATTACTCTATATGGATACTGATAGTTATTTTGTACAAACTTAGAAATATCCTTACGAAATAATTAAAGAGCATGCTGAAGAATTTGATACAAGTGATTATAATAAAGATCATTAATGTTATAGTGCAACTAATACAAAAGTTATTGGGAAATTTAAAGACGAATTAAACGGAATTCCTCTACAAGAATATTACGGCTTATGATCAAAATAGTATTCTTATAGTTTTTAGACAAAAGATTCTAAAATTATTAATCCAGTGAAATGTAAAGGAATTGAGGAAACTGTAGTTAATAAAACTCTGACTATAAATAACTTTAAAAGATGTTTGTTTGAAGATAGTGGAGAATAATATAGAGAAATGAATTGTATAAGAAGAAATAAGCATGAATTATATTCTATGAAGATGAATAAATTAGCTCTAAGTCCTAAAGATGACAAAAGATATGTAACAGAAAGTAGAATAGAACCTTTACCATGGGGCCATATGGATACTGATAAATAGATTCAAATTATTGACAAATTGAATTGGTAAATAGTATTGTTAAATAGATTTATATATTTAATAAATTTTCTAATAAAGTTTATATAAATGGGTTTTATATTTTAGTAATTTCATCTAATACATAAATATCACGATAAATATCTTCATCAGTTATATCAAAATAATTTTCTTCCCAATTAATGTTATATTTAAGATTTTCCTTGATTCTATTGCAAAGATTATTCGAATTAGGATTATAAGCTAATTTTATAATAACAACGATATTGGGAAATCTATCTTTAATATTATTAAGTTGTTTATTAAAATTTCTTCTTTTACATCTGGTAACATAATAATCATAATGATCTGGATCATAATTTTCAATTAAAGAGAACATATTTAACAGTTTTGTACTATGAGTTTGAGGGACAACATTTGGCTTTAGAGATTCAATAAAATTTTATTGAATGCATATGAAAGTGCTTCGTTCATCTGTAAGTTCACTTGCAGTATCAGGTATTTACTTGAAATATTCAAACTCATTAATATATTTTTTAAACGCTTTTATTTAACTTGCTTTTCCCATCGGTCTAAAGTGGATTTTTCAAATAGAATTTTCGCATAATTGCCGATGTGATAGCGACTTGAAATTTGCATACACACTTGAATCATGTGACAATACAATATTATGAAAACAAGTACATACATACATTTAACGATGTATAGATTATAAGTTAAATGTAGTCGCATTCATAAGCGAAGTTTTATATGTGTACTACTTTATTGACAACAAAGAAGTAGTATCTATGGAAACTCGCCGTTCCCATTTTCGATCGCGCGCAAATGTGCGACTTTGTACAAAACGTTTCACTTTGAATTTTCTCTTTTAAAATTAAAACAAATAAATAATTTTTAATATGAATTACCCTCGCTTGGTATATTAATGCTCAGCGGTTGGCACTATTGAAAGTTTTTGATCTCAGAAATGGTTATCGTTTTATTATGTAAATATAACCACGTGTGTCCTTTTGACTACAATCATAATGCGAAAATGTCGTTAGTAAAGTACACAACATCACAGTTTAAAAATATAATAGGATACAACAAAATAATATCTTATAACTACTGTACGGAAAAGTTCGTGAGTGCAGAACAGTGTGTCTTTTTTAGGTTAATTAATACTACATTTCTTAAAATTAAAGACACAAAAATACTGACTAACAACTAAAAAAAAATTACAACAGTGTTATTGTGTGATAGTGTTAGTAAAAAAATAGTTCACTAGTGTATATAGTGCCACAGGTTGGTTTATAATAACCGTTAAAAATTTTTTAAATTGGATTAATATCACAATACTTTCCATTTTATATTCACACTTTTATATACCTTTTTGGTTGTTTCCACAATATAATTCATTTATTATGATTTTAACAATTCACTAGGCCTATATTATTTTATCACTCTATTATAATTTGACTCCGGTTCACTGTGCACCTAACCTGTAAATATATTAATTTGTATTTAATCTTGTAAATACTACTGTGTTGTAAATACACTGCAATGTACGAATGCAATTATAAAATTACTGTGATCATTTATATTTTATACAATAATAAGCAATTTATCTATCTATTTACCTATGTCATAAATAATTGTTTGTTGTTTATGTATCATTCTCTTTTCATTATGTAATTTATCTATAAAATTTGACTAAAAAGTGTGAAATAAAAAAAAGAAGTAAACAATTTTTTTTAAACGCTTTTATTTAAAATTAATAAAATGATCAATGTACTAAAAAGGATAAAATAATTTATCTTATACCAAACACATTAACAACAAATGAAAATAATGTTTATTAATCAAAACTTTTTGTAACATTAATTATCACCGATAATAAAAGCGTGGGTACCTAAGGAATGATATTATACCATGTTTAAATCTCTCTTCAATAAAAAAAGATCTATAACTGATACTACTTGGGTGCCCACGCTTTTATTATCAGTGATACTTAATGTTACAAAAATTTTTGATTAATAAATATTATTTTCATTTTTTGTTATTGTGTTTGGTATAAGATAAAATAATTTATCCTTTTTAGTACATTGATCATTTTATTAATTTTAAATAAAAGCGTTTTTTTTTAATTTGTTTTACTTTCTTTATATTTATATTCACCATGCTTCTAATGAATGGAAGAACGTCTTCAAAAACCCAATCTTAAAAATTATTCGCTAAGGGCAGATGCATTTTATAATTAGAGAATATAATCCAGATTTATTAATAAAATCATTATTTTCTAATTGCAAATTGAAGTTACTCTTTACATCTTCATATATTTTACAATATTTTTCTCGAACATTATCTTCAATTGCCTTTTTAGAGTTCGTGTCTGCTAAAATATTCCAAATATGCTTCCCCTAAAACCATGGATTATTATTTTTATCAATTATCATGAACACATTCCTTCCATGGAAACTAAGATATCAATTATGAATATAAATTAGCAAATTCATTTTAGAGTTGTTAATTTATATAGATAAAAAAGCTGAAAAAAAATTAATTCCTATAATCTAGGTTCTGATACATAAATTTATTTATTTTCATGATAATTTGCTTCAGCCCCAATTTGATCCAAATAAGTTTAATAGATTTTTCTTATGAAGTTAGTTATATTTGTTTCAAATTTAAATATAAAATATTTTTAGGCGTCTCGTTTTTCTAATAAATTACTCTTTTCATTTTGAATAAAAATAATTATTTTTTAATCTGTTTTAAATCTTTCCTTATAGGTGCATAATGGATTTCATTGGGTTTTCCATTAATATTACTTTGGTAGCTAACATTATGAAAAAATAAATATAATATTTCAGATTCCTCATGTCTATGAATATCTGCTGAATGATTAGTTATAGGTGGCTCGACTAAATTACAATGTAATTCAATAACATCAAAAGCTCTTAGATTACATACGTAATCACCTTTTCTTTATATATTTGAATCAAATTTTATAAACGTCTCTTTTCCAAAACCTAATAAATTAGACCAGATATCCATTATAAATTACGAGATCCATAGGAGACTTAAGAGTTAGTTTCAAATCAGGATTTACAATTACTTTGAAGTCGTTTGGATTACACATTTTCTTTATGTTTTCATCTTTTATTGAATCTATATATGCTTTTAAAAATTCTCTAAATCGCTTATCAAGATCTTTGATTGTATACTGATTGCAAAATATAGTAAAAGTATAACCTTTCTTGTTAATAGAAAATTTAAAAACGTTTTCGAGATCTTTTTTTATATTACTTAGAAAATTATCTGAATAAAATCCTACTAAGCCTAATCCATTATTTTCATTTTCACTCAATTGGTGAGGCTGATCTAAAGTAAATTTGATAACTGAATTATTTCCATTCAATTTGAAAAGTATCATTTTGTTTATCCTATTTAAATAGGGAAGAAATGTAAGAAGGAAACTTCAAATTTAGATTCAGAGATAACTGTATATGATTCCAAAGATAATTCTAAAAAGAAATTATTATACCTTATCTTCTAAGGTGTTTAATAGTGGAAAGTTCAGGATGTGGGAAAACAATTTTATTAAATTGTATATATAAGAATTAGATTCCCTATAAGAATCTATACGTTTTCAGTAAGTTATTAGAACAGGAAACTTATAAGAAATTACAAGAGAGATGTAAAATGTTGAGAAAGAAATAAAAAAAAGGTATCATATTTTTATTCTAAGTATGTGGTAAAAACAATTAATAATTTAATGCACTTTCACTTGTGAAAAAACTTACTTTTTGTTATATCCTCATACGCACGTTTCGAAGTAGTTTGCTCCTTCGTCAGCGAGGTATAAATGCAGCAAGCGTCAAGGCGTTGGTAATCTGTAACGGTTTTTTAGGGATTGGTTGTGTGTGGGAGTATGTGTAGATGGAAGGGGGGTTGGCGCGAGATTCTGAATTGTGTCCGTTGTGTATTATTGTGTCGAATAATGTGTTGGATTTAAATTGTAATTGTTCATTGAGTATGTTGTTTGGTTGTGTTTTGTTGTGTTTGTATATTTCGTATTGTTCTGCGGTGTTGAGTTTGCGACTTTTGGGGATGTAGTGTAAAATTTCAAGATTGTTTTTTATGTTGGTGTAACTGTGGTTTTCTGTTTGGATGTGTGTGGCAAATGTGGATTGTAAGTTGTTATTGGATAAAGCTTTTGTTTGTTTAGAAAATCTGGAGTAAAATGATCTTCCTGTCTGGCCTATATAGAATTTATTACAATCGTTGCAGTATAATTTATATACGTCCGTTTTGTTATATATGTTGACGTCTTTGTTTGTGTCGTTAATGCGTCTCTTGATGGTATTGTTGGTTCTGTATGCTATTTTGTAATTGTGTTTTCTGAGTGTGTTGGCAATTTTGTGTGTGTCAGAATTGTAGTATGTGAGTGTGATGTATTTGTTTTGTTGTGTTATTTGTATTTTGTGTTGTTTTGTATAGTAGTTTTCTATATAATTTTTTTATTAATTCAGGGTTGTAACCGTTTTTTATTCCTATGTATTTTATTGTGTTAAGTTCTTTATTGTAGTCTTGTTTATTTAGTGGTATTTTTGTGAGTCTATGTAGCATATGGTTGATGGCTGTATGTTTATGTTGTGTTGGATGATTCGATGTGTTGTGTATGACCATGTCAGTTGTGGTCGGTTTTCTGTAGATTTTGTATGTGTGCGTATTGTTTGTTTTGTTGATTGTTAAGTCTAGAAAGTTTATACTGTTTTTTTTTTATTTCTATTGTGAATTTTAATTTTGGGTGTATCTTGTTTATGTATTTGTGGAAATTTTCTACTTGTCTTGTATATGCCAAATATGAATAATACTATTTAAAATATATTAATCGTGGATATTCGTTTATTATTATATTGTAATACAAATTATAACCCAATCACCTTGCATGAAGTTTGTCTCGTTGAGTGCGACAATCTGTACACACTTAATTTCAAAACGCAAAACGTGACAACTTGCCAGCAGACACCGTAATCTTTTTAAATTATACAAGATTCAAAAATAATTTTGAATACACCATATCAGCGAGTGGGACAGCATTTTATTTAACAACAAGTGTTATAATTTTAATTTATTTCATTAACACATTAAATATTCTTTACATTCCAGCTTCGCTCTTCATTGTCTGCTTCAAGCACAAATACGTTTACAAATATGAAACATATATCATTTCCCTCCATATGTATATTTCCTTAACTTCCATTAAATTCTCAATCATAGTGCTTTCTCAGCGTACTTTTTCAGCACTTTTCGTCATTGCATGACAGTCGGAACACACACCCATACCGATCAGTTTTTATAATCAGCCAGCTGTTGATGAGCAGTACTGTGTTCGTCTGCAATTCGGGACTCTTCTTTTGTATGTTCTCCTTTCGCTTATCCGCGAACTGCTTACCAGAAGCTTCATGGTCAATTACAGTTGTCCAAAATAGGAACGTGTGTGTGTGTGTGTGTGTGTGTGTTAGGGTGTTGTATGTGTGTGTTGGATTGTTGGATAGTGTAGTTAACTCCGCCTTCCTCCGTCCTCCGTCCTGCGTCGAAGATCTGTAAGTAAAAGCAAGACAGTCGGTTCAAACAATTATAAGATTCATCTTCTACAAGTTTAAGTAATACTGTGTATAGTTTGTACATGTATTCAAAACCTACTATATACACACCCCAAAAATATTTTGTCTTAAAATGCTCCAGTAAGGTTTTTATTACGCAAACCGTGACCAAGGCGATCGGTTGTTGATATGAAGAGACACAACATTATTGAACACACTTTGAAAGGGACACATTATTTTAATTTTTGGTTTCGGCGTAACAAAGCAGCGAGTTCTTCGCTTCTATGTCACATTTAAATGAGTAAAATAAATATATGTGTAGCTAAATCAAATATTTATCTTTGGACTTTGGTTATTAATGACTCTTATTTGTTCTCATAGGATTCTAAGGAAAGTTCAGACAGTTTTTAATTTCTACGATCTTTAAGCCTAACTTTGGAACATTATCATAAAAGTTAGGTTGTAATATTACTATTAATACAATGTATCATATAACGTTTTCACCACTAAACAATCTGTGATCGTATAAACTTGTAAGATGAACTAGCACATTAAATACAAACTTAAACCTAACCGTGATTTGTTCACAAATAAATGTGAACCGTGAAAAAAATTAATACATCACCACCACCTACAAAGTTACACATACAAGTAGAGAAACTTTAACCGTTACTTACACCTTACGTTTACAGGATAGTGCCGGGAAGCACAACTACACTGACGCAAGTTCACAGGACAAACAACGTCAGAGACCCCGTTTGAACACGAAATTAAGCACCCTGGGCCCGCCCACACTCTATGTTACCTGGGGGGAGGGGGCGGACACTAGGTGCTTAGTTGTGTATTTATTCTTATTATTTACGGTTTACTCGCTTATTAGGGAATGAATCTCGGGTAGCCTTACGCTTGTATTTAATGTACTAGTGTAACTTATACATGAAGACGGCCACAGATTATTTAGTTGTCGAAACGTTATGTGATAAATTCTATCAATGGTAATAGTTCGACCTAAATGTTCTCATAGCATTTTAATTTCGTTAAAAACGAAACTACTGAAGGATTTAAAGTGCAATTTGTATTGATTAAAACACAAAATGTTGGCTATTTGATACTACGATGTGACAATCTCATTCACCAGCGGAGCACGGTAGCAGAAAACGTCTCATCCTAGCCACTGAGGATGAGCTTAACGTTGAAAGTTAATTTGTATATTGCTAACAGTGGTATTATTATGATTAGGATTATTGATTAACTATGTAAAATAACTTTCTACGACATTTATTGAAAACGATGGAGATTTTGATTTAGTGTAGACTAATGCTATGTTGAAGGCTGTAGAATTGCAGAGGCCATAGGAGATACACTTCTGTCTGAACAATGCAAAACTGACAGCACGATCTCTAAAAGTTTACTTCGTATCTTAAAAGGATTAGGTAATATCAACTGGTCTGACCAACAAAATCAAACCACGAATCTTTAGATCTTTCCGGAGGTCGTTTCCTATTGGGCTTATGAAAGAGTATTTGCCAGGACAACCAGTCAGCTGTCATTCGGTCCAGGTGACGGAACCATTGATTCGAAGTTCCTCGAACTTTACACACGGCCATAACTCTATTTAACTGTATTTGAGTCTCACTTGTTGTTTTCCTACCTACAAATCTTTGTATCGAAACACAAATTGAAATAAACTTGGCAACTTTAGCGTCTATCTAACTGCAGAACAATCAGCACGGTTTGCCAAATATTCAACAAAATCCCTATAAATATTGGTTAGACAAATATTAAAATGTTCGTATATTATCCAATTATCTAACACAAATTATAAAGTCAATACATATTAAAAAAAAAGAGTTTTTAAGGTATCGGTAAGGTGAATTATAAAAGACGACTTCCGTTGTGTTGCACTGCTCTACGAAGAGAAACATCAGTGGATGTTGCCCTTACAAGTGAACTCTTTCAGGTGTGAAATACTCAATACTTTGTAAGTGGATTGGAAATTGCAAATTGCCAATAAAAATAAATAAAATATAAAAGGTTGTGTGAAAAAAATTATTTGTCTTAAAATAAATATGAAAAAGGGAAACAATTATATGTGATCAGTTGCGAAGGTTGCAAAATACTTGGACATGCACAGTCAGAAATCGTTAATGCTTAGAAGAACCCCCTGCAAGGTCTGACGGCAGTAGAATGGTATAATGAAAGTCAGGCAAGGGAGTTATTAATTTAAAGTACTGTGAAAAGTAATGAGTTGAATACGTTTGCAAAGTAGAATGAAAAAATAAAGATCAGTTTTGAGGGTAGTAAATTAATTTGCTTTTAAGAAGGTGGTAAATAATAAACTAAAAGCGAAGTGCAATATAAACGACATAATATAATATCTAGTAAAAACTATTATGTTAATAATTAATATAACGTTGTAGACGAAATTGGCAATTGTACACTTGCAGGAGGAGGGCTTCAAGAATTCTCTGGCCAGAAAGAGCCTAATGATGAGATTCTCAACACAGTGGATAAAAGAAGAATTCTCAGTAAAGCCACTGCGGAAAAGTCAAGCCGTACGATTAGTCACCTGCTACACCAAACAATGTGGTTCATCACCCTGATTGAGGTTATGATTTACAGTCTTATGAGGGGAGGGCAGACAAGAATATGTGGCTGAGATAGAGAAAGAAGAAGATATATGGTGATTAATAGACTGTTTAAGAAAGGGAAGCAACTGCAAACTCAAAAACCTCAGGGTTGAGGATAAGAAGAGAAGGCGGTGGACACGAGAGGTCTACAAGGATATATGGACATGAGATATAAGGTTTGTCTTTCCTGAAACGCCTTACATGTCAAGACTGTAATGTACACGATGTAGTATGGGATGCTATAAGGGTATGAAAAATGAGAGGCAGGGTGGAGGGAGAGACTCAGAGATAGGGGCAGAGACACACATCCGAATTAATAGCTGTTGTTGGGAGTTGGCCTTACTAAATTGTTGTAAATGTTGCTAGGTTTATGGCAAACTAAACAAGGCACCGCTGTGACGGCTCGTTGGTAAAAGCTGTAAATCTGTAAAACTGTAAAAGAGACATACGATCAATGAAATCTCAGTAACAGAGAACCGGACAAGACTGATTCTCAAAAGGGAAGCAATAATGTAGAAATACTTAACCATTCAAATACAGTGGGAATGCATTTCTGAACTTGTTGATAATGACAATTTTATACTGCAGTATTATACATACTCCCGTTGTTAAGCGTGTCTCTTCCTTTTGCTGCTCGCCAGTTCTATCTACAGATTGTGACCTATTATCCTGAATTATACCTAGAGGATAACTAACATATGTACCTCCGTTGGTCTGTTGCAGGAGAGTACTGTATGTGCCTCTGTTACAGCACTATTGTGGCCACAGAACGTCACGATTTAGTGCAGTCTGTTAGAACTTTTGATAATTTCCTACAGTAAACATATTCAAAACCGGTGTCTGCATTCTTCACATAGTTACATACTAACTGATCAACGTTATGTCAAATGACCCAATACTGCCTTGTAATATGTCATGTCAATATTCTGGCATAGTCTCTGTACCAATGATTTTATTCGTCTATAAACTAGAAGAGTAATTACTAGCCCATTAAACTTTACAAACAAAGTTATTTTTGTCTATATTACACGATAGCTTACAAATTTATATTTTTATGTAGTTTTAATATAAATATTAACTTACCGTCTTGTCATACATGAAGGTAATTATTTCCTTCGCCAGGCGCTCCTCAAAGACAAGCCAATCTCCAAACTTATAACAGTAGGTGGCATAAAGCTTTGTAGACCTCTGTTAACAGAAGTGTCATCAAGGTAAGTAAGATATTCGTAATTAATTGTGCAGTAGAAACTTTACCCCTCAAAAGGTGTAAGCCTACTTCGATATTGGGTTGTTTTCAAACAGTCTGCTAATTTCACTTCAACACTGTGTCTGAATTATTTGTCCAGTAGTCAGACTAAATGTATTAAACAACAGCTACGTGCCTCAATGTAGTAGGAAAATTAAAGACTCAGTGTTCTGAGACTATAATCTGTCAAAGTCTTATCGTTTAGGGTGCTTGCATTGCAGACAGTCTTTTCAAAGTTGCCTTCATTTATCTGTTATAATTTACAGGAAAGAAATGACACTGTGAGTTTTGCAGATAATTTGCAGGACGATAAACCAAAACAGCGAAGTTATGCTTTGTAATTATTACGAAGGACAACACAGAACGTACCTAAGCATTGTCTTCTTATTTTACAAGGATTAGGTGATATCAACTGTCCCGATCAAGAAAGCCAAGCCAACTCTTTCTTCATTTTCCGGGAGGTTGCTTCCCGTAGGCTTAAAAAGGAGTACTTGCCTAGACAACCCATCAGCCCTCATTTGGTGTAGATGATGCAACCATGGATTTCGATATTCCTCGATCACTTCACTCGGTGAGAAAATATTTAGTTCCCAGCGTATACCTTAATTACGTAATCATTTTCTCGTGTGAATTCCTTTACAGGAGTCAGAAACCTCACTTCATCTCGGAAGCTTAAATCCTGCTCATATCGCCTTGTGTCATTATTAAATTCGCAGCCCCTTTAAGACACTAGGAAATGCCATAACTCTATAAAACTGTGATTGGCTTTCCTTTGTTATTTTTCTACCTTTGTAGCTTGCACTACAGATTGAATTCAACTTGGCAAGTTTTGAGTCTGTGTATAACTGCCGTTGAAGTAGGTGATGTCATATTCCAGACAGCGGAAGTGGGATACTTGTTCAATTGTAACTGTCATTTTTTTTCTGAACCTATCATTTATTATTGTCTTCAATCTGACGGGGTCCTTTCTTCCAAAATCCATTACCATGGTTTCAGTTGTAGAGATTCCATGTTTTATTCAGGAGCAAAGTTGACAAGAAATTTGACTGGTTTGAAGGTTACCTTCACTCTCCTGAATAACAATCTGATCATCGAAAATATGTATATAGAAATAATTTTTCTTTCTAACACATTACTTTTCATCCCAACAATTTTTCTATTATCCTATAAAAACTTGTGTTATTCATTCCACATTTGCTTTGCTAATTATAACATACTAGACTTGCCTTCTTTAAAATGTTCAGTGTGCTTCTTGAGGTTCAGTCCTGTTTCATCAAGATAACGCTTCCCACATTAACAGGGAATTCATTATTTAGGGCGATTTAATTGGGTAACTTTACCTTTTATTTTACAAATTATGTTACCCATGGCTTTTTCGGTAAGGAAAAGCAGGCCGAAATCTATATTTAACAGCAATTTTCTTAGGTCTTTCTGAGGTATCTCTAACATACGGCACGACTAAAGATACTACTCCAATATTGTCCATCGCATGTTGGATAATTGAGTAAAACCGTATTCCACTCATGCCATATCGACATGACACAAACATCCGTATAAGCCTAAAATATATTAATATCATAATATCTGTAGAGATAATATATTTAAGTTAAGATTTAGATTTAATCCTTATTCCATATTATACAATAATATATTGTAACATAATAAAAAATTAGATCAATATACTTCTGTTGATTTAATTTTATTTAATAAAAAAAAATTTTTATTAATCAATTAAATTCTTTTTATATTATTTTAATTTCAGTTTTATTAAATTGTATTATATTTCTTATTAAATTTTAATATTTCTGGTTAATTAATATTAATTCCTTAGTATTTATCATTATTTGTTCTTATTCAACCTTCGTCGGTTTGGTACAAATTAATTCAAAATAATGTTTTGGTGAAGGCCCAGTTCGACGTGATTGTTTACTCGGCTCATATAGGTTATCATCTCTTCTGGTTCTTTCCGACGATATTCAGTAATTAACTCCCCTTTCTCCACCTGAAATTCCTTAACTAAGTATTTTTTTATAAATAAAGCTCTGGTTTAATTCAATTAATAAATGGTTTATTAATTTTTTTATTCTTTATATATCTTATTACGACTCACAGGGCGACTGAGTAGTTTGGCCCGTATTCGACTCTCTGATTCATTTAATTAATTTTTCAAGGGTCCTTTTATACAGCAATTGAAAAGCCAGAAATGCTTAAGAAGTACAATACCTCACAAATATTAATAAAGAATCTTACTTACTATTACAAGTAATGTCAAACGGTTTGAATATAAATTATAATTATTTTACTTGAAGACCGAAGGCTTCACCCCAAACGGCGTCGCTTTCAGATCTAGTGATGACAAAAGAAAATGGCCGCTTGCTCACAACAACAAATATATGAAATTACTAGTCCCAGTTTTCTTTTAAAGTATTTAAGTTTATTTATAGTTATCACTGAAATTATGCCGGATTCTGTGTTTTCCTTCACCGTTTTGGTGTGTTCAAGTGTTCGTGCAGTTTCCTTGGTGTTTGTGAATTCGTAAATTATGTGTGTAGTTTGGTTAAAACTTACCAACTTCAGAGATTTTTTCGCTATACTTGCGTTTCTTAGTGTATGGAGTGCCGCTTATGTGTATTTTCTGTTCTTGATAGGATATTTTCTGTTAATTTGTATTTATTTCCTCTTGGTTTTAAAATTTTTCTTGTTAAAAAATATTTGGTTTGCTTTTGGTCAACTCAGAGTTGATTCCAAACATACTTTTCTACTCGGTTATACGGAGTTAATGTTTTCACTTTCAGATGTAACAATCTAGTAATTCGTTCCTTTTCCCCTTGAACGAATTTTTTACCAATTTTTCTGATTGGTAGATTCTGCTACACTTGGGATTATGGGATTTTGTATTATTTCAAATAACTGATTTTTTACCTTCCAGTACAGGTTACGCCCTAATTATTAACTAATTTCGCTTAATTTGATTTACATAGTTGTATTCCTTACTTAATTACAAACAATTTTACACCCCTTTTTCCATATTTATGTTACTTAATAGGTAAATTTTTTCATTTACAACAACTCGGTTTATAGACCCTTTAGGTATCTGATTTTTACAAAATCATGTAAATCTTCTTTAAGTATCTTATTACATTGTATCATTACTAATAAAGAACAACCACATAATAATGATGACTTGTTTTTGTTAATTAACATTGATTTGTTTTTTGTCAATTGATTTTACTACTATTTTTAATATTCAAAGCTTCTGCCTAGGTCATGCTTTTTGTTCAGTTTAACATTTTCTGAAACATTGTTTAGCACCTTCTAATATTCCAAAAATATGTTTACAGTCCTGAAAGATAGCTTATTTGTTAAACCTGTTGTTTGGTACTAATTTACATTATTTGGTTTTCCTATAGGCTATTAATTTTAACAATAGTTGGTTGAATTTAACATTAGCCTATGTCATGGTTTCACGTTAATTACTATGTTACATTTTAGTTCATTAATCTTTTTTTTTTGTTTGTTAGAACCCTTGTTACATACTATTAATGCTTAACTGTTTTATTACGTTTAAATTATACCTTTTCTCATCCTCTTATTACTCTAAGACAAATTATAAACATTTTGACTTGGAATCATGGTTCCATGACTTATATACTACTTAATACATAACATAAAATTCAACTTTTAAACTAACTTTGCATTAGTTAACCCACAACATTGGGAACTCTATATAACTAATTAACGTAATAACAAAACAAACTTCTTTCAACTCCTTCCAAGAGCTTGTTTTTTTAGTAACACCATAACCATAGACGTTTGAACCATCTCTTAAATAATCCCTTCTAACGTATAAGGGCCTGAAGATTCGATAAACAAATAAATAGCGTTGAGGAAGTTTTCCCAATGTCTGAGTAATAACGAAGAAGATTCATATATTTTGTAACCATTTAATATTCTAATAATCTTTCTCAGCGCCGTTACTAAAGACTGATAATTAAAAAGTAAGCGCCTGCCCAACCACATTAAATATTTATAACTGAAAGGGAGACATACTCGATGAATTTACCTTGAACAGAACAATTTCTAGAAGAAGTATTCACATAGGTTTTAGACATTGGGATGTAGGCTCGTCAGTTAAAGTTTTTATTTATATGGACTCTCGAAAACCTACTATATTACACCTACAACCTTACTATAGTAATGACATGACTTACCAACAAGACATCGGTGTATACACGCCCATAACGGACCATGAAAGTCTCGTAGTGGACTCGCTTCTGCAAACGTAAATTAATTTGATGTTTAAACAATTGCAAGGGAACAAAAGTTGTATACTGCAATTTGTCATATATTGTAAAGTTGAAAACCACTTAGAATACTGTGGTCTGTGGTCAATAATTTACATACTTTGGTATTAAAATTGAACTAAACATAATGTTGTAAACAGATCTGGAGATCACATTATTTTTTCTTCTTAAGCAAAGAGACAGAAGTTTATGTATGTATACATGTATGTATAATTATGTGTGTGTGTGTGTGTATTAGAAGCAACCTGATTTGTAATAGTCCTTAAAAACAAAACTTGGAAATCGAATACAAATGTCTACAAGTCTTTATCTGAACCTGTACATTTAAAAGTTCCTGTCTAAAATTCGTTGCCTGTGTGCACGTGTTTCCTGAACATATTTCGTATATGTAAACTAACACTGTACGCTTGTAATATAATTCCGCACCATGTTTTCATTTGACTTACTCTGAAGACTTTTGCTTCTATTTGGCCATCGATCCTTATATTAATGGGGATGACTACGTATACTGGCTTTACCACAACGTCCTTTCCAGTGCCGTCTTCATTTTGCCATGACGTCCTACTACCACACTATACCAGTTACTTGCTCCATGAATTGTTTCTTTGTCTTCCTCTGTAACTCTTTCCTCCATGTTTACCTTCTGTGATGTTTACCAGGTATGGTTTTATGACTTATTAGGTGTCCAAGCCATTTTTTCCTTCTGTTTTTAAGTGTTTTCATATTATTCGTTGCTTACTTAGTTTCTTCAAGATCTCTACATTCAAGGCTTTCTCTTTCTATGAAGTATTATTCCAATATCAAACTTTAGAATCCTCTAGTTTGTTCTTTTCTCTCTCTTAACAATTGTCCACATCTTCGATCAGTACAAAGCCACACCACACAAAACGTTTGTCAAGCTTTTCTTGCTGCAGTTTTGACATCGTTTGATATAAGTAACATTTAATTCTTAAGGTCGCTTTAAGTTAAGCTGTTCTAGATTATTAATGCCTTTTGTGGTCTTTTCATTATTATGGTTTTTAAGTATACTTGAAGTCAGAAGCCTGTCTCGGTTTTGAAACATAGATTTGTATACCAAGCTTTATTAGCGTTCCTTTCAGTAACCATAACTTTGGGCTTTTTTATTGATTTTCATCTTCAACTCTAAGTTTGTTTCAATATTAGTAGATTTACTTTGACGTAGTACACACTCTTTCCTGTCACATCTGTACAATCGGCAAACCTAAACACACATACCTAAACCTCGTACAAATATCTCGACCTCCTATTCCGATGCCCTTAACACATTCCTCTTAACATTTGGTCATACCTTGTTGTAGGTGTATATATTAAATAGTAAAGGAGACAGGGAACGTCGTTGACTCACTCCTGTAATTATTTGTGCTTCATCTGTACTAATTTTCTTACATTTGGTTTCAACTGTTTGGTTTTTATAGTGGGTTTATGGTAGTCTCATGTCTGTGTAATCAATATCCTTAGGCTAGATAGGTCTATATGAAAATTTGTTTACAGACAACTGTATCAATGGTTCCTTTAGGTCTACAAAACGTATGAATAAGGTTATATGTTCAGTGAACATCTTTTTAATCAACAACCTCATGTCTAAAATTACTTTCTTGACCCACATTTTCTTGAAGTCTTTATACATCGTGTGTGTGTGTTTTTTTCAGGTTTATGCAGCAAATCATGATTTAGCTGCTTTCCACACTACTCGCGGTCAGAGAGAGTAGAAATAAGTAAGTCTACAGATAAGAAATGAGAAAATGATTAACTAATTCTATATATGCACGTCAACCGGAAATAATCGCCTCTGGAGTACATGTAGTCTAGTACATTTACAAAATGAAACAGAAGGCTAGTAGTAAATACAGTTTCACGAATGCCTATACAGGAATATGTCTCCGGTCATGTAAGTAGATTATATTGGAAATTAGCATGGTGCCTACTTAAAATTATTAATTCAAATTAATTGTATTAATATAATTATTGATAAAGTATACACATACCTTGACGCTCACGCAGGCGAGTCGCACCATTTCCCTCCGTATCAAGGCGTCCGTGGCTAAGAAAAACGTAATCGATTAGAGTTTTAAAAATTTGAATTGCTTAGAAAAGTATGTGCACTAAAACACGCATGTCATTTTATGTGAAATTTATCAGTATTCTACGTGTTAGTCATTTCGTTTCCCATAGTGTTTGCAATTTATCATTACTCATTTGCCGTTATTACTTCATCGTCTACAAGAAGCAGAGGTCATTAACTTGTCTCATAGATGCAATACCGTCATTTTATATTTCCGTCTTACAGTAATGTTCGTTTTACAGATTTAAATATAACCCAAGTAACTGTCAACAATTTAGTTAGTCTCACAAACGTAACTAACTAAAGATAACCTACTGAACATACTACTACATTGTAACACTATTAAAATAAATAAACATAAAATTAATATTCTTTCAGTAACACATTAAAATAATTGCAGAGTACCGATTGTCTAGTGCAAATGTAGCGTCTTACACACGTGTCACAGAACTGTGTTGAATGTCATTACAGTGTTTTATATATACACACACATACATACCGGTAGGGACGGCGCTGTGCTTGTCGTCCTGTCCAGGGCAGAAGCATGCCAGCAAGCCTGAAACGTATAAAAGTTTGGCGTCAATTCGATTGTTGCTAAACGTAACATAAGCATACATTAGCGTTCACAGCGTTGTCTCTAGTTACAATAATTTCACAATACACCAGGTCTACGTTCATCAGGAGTAACACTTCCAACATTGATCTACGAACCAATAAAATCCATTAATTTTGTTTCGAGAGTCCCTGTCTTTACGTCGCATATTAACTCGCTATCTCTTGTAAAAGAAGTTTTAATTTTTAATTTATCCACCTGTGTATGTGCACCATGTAAAGCTGAAGATATTTTAAAGCTTGGGGCTACTTTTCGGTAAATGGAATTTATTTAGCACGTGTAGTTTTGAAGTTCAAGAATTTATAAACAACAAGGCCACAGAAAATACCGAAGACGAATGCTCACTTGGATACCTCGGGGTTGTTTATTGTACATATATGAACAAAATACAGTATCCAGCATGTTAGTTGTTCTCTTAGAAAAAATATGAGAAATAATGAAATAAAATATACAGGCAAATTTCTTCAATTCTTCGTGTAAATTTTTCTTGAAATCGGTATTTTTACTACTTTGACTTTCCAGCAAAAACTTTTGCAAGAATTTTCTGCACAAGTTTGATCGCGAAACATCTCAACGATAGAAAAAAAGTAGAACAAACATGTCTCAACAGGCATTGCTATTAATAGAAAGGAAACACCTCATACCTTTGAGGGAAAATCATGGCGCCCCCTACGCAGAGTGACCGTGAGAATAGTGTTTGGAGGAGATGGTTATGTCGTGATTTTAGCATATACCAAAGGACACAATGTTCTAAGAATAGGAGAGTTACAAACACGATAAAGCCTACTTATGGTATATAAAATCTACTCCCCCAGTACATAGTTGTACTTAATGTAATTGGGAATCAGAATAAAGTTTTCTGCATCTGACATTTACTAAACTGTATTACTGACATGTTAGTAACATACTCGAACATTTACTAAACTGTACATTTATTCAAACATTGCAATTACCAGGTCTAGTCTGTCTGCTTCGGACCGGAACAAAGCAGTTTTGGTTTAATGTTTGCAGAAAATGATGATAGAAACACAAAAGTAAAAATAATTTTATTTTTAAAAAACACAGAGTTCAATAAACACAAATCTTATATAACCAATTGAATTATTCAGATTTAAGCCTACCTCGACAGCTTAACCACGAATTAAAACACACACTATATTCACACACACACACACACACACACACACACTTGCGAGAGCCCTCACGCATCAAAGGTGATATATCACCATCATATATTTGCACTTAATCTAGCAGAAATCAGAATATAAGTCTTGGAAGCTTACATTTACCAATCATACCTAAACACAGAACTACATCGTGTAGTGTGCAGTAGACTAGAAACTTTTTTACTATTATGCATTACTTCTTACTGTACTTCTATAAATTAAATGGGTGCACCTCGACAGCTTAACCAGAAATTGACGCACGCGCGCCTAGGACATGCACATACGTAGGCCTATATATTTGTACATCATCATGTACAGTCCACTCACAGTAACGTGGCATGGGCATAAGATTTTCCCGGAACTCAGATCGCAGATTCAATGTCGAGTTGACTCATTTACATTCCTTAACATTTTGTATAAGCAATATGAATGAGTAGAAGTTGTAGCAGAAATCTTGTGAATCAGCCTTAACAATCTGTTTTGAGATATATTTTATTGTCTTGTGTTTTTTTTTACTTATTCGTTATTACAAACAAATTATAAATATATTTGTTAATTAAAACAGAAATAATGAACTTACACGACTTGAGTCTCTTCAGTACTCCCATAGTGAAATAAATCTGTTAAACAATATATCATACATATCAGAATTTTACTAGAGACAAATAATTACTAGTAATAAAAAGCTTCTTTTAAAATGAGTAAGTTCGTTTGACAAAATAAACCTAGAATTGAGTTTTTTTAAATATTATTAATATAATATTAATAATAAATAATAATATTTTTTTTAATAAAACAGATGTCAATGTATAATGCGCTAAACGCAGATTAGGAATCAACCCTACATATCGGTTCGGTTTTTAGTTGTATTCCGTACACATCGTGCATACACATTCTATAATCTAAATTAGAAAATATCTCAATCAACTCTTGACATTAGGGAGTCTTTCATCATTTTTCGTCCGTGTTACATAATTGTCTGTTTCTCAAAGTATCAATTTAGTTTAGAAAAATTAAATTTTTCCATCCATCTCTGTCTCGGTCTTCCTCTAGGCGTAGACCCCAAGGGTTTCCATTTCCTATTCTGTGATAGCTCTTGTATTACTGGTTTTCTCCATTCTATAAATATGTCCTAGCCATCTAATTCTTTATGACCTAATAAACTTCACTATGTTATTGCTGTTTATTAATCCATCAAGTTCAAGATTCATGCGGCCACCTTGTTACACTACTGGCCCAAAAAAGTTTCCTCAGTATTTTCCTTTCACATCGTTTAAGATCTTCTTTATCTTTCTTTCGTATGGACCATGTCTCACACCCGTAAGTCACTACTGGTCTTATAAGGGTTTTATAAATTTTCAGTTTAAAATTATGACTTAGGATCATAGATCATAATAGTTTCTTGTTTGCAAAATACGCTGGTTCCCTTTACTATCCTTGATTTGATTTCCTCGCTATTCAAATTTTCCTCATTTAGCAGTGACTCGAAGTAGGTAAAATTATCTACTTGATCAAAGCTATTGCCTCCAACATCCAGTGTTTTTCTTTCATTATGTCTTGATCTTCAGCCTTCTTTATCAGCTCCTCCAGTTCTATGAATGTTTCCCTTATTGCATTTTTTTACGGCAGAGTATAACTGAGGAAACTTAATTATCTCATGAAAATAGATGAGATCTTAAAATTATGAAAATTATAATTAAAAAATTAAAAGCGATTCTTCGTATTATACATAAGAACAGTACTGTACAAAGTCAGTAAAATGTGAAAGAGATTCTTTGTAATAAACGTATGTATCAGTAAACTGTATTGGAAATTAAATACCGGAAATTAGGTAAAGTAAAGTTTTAGAAACGATAAATGTATGTGGTATAAATTTGAAGCGTTCTGGAAAATCTACCGGATGAGGGTAATAAAATATGTTACACAGGTGTTTGAAGTAAGATGTATAGAAAGCTATGGCGAGGAAACAATGTGAGGACAACATAAGAGGAAAGCCAGAGGAAGTGGAAACTGTAGAACTGGTACAAACATTACGGATTAAACTGAACGCTTACAAAGAAGTGCTGAAATGCCAACCTTCCTTTAGTGGAGGAAAAGAAGAAACAGGCCAGTATACAGCATAAGTAAGCGGTAGTATAAAAATATGGGAACCGTACATCAGTGAGGACTTCGTAATGCAGTCGACTGTGATTGAAAAGCCAAAATTTATACCGAAACTTGGCTTTGTATCACCTATTGCATTGAATAACTTGCTTACAGCAATCATTTACGATAAATGTTACTCTTATCAACTACAAGCTTAAAGCTTAATTTCAGCATTTAAAAATTAATCCTACAATTTGATAATTTTGTTTTCTTACGGTATGAACTGCTAACAAATTAATTGTGAATGACTTCGTTAAATTCGTACGGAAAATGAATTTGTCATGGAAAAATCTGTGATTGTTTGTTTTACAATTATTTAAAAATATTTGACGATTTATCATGTAGGCTTATATTTTTTTGTATTGTAATAAAGATTTACACATTCCTGAATAATAAATTTATGTTTATACGTACATATTCTTCTACTCTTAATTCGCGTCTAACTTTATCGCAGTTAGCCATTTTTATGTCTGCTGAATAACTGCAGTTGAAATTAGAGTTAACAAAAGGAATGTCAACTAAAGATAATACTTCGTAATAATCATCGTCGTCACCGTCATCTTACGTCAAGTGTTATCTCTACCAGTGGTACAGTTCATACTGCAGTACCACAAGAGAGAAACCATTCTATATACGACTAAGTACAGGCACAAATTGCACAGGTGTTGTTTGTGTGTCCACGTATAGGTGTCGCATTGATATTGACCTCGGCCCGCCTATTTCCACTCTTATTATTGAGTTGCCCCAATAGTAGGTAGACAGGGTTGCATTGTCGCAATCTTAAGCCTAATCCTTGCTCGCAGCATGACGGACGCTTACAACTGATGTAACCAGCGTCAGTTTTCAGAGTTAGAGATATTTTTTACAACAAAGATTCAAGAAACAGTTGGAATGTTTATTCTACTAAAACAAAGAATGAGCCAAAAGTAGATATTCAGTATATTATTTAGATACGTTGAACTGAAAAATGACGAAAGTACGAGGGTAGGCTGAAAAGTAATGCACACATGCTTGTAGAACACGAACGAAAAGAAATAGCAAGATGGGGCGAAAAGTAAATAAAAGTACATTTCCTTAGCTTCAAAATTATGTATTTATTTTTCAACATAGTCGCCGTTAAGTCTAACACATTTCTCCCAACGCGTAACAAGTTTTTTTATCCCGTCACTGAAATATTCTTCCGACTTTTCTCGAATCCATGACGCGACAGCTGCCTTCACCTCATCGTCCGAGGTGCAATGATTACCCTTGAGGTCTCTCTTGAGTAGAGGAATAAAATAGAAATCGCAAGGCGCGAGATCAGGGGAGTAGGGAGGGTGTGGAATCGGTTTAAACTTCAGGTTTCGCAGAGCCTCTTGGGTTGCGCGCGAGGTGTGTGGACGAGCGTTGTCATGTTCATAGACACGTTCCTTTGATATTCCAATATGGTTTCCGATAAGCTTTTGAGTGATTCGCCGGTCATTTTGAATCAAATCGTCGACGAGTTTGCGATGTTCATCGTCTGTGGCATTGACCGGACGTCCGTTGCGTTTTTCGTCATCAATTACGGCTTTTCCAGACTCGCAACCACGAAATTTTATTACCCATCGATGCACAGTAGACCTATCAACAGCATCGTCACCATAAACAGCTTTTAAACGACGATGAATCTTATTATGAATCACATTTTCAGCAGTTAAAAATTCGATAACCGCACGCTGTTTAACTCGCGTTGACATAGCACTACAACACGTCTCCATACTTCTGCTACTTAAAGCGTATTGTTGTACGAAAGTCCTTCAAACTGCGCATGCGTTTGGAGGGGGAATGTTACTCCCGAATGCCACCAGGTGCGCTTCTGTAAGTAATTTTGTTCGTGTTCTACAAGCATGTGTGCATTACTTTTCAGCCTACCCTCGTATATACGTGACTCCTAACACGCGGCAACGCAGGAAGCTGTTAAAGACGTTTGGGTATCAATCTACGCGACGCTATCAAGGTCGGACAATAACTCAGTTTCTACCGAGTTCCAGGGTGCTATTGTGACAGATTGCTCTCGATTCTCAGCGGGGTATCCAACGGCCGGATAAGCAGTCAGCTTAGTCCTTGACCTGCGACATTAAAGTACGGTTCTGAGTGACTGTTATTCAGAGTTGCAGATTTTTTATGCTTGTATTCATTAGTACGAAACTGTTGTAAGGTGACATTAATTGTAGTGTGTTGGACAAAAAGTTAAACTATTTTACGAGACTGCATTTCTTATAAATAAACTTTTGACTTGTAAGAGTTGTTTTTTCTAATTAAAGTTAAAATTAGTGATTTCATTCGTGACAGTTATTCTGTTTCCACTGAGCAACACGACGACCCGTGGGACCGTCGTGACAGTAGTACCAAAAGTGTGATAAGACATTAAAAGCGGAAACAGAGGGCACTTCGTAGAAGAGTAATATGAGTGGTAAATATGTTTTTTTAATAGATACCAGTTAGATGATAGAAGCTTTCCAATTCCAGTTACTGCAAACACAGAAACGACAAAAAGAAGAACAATGACAGGAGGCGGAGGAAAGAAATATGGAAAAAAGCACTCTGCTCGGGGCGGAAGACCAAGACGAGAAACGGAAGTAGGAAGCGAAGGAACGGAAGCGTGAAACACAAGTCACAAAACCACTGATACAGGAGGGAAAACAATTACAAGAGGATACAATTGCAGACTTGGGTCTGTTAATTGGTGACTAGAGAAAATTATACGGTAACCTGAATAGGGAAGCGGTAAGGTTGTCTACTGTAGAAAAATCTCTCTGAAACAGAGGAATCAATATCGATAGAAAACATACGTTGCAAAAGAAGAACCAGTTGCAAATATAAATAAGCAAGTTAAAAGTAAATTCGAGCTGTTAATGAGAATGCAGACACGGGTTTAAAAACCAATTGCTGACGATCGTGTCAATGTTAAGAATGGAATAGTATATAGACAATAAACAATTAGAGAAAGTGGCTTTACCTGCACTTCGGACAGTTTACGTCAAGGCTCTTACATTTGAGAGAATAACTCACTGGGCGACTTATTTACGGAAGTTTGAAGCCGCTGTAGGCGCAAATCATTGGACGCAGAAAGACAAAGTAGTTTCACTCGTCCTCGCTTTGAAACCACATGCCGCACAGCTATTACAGAAAGTGCCAACTGATCAAGGGTCGTTCACCTACAATTAGATAACAAATAAATTGAACTCAAACTGACCGAGTGGCAGGAGTCCATTAGCTCATTTCGAGACTCGGGACACTGCATACCGCGGGCAACCGTCAGTCGTAGTCCTTCGATTAATCGCAACGGAATCTTGTTTGAAGACTTCCACTGACTCCATATGCAACCAAGGGTAGTAGGCACAATCCGAGGACAAGATCTTGGTCTCCTCAAAGAGAACGCGATGATCAGCATTGGAGAGTGCATGCTTTTCCACCGCAGACTTTTCCGGCTTCCTCAAACGACACAGCGGCTGAGTTCACCAGTGCGTGTGAGGACGCTGCGCTTCGTGGTCTTGCTGCATAATCATTTATTGAAATTTATTAATCTGTGCTGCTCATAATAGCGAAGATTGGCAGATGACAAAGATAGCCCCCATGTTCAAAAAAGGAGTTCTTAATGCCTGTGATAACTGTAGATGGGTCTGCCTGCTTAACACATCTTAAAATTGTATATACATATATTCTTTCAAGACGACTTAATGCAATAACGGAGGCTATCCTCCAAGAGAGATCCAGGATGGTTTCTGGAGGGGAAGATCATGTTTAGACTGCATCTTCACAGCCCAGCCCAGGTCATTGAAAACACAGTAAATATCAGTTTGCCGCATACATAGCTTTCATTAACTTTGGAAAGGCATTTGATAGAGTGAATAAGAGCACGCTGTGAGGAATAATGGCAAAGAAAGGAATCTCTATCTATATATAGATGGCATACAAAATTGACAGATGATCGTTCCAGAACTGGTAACTCTGCAGTGAACACATTGTTATCTGCTGATGGCCACGTTATCTGTAAAACTCGGAAAGCGGCTTTCAGATGGCTGTACACTCACTGAGTCAGATTTGCAAGGATTTGGGATTACACACATCTACACTGAAGAACAATGTGATGGTTTTTCATGGATCTAACCCCATACGAGCAAAAATTGTTGTAGACCGCACTGTTCCGAAGCAGGCCAGTAATTCTAAATATCTGGTCTGTTATGTATCTTATATTAAAAACAATGATGTGGCGAAAAAGCTGCACAAATTCAACAATATGTGTGGGAGCATCAGGAAAACTCTAAAATCAACGAGGAAAGAAACACGCCTGAAGTTTCGCAAGATGATGGGCTTCCCCACACTTCTCTATGGGCCTGAGGATTGAACTTTACCGAAGTCCAAGGCCAGTCGTATTCACTCCAAGACCAAGATGCCGAAATGAGGTTTGTCGGCAAACGTCTACATAAATTGTCGCGACAACAAGAAAAAATGAAAATGACAGAACAAGGCAGCAAACGCGATTACGTCCGCTGCCCGCCGACGCAAGTTGAACTGTGTTTTAGCCTGATCGCGATAAGCGTAATGCAGAGCGTACAGATTAGCCAACCTTTAAATATGAAAATTACCACATTACTGTCCATAACTGCCCGCAAAAATCAAAAGATTTTTTAATACATTTTAATAATTTATTATACGAAAACACAATGTTTGTTCTTAATAATAGATATCAACCTCAACAAATTGTATTGAACCTTGAGATTGAAATGTTAGATAACATTTATAACATTAAACTCTTCAGAGATAAAACTTGAATAATGATGATAACAGTTGAGCAGGCCACAGTTGGCTTGCAAACTGATTTATACATGAGTATAAATGCAAGAATTAGCAATGTATTGCTAATATATATTGTATGTATACAATATAAGACAATATAAAACATGAATAATACATAGTTTGACAATGTTTGATGATGAATAATCGGTGAATCATCACATGATGGGCCCGATACCAATTGCAAATATTTTATGCAAGTCATGATGGATAGCTTAAACCAGTCAAGGCCAGTTGACCTATACAATAGTATTAAGTGTAAAATGAATAGACAAAAATTATTACAAAATTACACATGCAAAAACATAGATTTAGCATAACGCCTTAATATAATAATTAAATGATGCATGCTATACCTGACAGTTTCAGGAATGCACAATAAATTGACATGTAAAAACAGATTATACGTTGTTGAATGAATGCAAGTATATAAGTGTAATGACATGTATGTCATAATTGAGAGCATGAATAATAATTGTGCAATACGTGATCGCAAAATACAAAATACAAAATATACAAATATGTGCGTGGCGCATGGTTATAGACAGTTGATGCGGGTAAAACAATGTGTTTTACATAGATACAAAGTTATACATAATAAATACAATAGAAATCGGTTTAGATAATTACAAATACATGAATACAAGGCACAATAGCATAAGTGACAAGTACAGAAAATGTGTTTATACAAAATGTAATGCATGTGTTGAACAATTGCAAGTAACACATAAATTCATAGAGTAATAAAATAGCACACATATTGACAAAAAATGTGCAAGAAGATGCATACATGGTTTGTATAGCTGCAGACCATGAGAATATTATATAACAAAATTATTACATAAGAACAATACCACCAATGACATGACACATAACCCATTACCAATATCAAATATAAGTATGCAAAGGACATAGTATGTCCAACAAAATTATTAATATATAAATACAAGAATAGTAAAGTGTATCACCATAACAATATGATAAGCATACATATAATAACATAGTGCATGGTTGTACAATTACAAGTCACATGCGAATTTAGTGTATGAAATACGCAATAATACAAATTAACATAAAATGTTTGTGATAATACATATCACCAATTGAAGTCGACCAAATTGTCAGAAAATAAAGTAATGAAAGCCAGTGGCCAGGTGAAATATAGGATTGTGCTAAGTAATTATATTGACCTTGTGTCTAAGCCTCGTCCCCCGCTGGCAACAAACATAACTTGTGAACTGGTCTGCGAAAGGTGCCAGTAGGCGTGCGAACCTCAACTACTCTAATTAAATTGTCTGGGCCGGGAAATGTGGCGGTAATTACCCCAAATTTCCATGCTAATGGAGGCAAGTTATCCTCGATCAGCAAAACCAGGTCACCAATGGAAACGTTTTCCTTTGCGAATTACCATTTGTGACGTTGTTGTAATTGGTGTAAGTAGTCACGAGACCAAGATTTCCAAATGACTTGGACAAACTTCTGGAGAAGTTGCCAACGTCCAAGACGAGAGATGGGAACGTGATATAAGTCAGGATCAGGTATCGCCGTTAATGGTGCGCAAATTAAAAAATGACCAGGGGTAAGTGGCACTGGATCGTTTACATCCGATGAAACGGCAAATAATGGACGTGAGTTTAGACATGCCTCTACCTGAGACAAAACCGTCGTAAACTCCTCGAAAGTGAGTATGGACTTGCCGACCACGCGGCGCAAATGATACTTTAAAATCTTTATGCCGCTCTCCCAAAGACCACCAAAATGAGGTGACGAGGGCGGAATAAATGACCATTTAATACCATGAGCGGTCGTAAAAGATTGGATTGATGAGGTCGCATCCTTATTATGCCAAAGTTTGTAAAGGTCATGCAAAACGTTGCGGGCCTTAGTAAATTTCGTGCCATTATCAGAATATAACTGGCTGGGTGTGCCCCTACGGGCCATGAAACGACGTAAGGCAGCTATAAACGCGTTGGCCGTAAGGTCGGAAACCAATTCCAAATGAATGGCCCTGGTGACTAAGCAAATCAATAAAGACACATAGGAATTTGACAGAGCCCTAGATCTCTGCCCGCCATGACGAATCATGAAGGGACCACCATAATCAACTGCGCAGAATAGAAACGGCCGCGAAGGAATGACCCTAGGAGATGGCAAAATACCAAGCCTTTGGACCTGATGTTTGGTGCTAAATCTGAGACACTTGACGCATCTACGAATGATGGAACGAATGACTACCTTTGCCTTGGACTTGCTGCGAATAGAGCGTGGGACAATAATTTTACCAATTAGATCTAACTTATCGCATAAAGAACGCCAATTCAAATATAATTGTCCGGAGATTGGCTCATCCCAACCAAGATTACACAGCTACAGTTGCTGCATAAACTGTTTGTAAAGAAAAACAATTGGACCGACGATTCCGAGTGGGTCGTAGATACCCGCGATAATCGAGAAGATTTTCCTCTTAGAGATGCTAGACTCAACTGGAAATGACTTGATGTCAAACAAAAATAAATCTGTAGAGTTATTCCAAAGAATGCCCAACGTACGCACATTACCTTGTTTGTTTAATGGGAGTGATAAATTATTATGATCTGCGACCACATTGGGTTCATTTGACGCCCATTTATGCAGAGTAAGGCGATATTACTCAACAACGTACCTAAGTCAGATTTCAACTTGGTCAGATTAGAAATGGTGTCTGCACCGGTTAACAAATCATCGACATAGAAATCATTAATTATAGCCGAAGCAGCGTCAGGAAAAGAAGCTTCATGATCCTTACCAATCTGAATAAGGCAACGAATGGCCAAAAACGAGGCACTAGCAATACCGTATGTTACAGTTCGCAGTACAAAGTGTTTAAACTGTTCAAGGGGAGAATTACGCCACAGAATACGTTGATAATGACAATCCTTCTCAGACACTAAAATTTGTCGATACATCTTCTCGATGTCGGCGATCAGAACATAGTTGTGCATGCGAAATCGCAAGAGAATATAAAAAAGGTCTTGTCGGACATTTGGGCCTACCAACAAAACATCATTGAGAGAAAGACCATTTGTAGTTTTGGCTGAACCATCAAAAACGACGCGAAGTTTTGTCGTGGAACTAGAATGTTTAAAGACGGCATGGTGAGGCAAATAGTAGGTATTTGAAACCCTGGAATTGACAGAACAATCGTCGACAAGCGCCACGTGGCCAAGATTCCTATAGTCTTGAATAAAGTTTGCGTATTCACACGCAAGCTCAGAATCACGCATAAACCGGCGTTCTAAACTTAAGAATCTCGCTTCAGCGGTAGCATAGGACTCACCCAACTGGGGATTGTCAGACTCGAATGGTAGCGAGACAACAAACCTACCCTCATCATTGCGATGTGTGGAGTTAACAAAATGTTCCTCACAAACTGAATCGTTACTAATGGGTGCATCATCAGGGATGGTTTCGGTCTCCCAAAATTTCTCAAGAGACGCTAAAATTTGACTGTCGTTGTTCCTAGCCAAGAACGAAACAGCGGAACCCTTAGAACTGCAATGTTTGGGCAGATTGCCTGCTAGAATGTAGCCTAACTTTGTTTCTTGTATAATAGGAAAGTGAGGACCACGTACATATTTGTTAGCTAAAATCAATTCTAAATAAAATTGCGCTCCTAAAAGTATATCTATATCAGCTGATATGTTGAAATGTGGATCAGCGAGGAAAACGTTATCTGGGATATTAAAATGATTTATGTCGAAAGATTGTGCTGGCAGTTTATGAGTCAATGCAGATAAAACTGCACACGTAGCGTCAAAGCTGAACCTTTGATAGCGAGAAATAATACGAATAGATGCCAAATTAGTGGCACAACATGCCGCATTATTAATACGTGTAATCGGTATATTAGATTTAGTCAAGTTAAGTTGTAATTTCTTAGCAAATGATTCCGTAAAAAAATTCACTTGTGACCAAGCATCTAATAAAACTCTTGCAAGCTGTCTGTTACCAGCCCGGTCAATGACGAACACGAGCGCTGTCGATAAAAGAACATTGTATGCAGACTGGAGCTTAAATGAACAATAATTGCTACTGCTGGCAGAACCTTGTTTTGACACATTATTTATGTGCAGCAATGTATGGTGTCGTTTTGAACAGATCTTGCATGATTGTTAGACCTTACAATTACATGAAAAATGATCTGGTCTTAAACAATTAGTACAGCATTTATGCTTTAATATAAATTGCCCTCGTTCTGATATGCTTAATTCACGAAATTTTTCACACATGTAAATTGGATGACTAGCTTTGCAGCATGGGCATAAATAATTATTTGAAGTTGAGTCATGACTCTTAAATGCAGTGCTGCCAGCAGAGTTTCGTAATTTATGTTTTTCAGACTTATTATTAAACCTTAAAGTCGGCTTGTTCAGCTGCTGTCCAGCATCTATCGGTAATGTATTTTCGAATAATTGTCTACGCGCGTTTAAAAACTGGGTAAAGCTTTGAAAGTTAGGAAGATTATAGGGATCTATAGACTCCTTCCATAATTTAAACGTGGAATGGTCAAGTTTTGCTGACAATATTTGTACAGTAATAAGCTCAAATGAATCCACTGAAAGTTGCAAAGCTGCCAGCGAATTAACTGAAGACGTTATTGTATTTATGAATTCTGCCAAACTTTGGACAGAGTCTTTGATTGTCGACTTTACTTCTAGCAAATTTTGAATATAATATTTCGCTAATATGAATTTGTTATCATATCTAGCGGACAGCAAACTCAACGCTATGGAATAGTTCTCATTACAAATAGGTAAGGCCTTAATTAGATCTAATGGCTCATTTTTAAGAGATGAATAGAAATAATGTAGTTTTTGCACTGAAGTTAGATCAGATCTGGCATGTACCATGTCCAGAAATATTGAATAAAAGTGCTGCCATTCTAAAATGTTGCCTGTGAAGCAGGGCAAACTTATAGGTTTTAATTGCATATTACTTGTTAATACTTGAGATTCAGTCTGAACGTTGAAAGTTTCTATTAATTGCAAGATATTAGCTTCGGTTGAATATAAAAGTTCTTCAACCTCAATTCTGTCTTCTTGAGCAGCGTTTATGTCCTTAGAAATTAGTTCAATTTCAGACTGTACCTCATCATATTTTGTTGCTAAACTCTTTAGACTTTCCAGTCTAACCGTTAAAAATGTTTAGTATTATTGTTTTTATCAAAGTTAATTAAAGCAGAATTGATTCGCACTATGGCAGACTTTAAGCCGCCTCTCTTTCTGACCAACACTTTGAGGCCTTCTTCAGCCATTCTACGCACCTGTTAGTGATGTCGTTGATGTCGTACCTTGTGTGAGATGTCCTGGAGCGTCGAGGCCGTGGAATAGATGGCAGATACACACGGACTGGATAGATGACTTCTCAAACTGGTGTGTATACGTCAACACATGGATGGTCTTGTAGTGGTGTTGTCACGAGGCTCAATGGCGACGAAAGGAATGCTGCCTAAGTCCCGAGACGGTCGGATCAGCGAACATGCTGAATCGCCCGTGATGGCCAAAAATTGTGGTAGAAAAAATAATGAAAACCGCTCTGGTATAAGTTGAAGAAAAGTAAAATGACGAATCCGGCCCGGAGGACCAAAAAAAAGTTAGGAAGATTAATGTTTTATAATGTAATTGCCAGTATGCTGAATAATGATGAGCGTGGAATGTATTTTAAAACATTTATTAATGTTTCGTTACAATTTAATCGGCATAGTAAGGTTGGTTACGTCTGAAAGACATTTGAATTGAAGACAACCAAGACGGTTACGAAATGCTACATGGCAAAATTAAGGCGCAAGCGCGCAACACTTCAATCTACATACAAATATTTAAGGCCTAAGGCCTACATAAATTGTTACATGATGAATTGAGGCGCGAGTACGCGGCACTCCAAGCTACAGTAATGAGTACTGTAGGGCCTAAGGCCTACATAAATTGTAGTGATGAATTGAGGCGCGAGTACGCGGCACTCCAAACTACAGTAATGAGTACTGTAGGGCCTAAGGCCTACATAAATTGTCGCGACAACAAGAAAAAATGAAAATGACAGAACAAGGCAGAAAACGCGATTACGTCCGCTGCCCGCCGACGCAAGTTGAACTGTGTTTTAGCCTGATCGCGATAAGCGTAATGCAGAGCGTACAGATTAGCCAACCTTTAAATATGAAAATTACCACATTACTGTCCAATCGGGTAAAATGGTTGGAACATCTTAACCGAATGGATAACTGCCGCATCCACAAACAATTATGGATTTATAAGCCGAAGGACGGTGAGGTGTGGGGCGTCCGAAGGAGCGTTTAAGTGACCACCTTTAGTCAATTTCCTTGGGACCGAAGCCAACAATTTTTGGTTTATTCCTTGCTAAAGGTGAAGATCATGAAATGTGCTAATGGATCAAGTCTGTGTGATATTACCAGTATTACCTGACGAAATCCAGTAAGTAGGCCACATACAGCAAAACGTACTTTATTAAGAACCAACAACGCAATATTATCCTGCACAATCGTATATATTTTTTTTCTAACTAAATATTCGACGTATCCCATTAGTACAACAGGAACAAGAAGCGTTGAGAAATTCGAAAGAAAGATTGTACAACGTGTTTATGACCCGATTAAAGAAGTTGTGAATAGGCAATAAGAAATTCCTAAGAGATACATGATCTATTGAACCACGAGAATATTATAAGACTCTCAAAGGCTCAACAAATGCAATGGTTAAATCACATAGAATGGATGGTCGATCAGCGTATGCCAAAGAAACTCCTGAGAGCGCAGGTGTATAAAAAGAAAGAGAGGTCGACCTAGGGTAAGACGGTTGAGAATTTGATAAAAAATCTGAGAAGAATGGATATAATTATATAAATCTATGTCAGTTCCTAGCCTAACTTATGGCTCAGAAATATGACCAATGTCTGCTAACAAATATAAAAGTTCAGGCTACGGAAATGAAATTTTGCGTCCTATAGCTGGGTACACAAAATTAGATATGAAAGGAAACAATCAGATAAGAGAGGAACCGAAAGTTAAAGAAGGAAACAGCATCCTCAATAATAATAAACAAAGCTGGACACAACAAATTAGCAGAATGGGCAGTGACAGAATCACCAAAGTAGCCTTATCTTATTAGCCGAAAGGGAAGAGAAGCCTGGGAAGACCAAAGAAGACATGGCCTGACCAGTTTGTAACTGGAACAGACTAAACAGTTTAAGCGCTGAAAAAGGAGAAGTAAATATAATTACATCGCAATATGCATTATAAGTGTGCTCCATGTTTAACTGTACAATATATACTGTTACTTATTTACAAGTAATAATTTGGTTACAATTTAGATTAGTCACTAAAATTAAGTTCCTTTTTTTTCTAATAGCCATTCCGATATCTATTGTTTTTAAGAGATTTTAACAGAACATAGATATTACTACTATCTACACACTACTTTTACAGAGAATTCTTTGAAAGAACACTGTTTTGGAAAAGAAAATAAGTTCAGGTAGAAGAAACTTTTATGATAATAAAAAAATTATAACGGGGTTTTGAATGTGGATAACAACACTCTCTGTGTTTCCCAACGTGAGAGGAAACAATAAAATATGAAGAATGTAGAGCACTTGAGGTGGAACGAATGGCCGCGTGTATTTGTAGGCGTTGGCATTAGGGGTGAGCAAACGAACATGTGTACGCGTATATACTTTACGAAAGTGGGTGATATAATATACCTGAGGGGATAAAGGAAGACTGCTGCTCTGTTAAAAATGTAACTGCAGATGTTGGAACATGAAGTATGACCACTTAGTTCCAACATAACTGTTGTTTTGTTTATAGTGTTTGTTGATATTGGATTTAACACCATAAAACAATGTTTGGACTATTGAACAACAAAGTTTCTATGCCTACTAGTGAAAGTTGAAGCCTATTAAGTGGCCAAAATGTTAGTTAATGCAATTCATGCAATCGATATTCAATTAAAATTTTCATCATTATCATTTTCGTCTTCTCCTCATCCTTCTCCCTCTTCTCTGTCTTCCCGTTATTCTCGTTTTCTCTTTCACATCTTTTATTGTTTCTTTTTACCTGCCGCAGGTAGCATTTGACCCTTTGGTCGGTTAAGAACCACTAACTGCAGTTCTCCTTAAAAACCTGCTAATATTTCTTGTCTGGATGTGTAATTTACTTGCTTGTCTCCTTAAAAACTTCTTGTTTGGATGTGTAATTTATATTTTGTCAAGCACGAATTAATCCTCCATTTTGAACACATAGTCCAACCATTCACCTACACGTACTTTATCATATTATTACCAAATATATACCTATTATAATTATATTATTTTGATTATAAATACTAAATTTCCACCTCATTGCATCTTTTTTAAGTACGTTCATACTTTTTACCGCCCCCCATAATGCACTTCATAAACCTCATGTCAGGCCGGATAGACTGTACTACAAATCCTAGCCCGGCATCGCTCTAATACATAACAGCAATGGCAGCCACTAACCTAAAATGGTTAAAGTAGTTTCTTACTTTACTTTAAGTGATATTTTGATTGTACTGCATATAGGGTAAAATTTACATTTTCTAGGCGTAATCTTACTCATTATAATATACCTATACGTCACAACCGAGTAATCTGAACCTACGACTTGTTTTATTATTTTGTCTTGTAGTGAAATCTTACACCTTACTAAACCTTAGGGTGAAAGCGTTACAATATCATGGATTTGGCTTTACTCGCCCATATTTGAAAGCTATTGACGTTTGCGGATTAGATAATTTATGCTAAGTTTTGTGTAAGTTGCCTTCGTTGTTAAAAGTTATAAGGTTAAAATTAATCATCAGCATACGTAAGGGTTTTGGTAAATTTGTTCTGTCTATTTCTATGCCTATGTACAAACTGCGTTTAAAATACGTCACTCGTTTACAACTACTCGGTTTATGATTTTTTGAAGAATATCTCCGGTTTTTGGATTTTACGTTTGTATGTATGGCTATATCCGTAATTCTTACAGATCTAACTAGTTGTCAGTGTACTCATCTTTTTGCAGAATATTCTACAATTTATTAAGTAAATGCTACAGTATCTCTTATAGTGCATTGAGTACAGTAAAATTTCAGATTTATATCTTTATAAAAGGTAAACCGATTTTTCTCGGAATGGCCAATTACGATAAAGTCAACATGGCAACTTTTTCATTGTTTTTCTTTCATCTCTGCTTTAAGTCTTTTTAAATTTTTGTAGAAGTTGAACATGTTCTAAGAGCTGACTTCCAACCAACGATCTAAAGGACTGCTCTCTTTCTAACAGATCTGTTCTGCACAGACACGAAACGGAAACATGAACCGTGAACTAAAGACAGAAAAGATACCGTGGACTTGAATATAAAACGTCAGAAAAAATATGGAAGAACGACCTACCTTTATTTCGACCTTCCAAATCTTGTAATCGGTACAGAAGCTGGATGAATTAGGTAAATTAATTTTTATGTTGTTGGTATATACGTCTGAGACAATAAAAATGTTCTTAGTTTCTCATAAAACAGTTGTTTTGAAACGCCGCACCAAAATTTTTTATTACACCTCTTTTTTATCTCCCAAAAAATTTAATTTTTTGTTTGGGGGGGGGGAAGGCGTCACTTAATATTTAAGACTAGACGCGTGGCCTAGATGGAAATAAAATGTGCTGAACCCATTGTGACAGGTATTGCAAGAAAACACTTGATTAACAGCAACAAGATTTTATTTATGCTTCTTGATTTCGAAAGAATTTCTTTTACAATTACAGGTACATTACTTTTGTTTGAGTTTTTCTTAAGGCTTAACATCAATTTAGATACTTGTTTTAAAGGACCATGGAGGTTGGATTGCAATAACAATGTTTCAAAATTATCTCTAACAGTTAAATAATGAAATACCAAACTACTAAATACAGAGTATTTCACTTTCAAAAGATTTTTCATTTGCATTCATAATGCTTGAACCATTAATCAACATGAGATAATTATAAGTACTTAAAGATGACAATCCCTTATCCGTAGATAATAATTAAAATTTAAAAAAGTAATTACTTAAGTGTGTTCAAATACCTTCATCTACCCGTCCCCAGCACTTGGATTAACAACACGAGGGGAAAATAACATTAAAATCGAAACTAGTTATCACACTAATCAGAAGTTGAAGTTTGTTAATTAATTATTAAAAATTTGTTGTTTTTTTATATTATTATATATTGTATAGTCAAGCAGAACCAAATAATAATTAACTAAATCAACAGGATTTTAATTTAGAATAGAATGAACCGAAAAGTAGAACGGGCAGGATCACAAGTCACATGACAGGAGGATGCAAGTACTGTCTGGGTATTACATTTTCTTAAAGTCTGTTTTTTTTATAAATTGAATTTTGAAATTGGTTTTCTTTTGCAGAAATTAGAATTAAATATTTACATTATAACAATGGTAAGCCTTGACATCATGCAAGATTAATACACGAATACTTATAACATATTCATAACACAGTCATCACTATGCACATTTTAGCATGTCTTCACAAAACATGTTCAGGTAATGTTAACTCTGAAGCATGCGTCGATATTTCTGTTGAGTGAAATGTTAACGTTGGTATGCAGATACTCAAATGATCATAATCAGATTCGGATAATATATTGTTTTCTTTCCTTTGTTCTATATTTCCTTATTGTTTATAAAATTAAAATTTGTATATTTCTTAACAAATATAAAATTATTATATGAATATTTAAAGCGAAGCTTTTTATGTCGGGGGTCCGCACGGAGAGGAGTGAGCAGAAAAAAATCGTTACGAGAGAAGCGTCACTAGAGAATCGTCACGCGCGTTCGGGGATTCCCGCTCTCGTGGCCGCATCATCGAATATAGAGCACCACTCTCTCTCTCTCATCCCCTCTCCGAGGGCCCTATCTCATCGGTTCTGTAAATCCCTACTACATTTCTTTCTCTCTCTCACTCTCTCTCTCTCTCTCTCTCTCTCTCTCTCTCTCTCTCTCTCTCTCTCTCTTCCTCACATGCCACGTTGTATTGAATACACCGTGCTTAGTTTATAAGTAGTGTTAACAATGGATAATTCAAGTAGTGATAGTGATGAACCAAAACAAGTAATAACTGTTGTAGCGGATATTCATCAAATTCAAAATGTTGAAACAGAGAGTCATGAAATAACGAGGTAAATAAATAAATATATACATATATAAGTATATAATAAACGTTTATATACATTAATTTATTGTACATAAACATGAATAAATAAATATATACATATTTATATTGTGTTTGAGTGTGCGTGAATACATAAATTAATATATGCATTTATATACTGTGCCGAGTCTAAGAAAGATCGGCGCGTATACGGTATTTAACGTATTCGCTAAAGAAAAATAGGTTTCGGCTTTTGCGGTGGGAGTTCTGCCGTACTGTGTTTAACAGAAATACGCACACAATCTACAGCAGTGGTAATTAAGCTGCGCCTGATTGGTGCTGCACTCTGGCGCTCGCTGCTGATTGCGAGTTCAGAAAGCCGGAACTGCGTTTTCTAAAACCAAACGCCTCGTGGTATATCTTCTCCGACAGAAAGAAGTTTTTAGTTGCACCATCTTCATCTATGGCAGGCTAAACTAACACAGATCTGCGGTAAGTCACGGCAATATGCTTATATACATTAATTTAAAGTTATACAAAAGGAATTTGTTTAATAAGTCCAGATATGTATGAAATCAGCTAACCTATCACGCCACGTGGCAAGTTGTGAAATGTGTAACTTTGAGTAATTTAAATGTAACTTTTATTGGTAATTATAGTAATACTATATTAATTTCAGTAGTCTTAACTAAGGCACCAGAATTGAGAATAATGTAAAGTCAGAATAATATGAAATTTAACTAAACTAAATGTTTTCCAAGATAGGGCCATGTGGCCGTATAACCTGTTGCAGAGTGCGTCAAACTTTCATTTTAAGTAGGCCTAAAGCTGTGTTTAATATTCTATATGGATTTTGGTGCGTGTGAGGTTTCTGGGGGAATTAGTTTTGGGAGCTTATCGCTGATAATACTTTGTATGAATAGGGTCCCCCGCTGCAAGCCGGTGAACAGCTCCATTCCTGAACATAAACATCTAGACTCTCTCTCAACTTCATCTGCCGGAGGAGAATAGCGAGGACGGGCCACAAACACCCTAACATGTAGACCAGAATACCACCACTTCACACCATGGAATAAATCAGGGGACACCAATCCATATTACTTTTATACAGTGGGATGTAACCCACTAGAACCCGTGGACATATAGTCACACTACATCAATGACTTTAATCTTTAAACATTTTAATTGGGTCCCTGGTTAACGGGACAGAATAGTGCGTGGACTTGGGGGGGGGGGATCTTTTGTACATTTTGTAACTCTGTTTGTATAAACTGTGAGCCCAGAGGTTGGCATGTATCTGTGGCTGCTTACCGTTCAGGCATGTAAATTTCTTTCTTGTTTTCAGTAGAAGGGCTACCTTAGTGCTAGTAATTCTATCATTCATCATGTAATTTCACAGGTTTAATTTTGTTTTCAATTAATGCATTAATTTCATATATTTATATTCAGTTTGGGTCATATGGGGATAGAAGTTTCTTTGGTAGTTCAGTCGGGTCACCAGTTTAATCCTGTATAGGAAGATTTTCATGCAGACTTGAACATGCTCTTGGGACAGGTTGAGTTATGCACGATCTTGCCTAGGAACATGTCGGCCTTTGGGCCAAATTAATTTTAAAAGGTTATAAGGCATTATGACACGTTACTGTTTTCAATATTTAACAAAATTTATCATATTTAAATTCTTTTAATTGATTATGATCACTTGTGTGTTTCCTGAATTCTAATTATATTAACTCCAAGTCTAAGTGCTCAATGTGGGAGCACTTTATAATAGTATCTGGCATTATGCCAACTCCTCAATTTAGTATGCCCTGGGGCCACTGGTGATACAAACATATATCTTATTATACACATATAATATGTTATACACACATAATATATTATACACATATTAGGTATTAAGACCTTGCAATAGGTGTTACGTGCAAGGATATTTATAAATTGTTAATTATGTACCTCATAGGGTGAAAAAGGTGGGACAAGATTTATGATAGAAGTTGTAATATGTCCTGTGTTGTGGAACGTGTATTATATGTATTGTATATTCGTGTGTATTTTTGGGGGTTAGATATAGGGCTAAAAGGAGAATATAGAATATAGATTTTATATTTATTAATTTTCAAGTAACATTTTCAAAAGGAGAATATAGAATATAGATTTTATATTTATTAATTTTCAAGTAACATTTTTTTAAGGAGAAGATAGTATACGAATTTTCTATTTATTGATTTTCAAGTAACATTTTGTAAGGAAAATATAAAAATGAATTTTCTATTTATTAATTTTTCAAGTAACATTTTTTAAGGAAAATATAGAAATGAATTTTCTATTTATTAATTTTTCAAGTAACATTCTTTAAGGAAATTATAGAATATGAATTTTCTATTTATTAATTTTTCAAGTAACATTTTTAAGGAGATATAATGAGTTTGTTTATAATAAAAAGATTTTATTGGTTGTTAATTTTGTGAGTTTTAATTGCAAGTCCCGTCTCACTGGATCCAGCGCATTTTTGGCTCCTCTAGGCTTTGGCCTAGTTTTAATTATCTTGTGGCCCCTCTTTAGAAAAAAAAAAATTTAAAAAACAAATTTTTTTTTACATGTCATACTTAAAGAGGGGTTACAATACATATATTTATGTACATACACACATATACATACATGGAGTATTTATATACTTATGTTCAACATGTACATATATGTATATTGTTATAAGACCCTCGGCTCTTACGGTTGCGGGATTCTCGTTCCTTCCACCCCAACGTTGCCGGTGTCAATTTGTTATAGAACCACTGATGATGTGTTTTGATTTATTTTAATGATCTATCTGAATTTATTTTCTCTAACGCCTCACGTTGTTAAACGCCAATTTGTTATAAGACGAGAACGTGCGTCTTGTTCGTATCACGCAATGTAAACCTATTTGTTACTAGGAACGGGTATGCTTCTCTGTCTCTCCTCTCTTCGGTCGTGTTAATTTAATTTAATTTCTGAGATATTTGGAGTTGGGGAATATAGTAATATTATTAACTAATATTAGCTTATCTCTCTAAGAAAAATATCAGTGTGAGTGTACTTGAAACTTATATAATTAATGTGTTATTCTATAATTTCGTTCAACCCTAGTATACCTTGAAGAAAATTATGTAAATTTTGTAATTTAACGCTCTTCTCTTTGGTGTCGGAGAATTCCGCAATAAGCGCTGTAGTTCCGGGGCAAAGAAACTTATAGGTTAATTCACTGTTTACGTTAACCAATTATTATATACTTAGTCAGTTACTTTTCATACCCAACTCATTAAATAATACCCCAAATGATAAGATTTTGCTACTATACAAGGTTTCTTCATTTATTCACTCCTTCAACATTAAATAAGATATGTTCCAATTGGCATATACAAAGGCTATAGATTGCGTGAATCGATTATTGTTCGGTCCAATACTTTATTTTATATTTGATCATATGATTTGTTTTTGTTTGTAGTTAAATTAATTCAGGTTGTGAAGGTTCTTGTAACTGTGGGGAAGATTAAAAATACATAGATAAGAATGCAAGATTTACAAAATTGAAGTGTTGTGTTGTTAATATGATTTATACAATTATAATTTACCAGACTAGAACGAAGCGACTCGTGTAGGCCGTTGATTGATAACCTCGCTGTTCAGGAGGAATATGTCGTTTGAGATTCTTTTCTTCGGTTTAATAAAATGGAATTCTTGTCCTGTTCACCTCGGAAATACAGCTCCCTGGATTTATTTACGGCTAGGCTGGTGATCCTTCTGCAAATTCTGGATCCAAATACGTTCTTCTCTCGTTTGAAGTTATTAGTGATGTTCCGTGTATTTAAAAGGTTATGAGTTCCAGTGTGGTGTATATTATTTGTTGTGACACATTTAACTCTTAGTATTGGTTTGAATATATCGTCAATTCTTTTCTGGTATAGGACAATTCAAGTCCTTCCTTGTAGAACCCAGTTATTTATTTTTTATTGTGTTACTGTACTATGATCTCATTTGGTTAAACTTTGCTGGCATAAGTCAAGAAGATTATCATTAGAATTTTGCGTATTATAATTGTATCAACAGAATTTAGTATATTCTAATTACATGAAACATTTCTTTGGGTTTTTTTTTAATCTCATCACGTTCAGATCATAAAAGGCAATAATTGAAAATCAACAACTTCTTCGTTCCTGTTGTCCGTAGCAACAAATTATTTTTCTTCCTTCTCAATGTTTTGTATATAGTGTTTATTTCATATATTTTTCGTCCATTCCTTATTAATTTTCTATCATATCGGAATATAACTTTACCTATAGTTTGTTTACCATTTTCTATATACATTCTGCTGGTTTTTTTATCTTAGTCTGTTTCTTGTATATTTATTACTTTTTCGATATCCAACGTTATCAATCGAGATCATGGCATTGTGGCATTATCATAATTTGTTTAAATTGAGGTGGTTTGTTATATATCATTACTTATCAAATGTTTTTTCCTAGCTCTTTGAACCGTATTCATTAATTATTATTAACTTCCGTACCTAACCTTTATGTTATGAGTGGTTATATAGTGTTATTGTCTGTTAGGCCTTTTATTGTATATGGACCTACCTTTGTTTATAACTGGTGAACAACTATAGCCCTTTTACATAAGTTCATACATATAATCAAATCTTAACTATTAACATTTACATAAATAATTATTCTTTCCATAACTAATAACAATTTTATCTTGATCTATGGATCACATATAAGGAAATTGTGATCTATTAACATTAACTCTGTTTCCCACACCCTTCTATAACAGTAATTGAATAAGTAATTGAATAATACATTTTGTTTCATTACTTTCCATTAACTCAACAAGTAATTAGTATAACATAACATAAACTTTAACACAACATTCATCGTTACAAAATAATATCATTTAATTCATAATCCTTACTTACTATTGCTATAAGGTAAATTATTGTCTCATTTTTGTTTAATTTCATTGTCATCTACTTTGACATTTTCTGTACTAGTTTCTTTCTTACAATTCTCATCAGTATAAGATTTATTTACTTTTCACTGAACATGGAACTCTAACTAATGTCTACTTTACAGGTTTGTTTATTATTGTTATTTCTACCTTGCATCCTTATTCATTTTGTATATAATTATAAACGTATTTATTAGACCTTTGTTTTATCATGGGGTTAAATATTGATTTACTTATTATTTTGTTAATATAATATTTATGTAACATGGATGACTGCATTTCTGTTGCGTTACAATATATACATATAATATGTGTTGTTTGTATAAGAATATCTCTGACATATAATTTTTACACACACACACACACACACACACACACACACACACACACACACACACACACACACACACACACACACACACACACACACACACACACACACACACACACACACACACACACACACACACACACACGCACGCACGCACGCACGCACGCACGCACGCACGCACACGCACACGCACGCGCACCCTCGCGCGCGCACACAGTTTTATATATGTGTATATATATATGTACATATGGAGTATTTATATAACGTGAATGAAAAAATAAATTAATACATATGCATTTATATACAAATATTTATACACACACACATAAATAAATATATACATATTTATATTGTGTTTGAGTGTGTTTGTAGAGTTTTATATATGTATATACATATGTAATTATATGGTAATCGTATATATACGTTAATTTGTTATAAATAAACGTGAATAAATAAATTAATTATATGCATTTATATACATATATTTATACACACACACATAAATAAATATATACATATTTATATTGTGTTTGAGTGTGTTTGTGGAGTTTTATATATGTATATACATATGTAATTATATAGTAATCATATATATACGTTAATTTGTTGTAAATAAACGTGAATATATACATATATATACACACACACATACATATATAGAGTATTTATATAACGTGAATAAATAAATTAATATATGCATTTATATACATATATTTATGCACACACACACATATATGGAGTATTTATATACATATGTACATATATACATATATGTATATCTCTGACTTATAATTTGTACACACGCACGGACGCGCTCACACACACACACACACACACACACAGACACACACACACATATATATATTATAACTACACTACTATGCGTTATTGTAATGTAATGTTGTGTGTGAGTACCCACCTGCTGTCTGATCTTGCAGATTCTTCCGACTAGGGCGTGTGGATTTTGGATTTGAAGTTCGCAAGCTAGTAATCTCAAATTATTACAACAACACACATAATGGGTTACTTTAAAGGGGGAGAGTTTTGTGAGACTGGTAGGCTTTATCGTACAACAATAAAACACTGTTATATGGGGTAATAAAACGTTGTTTATTACACCAACAACACACAAGAATAGAATGGTTATAATGTTATGAATTTTCTTATAGTCTATACAATGAATCGATGTTTTTCGATTGTCTAATAGTTGAAAGAAACTGAACTCGTTCTTTGCGAGTTAATTGCAATTTAAATTTGACTTTATTAATTGATTTGAATTTAATTAAATTTATTTAATTAATTTGAATCTAAGTGTTCATGAAACAACCTATAAAACTCTAAAATTAATTTGAATAATTAGTTAAAATAAATTAGACGTGACAGTCTAGTTCACGTTATTTCATTTCTAGTGATTCTACTTCTGATCTACTGCAGTATGATCTAAGATTAGATTGTCAGTTAAGATTGGTATAGCGCTTTTTATACTACTTCTATTTCTTAACTATAACTTACTAAAACCTTAAACTGCTATACAGGTTATCACAACGAATTTACTTTTTAATTACTAGAGTCTTTGCTTTTTGTTTGGCACCTGAATTATTTGAATTACAATGTTTTAATTGAAAAATAGAAAATTTGATCTGAAAAATAAATAAGTGGATTTTGCTTTCCTGTTACTGAAGAGGATGTCGTCCCGATTTGTCCCTCGTCGATTCGAGTCCTTGGTTAGAGAAAGTAATCTGCTTGGAACTGCTGGATTCGGTCGTGGAGTTCAAAATTCGGCAACACTCTGCTTCCCTGCTGTTTGTGAATATTTTAACGTCTGGTGTTGTCTGCTGGAACTGCTTCCTGTTCTCCGTCGATTTGCACGTTGCACGTCAATGTGTGTGTGTGTGTGTGTGCTTCGTTCGGGCGGTCGCTCTGCTCGTCAGCTGTTAACCAATGATTTAGACGGCCTCTCTGCTGTATTCTTGAAGTCTGGTCTTGAAGTCGGGTGGATCTCTTGCGTGCTTATGACTATCTGGTAGTACACAATAAGCTTGGTTGATGTCTTGAAGAGTATCTCGCCTTTACGTAGCAATTACGAGCTATACAGATGATCTGTACTTAGTGTGTTCGTAATTGCGTGTGTGTTGACCACGTAGAGTCTTCTTGTTGATCTTCACCGCTTTGGCTACTAGACGATCGAAGGACTACGTCTTAACTTCGTGAGTACTGACAGAAGAGTGAATTTTTCCACCAGAAAACATTGCACTGGCCGGGGCTGCATGAAATGATTTCATTGGTCGAAACACTCTCCCTACCACATAAAATTTAGAATTCCCTTAGTCCGTGAGAATGAAGTCTGGTTCCCACAGACGGAGAATAGAATTATTATCTAATAATTAATTATCCGGCGGAACCAGTTTGTCGCTAAGGATATCCTGTACTTATTTAATTTTGCAATAACTTGGTTGCAAATCAAGTTGTGTGAAATCTAAAATATACAATCTGTCACAAATTATTATCTTTACAATATACTAAAATCTCTTTACTGTAACTCTATTTTAACAGAAGTTATTTAATTATTTTAATTAACTCTTACATTTGTTAATTATATTGCATCAAATTTGCACACGTCATTATTAATATCTCGGCAAACATTTTGGCTATGTTGGATTTCGCCTTTATTTATTAGTTTCCGAGATATTAATAATTAACCGTTTGGGTGTGGTCGCTTCCTTGTACAGCGAACTGCTTACATAACGACCACGTGTGCGTTGCTTTACACAGCATTATTTTCAATGCTCTACATTCAAATGGAGTTTTAACTGTTAATTTTTATTTAAATATGGTTTCAGCATGCGGTAAACATATAACCCCAAATAGTTAATATTTGGTTCCGTTATATATTCCCACACACGCTTTAAAAAAAAATGAATGTAATAATTACAGTTATTTTTTTTTTCTTAATCATTACACACATATTCTGTAATCATTATTCTTACTAGCTATACATTGTATTACTTATTCTGAAGACACGTACACAAGTGTTAATGTTATTGCATTATATACAATTTAACTCTAAATACATGTATTAAAATGTTATATTTGCAACTTATTGCGTATAATGTTTTTCAAACGAGTAGTAGCCTTTATTTGTATACAATGCCACGCGTACAAAGAATTTTGCTGACAGTATTTGAAACGTTATCGCCGGGCGCGCGGCTAATTGCTTGACCTAGTTTCATATGTGGGTCAGGTAGTCGTTATCGCGTGACGTAACTGTTTCCTGCCGCTGTTCTCGCTCACTCTATACGCTTATTATTTATCGCGCTAGGAAAACATTATTATTAGTACACAAGTTATCTATAATTATTATTAATAATATTATAAAACACAAATTACTTATTTTAATTTTAATTATTATAATACAATTATTATTAACTCTATATACTATTTATCTTTTTAAAGTCTTTTTAAATCGTCGCGACGCGCTTTGGAACGCCATGCTACTCAAAGTATTTTCTCAAAGAGCTCGCATGGAATTTACCGATCGTTTTCGTTCGGTCCAGAATCGTAACGATGAACGTGTGAGGTGCGAGTTGTTGAGCCAAGAGATAGGGTCCATTATATAAACGAAAGAACTTTGCAGCCACATTTATGTCCCGTCGGCCTACCGGATTCGCCTTGAGAAGTACTTTTTCACCTACTATAAAGTTCGTTAGTTTATGCGTCGTATTAAATTTGTCTGCCCTTTTTCGCCCTTTTTCAACTATTCTTTCCCTCACAAGTTGATTTTTACATTGCACCGGCAGAGGTAGATTATAAGTCTTTGGCTTACTTAAATAATTATCCCAAAACCTCTCTGGCGTGGTTCCAGAGTCTAATTCTGCTGGTGTGTATTCCGTGGTATCATGATAACTTTCATTTATTGCCTTTTCGAAGAACGGTAAGAACTCGGGCCATTTACTTTGTTCCTTATAGCAATAGATACGGAACATTTTACCGATTTCCCGATTCACCCTTTCGGCAAGGTTTCCCTGTGGTCGTCGTATCGAGGTTAGGACTGCTTTGATACCGTTACGTTCCAGGGTGGCTGCCCAGTGTTTGTTTTGGAACTGCTTTCCCTGGTCACTAAGTACGTTCCTTATTGGTCCATGTTGTGGGATATACTTATTAAGTATAATATTTAAAACGGACTTTGTGGTGGGCCTAGGGATCGCATACAGGCTAACTTTTTTGGTAAACACATCGACGCAAACTACCATGTGTTTTAGATTTCTGGTAGCCTTGGGTAATGGTCCCAGAAAGTCGATGGCGATCATCTGTCCCTTACCTTCCGTTATCATATTGGCCATGGGCACGTACGTGTGTACGTTTGGTACTTTCGCTGTCTGGCATGGATAACATGTTTTTAGCAATTTCTTTACCCTACGGTACATGTTGGTTATTGTAAAATCCTCCTGCAATATTTTGACACATTTTACAGGAGATGCGTGCGCCATTTTTATATGTAAAGATTGTGTTATGCACGCAAGCATCGTTGGAGACAATACCACTTTCCATTCGCCCTGTAACAATTTATACAATATATTGTCTTGTATAAGATAGTGAGGATTTTGGTGAGCTGCTAACATTAGCTTTTTAGCAAGGAGTGCGAGGTTATCGTCCTGCTCGCGTCCTAAGTTCTGTAGCATATTAGTAGCTTCAGGCGCGACAGTGTATTGCATGTTTAACACTCTCAACTCGTCGTCAGCTGCTTCATATACTTCCTCCTTTTCTACAGGCGGATATCTACTTAGAGTGTCTGCGGTGGTATTCTCTGATCCTTTGCAATATTTAATCGTGAATGAGTACTCCTGAATAGCTAACACCCATCGTGTTAGTCGGGAATTTGCTAATCGACATTTTAATATAAACGATAACGCATGATTATCAGTGTGAATCTCGAAATGTGTACCGTATAGGTAGTGTCTGAATTTTCTGAGTGCGTTTATTATGGCGAGTATTTCTTTCTCGGAAGTACAATAGTGCAACTCAGCGCCTTTGAGCGTCCTATTGGCGTATGCTACAACATGAAGACTACCTTGTTCGTCTTCTTGATGCAACACGGCGCCGATAGCGTACTCGCTAGCGTCAGTGTACATTACATACTTCCTACCCTGCTGTGGATGGAACAATTGTAAATTAGATTGGAACAGGCCTTTAACCCTCTCAAACGCATCGTTCTGTTCAGAACCCCATTTCCACTTTATATTTTTGCGTACCAGCTGTAGCAACGGGACTGTATATTCTGCGTATTTGCTGGTAAATTTCCTGTAATATCCCGTGAGTCCAAGGAATGCTCGCAGTGCTTTGAGGTTCTTGGGCACCGGGAATTCCATAATACTCCTGAGCTTCTCTGGGTCCGTACTGATACCTGTAGCTGAGATTATATGTCCCAGGAACTTCATTTGGGACTTTACAAACTCGCACTTGTGTAGTTTGAGCTTGATGTTTGCTAACCTCAGCTTCTGGAAGACGCTCCGCAGATGCTCGAAGTGTTCCTCCAACGTGCGGGATATCACGAGGATGTCATCCACGAATATTACCGTGTAAGGGTCTACCTCAGGTCCTAGAGCTCTCTCAAGGCATCTTACAATCGCAGCGAGACTCGTGCTAAGGCCAAAAGGTACCACCTTGTGTTGATAGCATTTGTTATTAAATATAAATGCTGTATACTTACGATCTTGCTCACACAGCGGGACCTGCCAGAAGCTTGCTGTTAGATCTAGCTTCGTGAGGTACCTGGCTCCTTCACATTTAATGAAGAGGTCCTCCGCTGTCGGTGCGCAGTCAAACTCTTTCTCTACGAGACTGTTTAAGTTCCTTATATCCAGGCAGAGTCGGATTTCTCCAGTCTTCTTGCGGACGACCAGCAGTGGGTTGAGGAAGCTGCTATTAGATCTTTCAATAATATCTTCTTCCAACATCCGCTGTATCTCCTGCTGGACCTCGGCCTGGTATTTTATAGGGACCTGGTAGATTCTCCTTATGAACTTCTCTGGCTCTGTGAGATGGATTCTGTGTTCATACACTGACGAGATTGAATGTTCTTCACTGAAGATATCGCTGAATTCTTCTTGCAGCGACGACAATCTCCGTTCAGTTCGGGAATCTAAGGTGGTCTCCCCCTCTTCACATTCTTTATAGTGAATTACTTGTTTTGGTGGCCGTGTGATTTTAATTGGGTCACCATGATTTTGTGTGTGTGTCGGTGTGTTCAATTTAAAAGTGTAACGAACATTGTCTATGGTGCATTTTAATAAGTGTTCACTGGTGTTAATTTCCGCACGTATTTGTTCCAATACATCTACCCCCAATAACATATCACATATTAAATTGTTTATAGCCACTACACACACTTCAAATTGCACTTCGTCTAGCATGATAGTTAGATAGTATTGAGTGTCAATTTTTTCTTTTGTATCGGTAGCGGTTCGTATATAAAATTGATTGATTGGGAGTGATGGGGCCGTACGAAAATATTTTTTATTGGTACGCAGGAACCTTTCACTGACGCCGGATACAACACTACCGGTATCCAACAGAATTCTCGTGGGAACGCTATTGACAAAGGCGTGTAACACCGGACACGCCGCGCTCACGGGCCTTTGTCGCGTGGGACCGGATTCTAGCAACGAATCCCTGACATCCGGCGGGAACACATTATTAACGGGCACACAAGTTACATAATTAAAAGTACACATTTCACACAATATATAATCCTTATAATTAACATGCTTATATTTACGCAATTTTGCCGAATTTATAGCGCGTCCTTGCTGGATGCGCATTTTGGCACGTTTTTTGTAGCTTGGTAACTTTTCGATTTATTGTTCGAATTTTTATTGCCGTGGGAGTCGCTGTCTTTTTCAGTTGTATCAGCTTTGGCTAATTCGACCGTTTGAATCGCTCTAATTTGTGCTCCATCGTTACCCTTACCCTGCCCCTTTGGTCTACCAAAATTTTGTTTTCCCTTGTACTCAAAGGTTTTATTTGGCTGTTTTGACGGTGTTTGGGGTGGAGTAGAACTGGTACTCGGTTTTTGATCCGTTTGCTGATGGTACTGTAGTCGCGTATTCTGCCCTTCATTATTTCGGCGAAAATCGGGATTGTAACGCCACCCACCAAAATCAAAAACCGTCTCACTTTGGGACACTAGAATGAGGAGTTCGTCTACCGTGCGAATACCTTGCGTGAATACAGCTACTCTAATGTTATGATTAAAATGGTAGGCAAGCTTGGTGACTATATCGATCTCCGCAAATGCTGGGGTTAAATGCTTCGCGCGCTCGACCTGCTGGATTATATAATTTTCGGCGGTAATCCCCATTTTCTTATCAAAACGGCCATATTCCAGTTCATTGCGCAGAAGTCGTTGGGTATGCGAGTTCCAGTACCGGCTTTCAAATTTTTGTTTGAACTCCGCGTATGTGGACACTCTATCGCGTACAATGTTATACCACTTACGCGCCGAATCACGCATCGCGTTAACCACCCACTGTATTTTGTCTTGATCTTCTAGTCGGGAACCTACTCTAGCCATTTCACTCTCACACGCTAATAAAAATTCAATGGGGTTTTCGTTATTTTCCCCCGTAAAATACACGCGATTTTTCTCATCGACAGGACCTTGTACCAAAATATTTGGAGCAGACCTCCTTCGTACCTCCTGTCGTACCTTCAGAATCTCGTCGCTTAACGTTTGTAAAACACTCTCTTTATTAGAGTCAATGTTAGACCGCGTCTCTACAATTGAAGCGTCTAATTTATCTACTCGTCGTTGTGTTTCGGTCACGTCCGCGTGAATTTTTACCTCTAGGGATTCCACCTTTTTGGAAAACTCTAGTGTTTGCTTCTCACAGCGGGTTATGTGGTCTTTGAACCGGCTCTTCATACGTGTTACTTGTTCTATAAACGATTTTTGCATAGTGGTCTCAAAAACCTTAAACCTTTCATTGATTTTAGTATCGACCGTATTTACTCTTTCAGCGATTTCCGCGACTTTCACAGTTAGCTCTTTATTACTCTCACCGATTTCAACGACTTTTTCCGTTAACTCGTGTACGCTTTCGTCTATTTTCTCGGTGGTTTGTTTATTGCTTTGCTTAATCTCGGCGTTTATGTCAGCGTTACTTTGTTCTAATGCTTCGGTTAGACTAACTTTTTGCGCTTCGATTTTAGAAGTTAATTCCGTTATTCTGAGCTCAGCTTTGGCTGCACTCTGTTCAAATTTTGCGTTTATATTTTCCGTTAAATCGCGTTTCAAATCCGCGTTCGCTTGTTCCGCTTTAGCCGCGTTTTGTTTCATTTCTTGTAATAACTGTTTAAGCATTTTATCAGTTTCCATTTTAAATAGACAACAATGTCAAATATACACAATTTAAAATACACAGAACAGTTTCAAATACACACCATAACTTTACTGTTGTACACACACCAGTCACAAAACTCTTTGGGGATTGTTTAGTTGGACGCCAGCTGTTTTACTAATTAAAACAGCAAAGTTTGTTTTAAAGTGAAAATTAACTTTAAATTGAATTTAATTAATTTAATTTAATTTGATCGCGCCCCACGTTCCGGGCGAGCCATTTATAACTCTTGTTCGGAACGTGAATTCAATTTGACGTACGTTTGTCGGGCCCCACGTTGGCCGACATTTATAACTACACCTCTACTATGAATGTGTTATTGTAATGTAATGTTGTGTGTGAGTACCCACCTGCTGTCTGATCTTGCAGATTCTTCCGACTAGGGCGTGTGGATTTTGGATTTGAAGTTCGCAAGCTAGTAATCTCAAATTATTACAACAACACACATAATGGGTTACTTTAAAGGGAGAGAGTTTTGTGAGACTGGTAGGCTTTATCGTACAACAATAAAACACTGTTATATGGGGTAATAAAACGTTGTTTATTACACCAACAACACACAAGAATAGAATGGTTATAATGTTATGAATTTTCTTATAGTCTATACAATGAATCGATGTTTTTCGATTGTCTAATAGTTGAAAGAAACTGAACTCGTTCTTTGCGAGTTAATTGCAATTTAAATTTGACTTTATTAATTGATTTGAATTTAATTAAATTTATTTAATTAATTTGAATCTAAGTGTTCATGAAACAACCTATAAAACTCTAAAATTAATTTGAATAATTAGTTAAAATAAATTAGACGTGACAGTCTAGTTCACGTTATTTCATTTCTAGTGATTCTACTTCTGATCTACTGCAGTATGATCTAAGATTAGATTGTCAGTTAAGATTGGTATAGCGCTTTTTATACTACTTCTATTTCTTAACTATAACTTACTAAAACCTTAAACTGCTATACAGGTTATCACAACGAATTTACTTTTTAATTACTAGAGTCTTTGCTTTTTGTTTGGCACCTGAATTATTTGAATTACAATGTTTTAATTGAAAAATAGAAAATTTGATCTGAAAAATAAATAAGTGGATTTTGCTTTCCTGTTACTGAAGAGGATGTCGTCCCGATTTGTCCCTCGTCGATTCGAGTCCTTGGTTAGAGAAAGTAATCTGCTTGGAACTGCTGGATTCGGTCGTGGAGTTCAAAATTCGGCAACACTCTGCTTCCCTGCTGTTTGTGAATATTTTAACGTCTGCTGTTGTCTGCTGGAACTGCTTCCTGTTCTCCGTCGATTTGCACGTTGCACGTCAATGTGTGTGTGTGTGTGTGTGCTTCGTTCGGGCGGTCGCTCTGCTCGTCAGCTGTTAACCAATGATTTAGACGGCCTCTCTGCTGTATTCTTGAAGTCTGGTCTTGAAGTCGGGTGGATCTCTTGCGTGCTTATGACTATCTGGTAGTACACAATAAGCTTGGTTGATGTCTTGAAGAGTATCTCGCCTTTACGTAGCAATTACGAGCTATACAGATGATCTGTACTTAGTGTGTTCGTAATTGCGTGTGTGTTGACCACGTAGAGTCTTCTTGTTGATCTTCACCGCTTTGGCTACTAGACGATCGAAGGACTACGTCTTAACTTCGTGAGTACTGACAGAAGAGTGAATTTTTCCACCAGAAAACATTGCACTGGCCGGGGCTGCATGAAATGATTTCATTGGTCGAAACACTCTCCCTACCACATAAAATTTAGAATTCCCTTAGTCCGTGAGAATGAAGTCTGGTTCCCACAGACGGAGAATAGAATTATTATCTAATAATTAATTATCCGGCGGAACCAGTTTGTCGCTAAGGATATCCTGTACTTATTTAATTTTGCAATAACTTGGTTGCAAATCAAGTTGTGTGAAATCTAAAATATACAATCTGTCACAAATTATTATCTTTACAATATACTAAAATCTCTTTACTGTAACTCTATTTTAACAGAAGTTATTTAATTATTTTAATTAACTCTTACATTTGTTAATTATATTGCATCAAATTTGCACACGTCATTATTAATATCTCGGCAAACATTTTGGCTATGTTGGATTTCGCCTTTATTTATTAGTTTCCGAGATATTAATAATTAACCGTTTGGGTGTGGTCGCTTCCTTGTACAGCGAACTGCTTACATAACGACCACGTGTGCGTTGCTTTACACAGCATTATTTTCAATGCTCTACATTCAAATGGAGTTTTAACTGTTAATTTTTATTTAAATATGGTTTCAGCATGCGGTAAACATATAACCCCAAATAGTTAATATTTGGTTCCGTTATAATATATATATTTGTATACATATTGTGTACATATACGTACAGTATTTCTCAATTTTTTTATTTTATAATATATTATGTATTTGACAATGTACACATAGATTTTTCTTATTTTTGATAATTAATTAAAAATATTTGATTAAATTTTTATGTATTTATTACTGATGTTAACCTTTAATTAACAAATATATTTGGATAAGTTATTGTTCTTTCCATTAGTAAACTACTTCATATTTTTTATTGTTCTTTCTATTAGTGAACTACTTCATATTTAATAATTTTCAACTTAATATTTAAAAATTAATATGAACTTTTCTTCATTAAATTTATTAGTTCTCTATATAGCTTAAAATTTCGCTTTGGTCGGTCACTCCCGAGTGCCACACACCCTAGTTCTTATTAATTATTTGTCTGATAATAAACACAACAACAACAACAACAACAACAACAACAACAACAACAACAATGATAATAATAAATATAATAATAACAATAATAAATATTATTGTTAAAATAAAATTACTGATCGCGTGCTCGTACTAAACTGCTTTAGATTAGGCTCTGCTGATGGTCATAAAAATGATTGCCATCCAGCTCTTAGCAGAAGAAGGCACATAGATCCCATAAGAAAAGCAGTTGTAGCCAAAGAGGTGGCGGCGCTGCAGATCACATTGTGTCAGTGCCTGGAACTTTGGCCAGTAGAAATGGTTGGAAGGCAGATAGCGATACTGACAAGCGGCGTGACAGCGTTGGCCATTCAGCTGTTCCATTTGGGATGGTTGGCTTTCATGTCGCCGGCTACAAAGATAGAGAAGGGGCGGTAGAGGGGTGCGTCCCACTCTCGGGGGAGGTCGCTGTCCGCACGCCAGGCCGGAGATACGCCGAAACAAGGCCGTACGTGAGGATACTGACGATAACAGGTGTACGATGGATGGGAAAACAAGTGGTTGTGAGCCACATGAGTAAGTGAGCAAAGAAGCACGACATAAGTGTCGTACTCCGCTAGGAACATTGTCTGTCCAAATCGACGGGGGAGTGCCCTATTCAACGCAAAAATCTTCAGGCTTCTACCCTTTCAAGGGGTGGAATGTGAATTGGGCAGCAATGGATTGAAAGAACAAGGCAAGCACCGTGGTAGTGTCGCGAGAAAATATTATATTGGTTAAAAGATTTTCTGCCAAGGCAGCAGAAGGTCACTCGGGGTTCGGGAAGAGTCCCAAGATTCCGGAAAACACCCCTGACTAGCTTCGGCTATGGTCGGTGAAGGCGCAGGGCTGGCCAACTGAGTAGACGTTTGCTCGCTCGGTGGATTTGGAGAATGACAGGGTGCGGAGGTTGCCCGTTAAGGTTTTAGGGGGGAGGCATGAGAAGCTTGTCAGCCGGAGTGTTTCTGTCCCCAACTAGTGCGCTCTTTATTGATCTTTTGTGACCGGGAAAGTGTGGCGGTCACAGCCGCATTGGAAAGCGCCGGGGCTAGGGCCGTTGCATGCTTACCGAGGCAGCGTCTGCGGGCATGGCAGTGGCTCCGAGACCAACCGGAGTTGCTTCTGGAGTATTTAGAGAAGCACCGGAGAGAAGTAGGAACTCCTCACACCGGTGAGGGTTAAAGCCTGATACACAGCTTTACTGCGCGCCAGAGCGAACAGGAAGCCGCTGCAACTTCAGGGCAGCGATAAAGTGAGTACATCCTAGGTAGCTAGCTGGGTGTCTCATCCACACTTGTAGCAGGTAACAGTGAACCCCGTCTTCGGTTTATCACAGCCGTAATGGGACTTCGCATATCGCACATGACGCGAGCCTTGATGGCAGAACAAGCTAGGATCGCCAAACCACTGGCAGTTAAAACACTGAGTGGTGCCAGGGCTAGGATTAGAAAGCCGGACTTGCAACATAAAATGCTGGAAGTTCTGGAGACTGTAATTGTCCTCCAAGGGAACTACTATCAGAAATATAGTCAGGAAGCTGTTCACAGGTCTGCGATCATCGCACCTGTGTCGGAGAAAAATAATTCATTACTCACACGTGTGAGTAATTCATTATAAACCAATCACACGTATGCAACAATTATTCACCTTTACGGCCGTTTGAGAGACACTATCTATTGCAACGGACAATAATGTGGCTTAAATAACACCGACACAGTAAGTAAAACAAGTCACCAATTACAAATGTCCGCACAAAATGATTTACAATTAGCCTATTACTTCAAAACGGAAGCGCTGTAAAATACACGCAAAAATCGCACAATTATAACAGTTGTTGGGGCGTTGATCTCCAATCTCAAACTTACACTCTCTGTTGTGTCGCTTTTAAAATACTGCTACTTATACTTGCTCACCTGTGTCGCAGTAACAACAAGAGAAAGCCGCAAATGTTAGCGGAATAATAGACCACCACTGGAGAAAGATGGAGAATATGCATCATCCTGTCTTACACAAGCTTTGCAAAGCGTCACGTAGCTAATGATGTTGTTACGTAATGCGGATTAAGTGTACGCCAGTACAGAATCTTCTACGTGTTTTTAGGCTATTCCGGTGGAATCCGGCTGTAATGTTGTGTGCGTACGTGGTTCTCAACGCGTTAGCTAGACTGTGCCAGAATTCGCGGGGCCGCGCGCACTGTGTCAAGGCCGCAATGAATTACGGTCTAAAGTTTTTCTTTATTGCTGATGCTGAATATTGGGTATTCTGGAACAATTCTGGTATCTATTTAAACAGCTGCGATTAGCAGTCAGTTTGAGTTGCGATTTATTGGAGTTCGGTTAGTAGTATTGTGGCGAAGTGTTATGTCTTTAATAATTGTGCGGGAAAATTGTAATACAATTGTGTTTTATATTAGTAGATATTTTTACTGCGTGTGAACAATTATTACTTGATTTGTTGTAAGAGACTCTCTTGTTGATTACAAATTATTTAATTGTAATAATTAAAGCCGGTGATTACTAACGTAATTGGTGTCTTGTATTTTGTTTTCATTGTAGCATACAACGATCAGTAGACAGTCCTAACAGTGGTGTCAGAAGTGAGATGGTAGATTGCGTTTGTGCGTAGACTACCAGAGATTAAATGACGTTAGAAAGAAAGACTGCTATCCATTACCTCGCTTTGACGATACACTCGACACCCTGTGTGGAGCACAGTGGTTTTCCACATTGGACCTAAAGAGGGGATATTGGTAAGCTTCCATCAAGAAGAGAAGGAAAAGACCGCTTTCTCGACCCGAAGAGGCTTATTCAAATTTAACGTCATGTCATTTGGCCTCTGTAATACACCTTCAACATTCGAAATATTGATGGACCTGGTACTCCGAGGCTTGATATGGAAAACTTGCCTTGTTTATTTAGACGATGTCATAGTCATCGAAAAGACTTTCAAAGACCGTTTGGAAAACCTTAAGTAGGTTCTAACTATAATTCACGGTGCCTAACTGAATTTGAACCCAAAGAAGTGTTCTCTATTCCAGAAGGAAATACAGTATCTGGGCCATCCGGTTTCGGTAGCGGGTGTTAGATTGGTTTCTAATAAAGTAGACAGCGTAAGGAACTGGCCAGTACCGAAGAATAAACACGACGTTCGGAGTTTCCTGGCGTTATGCTCATATTACAGACGTTTTGTGAAAGGCTTCGCTACTATTGCCAAACCATTACATGAGCTAACGGAAAATGAAAGAAACTTCCAGTGGTCGACAGAGTGTGATCAAATAATTAGGATTTTGAGAACTGCATTAGTTTCGCAGCCAATTCTCGCTTTCCCATCGTATACACAGACGCAAGCTATACTGGTCTAGGAGGAGTTTTCTCTCAGGTGCAGAACGGTGAAGAACGAGTAACAGCGTATTACAGCATGACGCTTTCTAAACCAGAGAGAAATTATTGCGTTACAAGGTGATGGTTTCTGTCAATCGTCTGAGCTTTAGAGAATTTCTATAAATACCTCTATGGAAGGGAGTTTTCACTACTCACCAACCATGCTGCTCTGGCGTGGCTTTTGAGATTTAAAAAACCGGAAGGGCAGTTGGCAAGGTGGCTCGAACATCTGCAAGAGTACAACTTCAAGGTACAACATCGGCGGGGGCGCCTGCATGGTAATAAAGGTGGCTTATCACGAAGACCGTGCCCGGAAGACTGCCGACATTGCCACAGAAACGAAGAACGAAACCCGAGCAAACATGCCCAAGCCATCACTGTAGAATTTCTGGCAGACGGCTGGACGAATGTGATTGTCGACAAGAACAGATGACTGATGAAGGCATTGGACCGATCTTGACAGCAAAAGAGGAAGGACGCCGCCCGGTTTGCAGAATATCTGCCATGGTTCGTAAGTGCTGAAGAGCTACTGGGCATAATGGGAACCTCTTAACTTAGAAAACATATTGCTGAAAAGGGCTTGGGAAAGTGCAGATGCACGAGACGTGGTCATGTAGTTGATTGTTCCTCGAAGTAATGTGCAGTCTGTTTTGAAGGAGATGCATGATGAAAGGTTTAGAGGCCATCTTGGCGTTCACAAAACACTTGACAAAATACGGATGCGATTCCGTTGGCTTCATCTTTGCCACGACGTAGAGAAATGTGTCCAGACATGTGAAATATGTGCTGCAAGCAAGGGGCCAAAAACCAGAAGCAGGGAAAAAATGAGACAGTATAAGGTTGGACTGCCTTTCGAGAGAATTGCCGTAGACATTGCTGGACCATCCGCAGTTACTGACGATGGAAACCGGTAGATCATGGTTACAGGTGACTACTTTACTAAGTGGGTGTGAGCCTACGCCATTCCAAATCAGGAGTTTACTACTGTGGCAAAAGAGTTAGTTCCACAACTTATTTAGTAGATAATCGGGAATTTTAAAATTGTTGACTGGTAGACCTAATTAAAACATTAACTAATATCAAAACTTATACAACTGTAAATAATAGTAACGTTTTGTTCAAATACCTTGTACTTATCATTTTACTTACATTTTTTTACTTATTAGTTTGTTCAAATAAATATTATAGCAAATCCTGCAGCTTAGTAAGCACATTTTTTATATTGTATTTATCAAAGTTATATAGTACATTATTTTTTTCAAAAGTGGTACTCTTTTATTATTCGAATCTATCTATATTCGGAAGATAAAATAATGATTCTTGTATCTCAGTGTTGCAGTACATAACAAATTATAGACTTTATACAACAAATTTATTTTATTTCTTAATATCTTTATTTGTTTACAATTTTTTTAAACAACTCGCAAATTAATTTACCTTTGCGGATCGTACACAAATTACAAATTCAAATTTGATTGCATTAGATGGCACAATGCCCATTCGTTAACTAAAGCAGTAATCTAGTTTTAGTTTCCCACATGAAGCGCTAGTTGAATTTATGTAGTTACTTCATTAACCTGTATTAAAAGTCGTTTCTATTTAATTTACAATTAAATAATGTTTAACAAATTATAGTACTGTGCTAGTGAATGTACTCTTTCTTAAGATTATTAATGTCTTTGTTAACACTGAATGTTGACTTATCTATGATAGTACTTAATTACACGTTACGTTTAATTGTGAAATAAAATAAAATAATTTTTTACACAGTGATTGGATAATTAATACACAAAGATTACCCGAAATGTGAGTTTAATACTTATTACATACTAGTATTTAATTTTCTTTTGTTCGTTCTTAAATCTTGTTTGCACTCCGCTTGATTATTAGCGATCTGATAACTACTAAACTATCGCACTCCCTATTTGTGGTTATGTTTAACGGTTTAGGTTTAAAATATTAATTAATCTTGTTGCAATCATTCGTCTTCTGCCGAATGCAACAATCCGCGTATTGTACCTTGCCTGACGCTCTGACGTCACGCCCCCCCCTTTACCAACCCTATCGCTTGCTTTGTAAAATCTCGTCAGTCTCCCATCAAACGCTGTGAGCTGAGCGGCCCGTCGCCGGACTTTCGTCAAGTTTGGGAGCCTCAATAACCAAGGTAACTATGATTGTTTTTTGAGCTATCGTAAATCAATGCTAGTAACTAATAATTTTGTGCATTACGTTTGTAACAAAAAAGGAAAACTTGTAATAGATGTAAAAAGATTGTTATCCGTAACCAACCAAGATGTATCTTGTCTGTAAAGGTCAGCCTCGCCTAAATTTAAATTTCAGTCAGTCAACTTGATGAAAAGACCTAAGATATGTAAGGTTGAGTGTCAGTACTCGTTATATATGTAATTTAAAGTCATAGCCTTGTAATGCTATTTTGTAATATTGTAAATTGTAACACGCTCTGTATGAATGCATGCGTGCGTGTCAATCGAACGATGTGGGTATAAAGTGTACTAAACGTGTGAAAATTTTCAGTTTAAAACTTGGTTGAACGTTGCGGACCGAAGACACGAGAACACGAAATTCGTACAGTTTTACACGATCTTCCAGCACAGACATAGCAGTGGTTTAATCCAGGTACTGAGGAACACGCAGCCGTAGCGACCAGATACAGCAGGTTGCAAAACGACTTATCTGGATTTCCAAGTAACATTTTTACCTTTAACAACTTACGGTGGCAAGTGTTGCATAATCACGAAGCAAAAAACGAGACAAACTAGTTACTTACAAGTGTCTGAAATAATTTTATAAACCTTTTCGATAGATAACAGTGTCAGAAATTTATAAGTAGATCATAGCGTGTACGCTGAACACATCTTGTAAACTAGCATTGATTTATGCGACACCCACTTATTTAGCATTTAACATTTTTTATATTCAGTTTTTCAAAACAAAAATTAACTCTGTACTGACCGTTGCTAACTGGCACATAATTAGATAAATTTTGAGGCTCGTAATGCTTTTGAAATAAACGTGTCGGAACCGACTCTGCTCACAGATTGACGCATTCAACAATTTCTTTTACTTACACCTCCTCTCTTTACAGAATTATATTAATTATAGAAATACTTGAGAGGTAAGTCACAACACAGAAAAAGTGTCTTAAGCATTTTGGTGTACTTAGATATTAAATTATGTTATTTGTGTGTATGCTGAACACTTCCGGGGCCCAGCAGCGGGAAGTGGTGCTACAGCAGAAGTAGTAGCCGGAGCGTGGTTATTTTCGGTTTTCCTTGGTCCATGGGTTACAAGGCATTTAATTCAATTTAATGGGTTATAAGCCATAGTTATCAAGAGTAATTTTGTTGATTTTGTGTGTGTTGAATTTTGTATTGTTTGTATTGCACGGTATTGGTCGCGTGAAGTTTTGTATAGAAATTTGTATTGTATAGGATTATGTATTTTAAATGTTATATGCGTAGTTAACAATTTTGTCACGAGTAGGTCTTTGTTGTAAGTTGTCGTGAAATCAGATCGTTCAAATTATTCGTTCGCTAGTAGAAAACCGCTAGGTGAACTTTGTCTGGCAGATAAGGCTTCCAGGCGATCCTGTCCGTCTTATCTGCATTCCACCGAACAGCTGCCCCCTTATCTTATCGTTGCACATTGTATGTTTTGATTTTGCTATCGGTCGTAATATGGCCTTACTCAGGTAAGTGTTGCATAATCACGAAGCAAAAAACGAGACAAACTATTTACTTACAAGTGTCTGAAATAATTTTATAAACCTTTTCGATAGATAACAGTGTCAAAAATTTATAAGTAGATCACAGCGTGTACGGTGAACACATCTTGTAAACTAGCATTGATTTATGCGACACCCACATATATAGCATTTAACATTTTTTATATTCAGTTTTTCAAAACTTGGTGAGGCAACTTGTTGTAACAACAGCTGGTAGGCAACCGCGAAGGGTAGGTGTTTGCTTCGCTCACGAAAGGATTCCGCTCGAGTCCGGGAACGGCGCTCCCTAATGGGGCCGCCTTATCTTCAAATTGAATAAGCGGTCCAGCGTCAGAACGACTGCCACCCAGCGGGGCTGACTCTTGCGGGCTCACCTCGTTTTCCGCGACGGGGCAAGTCTCGCTGTCCGCCAAAACCCTCTTAACATTTTCCCCTATAGAGAGTATATGTTTCCGGGAGTTTACGTTCCCCAACGATTCCGCCCAAGACTCTAACTACTTTAACCGGCCCTCAAAAGCCCGACACCTGGCTGTAAGCTGTTGATGGTCGGTTCGGCACTGGGACTCGCCGATGTTTGCAAGGTCAACATCCAAAATATCCGATATCAAGTCGCATTCTCTGCACTCGTTCGAAATGTCCAACCCCTCAAGGTATTTAGTGTCGGGGGTCTTCCCTTCATGCATTATATTACGTAGGCATTTCCGCAATTCCCCTACCGTCCCGTTTTTTACGACACCACGAGCCCTTAGTTCAAATAATAAATCGTGCTTTCGCAGCTGATCAATAGTCCGCGGTCTCCCTAAAGCAGACGGTTTCTGTGTGGAAACTCTGCTAGAGTTTTTTAAAATAGCTATGCGACTGAAAAGGTGCTTTCCGGTTTCGCAGGCCGGGTTTCTGGCGTTGCTTATGCCTTATTGTAACGGGGCTTTGGGCGATCGACTTGCCAAGTACCTGGCGACCGATGACTTTGACCGTTTTCACCAGGAAGCCCTGGAATATTTCATTCCCGATCGGTTGTTTTCGTCCTTAAAGCAGAAGCTGTTTTTAAGAGCCCAAGAGCGCGGAGAACCTTTGTCGACTTATATCTCCGAAATAAAAGAGGCAGCCCAGGTGCTGCGACTACCTGTGACTAAGAGGGAAGTAGTTGATAACATCGTTTCGGGGCTATCCGTCCAAACGGGAACGTGTCTCGTGTTCTGCAGCCGCCCGTCCACGTTTGCCGATCAAGACAAGATCTGCGTAGAGGTGGCGAATTTCCAATTCACCGATCGGACTACCGCGTATAGAGGCCCTGCTGCCCCCCCAGCTAATGCCGACCGCGCGAGGACCGGAGGCGGTGTTACCATTGTAAGGAAGAAGGGCACGTGAGACGTTACTGTCCCCGTCTGAAGGCCACGAATACAAAAACCGCGTATTGAGAGACAGTACAGTCAGCAACTGTTTCTCAACCTTTTGCCCGAAGCCTGACCTGACTGGTCGTGACCGCGTTCCCTTCGGGACTGTTTTCACCCCGATTTGTTACCTGTGCAAAAAAAAGGGGCACTATATCTGGCGGTGTCGTTCGTTTGTCGGCAAGACGTCCAAAAAGAATCCCCGAAAACGTCGTCGCAAGACCAACGGAAGAATGAGCCGAATGTTGACTCAAAGAATCACTTCGCACGACTTATATAAGGAACATCTGGGGTCCGGAAAAAACTTAGCGAGTTTGTTTAAGAACAAACTGTTTTTGCCCCAGGTGAAAGTAGTTTTTAATGATAGAACCGTGAAAGGTCTGATTGATTCCGGGTCGGTACGTACAATTATGTCGCGTCGGCTGTTCGAGAACATTGGAGACACCCGAAGCGTCTTGAAGTGGACTAACAGTGCCGTAGTATGCAGGAGTGCCTGCAACGGCAATTTGAACATCAATTTGGAAGCCTTGTGCCGGGTGAAAATCGACACGTTTACCTGGAATTTCCCTATATTGGTCGCCGACGGCCTGTCGTGCGATCTCATACTCGGCGCGGATTTCATCCATCACACCCGTTTGGTGCTGGATATTGTAACTAATAAATTTGCTGTGTGGTTATAAATTCTTAATCTGGTCCGTCCTGCTTCCTTTTTAATTTAAGCCCCACTGTTTGGGCTAGCCAATTTGTAACCAAACGTGTTTATGGTGTTTAAGTATTGTTGTGTTACAAAATATTTAAATTTTTTTTTTTTTATATTCAATTAATTAGAAACAATTAATTAATTGAGTTTCGTGAAGTTCCGAAACGTTTCTCTCTTATTTAGAATATTTTATAAGCTTTTGTGTATTTCTGAAGAAACTCCAACCACTTATAGGATTGTCTCCAATTACAATCGATATTTGTTTACGTTCGTTTTGGAGGTTATCTTCCTTCTCGTGGTGAAATTCTTGTAGTATATTTGTTTAAATTAAAGTATATTTAAATAGGTATATTTATGAATGAAAGAACTGTTTTAATATGAAAGGTATAAATTATTTTATTGACAATTGTTTATTTGGACTCTTGTCGATTTTTAAATCGATTCTCAGGGTATCGATGTTATTACAAATTTTTATATAAAATACAAAAGGTTCTTTGAACAGCTATTTATGGGAAAAGTCAGAGAAATCGGGCAAAGGTTAAAAAGTATAACGTTACAAGATAATTCTTAATACTAAAAGTACATATATTCAATTGAAAAAGTAAAATAATTAAGTAGGTTGCGAACCGTTTCGCAGACAAACACTAGATGGCAGTGTTCAGTTGAGCGGTGATGAAGCAGTAATGCCCGCCGTCGAAATTGTAAATCGTCCCTTCGTAGTTTTGGCGTGCTAATAAAGATGTTTTCCTGTCGAATTTACGTCCTGGTGTCTGCAAATCTTCCTTCTGATGTTGGTGTAGTGTCTCTGGTTAAGTTTCGGTGTTGTATTTGGAAAAGTGGTGTATTTATAAGTCAGTTTCACTTTTGTCGATCAGGCACTTTTGATGGTTAAGTTATATACTGTTTTACTGAGTTTAAAATGTTATTTCGATGTAGTTGTGTGCTATACAATGTTAGTTAGGCGTTTGTAGATGTTTATGTCACTGTGTTGAAGTTGTGAAATGTTTTTTCCGCCACTCGCGGTTTTCACTCTCGGATCCTACTATTAATCGCCATTACGGTATTCGAAAATAGGTTAATACGTTTTAATTGCTCGTGTCAAGTGTCCCGTACAACGTTCAATAATTAACTCTCTCACTTCCTTCACCTCCGACTAAAACCTTAGCCAAAGCAATATTATTCCTTACATTGTTCGAATTTTATTTTGTATCCTGTGCATGTAAAAGTTACATTATATAACTGCTTATACTTTGGTTATTATTCAAATTTATTAGCTAGTTTTTACTTAATTTTATCCTTCAGTTCAATCGGGGTATTTCGATATCGAATAATTCCGTTTTATTAAGTTTTTTATCTAAAATTGGTAATTTTACCTTCATTTTGTATATTGTAAATTTTAAAAACCAGCTTCCTGTCATTATCCAAATTCTGCCATTATCAAGTTATATTTATGATTATTAAATCTCATATTGTAATAAAAGATTTATATTCCCTTAATTTCTTGCAATTGTATGAATTAGTTAAGTTTTAACATATTATGTTGGAATATATGACTCCCCTCTCCAAACTTTTGAGTTCTGTCATTTCCATTTTTATTAATAATCCTGGCTATAATTTTACAAAATCTTTCTAAGTTATATTTCTAACTATATGGCTTCGTTTCTGGTTTACCTTATCTAAATCCCTTCAGTTTAAATGTATTTAAGTACTTAGTTTCTCAGTTTTGATGATGTTTAATTTTCATCATTTTGCCTAGATTCCTAACAATTTTTCCATACAAATTTTTATATAAACAATACACATTGTCATACCCTCTCTGACTTTTTAACATTGCAATATAAATTAAACATTTTTTCTATTAAAAAAAATAACAATTAGTATCTGTTTCAATACTATTAACAGATAAGAAATAATTTTAAATAATGGTTGTCTTCAAACTAATTAGACATTTTTTTTATACTTAAAGCTTAATACTAATACATTTTTAAAATTCTTATTCTATATAAACAAAACCTTATTTTCTACATTCTTATTCCCTATTCCTTATATTAAGTTTAATTAGCAGTTTTTAACTGTTTTTTTTTAATATGGTTTCTGGGTAATTGTACCCTGTCACTTTGTGTCTGCTTCTGTTTTTATCCATCATTTAAATAAATGTCATCATTCAAGTAAATGTCATGTCATCATTTAAATAAAGGAAGGGGATTCAACTTACTTTTTTTTGAATCCCCGCGCCAATCCCCTTCCTCCACACACCACCCCCACTTCACCTTCCACACAACCGTTACAAAATGCTGGCAGTCTGTTACCAAAGCTGAAGAAGGCGGATACTAAGCCGAAACGCGTCCGATAAAATAGTAAGTTTTTCACATGAAAAAAGTTCATTTTTAGTTAAGTGTTAGTGCTGTGAAAGAAGAGATGAATAATCAAGATAACTATAATACCGCAGATAAAGCGTATTTCATCAATAAGTACAGAAACGCCAAGCAACAAGTAACAAAAACTTCCTTACACATAGCATTCAATAAAACTTGTCGAAAACACAACATCATACCAACACACGCACAAGTTACAATAAAACAAAACACACATACAGCACTACAAACCAAACGGAAATTAGAACAAATAAACCTAAACAACATAATCAATTATTTATACCATAAAAAAGACACACTCAACAGACAGGCATATAACTTACACATGAAACTCACATCAATTACAATATAAATCACATACACTTTTTGACACAATTATACAGAAAACAAACAGTAAATTGAATCCCCGCGCCAATCCCCTTCCGCCACACACCACCCCCACTTCACCTTCCACACAACCGTTACAAAATGCTGGCAGTCTGTTACCAAAGCTGAAGAAGGCGGATACTAAGCCGAAACGCGTCTGATAAAATAGTAAGTTTTTCACATGAAAAAAGTTCATTTTTAGTTAAGTGTTAGTGCTGTGAAAGAAGAGATGAATAATCAAGATAACTATAATACCGCAGATAAAGCGTATTTCATCAATAAGTACAGAAACGCCAAGCAACAAGTAACAAAAACTTCCTTACACATAGCATTCAATAAAACTTGTCGAAAACACAACATCATACCAACACACGCACAAGTTACAATAAAACAAAACACACATACAGCACTACAAACCAAACGGAAATTAGAACAAATAAACCTAAACAACATAATCAATTATTTATACCATAAAAAAGACACACTCAACAGACAGGCATATAACTTACACATGAAACTCACATCAATTACAATATAAATCACATACACTTTTTGACACAATTATACAGAAAACAAACAGTAAATTGAATCCCCGCGCCAATCCCCTTCCGCCACACACCACCCCCCCTTCACCTTCCACACAACCGTTACAAAATGCTGGCAGTCTGTTACCAAAGCTGAAGAAGGCGGATACTAAGCCGAAACGCGTCCGATAAAATAGTAAGTTTTTCACATGAAAAAAGTTCATTTTTAGTTAAGTGTTAGTGCTGTGAAAGAAGAGATGAATAATCAAGATAACTATAATACCGCAGATAAAGCGTATTTCATCAACAAGTACAGAAACGCCAAGCAACAAGTAACAAAAACTTCCTTACACATAGCATTCAATAAAACTTGTCGAAAACACAACATCATACCAACACACGCACAAGTTACAATAAAACAAAACACACATACAGCACTACAAACCAAACGGAAATTAGAACAAATAAACCTAAACAACATAATCAATTATTTATACCATAAAAAAGACACACTCAACAGACAGGCATATAACTTACACATGAAACTCACATCAATTACAATATAAATCACATACACTTTTTGACACAATTATACAGAAAACAAACAGTAAATTGAATCCCCGCGCCAATCCCCTTCCGCCACACACCACCCCCACTTCACCTTCCACACAACCGTTACAAAATGCTGGCAGTCTGTTACCAAAGCTGAAGAAGGCGGATACTAAGCCGAAACGCGTCCGATAAAATAGTAAGTTTTTCACATGAAAAAAGTTCATTTTTAGTTAAGTGTTAGTGCTGTGAAAGAAGAGATGAATAATCAAGATAAAAATAAATGTCATTTTAAACAGATTGACAGCTCTATGTTAACATACGCATTATATTCCCTCTGTACAAATAATAAGTCACTCAAAAGTTGTATTTTTTCATTATCTATACAGTTTGTGAATGCCAAGAATGAAACATAAGGTTTATTTTTTATAATACACAAACTAGCACTGGTTCACTTTACACTCCTTGATGCTATTTCTAAATGGTTATTTAGTCTTATTAACATCAAGAGATCTGTTTGTGGGTTACAATGAAGATTTGTTCTTTGGTATTATATTATTGTTTCACCTTGGTCCACTTGCAACTCTTACCCTATACACTTTTAGTCTTATTTCTATTGTACATGTGGTTTTTTCATGAATACTTCGTTATACTTTTTATTATTATTGTTTTTATTTATTTTGGGGATATGGGTGTTTTTTACAAGAGCATTCCTTCTTCTTGTGGATGCAGTCTTATTCTTGTTTCTTCAACGATGTCTTCTTTTCTTCTGGCTTCTTAGAACTGTATTTTCTTCATCTTCTTCTGGATGTCATCGGATTTTTTAGGGTCACTTCTTCATCTACCCTTCTGGTTTCTTTAAATGCATCGCCTTTTATGGTGGATCTTGCCTTGTTCTAGGTTTCTTTTTTTTATTTATTCCTTACCTTCGTTGTGGGTTTAGTAATGTTCTGGATTGCTTCCTTATCTACTCCTTACCTTCCTGGTTTATATTTTTTCACCTTGAGTTATTAAACTGGTTTTGATGATTCATCACTAGTAACGTTTCTTTTATATGAAGTTATACTTTTAGTATCAATGATTGTTCTGCACGGTTGTTCTGAATTAATTCTTTATATTATAATGCTTTCTTCGGATTTGATGTTATTATTATATTACTTTAATGATCAATTCGCCATTTATTTTTATGTGTTTATCTGTCACGCTACAATATTCACCAGGGCGTAATATATTTTAAATTTCGACCGAAGAATCTTATTCCTCTGTGCCACCGCCAAAACAATTCGGAAGGCTGTAGCTCTAACCTTTTAGTAAAAGAGTCCTTTGAGGTCGGGCACCTCGATCGTGAGAAGGCCGACGAAGTACTTCAGGTGTGTCGCCGTCATAAGAACGTTTTGACCGCGGAGCTAGGCCGGACGGACAGGTTGACGTACGATATAAACTTGCTGGATAACCGACCGGTCAAGGCCCATCCCTACCAGCTCGCCCCCCCCAAATGAAAGCCATGCGTGAGATTACGAACCAGTTGGTTAAAGAGGGCGTGATCAGGCCGAGCGTATCCTCTTATGCGAGTCCTGCGTTTTTGGTCTGCCGGCCGGATAAAAAACCCAGGTTGGTCATCGATTATCGTAAGCTAAATAAAAATATTGAAATTAAAGCGCAGCCGTTACCGAACATCCATACCTGCTTCCAGTGGTTTTCCGGCGCGAGGTATTTCAGCGTCTCGGACCTCTCTAACGCGTATTTCCAGATCCCACTCTCCGAAAAATCGATGCCCATTACGGCTTTCGTCGTTCCATACTGGTTGTATGAGTTTTGTCGGGTTCTGTTTGCGTTGATTACCGGCGCGCAGGTGCTTACTAGGTTGTTGGACACGATCTTGTCTGATATAAAGTACATGTTCGTGTTCAACTATCTTGATGACATTATTATATATTCCAAATCGTGGGAGGCCTACGTCCGCCATGTGGACGAAGTGCTCACGAGGCTGGGAAAAGCCAAGCTCACGGTTAACCCCGAGAAGGTACGTTTTGGAGTCAAGCAGATAAGCTTTTTGGGACACCTTGTGTCCGAGCAGGATGTCTGCGTGGATCCGGATCGGACCCGCGCCATTCGGGAGTTCCCGCGTCCCAAGGACGCCAAGGGCGTAGCTCGTTTAATCGGGATGGTGAATTATTTCTCCAAGTTCATCCCCAAATTTTCGGAAATCGCGGCACCCTTGAACCGGTTGAGAAGAAAAGGCGAAAATTTCCTTTGGGGAACCGAACATCAGGACGCCTTTGTGGCCTTAAAAGGAGCCGTTACCCAGCCCCCCGTCCTGTGCATGGCAGACTTTGACAAGACATTTATCCTCCAAACCGACGCAAGCTCTTGTGCCCTCGGCGCCGTGCTGTTACAGGAGATCGAGGGGGTGCGTCAGCCTATCGCGTACGCCTCCCGCGTGCTTACTCCACAAGAAAGGAGAGTGTCGTCCGCTTACGAGTCCGAATGTTTAGCGGTTATATTCGGAGTGGAGAAGTTCCGGCAGTACTTGGAGCACCGAGAGTTCGTATTGGAGACTGATAATCAGGCGCTCTCGTGGCTGCTTTCACATCCGCGCCAGTTAGGCAAGTTAGGGCGCTGGATTGCCAGACTCACTTCGCTGAAGTTCGAGGTGCGCCACATCAGGGGCACGCAGAATCCCGTAGCCGACGCCTTGTCTCGAATGTTTAACGTGGAAGGCGATGGGGATACGCCGGCACTGTGTGCTGGCGTCCTATCCAACTTTCCTTTAAGTTTTTCCGACCTGCATCAGCTGCAACGCGAGGATGACGATGTAGCGAAAATAATAGAGGACGTTGAGTCAGGATCGAGCAAGGACAAATACTGTCTGTCGAATGGGGTTTTATGTACGACAGATAGAACGGGTAAGCCTCAAAAGGTTTACTTACCGAAGGCGGTAAGGGACATGGTCTTTAAGTATTTCCATAATTCCCTCATGGGAGGGCATTTGGGTTTTTTTAAAACGAAAAGTAAAATCTGCAACCAGTTCTTCTGGCCCGGTTGTCATAGGGATGTGAAGCGAATGGTCCAGCGTTGCGACGTGTGCCAAATGAGCAAGCCCGCCCGAAACACAAAAATAGGTTTTCTGTCATCCTCAGTGACGAACAGACCTATGGAAAAAATTCATATTGATTACGTCGGAAAATTGCCCCGGAGTAAAAAAGGAAATCGATTTATCCTGGTAGCTGTGGACTCGTTTCCGAAGTTTTGTTGGTTGTGTCCTGTACGCGATTCCACTTCGGCGGCTACCGTGCAGGCGTTGAAAACGTATGTTTTTCAGAACTTTGGCTTTCCTAAATACATGATCTCGGATAACGCTACCTGTTTCAGCTCTCATGTGTTTCGCAATTTTTGTTTTTCCCACGGCATTAGACAGAGTACCTTATCCCCTTATCACCCTCAACCCTCGCTGGCGGAACGCTGCAATCGCCACCTGAAAGCTTCCCTTATAGCTTCCCATTCGGGGAAGCAGTCCTCTTGGGATGAGTCCCTGCCCTGGCTGCAAATAGCTTTTAACTCTGCAAAGCATGAATCCACTGGAAGAAGCCCGTTTGAGGTAATGTTTAAATACGCTCCGTCCACTCCCCTGACCCGCGCGTGGGATATTCAGAGCCTTTTGCCCGAGGCAGCGGAAGATACTCAGGTAGTGCGGCAGTCGGTGAAGTCCCACTTAATGAAAGCTCACCGCCGTGCCACTAACGCGTACAATAAGGATCGTCAGGCTTGTCATTTTAAAATAGGCGATTTGGTGTTGTGCAAGACCCATCCTCTTAGTTCGGGAGCGAACAAACTTACAGTTAAAATGATGCCCCGATGGTCGGGTCCCTTCCGTATTATCGATTTCCTAACTCCGGTGACCGTGAATTTGGGACACCCGGAGACCCTGTCTCACGTAAAAAAAGGTCATGTTAGTTCCTTGAAACCCGCGTTTCATGAAGATGGCTACCATGCCCCGGACGCCGCCGTGTCGGCATAGTAAGGATTTCCCTTGCGCATTCAGAAACTAAATTGCCATATCGCCTTCACTCCCCTTGCTGGGTGAGCGACCGGAGACTGATCACCTCCTTGTCGTTCGCTTCCGGTGTCGAAGCGTTGTTGTGTACAGGCGGTGCTTCTAAGGAGACTGAAGGCGTCTCTCGAATTTGTCCTTAGTTAGCGGCAAACGCCGTATAGAGTAATTGGAATGATCCAAGTTGGTGTATGTAATATGTAGGATTTATCGAAGTCAATTTCATCTGATAGTGCCCCGAATTTTCCCCGCGCGCGGGAGACCTTTTGCCGAGACTCTAATTAACGGGATGTTGGTTTAGGGGATACCCATTAATTGAAGTGCTTGTCCGAGATACCTCCGATTAACAATTGTTTATGCCTTCTTGTTGTTGTGTTTATTGTTGTCGTTTAGTCTTTATTGGAGTATGTGTTGGCTTGTATTATTGTTGTTAACGTGATAGTGTTAAGGGGTTATATTGTCTGTTGGTCGCGGAGTTATTGGACGGTTCATGTCCTTATGGGAGTGTTGATTGTTAATTTGATTGCGGGTGATATCTTAATTTTACGAGAAACCTTGCGTGGTCTCTTTTGGGTGCTGTTGACGAGTTAAACCTTGGACAACCGCCGTCACTGCGCTCGACGGTTGCCTTTCGGGGGGGGGGGGAGTCTGTTGCAATCATTCGTCTTCTGCCGAATGCAACAATCCGCGTATTGTACCTTGCCTGACGCTCTGACGTCACGCCCCCCCTTTACCAACCCTATCGCTTGCGTTGTAAAATCTCGTCAGTCTCCCATCAAACGCTGTGAGCTGAGCGGCCCGTCGCCGGACTTTCGTCAAGTTTGGGAGCCTCAATAACCATGGTAACTATGATTGTTTTTTAAGCTATCGTAAATCAATGCTAGTAACTAATAATTTTGTGTATTACGTTTGTAACAAAAAAGGAAAACTTGTAATAGATGTAAAAAGATTGTTATCCGTAACCAACCAAGATGTATCTTGTCTGTAAAGGTCAGCCTCGCCTAAATTTAAATTTCAGTCAGTCAACTTGATGAAAAGACCTAAGATATGTAAGGTTGAGTGTCAGTACTCGTTATATATGTAATTTAAAGTCATAGCTTTGTAATGCTATTTTGTAATATTGTAAATTGTAACACGCTCTGTATGAATGCATGCGTGCGTGTTAATCGAACGATGTGGGTATAAAGTGTACTAAAACATGTGAAAATTTTCAGTTTAAAACTTGGTTGAACGTTGCGGACCGAAGACACGAGAACACGAAATTCGTACAGTTTTACACGATCTTCCAGCACAGACATAGCAGTGGTTTAATCCAGGTACTGAGGAACACGCAGCCGTAGCGACCAGATACAGCAGGTTGCAAAACGACTTATCTGGATTTCCAAGTAACATTTTTACCTTTAACAACTTACGGTGGCAAGTGTTGCATAATCACGAAGCAAAAAACGAGACAAACTAGTTACTTACAAGTGTCTGAAATAATTTTATAAACCTTTTCGATAGATAACAGTGTCAGAAATTTATAAGTAGATCACAGCGTGTACGCTGAACACATCTTGTAAACTAGCATTGATTTATGCGACACCCACTTATTTAGCATTTAACATTTTTTATATTCAGTTTTTCAAAAAAAATTAACTCAGTACTGACCGTTGCTAACTGGCACATAATTAGATAAATTTTGAGGCTCGTAATGTTTTTGAAATAAACGGGTCGCAACCGACTCTGCTCACAGATTGACGCATTCAACAATTCCTTTTACTTACACCTCCTCCCTTTACAGAATTATATTAATTATAGAAATACTTGAGAGGTAAGTCACAACACAGAAAAAGTGTATTAAGCATTTTGGTGTACTTAGATATTAAATTATGTTATTTGTGTGTATGCTGAAAACTTCCGGGTCCCAGCAGCGGGAAGTGGTGCCGCAGCAATCTCACTCACCCGAGAATTGCGTCTGTAATTAGTGATAGTCAAAATAAAAGTGACCCTTTATTATCTAGAGGGGTCTATTCTGTGTCGTTCCGGAAATACCTCCTTTTCCTATTGTAACCTCTCCTTTGACCAGGGTCACAACACTGGGAACCCAAAGTGGGCTGCCATAAGTGAAACACTTAACGCGTGATAAGAATAGATAATTATTTATTCAGACAACGCCATTTATAACAATGAATCGAGAGCAACTAGGGCTCATGACTTTAAAAAAAATTTGTTTGATTAAACATCAATTAACAATAATTAATTTTTTGTTTTGCCTTTTTTAATTAACAATACATTGGCATAGACAGACATGTAATTACAGAATTACAATAATAATAGAAGTGAATTACTGTCTCTTTTAAGAGCTTTGATTGCTTTAACAGGTGCACCTGGTTATTAAAACTTCTCTTTTTTTTATTCAACTTAAAATTCTGTACTTGACATTAAGTGTACCATTTACATTCGATATACAACTGTTACTTATGTTTTACTCTTTAGTAAAGGTCCACGTTACCCCGCTGCACGCGACACTACACGTGCAGGTCTCAACACATTCAATTCACAGTACTTAGTTAATTAATATCAGTTCTATTTCATAAATTTATTGATGCACTAGCATTTGCAGGGTACCACTCCATTCGTAACCGAACTTAGGCCCCCCCAAAATATAGCCTATTATTGGTTTTATGTCACCTGAGAGTTGACCGTTAGTCGGGTTTCCCACGATGAAGCCGCACGTCAAGAAATGTCCCCAGGTGGTAGAATATACTGTGTGTGACTACCTGGTGCAACGACAGAACGGTGCTAAACCCACAGTTTTCGGAACACGCACCGTTTACTGGACTCGACTTCAACCAAGTAGCTTCCTCGTGTTAGCCACCCATACACTTGCAGCCTGCACATTGAGATTCATTTAAACCCCCGTGACATGTGCGACAATATAACAGGATATACCTTTTTGTCTAATGAGCGAGTCTGATAGATTATGCATTTTGTTATGACCATAAATTGTGTACAGAATTTTACTATCGAAATGTTATTGGTTACTGAATTGAGTATTAATCTTTTTTAAAATATGTATCATTGCTCTAAATAATGTTATTACTGGCAAAGCATGGACCTGTTACATACTGTTTTACGGAACGTCTACAAACTGTACATAATCACATTTTCATGATAACAGTTAATCGATTGTACATAATAACTACCACTTCACATCATAACTGAATTATTTCTGACTTCTGAGTTAATTAATCAAATGTTCGGGATTCCTTACCTCGTAAGGCAGTACAAATTTCATAGATGTGATGACAACAGTCAGGAGGCCTCGGTCTCTCACTACTTAATGACTACCCCTACAACACCGGCGGTAGGCAGTCCCCAGACATATCACTACTGGACCACTTGAGATAACGCGTATTCGACTTCACATCGACGTCACGCGGATCACTACACACACACATATTAACCAAGCCTCTCGCTGTGAGGCACACATGTTTAGATAAGATAGGGGGGGAGACGAAATGTAACAAACCGTTACATACTCCCACCCCAAATTGCGATATCATTTTTTTTCTTTTTTCCATTACCTTATAATGCCTGCTGATGATATCATCCTAGCTTATTTATATTTAACGTTTTTACCATACACACATATAAATAATATTTAGCGAAGATTGAAATTAGTGTCATCTCTCATCAGGAGTATGCCCATGGAATGGCTTTAATTGGGCAACGTGGGCACGCCGCACAAATCTTTTGGTGAAGGGGTCACAGAGACTCACGGTCACAGGTGACACATAACGCTCTATCAAGAATGGGCCATCCCAACGATACGCCAATTTAGCGGTGATCTTATCACCGGCTTTCCTCACCGGATGAGTCTTATACCATGCCAACTCACGCACCTTAAATGGACATTGTGTTGTTTTCTTATCGACGTTTTGGTTTTGTTTATTCAGACTACTCCGCAGGTTCTTTCTCGCTTTGTCCCAGACTTCTTTTATGTGCTGCCGTGACGTATCTTGCGGCAATAAATTATCTATGTGCCATAAGGCCGCTAAGGGGTGATTTGGTTTGTATTTAAACATGAGCTCAAAAGGGGTAAACTTGTGTCCTTTATGTCGCGCGGATTTGAAGGCGAACTGTATCCATGATATATTTCGATCCCAACCGGTGTGAGCCTCCGTATGGTATGCTATGAGGGTGGATCGGAGGTTACGAAGATACTTCTCTGCCAAGTTTCCTTGTAGTCGATATTCAGTAGTTGTTATGTGGGTGATACCCTTGACGAAACACATATGTCGGAAAGCGCGAGAACGGAATTGAGGCCCGTTATTGGAAACCAGGTGCAAGGGTTGCCAAAATGTTTAAATAGTTGGTTTTCCAGCACTTGGACAGTGGTCGAAGGAAGAGCTTTCCTTAAGGGAAACATCGACACGAACATAGAGAAGGAATCCACACAAATTAATGTCATAGTGTTGCCATATCTAGATTTTGGGTACGGGCCAGAAAAGTCAATATACACTTTATTCATGGGTACAGAGGGAATCTCGCTCACAAGTTTCCCAACACGGGAATTCTGAGCATACTTACTCAGAGCGCAACGCTCACATTGACGTACGCATTCCGTTATGTCCCTTCTCATTGTGTCCCAAAAATACTCTTTTTAATCTTCTAAAAGGTTTTGTAAATTCCTAGGTGGCTCCCAACCGGAGAATCGTGAAAATATTTAAATATCATGGGTACCAGGGCCGAAGGAGCGACAATACGCAGATTATGACTATTTTTATTTCGAATGCACAATACATTTCTGCTCAATACGAAGTTATCTGAGGGCGTCCCCTCCTCCAAGCTTTTAATGATCAACGACAGATGATCATCATTCCGCTGGTGAGTCGCGATGCTAGTAAATGCTAGAGGGAACTCCGTAAGAATAGCATTAGCCGTCACCCTTATATCGTCTTCTCCGACTGGCACCCGATCAGGGGGAGCGTCGTCATCAGGAAGAAACATGCGCGACAGGGTGTCTGCCACGACGTTCTGAGTGCCACGAATATGTTGTACTTTAAACCTGAATTGACCCAATTTTAGCACACATCGCCCGATACGTCCCAATTGTATCGGGTGATTGAGAAGCCACGACAATGCTTGGTTGTCGGTTTCCAACAGGAATTCCAAGAAAGGTCGAAATTTTTCCAATGTGTAAACTACTCCCAGACACTCAAGTTCATATGCCCAAAAATTTCCTTTCCTGGTCATTCAGTTTACGGGAGGAGTAGCAGATAGGGAGTCTGCACTCACATTTCTCCTGGTAAAGTACAGCACCCAAGGCAATACTTGAGCTGTCCGTCAGCACGATAAAGGGTTGGGAAAAATCGGCCATCTGGAGGACCGTAGGTTGAATAATGGCTTCCTTGAGAAGAGAGAACGCGGTCTGACACTCATCAGTCCACCGGAATATGGCACCCTTCTTTCGTAAATTATTCAGCGGAGCGGCGATCTCAGCGAATTTTGGGATGAACTTGTTAAAATAATTTACCATCCCAAGAAATCTGGTAATACCTTTGGCGTCACGGGGTGGTCGAAATTCACGAACTGTGTGTGACTACCTGGTGCAACGGCAGAACGGTGCTAAACCCACAGTTTTCGGAACACGCACCGTTTACTGGACTCGACTTCAACCAAGTAGCTTCCTCGTGTTTGTTACCCATACACTTGCAGCCTGCACATTGAGATTCATTTAAACACCTGTGACATGTGCAACAATATAACAGGATATACCTTTTTGTCTAATGAGCGACTCTGATAAATTATGCATTTTGTTATGACGATACATTTTGTACAGAAATTTTCTATCGAAATGTTATTGGTTACTGAACTGAGTATTAATCTTTTTTAAAATATGTATCATTGCTCTAAACAATGTTATTACTGGCAAAGCATGGACCTGTTACATACTGTTTTACGGAACGTCTGCAAACTGTACGTAATCACATTTTCATGATAACAGTTAATCGATTGTACATAATAACTACCACTTCACATCATAACTGAATTATTTCTGACTTCTGAGTTAATTAACCAAATGTTCGGGATTTCTTACCTCGTAAGGCAGTACAAATTTCATAGATGTGATGGCAACAGTCAGGAGGCCTCGGTCTCTCACTACTTAATGACTACCCCTACAACACCGGCGGTAGGCAGTGCCCAGACATATCACTACAGAACCACTTGAGATAACGCGTATTCGACTTCACATCGACGTCACTACATACACACATTTTAACCAAGCCTCTCGCTGTGAGGCACACATGTTTAGATAAGATAGGGGGGGAGACCAAATGTAACAAACCGTTACAATATTCGTTAATAACAATGCACTAGCACACTTTATATTTTCGCGCATTTGGCTACTTTCTGTGGTTCTTTACTTACAAACTATGCTTTATGTAGCCGATTTTATATAATTATTAGTTTTTAAGTAGATGCATAGGGCAAAAATAGATGACGGTTAGGTGTGGGTATGTGGTAATAGCCGACGAAAATAGCTGTCAGAGAAAGATTAGTTTTTAATTATAATTTTTACACATTATGCAATTTACAAACTGATTATAGTACAAAATTTTTTCATATAATCTATGTTAACTTGATTACTTAGTCATAAATAATTTCTGTTTGTTCTATAACATTCGATCAGACTACATCTAGTAACCTATTATCTCAAAATATTAAAAAAAAAATTCATCCTAGTATTAACTCGTTAACGAATTTTACATATAATTATAAAATCTTTTGTTATTACTTTTATCTACACATCAAATTTCAATAACCAGCTAATGCTGGGTCGTAGGCTTTACACATGCATCCAAGATTGCTGAAAACATTATTCTATACATTAAAAGTTTTACATTTTTACTGTAATTTTGCCGCAGTATGTACTGATGCATTTTACAACAGTACAATATGTATTGAACTATAAAGTAGGGAATTCTACTTTTCTTTCAAATCATTTTCAACGCTGTTATTTGCGTGTGGCAGGCTAGTAGTTATTTTGTATTTGACCTATCCAGTATATAGCCTTTTTAATTATTGATTATTTCAGTGTAATAAAGATATAAAGAAACAAATGAATTACAGAATATTGGATATTGCAAAATGGAAATCACATTTTAAGTCGCACTCTTGGTTTGTAATAGTTATTTGCGAGACGAGTACCACACGTATATGGAAGCCATGGGACATTCAGAAGTAGGAAAGTTATATTCGGACGTGCTGCTGTTTCTGTCTGAAAGATGAAAAATTAGGAGCGGTACTAGAGATAAAGTGGCGTGGGAAGGGAGGGCGGCCAAACAGCCAATCTGCTGGCAGTCTTCATTTACACACTCTTGCACTGCTGTTATGACAGCAATAAATCGTGGTCCTCCTCCTAACCCCCTACCGCTGATTTTGTTTTGTTACTAAATCTTTTCTAAAACATTCTTATTCGTTACCTTGAAAAATATTCAATTTCAGTCTCAAACGGACACGCCATGTTACGAAATATACCATCAGCATTAGGAATTGAGTATATACACTTTCAGTTTTAGGAATAATTATACATTATACTTTTAATATATATACAAGGAAATTGAAAAATTGTTTCAGTACCACTGATGAACGTTTTGGTTACTAAAATTCCTAACGTTGTAATCAGAATAATAAGACGTAGAGTTAAAAATATGACAATTGTTATCAAGACCATTGAAGCAAACGTGTAAATGCGTTTACGTATATTTTTAATGAAGTTATTTTTAGTCAATGTAATCTAGCCTGAATCAAGAAACAATTACGACAAAGATATACCATCTTTAAGAACAACTGCTTGAGCTGAAACCTATTATTTCAGAAACTATAAATATACATCCATTTGCTAAATGTAGATTTAACTTCCATTTAACCTACATGATGTACGTGTGGTCGTGTATGTGATTATTTATTTAACTACATGCCTGTTCCCCAAGCTATGGGGTATAATAACATACTTTCTTACGGCCTTCAAAATATTAAACATAAGTAACACATATTAAGAAAAATTGAAATACCATAAATTATGGTGTAATATTTATTTTACGAATCACAAAGGAACGAGACGTTACGTGTAAGGAAGAGATTTAGTCTTTAGGCTGACAAGTGAAATAAAAGTAAAATAAAATGAGAAATTGAATATAATACATATATTAAAAGGATCAATTTTCAGAAAATAGAACACAAAATAATTTATAAAACAAATTGCACTGTGTCCTTACATACATAATATTTGCTAAGGTGTTTGCGGAGGAGTGTTGAGTCACCGTCTCCAAATGCTTTTCTATGAAGTGTTTACTGTGACAAAATTATTCACATTTATTCTTTCAGGTATATACAATTTTAATGTTAAATTCTTCATTTCACTGAGAGATAGCTTAAATTTACTCCGTATCAATGGAGAATCTCGACTGTTACAGAGTATTGTATGTTGTTTATCTTCAGGCTTTGTCATACAGTTGTCATGTTTGAACAGTGGAAGCGGAATTTTTGACACTTTATAACGGCCAATTAGAATTGTATTTAGTATTGAAAAAAAACCAATAAAAATTGTTATCCATACATACATACTGTAATATAACAAGATTACGCACTAGAATAAATATGAATTACTCATCAAAATTCGTTGTGAATTATGCCGAAACGCAATCTTCCTTACAAATAAAATACAAAGGAGTATAAAATCAAGTTAACAAATAAAGAAATGGAAATAAAATGTAACTATTTAAAACAAATAATAATGTCAAGGAGTAAAAGGCAATAAAGAACAAAAGGGAAATATTATAATAAGTACATGGAATGGAAATAGGAAACTAAACTTATTAATTCATTAGTTTAATGACAATGACAAGACTATCAGACGACATGACTATGACTACTACACCCAGGAGGGAAGATCGAATGATAATAAAAATGTAAATAGTTGTTAATAAATAGAAATATAGTGTATAAATATTAACAAGTTAGGAAGTATGTAAAAACACATTTGTTATTTTATAAGCGTATTAAACTATAGAGAGGTCTGCGAACCTCAAGCAGTTATTTTGTGTAATTGCACTACGAACTGTAAGTGATATTAAAAAAAAAACAATTAAAATAATATTAAACAATAATCACAAACTACCTTACGTAAGAAAGTGGAAATAACGAAAAAACGGTGATTAACTTTATAAAACAATGTATAGTGAAAGTGCATAGGAAATAGGCCTGGTTATAATATAAACAGTGAATAACACATATAATTTATATTAAACAACTATATAGCTAATATAATAAAATTAAACAACGTGTACTATAATAAAAACTAGTGGAATATATCCCTAGAAACTAATTATATACATCAGTAACGGGTGAAAAGAAGATTATCAAAAAATCATGTTAATTACAAGGTATAAAAACAAACCTGTGACCCATAAACATGTCGTGGAGCCAAGAGCTTTACTAAGTGAATCTAGAGATTAAAGAGAATCTTATTGTTGTTGAATTTAAAAAATAGATTTGGATACCAGTAACATAATCGACAAAACTTCGGAATGCATGTTTGACTGAAATCGAGAGCTTTGCATAACCGGACGCTTCAAAGTGTCTCGGATGTCATCATTACTTCAGTGTTTCAGAAGAATAGTATTAAAACAATTCAGACATAAAAAAAACCTATGCACAAAATATAAATTAAAAACGAAAAACATTTTCGCGAAACTGTAAACAAATGTTGGGCTGTATATTTTAAGAGAAGATAGCTTACTTGAGACTACATATCTGCAAACTTCAGTTGAGTACATGAACACTAATAAACCATTGAAAAATTCTGACATCTAGAGCTATTAACTAAAATTAGGAAAGCATAACAAAACAATAAAATTAGCATCCACAGGATGTATCAATAGATACAGAAAAGTTCAATAAATACGCATTTACTTCAAAGTTGTGAATCATTATTAATAATAATTCTGACACGTTAAACATAAATAACTCTGTAGCAAACACAATATTACAATTTATGTTTTAACAAACAATTTAACAAACGACTAATCGAGTAGTAACATATCGGTATACTAACCACTAATATGTAGTGAAAATACTATCGTAATCGAATTTATTAAATATGTAAAAGGAAGTTCAAACACATAATATTTTACGCTTAATTTATACGTGTTAATTACAATTTTGAAACTGCAGTATTTTTTGATTAATAACTAAATTTTATAAAAACGCGTAATACAAACATAATAATATAAAATACCAAATTTTAATTTATTTTAATATTGTACGAGGTGAAGAAAATTGCTTGTGTTAAGAATTCAGTTATTTATTGGAAAATTGATTGGTTCGCAGAATAAACATTACTCAATGATCTTTCCCACAGCGAGAACTTAGATCATTGACAGAATTCTGCGTCCTGCAGGCAATGAATAAATTAACAAAATCTACATGAAACCGTAATTTGTTGAAAAAGTATTGTTGTTGAGATGTTTGTTCCTTTCATATACAAATAACAGAGCCGATCATGTTACCTTCTCAGTAAAGCGTTATAAGCTTGTCCTCAATTTAATGGAATTAACCTCTATTAAAATTACATACAATAATAAAATTAATATTGTTATATTTTGTATAAAATATCAACAATAACAAAAATGGTATTTATAAACCAATAATAATTGTAATTATTTATTCACGGAATAATAGATAAGTAATTAATAATTAAAGTTGACAGAAATATGTAAAAATTCGTATTTTATTTTCAAAAACAATAACATAATATAGAAACACAGAAAGGAAACAATGTATTTTTCAATTTGATGATGATTATTTTAGTACTTGTATAAAAACATTATAATTTTCAACTGTCTGTCGACTGCTTAGAAAGTAAGCCTAATTTTCCCTCTGTCATTAAGCATACATTTGCAAAGAATGTATACCTAACTTGAGCATTTCTTGCCGAATTTACAGTTCAAAATACAGAAATAGGTTTTTCAACACCTTGCAAAGCTTCCTATCTTGAGGACCATTGACAGTAAGATAAGCATGACAGTATCTTGAGGACCCTTGATAATCTGGTAACATAACAATGGCACACAATATACTACACACATAAACAACACTCTTCCCACCACCGCACGGCTTGCCCCCGTGCGTGGGTTAAAGGTTGGCTAATATCTCCCTGGCTGGTGTGGGGCGTGAGTTCTATCACAGCCGCAGGGCGCAACAGGTCTATGACCTAATGCCTGAAAGTGAAGATGATGATGATTTCTAATAATTTTTAAATGCACGATATAAATTAAACTGAATCATATAATTCTAACTTCATTATTTTTAATGTATAAAATTATATAGTCTTCAAAAATTAACGGTATCAGTAATAGTAAGGAAATGTGTAAAATTAAGAAAGGAAGAACATGTTAACAACTTATTTAAAAACTAGTTGGACAGTTTCAGTAATTTTCATGAAACCTTAATACAATAGAAATTGGAGAGGAACGTAAGTTGTAGGCAGATTACCTTGATGTAACTGCAAGTATTTGACTGCAAGGTAACTGACTACCTTATTCTCAATTATTCTCTTCATCGTATTTATTTATTTACTACCCATACTACACCACGCAAAGCAAGACTAAGTGTTGAATATTCATAAATATTAATTTGTTCGTTGTAGGGCCAAATTCTACAACTATGCTCTCAAAGTAAGGGTTATTTTTAAAATATTAAATAACATCAATTTGATCACTACTAACTTTATGTTATAAGTTATTTTATTTTTTACTTATTCTACCTTTAGGGTTCTTGATCTAAATATATATATCTAATTGTTAATATTCAACTACTGAATTTAGCTCTTACTTTGGCGTAGCGACTCTTATAATTGATCTCAGGGTGTAATAATTAATAAAACAAATATAAATGTGACAACTTGTACGTTTAATACTCTTCTTGAATTTAAAGATTACATTACTATATCAATATTCAGTTTCTTATGATTGTTCTCTTTTTAATTGTGGATTATTTTTAACTGAGTTACTAAAAGAATTGAACTTTAATTACAATATTAAAATGAATGTTATTATAAATTTTACTTGTTTGTTGAATTCCGTATTTACGGTGCGGAGTGTCTCCTCAAACGTCGTCGGTCCTGTGATCCTCTGCTTCACTGCTGCTAAGTATATCCCTGTCAGTCGCACTCGTTCATTCGTTAACTCTATATACACTAGTTTCACATACACCAGATACAATTCACCTTTTATGATTTAGTGAGAATACACGGTGACGTGTTACACAATATTTTCTTACACATAGTATATAAGTTATTGGATATAAGTGCTTCCCACACGGACACGATAGGCTGATACCGTTTCTCAGATCACCGTAACTTTACACTTCGAACTCCGATTCAATCTCAGACGAATTATGATTGCTTGGATAAATACTTAATACTTTATTAGAATACAGTTTACTGTTTGAAACTTCTTCAAAAATTTACTTTCCTGAATTCTATTATTTCAGTGATTTAAATACAACTGTTAGTTTTACTGTTTTGATAACTCCACTGTATACAACTTACTACGTTTGCGAATATTATCTGTTTAATTTATCAACTAACTAAATAATAATTCTTTAACACACCGGTTACGAGTCTAAATAAATGTAGTATCTCTGCAGATTGCCTGAACATTTTTCAACTACGTTTTTTATACCCGACTTAAAACTACCCTCACCAAATATTTACAAAATACACTCTGATTGGTTTCACGTACCGTGAAATACAAATTTACCCAATCTACCCCGAGAATTCACCCGCTAAAAAAATGACGCTTTACTCTATTCGTTAGCCCAACAGCGCGTGTGTACGTAGTGGGAAACACGCGTTACTTGAATTTGTCTGTCTACGCTCTCCGTCTTACATAACGGTATTTTATTGTTGAAAGCACTTAAAATTCGCCAACTTTCACATATTTTTTGCTAGTTTCTACGAATAATGCATTTTTATGATAGCCAACCTTCTACGTGACTTTTTGTACTTTCTGGCCGTCTGGCAGGCGCCAACTCAAGCTTTGTTCCTTTTGAACAAATACCGCTCTGGTACCTTCTAACTGCATTTACTTAAAATCGTTTTTTACAGATTTACATTTGATGTCTATGATATATAAATTAATCCCCGTAAAATTGCATCGTATTCAATTTTTAACGATATACCCATGATATCGTTCCTTTAATCTGATTTTTGAAGTACGTTCTTTAAATTTCATCTCTGAGTATAAAAAAGTAACATTCATAGTACAATTCGGGATTTTTTTACTTTCAAGGATTCCTTTTCTATCATTTCAACTACCTTACACGATTCCATCGACTTGGAGTGCTCCTGAAGCCACTGTTTTCCCAGTTCAATTATTAATTCCTCACCATCCAGTCGACATTCTAGTTCCGCCACTGCTAATCTATTCTGTAAAATTTTTAGCGTACTATTTTTTATTAGCTTTTACTGTTTTGTTTAGATATGTGGTATTTAATTTTTTAATTTAATCGGTATATATTTAGATTTAAATAATGATTCATGTGTTCAGTGAAATATTTAATTCAAAAGTGGAATGTGTTATGCGCAGTGAACGCTGAGTGAACGTCACTGCGATAGAACGTTGAGTGAGGTGTCCTTAAAATTGTCTCATCGAGTACTATTTACATAGTGTACCGTAATAGCGGTGATATTATTAAGAGGTGTGAATAATCGTAATTCAAGTTGTAAAAATCGTGTGTTCGGACAAAATATCGCGGTATATGGATGCTAAACGTGGTCAAACGTATCGTAAACGCATACAGGAAAGTAGAGAAAATCATGGGGAATTCAAAAAACCCAAAATGTCTATTGACGAGCGTCAGAGGATTTACCGACAACGCTTGAAAGACAAGGAAATAAATACAGAAGTCGAGTCAACATCATGGAGACCAGAATTAATTACCATATTAACAAGTAAATAAACAAATGATATTTAGCGGCATCGGAACTATACCTTTATCCATTCCTGCAGATTTTAATGTTTTTACTATGCAATTGTATTCATATATTTTGTAATTTTTTATACAGATACGTCTATATATTTTGTAATTGTCTTAAGCGATTATAAAATGTATGTTTATACTATTTCTGATGATGCCACCGACTACGCTGGGTAACACCACCATCTATTTGACTTTCACCATAAACATCAGCGTTGATATCTTACCTTATATCAGCTACTTCTCCTATCATAGGCCCATTATAAATAAAGTCTTGCTTGAACCAACTAATTAACTTGGGTGATGATTTTCCAAATAAAATTTGTACTTTGTAAAACTAAATATGTGTTAAATTCATAACACATTAGCAACCCTAAAGCACACAAACGTATTCTACGCTCTGAAGGTTTGCGACCGTGGCTCCAACACAGCCCCCGCCGAATATTTTTATTTAATTTTCTAAATCAAAATATTTTAAAATTGTGTAAACATATAAGTTTATTGTTTTATTGTTGTGTTAGTGGTCTCAAATATTTCTACTAGTAATTTTGTACAAACCACTAATTGTAATGGGCAATATCAAAGATAACATAGTGGTTCGTACAAAATTACTAGTAGACATATAAGGTTAATAATGACCTCTTTAGAAAAAAAGAATTTTAAAAGTATTCAATTCAGTCTTTTAGCATGTGCATATATCTTCCCGTTCATTATAAATAAAATTATTTTTAACATTTACGTTATTCCTGTAATCGTATTTAAATATTAAAATATCCTCACGCTCTTAATATGTACGCTTTGCTTACAGCACATATATTTTTGGCAGTTGCAAGTGTAGACGTTTGTGAATAAGAGGTGGATGTAGATATTTGTAGGTATAATTTTAGATAATTAATTATGTGGGGGGAAAAGGTTTGAGTGACCTACCAAAACGGTTTTTTTTTTTGTTTCAGCTTTTTTGTGATGCGTTGAATTAGTTTTCTGTCCCAGAAGTACCAGGTGTACAGAAATCTAAATCGGGCACCATGTAAAGTTCTCATTTTAAAAAGATAATGGAAGTAGTTAAGAGTTACCAAACGGTTGTCTGGAACACTTGTTAAGCTCAAAACAAAACTCTGCAGCACTTCAGAAGACAGAGAAGTTTCTCTCATAGCTACAGTTAATTAAAATTTTAATTTCCCAATTTGCATCTTTAACTTGTCTGTTTTGAACTTCAGATAGAATGGATCGTTTAATTATATTAAACTGTGCTGAAGTAACTGTTACTGTACAAATGTTTCCGGCATTTAGGCAACAAATTGGTACGGAAACCTCTGTTCCTAAACTCTCAGAGTTGCTCGACTAGCACATGTTGTGAAAGCGACGAATAGTTGCCTTAAAAGGAGAGGCAAGGCTCAAGTGATCGCGAGTCTGCTCTTCAAAATTATATTCATTTGATGTTAAGAATTTATTTCCGTCTATATCTACAGGTATAGACGGAAATAAATTCTTAACATCAAATGAATATAATTTTGCATTCAGTTGTAAAAGTCCATTTTTTTATATTATTAACTAATTGTAAAGTTTTTTTATAGCATACTTTGGGTTGAAGTTAATATTTATTGGAAATAATTCATTAAGTTTTTTACAGACTTTATATGCAGGCGTAACTGCATATGAAACAATTGGACGCATGGACAATTAAGTCTATGTATTTTTGGTAAACTATACAATAATTTATTTTAGTCCAAAGGAATTTTGTAAAACAGTGTAAAAATGTTTTTAATTTGTCAAAGTAAATTATGTAGATCCTCTGAGAAAACATGTTATTTTGTAAATTCTACAAATACGAACGATGGGGAAACTTTAAGAATATTTTACAATTAAGAATTAAAATATTAAAACTGCTGGCAGGTCTTATAGAACTTATATTAAAGTAGTAGCATTTCAAAAGTAAGCATATTTGTCTAAAAGCAAGTCTTTTAAGCACGCTTACCAGATTATCAAGGGTCCTCAAGATACTGTCATGCTTATCTTACTGTCAATGGTCCTCAAGATAGGAAGCTTTGCAAGGTGTTGGAAAACAATTTCTGTATTTTGAACAGTAAATTCGGCCAGAGAAGACGTACGTATTATTTGTCCGCGTACGTGCGGGTAGACGAGCAAATTGAGCCTTGACCTTGACTCGATCTCACCACATCGGCAGCACAGCAACGGTATGATTGTGAGTCAGAGACGCTACCACTGTGTCGGCTCGCCTGCATTATTAGAAATGAATACACAATTATTTTTTAAACAGTCTACACAGTCATGTATTCAAGCACAGCCTTCATATGTTTGTAGTAACACGGTGACTGATACTCTAGCTTCCTCTTGAGGGGAACTTGCAAACCTCACAAATTTCAACTTTCATTCGTTTAATAATGAAGTTATTCAAAGTGTTTAGTATGAATGTAGGAAGACCTCAGCAAATCATCATAGGAATTCCAAGTTCCCAAAATTTAATGTAACTAAGGTATATAATGATTATGTCGTCCACAATTTTCAAATAAACGATACTCTACGTTTGTTGAATCGCAGTTATTGAAAAATCTCGCATCTTCTATAACACCTTATGACGCCCTTCGATCCAGTTTTAACAACTGATTTAATAATCTTTGTACACAATCATCAATTATAAAGTTTTATTTTAATTAGTAGTATTATTCAAATTTTATAAATTCTGTAAGGTCGACACCTTATATTCTTTAGATTACTCGCAACAAGCACAGCTACTTTTTTACTTAAACTTATCAAATAACAGCTGCTGCCATCACACTTTTACATGAAATCGAACCAAGGCCACCAATGGCGTATGAAACTTGACGGAACCATACTTGACACGATCGCTGTAGAATATTTCAGAATAACTGTACTAGGTTATTCAGCTCACTGCATACTACATTGTCGTTTCATGACACCTATTTGCAAACAACAAAGCCCTCGATATTAGTCGTTGTTCTAGTTGTTTTTTACCTAGTCTAGTTTTAACAGAATTATAAAAAAAAATTTTGTTGAAAATTTAACTTCAATTGCTGCAATTAAGAAACTCTTTATTAATACAGATTTACTCCATACTCAATCTTTCAGGGGATCCAAAAGAAATAAATACTGAAGTATTTACTTAAATGTAGTATTTGAAAAAGCTATACCGCAATACCGAAACAAATTGTACAATTTTAAAAATTACGTGAGATCAACAGAGTTTCTGTATAGCTGTAACTATCCAAAAATAAATAACACCTATACAGAAATGTTTGAATCGATGTTCTTTCTAAATCAGTAGGTTTGAATAATTGCTCTGCTTTGTTGTAAACAGTGGAAATTACGGCTATTGTTAAGCACGAGGCGTGGTTTATGAATAATAGACAAACAGAGGCTAATCACGCAACGTTGTTTACTTCTCTCATTTATCACCTGAAAATAATTAATTACAGAACATGAAAATGTACATTGAAACATGTTTTCCGGAAAGCGATTTAAATAATAACAGGTAAGATTAGTTATTTAATTTGCTTTTTCGCAAAATTGGAATCTAGAATTATCACTTATTTATTTAATTATTCAACATATTAGTTTATATTTATATTTAATTTTGCATAATTGATAATTTATGTAATTTATTTGTCTTTTCTTTAATAATAATAAAAAAATAATAGCTTTATTGCTAAAGCTACATTGGACTTGCGGTATGCAAGTATTCATTTCACATAACCACCTTTCATATTCTAAATCGGAAAATACTAAAAAAGTGTTTACTAAATTACATAATTTTAAAAAGGTTACAGAAGAATAAATCTCTCTTTTGTATAAGTATTTATATAGTACTTACATAGTGATTCTAAAATTAAGTAGTGATAGAAAATAATGTATTAATGAAAATACATTTTCAAATTGCAAAAGAATGAGAAAAATATGTTTCTTATATTTCCATAGAGATAAGCTTATCTGTGATCAAATATATGGAAGGTTTGTTACGTGGTATACGACAGGTATGCTAGGTAACGATAATTATATTCGAATTCCAATCTGTAAATTCTTAAAGAGTAAACAAATTAAAATCAACATCGGAGAGACACTAAATATTCAATAACAATACAATATAGACAAAACAAGTATAAAAATGATTTATCTATAAGTTTGATTATTGGTGCAATAATTCTGGAAAGTTAAAGCTCACTTAACTCTACTAGTAGTAAAATTATAAATGGTTAGTTTTACTATTTTGTCAATTTTGTAATCATTTAAAAGTGTGTTTAAAAAAAAGTTTTAATTTATATTGAATATTTAATGTGAACTATTAAACAATTTTTGATTTGCCTACCGATTCCCACATTTTTAAATTTGCAATATTTCCTTGATTTATTGAATAAGGTGCAACACTGTATAATGTGTTTTATGATGACACAAAATAAAAGACTTTATTTAATTTTACTAAGTTCTACTAACATTCTACTATATGGCGGAAATTTTATTCGTTATAAAGTGAGTCAGTAATTGAAAAATTAATTGACTCCTAGGAAACATTACCATAGTGTCCCCTCAGCGAGTGCTGACGTAATTAAATGTGAGTTTCCTCTGACTTTTTCCTTCTCGAGATAATGAATAAATTAACAGTGAATTAAAGAAACTGTAATTTGTTGGAAAGGTAACGTCATTGCAACGTTTCTTTCGTGTAAAAATAATGAAGAGAATTATCAGTTCCCGTTGTCTCTGAGGTATTACAAGTATCTTCTCAATTTAGCAAAATTGGATTTGAATATTTACAATTATATAATTTATCTAAACGTTCAGAATAAGAAATCATGTATAATAAAATAATAGTAGTAATAATAGTACACAATAATTAATAAATACAGTTAGGTCGCAGCAATCCCGCCTTAATGTGGCAGTCGGACGAGCAACACAACAATAAGACCGGAACTGTCTGGGTCTAACATGAATCGTTTGTTCTACCGATAACGCCCTCTAAACTTGTTAACTATAAACTAGCAGCTTTCCTCAATTCATTAATGTTTGTGTTGATAGTGTTTGTGTTCTTTCAAATAGAATATTATATTTGAATTTGACCTAATTACACAGGAAAGGTATGTGAAAATTGGCAATATATTATTTAGGCTATTAGGCTATATATTAATGTTAATTCAGATAATACTATAGATAATACTGATACGACATCACAGAAAAATCTACGTGTTTGTCGAATTTGCCAGAAGAATCTCTGTCTAACGTGCCTAGCATACGTGCCTGTCGACGCATTTGCTAGACGGTGCGAGAATTTGCGCGGCCGCGCGGACTGTGTCAATGCCGTAATTAATTACGTAGTACACTGGCGCTAAGACGCAATTAGGAATGTCCTCGTCTGTGAGCGTGGATATAAATACATGGTGGCAGCGGCCTTAGTAGTCAGTATAGCAGCGATATATTTTCAGTGCGGTTCGAGTTAATGTCGGGCGATATTACTGAGTAAGTTCAAGTGGTTATTAGTGAAGTGTTGCCTTTTATAATCGGGCGGTATAATTGTAATATCATTGCGTTTAATATTACTGACATTTTATTGCGTGTGAACAATTTTTATTTGATTTGTTGTAGGAGACTCTGTTGTTAATTACGAACTATTTAACTGTGAAAATTAAAGCTGGTGATTAGTAACTTAATTGGTGTCTTGTATTTTGTTGTTTTCCACTGTACCTACGACGATCAAGTAGACCGTCGTAACAGTGGTGTCCGAACTGGGATTGTACGGTTAAGAGTGGACAGTTTGTACAAGACGAGTGTATTTCCTAATTAATCGGAAAACAATCGACGATGCCAGTCAGATGATGAAAAATATACATTCGTTACTGTTACAGACGGAGAAACGACAAGATGAGAAAGCGGAAGAGAGGCAGAAAACTCTACTGCTGGAAACTGAAGAAAGACAAAAAGCACTGTTGCTTGAGTTGGAAGGACGACAGGCAGAGGAACGGAAACGCGAAATAGAAGACATCAAAGTGTTAATTCAAGAGCAAAAGCAGATGCAAGAACATACTACCACATAATTGGGTCTCCTACGTGGTGACGTAGGTGAATTACGAGGTGAGCTTAACAAGCAAATTACCAGAATGTCTGACGTAGAAGAATCCATGTCAAATAAAATAGCTGAAATAGGAAAAATTTGTCTTGAGTGTGGAAGGAGCTATGTCAACAAAAATAAAAGACTCGATTACAAATATGAAAGAGCAGATTAAAAATGAAGTCGAGCAGTGCCTGAAGGTATGGTGATAAATATTTGCGAGATGTGTACTCCACCCAATTAAGAGCAAGGCGACAGCATTCTGGGGAGACCCTTCAAGAGTTTGAAGCAAGTATCGACAGACTAATTAGACTGGCCTATCCTGAAGCGCCAGACGACCAACCCTCAGGATAATCCCTCTTTAGTCTACAACGAATCCGTAGGCATTCATAATGTCCGTGTCAAGAATCATTTCATCAACAATGTCTGCAACGAGCATTTGGTGACGAAACTCAAGAATACCCAGGTCTACACGTACGTCTGTCTTTCCTAACACTTTGATGGGGTTCCCAGTGACAGTCTTTATTGTACAAGAGCTAATTTGAAGCTGTTGGTTGCCGATTAAGACAGGGCGCACAATGGTCACTGTAGCGCCCCTGTCAATTGTAAATAACGTTGATTTACGCCCTTCAAATCCATTAACGATCAAGTTTCCCTTGTTCCAATATGGAAACTCTGTGCCGTTCTAAAGCTTTATTTCTTTAATTAGTGTAATCACTTCATTTTCTCGGTATTTTATTCCGCCAACAGCCTACCTGTAGACATCTACGTTTCCCATAATTGTAACACATCCGTCTTCTGTCTTTATCTTTTGTTTCGAAAGATCGTTGCTGACTTCTTAAACGGTAGTTTTCAAATTGTCTCTTTATTTCGTCCGTTACGACAATACTGTGATATAGGATCCGTTTTGGTACAACGTGATGGCATACTTTGATTAATGTAGGTCGCCGACTTGGTAGCTACAGAACGGAGAGCATGAACAAGAGCGTCTGAGCTATTTTGATGCCGTGCCGTTCTTAACATTTGTTGTACTTGACATTCTCTTATACCGTCAATAATCACAATGTGAGCAATCCTCCTTTGGATGTCCTCCGATTCTTTAGGTCAAGGCAGTCCCGTCAATAGGTTGACATATGCATCAAACTCATAGAGGGTTTCTCCGGAACGCTGTCGCCTCGGTTTAAGTTGCTCACGGTACACTTCGCACAAATGCTGTTAACTGTACCGCAATGCCAGAGATTTGTTATTTCGGCATAGGTGTTGTGGCTGTCAGGTGGCACTTTCTGTATTAGATCTGCGGCAGGACCTCTTAAAGCAAGAATAAGTGAAAGGCTTTTCTCTTTTTCTGTCCATTTATTTAAGCGAGCGGTAGCTTCAAATTGGCGATAATAAATTGTACGGTGCCTGCGTCCATCAAACGTTGGGGCTTTTGAAAATACTGACCCTACTACAGTTAATGAAGTTTTGTGATTCCTGTGATATTTTAAAACTTTTTCAGCATTTATTAATGGCCTTTCTTTATCAACTACTTCTTGCACTAAATATTCGACTTTCTTTTTACTTTGTCTTACTGCGTTTGTAATACAATCTTATAAAATTGACACACTTGTCTTCATAGTTGACACAGATTTTTCTACTTCAGATATTCTGTCAACTTGTTTGTTCAGCTCACTTCATAGCAGGACGAATTTTGAAGTGGTATCATCTTTCTACGAACGCCTGCTTGAAGAATAAATTCTTGTTTTTGCCGTATCTCTGGTGTTTCACTTTCACGTTTACATTTTTCTTTTAGCCGTTCTTCTATTAGTGCTTTCTGTCGTTCCTCTAAAACTTGTCTTTACATCTGCATTTCTCATCCTGTTGTTTCTCGATCAGCAGTAACATTGCTTGGAATGCTTCAATCATCTGACTGGTATCCATTTTATTTTTAATATCAATCACTAATATCACTCTTCCAAGAAGTATCCTCTGTTCCCACGGTTAAAATGTTACACAAGATTCTCGTTAAAATGCTCCATCCTTAAGCATGTTCGTCCCGAACTGGCAAACCGTCTTTGAAATAATACTTGGCCAGGCAATCTAGGTGGAGGAGCTTAAATTTTCGCTGTCCTTCCTGTTGAATCCGATAAACAAGATTGTCGGAAATATTTCAAGCACAGTCTTTTGGATAAGCCATCTGCATTACCATGCAGGCGCCCCCGCCCATGTTTTACCTTGAAGTTGTATTCTTGCAGAAGTTTGAGGCACCTCGCCAACTGCCCTTTCCAACTGCCAACTCTATAATTTCTCTCCAATTTAAAAAGCGTTTTGCTGTAGTACGTTATTACCTGTTCTTCATCGTTTCGCACTTGAGACAAAACTACTTCTAGACCAGTATAGCTTGCATCTGTGTCTACGATGTAGTTCCCCTCGGAAGCTGAGAAAGCCAGAATTGAACATAATGCAATTTTAAAAGTTCTGAATGATTGATCGCACTCTCGGCCACTAGAAGTTTCGTTGATTTGCCGTCAGCTCATGCAGTTGTTTAGCAATAGTTGCAAACTTTTTTACAAAACGTCTGTGATATGAGCATAACTCTATAAAACTACGATCTTCGTGTTTACTCTTCGGAACTGGCCAGTCTTTTACGGTGTTTTCTTTATTTGGATCTATATTGACACCCGCTTCAGAGACCGCATGGCCCAAGTACGGTACTTGTTTCTGGAATAGAGCAAACATCTTCGGGCTCAGCATCAGTTGGGTACCGTGAATTCTAGTTAGAAACTCTTTAAGGTTTTCCAAATAGTGTTCGAATGTCTTTCCAATTACTATGGCATTGTCTAAATAAACAAGGTAAGTTTTCCATGTCACTGCTCGGAGAACCAGATCCACCAATCTTTCGAATTTTGCCGGTGCACTACAGAGACCAAATGGCATGACGTTATATTTGAATAGGCAACTTGGTGTTGAGCAAGCGGTCTTTTCCTTGTCTTCTTGATGAAGTCCCACTTCCAATATCCAATCCTATCCAACCCTTAAGTTTAATGTGGAAAACCACTGAGCTCCAGACAGCGTGTCGGTGTATCGTCAACGCGAGGTAGTGGGTAGGAATCTTTCTTTGTCACCTCGTTCAACCTCCGGTAGTCAACGCAGAAACCTAATCAGCCATCTTCCTTCGCACCCAACACTACCGGAGAAGACCAAGCATCTGACAGCGGCTCGATTATTCTTTATATCAACATGTCTTGCACTAAATAGTGCTTCCTTTGTATCTGCTTCCGGCTTACGTTCTCTTTTCTGTGGATCTTCCGACTCAAGCAACATTGTTGTTTGTCTTTCTTCTGTTTCCAGCGATAGGGTTTTCTGTCTCTCTTCCGCTTTATCATCCTGTCGTTTTCCTGCTTCTTCCACCTCTTTGACGTTCTAATTTTTGTTGTTTCTTTGTCTGCGGTAGCTACGCTGGGGAAGCTTTCATCATCTGACTGGTATCTATATTTACAGATTAATTACAAAATACACTAGTTTTGTACAAAGTTAATAGTTTCCAATATTATCGGTTCTGTCGCACTTCTGACACCACCGTTACGAAGGTGTAACTGTTCGTCGTATGTACAGTGGAAAACAAAATATAAGACACCAATAACTAATAATAACTAATAACCTGCATTAATTATCACAATTAATAATTTGTAATCAACAAGAAAGTCTCTTACAATAATTCAAGTAAAATTGTCCACACGCAATAATAATGTCAACATGCAGAATTCAGCATTAATTATAACACAGTAACACTTTGCGACGACACTTATACAAACACTAGATCTGAACAAAGGAAATCGCTCACTGTCAACTGTATGAACTAAGCCAGATGCTCTTCCTTTTATAGGTTTAATATAGCTTTTTCTCCTTACTGCACGCCGGCTTAATGCGTATCTCAAATGTTCTTGAATACACTGGAACCTACTTGTAAGCGGCTATGACTGAGACTACACCTGCTACAATTGGTTGGGGGGGGGGGAGTAGAGAGTGTTCTAGGCTGTTCGATAGGGTTCTCGTTACAACATTTTTATTAAACATTTTTGCTCACTGCAGATGCCTTGACTTAATTTGAAAATTTTGATTTCCATCGTGTTCTGTTTTCGCCTTCTTTAATTTGTACCGATTTTATCATTCTCTTTTTTGATTCATGCAAACAACTTAATTGTGTTTTTAAGCACAGCACCCCCTTCTTACATTTCCTCGTTGACCTATTGCAGCAGATAATTTATTCTTAGGATGTGTCATTTGATTTTTAAACAAATTTCCTAATTTTTAATTTAGGTTAAATTATTTTAGTGAATCATACTTTAATCAACGTGTTTTACATGCAACAAGATTAATAGCACCCTATAAAGTAAAACAATTTGACTACTTTCCCATTTTATGATTATCATTGTTATGTCTTGTAACTATATGTACCATTCTGTTTTGGTTGCACAGTCGGAAAAACTTTATAACGTGAAACAATTTTACTGGATTACACTTCATGTTTTTGCATGCAGTCGAATAAATTAAGATTATTTAAAAGCTTTGATCAATTACGAGATAAATTTGTTGGTAATATTTAATTCAAGTAAATGTTTGTCACTACGTAAATTACTATTTATGTAAGTTATACAGTTGTGTGTTAATTAGACTGGTCAACGTGATTGTATTCACAAGAAACCTAAATGAGGTAGTCTAGTGCTTTATTTAATTTTGAATTCAGAAGTGTAATTAAAATTTTCCCAGCAGGCGTAGATTCTGTTTTGCTGTCACTTTTTAAAATTGGATTTTGGCATAATGTTTGAACTGCCATGTGGATACTTAAATTAAATAACAGTTTTATTCACGATGTATAGAAGAAATTGATGCGTTATGTTATGTTTAATTATTAAACGAGAAGTCTTCAAAGGTTTACTCATGTCTTGTCATGTTCAGATGTAAAGAATGTAGCCTTGTGGTGTAAAAAGGTAGTCAGTTCTTACTTGATAGTGAATCTGTAAGCAGGACATTTTACTTCCTTCCTCTTTAGATGTTTATTGAGCAAGGTGTAGTATGTTGTTTTGTTTCTTTCAATTATGACAAGAATGTGTGTAAATAAGCCAGACAGTTTCTTCCTGTTTGCGGTGACAAACCTTTAAGTCTTAGAGGCGAAATTTCACGCCACTAGTAAAACGTGTCATGGAGTTTACTACGGGTGCCGTCCACATGTTAGGCTGCTCATCGGATGGAAAAACGAAACACATCATATGCTATTTGCAATTCCCATTTTGTAGAGAATATATGGACCATTTAAAGAATTCTTATATTTCTTTAGCTAATATTAAAGGAAGTACATCTAAAAAATATATACAGTTAATTATATTCGAATTTGCCATCTGTAATGAAGCCTGTATTATGCAGGGAAGACCATCCTGTACCAATATACCCACATACGATCTTAAATGTAAAATCTTATTCTGACCTGTAAAAGTACCAAAGGTTTTTATAAGTGATCCTACTTGCGAAGAATTGTGTGAGTAATCCTACAACTCACAAATTTCTAGATTTTGGATTGAAACCTGTCTAAATAACAATCTAACATTTTAACTTCCAGGCTCCTAGCATCTAATTTACTACAGAAATATAAAAGAACATGCAGTTATCGTAGCTGCCATAGTCATCTGAAAGACTACTTCTCTGAAACTTGTGTGAATGGGACAGCAGAGGTAAGAAATCTCACTACGTTAGAAATTGTGATCTACCCGTGAATCTCTTTTCTGTGACAAGTAACACTTTAGGGGATGCTAAAGTATTCATAATTGAGAATCATGAAACATTCTGTGCATGCAATTAATACAGAAATCTGGTGAATTTTTGTACCAAAAATCAAAATTCCTCACAGTTTGTGTTGCAAAATGGAAAGAAGGGATTCTTATGGGGTTTAATAATAAGATCACTAATGCATGATAAACATTTCGGAAGATCGTTAAAACCACTGGAAATAGCAACTTTGCAGTCATTGAAAAGTATCGGTTGAAATTTTTTTAGAAATCATATAGCAGAAAAATATTAAGATGTAGTGGCTGATATTTAAATTCATACAAAGCTACGGGATGAAACATGTTTTAAAAATTTACATCTTGACTCTCATCTAGTCTTATTCCCATAAAATCTTGGGACTGTAAGCGATGAGCACTGCGAGCATTTTGATCGGACGATTTTCACAGTAGAAAGGAGGGTTCGAGGCAAATGGAGTCCTAGTATACTGGCTGACTATTGCTAAACCAAGGAGAGAAATATCCCAGATGCAAAATACGCCTGGAAATCGTCATCTACCACTTTCTAGGTAAACCAGAATACTGTAAGTAGTACAGTTATCGTAATGAGTTACATAGTATGAGTTACATACCTAGTTACTAATTTTATTAAAATTCAAACAGGTATCACATTAAAACATAAAAATTAATATTGTTATTTGTGACTAAATTAAGCTGATAATTAGTGAGTTCACTGGTGGCTGTTTTTATTTCCACTGTACAATACGACGATCTGGGAGACAGTCGTAACTTATGAAAGAAAACAGTTGTTTTTATAGACCAGCAGTGTTTTTCAGATGCTCACCGTTTCAGCAATTGCTTTAAATTCCAGTAACTATGCAATTTGTCTCACCAGGAATTCTATTGGTGCCTAAATTGTACATAGTGTATGTTTAAATACAGTTGTTTATTATTTACATTGTAGGCCTTCTATACATTTTACGTAAAAATTTGTGCTCTGCTTTACAAATTTATATTAGTTCCGTTCTACCAGATTGTATTTCGGTTTTACGGAAAAAACAACACGTCTTTTACGGAATACAAGACCGTCTTTTACCGTCTTGGCCATGTCAGATGGTGTATCAAAACTGGGTGATGGGCTCGGACTATTAGCGGCAGTAAGGGGTGGAAATAATAATAAGAAATATTATATCGTGTAAAAAAACGTATTCTACAAAAACACAACTTTTCTAATTATGCCTCTTTTAATAATATAAATGTGTAATGACTGTCAGTAATACATCCTTTGTGAATATAAAAATTGAGATTTAAGTTTAGTCCTTGGACATTATAAAGTTACTACCACTTACTTTTGTAGCAATGAGTGTTGTACACACTAGTGTACTAATAAATACAGTGACTATGTATGTCGACGTAAAAACCTTTGATAAATCAAATTTAACTGAAATGATATAATATATGAACGACAGTTAAATTTAAATCCTTAAATGTAAATGAAATAAAATGAGAAGAAAACATTAATGTAAATAACGGAATGTTTTCTCAGTTGGAAGAAAACTAGTACTATATATAGGTAACAGTACTATATGAAAGGTAAGAAAGATAAACAACTCATACAATTTCTAAGAGACATGCCACTCTATTCACGCAGCGTGAATACATTTCCTTCAAGTGGATTGGAGGACCCGACGAGGAAACTGTATAGAATTTTGAAGAGCAACAAGAATAAATATGACGTAGGGAAACATCTGCATAGAAAGACAGTTTCAGACAGTGAGTCGACACTCATAGGAAACCTGTGTGCACACTTTTAAGAAATACGGTTGTGTCAATATAGGCTACTTAGCGCGAGTTATTAGTAACTGGCTTTATAGGCAGTGTCTGACGTAAAAATAAAACAAATTTAAAAGTTACAGTGTTTTACTTCCTTCAGAACATATCATAAATTATATTATTATTATTCTTACTACGGTCTCCTTGATGGTCGTACAGTACAGTGGAAAACAAAATACAAGACACCAATGAAATCAATATTAACCAGTTTCAGTTATCAAAATTACAAATCATAATCAAGTTGTACAATAAACCGAGCAAAATTTGTCCACACACAATAATAATGTTAACTAATAGAGTGCCGCACAATTCTAAAGCAATAACACCTTCGGCGCAATACCTCGAACCTCACTTGAATATATCGCCACTTAAACTGAAACTAAGCGGGAGCTGTCGTTGTTTAAATAGATATCACAAGTGTTCCAGAATAATCCATAATACGCGTCGACACTACTAGAAAACACTAGAGCGTAATTGCTTGCTGCCTTGAACACAGTGCGCGCGGACCGCTGAAGTCTGGAACATTCTCGCTTGTTGACTTGTGATATGTGTCACGTAATTGTCTTTCATCTCAAATTATCAGAAACACGCACACACACACACACACACACACACACACACACACACACACACACACACACACACACATTACAGCTGGACTCTGCTGGGATAGCCGAGATACATGTAGAATGTTCTATAATGGCATAACAATATTCACGGTATAACGTATATTTCGGAAGTTTAATATTTTATGTTTGTCTACCCGCCTTACCTTTGAATGCGTCTGAAGAAATTGCTAACTGTAGAAGGAATCACGCTTTTGTTACTTGGACTAATGTCGGTTTCCTGAAAGATTATTTTCAAATTGAATAAGTACTAACTGTGTAAAAATCAAAAAGGACTATGGAAACATAAGCTGGATAAGCAAATTTGTTTAAATGTTATAATCAATATGCCCCTCCAGTACTTTTGAAGGAAGCGAGACTCACGTCTCAGTAAACTAAAGTTCGCTGTCGAAACCTTCTTTTACTAAAATTATAATTCGATCACAATTTTCTCGCTTACAGTTTTGACTCCCAGAGGTCGTATTCAGAAAATACGGGTGGGGTATTAAGTACTTTGCAAAAAGACATAACAATTTCTAGTGTCCAACAAGGCAAACCCACTACCACTCTCTGCTGCTGAAGATGACTTTAGTTTTTTTGGAGAAAAAATTTTAAGAGAAAAAAATTACTATAAATTAGTCAGGAACGAGACTTCACTAGTTAATAATCAACTTCAGGACATTTTATGAGCAAACTCATTTCATTGAGGATTTTGAACCCGAAGTTCAAATTCCGCTGCTGCCGTTCCCATAATTTGCAAGGACCTCTTTCTCCTAACAGTTATGCAACATCTCCATATCATATTAATCTCTTGATTTTAGTGATGGAATTGTGTTTTATTCTTTTATCTCATAAGTTTTAATTTAGTCTAACGGATAGTCTACTACTGCATCGTGAGTAACAGTTTAAACAAGTTTTTAATCATTTGATAATAACATTGGCACTGATAAAATAAAGACGTTTAGTAAAATACATGGCACTGGTACACAGAATATATATTACACACTCACGGCGAGAAGTAGGCAACCGATCAAGATGTTATCTACCTGGTATCATATACATTCACACTCACACGCATTAACCATAAGCCACAAATACCTCATTCGAACTATCAAGTTTATATGTACTGTATTACGCGAATATGTATTTCGTATCGTTCCCACAGTAGTGTTCGGATTGTAGTAATTATTTCTAAAGATGCCAACTTTATTGTGTATTGTTTGTTAAGCAAATAAGTGTGGTTTTCAAGTTTAGCCAACGTTGCAGTTTCCACTCGAGATATTGGAACTGTCTCGTAACGGTATTGCGTACTTCCTGCCGCTTATAAGCACAGCAACTGCTTATAAATACGGCCAGCCGATTAAGGAGAAGAATACAGCGATAAGAATTATTATTAGGCAGTGGTGTGTTTTATTTGGTCAGCAATATTAAAAGTAAAGTGTTAATTATATATAATTTCGTTTGAATGTTTTTGTTCTCAGTTACCTATTATTTGTTGTGATAGTGAGTATTGAACAATTTTAAGCTTGGAAAGTTGTTGTGTATGAGTGTCTTTGTTGTTGTTAAACTTTTATTAAGTTTGTTATCATCGATTTCCCTGATACTTTTTTTTACTATTTAAACACGAGAAAAAGTGTTCTTGGGAATGCGTAAGTGACTTAACATTTTTACTTTAAGGGTCGTAGTTGTTACTTTTCTACGTTTATAGCAATTAAATTGCCCCATAGTAGCTATAGATTTCTTTAATAACAGCTAGATATAAAAATTATAGTCTTCAGGAAGTTAATCATGACGAAAGAAAATTAATTAAATAACTGATGACGGATAAAAGTCATTTTTATTAAAATATAAGTAATATTTAGGTGCTTATACCGGTTTATATTTTTTGAATTTTAAGATATAATTGTGCACACTCCATGGAGAAAAATGTTCCGTAAAATTGAACATTGCCGAGGGATATAACTAGAATACCTGATAAAAGATTTAGTAACACTAGAAAATCGCAAGGTTCTGGTGTGAGGGAAATGATTTATTACTGTCGTAACAGCAGTGTAAAAGTGTGTAAACGGAGAGAGAGAGCCAGCAGATTGGCGTTTTGGCCGCTTTTTTTTTCCCACGCCACTTTATCTGTTGTATCGCTCCTTATTTTTCATTTCTGTAGCCGAAACTACAACATTCCCGAATATATATTTTTAACTTGTGATTGTAATACGACGTCACTAGTCGTGTCAAAGACGTCTCCTTGTTTCTACCTATTTAATACACAAAGAATTTTAGATATATGTAGTAGTATTGTCTTACAGAAAGTGTACACTTCCATCTATACACTTACGTCTTAGGCTTCTGTTTAGTTGCATACTTGGTCTACCTATCATCTGATGCACTTGTTGAAATTGGCTAGTGGGTTTGTTTTTATTAGAATGTAAATGTTTGCAAAGGAACAAAAAAACACTGTCACCTAGGTGACTGTGGAAACGTTGACATGCAGTCGTGTAAAGTGAAAATCAAAAACAGCTTCGCCTAATACAAGGAAAGAACAAAAAACGGTTTAACTTTGTAATAACGGGGTAGACTTTAGTTCTTTACCTAGTCACGGCAAAATGTATATTCAAATCAATTGGTTAAAATGACGAAAAAACACTTGCATGCAATATGCATAATCAGTATTGTTTTAGAACCTTAATAATATTAATATTTATATATTTATTTGACTGACACTTTTTTCAATGATCTATACACACCTACAAAATTATCAAGAGTGCTATTGACAGCCAAGTTTGTCAGTTTGAATTAGATAACAAATACGAAAAATTATAATTTCTTTCATCTTTTTTTTCTTTGTTTCTTTTAGTCTTATGCGAAAGTTTGAATTTTACCAACATGCCTTATGGCTACCGATAATTCATTTCCTTTTGGTCGGCAATTCACAAAACTCATCAAAATTAGTTTAGAAGATATTAATTTAACATTAGTTAACCACTTTTATTGTAGGTCGTAGAAATATTGAACACTGGCTACACATGAGATTCCTTTAATACATCGTTCTCCCTCCCTCCGGCTATAAATTTTCCCATGCTTTTATCTGCCTTAGCCTGTATCAAGTTTTGGTGCCTATGCTTTGGAGCCAACATGATATAGTGAGCATGTACCTGTGAGTATCACAGGTAGCGTTTTTTCTTAGTGTCTTTCTTTATGCTGTCATATTTTTGTTAATGTATGGTAGTCTTATCATGGGTACATTTGTATTTTCGTTTAGCATATTACGTTCTATTACTGTAAATGGTAATAGTGTCTATTAGCTTTATAACATAATCTTCGTATAATATTATACAATCTGCGTTCTCGTCAGAGAAGATCCTAAGATTACCAACGTTTTGGTTTAAAAAAGGAACCGGTTCTATTAAAAGTCCAGTTCAAAGGTCAAGAATACAATACCAAAATAATAATATTGCTCTAGACGGAGTTTCTAATGCAGTAGCCTATATCAGTTTTTATAATACGGCCAAAAATTATGGAATTCAGCAATTAGAGTCTAACAAGTCTTATGAATTGCATTCTTAACGTTTCCATAATCATTATACGTGGTATAATATGAAATAATTGTAACGTACACCTGAAAGCATTTGAATTTGGATTCAAAAATACATTTGACAATAGATATACCATGTTTGCAGTCAATACATGTTTTAAAAAATGCAGTGGAAAATGACTGTTTACATTTTATTAAATGGTTTTATTATCATACGTACTATTTTTTTGTCTTCTATGTTTTAAGTTTAACAGATTGAATCATCGTGAATCTTGTTGTTTACCACACTTTACTCTTGCTATCACTGTTTTAACTTTTTCATTTGTTACCCTCTTTAATAACGGTAGTAAAACACTCATTCTCCAATGTATTTATTTGTAATTAATAAAATATATGTTTCACCTTTAGTTTGATTTAAGAAAAATTACTAAGGTAATTTTTACTTTTTAAAGATAATACTATTAAAACAAACAATTGTGGACGGTAAATGATGTGAACAAAAAGGCTTGATGCTATCTTTTGCCGTAACTAAATGTCTTAGATGAAGCAAACGCTGTTTCGAACCCATTAAAAACTATTAATGTCGGAAATTAGCATATCTACGGTACAAACGTAAAAGTGAGAGACTCACATGCTTCAGATACAAAAAGATAATAAAGTAAAAGAAGGCTATAGACCCATTGAAAGTACATAGGCTTATTGGTTAAAAACAGTCAACAACTGGACAGAAAAACACGCTGCTGAACAAATATTCAAAACAGATGAAAACGAAGAGCAACGAGCCAATGTAATTGCAAGTTTGAGGGGGGAGCTGGCATTGTACATGAAGAAGAAATATTCTACTTTAAGAAATATTGCTAATACACTTAGTCCTGTGACAGCAAATCAAGCTGCTAATATTACAAAAAGGCGAGAGGAAATGCACTTATATAAGAACTCTACATTTCATACTTTAATAAAGTGTTAGCAGAGATTGCTCATTTAATAATACATAACCTCTACATTACACGCTGTAATAGAAAAACAATATTTGAGAGTGTGCTCTTGAGTTTTACATGTCGTAGTAGATAATGCACCTTGGGAAACATGGTTTATTATTCCTGAGAAAGCATTTACTCAGATTGGATCTAAGCCAATTCTAAAATTGAAGTACATCAGAAGTTGTCGTGTATTCCTGACTGTGGCTCATTTTCATTACTGTTCTATAAATATTATGCCTACATAAAAGTTTCCAGACTTTACAGGTACATAATTTATTTTATATATTTCGCAACAATAAACATTGCAAGATATTTATGATTAATTCTTCTAAATTTTAAATGCTCTCACTAAGTTTCCTTTAAAAATATCAAGTGTCGAACTTGATTTAAACGTAACGAAACATGGCTTATATTCATTATGGATTACTTAATCCTTTACCAGTTTGTTTCAAGTTAGAATAAACATTTGGAGAAAATGGTTGTTTTATTTATTTTCATATTATTTTTATTCGACCTCTACCTTTGTTTTTACCCTGTGTTCTGTCTACGTTTCAATTTGAATGTACGCCTTGCTCTAAATCTCATTTCTATATAATTGTCAAGAAAAAGGGAACAACTATTTTACTAAACTGCATAAACTCAAAGTCTGGTTGGGCGTCACAAAACTGTATATGAGTTACCAGTTTCAACCCATATATTACTTTGCTTACATATCGGTTTGATAGATTTTATCCACTACCTCATTACAATACTTACCTACATAATTATTTATGTCGTAATATGCTTAGTATATTTTTTTGGAAAACATGTTTTTCGTACAAAATTATCAAAACATGTCAACTATAATATCGTCGTAAAGCCTGTCAGAAAATGCAAGTATGGAATGAACTTAACGTGGCCATAGAAAATATGTAGTAGATAATGGTGGATGTACTTTCAAAAAATCATTATTACGTAAAATACGCAGTTTATTTTTTCCCAGAGCAGTTTGGTCTGGTACCGCTAAAAGTAACACTCATCAAACGGCATGTGTACTGTATATACATGTGATAATTAGCTCACCATTCTCTTTACTCTGCGCGCTTATACTGACTACATGTCCAATGTATTGTATAGGCTTGTAAAGGCTTTCAATAAGTTTGTATTTGTACAAGCATGCTAAATTTGTCTTTAATAAAACGCAAAAGGACCACAAACATGTAGGGAGTAGTACGCTATTAAACTCTGTTGTGCTTAAGTACAGGTATATATTCGACTACGGAGGTGGTCAGGATGCCTTCTGCTTTAAGCATTCACAGCATCATTTCTTTAGGGTAGGAATACACTATTATAATCTGCAATAAACTATTTATTTAAAAATATTCATTTCCCACCATACCAACTGGAAAGACAGATGGAAACAATTTGAGGATATAAACCGTTTGCATGATGAGTTACCTATCTTATTGGAACAATAAAAGTCCATGTCTTAAACAGATGTGAATAAACAAGACGGTGGTGTCTACAACCAGCCACACAGCCGAATACTATACAAGGGGTATTATCAATGTTTACGTTACAAAATAGGCGAGGTCATTTCAACAATGTGATTTCGAGGCCATTCAACAAAAGGCGACGCCATTTCAAGTACATGAATTTTTGTAAATTTTATTACCTGTTACAATGTACGTCGTTACGTTTTAAAATATTCAGATCCCCTAGTAACGTAAAATTTCCTCAAGTATGTTTTTTCACACACTTCACGAAATTACATACACACATTCGTCTGAGCAACGCTTCTGCCTACAAATATATACAACCTCGAGTGTTCTTCATTGTTTATAATTTATTGCTTCTTTGTACGTTGAAAAAAGATACGGTCATTATAACACACCCAAAACACTGCTGTAATGTTCTATCTATCATTACATCCTTTTCAATTTAATATTGTTTTCAAAAGTATTATGTGTTTCAAACAAACTGGTATGTGCGTAGTTAACTTAACACGAAAGCCTAAAATTTTTGTTGTTAAAATAGATATAAAAATTAACAATAAATACTGGCAATTAAATTTTATTGCACAATAAATCCCTTGAAATATAAGTAACTATCTTATGTAAGTATCTAAACGTTATTGTGTGTTCTGCCTTATATAATCATTTTATATTTTAAAACAATTTTTCTGTGATGTGTTATCAATAACTTCATTTTGTAAATGTGATGTGTTTGTAAATGTTCCTATGATAACAGAGCTTATGGAATCACATCCCCCGAAGAGCTGTCATAACCATTCATAAATTATTCTAGTATAGGAGTTACTGTAAATTAATAGTTTATGAAATAATTTCTGAAACTGCAAATTATCTAGACGCAATTTTGTTAATATTTTGATCCGTGTTTTGACAAGGAAAATTAAATTTCTCTGCCAGTAATAGAATCTGTGGCGGGTAGTAGAGAAATAATTAATAGGTGAGAGCATAATATGAACATACTATGTGAATGTATGCATACAGTACATAAATAATAATAATAACAACTGTCACAAAGTTATTTGTATTTGTACAGGACCGACAAATTAATTCCAAAACAGTAATTTAACGCACACGTAGTAATATTTACATGGAATTTATTACTATAAAAAGCATAATGACCTTCGGAATGTATATATCTTTCCTTTTTTAAATTATTGACTACCTCTGGCGTTAAATGAATGAATGCACAATTATTTTAAATATTATATCTGTCGTAAAAACACAATTTGACAATTGAAATAATTTGTTCGGAGAAAAAAAGTCAAGACTATGCATTTTTCTCTTTACTTTTGCCAATGCGTTCCCGGTTGGATGCCTACCTGGTATCTGGTAAATTCCCAGTCAAGCACTGTTACTCAATATTTTTACAAAGATTGCTTTATTTCCTAACAACGTGATACGCCTCAGAGTCTTCAAGGATAGTCGTATCTCTATAGCCTGTATAATGAAACATATACTGTAACATTTTCAAAACTAATATACGTACATACATATTATGCATACACACACACACACACACACACACACACACACACACACACACACACACACACACACACACACACACACACACACACACACACACGCCCGCACACGACTTTTAAAGGTAAGCAGATGAAACTGTACAATTTACACATGACAACAATAAAGTATTAAACTAACTGTAAACAGCTACCTCTAATTAGGAATAAGACGGAGGACGGAATAGGACGGAGGACAGAAATATGTTAATAAGTATATCTCGGTTCCCGTAAATTTTTCCAGTACTGTATATAAGTTACTGTAAGTTAGGCCTAAGGTTTTCGTAGTAGAAGGTCTAATTAAAGGAATGATAATTACAAGAGGCCGAAATACCAAGTAATCTAAAAGGCAAAATTACTAATTTCCAAAATATCAAATAACCAAAATGTTCGGATACCGAGATGATTACTTGTACAGATGCCTGATGGAAAAATTCTTAATTGTAAAGTATACTTTCATGTTATGCGTGTCTAATAATTACTTTTCTATTGCATGTAAGAGGTTATGATGGTGATTATGTAGTTTGTTGAAACATAGGTAAAAACGTTTTCAAATTGGTTTTGTTCAATGACCGAAACACAACACTTCTCCGCCAGTAATATTTGTTCAAGGTTTCTGCATTCCAATTTATAGTCTATCATGTACTTTAAAAATGTAGATTAAAATTTGATAACCATCTGTTTTAGTTGAAGAACCTTCTATTCACAAAGTCACATTGCTTCTTTGGAACGATTTAATAATTGTCTTCAATAATAGATGAGGTTTATAAAATTTGGTTTTGTTGATAACTGAATGAAAGATTTAATTTTTAATCATTGTCTGACGTTAAAACCGAAAATGTTTTCTAATTAATTATGAATATTTAAGTGTGGTTTCTTCTTTTACAATACTGTTAATAAATGAGCAATTCTTTGTATGTGGAGCTACAATTTTTTTACACGATGAAAGTTTGTGTTATCAATTGACAAATGATACTTGTTAGCCTGTTCTCCTCATTACACACACGACTAATTAAGGACAATGTCTATCTTTCCTTTACTGTAGCTATTAATTTATTATCAGCTGTATTTCCAAGAATTACCTGCCAATTGGTAATATAAAACTTTCATTTCAGAAACTGGAAAATAAAAAGTGTAATTTAAAAATATATTACCACAAAACTATTGCGTGTTGCAAATATTTCTAACAAACAGATTAAAGAAATAAAATTTGTAAATGCTTGTCTTCTAATTATTACTTCTATTAAAATCAAGCGTATAACAACATTACTTTTTTTCATTAGGTGTTAGAACAGTAACGATGAGTAATGAGTAATCTATATCTAAAAAAAAAGAACATTAATTTTAGTTTTGGTAGATTTAAAATTACTACTGTAAGACATTGACAGTTATATTATATTAATATGTATTATTATAATTTTTAATGTTTTATGGGCTTGTCAATCAAGGCCTTTAGCCAAACTACGTCGACCAGAAGTCTTGCTTGACTAAGTGTTTGGTTTTCACGTTCAGTCTTGTAACACAATGAATCTAAAAAAATCGTACTCGTACAGATGTAAAAGAATTTTAGTATAGCCGTCTTGCTGTAACAGTAATCTTTCTGCTTTTAAGAAAGACATGGTTTTATTTATCGCTTACCTGTCTTTTCCGCCGTCTTCTTTTAGGTTATAATTTATTGTGTACATATGTCTGAGCACCACATTCTCCAATTAAATGTACCACCGTAAGTGCTCCACCTCCACCACAAGTGCAGACGTCGTTTCCTTTTAAGAGGTAATGGAATGTCAACTTAGTGTGATCAATTTGCTATCAGGTGAAACAAACTTGTTTACTACAACTGCTATCACCTGCTAATCGCCATTTACGGACGCTCGGTTTCACGGTAGAAAGTTTGCTCTGTCGTGTATTTTACATCTGTTGCCATACATTATTAATTGTGGTTGTAGCAACTACTTTTACCTCGTCAGGTCGTATGGCGATTAGATCTCTTATGGTTGTCTGTACCATGTCTTGCTGGAGAGTCAACTTCTACATTGAGTTCTATACCTACATAACCCGTACAACAAATAAAAGGAAATACAACATACAACACAAATATGAACCAGATCAACTAACGCTTTGTACGGCATTACCTGTTGCAATGACGGACCCAATGTGGCCGTTAGACAGATCCACTAAGATAGTTAGAAAAATCAGTAAATCAATAGCGATGACAAATTTTCTTTCACCTCGGACAGAACAGAGAAATGCTACACCTTCCTTCAATGTAGCGAGGTATACACTCACCACCTTAAGCAGTGCTATTGGAAGGAACTCTTGATGATAAACTCACTATCCACTCTAGTTCCTGTCGTTGAACCATCAGAGTATAAAATTGTTCCTCCAGAACTGATTTAAAACGGTTTTTCAGATCAATGGGTGGCACAATTTCTTGCTTTTCCTGACGAAATATAGCCGGCAATTTGTTTTGACCTTGCATGGAACTTGCGCTTGGACCATCAGGGACTGGATGATGTAGCGCCTGGCTAGTTCAAGCGCACTGGCTGATCGAGTGAAAGTACAACGGCTTTTCTACATTGTTACAAGTCTGTTGTTTTAAATCAGCACGTGGTGTATGTGGCTCGGGAGTTATAATATTTTAACCACATATCTCGGAAACAGTAATTGTCGTTCTGCTTCACAGTATCAGCTTCACACTACGAACATGATGTACATTTTACTTCCATGTTCCGTAAGGAAATGGAAGTATGGTGATGGCGAAAAAAATCGTGTTCGAGATAATGGTTGATTCTGATTTTACTACCCTCAAAACATGAAGAAAAGTCATTTTTCGAGAAGTGTTTGTGTGTGACTGTGTGTCTGTCTGTGTGTCTATGTAGAATTTTTTTATATGACGAACGATAACTGCCGTAAATTCAAACAGAATCAAATAATTTTTTGTATAACTTCCTGAATTGTGGAGGCCTCAAGGACTATTGATTTTGGAGAAGATCGGTTAATGGGTAAGGGGTAGTTTACCAGCTACGATTTATGTTAAAACAAGAGTAATTTTTATATGACGAACGATAACTGCCGCAAATCAAAACACAATCAAATAATGTTTAGCATATGTGCCTGAGTTGTAGAAGACTCAATTCCTATTGATTTTGGTGAAGATCGGTTAGGGGGAAGGGGTAGTGTACCAGCAACGTTTTATGTTTTAACAAGAGTAATGTACTTAATTTTGATAAATAAATTATCCTGAAAAGCAGGTGATAAATAATCCAATGTAGAAATATAGATAAAATATCTATAAATATAAAGGTCATTTGAAGGGGGTGGGGGTAATTTTCTTTAAATGAAAACAATAGTTGAAGGGGGAGAGGATAATTTATATTTATATGTCATGTGTGCTACGTTATCGGCAACAAAGAAGTAGTTTGTTGTTAAAATTCCTTCGGGGCTGTTTGGCCGTGGTCCAATGTTTTCAACAAAACCAGACGTTTCGGCAGTGCTATCGACTGCCATCATCAGTGAAAATCCAGTGCGCTAACGTAAGGTGGTACACGTTAGTGACCACAGTACTGTGATTAAGGCTGTAACAAGAAGTAGAAACAAGATGAAGTATCTATGAAAATATTTAATTTCTAAAATGATTTTAAATATAAGGACTACACTAATGCTTATTGCAAACAACACTGAGCAACCATAATCCATTTCGGATAACACTAATGCGGATTACAGACTTAGCCCAAATAAAATTTCTATATCAACTCGCGATGTCATACGAGAGATGCACCTGACGACATTTAGCAAGGATTTGCACGTCGCTAATACAAAATTGTACAAAAAGTACACAAAAGTAAGAACCAAAGTAATTGGTACTTCCAAGACAAACAGTAAGTTAATGTTTCTGACTAAAAAACACTAAAAAAAAAATTAAAAATGTATGTAACATTACAAGAAATTTTATTATACCAAAATTGAAGGTTTAGTAAGCTGAGTATGCTAAAATTAGTTTTTAGTTATTTTATAGTATAATAAACAACAGCGTTTATGATATTCTTATACTGATAATACAGAATTGAATGAATTAACTATTTCCTGTGGCACCATATCTAGGTTGTTTCTAATCCGGAGTTGCTCAGTTCGGCTCATTAAAGAGTTTTTTTAAAGTAGTAAATTTATTAGTTTATATCATCTCTTGCTAAAGTATTTTCTGACTCCTGTCTTTAAACGTGGGATTCACGTAAAATATATGGTTTCGAACAGAAACAACACTGTTGCGCACCACTACAGAAAAATTATTCCGATAAGCCCTTGTATTATATAGACCTACTATTATGAGTCGTATACACAATTATTATTTTTTTTACTGTTTTAATTATTCCAGGAAATACCAATTGGTAATCATTATATCACTAAATTACATTGACAGTAATTAATAAAAAAAAACGGAACGTCTAAACTTCTATGGACGCAATGATACGTTCAGATATAAAAAAGTTATATTCGGACAATCTACGGTTTCTGCCTTAAAATTTAAAAATAAGGAGCGATATCAAAGATAAAGTGGCGTGGAAAGAAAGGACGGCCAAACAGTGAATCTGCTGTGTATGTCCATTTACACGCTCTTGCACTTCTGTTACAACAGCATAAAATCTTGTCCCCCCGGAACCCTTATAATGTGATTTTGTTGCATTAATAAATCTTTTATCAAAGATTTTTTTTCTTAACTTGCCATTACTCAATATCAGTTCTTAAACCTATACGACGTTAAATGAATTATTTTAATATTTAAAAAAAGAAGTTTTTTATTTTGTCTCACTACAACTGTAAAACCAACTTTGAACGTTATCGTTGCTGTATTAATAACATTTTCCATCACCTGGGTTATTTTAAAAAATAAGTGGAATAGCCCACGTATCAACTAGAACTGGTGTGTGTATATAGTTGGTTGAGTTGATACGTGTGTGACGCATTCGTTGTGTAGTGTTAACAGATAATATGGAAATTAAGTCAGGTTGTTTTCTTTGTGTTTTTTGAATACGGGCCATTATTAAGTACATCACGTAACACATAGGTATTCCCATTTCCTCAAAAGTGTATGTAACCAATGCAATGCATTCTAAATTTTTGCAAATAAATGATACTGCATGTTTATTAAATCGTAGTTACTGAACAAGCTTGCGTCTTGTATAACACACTACGATGCGCCTTGATCCAGTTTCAACAAATGATTTAACGAACTTTCTACACAATGGTGGACTACAAAGATTTTATTTTAAACAATAATCCTATTCAAATTTTTATCACATTATCTAAACAGTTATGGACAACAATGTTAGGCCTACACTTTACACTCTTTACATTACTCGCAACAAGCGCAATTAGTTTCTAATAAAACATTTATCAAGTAACAGCTTCTGCCGTCATTTTTATGTAACTCCCAATGAGGGACGCTAGTGGCGTATCAAGCTCGACGGAACCACTTTTGTCACGATTACTTTACAAGATTTAAGTATTTTTTGTAAAATTTTTGTTAGCTTACTGCGTTTTAAATTGATGTGTTATGTCACCCCTTTGCAAACAACAAAGCATTCGATATTGACTGTTGTTGTATTTCATCTACTCTAGCCTAACAAATTTTGCAGGACAAATATTTTGTTAAAATTCTAACTTCTATTCCTTGAGTTACAAATTCTTCAATAATATTGGTTACTTCCCATGTACTTTTCTAGCTGGTAAAAGAGAAAAATGTATTTAGTTTCATGTAGTAAATGAAAAGGCAAGACTGTAGTACATCATGAATACAAAAGTTGTATAATTCTAAGAAACATGTGTAGTCGACAGGGTAACTGTACCGCTGTTACTCTCTCAAAATAAATAAGAGCCGTGCGAAAATTTTCAAATTGATGTTCTTATTAAATTAATAGATTTAAATATTTGTTCTGTTTTGTTGTAAACAGTGGAAATTGCGGCTATTGATTAGACAAACACAAGCTAACCACACACGTTATTTACTACTCTTATTTATTACCTGGTATTAGCTAATTACAAAGCAAAAATGCTTTCGAAGCGATAAAATGTCTCCCGGAGAGAGAACTAAATAATCATATTTCAGGTGAGACAAGGCGTTTTCCCGAAAATGATAAATCTAGGATTATTACTGATTTCTATCCTCATTCAATTTATTAGTATATTTTATATTTAATGCTTAGTTAATTGATTATCCATTCCCTTAGTCTTTTAAGCATTTTTCTGTTTTATTAAAATCTATCGTTTACTTATTACCTACAATAACTGTTAAACTCATATTGCACTTCCAATACACAAACATTTATTTCACATAATCGAATTTTCTATTCAAGACCGGTAGGTATTGATGAAATATTTACAAAATTATATTTTATTTTAAAGAGGTTTGACCGAAAATTAAATTCTCTATTGTATAAGTAATTACAGAGTACTTATATAGTAAAATAAATAATCCACGGATACTAAAGAAAATGATGGATTAATGGGAACAAATTTTCAATTTGCAACACGTTTTAAAAGAAAGTCAAAAATACGTTTCTTATATTTGTTTACAAAAAAGCTTTTCTAAGCTTATTTTTAAAATTTATTAGGTAACAGGCATACTATCTAAAAATAACGAAATTCGAGTTCCGAGTTGTAAATATTTGAAAAGTACCAAAAACAAAATCAACATCCGAGAAAAACTAAATATTTCTAAAAAGAATTGCCATAAAATAATGATAAAACAAATACGTAAAACGAATATGTATTATATCAGTAAACCTGATTTACCTCTATTTTTAGTAGAGCATTAAATGGTTAGTTTCTTCTGTTATTGGTAAAACAGTTAACAATGTGATCTAGTAAATAAATAACTACTAATAGTAATAATTACTACTGCTCTAGTAGTAATTTTATTAACTACTAAAATATATTTTACGTTTATTCTACAGTTTACTACTTTGAAAACTTCACAAAGTTTTCTTAATTTATTGAAAACGCTGTACTATGACATAATGTGTGTATGATGACTGAGAGTGTATAAAACGTTTTTTGATTTTAATGTTCAACTAAGTGGAGAAAATTCTATTCATTATGAAGACGGTTATTAATTGAAACCTTAATTGGCTCCCGGAAAACATTAACAAGTGAGTGTCCCCTCAGGGGAACTGAGATAATTGCATGTGGTTTGCCTCTGACTCTTTCCTTCTAGTGGAAATGAATAAATTAACAGCTTCTTTAACAGCCTGTAATTTGTTGGAAAGCTAACGTCGTTGTGCCATTTTTTTAGGTATAATTAATGAAGATTCTCAGTTTCCGTTCCCTCTGGAGCATTTTAAATAATTTCTCAACACACAAAAATTGAATTTTTCATATTTCTAATTATTTAGTATAAATATATGTACAGACTAATAAATTGTATAATTAAGAAAATAAATAAAAATAGTGCATAATAATAAATACATTTGTGTCACAACTATCCCCCTCTCCTAATGTGGCTGTCGGCCAAGCTACATAACAGTAAGTCCGAACTAGTCTGGGACTGAACTGAATTATTTCTGCTACCGTCAATACTTGGTATATTTATTAAGTATAATTAATAACGTATTACCAAGGAATTAATTTTATTTAAAGTTGACGTAATTACTACAGGATATGCATATGAAATTTTGCAGTATATTATTTACATAGTCATAATGTTATCTAAAATAACACTGAGTATTCATGTCCAAAATTACATATACATTACATATATAGGAATGTTTATTTGTAGAGGTGGCATAAATGTTTATTTGAGTTAATAAAATTTAAATGCATGTGTGGAATCAATGTTTACGTAGGAATGAATAAATACGAACACATAGAAAATATTAGTAAGAGAACACATACAACTACAGTTTTAGAAGTGGTTTGATCGTTGACTGCTCAACGATTTTACACTGCTCAATTTTATTTACAAAGTTCTTTACTTCGCCAGAAAATTGCTGCAATTTTCTAGACAAAATTAATATGCCGGCATTTCTGCCTTCTACTAACTAGTGAATTCCACGTCTCTCTCTCTCTCTCTCTCTCTCTCTCTCTCTCTCTCTCTCTCTCTCTTCGATCGACTTGATGGATCCTTTGTCAGTTGATAATCATTTTATTAACTACATTAGACCCAATATCGTCATCAGTAATCTCTTCCAATTTTCCATTTGCCATCCATTTTGTACAGCCCGGTAAATCAGTCTCCTGATATATAGGAATTTTCTACCAATTATAGGAGATTATTGTTGTCACTTTCTATTCACAAACCCACTTAATTGTGTGCCAGCTATTACAGTATATATTGGAAACAGGAGAGTATTGAAATTTATGACAAATCAACTGTATCATACAACGGAATTTTTCAATTACTTTTTCTGCTTGTTATTATTATGACGAGGACAGGGCCTGATAGTACGGAGGGTAAATAATCGGGAGCCGAGTAGTCGTGAAAACACATTCAAATGAATATAAACATATAAATATTTTATTTTTGTTAACAATAACGTATGTAATACGGGGAAAAGAGAGGAAATGAGGTACAATATAAAATAAGTTAATTTTTATTACAGAGAAAGACTAAACGTACAAAATATATACAAGAATTCTTAATCAGAGATTAAGAGTCATTACAAATGCATTACTTCTTGAAGAGGAAATGGGTTTCAGAAAGAGTGGGTCGACTTTCGATGCATTGTTACTAATACGGCAGATAATAGAGAAAAGGCGGGAGTGTAACCAAGAAACGCATATAGCTTTTGTTGATCTAGTAAAAGCATTGGATAATGTAGACAGTAAAAAATTAGGGATTTTATGGATAGAAGAGGATACCCACAAGGCAGGAATGCTGTGTTTTCCCCAAACTTGTTTAATATTGACGACATGTTGAGAGCAAGGAAATCCAGAGTGACTTCGGGAATACAGCTTAACAACTGAACTTATATGTGTCCCCTGCTATATGCGGATGGCATAGTTCTTATTCAAGAAAATGAGAGTGATTTACAAAAAGTTATGTTTCAATTACAAAAAGTGGCAAGAGAATACCTACTGACAATTTCATTAAGAAAGACCAAAACCATGGCCTTTAAACGTAAATATCCAGTGAGGACAAAGATAGTTATAAACAACAGAACTTTAGAACAAGTGAGCCGATTTAAATATCTTGGCTGTACAGTAAGCTATGAATCTAAATATGATATAGAAGAGAAGTTAAATTAAATTAAAAATATTTGTGATACGATTCATAGAAACCTTAGAAATAAAGCAAGGCACAGCACTACGATTAAATTTTATAAAACAATTGCAACACTTACATTGACATATGCGAGTGAAGCGTGGGTCATGACAAAAAAGGAATGCGGCAAGATTAAGAGTGCTGAAATGCAGTTTCTTTAAAATACTTTAAGTTATATATTTCAAGATAGAATAAGGAATAAAGACATCAAACAAAAATAGTCGAATGTTACAAATGTTTGTATCGTTTTGTTTATGTATCGTACGAAATACTGTTTACATCCCTTAACAATTCCAGTTGTTTGAATTTTCATCTGCTATTACCGATTCTGTTTTAAGTCACTGTAATAACACTAACTAAATAACAAATAAAACAAAAAAACATTTTTTTGAACATTCAGCAACATAAAACAGGCAAAGATAAATACAGAAGACCAAAAAGATAGAATAAAATCATTAAAATAATGTTACTTCTTTTGAATGCACTAGGGAAGAAAACTCATGTGCTTTACAAACCTTGGCAGAAAAAATGAAAAATGAACAACGTAAAATTTGTATATGAAAGGATGGAAATGATGTTTTCTCTGGAGTGGTAAATATCCGTATATGATATTCCCCCCTGAATACACTTGTTGGGTTGTGGAGCAATCGTGGAAGCATAGAGAATTCCAGACATGTATATACAAACTCATAAATAGGGAAAGCAAATTAAGAAGTTGTTTACTAATCACTTACACGATATAATTTTGAAGAATTTACAAATGAGTTTTAGTTTAAATATTTAGCACTTGAAACGTAAACTGTTTCTAACTAAAACTTTATCTTATTAGTTTTGTATAAGCTTAGCCTATAGAACATGTAGCGTATATAACATGTAGTATAGAGTTAAAACATATCCAGAAGATTGTAAAGGAAAGCTGTGGATTAGTTCTCTGTCTCTTTATTATAAATCCAAAGCCATTCTCTCTTGAAATACATAAAACCTTCGAAAGCAGCTACTTTGTTGTTTCTCTTTACTGACAAAAGGATGTACATCTGATTACACACAATTTTCTCTATTTTAAGACGCTTTGAAACAGAACAACAAGGCTGTCAAACAATTTTACTTTGTGGGAAAAAAACGCTGGATTAAGTAAAAATACATTTTTTCCTAGACAATACAACAACTAAAGTTCTTTCTTTGGTAGTAGATTTATTGATTTCAGAAAAACTTTTTCTAGCAGTGAAAGGGTTAACAAGCCGAACAAAAACAGTAATATACTGTGTGTTAAATTAGCGTCCGGTGCTTACAAATTTAGACTAAATTAATTTTTTTTTATCCCACAAAAATGAAACTGTTTTGTCTACTTCAACTCATTAAATGAACTACGTTCTTTTTAGGCTGGTTATAATCCTTTTTTTCGGGGTCTACAAAATAGGATTTGTTTCTGCATGAATTAGTCTTACATTTTCAACACGTATTCTTAACACATTTTCTATATTTTTGTATATATTGAATTATTCTTTTAATGTGTAATTGTAAAATTAAAAAATTCTTTATTCCATTTCCGCATCCCCAAAGGTGACTCTAAACACCTGACGTTATCTGACTAGACTCTACTATAGGTCTTACTGCTTGATGTCCAAATTTCATACTCCTCTAGTCCACATGGCATAACCATAAGTAAAGTGAACAGTAATAACGCAATAAAAACACGCGTTTTAGAGACATTGTTTACAAGATACTTATTGACTGAATTGCTTTGCCTATCTTTGCGCTAATGCCATGTAACAAACCTGTATATATATATAAAAAGAGTTATTACAATATTAGCGTACATAGCTGAAGAAATAATAAAACAGCCTACAAATTTAGAGACTAACAAAAGCTGTCAATTTTTTCAACTCTCAGTGGAGGTTCAATCCCCTTTATCTTCCCGTAAATACGTCCCTGAACGTGGCACGGTTAGTTTGCCTGATTATAAAAAACATCATTATGCTTTATGCGTTTTTGAGCATTAAAATGTTATGGAATGTTTTACGTTTTCCTAGGGCGGCCGATGCTGTTCCTTCTAAGAGGAGTATTTTAGAACATTAGCTTTGACAACCTATTGTTAGCTATTTTTAACACACGATCCTACCATCTCTTATGATAAACATAAACTCACTCGACTAATGCCCATGCTCTCAAACACTCAAACAACATAATTCCTACGTTGATCACGTTTGGTACAACCGTCTCAAATTAGGGTTACATATAGGGAACAGCATGACGTGAAAGTATGGATGATGAACAGCTCGTACTTGTAAAAGCTGTGCTACTCTATTTACGCGGCGTAAATATATTTTCTTCTAGCAAATTCAAGGACCCAACGACGAAACTACATACAATTATATGAAGCAGCAAACAAAAGTATGAAATAAGGAAACACCTGCATAGGTTATAATTTTTCTCTCTTATAGTTTCGACTTCCAGAGGTCGTTTTTAGAAGATGAGAGTAGTATGTTGAGAACTTGGCTAACAGTCATAACAGCTCCTGGTGTTTAGCAAAGATAATCGACTCTCGCTCTTAGCTACTGAACATGTCTTCAGGTTCTTGAGAAGTAACGTTAAGAGAATAAATTACTATGAGCGTATTGAGGGACGACTTTTCACTAGATATTAACTGACCTTACTGCTTTTATAAATGAGCCGTAGTTTACTCTTAAGATTTAAGGAGGCTTTAAATATTTGATATTAATGCAAATTCTTAGAAGAACGGATCATGTTTACAACGTCTTAATTATAAGAGTTGTAGTTACGTATATTATTAATTAACAAAATTCTGGAAAAACACATGGAAATTAATGTATCAGATAGACAGAATTGGCGAAGCAGGGTTACAAAATGGAACCTATAAACCAGTAGGTAGTTAAGGGAGACTAAAAAATAAAAGGTCATATAATATCTACCTATTAGTATCTACGTAAGTGGGACTAAACCATATTACGTTTCTGGAAAACTAACTGCTATTTTAGTTTATCTCTCAAATCTTTCTCTCCTAAGCTGCGATTTGCCATTGTCTCATCTGCTCCAATATTCCTTGCTTTCCTTTGTTCTGATGCCGTCTACCGTTCCCGTAATGTTCGAGAAACAAGTTTTCCTGGCAATCGTGGCACATATCTATATCATATCGTATTTATCTCTCAGTTTGTACAGTGGCATTGTCGGTTCTTGTTTTTATCTCATTAATTCAATCATATCCAGTCTTTTTAGTGCGGTATTTCATTCCTAATAATTTTTAAAAATATATTTTTAATCTATTTATAATAATTTTTTGCTAGAAAATACATTACATTGATACACGGATTATATTTTACACTGTTAGCAAGGCAAGGATTAGGCAAACCATCAAGCAATTAAGGACCTAGTGTCCTATACATTCAAAACCACACGCATTAACTGTATGCCTCTAATGAACTATTGCACTTATATTTACTACCTGAATAATATACATTTCTTCTTCCTTCATACGTACTGTTTCGATTGTAGTAATTATCTCTACAAACGCTAACTTAGTGTTTTTACTTAGCGATAATACATACACTTTATTCAGATTATGTATACTACAAATCATTACACCAATGAAACAGAGAACTTGGGTACCAGTCACCAGCGTTTTTTGCAAGGTCAGCTTCCAGTTTAGATCTTGGAACTGTTTCGTAAAAGCATTGTTCATTTCCTGCCTGTTATACGCGTAAATAGAGCAATCGCCATTTTCGGCAGCCAATTACGAATACATAATCAAAGTTATAAGTTGTTTTATTAGGTAATGGCGGGTTGCAATTTGATGTGTGTTATTTGGTTAGCGATAATAAGGGTAGTGTGTTAATTATTGATAATTGGATGCAAATACTTGTTATCCCTTACATTTATTATTTATTGTGGTAAAGAGTATTAGGAAATTGTAAAATCGAATAGTTGTGTATGAGTGCCATTTTTTTATTGAACTGTTCACCGGATGTTGAAAGAACGTTTCCTCTGTGTATACACGTCTACGATTTCGAATGTGTGACTTTGCAAACCTATTTTGTGGGTTGTAATAGTCAGATTTCTACATATACAACATGTGAATTGTGCATGATAATGGCAATAGATGTTTTTATTAGCAGAAAATATTAAAAATTATGTTTTTCAAATGATTCATATATGCAGCTGCAAATAACAAGTTACTGAAAAATTATCGATACATGACAAGGTACAAATAAATAATTCATACTATGCTAACAGTAATATACTGTACTGAAAAGCAAGCTCTTTATTCACAACACAAAAATGAAAATATGTAAGACACTAATCCGGTCATTGCTTGTGTAGGTGAAACGCCGATATTAGAATGAAATGGAACAAAAAATTCTGAGAAGGTTTGTCCGACATGTTTATGTCTTGAGTAAGGAAAATGATGAATGGAGTGTAAGAAAGAACGAGGGGATAGGTAAGCTATTGAAGGATATGAAGACATTATAAGATTGGTAAAATTTGAACGAATGTAGTGGCTAGATTACCATATCAGCGTATGGCAAATAAAATTCCGAGGACGCAGGTTATATAAGCATAAATGACGACATACGACAACGTGGTTGGATCTTAGAAGAATTGATGTGATGAATTACGCTGACATCACAAACGATAGAAGACGTTTGAGGTTAGCGTTGGAAGCCTAGGCTCAGGTTAGGCGTGCCAAAGATGATATTCAATATTATAGTCGCCAGAACAATCAATCGTAATGAAAACAAATGTAATAAATTATTTACAACGCTTAAAAATCATTTTATTTTTAAATTAAAGTGGAAGCAATTTTTAAACTCAAATATAATTAATTACACACTCAGGGTACAGTTTTTGTTCAAATTAAGCATTTTTGGAGAGAAGAGAAGAAGGTCCGATAAAAGATTTAGTAACACAACAAAATCACAAAGCGTGGTTGTGGAAGGGGTATGATTTATTACTGCCATCACACACTGCAAGAGTGTGTAAATAGAGAGAGCTAGCAGATTGGATGTTTGGCCGCCCTTTCTTCCCACGCCACTTTATCTCTGGTATCGCTCTTTATTTTTCGTCTCTGTTGCAGAAACTATAGCACGTCCGAATATAGGATTTTCTCGACTTCTGAGTGTAATACGACGTTACCAGTGTAGCGTGACAGAAAATCCACTACATTTTAAGTCATGTGAAATCATAAAGTTTAATTACACCAACAAATGTTATAATAATATTGAATGACATTTAAATAAATCAGAGGAATGAACCACAATAAAATAAAAATCCTCACTACATTATATATAAAAACCACTGTTTTAAAAACCAAAGAAAGTATCGAAGCAACTCATCAACTCATAGTATAATATCAGTAAGTTACCCAGGAAGCTCAGAGCAGTAAACCAGTTATATAAGGCCATATCAAGAAAAAAGAGACTCAATTAAAGAGTGGTGAATACCAAAATATCCCAAAACCAAGAAGAGGGAAGAATAAAGTTTGTGAACAGGAAGAAAACAATACCCTGAAACCTGTATAGAAGAATAAAGTCAGTTCAGTGAATAAATTAAATACTCCAAACTAAACCTCAGTCGTGATAACACCAAGTACCTTGGTTTACCCAAGAATGAGGAAGGAAGAACAGAAGAGTGAAGACTAGACGAGGGACAAGAATGAAGACTAGAAGAGGGACAAGAATGAATACCAGAAGGAAGATACGAAGAAGGACAAGAAAGAAGACAGGAGAAGAGGAAGAAATAGTATGAAAGAAACACCGTAGTAAAACCTATTATTATATAAACCACTATCAATCCCAAACCCGCAAAAACTATGCAAAAGAAAGTATAACATACCCAAAATCTTATAAAATGTAATTATTGAGAAAACTAAAGTGCTGTATAGCGTTATAAGAAGTGCACCGGCTAAAGCTATTGTGTAATAAAGAAAATAAACTAGTCTTAACGCTCCATGATTACTAAAGGTCTGGTCTGAGATAATAAGACTCAAAATATCAGAACCAACAGTGAAAGTGAATTTGAGTAAGTGTTGTTTTTTAAAAAAATGCAATAAACTTAAAGTTGGTGATACTATAACTTAGTAGTATGCTATATCACAACTTTAAAATCTAATAATAAACAGCATAATAAAATAATAAAATGGAAGGTTTCCAGTATTTTATTATTTTAATGTAAATCTTTATTTACAAGACATTTGTAAAAAATGATAATAAATAGAGTATGGGAGTTAATGTTTACTTATGTAGGGGATCACAATAATAATGGTTTAAACCAGAAAGGACTGGTACTAATATAGTATGAATAAGTGTAACATGTTTAAATAGACTGTTATTTCACAGTCCTAAAATCAATGTGTTAAATAAATATATTTGTAAGGTTTATTAGAAAATAAGATTTATGTTATGTGTTTTAAAAAGAATTATGTTTGATAAATAAGAACCTACATACCAGTAATAATGTTCTAATAGGTATGCTATGTTAGCTCAAAAATAGTTAAAAGATATATGTTTAAACCATATCTGCAATATGTTCAATTGTGCAGATTGCTAAACCATGTTCATAATTATTTATTTTAAATATGTAGTGTTAATTAACTACTACACAACACAATAAGTTATAAATCATGTTATTTTCATATAATTGTAATTATGTAAAGTCAGAGGAAGAATTAAGTTTAAATTATTTGAGAAAGAAAGAAATATAAAATTCTAAAATCTAGGCCATTTGGTGAAATCAGAGAACCAATATAAAATAGTATAACTCACTTATAAATCCTGTAAACTACCAAGATTTATATAAGATAACACAATTAACCACTACTAGGAATGATCCTATGAATTAAAATGATAATAAGGAAATATACCTTAACATTTTGTAAATTGTCAAAATATATAAATTAATTAATTTTAAAGAGCAATGTCAAATTTACAGATTAACACAAAAAACCAGTTCAAAGGTGTAATTTATATGTAATTAAGGAAAGGAAGAGGAATATGACTAATTAAAATTTATTATAATAGTATTAATAATATTTAAATGGAGGGGATTTTGTATAAAGACGGAAATCCAATTTTGAGCCTATATTTCCATAAAGTAAAGAAATTTGTTAATTTCCACAAAATACCTACAGATATGGACTATAATACATCAATTTAAAGGGAATGAGATGATTAAACCAATAATAAGGTTAATAATTCATAAAAGTGAGTAATAAAATAGATAAATTCCATACATAATGTAATATTTTATCATATGTATGGGAAGTCGAAAAATGTTAACAATACTTTTTCAAGGATTAACTGGGCAAGATTTATGACCAAGTTAATTAGTCTTTTGTTGAATATCAAGCTGGACAGTTGTGTAAAAGAACGTTTCTTTAAAAAATCGAGAAAGATGGTACTAGCGTTTGGCCATTGAAATCAGTGAACGAGAGTTAAACGGTTTAGACATTTTTTAAAGCTAAAGCTGTTCATACATTCACGACAATAGTGAAAACAAATACTTAACTACATAATACGAGTGATAGAAACAAGTAAAACACTGTATTTCAACTGATTTATTCTGCAAATCCTAACCAATAACTCGAGAACTTAACCGTAGAAGTTGAACACATAGAAAATAAACTAACTAACGCACGTTTACACAGAACACTTCACCAGAATACACCAAATAGATTAACAGACATATTACACCAGTGCGGGGACATTTTAGACCTTGACGAAGGTAATTTTGTCGTGATTTTGGGACATGCCGAGTTCACATTAACTACGCCAGAACTAGTAGCGGCCATCTTTTAATTCTACAGAGCCGGCCTTCTTTATCAGGCAGTGACGTCATCGTCTGCGTATGGTACGACAACGATCATACACATTACATATTAGAATTATTTAAATTTTATTGAATAATAATTATTGTATTTGTGTTAATTGTTAATGTTATACTTTCTCGTCACCCTTCTCTGACTATTAATTCTAATCGCTCAAAGAACCTGTCTTTTAATATAATATAACATAAAATTTTGTTCTGTATGACACAATCGATAATTCCTGAGACAGAGTCGATAATTGCTCTCCATCGATAAAATATCGATTATTTATTTAAAATTGTCAATAAATCTTTATATTTCCATTATTTTGTATCTGTACTTATTTCACAGGGTAATTTAAGGGTATTTATAAGGCTGAAGGACTTAAGTGAGAAGAATATATTCTATTTTGAACAAGATATAGGATCAGTCATAAAAGTCACCAATCGATTATTACCGGGAGTTAATCTATTTAACTCCAGACTTGGTGCAAATCTTCAAGAAGTGCTCGACGGTCAATAAATACCTACCTGTGATTAAAATTTTACAAGAACCTTTTAAAAAACAGATTTATCTCTTATACATACCTCTATAAACATAAACAAAATTATTTTATTATTTAAAAATTCTATTTTTATTGAATTTTCCGTATACATTTTATTCTTTTGTAACGACCGGCATACAGCGGTCTTGTGACCAAGTGGCTAGCCCAAATAGTGGGACTTAATTGATTACAGCCAAATAAAGGGTCTTATTAAAAAGTGGCTTCCATCGCGGGGCTTGAACGAGGCAGACGTCTCGCGTGTTGTTACACCAGTCATGTTAAATACGTCTAGTGGTTACTGTATAATACACAGGAAAATATGTGTATATTTTTAAGTTCGCACTACTATATATTTAAAGAGTAATTCTGTTTCTGTAATTGTATTTATTACCAAATTTGTTCTTATATTTACTCCTAAATTTTTTGTGCTACAATGTTAAGTAGAGACTACTAAATGTATGGTACGTGATGGAAAAATAAATATGTCATATTTTTTAACAAATATTATAAGTATAGTTACATTTCTGACAGTGACTTAAAAACTTTACTATTATAAAAGTAGAAGGGCAGTGATTTTTATAAGAATTACGCATTTTACATTTTATTGTACTAATGGTGTTAGCAAAAGCGTACACAGGTTTTGCATTTAAACTTATGTGTCGTCTAAATTCTATGCTGTAATAGAATAACGTTATAAGGAATCGTGCTGGTGATGTCGTCATGCATTAATGTGCAGTGTTCTTTAGGAAACATATTCTGAGGAAGTATTTACACGGATTGGATAGAAGCCAATTGTAGAATTAAGTGTACCAAACTTTTCAAGCAAAGTTGTTGTGTGTTTTTGACTATGTACAATGTCCTCGTATCTCCATTTTTATTGCTGTCCTGTAAATATTACATAAAATAAATTATTCACACTTCATTATATAAATAATATATAAATTTAATAATTTTGTTGTATTTTTTATATTCTTTTACTTGTATTTTTTGTAATCTTAAAAAAATGTATGTAAATTCTTAAATATTTTTATTAAAATTGTGGTAAACGTTAAAGCTCAAACTTGATTCATTTAAATACATCTTAAGTTGTTCACGGGTTTACAAAAAGCTTTATCAACACAATTAAATTACATTAATATTATTGTTAATATTGTTTGGTATGCGGAACTTTCTCATGCGTTTGATGGTGTCGTTCTAGAATCTTCTTGACTAGCCCTGCGGTGTTGTTTCTGCCAAGGCCGCACTGAAGTATCCTCTAAACGTTTTCGAGCGCTTGTTAAGGACGCATATTATGGAACCATGCAGACTATAAATAGCCCACACCAGCCGCTTAGTTTTCAGTTTACTTTAGGCGATTACTCAGTGCGTTTCAAGTGGCTATTAGTGAAACGTGATTATTGTTGGGGGCCACTATTAGTTGACATTATTATTAGTGTGGGCAAATTTAATTTAAATTGACCAAGTAAAATCTTGTTGAATAACGTGTTTATTACAAACTGTTAATTTCGATAATTAAAGCTGTTTTTTTAGTGACTTCATTGATGTCTTGTATTTTGTTTTCAACTGTACCATGCGACCATCAGTTAGTGGCAGTGGGTTAGTAGTGCGACAGAACCGTAATCAGCAGAAATAGTTTACGCTTTGTACAAGACTAGTGTAAATTGTAATTAGTCTGTAAACATGAATACCAGTCAGTTGATGGAAGCTTTTCAAGAGCTGCTACGGCAAACACAGGAACATCAAAATTATAACCATAACAAAAGGCGGAAGAGACAAAATAAGAACGCCGACGGGAAAGAGAAGAAGCAGAAAACAACAAGATGAGAAACCAGAAGAAAGACAGGAGACCCTCTTGCTGGAAACACAAAAATGCCAGAAAACATTACTGTTCTATTCAGAACAACGACAGAAAGCACTAATCCTGGAAACGGAAGAAAGACAAAAACCACTGTTGCTTGAATCGGAAGATCGAAAAGACGAGAAACGTAAGCAGGGAGCAGATAAAACGGAAGTTCTTTCTGAAATCATGCAAAAACAATTGCAAGAACATGCTATCGCGGAGTCAGGTTTCCTACGTGGTGACCTGGTGAATTGAATGATCAAGAGGTAAAATTGCCTACAGTCGAAAAATATGTATCAAATATAGAACAAACAATGTCAGAAAAAATATCTGCAGTAGAAGACTCAATTGATACCATAAAATAACAAATTAGAAGTAAAGTTGAGCAGTTCATGAAGATACAACCAAAATAAATTTTTGAAAAGTTTGTACCAATGACAAAGACAGAAAAGACAATAGAGAAAGTCACATTGACAGCGGTTGGGGCAGTATATGTCATGGCCCCAACGTTTGCTGAAAGCGCACACTGGGCGACGTACCTTAGGCAATTTGAATCCGCCGTATGTGCAAATAGTTGGACAGATAATGAGAAGGCAGTTTCACTCGTCCTCGCTTTAAAAGTCCTGCCGCAGAGCTACTATAGAAAGTGTTACCTGACAGTTTTATGCCGAATTGATAAAAGCTCTAGAATTACGGTATGGTGATAAACATTTGCAAGATGTGTACTGCACTCAGTTGATAGCAACGCGACAGCATTCCAAGAAGCATTTAAGACAGAGAGGTGGCAAGGAGATTCTTGACAGCATTCAAGAGTTTGAAGCAAGTTTTGACAGACTAAGTAGATTGTCAGCATCCTGAAGCGCCAGAAGATTTTGCTCAAGGGTTGCGATGCATACATTTACTCATGGTGTCCGAAATAATGAACTACAGCACGTTTTACAAATGGCAAGACACCAAAATAGTGCGGACGCCTGGGTACACCCCCTGGTAAGGTCTACTTTGCAATTTGAGGCAGCAAAGTTAGTGTTTGGTTGGCCAAGTCATAGTGCGATTTAAACATTTTCGACGGCATAGATGGCGAAGAAGAATTGCAAGGAACAGAGACCCAACGATCGGTGCCACAGAGCAACGCAAGAAAGTATGGAAGACGAAAGTTTTATCGATTTAGCAAGCTTGGACATCTAGAATGAGATTAGAGTTCAGCAGCAAAGAAACGAGGTGTAGCCGGTACAACGGGGCGTGTGCTAAGTAACTGAAGGAACGAAGCCCCTGTACAAACACGATTTCTGTATTTCATAATTAAGCGGGAGCTTGGTGTTTACCAGATTTGTTCAAGAAAGGCCAACCTCGATTACAGTTCACACAAGCGCAACATTTTCTATTGTGCGCCCCGACGCGACGTGGTGAAAAATCTCAAGCCCATGTGGTGCTCTTGCAGCTTGCGAACAGCCACTGGATGGCCTGTAAAAGTGTTTAGAAACGTGGAGATACACCGGTTATAACACTCTACGTGCTACTGGCCACGTTTTGTGCGACCAATTATACTAAAGAATGCCTCAGGGATATTTTTGTTAAATAATGGTTATAAAATTATGAAACATTTGTATATAAATATTTATGTTTTATCGGCCCTTAAGTTGGTGTGTCAAACACAATTACTAATTTAACTTCTCAACACCAAAGTTATGACATTATACTTAAGTTATATCTGTAATTGTATTTGCGTCTGGAAATTAATTAATGAAATTAATTAAACTCAAGTTTGTTTAAATGCTCATTTAATATGTACGATTCTCTCTTTCAAGATTTTAACACTATAACACACACAGTTATATAATTACTCTTACAGCAAAAGACATACATCAATAAAACAAATCTTAATATTTAACATCTTAATATATATAACACAGTCTTTATTATTCCGAAAGAAAAGAATGCGTTTGTTTAAGTTTTCCAAAACAAATTGTCATGTAAAACTTAGATATCTTTATGAATGCTCTAGTTAGTTAATTACCTCAAATATTTTAATAAAATTTTAGTTTTCATATTAGCGTGTGGTTCTTTGAATAGTGTGGCCGAATGAGCTTTCTAGAAATATAAATCATGTACAGTTACTGTTTAGGATTTAATATTGTAAAGAGATTTTGCCAGGATGCTGAAAATAATGATGAGCGAGTGGATTTATTGTTACAATTTAAATTTGAATTGCAAGGTCAGCTAATGTACTTGTACGCATTTTAAATTTTGACAACCACGTTAGGTGAAAAATATTACATCGTACATTGAGGCGCAAGTACGCAACACTCAAATCTATTTGAGAATGCTGTAGGGCCTAAAGCCTACATAAATTTGTCGCGACAATAATGAAAAATGAATAAATGACAGGCCGAAGCAGCAAACGCAATTACGCCTGCTGCCTACGGACGTACGTAGCACTGTGTTTAAGCCTGTTCGCTAGTGAGCGCGAGGCCGGAGCGTACAGATTAGCCAATCTTTGATTATGAAATTCCCACATTACTGTCCATAGTTGCCCGCAAAAATCAAACGATTTTTTATAATACATTTTAATAATTTATATTATAAGAGAACACAATGTAGGTTCTTAATAATAGATATCAACCTCAGTAAGTTGTATTGAACATTGAGATTGAAATGTTAGATAACAGTTATAACATTAAACTGCTCAGAGATAAAACCTCAATAGTGATTATAACAGTTAAACAGGCCACAGTTGGCTAACAACCTGATTTATACATGAGTATAAATGGATGAATTAGCAAAGTGTATACAATATAAGACAATATAAAACATGAATAATGAATAGTTTGACAATGTTTGCTGATGAATAATCGGTGACTCATCACATGATGGGTCCGATATAAATTGCAAATATTTTATGCAAGTCATGATTGACAGTCTAAACCAGTCAAGGCCAGTTGACGTATACATAATAGTATTGAGTATAAAATGAATAGACAAAAATTATTACAAAATTATGCTTGTAAAAACATGGATTTAGCATAATGCTGTAATATAATAATTAAATAGTGTATGCTATGCCTAGCAGTTGCAGGAATGCACAATAAATTGACATGTGAAAACAGATTATACATTGTTGTATAGTTGCAAGTACATAAGTGTAATGACATGTATGTCATAATTAAAAGCATGAATAATAATATATGCAATACTTGATCGCAAAATACAAATACAAAATATAAAAATATGTGCGTGGCGCATAATCATAGACAGTAAATGCGGGTAGAATAATGTGTTTTACATAGATACAAAGTACATGATAAAATACAATAGAAATATGTTTGGATAATTACAAATACATGAATACAAGGCATGATAGCCTAAGTGACAAGTACAGTAAATGTAACGCATTTTATACAAAATGTAATGCATGTGTTGAACAATTACAAGTGACACATAAAATTCATAGAGTAATAAAATAGCAATGCACACATATTAACAAAAAATGTGCAGGAAAGATGCATACATGGTTTGTATAGCTCCATATCCATGTGAATATTATATAACAAAATTTATGACATAAAAACAAGTACCACCAATGACATGACACATAAGCCATTACCAATATCAAATATAAGTATGCAAGGACATAGTATATGTCTTACAAAATATCAATACATATAAATACAAGAATAAGTAAAGTATACGACCATGACAATATAATAAGTATAAATATAATAACATAGTGCATGGCTGTACAGTTACAAGCTACATGGGAATTTAGCGTATGAGATACGCAATAATGCGATATTAACATAAAAATGTTTGTGATAAAACATATCAAAAATTGAAGTCGACCAAATTGTCAGACAATTAAGTAATGAAAGCTCGTGGCCAGGTAAAATATAGCATTGTGCTAAGTAATTATATTGACCTTGTGTCTAAGCCTCGTCCCGCGCTGGCAACAAACATAACTTGTGAATTGGTCTGCGAAAGGCGCCAACAGGCGTACGAACGTCAACTACTCTGATCAAATTGTCTGGTCCGGGAAATGTGGCTGTAATTACCCCAAATTTTCATGCTAATGGAGGCGAGTTTTCCTCGATCAGCAAAACCAGGTCACCAATGGAAACGTTTTCCTTTGCGAATTTCCATTTTTGACGTTGTTGCAGTTGGTGTAGGTAGTCGCGAGACCATGATTTCCAAATAGCTTGGACAAACTTCTGGAGACGTTGCCAACGGCCAAGACGAGAGATGGGAACGTGTGATAAGTCAGAATCGGGTATTGCCGTTAATGGTGCACAAATTAAAAAATGGCCAGGGGTAAGTGGCACTGGATCGTTTACATCCGATGAAACGGCAAATAATGGACGTGAGTTTAGACAGGCCTCTACCCGTGACAAAACCGTAGTAACCTCCTCGAAAGTGAGTATGGACTTGCCGACAACGCGTTGCAGATGATACTTTAAACTTTTTATACCGCTCTCCCAAAGACCACCAAAATGAGGTGACGAGGGAGGAATGAATGACCACTTAATACCATGAGAAGTCGTAAAAGATTGGATTGATGAGGTGGCATCTTTTTTATGCCAGAGATTGTAAAGGTCATGCAAAACGTTGCGGGCCTTCCTAAAGTTCGTGCCATTGTCAGAATATAACTGGCTAGGTATGCCCCTACGGGCCATGAAGCGACGTAAGGCAGCTATAAACGCATTGGCCGTAAGGTCGGAAACCAATTCCAAATGAATGGCCCTGGTGGCTAAGCAAATGAATAAAGACACGTATGATTTTGACAGAGTCCTAGATCTCTGCCCGCCATGACGAATCATGAAGGGACCACCATAATCCACAGCGGAGAATAAAAACGGTCGCGAAGGAGTAACCCTAGGAGATGGCAAAATACCAAGCCTTTGAACTTGATATTTGGTGTTCAATCTGAGACATTTGACGCATCTACGAATGATGGACCGAATGACTACGTTGGCGTTAATGATCCATCAGCGTTGACGAAGTGAATGATGGACAAGTTGAGCACCAGCGTGGAGGAGACGTATATGCTCGCACTCGATTATAAGGCGAGTGAAGTGAGCCAATGGATGCAAGACAGTAGGATGCTTATTGTCATAGGGTAGTAGCGACTGCTGTAAGCGTCCGCCGACACGTATGACGCCAAACTCATCAAGAAACGGGTCCAGAGAAGACAGCTTACTCCTAATAGAGACAGAAGCCCCATTACGAAGGCAATTAAGCTCAGCAGCGAAGTGGATGGACTGGAATTACTTTATGAAGAAATTAAGAGTAGAATGAATTTCGGTGGGGGTAAGAACACCCGAGATTTTCTCAGCCCTAGAGGGTCTAGTATTTTTGATGAATCGAAAGCAATAAGCGTAGACGCGAGTCAGTCGGTGCAATGAGGAAAAGTCCTCTGAGAGATCAATAGGTAGGGTAGAAATTAGAGAAAGTTTGGGGGTTTGTTTCTCCTCAGCAGAGCATTCAGGAAGCGACACATTAGAAGGTGAGAAAGGTGAAAAAGGATTGGGCTCAGAAGATTGAGACAGACAAGCGGGACCATGCCACCAAAGCGAACAATCGCGCAAAACGTCGGGGTGACATCCCCTAGAAATAATATCAGCAGGATTATGTTGCGAATTGATATGATGCCATGTGTAGGTTTCAGTGAGACGCTGAATCTCAGCAACACGATTAGCGACGTAGGTCTTCCACCTAGAAGACTGAGCATGAATCCAATAGAGAGATACCATGGAGTCGAAGTACAGGTGAACGCTATTGACAAAGGAATGAAGAGCAGGGGTGACTTTGAATAGAAGTCGCGATAACAACAAGCAAGCACAGAGTTCAATGCGGGGTAATGACACCTGTCGTAGTGGAGCCACGCGAGATTTGGAACACAAAAGGTGACAAGAGGCCGGTAAATCTTGATAAATATCTCTAACGTAATAACCATAGCCCCTTTCAGAGGCATCCGCAAAACCATGTAATTCAACTACCTTTGCCTTGGACTTGCTGCGAGTAGAGCGTGGGACAATAATTTTACCAATTAAATATAACGTATCGCATAATGAACGCCAATACAAATATAATTGCTCAGAGATTGGCTCATCCCAACCAAGATTGCACAGCCACAGTTGCTGCATAAACTGTTTAAACGCATTAAACTGCGTAAAAGGAAAACAATTGGACGAACGAGTCCCAATGGGTCGTAGATACCCGCTATAATTGACAGGATTTTCCTCTTAGAGATGCTTGACTCAACTGGAAATGACTTGATGTCAAACAAGAATGAATCTGTAGAGTTGTTCCAAAGAATGCCCAACGTACGCACATTGCCTTGTTTGTTTAATGGAAGTGATAAATTATTTTGCTCTGTGACCACATTTGGTTCATTTGATGCCCATTTGTGTAGAGTAAAGCCATATTGACTCAACAACTTACCTAAGTCAGATTTCAACTTGGTTAGATTAGAAATGGTGTCTGCACCGGTTAACAAATCATCGACATAAAAATCATTGATTATAGCTGAAGCAGCGTCAGGAAAAGAAGCTTCATGATCCTTACCAACCTGAACAAGGCAGCGAGTAGCCAAAAACGAAGCACTAGCAGTACCGTATGTTACAGTTCGCAGCACAAAATGTTTAAACTGTTCAAGCGGAGAATTGCGCCACAGAATACGTTGGTAATGACAATCTTTATCAGACACTAGAATTTGTCGGTACATCTTCTCGATGTCGGCGATCAGAACATAGTTGTGTATGCGAAATCGCAAAAGAATAGAGAAAAGATCTTGTTGGACATTTGGGCCTACTAACAAAATATCATTGAGAGAAAGACCATTGGTAGTTTTGGCCGAGCCATCAAAAACGACGCGAAGTTTTGTCGTGCAACTAGAATGTTTGAAAACGGCATGGTGAGGCAAATAGTAGGTATTTGAAACATTGGAATTAACAAAACAATCGTTGATCAGCGCCATGTGGCCAAGATCTCTATATTCTTGAATAAAATTTGCGTATTCACGCACAAGCTCAGAATCACGCTTGAACCTGCGTTCTAAACTTAAAAATCTCGCTTCAGCGGTAGCATAGGACTCACCCAACTGGGGACTATCAGACCCGAATGGTAATGAGACAACGAACCTACCCTCATCATTACGATGGGTGGACATAACAAAACGTTCCTCGCAAACTGAATCGTTAATAAGGGGTGCATTATCAAGGATGATTTCGGTCTCCAAAATTTCTCAAGAGACGCTAAAATTTGACTATCGTTGTTTCTTGCCAAGAACGAAACAGCAGGACCCTTGGAATGACAATGTTTGGGCAGATTGGCTGCTAGAATGTAGCCTAACTTTGTTTCTTGTATAATAGGAAAGTGAGGACCACGTACATATTTGTTAGCTAGAATCAAATCTAAATAAAACTGCGCTCCTAAAAGTATGTCTATGTCAGCTGATACGTTGAAATGTGGGTCAGCGAGGAAAATGTTATCTGGGTATTAAAATGATTTATGTCGAAAGATTGTGCTGGAAGTTTATGAGTCAAGGCAGATAAGACCGCACACGGAGCGTTAAAGCTGAACCTTTGATAGCGAGAAACAACACGAATTGATGCCAAATTAGTGGCGCAACATGTCTCATTATTAATACCTGAAATTGGTATATTGGATACAGTCAAGTTAAGTTGCAATTTTTTAACAAATGATTCAGTACAAAAGTTTACTTGTGACCCTGCGTCTAACAAAATTCGTGCAAGTTGTCTGTTTCCAGCACGGTCGATGACGAACACAACAGCTGTAGACAAAACAACATTGTTTGCTGATTGAAGCTTGAATGAACAATAATTACTACTGCTGGCAGAACCTTGTTTTGACACATTATTTATATGCAGCAATGTATGGTGTCGTCTGGAACAGATCTTACATGATTGTTTGACCTTACAATTAAATGAAAAATGATCTGGTCTTAAACAATTAGTGCAGCATTTATGCTTTAATATAAATTGCCCTCGTTCCGATATGCTTAATTCACGTAATTTGTCACACATATAAATTGGGTGACTGGCCTTGCAGCATGGGCATAAATAATTATTTGAAGTTGAATGATAACTTTTAAATGCAGTGCTGCCAGCACAGTTTCGTAATTTATGTTTTTCAGACTTATTATTAAATTTTAATGTTGGCTTGTTAAGCTGCTGTACAGCGTCTATCGGTAATGTATTTTCTAATAATTGTCTACGGGCGTTTAAAAACTGTATAAAGCTCTGAAAGTTAGGAAGATTTTTGGGATCTATAGACTCCTTCCATAATTTAAATGTGGAATGGTCAAGTTTTGCTGACAATAGTTGTACAGTAATGAGTCCAAATGAATCCACTGACAGTTGCATAGCTGCCAGCGAATTGACGAAAGACGTTATTGTATTTATAAATTCTGCTAAGCTGTGTACAGAGTCTTTGATTGTAGACTTCACTTCTAGTAAATTTTGAATGTAATATTTAGCTAATATGAATTTGTTATCATATCCAGCGGACAGCAAACTTAACGCTATTGAATATTTCTCATTACAAATAGGTAAGGCCTTAATTAGATCTAATGGCTCATTTTTGAGAGATGAATATAAGTAATGTAGTTTTTGCACTGAAGTTAGATCAGATCTGGCATGTACCAAGTCCAGAAATATTGAATAAAAGTGTTGCCATTGTAGAATGTTGCCTGAGAAGCAGGGCAAACTTATAGCTTTAATTGCATATTACTGGTTAATACTTCAGATTCAGTCTGAATGTTGAAGGTTTCTATTAATTGCAAGATGTTAGCTTCGGTTGAATATAAAAGTTCTTCAACCTCGATTCTGTCCTCTTGGACAGCGTTTATGTCCTTAGAAATTAATTCAATTTCAGACTGTACCTCATCATATTTTGTTGCTAAGCTCTTTAGACTTTCTAGTCTAACAGTTAAAAAATGTTTAGTGTTACTGTTTTTGTCAAAATAATTATTGCGGAATTGATTCGCACTATGGCAGACTTTAAGCCGCCTCTCTTTCTAACCAACACTCTTAGGCATTCTTCCGCCATTTTACGCACCTTTTACTGATGTCGTTGATGTCGTACCTTCTGTGAGATGACCTGGAGCGTTGAGGCCGTGGAATAGATGGCAGACACGCACGGACTGGATGGATGACTGCTCTCAACTTAGAATTGCTCAATCTGGTGTGTAGGCGTTAACACATGGATGGTCTTGTAATGGTGTTGTCACGAGGCTCAATGACGACGACGAAAGAAATGCCGAATTACTCCCGACACGGTCGGATCAGCGAACATACTGAATTGCCCGTGATGGCCAGAAATTGAAGTGGAAAAAATAATGAAAAGCCGCTAAATATGGTATAAGTTGAAAGAAGGTAAAAAATGATGAATCCAGGCACGGAGCGACCAAAAAAAATGTTAGGAGTTAATATTGTAAATAGATTTTGCCAGGATGCTGAAAATAATGATGAGCGAATGGATTGTAGTTTAACATATTTATTGATATTTACTGTTACAATTTAAATTTGAATTGCAAGGTCAGCTAATGTACTTGTACGCATTTTAAATTTTGACAACCACGTTAGGTGAAAAATGTTACATCGTAAATTGAGGCGCAAGTATGCAACACTCAAATCGGTTGAGTCAACACTCATACTACTTGAGAATGCTGTAGGGCCTAAAGCCTACATAAATTTGTCGCGACAATAAAGAAAAATGAATAAATCCAGGCCGAAGCAGCAAACACAATTACGCCTGCTGCCTACGGACGTACGTAGCACTGTGTTTAGGCCTGTTCGCTAGCGAGCGCGAGGCCGGAGCGTACAGATTAGCCAACCTTTGATTATGAAATTCCCACATTACTGTCCAGTTACATTACTTGTTTGGTGACCTCGTATAGAATTCCTCCTTCCATGAGTGTAGCACTAATTCACACTCACTGTAATTATCACTTCTGCACCAGCACTTGATCTTATCTCGTGAAGGCACTAACTTTTGCTTTCACGCCACCATATTCACTGTATCACTGTAGTCACAAATTAATAAGACCATCTTGATACATAACACCTGATTCCAATACTTTGTGTCATAGTAACGCTTTGAGTATATGATACAACATGAAGATCAAGTAAACTGACAAAATACTGCGTGATATACTGAGTTACTAAAGTTATTGAGATACTGCGATACTGATATTATGAGATACTGCGATATTGAGATACTGATATTATGAGATACTGCGATACTGAGATACTAATATTATGAGATACTGCAATACTGAGAGCACAAAACTCTTAGCCTCCCGGTGTATAGACTCTGTACCTTCCACCACCAAAAACTCCAACGTCTATCGCCAAAATCCCCTCTTTAGGCAAAACTTAGCTTCGATTGGTATGTACAACCCCCTCTCTTCCTAAATTGTCCATCTAACTCTCTATTTCCATAGAATATAACTCCCACATTTTATAACGCAGCCTGTCATTGGGCCAAACGTACCTCTCCTCATCGAACTGGTCCATTTCGCCAAACACCTACTTCCTTCCATCCAGCACCCACGGTAAAGTACTAACTTTTCCGTTGGCACGTGTTTAAGCCTACCCCTCAAGCCCCTTGTCAAACTGCCTGACATTTATGATCTTACTACTTACACTACAATACTAACTACAATATTCTAGAACAAGGGCTGTCACGTATCTTCGCTCCTCGCATTGTACAAGTGTTTTAATTGGTTTCCCTGTGGTCACATCACAGAATCTGTACCAAATCGAATTGCGTTTTGTACTCGACGTGGACTTTAAGTCGCCAGCACTATCACACCCTCTAAAAGAACAATATGATTTCAAGGAAACTCTCGTTTACCCCAATCACCCTTCAAACGCTTTCTCCTTTTTATCGACATTACTTATTTAAAGAATACAAGTACTTTTAGCTAGTCTAGAATAGTATCCCCACACATGTGCGATACATTGTATACCCAAACACATTTCTGCGTTAACAACGACTGACAGTTTTTGTTTTTTAGCACTGCATGGTGTCCATCTTTTTTTAATTTGTAAGCGGACATCATGCTGTTTTTTAAACTGTCGTACGCTTACCCATTTAACAACATAATTACGCTTTTCAAATTACGATTTTTCGCCTTCACATCTTTGTGAAGTTTCACACGCCCTTTAAAATGACACGTGTCTTGTAACAGATTTATGGTTGTAGGGTTTGACATATCTCGTTTTTATATAATCAAAAATTTTCTATCGCTATGCGGTCGACTTGTTGCAGATATTGTGAATGAAGAAATTCTTGGTGTTGACGCATACGGTTTTATAGTCGACTTCAAAAACGGTGTCTTGAGAAATGGAAAAGAAGAGTTAATGGTCTCAACAATAAATACATCAGATAAATTGATGAATGTGATAAATCAAGTGGCCGCAACTGTCCCGCCAAACTCCGAAAAGATCGTCATGTTTAAATTAAGGTAGATTCTAATAGCAACCAGTGCTCTATATTCAAATCACAGATACAATTTTACAAAAAAATGTAGCACAACTCGTACATCGTATTATTTTTCTCTTTAAAAGAAACGTTGGGCGAGGGCGGTACTGTAGTTGCTGCTGCGGCGGTGACCTTTCCGCGCAAGATGGTATAACGGCGTATACTATCTTTTATAACTTCTGTATACAATCGCCATTATACCCTCGGGAGCCGGGTTAATTGACATCGGTCAATTAAACAGGCTGCCATATTATTCACAAAATGTTATATATTTAATTAAAATACAACGTAACAAAATACTTAACTGGAACCTGTGAATTAAGGAATATTAGATTCGTGTTGCCAAATTAATTCACGCATGTTTACGTCCATGACATCTCTTTATTTACATACCTGGTAATTAGCATAAAAGAAAATGAGTTACTGTCTTGTTATTAAAAATTAACTAGGTTTGTGATTTGTATAGTTAAAACATACATATATATACTTAACCTACTTTTCGTTTACTCTATTTCGTTCAACTGATTAGTTAACTATAAAAAATGTAATAACTGCATAATGTATTCATTAATCAACTTGGTTAATTATTTATAAAACTTTGGTAATTCATACCATCGGATCCGAGATATATCCTTTCTTTGTATTAAAGTTAAACAATTTACTTTTGCTGCCATTTGAAGAATGGAGTTATTAGTATTAGCATGTTATAGTCATTAAAGGTAAATACATCATATTGTTTATTACAAAGTTACAATGGTAATTTAATTCGGCCAGTCTTTTGTATAATTATATTAATTTTATTTTGGTGTCAAATGTCTTTCATATTTTTATTAAGTAATTTCAGAACTACAGAAGTTTGACTTCTGTATCACCTGTATGTAGTATCCTCGACGAATCGGGGTTGTCTGTAGTAAACGGTGACTATGCGGCTTCTGGTATATCCTGGAGGTCTGCATAAAGGTGTAATAATGGAAGGTGTGGATCTCTCTCTTTTTGCAAGGTTGATCAGATTCTGGTGCTGGCGGTGGTGAGAAACTTTCACTTGAACTCACTTACTTCGATTTACCGCACTTTTTACTGAGTTGAAAGAAAATTGGATCCAGGATAGGTTCTGGTCCCATGATGTCTGGTCGTTTGCATGATAGGCTATTAAAGCGGATTTTAAGTTTCGCAAATACCTTTCAGCGATATTACCTTGTGGACGGTACTCTGTAACAGTTATATGGTCTATGCCTAGTCTGAAACACATGTCCCTGAATTCTTTGGACTTAAACTGGGGTCCGTTATCTGACACTAAGTGTACTGGTGTACCAAAGTCTTTAAATAATCTCTCTTGTAAAATTTTCACTGTGGTTGATGCTAATCCTCGTCGCATGGGATACATTAAGACGAATTTGGTAAATGAATCTACGCAAATGAGTAGCATGGTGTTACCGGATTTTGAACGTGGATAAGGGCCAGAAAAGACTATGTAAATTTTAAAAAAAGGATGTCGTGCGAGTCTCGGAGATTAATTTACCAATGTGGCTGTTTCTCGCGGGTTTGCTGAGTGCACACAATTTACACTCTTTTACGAAATTAGCTATCTCGCTGTTCATATTTCCCCAATGATATTCTTTTCTAATACGATGTATGGTTTTATTAATACCCATATGAGCGCCAATGGTGGATGCGTGATAGTATTGATAAGCATTGGTTTAATAATGTCCGGGGCAATTATTCTCAAGGATTTTCCATTTGCTAGTTTATAACATAATACTCTCTTACTCAATATATATTTATGTGAAGAATTTCCTTTATTGATCTGTTCTATTATTTTACTTAAGGAAGGATCTTGTTGTTGATACTGGGCTATGTCAGTAAATGCCAGTGGGAATTCAGATATTAGGGTATTTATTATTGATGTTTCACCTCTTTCATTATGTTCGGATTCCTTACTCGGCTGCTGGAACATACGGGATAGTGTATTGGCTACTACATTTTGGGTGCCACAAATGTGTTGTACTTTAAACTTGTAACAATTTAATCTCAATACCCATCTTCCGATACGACCTAACTGTTTAGGGTGATTTAATAACCATGATAAAGCTTGATTATCCGTTTCTAACAGAAATTCTTTATGTTCTAAAAATAGCTTGAAATTCACGAATGCGAATACTACGGCTAAACATTCTAATTCGTATGCGGAGAATTTCTTTTCCTGATCGGTTAGGGTTCGCGAGGCATAACTGATCGGTAATCTAGAATTTTCTACTTCCTGATATATGACTGCTCCTAGGGCTACACTTGAACTATCTGTCTGTACGATAAATTTGTTTCATGAAATCGGCCAGTTGTAATACTGGAGGTTGTATTATACTTGCTTTCTGGTTGTCGAATGCTGTTTGATGTTGAGGGGTCCATTCAAATTTCCTCCTTTTTTTCTTAACGCATTTAAGGGTGCTGTTATATCAGCTAGGTGTGGAATATACTTGTGGAAGTAATTTATCATTCCCAAAAATCGGGCTATTCCTTTCGTATCACGTGGTGGTAGAAATTCTCTGATTGCACGGGTGCGTTCTGGGTCTATGCTTACCTTTCCGTCGGCAGATACTATGTGACCTAAAAATGAGAATTGGTTAACGGCAAAATTTACTTTACTTGGGTTCACGGTTAATCCGGTTTTCTTTAGTCGGGATAAGATTTCGCGTAACTGATGAAGATGTTGTTCCATGGATTCGCTGTAAACTACTATGTCATATAGGTAGTGGTATACGAATTTAAATTTTACGTCGTGGAATATTTTTTCTAACAATCGACTACAAACAGAACTTCCTTGGGAGATTCCAAAGCGTACTCTTGTAAATTGGTACAGGTTGAACGGGACTGCGAAGGCGGTTAGATGTTTGGATTCTTCCGATAATGGTATTTGGTGGAATGCTTGATTGAGATCCATTATGGTGAAAACTTATCTTTTGTAAAATAGTGGAAGGCGCTGTGGATGTCGGGGAGCGGTATGGACTCGCATTCTATCTTTTTATTTAATTGTCTATAGTCAACGACTAATCTATGTTTATCAGTGCCTTTGGGTACTAAGAACGCGGGTGATGAATACGGGGAAGTGAAAGGTTCTATAACTTGTTCTTCTAACAATTTATTGATTTGATTTCTCATGATTTCCATTTTTGGAGGAGATAACTTATATGGATGCAGTCGGATTACTTTATTATCGTTCAGGTTGATCTTGTACTCTATTAGATTCGTTAAACCTAACTTTGGTGTTAGAACGGTGGAAAATTCTTTTCTTAGATTTTGTATTTTTTGTTTAGCTCTACTCTCTAAATGATCAAGTGCAGATTCGTGGTGTACTATGTGCGTTGCGGATGTTTCTGTACCTTTACTGTTATTTACTTCGAAGTCAAAATTATATTTTTGGGTACGGTCGAATCTAAAATAATACTTCTTATCGTACATGTCAAGAATTATACCTGTTTTACTGATGAAGTCCGCTCCTAATTTTAAGTTTGGTCCTAATTCTTCAGATAGGCCTACTAATACTGGAAAATACCATGTTAAATTTTTAATTTTTAGTTTGATAGTAACGCTGAGTTTTATTGTTAATTTTTGGTTATTAGCGTTAGCGCATTTCATATTCACCGGTTGACTACGTTTAACAAGGTGGCGTTTGGTTAATGTTTCGGCTAAATGTTGGCTAATTAAGCTCCGTGTTGATCCGGAATCAATTAATCCTAGTATTTTCGTAATGCCAAGGTCTACTTTATATATGGTAATTGACACACACTGGATTTGCATTTAGTAATTGAGTTGCATCTATTGACAAATCTTTCTGCGTAGGGGTCTAATTTTTTTTGGTTATATACTTCTCGTTTTTACCTACTCTTACGACGCGGCGGGAGACACAGGATTTCGGCACACCCTGCCTTACATGTTTTTTGAATGAGAGGATTTTTGGTAGTGCCTTGTTTACAGTACCTACTAATACAGTACAGTTGAGGATTTCTGTTTTACAGTACCTACTAATGTGACCTTGTTTACCGCAGTTATAGCATCTTTTTTCTCTACTCACTGAGTCGCTCATATTCGGTTGGGATTTCAGCTGACAATTTTGTGCAGGTTGGTAGTGTGAAGGTTTCGAAGATCTAAAGTGTCGACTATCACGGTGTATTCTCGGTTCTGATACCAGGGGCGGTGTTTCGTTTCTGCGTTGTGCCTGAGGAATTAAGCACGTCTGTTTTGGTCCGAGTACCATACGTTTGATGAGTGGATACAGCATTGTTCTAATTCTGCAAAAGTGTTGGGTCCATTAATCAGTACTAATCGCGATCTCTTTTCTGGGGATAATCCTACCAGAATCGTTTCTACTAACTGTGGTTCGCTCAAATTTACCTTTAGTAATAACGAAGATTCTCTTACTTCTGAAATATACTGCGCGAGACTCTCGTGCGCTCCTTGTACTCTAAGTACTATGTTCCGTTTCAATTCTTCATAAATTCCCGTTGGAATAAAATGTCTTATTAAGGCAGAATGTAGTTGGTCTACGGAATGGTGAAAATTCATTGACTCCTGTACACGGTCTTTTAATGGTGGTCTACATTTAGTCATAATGACTGGCAATATCTGGCTATCGCTCAGTTGCTGTAAGTCTTTTATTTGTAAAAGGTGTTTTATGAACTCTAACAGTTTAGTAATACTTAATCCATCGGTATATTGGATTACTGATAAAATCTTTTCTACGGGATGAGTTATCTTTCCGTATAGGTTAGCACTAAAGTTCACGTGAAATTGTATTCTCGGGTCTCTCGACGCTGAATAAGTTATCGCAGAGGGTGGTAACACACGATTACTCATTAAATCATTATTATATGTGAGACTACGCTGGGCATTTGGAGATGAGGATTCCGCTGTTGGTGTGGTATTAACATTTCTTTGAAGCGTCTGATCTGCATTCGGTTCTACACTTGATACTTGTGGAAATTCGAAAGTCACGGTAGTGGGTCTCTGTTCTATGGTGGGTGATTGAGATGGTGTGATATTTAATCTAGAAAGAGATTCTTCTATTTCCTCCATTTTAAATGAGTCTGATTTACGACGCAGCTTTCTTATTATCGTTGGTAATTGCTGCAATGCTTCGTCTGCAAACTTTTGCAAGTCACGGGGTATTACAGTAGCTTCGGGCCAGTTTAGTAAATTATTTATGCGACGGGTTAAATTGAGACATTGTCTTAATATGCTAATTGTAGTAATCTACTTATACTAATCAACATCAGTTTGATTATATTAATTATATCACTGTATATGACTCTATTTAGTTTTGTGGAATCAAATACCTTTCAATTCACAGAGAGAATAATAGCTCGTATGCAGATATAGAAGGGGATCTCACACAGAGTTCTACAAAACGTGACACAAAATATTATGACTACTGTTGTTATTAGGCGATAACAATCCTATGCAAGGGGAGGAATTACGCGTTGTTGCACATACGCTTATAACAAAGGCATAGCTTATACAGTTTCTAACACGTTAATATATTTCCTGTTTGTTCTTGTTCTCACGCTTACTTTGGGGTGACAATCTGTGCACGCTTCAACATGGGTTTACAGAATTAAATTATCATTACATATATTATTTTTCTTAATAATAATTGCAAATCTTTTGTACTAATATATTATTGCTATTCTTGTTTCACTTACTCTTTTACTACTTTACTTTCTTATTATTCTTTCTTATAATTTTTATTTTTTATTATTAAGCTTTCTATGGCCTTTTTTATTTCTTTATTGCAGTAACTCCAATTAATCTTTTATTTATTAGCAAAGCATTAAAAGCAATTAGCATAGCAGAGTGGCGCATCTTATAAAGGCTGTATAATATCTTTTATAACTTCTGTATATAATCGCCATTATAACTTCGGGAGCCGTGTTAATTGACAACGGTCAATTAAACAGGCTGCCATAGTATTCACAAAATGTTATATATTTAATTAAAATACAACGTAACAAAACACTTAACTGGAACCTGTGAATTAAGGAATATTAGATTCGTGTTGCCAAATTAATTCACGCATGTTTACGTCCATGACATCTCTTTATTTACATACCTGGTAATTAGCATAAAAGAAAATGAGTTACTGTCTTGTTATTAAAAATTAACTAGGTTTGTGATTTGTATAGTTAAAACATACATATATATATATATATATATATATATATATATATACTTAACCTACTTTTCGTTTACTCTATTTCGTTCAACTGATTAGTTAACTATAAAAATTGTAATAACTGCATAAAGTATTCATTAATCAACTTGGTTAATTATTTATAAAACTTTGGTAATTCATACCATCGGATCCGAGATATATCCTTTCTTTGTATTAAAGTTAAACAATTTACTTTTGCTGCCATTTGAAGAATGGAGTTATTAGTATTAGCATGTTATAGTCATTAAAGGTAAATACATCATATTGTTTATTACAAAGTTACAATGGTAATTTAATTCGGCCAGTCTTTTGTATAATTATATTAATTTTATTTTGGTGTCAATTGTCTTTCATATTTTTATTAAGTAATTTCAGAACTACAGAAGTTTGACTTCTGTATCACCTGTATGTGGTATCCTCGGCGAATCGGGGTTGTCTGTAGTAAACGGTGGCTATGCGGCTTCTGGTATATCCTGGAGGTCTGCATAAAGGTGTAATAATGGAAGGTGTGGATCTCTCTCTTTTTGCAAGGTTGATCAGATTCTGGTGCTGGCGGTGGTGAGAAACTTTCACTTGAACTCACTTACTTCGATTTACCGCACTTTTTACTTATAGTTAAACTTTTCCATATACTGTGATCTCTATCACGTTGACGTGATATTAAATCAACTGCAGAGATGTCATAAACACACCCTTAAAAGGTATCAAAGATGTTAAACATATTGAAATTACTGATAATTATTGCTATCAGCTTTACTAAGCATTAGCTTAAAGAAACTAAGAGAGTGATGACATATTCTTTCATTCTCTATAATTTTGTAGTTACTGACTACATTTTCAACTGTACTGTTCTCGCTGCGGAGTCTGATTTACAACTAATTTTTGGGGCGCATCGCTGGCTTAGCGAAATGCTTGTCCGCGCGTGTTGTTATTTACCGGCGCGATAAATATTTCTTAATTTATTAATTATTATTTTTACTTATTTTAAATTGCTGGTTTATTACATCTCTCTATAATTTAATACTCGCTGAAGAAACAGGAGGTGGTTTACATATTTATTTGTTTAACATTATTTAGTTTTCTATTTATTTCATAGGGAGAGAAATTATGGAAATTATGTAGTTTCATTTAGGATTATATTATTTTTACCTTTTTTTTATTTTGTGCTATTTAACCCTATTAAATCGTCACATTCTCCTCCACTTAAAGAAGACACTGGGTCGGTGACCGATGTGTATTCAACGGGGAAATAGCTAAGAATTACAATGGGAATTTGGTACGAGCTTCCGTGTGAAATCCCCTTTCTCTCTTTTCGTTATTCACTCATGTGATAATCGAATCATTATCAATTCAATATATTTTTTTTTTCTAAAAGATACAATACTATACTATCTCTAAAATGTATCTTAATTCTACTATTTAATACTATTACTTAATACTACTACCGGTTTTTTTGTTTAGCTTTTTCTAACTCGTTTAGTGGAGTTGTTCTACACAGAGTATGTTTTTCATACTTACTGCGTTTCCTTTCTTTTTTAATTGTTCGTCGACAATTTTATTTTAGTACTGTATTTTTCTGTGGTAACGTTACTTTTATTTGTCAGTTGACTTTACATATTGCTTTTTTTATTTTTGGTGAATAGGATCTAAGGTTGATCAGGCCTCATTCTTATTCATACCTTACGATTGTGTAATTAAGTATGGTATACAGTGACTTAATTACAATATAGGAAATATACTTCGTAGTACATTTATTGGTTTTTACTTCATTTCTTTCTTTGCTCACTAGCAGAACAATTTCGGTGATAATATTTTATCTGGGAAACATGGCTTCTTCGTACATAATTATCCGTAGTGGGGTCATACAGTGCTACGGTTACAGGCGTTAAATATTTGTGAATCCTGTAAGGGCCACACCATCGGTAAGATAGCTTGGAGGTGGTCTTATCAACTGCACTACTCGTCGGATGCGTTTGGTACATCACTAAGTCTCCGACTTGATACTTAATTTCTTTACTATCACACTCGTGATATTTTCGCGATTTTCTTAATTTTACTTTCAGATTTGCGCGAACTTCGTTCCATATTTTTCTTATATTTGTAACACTGATTTCGCGCTGTAGCAATTCATGTATTTTCCACTTTGTGGATAATGGGTTATTTTGTTTATATTTGTTCAACAAATCAAAGGGTGTAGATTTATGTCCTTCGTGATATGCTGAGTTGAAAGAAAATTGGATCCAGGATAGGTTCTGGTCCCATGATGTCTGGTCGTTTGCATGATAGGCTATTAAAGCGGATTTTAAGTTTCGCAAATACCTTTCAGCGATATTACCTTGTGGACGGTACTCTGTAACAGTTATATGGTCTATGCCTAGTCTGAAACACATGTCCCTGAATTCTTTGGACTTAAACTGGGGTCCGTTATCTGACACTAAGTGTACTGGTGTACCAAAGTCTTTAAATAATCTCTCTTGTAAAATTTTCACTGTGGTTGATGCTAATCCTCGTCGCATGGGATACATTAAGACGAATTTGGTAAATGAATCTACGCAAATGAGTAGCATGGTGTTACCGGATTTTGAACGTGGATAAGGGCCAGAAAAGTCTATGTAAATTTTAAAAAAAGGATGTCGTGCGAGTCTCGGAGATTAATTTACCAATGTGGCTGTTTCTCGCGGGTTTGCTGAGTGCACACAATTTACACTCTTTTACGAAATTAGCTATCTCGCTGTTCATATTTCCCCAATGATATTCTTTTCTAATACGATGTATGGTTTTATTAATACCCATATGAGCGCCAATGGTGGATGCGTGATAGTATTGATAAGCATTGGTTTAATAATGTCCGGGGCAATTATTCTCAAGGATTTTCCATTTGCTAGTTTATAACATAATACCCTCTTACTCAATATATATTTATGTGAAGAATTTCCTTTATTGATCTGTTCTATTATTTTACTTAAGGAAGGATCTTGTTGTTGATACTGGGCTATGTCAGTAAATGTCAGTGGGAATTCAGATATTAGGGTATTTATTATTGATGTTTCACCTCTTTCATTATGTTCGGATTCCTTACTCGGCTGCTGGAACATACGGGATAGTGTATTGGCTACTACATTTTGGGTGCCACAAATGTGTTGTACTTTAAACTTGTAACAATTTAATCTCAATACCCATCTTCCGATACGACCTAACTGTTTAGGGTGATTTAATAACCATGATAAAGCTTGATTATCCGTTTCTAACAGAAATTCTTTATGTTCTAAAAATAGCTTGAAATTCACGAATGCGAATACTACGGCTAAACATTCTAATTCGTATGCGGAGAATTTCTTTTCCTGATCGGTTAGGGTTCGCGAGGCATAACTGATCGGTAATCTAGAATTTTCTACTTCCTGATATATGACTGCTCCTAGGGCTACACTTGAACTATCTGTCTGTACGATAAATTTGTTTCATGAAATCGGCCAGTTGTAATACTGGAGGTTGTATTATACTTGCTTTCTGGTTGTCGAATGCTGTTTGATGTTGAGGGGTCCATTCAAATTTCCTCCTTTTTTTCTTAACGCATTTAAGGGTGCTGTTATATCAGCTAGGTGTGGAATATACTTGTGGAAGTAATTTATCATTCCCAAAAATCGGGCTATTCCTTTCGTATCACGTGGTGGTAGAAATTCTCTGATTGCACGGGTGCGTTCTGGGTCTATGCTTACCTTTCCGTCGGCAGATACTATGTGACCTAAAAATGAGAATTGGTTAACGGCAAAATTTACTTTACTTGGGTTCACGGTTAATCCGGTTTTCTTTAGTCGGGATAAGATTTCGCGTAACTGATGAAGATGTTGTTCCATGGATTCGCTGTAAACTACTATGTCATATAGGTAGTGGTATACGAATTTAAATTTTACGTCGTGGAATATTTTTTCTAACAATCGACTACAAACAGAACTTCCTTGGGAGATTCCAAAGGGTACTCTTGTAAATTGGTACAGGTTGAACGGGACTGCGAAGGCGGTTAGATGTTTGGATTCTTCCGATAATGGTATTTGGTGGAATGCTTGATTGAGATCCATTATGGTGAAAACTTATCTTTTGTAAAATAGTGGAAGGCGCTGTGGATGTCGGGGAGCGGTATGGACTCGCATTCTATCTTTTTATTTAATTGTCTATAGTCAACGACTAATCTATGTTTATCAGTGCCTTTGGGTACTAAGAACGCGGGTGATGAATACGGGGAAGTGAAAGGTTCTATAACTTGTTCTTCTAACAATTTATTGATTTGATTTCTCATGATTTCCATTTTTGGAGGAGATAACTTATATGGATGCAGTCGGATTACTTTATTATCGTTCAGGTTGATCTTGTACTCTATTAGATTCGTTAAACCTAACTTTGGTGTTAGAACGGTGGAAAATTCTTTTCTTAGATTTTGTATTTTTTGTTTATCTCTACTCTCTAAATGATCAAGTGCAGATTCGTGGTGTACTATGTGCGTTGCGGATGTTTCTGTACCTTTACTGTTATTTACTTCGAAGTCAAAATTATATTTTTGGGTACGGTCGAATCTAAAATAATACTTCTTATCGTACATGTCAAGAATTATACCTGTTTTACTGATGAAGTCCGCTCCTAATTTTAAGTTTGGTCCTAATTCTTCAGATAGGCCTACTAATACTGGAAAATACCATGTTAAATTTTTAATTTTTAGTTTGATAGTAACGCTGAGTTTTATTGTTAATTTTTGGTTATTAGCGTTAGCGCATTTCATATTCACCGGTTGACTACGTTTAACAAGGTGGCGTTTGGTTAATGTTTCGGCTAAATGTTGGCTAATTAAGCTCCGTGTTGATCCGGAATCAATTAATCCTAGTATTTTCGTAATGCCAAGGTCTACTTTATATATGGTAATTGACACACACTGGATTTGCATTTAGTAATTGAGTTGCATCTATTGACAAATCTTTCTGCGTAGGGGTCTAATTTTTTTTGGTTATATACTTCTCGTTTTTACCTACTCTTACGACGCGGCGGGAGACACAGGATTTCGGCACACCCTGCCTTACATGTTTTTTGAATGAGAGGATTTTTGGTAGTGCCTTGTTTACAGTACCTACTAATACAGTACAGTTGAGGATTTCTGTTTTACAGTACCTACTAATGTGACCTTGTTTACCGCAGTTATAGCATCTTTTTTCTCTACTCACTGAGTCGCTCATATTCGGTTGGGATTTCAGCTGATAATTTTGTGCAGGTTGGTAGTGTGAAGGTTTCGAAGATCTAAAGTGTCGACTATCACGGTGTATTCTCGGTTCTGATACCAGGGGCGGTGTTTCGTTTCTGCGTTGTGCCTGAGGAATTAAGCACGTCTGTTTTGGTCCGAGTACCATACGTTTGATGAGTGGATACAGCATTGTTCTAATTCTGCAAAAGTGTTGGGTCCATTAATCAGTACTAATCGCGATCTCTTTTCTGGGGATAATCCTACCAGAATCGTTTCTACTAACTGTGGTTCGCTCAAATTTACCTTTAGTAATAACGAAGATTCTCTTACTTCTGAAATATACTGCGCGAGACTCTCGTGCGCTCCTTGTACTCTAAGTACTATGTTCCGTTTCAATTCTTCATAAATTCCCGTTGGAATAAAATGTCTTATTAAGGCAGAATGTAGTTGGTCTACGGAATGGTGAAAATTCATTGACTCCTGTACACGGTCTTTTAATGGTGGTCTACATTTAGTCATAATGACTGGCAATATCTGGCTATCGCTCAGTTGCTGTAAGTCTTTTATTTGTAAAAGGTGTTTTATGAACTCTAACAGTTTAGTAATACTTAATCCATCGGTATATTGGATTACTGATAAAATCTTTTCTACGGGATGAGTTATCTTTCCGTATAGGTTAGCACTAAAGTTCACGTGAAATTGTATTCTCGGGTCTCTCGACGCTGAATAAGTTATCGCAGAGGGTGGTAACACACGATTACTCATTAAATCATTATTATATGTGAGACTACGCTGGGCATTTGGAGATGAGGATTCCGCTGTTGGTGTGGTATTAACATTTCTTTGAAGCGTCTGATCTGCATTCGGTTCTACACTTGATACTTGTGGAAATTCGAAAGTCACGGTAGTGGGTCTCTGTTCTATGGTGGGTGATTGAGATGGTGTGATATTTAATCTAGAAAGAGATTCTTCTATTTCCTCCATTTTAAATGAGTCTGATTTACGACGCAGCTTTCTTATTATCGTTGGTAATTGCTGCAATGCTTCGTCTGCAAACTTTTGCAAGTCACGGGGTATTACAGTAGCTTCGGGCCAGTTTAGTAAATTATTTATGCGACGGGTTAAATTGAGACATTGTCTTAATATGCTAATTGTGGTAATCTACTTATACTAATCAACATCAGTTTGATTATATTAATTATATCACTGTATATGACTCTATTTAGTTTTGTGGAATCAAATACCTTTCAATTCACAGAGAGAATAATAGCTCGTATGCAGATATAGAAGGGGATCTCACACAGAGTTCTACAAAACGTGACACGAAATATTATGACTACTGTTGTTATTAGGCGATAACAATCCTATGCAAGGGGAGGAATTACGCGTTGTTGCACATACGCTTATAACAAAGGCATAGCTTATACAGTTTCTAACACGTTAATATATTTCCTGTTTGTTCTTGTTCTCACGCTTACTTTGGGGTGACAATCTGTGCACGCTTCAACATGGGTTTACAGAATTAAATTATCATTACATATATTATTTTTCTTAATAATAATTGCAAATCTTTTGTACTAATATATTATTGCTATTCTTGTTTCACTTACTCTTTTACTACTTTACTTTCTTATTATTCTTTCTTATAATTTTTATTTTTTATTATTAAGCTTTCAATGGCCTTTTTTATTTCTTTATTGCAGTAACTCCAATTAATCTTTTATTTATTAGCAAAGCATTAAAAGCAATTAGCATAGCAGAGTGGCGCATCTTATAAAGGCTGTATAATATCTTTTATAACTTCTGTATATAAGCGCCATTATAACTTCGGGAGCCGTGTTAATTGACAACGGTCAATTAAACAGGCTGCCATAGTATTCACAAAATGTTATATATTTAATTAAAATACAACGTAACAAAACACTTAACTGGAACCTGTGAATTAAGGAATATTAGATTCGTGTTGCCAAATTAATTCACGCATGTTTACGTCCATGACATCTCTTTATTTACATACCTGGTAATTAGCATAAAAGAAAATGAGTTACTGTCTTGTTATTAAAAATTAACTAGGTTTGTGATTTGTATAGTTAAAACATACATATATATATATACTTAACCTACTTTTCGTTTACTCTATTTCGTTCAACTGATTAGTTAACTATAAAAATTGTAATAACTGCATAAAGTATTCATTAATCAACTTGGTTAATTATTTATAAAACTTTGGTAATTCATACCATCGGATCCGAGATATATCCTTTCTTTGTATTAAAGTTAAACAATTTACTTTTGCTGCCATTTGAAGAATGGAGTTCTTAGTATTAGCATGTTATAGTCATTAAAGGTAAATACATCATATTGTTTATTACAAAGTTACAATGGTAATTTAATTCGGCCAGTCTTTTGTATAATTATATTAATTTTATTTTGGTGTCAATTGTCTTTCATATTTTTATTAAGTAATTTCAGAACTACAGAAGTTTGACTTCTGTATCACCTGTATGTGGTATCCTCGGCGAATCGGGGTTGTCTGTAGTAAACGGTGGCTATGCGGCTTCTGGTATATCCTGGAGGTCTGCATAAAGGTGTAATAATGGAAGGTGTGGATCTCTCTCTTTTTGCAAGGTTGATCAGATTCTGGTGCTGGCGGTGGTGAGAAACTTTCACTTGAACTCACTTACTTCAATTTACCGCACTTTTTACTTATAGTTAAACTTTTCCATATACTGTGATCTCTATCACGTTGACGTGATATTAAATCAACTGCAGAGATGTCATAAACACACCCTTAAAAGGTATCAAAGATGTTAAACATATTGAAATTACTGATAATTATTGCTATCAGCTTTACTAAGCATTAGCTTAAAGAAACTAAGAGAGTGAATGACATATTCTTTCATTCTCTATAATTTTGTAGTTACTGACTACATTTTCAACTGTACTGTTCTCGCTGCGGAGTCTCATTTACAACTAATTTTTGAGGCGCATCGCTGGCTTAGCGAAGTGCTTGTCCGCGCGTGTTGATATTTACCGGCGCAATAAATAGTTCTTAATTTATTAATTATTATTTTTACTTATTTTAAATTGCTGGTTTATTACATCTCTCTATAATTTAATACTCGCTGAAGAAACAGGAGGTGGTTTACATATTTATTTGTTTAACATTATTTAGTTTTCTATTTATTTCATAGGGAGAGAAATTATGGTAATTATGTAGTTTCATTTAGGATTATATTATTTTTACCTTTTTTTTTATTTTGTGCTATTTAACACTATTAAATCGTCACAATGGCCTAGCTGTTGTTACTGCGCAGTAGGCCTTTTCATTCGGCAGTGGGATGAAGAGCGCTGCTGTCCCAATCAATTCTCTACGCTATGTCTTTCTCTCTTGAATTTGTCTCTTTCCTTAGTTTCCTTTGGTCTGATTTCTTCACCTGGTCGGATTGAATCAAAATTTTTCAGCAGGAGCCTAGAGGATATGCGTCATTTGACGTTATCAAGGGATGCACGTACCGAGCTACAGGTAGGAGCTCCTGCCATGTGGCCGGTCCAGAAAGGAATTTTATTTTTATTAGACCATTACAATGGTATGCTTGTACCAGGTCGCACGAACAAGAATATTTTCCAAGACCGTTTCCACGAATCAGCTGGTCGCGTAGGGTATCTGCCATGGCCGACTATGAAGGGACTCTTCTGGGTCTTTGGCGCAAGAACAAAACATTTACGTACAAGACGCCGCACTGTGTCATCCAAGGAGCAGGAACTGAGTCCACTTCCTAACAGACGAGGAGGAACAGACGGGAGACTGTGTCAGCTATCCTAAGCCCACTGTCGAGAACGCTTTGCAGCTTTATATGAACAGCTTCAATTCTATTATGAACAGCTACGTTGCCCGGCGGGGCAACGTAGGAGATGTTCGGCAACAGATACACAGTGATGATCAACTTGCTTAGCTTACGGGTCATAGCCATGTTGGCGCGTATTGGAAACTGATAGTACCTCAGACGTCTTTACTGTCATGCATGGGTACGCTAGATGACCCGAAGATCGAGGTGGACACCTAGCTAATTTACTTCTCTAGACCAGGGCAGGCATGTCTCTCGTCCCGCGGTTCCTTCCGATGCTTGGAGAATAGCACCGCGGAACACTTAGCCCCGCTGATGGCAACTTTGCAGTAATCTGGCCAGGTCGCAAACGTATCAACTGCTTGCTGAAGTCGTCCGGTTGGCCTCTCTGCGTTTCGCTCGTCAGTACATATTACCGTGTCGTTGGCAATCAGGACTATCTGGACTCCAGGGTCTCTGCGTACGTCGTTGACGAAGACGGAAATCAGAAAAACAGAAGAGACACTAAGATGCTACCTTTAGGTACCCCTTGTGTTATATGTATGTAGGAAGAGACGTGGTCGTCTACTCTCACGAATTAAAAATCTTTTCCTTATGAAACTAGCAAGCAAATGAATCTAGTCGTCTGGGTGCTAAATTTCCCGGAGCTTCAATAAGAGCTCATCATGCCAGACACTGAAAAAAGGCTTTTCGACATCTAAGAAACAGCTTACAATCTGCTCTTAAAGATACTCGGCTTTTGTGGTGTATTCCACCAGCCTCATCAATTGATGAAGAATTGGATGCCGTACACAGAAGCCGAACTGTTCGGGGTCTAGAACTTTAAAGTTTCATAGATTATCTTGTACTCGACTTTTGTATACCTTTGACGTGGCGGACAGATGACTAATGGGCCGGAGGTTGAGCATTCTTTTCCTGGTTTGGAATTAATATGACAGTAGGATTTTGGAATTTTTGGGGAAAGTAGGCAAGTATAAGACTAGCGTTGAGCATCGCAATTAAGAAAACAATTCCTGGTTCCTGAAGTCGAATTGGAGCGGTGTCCGAGACACCGCCTGAGCCTGTAGCGTTACATGGTCTGAGTTGAGCCAGCCGATCTGACACCACTAAGAGTAGAGATCGGGTACGGCAGCGATTGGAAGAGACAAAGTTTTCAACAACTTTTTCGACTTGTTTGCGGAAGTCCCTGTCCATGGGCTGGTTAGGAGAAAACTGTTGCTCGAAACACAAGCCTAAGTACTCGGCCTTCTTCTCCGGGAGGGACAGGTCTCAACCGAATGGTCGAGCAATGACGTGGACAGGAAGCCGGCGACTCATTCCTATTAGAGCGGTAGGTAATCTGTAAGGCCGACTCTCGACTGCGCGTTCTCCGTTCGCGCCATGGGAAATCTCAACAGCGACTACGTAAGACCAGCATTTCACGACATAAAACACCGGTCGCCAGATTGTATGCTGCTTGTCAGCTTGATAACGGATCCGTTGTTGAGACGAATCTTGTCGTCTCCTCAGGTGTCTGCTGGTAGTGGAGCGTAATCAAGGATTCGTTCTAGAAGCCATGTCAACCACAGAGATGACGGCCTCGTTGAATGCGGCAACTGTCTTGTTGACTTGGCAAAAGGTTTTGCGTGATCCCATTTCTAGTAATCGATACTAGCGCAGGGCCATAGTGATCCAACTCTACCACCTCCCTAAAGTTTCTGCGTGTGACGTGCTGTGTAGTGACCTGGACCAAGGTGGGAAGGTGAGCAGACGACAGTTCCGTTAGGGAGGAAACACGAAGCGGACATTTAATGCCCTGAGCTACTGCGATATCCAAGACATCGGAAACCGCATTAAGTCGTGGGGGGTTATACGTTCGTTGGGCAGACCCAATGTCACCCGGCGAGTATCGACAAACCAGCTGAGCGCTTAGCTATCAGAGCAGTCACGCGACTTATTCGAAACGCGATGCTTGCAGTTTAAGTCGTTAGCCATTATAACCCTTGTGTGCATGGAAGACGGCCGCTAAGTCAGGGTGTAAGAGATAAGCCACCACTGAAGCCCCGCCGAGAGCACCGTGAACCTCCACGGCAGTGGCCCTTAGGTAGGCCCTTTGCGGTGGATCGACACGGTGATGGCCAATTGTGGTCTTCACCGCTCCGGCTGTACCGGATCAAGCAGAACCCAGCCGGTCATACCGATAGCATACATAATTGGCAATTAAAACATCGGGTTTGAGTCGAGCGACTATATTTTGGAGTTCCTGGACCTTTTCATTCACAACGTTGGCGTTCCATGCAACAATCAAGAGACCACGTTTAAGGACCCGAAACCCTATGCAAGTGACAGCTTTCAGGGAAAGCATGAGTCTTTCGACTACGTTGGCAGTCTCCAAAGGAGATCTGATGGAACGGAATGTATAGGTGACAATGCGGAGGTCGTACGCCTGAAGGAAATCGTGGACGACGTTTGCATCGTCAGAAACGGAGTTCAAGGCAGAAGACCCGGAGACTGTCAGCTCATAGGTTCGCAATATCTTGATATACGAGGGTTTGGTAGAAGCCAATGGTTTGGGACCATAGGTAATACCTTTGGCGAAGACATTATACCTTTGGGAGAAAAGCGACAGCGTCGGATTTTTCTTCTTCGCAACGCGCTTGTTTTCTGGCTGGGTAGAAGGACCTCAGGATTGAACGCAACGAGATTTGCTTACCTTATGAGGACTGGGATATTAGGTTATCGTGGTAGCGGTTATGGTGGTAAGCTACATCTGGTGCAATGTCAGCGTTTTTTGCGGAACTGGCGGGTTTATGTTCTTTGGCCTAAAACAGAATAACTTGCTTAATTATAGGGTCTAGAAGAATGTAGAAGCTAGGTCAAAATTGGACCTTGGTCTCAACGATCCTATTGCATACGGTGGGCTAATGGAGAACCGTGTGATAAGGTAAGCTGGAATTATGTAGACCGTTACATAATTTTCTTTCATTTGAATGTAGCCCTATCATTTGGAAATGTATTCAGTACACTAGAAATGTACGGGCTTTGTGCAGCAATGACACAGAAAGGAAATCCGCAACGTCGCATTAGTTCCGTGGAAATACTTAACGTGGAAAACAAGTTCTTTGTTGTAACGGGAAGACGAAATACAACCAAATGTAAAACCAACGTTACATGACACGGAATAGTGAAAAATGTAACATTATGATTATGATTGTGTTCGTGAAGAACAACTTTAAATAACTGTTTTTCTTTAATAGTGTTTATTATTATTATCTTAATTTATTATTTGTTACTTTTCTTCAATATTAGTTAACTTTAAGGTCTCTTACATTACCTACGCTTCAGACAGATTCACATCCTTACTCATTATCCTACAAACAGTACGTATATTATATTTTAAGTTAAATACTAATGTTAGATAAAAAATAAACAATTATATACTATTAAATTACATTACCTACATTACATAAGATTTTATAAATTTAGTATACCATTAATTTAAATGATATATTTTATACACTTTATAATATTCAATTAATTTTAGCTACATTAAAACTTCTTCGTTGGCGACAGTGCTTATAATATCTGAGTATCCATGGACTATGCTAATAGTAATGTAGCTACTGGTAGGCCCAGCTTGCTTGATAGACAAAACGCTAAAACCTAGACAAATAAGCAACGCAGAAGAGGAACATTACAAATAGAAAAAGGAGTACGAATCATAACAGCAGAAGAAGCAGGAGAAATATCCATTATGTGTCGTCTAGCAAAGTCATTCGTATCGATTGGAGGCACAGAACAAGTGATATAAGAGGCTCTTTATTTAGTATCTTGGGGTGCAGCCTGAAGTATGAATTCGTCAGCCAAGGTGCTTGATAGTGTAAAGGAAATGCGAAGACCACAACATTGTTTCTTTGACGTTACTGAGATCTGCAAATGATGGTTTTGCTGATACATAATCAAGGAAGAAAGAACAATACCTGCTGCGTTCTCTCGTGGGAAATCTTAAACTAGTAAACCTTAATCAGTTGAAATACTTAAAAGGTATGATGATAAAGGACTCCTATTACACAAGGGAAATCAGATTACGGATTGTCATAGCCAAGATTGCACCTACTAAGAAGCGATCACTGTCTACCAGAAATCTGACCCCCGTATTTGTGAAAGAAACTGGTTAAATTTAAATTTTGTCCATTGTTCTACATAAATTAAAAACATTAATATTGAAGAAACTAAAAAAGAAGTACTTTTAAATGTGTGGAAAGCAGTGATAAATAAAAATGGAAAGACAAATTGATCAGACAAGGAGTAAAATTATTAATTTTAATAAGACCAGAAGACTTCAATCCAGAATAACAATTTATAATAAACAATCAAACTTAATCGGCACATAGTAAGAACTAATAGCTGCTGCACAATGTCATCTAGAATTCGTTGGAATGGACTCCTGGACTTTGAAATACAGTCAAGTTGTTGGTCAATTTAAAGAAAAATAGTATGTAAATTGAACTAAACGAATAACTCAACAAAGACACTTTGGAAAAAGAATATCCCAGATTAACTTATAAAACCTCCAGTGAGGGATAATACTTAATATAAATAATAATACTTAATGTTGTTTATCATATCGGTGCACAAACAAACACACATACACACAGACTCAGACAGGCAGACACCACAATCTCTCACACACAGACACGCGCGCGCGCGCGCACGGAGAAAATAACCTGGTGGTTGCCATCTGTAATAAATGTGTGAAAATATATGATTTTAAATTAACACTTAAAAATGTTTAAACTCAGAGGCTTTTTAGTGTTTTTATTTAGCTCAGTGTGTACGAAATAAGCGTGTTTTGCATGACGTCAGGTGTCATTGTGGTTCCATTCTAAGGTTAAATTAATCCAGCCTTGTTTACTTACTACTGGAGCTATAAACGGTTGGGAAGAGTTATGCGGATGATAATAACTATACCCTGATTAACGAAAGAAAGTGACTGGCGGAGCGGCCGCGCGGCGACCGAGTTTGTAATAAAAACATTCGACTCAATAACCTCGTGGAAACGTAAAATACAGGGCTAGAAATGTCTAATGAACTGTATTTTAATCATCAATTAAAGACGTTTTTAACAAACTTTTCTAATTTTTAAATCTTTTTCCAATTAATATATATTGAGAATTAAATAAAAAAATACACGAATTTGAATTAAAAATTTAGGGTTTATCATTTTTATTACGTAAGAACTCAGAGGTTAAGCATCGGAAAAACATTTCTTGTAGACAAATGGTAGTCCACCTTCTTTAGTACAATATATCAAAAATTGAGATTCCTACGATTAAACTTAACGACGTTATTAATTTTTTTCTAATGTCCTGTTAACTCAGTTGTTAAAAGTTGTACATGAATGAGATTTGCGTGACGCTCTCTTTAGATAACTGAGTGTAGAAGACATATACAACTTACACCTTGTACGTGATAGGAATACTACAATGGATTAATATATAAAGAGAATTTCACAGAGAGCAGTACGTGGCGCTCTGCGGCGGAAGTACAGTCAGAACCTAGTGGACCCATTTTATTCGCGCGCTACCGTCTTCGTTTGAAGACTACTAACTCACAGCTATAAGTGTTTTAATAAGTGTTTCTTATAGAGTGTTTTGATAGTGTATTTTTATGATTTATACACATATTTTATGAGCGGATTCCATAAAAGCTGAAGAACACTACAATACTTGTAAGTACCATACTGTCTTTATTATTTATTTGTCAATGCTAATAACAAGTAATTACTAATTACTTAATTAATAATTATAATTAGTAATTTACTAATTATTTTTTACATTTCAATACATTATAACAGTAAAATACTGTTATAATTATGCAATATCTGGTAGACCGAGCTTTGCTCGGTAGTTTTAAACTGTAAACTGTATTTCATAGTTAAATAATTAGTTGTTGAGAAATTATAATGGCATTAACAATTTCCCAGTAATTACATTGCACTTCAATTAGTAGTATTAAAACTGATCACAAAACAAAAAATATCGGTATGGAGAACCATACATGACTTCCATATTCTAAGATTTATATTTAAAATCATTTTCAGCCAAACAGCCAGGGAAGGAATTTTAACAAAAAAATACTTCTTTGTTGCCAATAACGTAGTACACATATAAAAAAAAATTATCCCCTCCCCCTTCAACTATAATTTTGATTTATAGAAAATTACCCCCAGCCCGTTCAACTAGCCTCTTCATTTATAGATATTTCATCTACGTTTCTACAGTGGATTATTAAGATCTTATCAGGATACTTTATCAAAATTAAGTACTTTACTCATGTTACAACAAAAAATGTTTCAGGTAAACTGCCCTTTCCCCGTAACCGATTTTCACCAAAATCAACAGACATTGAGTTCTCTATAGCTCAGGCACATATGTAAAACGTTATTTGATTCTGTTTGAATTTACGGCAGTTATGGTTTGTCAGACAAAAAATTACCCATGTTAAAACATAAAACATGAGATATATAAAACATATCTAAGATTTATATTTAAAATCATTTTTGAAATAAAATATTTTCATAGAACCTACTAACGCTGGGGAAATCTGAGGAGCCAATCAGAGTTGGGCCTACCTGTCACTCTGCTGAATTTGGTGGAAAGCCCTGTCACTGTCGTCAGGTCCCCACCTCAATGAAGAACCCATTGTTTTATAAAAATATATTTAAATTTTGAAAACTGAAAATTCTTTTCTTGTAAATATTTATATTTTATAATCAAAATGACTTTATTTTTGTTACCTGGCAACAAAATTATTTTATTTTCAACAATTACCATTGTTTCAAAAAGTTTAAATAAATTTTCAAGTACTTTACTCTTGTTAAAACGTAAAAGGTTGCAGGTAAACTACCCCTTCCCCTTAACCGATCTTCACCAAAATCGAAAGTCCTTGAGACCTCTACAAATCAGGGATGTATCCAAAAAATTATTTGATTCTGTTTGAATTTGCGGCAGTTACCGTTTGCCAAAAAAAAAAAATGTTGCTGGTAAACTACCCCTTCCCCTTAACCGATCTTCACCAAAAACAGTAGGTCTTGAGAACTCTACAATTTAGGGCTGTGTGCAAATAATCTTTTGATTCTGTTTGAATTTGCGGCTGTTATCGTTTGCCATAGGAAATACCCTTGTTAAAACATAAAACGTTACAGGTAAACTACCCCTTTCTCTTAACCGATCTTCACCAAAATCAAAAATCCTTGAGACCTCTACAATTCAGGGACGTATACAAAAAATTATTTGATTGTGTTTGAATTTGCGGCTGTTATCGTTTGCCATAGAAAATACGCTTGATAAAAAAACGTTGCTGGTAAACTGCCCCTTCCCCTTAACCGATCTTCACCAACAACAATAGGTCTTGAGTACTCTACAAATCAGGGCTGTATGCAGAAAATTATTTGATTCTGTTTGAACTTGCGGCTGTTATCGTTTGCCATAGAAAATACCCTTGTTAAAAAACCGTTGTAGGTAAACTACCCCTTCCCCTTAACCGATCTTCACCAAAAACAGTAGGTCTTGAGAACGCTACAATTTAGGGCTGTATGCAAATAATCTTTTGATTCTGTTTGAATTTGCGGCTGTTATCGTTTGCCATAGGAAATACCCTTGATAAAACATAAAACGTTACAGGTAAACTACCCCTTTCCCTTAACCGATCTTTACCAAAAACAATAGGTCTTGAGAACTCTACAATTCAGGGCTGTATGCGAAAAATTATTTGATTCTGTTTGAATTTGCGGCTGTTATCGTTTGCCAAAAAAAAAAATTTCCCTTGATAAAAAAAAACCGTGGCAGGTAAACTACCCCTTTCCCTCAACCGATCTTCACCAAAAACAATAGGTCTCGAGTACTCTACAAATCAGGGCTGTATACAAAAAATTATTTGATTCTGTTTGAATTTGCGGCAGTTATCGTTTGCCATATAAAAAAATCTACAGATAGACACACAGACACACACACAGACACTTTTCGGAAAACGACTTTTTTCATGTTTTGAGTGTAGTAGAATCAGAATCTGCAATAATCTCGAACACGATTTTTTTTGCCATCACCATACTTCCATTCCTTAAGGAATATGGAAGTAATAGTTTATTAACAAGAAAACAATAAATACCGTACCCCAAAAGAGAGATAAACAATCATTCAAGACCATCTGTTATAAAAAGCATGTAGTTCAACTAAACCACAAAAGTCTGGTCAGATGTAAGTTTTTGACAGATCTCCAGGTAGATAGATTAGATTAAATAAGTAGACAGATAACTAAAATCTCTGTATATTTATATGAGAGCTTGGTGACTCGTAGCAAGTTAGCTGTGTCAATGCGTGAGCCGTGAGCGTATGCACCACTTTCTTTGGGCTGTTACTGTACCTTGACTGGATGGCGCGCCGTTGAGCGATGTTAGTTCTAATTTTCCTATATTAACTGATTGCGGTTATATTTCGTAATATTTTAATGTTACATACCACTTTTTATTGATGAATACAATTTTGTTATGCTTACTGTGAAAAAACTCAATGAAAAAAATTATTAATAACGGAGTTAACAGTACATTTGGAAAAAATTAATAACGTCGTTAATATTATTCGTAGGAATCTCAATTTTTGATATATTGTAATAAAGAAGGTGGACTACCATTTGACTGCAAGAAATGTTTTTCCGATGCTTAGTCTCTGAGTTCTTACGTAATAAAGACGATAAACCCTAAAATTTTAATTCAAAATCGTGTATTTTTACTTCCATATTCCTTAAGGAATGGAGGTATGGTGATGGCAAAAAAAATCGTGTTCGAGATTATTGCAGATTCTGATTCTACTACACTCAAAACATGAAAAAAAGTCGTTTTCCGAAAAGTGTCTGTGTGTGTGTCTGTCTGTCTGTCTGTCTGTCTGTAGATTTTTTTTCTATGGCAAACGATAACTGCCGCAAATTCAAACAGAATCAAATAATTTTTTGCATACAGTCCTGATTTGTAGAGTGCTCGCGACCTATTGTTTTTGGTGAAGATCGGTTGAGGGAAAGGGGTAGTTTACCTGCAACGGTTTTTTTTTATCAAGGGAAATTTTTTTATTTGGCAAACGATAACAGCCGCAAATTCAAACAGAATCAAATAATGTTTCGCATACAACCCTGAATTGTAGAGTTGTCAAGACCTATTGTTTTTGGTGAAGATCGGTTAAGGGAAAGGGGTAGTTTACCTGTAACGTTTTATGTTTTAACAAGGGTATTTCCTATGGCAAACGATAACAGCCGCAAATTCAAACAGAATCAAAAGATTATTTGCATACAGCCCTAAATTGTAGATTTCTCAAGACGTATTGTTTTTGGTGAAGATCGATTAAGGGAAAAGGGTAGTTTACCTACAACGTTTTTTTAACAAGGGTATTTTCTATGGCAAACGATAACAGCCGCAAGTTCAAACAGAATCAAATAATTTTCTGCATACAGCCCTGATTTGTAGAGTACTCAAGATCTGTTGTTGTTGGTGAAGATCGGTTAAGGGGAAGGGGTAGTTTACCTGCAACGTTTTTTTATCAAGCGTATTTTCTATGGCAAACGATAACAGCCGCAAATTCAAACACAATCAAATAATGTTTTGTATACGTCCCTGAATTGTAGAGGTCTCAAGGATTTTCGATTTTGGTGAAGATCGGTTAAGGGGAAGGGGTAGTTTACCTGCAACCCTTACCTTTTACGTTTTAACAAGAGTAAAGTACTTGAAAATTTATTTAAACTTTTTGAAACAATGGTAATTGTTGAAAATAAAATAATTTTGTTGCCAGGTAACAAAAATAAAGTCATTTTGATTATAAAATATAAATATTTACAACAAGAAAAGAATTTTCAGTTTTCAAAATTTAAATATATTTTTATAAAACAATGGGTTCTTCATTGAGGTGGGGACCATGTCACTCACTCCATCTCAAGCCTCTCCCATTTTGCAGAAAAAGAGGACCCTGTCAAGGCTGATACTTTGACGACAGTGATAGGGCTTTCCACCAAATTCAGCAGAGTGACAGGTAGGCCCAACTCTGATTGGCTCCTCTGATTTCCCCAGCGTTAGTAGGTTCTATGAAAATATTTTATTTAAAAATGATTTTAAATATAAATCTTAGATATGTTTTATAAATCTCATGTTTTATGTTTTAACATGGATAATTTTTTATATGACGAACCATAACTGCCGTAAATTCAAACAGAATCAAATAATTTTTACATATGTGCCTGAGCTTTAGAGAACTCAATGTCTGTTGATTTTGGTGAAGATCGGTTATGGGGAAAGGGCAGTTTACCTGAAACATTTTTTGTTGTAACATGAGTAAAGTACTTAATTTTGATAAAGTATCCTGATAAGATCTTAATAATCCACTGTAGAAACGTAGATGAAATATCTATAACTGAAGAGGCTAGTTGAACGGGCTGGGGGTAATTATCTATAAATCAAAATTATAGTTGAATGGGGAGGGGATAATTTTTTTTTATATGTGTACTACGTTATTGGCAACAAAAAAGTATTTTTTTGTTAAAATTCCTTCCCTGGCTGTTTGGCTGAAAATGATTTTAAATATAAATCTTAGAATATGGAAGTCATGTATGGTTCTCCATACCGATATTTTTATTTAACTCTCAATGTAAATTAATTGAAAAAAGGTTTGAAAAATTAGAAAAGTTTGTTAAAAACGTCTTTAATTCGTGATTAAAATACAGTTCATTAGACATTTCTAGCCCTGTATTTTACGTTTCCACGAGGTTATTGAGTGGAATGTTTTTACTACAAACTCGGTCGCCGCGCGGCCGCTCCGCCAGTCACTTTCTTTCGTTAATCAGGGTATAACTAAGCGACACTTCCGCGTGAATACAGCACAACATCACTCCTCTCCAGCCAGTAGCTCGTCACTTGGTGTTTTTCAATGGAGCACATCATACTAATAATAACAGATTCTAGAAAAATCATTTTGAAATAATGAATCCATTCCAGATCTAATCTAAAGGACAAACTTTTGTTGTTGTATTTTAGACTCTTCAAACGTGAACGAATATGGTAATTTTTACATAATTCAACGCTCTGTTACACACAAAATAAAATTGTTTGACACTATTGATTTTCTGTTTAAATACGTCTTAAATTTAAAAAAATATTATAATACTTCTCGTTTACCCGTAGTATCTTAATGGTATTATAATTTGCCCGTGTTATTCCTTGTATATGTTAATTTGTAATAAATAGTTGTAAATAGTGTATCAGTTGATCGTGGAATATTTATGTTGTGTGTTTTCGAATGTGATTTAAATATATAAGTTAAAGAATTGAATTATTCTGCCTTGGTTTCTGAATCAGAATTATAATTATTCCAGTTCAGTAGTTAGAACTCCAAAAATCAATTCAAAAATAGCGGTCGAGTCATCCCAAACACTTTTCAATTCACCTTCGATATTAGGCTTTAACCTATTATTTGAGGTTAATCTTGGTTTTTGCAGTTTGCGTACTTCCAATGACTCCCCGAATTCTTCTTATCCTTGTTAATTATAAAATAAATGCTGATAATATATTACGTTCCTGAAATAATCACGCATGGATATGATTTAATAACATAATGGTTTAATCTCTGTAATATAAGTTCAAATTATTGGAAAATTCCATTCGATACATACGGTTGTCACAATCAATATTTATCTCAGGATTTACTAATTAGATAATGTTAATATATTTCGTGGGAATTCTTTTGGTTGCTACGAAAAGTTCCTTTACATGATAATTAATAATATAGAGTACCTTTACGAACAATCTATTACTTATAATCTAAAAAATTACAAAAATTATATATTAAGTAACATACAAGTTTGACGAGATTCGATGCTTCGTAAAAAGCATGCAGGTTAGATTGACGCAACCTCATGGCTACCATTGCCGTGTCAGAGAATAATGAAGTTTATTAGAATGTGTACAAATAAATGTTTCCTTGTAATCACTGTTTCGTTTAGATATTGAATTTGTTTTCACTTTAAAATGTTTACTAGTGATTAGTGTTAGTGTAAATTGGTATATTGTCTAGTGGTTGTTCCTTGTTGGATAAAAATATTGTCAAATTATACTTTACACATCTAGACGATATTGCCGAAAGTTTTCTGGTTTATTCTGGATAATTTCTTGATTGTGTGTATTACTGGTTCAGGAATATTGTAGTGGAGGGATTATTTAGCTTCGACGGTGGTCATTCAGATCTTCTTTCACAAACGGGTTATATATTTTTATACTTTTATTTTAATTACATCTCGACACGCACTATTAAACTGTTCTTCATCACAATTAACAATTAAGTGTTATTTCTTTTTTTTTAGTCACGGAACTCATACAAACTTCTTAAATTTTGATTGGCCATTTATGTACAGGTTAAGTGTTATAGGATCAACACCCATTAATTACTTTACACTTTTATAAATTACCTTTAATAGATAATTTTATTATTATACTCTAATGATACATGCAATGTTTACATGATGATTAATTATATAATTATAAACAATTTGATACTAAACGTGCCTCAGTTTATAACTGTAAAACCTTATTAATTTGAATTTCTATGATATGTGGTGGAACAATTTGTTATGGTAGATTGTAATTTCTACTTTGACTACCTGAGATAAATATATTTACATAAATTAACTGGTGACATAAAATCTTATAGCATACAACAAAACTCTTAATAATAATAATTGTTTTTGACAACTTTAATTATATCATACTTTTAAACTATTGTCTGTATGATAATACTAAAACACTTTTTATAAACAATAAATAGCACACTGTTTAACTATAGTTTGTGCCAATATTTATTATTATATCACTCATCACTGTAAAGGTTTGTGTCCGTTTTTCTATCCTCAATTATAGGTCTATATGATTTTAATTAAAACAATTTTTATTTTGTGAATAGGTACTCTTTATTAGGTTTAGTTGTGTTTCAGGGTAATTTGATTATTTAGGCCTACTAGGTTTATTTATTTAATTGTGTCTGTTTACTGCCCTATTCTACTGGGTTATTTCTGCGTTTCTTGATAATATTAAATAAGTCAAACCAACTAGGTTTCCTTTAATTTGCTATCAATTATTATTTCTTGTTTCCTCTCTGGATCGGATTTCACTATTATTTACTATTCTTTTTGTAACATTTTGTTTCGTTACAAATTGCCTCCCTTCAGAAGTAATTATTTCTGAACACTTCGTTAGGTGTGAGGACATAATTACTTATGTTATTTTTCCTTTTCTTCCTCATGGTATTTTTTCATCGATTGTTGATTATAATTGCCCTTGATCTTCTTTGAAATGGGGTCGGTTAATTCGTACGTGTTGTTGTTGTTGTTTTTTGTTATGGTGTAGGGTCCAACGTATAGTAATAATAATTTTTTTGATATCCCTTCTAGAGTGCTAGGCAATTCCCTGTTCTTTAACAACACTTTCTCTCCTACTTCATATTTAATTATTTTACCCTATTTTCTGGTATTTATTTCTGCGTTTTTCCAGATTTTCCATCACCTGATTATAGAATTTTAATTTATTAAATTGGTACGGTGGAGACTTAGGAAATTTAATCAATTCTTGGATCTCTCTGGGTGGTTGTTTTTCATACATAGCAGTGTATGGAGTGCAATTTATAGATGGATGATAACCCAAGTTTAAAAAACCTTCTGTGGCTGATAAATAATCAGGCCACTTCCTTTGTTTTTGATGACAATAGGTTCTTAAGATTCTACCAACCTCTCTCAGTATTCTTTCTGATGGATTGCTACTGGGGTGGTATACGGAGGCCTTATAGCTTTTGATGTTCAGTTCTAACAATGTGTTCTTCCATTTTCTGCCTCGAAACTGTGTACCATGGTCTGTAACTATTGAAACAGGTGTTCCTATTTTTGGAATGTATTGAGTAGTTCTTACGTCAAGAATTTTCTGCGTAGTTGCTCGACTGATTAAATACAATTTGGTGAATTTGGTGAAGTGGTCCATAATGATTATAATGTATTTATACCGGCTTCTACCTTCACTCCGAGGAAATGGTCCACATATGTCAATGAATAATTTTTCCAATTTTTGTTCTGACGATATAGGTATCATTACACCTTCCCTTCGTTCATTATTAATTTTGACCAATTGGCAGATATGACAGGGTTTTATATAATTTTGTACCTGCCTGTGTATGTTCTTAATGTAACAATTCTCCTCCAATGCTTTCACTACCTTTACTGCACCAATATGTCCGTATCTTATGTGATATTCCAACACTAGTTCTTTCTCCATGATTCTGGTAATGATTACTTTCTAGTCTTCTTGGTTCAATGTATTTTTTATAAATAAAATTCCTTCTTGTTCACAATAGAATTGGTTTGTTGAAGAGTTTTGGTTCGCCATACGTTCCTTGATTTTTATTAATTTTGAGTCTAATAACTCATTAGCTTTGATATTTTGTAATAATGCCTCCAAATCAGATCTACTTTTAAGAATGTTGTACACCTTGATAATCCTTTCCTTCTCACCCTCAAATGTCTGGGTGTCCAGGTTTATTCGAGATAACACGTATGCTATCACGTTTTGACTCCCTGGAATATATTCCCATTTGATATTATACTCCTGCAAGGCGAGTATCCACCTTGTAAGCCTTCCGTGACTCAGCTTACAACTTCTTAAAAATGAGATGGACTTATGATCTGTTCTGACAGTTACAGGATATCCCAAAATGTACGTTCGGAATTTACTACAAGCAAAGACTATGCTTAATAGTTCCTTTTCAGTAACATTATACCTTTTCTCACAGTGGTTTAACACACTGGCAAAACTGATGACTAAATGGTTTCCTTCTTTCTCTTCTTGGTACAATACCGTCCCAAGACTGACATCACTTGCATCACAGTTCAAAAAGAATGGGTGATCAAAATTTGGATGATGAAGGATTACTGTCTCTAAGAATTTATCCGTTATCTGTTGTAGTATAGCATTCTGTTCATGTCCCCATGTCCATTTGTTTTTGGAAGACAGCTGTTCCTGAAATTTAGATGTCAATGCGGAATAATTGCGTTGGAACTTCCGGTAGTAATTACACAGTCCTAAGAAGGATTGGAGTTGCCTCTTATTCTTTGGTAGTGGGAACTTCTGGATTGCAGTAACCTTTTCTTGTGATGGGGAAATACCTTGTTCAGTCAAATTGAAACCTAAAAATTGAACCTCCTTCGCTATTAATTGGGATTTTTCGAGTTTTAGTGTTATGTTGTTCTGTGCTAACTTACTCAATACATATTCCACCCTGTGACAATTTTCCTCCCAGTTGGATGAGGTAATCAACAGGTCGTCTACATAAACTGTGGTGAATTGTAGCGCTTCCTGACCCAATACTTGATCCATACATCGTACAAAAATTGCTACCGAATTGACTAATCCAAATGGCAAACTCTTAAAGTGGTAGTTTCTACCCTCGAAAATAAAAGCCATATATTTTCGACTCATCCGGTGCAACTCCACCTGCCAGTAACCACAAACTGTGTCCCAGGTACTGATAAATTTTGTACCATGAAATTTCTTTAGAATTTCTTCTATTTCTCCAGGTGACGTGCGATCATTTACTATATGTTTATTTATTTCTCGGGCATCCAAGCAAAGTCGAACCTGCCCGTTCTTCTTCTGAATTGCTACTATTGTGCTAGTATATGGTGATTGGCTATGCTCAATTATATCATTTAACAACATTTTATTAATTTCAGCTCTAACCGCCTCCTTCAATGAATATGGTATAAGATAGGATTTTCTGTGGAATTCTGCTGGTTCCTTAAATTGTATTCAACACTGATAGTTTTTTACTTTTCCCGGTTTTTCTGAAAATACATGTTTATACTTCTTATATATCATAATGAGATCTTCTACTTGTTTTACTGTCAAATTATTTGTGCCTTGGTGTCTAAACTCTCTTATCTCCTGTAATTTACTGTTCCACAGGTCTTCATTTGTCATATTATAGATTATTTTTCTGTATTGGGTGTCATTCTTTAAAAAATTTAATTCCCTAACTTGGTGATGGGTACGGTTCAGAGGGGCACCATCGCTTCCTATTAACTCTGCCGTCCACATAACACCTTCTGAGTTCAAGGACACCTTCTCCTTGCTCAAATCAATAATGGCTGAATATTTCCTCAGCATATCGCATCCGATTAATAATTCGAATGGTAGGCCGATTGCGACCAAACATATAATATTAATTGTAACACCTTTGCTTTCTATTTCCAATGACACTTGTTTTCTCACTGTTTTATTTTGACGCCCAGTGGCACCTATTAAAATAATATTATTGACAGGTAAGGTAGGTATTATATTTTTACTTTGTTTCTGTATTCTCTCCAGTTCAGCGTCGTTAATAAGTGATACATTTGCACCAGTATCTATCATTTTTCGTGTAGGAATTCCTTCAATTTGAGCGGTTATGTATAAAATTTCATTATGTTGGTTGATCCTACTTGTCACCGTTTCCTCCAACAGTTCTTCTCGAAGATTTTTCAAATAATAATTGTAAATAATGGTAAGATTTCGACTATCCGTCCTTAAACTTTGGTTGTTGTTATACTTCAAAATTCTTTTACTTTCCGTAATTAGTTTTTCATAATTAGTTGGTAGTAATTTGTTATTACTATGTTTTTGAATTTGGTGGTTTTTGTACTTCAAAATTCTTTTATTTTCCATAATTAGTTTTTCATAATTAGTTGGTAGTAAGTTGTGATTACTATATTTTTGAATTTGGTGGTTTTTTTACCCAGTAGTTAGTAGCAGTAAGGGGTCGCAAGGGTTTATTACTGCCTCACTCCCTTTAAATTAAGGCTATCATGATTATTTTCCGGGCATGACTGCTGATTTGCCTGGAATGTTGTGCTGGTTCCTGGTTGCTTAACCTCTCGGTTGTCTAATTGTTCACTTCCCCTTAAGTCCTCCTGGCTTCTACTTCTTACTCGGTTATAATGGTGACTCGTCCCTCTGGGATTTCCTCTTTGATCATAACTGTTATTAAAACTGTTCCTCCGAGGTTGATGGTATCTCCAGTAATCCCCTTCTTCTGCACTAATATAATTTATTCTTGGTCTGTACGGACGATTATTATTATAATTACCCTGGTTATTATTAATGGTATTAACTCCTGAGTTATTTCTAAAATTATTATAATTTTGGTTTTTTCGGTAGTTATTATAGTTATTATTATTAATTCTATTACCCGGATGGTAATTTTGATTGGGCCTGTTGTTACTATTATTGCTAATTGGATTTCGATTGAAATTTGCTTGTTGGTTATTATTTGGAGTAAAATTTTGGTTGGAACTACGATCGTTGCCATTAAAGTTATAACTATTCCGGTTATTCATGTTATTATAGTGATTAGGATTCATACCATGGTTATTATTTCTTGAACCGCACTGATCAGTTCGTTGTCTGCTTCTTTTGTAGTAACCCTCGTGTTCATAATTTTCTAATAAGTCAGCCATTGCGTGGACCGTTTTAATCTGGCTTCCCAGGCGTGCTCTGGCAATTCCTGTGTCATAATGGTATGCCATTTTAGTTACTAGGGATTCTTCTGGTATTCTTGGCTCTAGGTGTCTCGCCAAACATACCTTTCCCCAGAAGTAAGTAGTTGGAGATGTACCTCTATTTCCATCATATCTTCCCTGACAAATGTTGTCCCTTATAATATTTTGTATAGCTTCGGACCAATATTTTTCTTTAAACTTTTTTTTAAATTGAGCGTAGTCCACTATCTCATTCCTGGTTGGTGTCCACCGGTTGTCCGTAATCTCCCTAAAATGCTCATCCAACATCTCTCTAATCGAGCTCCAGATAGTTATTCGATTTTTATTAAAATTTTCCTCGATTCTGGCCAGGAATTCCATGGGGTTTCTACGATAATTTTTTAAATTAATCCCTTCTCTGGTTTCATTTGTGGAAACGTGAGTAATATTATTTGGTCTGGTTCTAATTAACTCAATTTATTCTTGATTTTGGGGTACTTGACCAGTTAAATTATTCACCGTAGTGTTAATATTGTTACACCTTTCTCCGGTTTGTTTCTGTAAATTCACTAAATTTTCTTGTTCCTTTTGTATTCCTTCTATTTGAATACGACTATTTTCTTGGACCTGGTATATTCTGGTATTTATCCCTGCTTTATTTTGTATAATGGTTACGTTAGCTTTTCTTAATCTCTCATTAATGTCAGCTGTTTCTTGCTTCCTTTCCTCATCGATTTTGTCCATCTTCTGGTTAATTGTATCATTGACCTGTTCAATTCTACCATTAATTCTTCTTAAATTCTCTTCATTGATTTGTCTGAACTCTTCCTTCATTTGGTTATTATTGTCACTTATAGTTTGCCTTAAGGTTTCATTAGTACTTTCTTTAATACTATCAATTTTTCATTAGTTTGTCTATTGCTTTCCTTAATGCTGTCTATTCTGTCATTAATTATTTTATTATTCTCTTCGAATTTGTCATTAATTTGCCTCAAGTTCTCATTCATTTGTCTATTGTTTTCATCTGTATTCCTGTTAATACTGTCTATTTTCTCGTTTGTACTGTCCATCCTATCATTCATTTGTTTTATTAGATTTTCACTCATTTTCTCATTTTGTATCCTTGAGTTCTCTTTAATCTCTTCCTTCATATCGTCTATTTTCTCGTTTGTTTGTCTGTTATCTTCCTTGATACTATCAAATTTCTCGTTCGTTTGTTTGTTTTGTTCCTCCATTTGTTGTAATAAATTTTGATTCAAAATTTCATTTTGTTTCTTTGAATTTTCAGTGAATTCTTCCTTGATGTTCTTCAAATCTTCCTTCATTTCTTCCTTCTGCTTCTTAAAATTGTCATTCGTTTCTTCCTTATTTCTGTCCATTTTTGCACTCATACTATTCATTAACTCCATTAATTTTATAAGATTCGGGTCACCTCTATCTTCCTTTCTTGCTATCGTCTCCACATCCTCCACCGATGTTACTTCTTTCTCTTCCATCCTGACTTCCTTCTCTGCCTCCTTCGTCCGTCTCAGTGACGACGCCCTTTTATGCACTTTATTATTTTTTGGAACTTATAGCAGTTGCCAGCTAAAAATTAGGAAATTAATTTGCTTGTTTCAATTTCTTCACCTAATATTCCCTAATTTCAGCCTCACTAGTTGGTGCGCCAATTTATAATACTTCTCGTTTACCCGTAGTATCTTAATGGTATTATAATTTGCCCGTGTTATTCCTTGTATATGTTAATTTGTAATAAATAGTTGTAAATAGTGTATCAGTTGATCGTGGAATATTTATGTTGTGTGTTTTCGAATGTGATTTAAATATATAAGTTAAAGAATTGAATTATTCTGCCTTGGTTTCTAAATCAGAATTATAATTATTCCAGTTCAGTAGTTAGAACTCCAAAAATCAATTTAAAAATAGCGGTCGAGTCATCCCAAACACTTTTCAATTCACCTTCGATATTAGGCTTTAACCTATTATTTGAGGTTAATCTTGGTTTTTGCAGTTTGCGTACTTCCAATGACTCCCCGAATTCTTCTTATCCTTGTTAATTATAAAATAAATGCTGATAATATATTACGTTCCTGAAATAATAACGCATGGATATGATTTAATAACATAATGGTTTAATCTCTGTAATATAAGTTCAAATTATTGGAAAATTCCATTCGATACATATGGTTGTCACAACCGATATTTATCTCAGGATTTACTAATTAAATAATGTTAATATATTTCGTGGGAATTTTTTTGGCTGCTACGAAAAGTTTAATTAATAAAATAGAGTGCCTTTACAAACAATCTATTACTTATAATCTAAAATATCGGTATGGAGAACCATACATGACTTCCATATTCTAAGATTTATGTTTAAAATCATTTTCGAAATGAAATATTACCATAGAAACTACTTCTTTCTACTTACTGCTTCAGCCTTAACCACAGTACTGTGGTCACTAACGTATACCACCTCACGTTATCGCACTCGATTTTCACTGATGATGGAAGTCAATGGCATTGCCGAAACGTCTGGTTTTGTAGAAAACATTGGACTACGGCCAAATATCCCGGGAAGGAATTTTAACAAAAACTACTTCTTTGTTGCCGATAACGTTGTACACATATATATAAAATAAATGCATAAAATTAATGGCTTGTATAAGTTAATGATTGATCTCCATTAAGTAGTGCTCAAGTTTCCAATGTTTTAATATTATGATGTCCGTAATTAAAACATCAGAGCAGGTTTAGTGTGAATGAGGGTACACTGTGGACAAAAATTTTCAGCATTTCCTATTGAGCGTTGCTTAGAGTAAAGCTGCGAATCTACAGTGTATGTTTCACAGAACAAACAAGCGAAAAAGAAAGAGCGCTCCGAAGTCACTCATGGACCCTCAGCATCTTGCAGAGGGTTCATTACCTAAAGACGAAAATTCTGTCTATGAATCGTTCCTCTGTAAACACGTGCAGTTACATTGCCCAGCGATCCACAGGAAGCAAATTGATGTCCATTTTTTCGGCTTGCACGCGTTATGTTGGTGTGGGTTTCGGCACTTTCCATTTAAAAAGCGTGCAAATGTAAGAAAATAAACATGAGTGAGGCCAGAAGTAACGTGAATTGTGTGTGTGTGTGTGTGCGTGTGTGTCTTACCTGCCTTTCTATTGCTGTAGGCATAATAATAAAATGGAAACGTAAACATTATATAACTGAGATATGCTTACCTGCCACGAACGATATATTATTTTATACATGGAGGAATTCAGTGACATACACACGTACAGAAGAATTATATATATAAAGATATTAACTCATACATAATTTACATGAAAATGAAAAAATTATAATTTTATTGCCTGGCAACAAAATTATTTTATTTTTAACAATTACCATTGTTTCAAAATTTTAAATGAATTTTCAAGTACTTTACTGTTGTTAAAACGTAAAAGGTTGCCGGTGAACTACCCCTTCCCCTTATCCGATCTTCACCTAAATCGAAAGTCCTTGAGACCTCTATAATTCAGGGACGAATGCAAAAAATAATTTGATTCTGTTCGAATTTGCGGCTGTTATCGTTTGCCATAGAAAATACGCTTGATAAAAAAACGTTGCAGGTAAACTACCCCTTCCCCTCAACCGATCTTCACCGAAAACAATAGATTTTGAGAACACTACCAATCAAGGTAGTATGCAAAAAATTATTTGATTCTCTTTGAATTTGCGGCTGTTATCGTTTGCTATAGAAAATACACTTTTTAAAAAAACGTTGCAGGTAAACTACCCCTTTCCCTTAATCGATCTTCACCAAAAACAGAAGGTCTTGAGAACTCTACACTTTAGGGCTGTATGCAAATAATTTTTGATTCTGTTTGAATTTGCGGCTGGAATCGTTTGCCATAGGAAATACCCTTGTTAAAACATAAAACGTTCCAGGTAAACTACCCCTTTCCCTTAACCGATCTTCACCAAAAACAACAGATCTTGAGACGTCTACAATTCAGGGCTGTATGCGAAACATTATTTAATTCTGTTTGAATTTGCAGCTGTTATCGTTTGCCAAACAAAAAAAATTTCCCTTGATAAAAAAAAACCGTTGCTGGTAAACTACCCCTTTCCCTCAACTGATCTTCACCAAAAACAACAGGTCGTGAGTACTCTACAAATCAGGGTTGTATGCAAAAAATTATTTGATTCTGTTTGAATTTGCTGCAGTTATCGTTTGCCATAGGAAAAAAATCTACACACAGACAGACACAAGACAGACAGACACACACAGAGACACTTTTCGGAAAAAACTTTTTTTCATGTTTTGAGTGTAGTACAATCAGAATCTGCAATAATCTCGAACACGATTTTTTTTGCCATTACCATACTTCCATTTACTTAAGGAATAAGGAAATAAAAATTACAAAAATTATATATTAAGTAACATACAAGTTTGACGAGATTCAATGCTTCGTAAAAAGCATGTAGGTTAGATTGACGTCAACCTCATGGCTACCATTGTCCGTGTCAGAGAATAATGAAGTTTATTAGAATGTGTACAAATAAATGTTTCCTTGTAATCACTGTTTCATTTAAATATTGAATTTGTTTTCACTTTAAAATGTTTACTAGTGATTAGTGTTAGTGTAAATTGGTATATTGTCTAGTGGTTGTTCCTTGTTGGATAAAAATATTGTCAAATTATACTTTACACATCTAGACGATATTGCCGAAAGTTTTCTGGTTTATTCTGGATAATTTCTTGATTGTGTGTATTACTGGTTCAGGAAAATTGTAGTGGAGGGATTATTTATCTTCGACGGTGGTCATTCAGATCTTCTTTCACAAACGGGTTATATATTTTTATACTTTTATTTTAATTACATCTCGACACGCACTATTAAACTGTTCTTTATCACAATTAACAATTAAGTGTTATTTCTTCTTTTTTAGTCACGGAACTCATACAAACTTCTTAAATTTTGATTGGCCATGTATGTACAGGTTAAGTGTTATAGGATCAACACCCATTAATTACTTTACATTTTTATAAATTACCTTTAATAGATAATTTTATTATTATACTCTAATGATACATGCAATGTTTACATGATGATTAATTATATAATTATAAACAATTTGATACTAAACATGCCTCAGCTTATAACTGTAAAACCTTATTAATTTGAATTTCTATGATATGTTGTGGAACAATTTGTTATGGTTGATTGTAATTTCTATTTTGACTACCTGAGATAAATATATTTACATAAATTAACTGGTGACATAAAATCTTATAGCATACAACAAAACTATTAATAATAATAATTGTTTTTGACTACTTTAATTATATCATACTTTTAAACTATTGTCTGTATGATAATACTAAAACCCTTTTTATAAATAATAAATAGCACACTGTTTAACTATAGTTTGTGCCAATATTTATTATTACATCACTCATCACTGTAAAGGTTTGTGTCCCTTTTTCTATCCTTAATTATAGGTCTATATGATTTTAATTAATACAATTTTTATTTTGTGAATAGGTAGTCTTTATTAGGTTTAGTTGTGTTTCAGGGTAATTTGATTATTTAGGCCTACTAGGTTTATTTATTTAATTTTGTCTGTTTACTGCCCTATTCTACTGGGTTATTTCTGGGTGTCTTGATAATATTAAATAAGTCAAACCAACTAGGTTTCCTTTAATTTGCTATCAATTATTATTTCTTGTTTCCTCTCTGGATCGGATTTCACTATTATTTACTATTCTTTTGTAACATTTTGTTTCGTTACAATATGCACTTTATGATGTTAAATCTAGTAGTTTTTCAATTATTTCTTCAGTAAACATAAACAATAAAGTGGCTGTTGTTTTTAAAGTATTTAAATTATAAGTCGAGGGAGAATAGCTTTGGATTTAGGATTAGCAGAAACAGAAGTAATCCATACTTCGTCTACAATCTGCTGTATTCGTTAGAAAGTCAAAATGTATAACACGGCTGACAACACAATATTTAGGGTTTACAAAAATAATTTCTAATAAATGTTAGCATGAAAATGTTTATTAATTGACTAAAACACTAAATTTTCAACTCATACTTCATGTTAGTGGAAATTTATATAAAATTGGTTTTTATTGTAAGAAAGGGCCTTGTATTAAATGTCTTAAATATTCTGTGGCTAGCAGTTTTTGTTTCCCGTGCTAAAGATTTAAAATAAATCTTATTTATGAATGCTTTAAAATTACATCAGTAATTGATTAGAAATATACTTCTTAGCTTGCTTCCCCTATTTAGGAGATTTTATATTCAAGTTTGGATTTCCCTGTACTTCTATAGTATTGTACCACAATCCATCAAGTGTATTCACGAGGGAATATTGTATACGCACATTTGTCCCCCCGGAGAAAACATCATTTCAATTTTTTCTTATAAGAATTTTATGTTGTTCGTTTTTTCTTCTTTCTGCTCACGTATGCAAACCACATGAGTTTTTCCCTAGTGCATCTTAAGGAAATAATATTATTTTCCTGTATTACTCTAACATATTGGTCTAATGTAATTTTAGTTACCTTTTATTCGTTACATATAATTTAATACATTTTGTAACTTAAATAAATCGATATCGTGTAGTAGAAACTTCAAAGAAATAGAAATGCAAAGGAATGTGAACAATATTTCAAATATAGTCAACGATAATTGAAACACTGGTAACGGTACTTGACAATGTAGAAGACTAGATAAAGGAGTCAACCTCATTCCTAATATTTTGTAAAGTAATTAAATGTTTGGATTTTTATGGGCAATATTATTTTCTACAAATTGAAGAATGTATTTAAATAACCTCTTACTCAAAAATCTTGCAACTCTAACGGATCGTAAATCTGGATGTTAAGTTTTTATTAACAAGCGAGGTCTTTTACTGCCTTTTATTAAGCAATAAATGTTTAAATCTATGAGAATGGACTACTAGAAACAAAATAAAAACAGTATTTATAAATTGATGTAAGCCTACATTGTAAATTTTATTGTAGGTTAAATTAGAGCCTAATTTGTCTTAAGTAAATTTTACTTTGTAAATTTTTGTTTAGTTCGTTGAAACAGAAGTGTCTTATTCAAACTTTCTATTATTTTTCAAACCTTATTGATACACTTTGCCGAATTTGAATTTACTAACAGATTATATCTCAGGTAGGGTTTATCCATTTAAAGCAGGGTCTCCTTAAAAGATTCAGCTCTCGTTTTCTGTATTTCTCGTCTGGAAAGTGTAAGCCTCTATCTTTAAGTGTCTTTACTACAGATTGCAATTGCGCAGGATTGTGATGGGAATGTCTATGTAAGTATCTGTTTGTGTGTGTGTGTGTGTGTTTGTGGGTTTTCTGTATGTGGTAAAACTGAAGTGACCGTCTTTCTTCTTTATGAAAATCAAGGAATAGAATGTCGTTGTCTGTAGTGAAATCTACCTTTGAGTAGGTGCTATTTATTTGTGTAAAGAACCCGGTTATTACCGTCTGCCCGCTCGTTTATAATCGTACGGGGTTGTATATTGATGGCACGCCGAAAGGTTGAAACTGTCTAAGACCATTTGAAACATGTATATTTTGGGTCAGCGCGTCAGTTTCCGCACATCACTTTTTTCGTATTTTGAGACTCATAATTAATGTGTATTTGCATACTAATAGAATCCTGAGATTCGTGATACTTTGTCTTTATTTCTAGCAATTAGCTCGTTACATAACAATTAACTAATTAATTAATTTCTTTAGAGTTTGGTAGTACTTTTAACTTTCACCTTCAAATTGCATATACATATGCGTCATTTTGCTGGCCTTAAAATGAAATCATTCGCTTAGCTGTATTATCGGTGTGCCAATTTTTATCAAATAAACATATTGAAATAATTGTATTTTATGCCTCTTTGAAATGGAGTTGACTACCACAAGTTAAATACACTGGTACACAAAGACACTATTGTTCTCCTCCCTCGATCAGGCAATGAAACACACACACCCCGCAGTTCGTCACCCCTCATGTACAACTGTTTATATTTATTTTATATGTACAAATCAATTACCCTGATCGAATATGCAAATATGTGTCGTTGCAACATGAACGTATATGAAATATACGAAATGTTCTTCACTATTAACTACTTATGGAAGTAAAATTATTGAATTTATCTCGTCACACACGTGTCACTGATCACATCAGTATCATAAGAGAATTATAAATGAATTATAAACTGCACTAAACATTTAAGAGTTACTTACAAAATAAAGATATATATATATATATATATATTGTGAAAATCCGGGTCGGTTGTATTGATTATTATGCCGCACGTTGTTGGCGTCGTATCTGTAAAGATATTTCCTCTTTACGGGTTTGTGTTCATGATGATTAATTATATAATTATAAACAATTTGATACTAAACATGCCTCAGTTTAGGCAACGGAGTTTTCTCGTTTGATTTACCTCTGTCGTTGTATAAAAGTCCCACTGTTGTTAGTGTCAATTCTGTAACGTTTTTTGTACTACTCGCTTAGTTGTGATGATCGCGAACGCGCTAATAAACAGTATTTATTACTGAATCTTGCTGTTGTTTGATAGTCCTTACTCGTTGTATTTTCTTCCCGATAGGCGCCAAATTGTTTCCTTATAACAATTAAAACTTTTTATCGGTGTCGTTTTTCTGTGCGATGTTGATAAATTCAAATTACCCACGCGGACTGGCGGGAATTCGAATCTCGCTTGTCGTTCGACGTGTTGCCAACATAGAATTTTGGTAAAGAATTCCATTCACCGCTAAAGTACACAAATTATATAATATACTTCAAATGAAAACAAAGGACAATTATTAATAATCAGTACTTGTTTATTAGTGTTCAAAATTCGCTAATTATTGATAATTCAAGTACAATAGAAATTAGTATAAAAAAGTTTCGCTCCGGCTATAAGCAAATTATATCTCAGGGATTGGCTATGTTAACTGAACGTTTTGACGAGACAATCATGGCCGAAGATATTATTTAGTTTGCACAAATTATTCAGCCAATGAGTTCTTTGGATTACGAAAAAATTTAAAGCAAGATATGATTAAAGTACACCCCCTAGATTAATGGTACTTAAATACTAAAAGTTTACATCAAATTCAATTCTTTGTGCTTAAAAGTGTGTGTCAATATTATAGGCTTCGCACATATGTTAAGTTACAGTTACATACAGTTTGAATAAATATTATCTATCTATCCTTGAAAGGATTTAGTGTTCAAAGTTCGGAGTGAGAGTTATTGTTTGTGAAAAAAGTTAATCAGTTTAGTTCGTGATTATTGGTAATTTTAATTGTACTTAACAAAACCTTGTTGTTTCTTGCTATAGGTCACCGGTATTTTTTTCAGGTTGTGTTTATACTTTCGTTAATTTTCCTTGGTATGGTTTTCCTTCTTCTTCTGGCATCTATTTGTTATTATTCAGAGTTTTATTTATTTTTTATTGTTAAAATTTGGTTTGTTGTTTCCCCTCGGATTACTGGAACTATGTTCGACTTCTTGTATTCATTTTATTTTCATCTGGATCTTATTTCCTTCTTTATTAAACTTTAATTGAGACGAATTGAGTTTAGCGTCTGTCTCGCTGGATTGTTAATAACGGACTCTCGTTTTATAACGGTTTTAAATATAATAACGTTACGTTGTTATGGTAACCAACTCCACTCTCATTGGTTGTATACATTTGTATCTATTGTTATAAATCCTGGGTTTTGGTTCAAAATGAATAAATATTTTATAATGGCTATTGTTCCTTGATGATATTACCAATGTATGAAATATTAATATATATGTCCCTATTTTCTTTCAAAGATCAATTTGACATCTCACAAAGCTGGGCTTGGTCATGTATTAATGTTTTTGACAAAATTGCTAATGTTATGTTATTACATTTTTCACTAATTTATACTGTTTATTCCATTTCTGACATATTATTATTGCTAGTTAATTGTAATCAATAAGTTACTTGGTCTTACTTTTCAAATACAATAGTTAATTGCTTACAATTGGTTTTTATTTTCTGAAGTTAGACAGTTAGGCATTTTATAGGCTTAAACTGTAACAGTCTAGAATTTCTTATTTTGCACTATTTAAACATAATTTATAATATCCATATGTTCTGCTAATTGTCATTTCGTACTTATTTGCATTTGAATTACTTTGGGGTTGTTTTACAACGAATTAATGTTATAATAATTTTACAAAATCATTTCTGGTCTGATATTCTTTTCTTTTCTATTTTTACAATGATGATTAATCTTGTGCTTGTTAAATTTATATCATTGGTACCTTATGCCTACTCCTATCTCCTACACACTTTTATTTAACACTTAATCCTACTAACAAACATAAGATAGAAATAGGTTTATGGTCTGTTCATTGTTCAGCCATATTCCTTCTTATAAACTATAACTCTTTTAATTAAACAAATAACAATTTTGGTGAGTATTGGCTTGACACCATCTATTCTATAGTGATAATCATCCTAGTGATTATTTTAGTATTAGAAGATGTTTTCTTATTATTGCCGTCATAACTACTCTGTTTCTTACTAGCTAACTCAATTAAATTATTTGTCTATCAACCATTTGATTATGGTTCTGGTTTATTACCATTGTTTGTTTTTGTTTTTCTTAAGATTATAAATTGTATATCTTAATTTTTTCATGTCCCTTTACTGTTTATTATTATCAATCCCTACCTATCTCTCACTCTTGGTTTTTATTGGTTTTAAATCATAATTTTAAGTCAGTTTTTCTATAATTTATGTTTTACTTTTTATCTCAATATAAGGCTATTAATAACACACATATTCTATGAACAATTGTTTCACTTAATTATAATTGGTAGTGTACTTCTTGTTTACATAACTTTATATACTGCTTGTTACTACATTTGATTTACCAAGGTCGACATCCCAGCAGTATGGATATAGAACCGTAGGAATCATATGAATTCTGAGTAGACCAGGAGGACCGGACGACGGAGTCCAGGAGGATCAGACGACAACGGATGATCGACATAGGACACAGGACTCAAGATCATGACGAGGAATCACTGAGTATTACCGCACGCAATAAGGTGACATGAAACCATTTTTACTCGTCAACCAACGAGTCATAAAATACATTAAAAAAAAGTAAAGACACAATGATATACTTTAATAATATAAATAATAATTGTAAAAACTATTTGGTTAAATTGTAGTAATTTAAAATATTTAACATTTACCAAATTATTTTTAAAGTTATGACGTAGCATCAAAGTTTAAGTTATTCTAAAATTGATTGATATTTCATGAATACAATATTCATATGCAGGCACACAAAGCAAAGTATAATAGAAGAAAAATATGAAATTTAAAAAGAAATACTACCTGAGAAAGTCGAGAGCACATTTTGTATTATACAAATTTATATTTATACATGTAAATTTATATCTTGTGTATTATATTTATGAATATTTGTGTAATGTTATTTGTATAGTGACAGTAATTGTGTGTATGATGAGCACACACAAAAGAAAAATATTATGCCATTAATAATGACGAAATTTTCATTCGTAAATTTGAAAATGTTATTTAATAAAATATTGAATGATTTTTACAAAGTTGACATGATATAAGAAGTGTTATATTATTGTTTTAAAAACACACCATACACCTTTTTTCGTTATTATATATATATATATATATTGCAACGTGACAATTTGCAAATTTAATTTAATTTAAATTTGTGGAGCCCCACGATCTTGGAGCACCAAATTTATGCAACGTTACATACACATAAATAGGCGTGAACGATCTCACGTTCAAGATTGACAAATTCTTTAAACAATCTAACATTTAAATTGGGTGTCAGGTGTATCTGCAATAAGAACTCTATGTAACTTGAAACGGTAATTAAAATTTATTTGATACTATAAAAAAATATGTGCACATGGCACTGACTTCGATTTTTAAACATTAGTTATTATTTGTTATTATGCCGTAAGGCTTAAGATATATACATCCTTACTGACTAAATATTCTATGCTACTACTTATTATATAAAAGAAAAATCTCATTTTCAGACTACTCAGTCTATTAATATTTTTCAAAACCAATTTTTAAATCTTTTTTTATATATTGTAACGTACTCAAAATATTAATAGTTATTGTTTCTCAGTACTGTTTTCTCAAATACTAATTGTTTTTATTTAAATGCTTTGCAATCATTTTATATCATATTAATTTGAGCTTTTGTTACGTTAATCGTATTTCTAAAACATCTATGATTTTAACTCTACTATACAAAAAATATTGCTCTTATTTTTAAATAAAATATTAATGTTTTTAACTGTCTTTGAATTCTTTGTATGATTAAGATATGAATAAGTTGTCTATCACCTTATTGTCGTCAATCATACTCGATCATTTTTGTTCCATCGGTGTTCGTCCTCGTCTCGCCTCCAGCGTCGGCTGTCTCTCTTCTCCTCTTGTCCAGCGTCGGCTGTCTCTCTCTCTGGAACTCTCCTCTTGTCCAGCGTCGTATCTCTCTCTGGAACTCTCCTCTTGTCCAGCGTCGTATCTCTCTCTGGAACTCTTCTCTTGTCCAGCGGAGTATCTCTCTTTGGAACTCTTCTCTTGTCTAGTGTCGAATCATTAATGGCTCTTCTTAAGTAGTGCTGTTATTAATTAAAATGATTGTCTTTACAGCTTAGTTACGTATTTGTACGTAACTGGCAAATTTAAACTGTTTACGGAAAAAAATAAATACGCCGTGCTGACGGGCATAAGCTCCCGCTGCACCGTGGATGATTCAAGAAAGAGAACCACTGCAGCTTGCGTGTCCTATTTATACCCATGTCTTGGTCGACACCCTGCAGTGATCCGAAATCGACATGTTAGAAACTGTCTCTGGCGTCAGTTCCCCCACTCTTTGTCAAATTCGCTATTTTTTGTATTTCTGCGAATTGCAGAGTCTTGTAAGTATACGCTTATACTTATCTTATAACTAATTTTACGTCACATGTTCACTGTACTTTTGGACATTGCAACTTAACCCTTTCGATTTGTACACAGTTATTTCACTATTGCACTTGTACGGTGTGTCACTTTCGCGTGGTTTTCGTACACAGTATTTAGTAAATTTATTTACATTTTATGGTGCTTTTGGATTTTAATTCTTAATTCTAGTTTATGAATAATTACGGAAAAACAGTAATTGTGCAATTATTCATCTTGGGGTGGCGAACTCGCCTCCAGAGACCTGCGTTCACACACACTAGCAAAATACTGGTGTACACACTTTCAGTTACATTTGTGTGTGTGTGCACGTCGATTCAGGTCGAAACACCTGTTCATATTTTTGTCTGAGCCAAGCTTGCAATCCCTAACATGCTTATTTCTAATATATTATTAATTATTTACAGTTTATTAAGTAAATTTAAATTTTTATATTTCATGCTCAGTACATCACTTATTTGTACTGTCGCATTATTCCTCTGCTTGGTAACAAAAAAAAAATTTAATAAATTTATTTATTACAATTTTTTTTATTTATTTATTATTATTATTTGCAAAAAAAATGTAACAAATAATAAAGAATAATATTCGTCATTTCACCCTTAATTGGAGTGTATACAAATGTCTTACCTCCCCTCTTCGTACGCTCACTGCTCGCGACCTTGTAGTAGGGTGGCTTTACAAACAGCTGATTTAACTGGTTTCATTGACCTCTGTTTTAATGTGTAGAACTCCCTAAATGACGTTGCGTGGAATTTACCAATTTCTTTCTTCTGTATCTCATCATATACGATGAAAGTGTTCTGTCCTACTTATGTGTGTACATTCGGTCCTTCATTTTACATTATCTTACTTCATACATTCTTACCTTCGCTTCTAATCTTCCTTAGCTCTTTTCTTAACATGACATTACTTTATCTGATACATTACTTATACAATACATTAACATTCATTACCTTTTATTGCATTTCTTTAACATTACCTTTCTGATCGCTACTACTCCCTTGAAATACACTTCCGTAACAGAATACTCTTTTAGCTTGTAGTGTGTCGCATGATCGGTTACAGAGGAACTGTCTTGGAAAACAACGATATTTTTCTCGAAGTCCTTAATCCTAAGTAGTCTCTGCCCTTATGACTTTTCACTCTCGCTTTCTTCTGTGTCCTTGTATCTTTAATAAGTGTTCGCTTGATCAGTCGTTCTAACAATTATGGCAATTATTGCTCATCTTAATCATTTCTTCATATTTATAACATATCAATAATAACATTCCTTACCATTTCTTCATAATAACAACAACAATAACATCTTTTACCATTACTTTCTTAAATATTTCTCTACAATAGCATTCCTTACCATCACTAATATATTTCTTAATTAACCCTCTTATATTATTATTATTAATAATTAATAGTAATATTATTTTTCTCATTTAAAAATAATTATTTATTTTCGGGTATTAAGTTCGGTTCGGAGTCGTTATAACTGACACCCTTCATTACATAGTTGGTTGTTGTACACAGGAAATTCATTGTGTTCACCCTCGTGTAAACAACGTCCGCGTTCCATTGTATTATCCCCTCGTTACCTTTCCGTTGCATAGCTGCGACGTTTGTGTGCGTACTTACCTTGTAAACGTTTGTTTTGATCGTATAAGTCACCTGTTTATAGGGTAACATTTTCATCTTGCCTGTCGGCCACTTAAAATCTACCCTCTTTCTCTCGTTACAAATGCTTCGCTCTTTTTCAATTCTCTCGTCACCAGTTTGGTTGAGTGAACTTACCTGAACAGTTGGCGACGGTTTTTTCATACGTCGTTTATGAAAAACTCTGTAGTTTTCATACTTACAGTTATAATTATCGTGAGTATATCTAACATCATATTTACCACAATTTTGCGTAGTGTTTCGTCTAGATAACTTACTATGTTTCTTGTTAGGCCTACAGTGATATTTATCTCCGTAAGTGTGGTGTCTTATGTGTTTCAAATGTGTCATCTTGTGTGATTTACTATTGTGTGTGTGCCTCACACTTGGAATACCGCTATTAATAAGGCATGTTTTATTAACCTTTATTTGCTTCTCCTCCTTACTGTTAATTACCTTTTTATAATTATCGTTAGTAATTATACACGTATTTTCAATTAGTATGAATTCTTCACATACTACTGACGCTATGTGCGTATTTGTGTCGCTAATTTTCTCTTTTGCTACTTCTCTTAGTATTGTATTATATTCTTTTACCTTTTCACCTAATAGTGACTTATCAGTTTTAAATTCTTCCATTTGTCTATCTAATCTAGCACATACATTTTGTCTTATTCCATATTCGTCCATAAGGTTTCCCATCACCTTAATGATTGCCTCCATACTAATACTTCCTGATATTGCCATGTCGAAGTATTATTAAAATATTTATTTATTAGTAATTCTTTAACAATTATTATTGATAACCGTTCCCTACTTATTTATTTATTTCTTTATTTTTATTAATAGTTATTATTAATACTCTTTACAGTTACACCTGTTACATAGACCACAATATTATTAGTGGGCGCCAGCTGTGTGATTACACAACAATTTAACATTACATTCAGTTACTGTTTAATATAAATACTAATTACATATTATACATTTTTCATTTAACACACTCTTTATATTTTTTAGAGCAACCATTTAGCTACTTAAAAAAATTTTAATAGTTAAATGATGGAGATCGGGTCATACATTCATGAGCTACAATTTATGTCACAAATTTTTGTACATAAATTTAGGCATGTCGTGCCTCACGTGCAGGGCGACATTATATGCAACGTGACAATTTGTAAATTTAATTTAATTTAAATTTGTGGAGCCCCACGATCTTGGAGCACCAAATTTATGCAACGTTACATACACATAAATAGGCGTGAACGATCTCACGTTCAAGATTGACAAATTCTTTAAACAATCTAACATTTAAATTGGGTGTCAGGTGTATCTGCAATAAGAACTCTATGTAACTTGAAACGGTAATTAAAATTTATTTGATACTATAAAAAAATATGTGCACATGGCACTGACTTCGATTTTTAAACATTAGTTATTATTTGTTATTATGCCGTAAGGCTTAAGATATATACATCCTTACTGACTAAATATTCTATGCTACTAATTATTATATAAAAGAAAAATCTCATTTTCAGACTACTCAGTCTATTAATATGTTTCAAAATCAATTTTTAAATCTTTTTTTCTATATTGTAACGTACTCAAAATATTAATAGTTATTGTTTCTCAGTACTGTTTTCTCAAATACTAATTGTTTTTATTTAAATGCTTTGCAATCATTTTATATCATATTAATTTGAGCTATTCTTACGTTAATCGTATTTCTAAAGCATCTATGATTTTAACTCTACTATACAAGAAACATTGCTCTTATTTTTAAATAAAATATTAATGTCTTTAACTGTCTTTGAATTCTTTGTATGATTAAGATATGAATAAGTTGTCTATCACCTTATTGTCGTCAATCATACTCGATCATTTTTGTTCCATCGGTGTTCGTCCTCGTCTCGCCTCCAGCGTCGGCTGTCTCTCTTCTCCTCTTGTCCAGCGTCGGCTGTCTCTCTCTCTGGAACTCTCCTCTTGTCCAGCGTCGTATCTCTCTCTGGAACTTTCCTCTTGTCCAGCGTCGTATCTCTCTCTGGAACTCTTCTCTTGTCCAGCGGAGTATCTCTCTCTGGAACTCTTCTCTTGTCTAGTGTCGAATCATTAATGGCGCTTCTTAAGTAGTGCTGTTATTAATTAAAATGATTGTCTTTACAGCTTAGTTACGTATTTGTACGTAACTGGCAAATTTAAACTGTTTACGGAAAAAAATAAATACGCCGTGCTGACGGGCATAAGCTCCCGCTGCACCGTGGATGATTCAAGAAAGAGAACCACTGCAGCTTGCGTGTCCTATTTATACCCATGTCTTGGTCGACACCCTGCAGTGATCCGAAATCGACATGTTAGAAACTGTCTCTGGCGTCAGTTCCCCCACTCTTTGTCAAATTCGCTATTTTTTGTATTTCTGCGAATTGCAGAGTCTTGTAAGTATACGCTTATACTTATCTTATAACTAATTTTACGTCACATGTTCACTGTACTTTTGGACATTGCAACTTAACCCTTTCGATTTGTACACAGTTATTTCACTATTGCACTTGTACGGTGTGTCACTTTCGCGTGGTTTTCGTACACAGTATTTAGAAAATTTACTTACATTTTATGGTGCTTTTGGATTTTAATTCTTAATTCTAGTTTATGAATAATTACGGAAAAACAGTAATTGTGCAATTATTCATCTTGGAGTGGCAAACTCGCCTGCAGAGACCTGCGTTCACACACACTAGCAAAATACTGGTGTACACACTTTCAGTTACATTTGTGTGTGTGTATGCACGTCGATTCAGGTCGAAACACCTGTTCATATTTTTGTCTGAGCCAAGCTTGCAATCCCTAACATGCTTATTTCTAATATATTATTAATTATTTACAGTTTATTAAGCAAATTTAAATTTTTATATTTCATGCTCAGTACATTACTCACTTGTACTGTCGCAATATATATATATATATTGAGACTATACAAGCATATGCTGAAATGTGCATGTATTAAATAAAATAAATATTTAGTTTAATTTTATTAATATGTAAGAGACGAGCAGGTGTGAAGTTGAAAGCTGAGTTAGACGCAGAAATGAACATGCATGATCACGCGATTATTGCTGAGAGAATTTACAGCAATAAATAGTGTGTATGTGTGAAGCCTGTTCAAGCTTGCAAGTTTGCAATCTCACCTCAAATAGATACTAAATTACAGTTTTATTTAATTATAAAGAAACCGTAAAAGTTAGAAAGATTGTAAAGACTTCTAAATATGCATAAATTTCAGACACATGTGCAGTGCGAAAATGGTGTGATTATGACGTTCAGTGCGAATTCTGTGCGATTTTAAGGGCATAGTAATTACACTAATGATGCCATAATTATGATGATTACGTATAATATGTGTAATTAAATCAGACAATGTTAGATCACTTTGAAAACCGCATGAGACATTGCAATTGGCAAAAATGTGCGAATATGTGAAATTGGACGGTAGTGGGGGAACTGACGCCACTGACAGTTTCTGACTTGCAGAATCCTGTGACGACAGGTGTGGTTTTATTGTTGAATATAAATACGAGCCCAGAAGAGCCAAATTTACTCTTCAATCAGTTTTCAGTTGCGGCGGTAAGCTCTGTCCGTCAGCAACGCGAATTTTATTTACTTTCAATCAGTCTTCAGACATAGCTGACGCTATGTCCAGTATCGACGAGATTTTCGTTTTTAAACTGTAAAGTCTAATGGACAATACGTTAATTCAAGTAATCAAAAACTGTAACTATTAGTTTGGTTATTTTTAACTACAATTATCCGACGTCTACAACCAGTCTACAACCACAAACGTCAACACCCTAGACAAATGGCGAGAGCACATCGAGCAGAGGAGCGATATGCAGAAAAATAGAGACGGTTACTAGAACAACAGCAGCTGATGCAGAGCAACATCTCGTTTCATTCTACAGCCATCAGATGGGACCATGAAGGACGAGTGACTGGAGGATGACCAGTGGAACCGGAAAACGCAAGAGGAATTCCAGTAGGAGAGGACCGACAGATCACCGGAGGACATGGGTACAATCTGCAGAATTGAGGTGACAAATAACCAATTTATAATTATACAAAAATAAAGACATTGAAAAGACATTTTAAAAATTTGAAAAATAAAGAAACTGTATGTCATATGTAGATATAGATAAGAGAATGTAATTTAACTTTAGTAAGAATTTTCTTTAATGATGACCAATTAATTTAAAGATAACGTCAATCTTTGCTTGGATGATTAACAATTGATTTAATAATTTTAAATGTTCATTTAAAGTGTGTAAAGTAATCAGCGTGTAATATCACACGAAATGTATAAAGTAAAGTAATTGGAAATATAGAAGAAGGCTAACGATTCGATTACTACATTTAAAATTTTATAAAACATTAAAATGTATGCCAAGCATAGAATAATAATGTAAATAAGAACAAACTTATAAAGCACACAGTCAGACTGAGCAGTTGAGAACTTATAGTGTAACAAAGGTATGTTTAACATAGAGTTTTGCTAATATAAGATATAAGATTTATTTTATGATGAATCTACGGCAACAAAGATACATTGAAATAATTGATAATGAATATTTTATGGCGAAGTAAATATTATTATTATTATTTTTAATAATTATAATTTTTTTGAATAAAATAATGAAAAGATATTACGATTTATAAAAGGACTACTCTTAATATGATTACAACCCAAACTCCAATTATACATACACGCAACTACAGAAATTTTATATGAATTTTATATACACTCAAATTAAAGTTGCAACCCAAAGTAAGAAATTTGAATTTTTTACAATATATAAAATTTTTTAAAATTTTTAAATCTATTGTTAATCATCCAAGCAATGATTGACGTTATCTTTAAATTAATTGGTCATCATTAAAGAAAATTCTTATTAAAGTTAAATTACATTCTCTTATCTATATCTACATATGACATACATTTTCTTTATTTTTCAAATTTTTAAAATGTCTTTTCAATGTCTTTATTTTTTTATAATTATAAATTGGTTATTTGTCACCTCAATTCTGCAGATTGTACCCATGTCCTCCGGTGATCTGTCGGTCCTCTCCTACTGGAATATATATATATATATATATATATATATATAAATTCATACACTTTTTGCTACAGTCCATTTCTTGATGTTTAGGGTAAATTTAATTTTAAATTGAATTTAGCTCAAGATGTTTTATTTCCTTATTAGGTACATGTTTCGGGTACCATTTTGTACCCATTCTCAGCCTTCCGGATTTTTTGTCCGGTGAAGTACATATGTGTTGGTTGGTTGTAATTGTGGCTTTCTGTTGGCTTCTGGTACTTTAAATTGGTTTTCTTGTGTGTGATTGTGGTGTATGTGTATTAGTATTTTGTGTATTTTCGATATTGAGTGTGCTTTGAAAATAGTGTCATACTTTGTATGCATTTGTATTTGTTCACATACAAAAAAAAATCTAATTTGGCAACACATGCAATAAACACTGGACATGAATTCCCAAACATAACCAACATGGCACTAAAAAAACACATAACACACAAAGGCACCATAATGAACATTTGGGAAAATTTACAAATATACAAACATAAAACACATAATAACATACATAATAAAATACATACAAACATAATAACAATTCTCTTAGTCAATTTAAATTTTTATAAAACATTAAGATGTATGCAATGCATAAAGTAATGTAATAAAATAAATATATAAAGCAAGGAAAACAAAACTGCAATAAAGCACACAGTCAGACTGAGCGGTCGAGAAATTTTAGATTAACAAATAAATGTGTAGCATATACTTTGGTTAATATAGGATATAAGATTTATTTTATGATAAATGTATTGCAACAAAGAAACGTTTAAACAATAATGAATATTTTATGGAGAAGTAAATGCGATTTTAAAAACACTTGTGATTTTTTTGAATAAATTAATGAAAATAAGTACAATTCAATTAATGACTACTCTTATTACTGTTACACCCAAACCCCAGTAATTGGTACATTATAACAGTAATATTAGTCCATGTTAGCACAGCACAAGTTAAATTACATTAAATAATCAATTCGTGTTGTATAATTTTGTCTCCCAAAAGCGTGGGGCAATACAATTTAAAATACATTTAAATTGGTAATTTGTATTGCTATAATATATATATATATATATATATATACTATAACTACACTACTATGCGTTATTGTAATGTAATGTTGTGTGTGAGTACCCACCTGCTGTCTGATCTTGCAGATTCTTCCGACTAGGGCGTGTGGATTTTGGATTTGAAGTTCGCAAGCTAGTAATCTCAAATTATTACAACAACACACATAATGGGTTACTTTAAAGGGGGAGAGTTTTGTGAGACTGGTAGGCTTTATCGTACAACAATAAAACACTGTTATATAATGGGTAATAAAACGTTGTTTATTACACCAACAACACACAAGAATAGAATGGTTATAATGTTATGAATTTACTTATAGTCTATACAATGAATCGATGTTTTTCGATTGTCTAATAGTTGAAAGAAACTGAACTCGTTCTTTGCGAGTTAATTGCAATTTAAATTTGACTTTATTAATTGATTTGAATTAAATTAAATTTATTTAATTAATTTGAATCTAAGTGTTCATGAAACAACCTATAAAACTCTAAAATTAATTTGAATAATTAGTTAAAATAAATTAGACGTGACAGTCTAGTTCACGTTATTTCATTTCTAGTGATTCTACTTCTGATCTACTGCAGTATGATCTAAGATTAGATTGTCAGTTAAGATTGGTATAGCGCTTTTATACTACTTCTATTTCTTAACTATAACTTACTAAAGCCTTAAACTGCTATACAGATTATCACAACGAATTTACTTTTTAATTACTAGAGTCTTTGCTTTTTGTTTGGCACCTGAATTATTTGAATTACAATGTTTTAATTGAAAAATAGAAAATTTGATCTGAAAAATAAATAAATAGATTTTGCTTTCCTGTTACTGAAGAGGATGTCGTCCCGATTTGTCCCTCGTCGATTCGAGTCCTTGGTTAGAGAAAGTAATCTGCTTAGAACTGCTGGATTCGGTCGTGGAGTTCAAAATTCGGCAACACTCTGCTTCCCTGCTGTTTGTGAATATTTTAACGTCTGCTGTTGTCTGCTGGAACTGCTTCCGGTTCTCCGTCGATTTGCACGTTGCACGTCAGCGTGTGTGTGTGTGTGTGCTTCGTTCGGGCGGTCGCTCTGCTCGTCAGCTGTTAACCAATGATTTAGACGGCCTCTCTGCTGTATTCTTGAAGTCTGGTCTTGAAGTCGGGTGGATCTCTTGCGTGCTTATGACTATCTGGTAGTACACAATAAGCTTGGTTGATGTCTTGAAGAGTATCTCGCCTTTACGTAGCAATTACGAGCTATACAGATGATCTGTAGTTAGTGTGTTCGTAATCGCGTGTGTGTTGACCACGTAGAGTCTTCTTGTTGATCTTCACCGCTTTGGCTACTAGACGATCGAAGGACTACGTCTTAACTTCGTGAGTACTGACAGAAGAGTGAATTTTTCCACCAGAAAACATCGCACTGGCCGGGGCTGCATGAAATGATTTCATTGGTCGAAACACTCTCCCTACCACATAAAATTTAGAATTCCCTTAGTCCGAGAGAATGAAGTCTGGTTCCCACAGACGGAGAATAGAATTATTATCTAATAATTAATTATCCGGCGGAACCAGTTTGTCAGTAAGGATATCCTGTACTTATTTAATTTTGCAATAACTTGGTTGCAAATCAAGTTGTGTGAAATCTAAAATATACAATCTGTCACAAATTATTATCTTTACAATATACTAAAATCTCTTTACTGTAACTCTATTTTAACAGAAGTTATTTAATTATTTTAATTAACTCTTACATTTGTTAATTATATTGCATCAAATTTGCACACGTCATTATTAATATCTCGGCAAACATTTTGGCTATGTTGGATTTCGCCTTTATTTATTAGTTTCCGAGATATTAATAATTAACAGTTTGGGTGTGGTCGCTTCCTTGTACAGCGAACTGCTTACATAACGACCACGTGTGCGTTGCTTTACACAGCATTATTTTCAATGCTCTACATTCAAATGGAGTTTTAACTGTTAATTTTTATTTAAATATGGTTTCAGCATGCGGTAAACATATAACCCCAAATAGTTAATATTTGGTTCCGTTATATATTCCCACACCCGCTTTAAAAAAATAATGAATGTAATAATTACAGTTATTTTTTTTTTCTTAATCATTACACACATATTCTGTAATCATTATTCTTACTAGCTATACATTGTATTACTTATTCTGAAGACACGTACACAAGTGTTAATGTTATTGCATTATATACAATTTAACTCTAAATACATGTATTAAAATGTTATATTTGCAACTTATTGCGTATAATGTTTTTCAAACGAGTAGTAGCCTTTATTTGTATACAATGCCACGCGTACAAAGAATTTTGCTGACAGTATTTAAAACGTTATCGCCGGGCGCGCGGCTAATTGCTTGACCTAGTTTCATATGTGGGTCAGGTAGTCGTTATCGCGTGACGTAACTGTTTCCTGCCGCTGTTCTCGCTCACTCTATACGCTTATTATTTATCGCGCTAGGAAAACATTATTATTAGTACACAAGTTATCTATAATTATTATTAATAATATTATAAAACACAAATTACTTATTTTAATTTTAATTATTATAATACAATTATTATTAACTCTATATACTATTTATCTTTTTAAAGTCTTTTTATTTCGTCGCGACGCGCTTTGGAACGCCATGCTACTCAAAGTATTTTCTCAAAGAGCTCGCATGGAATTTACCGATCGTTTTCGTTCGGTCCAGAGTCGTAACGATGAACGTGTGAGGTGCGAGTTGTTGAGCCAACAGATAGGGTCCATTATATAAACGAAAGAACTTTGCAGCCACATTTATGTCTCGTCGGCCTACAGGATTCGCCTTGAGCAGTACTTTTTCACCTACTATAAAGTTCGTTAGTTTATGCGTCGTATTAAATTTGTCTGCCCTTTTTCGCCCTTTTTCAACTATTCTTTCCCTCACAAGTTGATTTTTACATTGCACCGGCAGAGGTAGATTATAAGTCTTTGGCTTACTTAAATAATTATCCCAAAACCTCTCTGGCGTGGTTCCAGAGTCTAATTCTGCTGGTGTGTATTCCGTGGTATCATGATAACTCTCATTTATTGCCTTTTCGAAGAACGGTAAGAACTCGGGCCATTTACTTTGTTCCTTATAGCAATAGATACGGAACATTTTACCGATTTCCCGATTCACCCTTTCGGCAAGGTTTCCCTGTGGTCGTCGTATCGAGGTTAGGACTGCTTTGATACCGTTACGTTCCAGGGTGGCTGCCCAGTGTTTGTTTTGGAACTGCTTTCCCTGGTCACTAAGTACGTTCCTTATTGGTCCATGTTGTGGGATATACTTATTAAGTATAATATTTAAAACGGACTTTGTGGTGGGCCTAGGGATCGCATAAAGGCTAACTTTTTTGGTAAACACATCGACGCAAACTACCATGTGTTTTAGATTTCTGGTAGCCTTGGGTAATGGTCCCAGAAAGTCGATGGCGATCATCTGTCCCTTACCTTCCGTTATCACATTGGCCATGGGCACGTACGTGTGTACGTTTGGTACTTTCGCTGTCTGGCATGGATAACATGTTTTTAGCAATTTCTTTACCCTACGGTACATGTTGGTAATTGTAAAATCCTCCTGCAATATTTTGACACATTTTACAGGAGATGCGTGCGCCATTTTTATATGTAAAGATTGTGTTATACACGCAAGCATCGCTGGAGACAATACCACTTTCCATTCGCCCTGTAACAATTTATACAATATATTGTCTTGTATAAGATAGTGAGGATTTGGGTGAGCTGCTAACATTAGCTTTTTAGCAAGGAGTGCGAGGTTATCGTCCTGCTCGCGTCCTAAGTTCTGTAGCATATTAGTAGCTTCAGGCGCGACAGTGTATTGCATGTTTAACACTCTCAACTCGTCGTCAGCTGCTTCATATACTTCCTCCTTTTCTACGGGCGGATATCTACTTAGAGTGTCTGCGGTGGTATTCTCTGATCCTTTGCAATATTTAATCGTGAATGAGTACTCCTGAATAGCTAACACCCATCGTGTTAGTCGGGAATTTGCTAATCGACATTTTAATATAAACGATAACGCCTGATTATCAGTGTGGATCTCGAAATGGGTACCGTATAGGTAGTGTCTGAATTTTCTGAGTGCGTTTATTATGGCGAGTATTTCTTTCTCGGAAGTACAATAGTGCAACTCAGCGCCTTTGAGCGTCCTATTGGCGTATGCTACAACATGAAGACTACCTTGTTCGTCTTTTTGGTGCAACACGGCGCCGATAGCGTACTCGCTAGCGTCAGTGTACATTACGTACTTCCTACCCTGCTGTGGATGGAACAATTGTAAATTAGATTGGAACAGGCCTTTAACCCTCTCAAACGCATCGTTCTGTTCAGAACCCCATTTCCACTTTATATTTTTGCGTACCAGCTGTAGCAACGGGACTGTATATTCTGCGTATTTGCTGGTAAATTTCCTGTAATATCCCGTGAGTCCAAGGAATGCTCGCAGTGCTTTGAGGTTCTTGGGCACCGGGAATTCCATAATACTCCTGAGCTTCTCTGGGTCCGTACTGATACCTGTAGCTGAGATTATATGTCCCAGGAACTTCATTTGGGACTTTACAAACTCGCACTTGTGTAGTTTGAGCTTGATGTTTGCTAACCTCAGCTTCTGGAAGACGCTCCGCAGATGCTCGAAGTGTTCCTCCAACGTGCGGGATATCACGAGGATGTCATCCACGAATATTACCGTGTAAGGGTCTACCTCAGGTCCTAGAGCTCTCTCAAGGCATCTTACAATCGCAGCGAGACTCGTGCTAAGGCCAAAAGGTACCACCTTGTGTTGATAGCATTTGTTATTAAATATAAATGCTGTATACTTACGATCTTGCTCACACAGCGGGACCTGCCAGAAGCTTGCTGTTAGATCTAGCTTCGTGAGGTACCTGGCTCCTTCACATTTAATGAAGAGGTCCTCCGCTGTCGGTGCGCAGTCAAACTCTTTCTCTACGAGACTGTTTAAGTTCCTCATATCCAGGCAGAGTCGGATTTCTCCAGTCTTCTTGCGGACGACCAGCAGTGGGTTGAGGAAGCTGCTATTAGATCTTTCAATAATATCTTCTTCCAACATCCGCTGTATCTCCTGCTGGACCTCGACCTGGTATTTTATAGGGACCTGGTAGATTCTCCTTATGAACTTCTCCGGCTCTGAGAGGTGGATTCTGTGTTCATACACTGACGAGATTGAATGTTCTTCACTGAAGATATCGCTGAATTCTTCTTGCAGCGACGACAATCTCCGTTCAGTTCGGGAATCTAAGGTGGTCTCCCCCTCTTCACATTCTTTATAGTGAATTACTTGTTTTGGTGGCCGTGTGATTTTAATTGGGTCACCATGATTTTGTGTGTGTGTCGGTGTGTTCAATTTAAAAGTGTAACGAACATTGTCTATGGTACATTTTAATAAGTGTTCACTGGTGTTAATTTCCGCACGTATTTGTTCCAATACATCTACCCCCAATAACATATCACATATTAAATTGTTTATAGCCACTACACACACTTCAAATTGCACTTCGTCTAGCATGATAGTTAGATAGTATTGAGTGTCAATTTTTTCTTTTGTATCGGTAGCGGTTCGTATATAAAATTGATTGATTGGGAGTGATGGGGCCGTACGAAAATATTTTTTATTGGTACGCAGGAACCTTTCACTGACGCCGGATACAACACTACCGGTATCCAACAGAATTTTCGTGGGAACGCTATTGACAAAGGCGTGTAACACCGGACACGCCGCGCTCACGGGCCTTTGTCGCGTGGGACCGGATTCTAGCAACGAATCCCTGACATCCGGTGGGAACACATTATTAACGGGCACACAAGTTACATCATTAAAAGTACACATTTCACACAATATATAATCCTTATAATTAACATGTTTATATTTACACAATTTTGCCGAATTTATAGCGCGTCCTTGCTGGATGCGCATTTTGGCACGTTTTTTGTAGCTTGGTAATTTTTCGATTTATTGTTCGAATTTTTATTGCCGTGGGAGTCGCTGTCTTTTTCAGTTGTATCAGCTTTGGCTAATTCGACCGTTTGAATCGCTCTAATTTGTGCTCCATCGTTACCCTTACCCTGCCCCTTTGGTCTACCAAAATTTTGTTTTCCCTTGTACTCAAAGGTTTTATTTGGCTGTTTTGACGGTGTTTGGGGTGGAGTAGAACTGGTACTCGGTTTTTGATCCGTTTGCTGATGGTACTGTTGTCGCGTATTCTGCCCTTCATTATTTCGGCGAAAATCGGGATTGTAACGCCACCCACCAAAATCAAAAACCGTCTCACTTTGGGACACTAGAATGAGGAGTTCGTCTACCGTGCGAATACCCTGGGTAAATACAGCTACTCTAATGTTATGGTTAAAATGGTAGGCAAGCTTGGTGACTATGTCAATCTCCGCAAATGCTGGGGTTAAATGCTTCGCGGGTTCGACCTGCTGGATTATATAATTTTCGGCGGTTATATTCATTTTTTTATCAAAACGGCCATATTCCAGTTCATTGCGCAGAAGTCGTTGGGTATGCGAGTTCCAGTATCGGCTTTCAAATTTTTGTTTGAACTCCGCGTATGTGGACACTCTATCGCGTACAATGTTATACCACTTACGCGCCGAATCACGCATCGCGTTAACCACCCACTGTATTTTGTCTTGATCTTCTAGTCGGGAACCTACTCTAGCCATTTCACTCTCACATGCTAATAAAAATTCAATGGGGTTTTCGTTATTTTCCCCCGTAAAATACACACGATTTTTCTCGTCGACAGGGCCTTGTACCAAAATATTTGGAGCAGACCTCCTTCGTACCTCCTGTCGTACTTTCAAAATCTCGTCGCTTAACGTTTGTAAAACACTCTCTTTATTAGAGTCAATGTTAGATCGCGTCTCTACAATTGAAGCGTCTAATTTATCTACTCGTCGTTGTGTTTCGGTCACGTCCGCGTGAATTTTTACCTCTAGGGATTCCACCTTCCTGGAAACCTCTAGTGTCTGTTTCTCACAGCGGGTTATGTGGTCTTTGAACCGGCCCTCCATACGTGTTACTTGTTCAATAAACGATTTTTGCATTGTGGTCTCAAAAACCTTAAACCGTTCATTGATTTTAGTATCGACCGTATTTACTCTTTCGCCGATCTCTGCGACTTTCACAGTTAGCTCTTTATTACTCTCACCGATTTCAACGACTTTAGCGGTTAACTCATTTACGCTTTCGTCTATTTTCGCAGTTAATTCTTTAATACTTTCTTTATTACTTTGCTTAATCTCGGCGTTTATGTCAGCGTTACTGCGTTCTAATGCTTCGGTTAGACTAACTCTTTGTGTTTCGATATTAGATTTTAATTCCGCGATATTTATGTCAGCATTGGCTGTTATTTGTTCAAATTTCGCGTCTATTTTAGCGGTCAAATCCGCGTTAGCTTGTTTCATTTCTGCGTTCATTTGCTGTATTTGTTTAAGTATTTTATCCATATTCATTTTAAATAGACAACAATGTCAAATATACACAATTTAAAATACACAGAACAGTTTCAAATACACACAATAACTTTACTGTTGTACAAACACCAGTCACAAAACTCTTTGGGGATTGTTTAGTTGGACGCCAGCTGTTTTACGAGTTAAAACAGCAAAGTTTGTTTAACACGTGAAAATTAAATTTAAATTGAATTTAATTAATTTAATTTAATTTGATCGCGCCCCACGTTCCGGGCAAGCCATTTATAACTCTTGTTCGGAACGTGAATTCAATTTGACGTACGTTTGTCGGGCCCCACGTTGGCCGACATTTATAACTACACTACTATGCGTTATTGTAATGTAATGTTGTGTGTGAGTACCCACCTGCTGTCTGATCTTGCAGATTCTTCCGACTAGGGCGTGTGGATTTTGGATTTGAAGTTCGCAAGCTAGTAATCTCAAATTATTACAACAACACACATAATGGGTTACTTTAAAGGGGGAGAGTTTTGTGAGACTGGTAGGCTTTATCGTACAACAATAAAACACTGTTATATGGGGTAATAAAACGTTGTTTATTACACCAACAACACACAAGAATAGAATGGTTATAATGTTATGAATTTTCTTATAGTCTATACAATGAATCGATGTTTTTCGATTGTCTAATAGTTGAAAGAAACTGAACTCGTTCTTTGCGAGTTAATTGCAATTTAAATTTGACTTTATTAATTGATTTGAATTAAATTAAATTTATTTAATTAATTTGAATCTAAGTGTTCATGAAACAACCTATAAAACTCTAAAATTAATTTGAATAATTAGTTAAAATAAATTAGACGTGACAGTCTAGTTCACGTTATTTCATTTCTAGTGATTCTACTTCTGATCTACTGCAGTATGATCTAAGATTAGATTGTCAGTTAAGATTGGTATAGCGCTTTTATACTACTTCTATTTCTTAACTATAACTTACTAAAGCCTTAAACTGCTATACAGATTATCACAACGAATTTACTTTTTAATTACTAGAGTCTTTGCTTTTTGTTTGGCACCTGAATTATTTGAATTACAATGTTTTAATTGAAAAATAGAAAATTTGATCTGAAAAATAAATAAATAGATTTTGCTTTCCTGTTACTGAAGAGGATGTCGTCCCGATTTGTCCCTCGTCGATTCGAGTCCTTGGTTAGAGAAAGTAATCTGCTTAGAACTGCTGGATTCGGTCGTGGAGTTCAAAATTCGGCAACACTCTGCTTCCCTGCTGTTTGTGAATATTTTAACGTCTGCTGTTGTCTGCTGGAACTGCTTCCGGTTCTCCGTCGATTTGCACGTAGCACGTCAGCGTGTGTGTGTGTGTGTGCTTCGTTCGGGCGGTCGCTCTGCTCGTCAGCTGTTAACCAATGATTTAGACGGCCTCTCTGCTGTATTCTTGAAGTCTGGTCTTGAAGTCGGGTGGATCTCTTGCGTGCTTATGACTATCTGGTAGTACACAATAAGCTTGGTTGATGTCTTGAAGAGTATCTCGCCTTTACGTAGCAATTACGAGCTATACAGATGATCTGTAGTTAGTGTGTTCGTAATCGCGTGTGTGTTGACCACGTAGAGTCTTCTTGTTGATCTTCACCGCTTTGGCTACTAGACGATCGAAGGACTACGTCTTAACTTCGTGAGTACTGACAGAAGAGTGAATTTTTCCACCAGAAAACATCGCACTGGCCGGGGCTGCATGAAATGATTTCATTGGTAGAAACACTCTCCCTACCACATAAAATTTAGAATTCCCTTAGTCCGTGAGAGTGAAGTCTGGTTCCCACAGACGGAGAATAGAATTATTATCTAATAATTAATTATCCGGCGGAACCAGTTTGTCAGTAAGGATATCCTGTACTTATTTAATTTTGCAATAACTTGGTTGCAAATCAAGTTGTGTGAAATCTAAAATATACAATCTGTCACAAATTATTATCTTTACAATATACTAAAATCTCTTTACTGTAACTCTATTTTAACAGAAGTTATTTAATTATTTTAATTAACTCTTACATTTGTTAATTATATTGCATCAAATTTGCACACGTCATTATTAATATCTCGGCAAACATTTTGGCTATGTTGGATTTCGCCTTTATTTATTAGTTTCCGAGATATTAATAATTAACAGTTTGGGTGTGGTCGCTTCCTTGTACAGCGAACTGCTTACATAACGACCACGTGTGCGTTGCTTTACACAGCATTATTTTCAATGCTCTACATTCAAATGGAGTTTTAACTGTTAATTTTTATTTAAATATGGTTTCAGCATGCGGTAAACATATAACCCCAAATAGTTAATATTTGGTTCCGTTATAATACATATACATATATATATACACATATTCATGACGTTTTAAATTTTACGTAAACAGCGACAAATATTAGCGTTTTTCAAAGTTTCTAAGGACTAAAGGTTACCGAATCTTGGGCTACATTAGAGAAATGTCCGAAATTATCACTCTATAATCTGCAGTATGGGTTTTTCTGGGTAATCTTGATAATTATAATTTTTTGGAAAAAATTTTACACTATCAATTTTAACCGTTTCACAGTTGTAAGCTAAATTTTAATTGTATGTTTTCATAATTACACAGTAGACAACGTTTAAACAGTAATTAAAATATTATTTTCCCTTTACTGAAGTCACGTTGAGAGTTCTCTGAACCTCCTTTATTGCTGGCAATGTATCAGGCTTATTCACGAGAGAACAGCACATACGCATACTCGTCCCGCTCGGGGAAAACATCACTTCTAACTTATACAAATTTTACGTTGTTTCTATATCATTTCCGCTCACGTTTGTAGAAAACACGTGTGCTCCGATCCTAATATAACCAAAGGCAATACCATTAGTTTTGTATTTGTATTTCATTTGCTTTCCTTTTTCCTTTTTGCCTGTTATTCGTAACAATTTTTGACTTAACACTAATATTATTCTTTGTGAGTATCGTTATTTCATCGTATCTACTATAATATTAAATTCAAACGAAGGCGATAAGTTGTTGGTAAAATTTCAAACAATCAGAATTGCAAAGGGCAAGGAAACCATAGTACTAATGTAGATATAGTTGGCAAAAATATTTAAAAAATTCTACAAATAACCTAAGGAATACAGACAAGGAAGTAATCCTGTTTTCAGTCTTCTTTACAGCGTCAGTAGATCTGAGATTTTGACTAAAAAAATTATCCTTCTACAAAATAATTAAATATATCAAAGTATACCACTTTGCCAAGAGTGAATTACACTTATTCCAAAGACTAATAATAAGATTAAATTCTTGATATTAAGAAAATGATATGTTAACACTAAGTAATTATGTCAAGTTTTCAGTGTTAGGTACAACTCTAAAATTACGAATATAAACTTGAAGGAATGAGTCGAAGATATCAACCAAGCCTTGATGTATACTGAAAATTTTATTTTGTTTTCAATTTTTACAGCATCACGTCACTGTCTTACCCAAACTTTAAATTTATTTTCACGTTTTCTGTAATGTTTTACTGTGTTACATTTCAATTTGCAAGGAGATTGTATGTCGGAGTTATTACAGTTCTGCACGTATTATTTTCGTACAGAAACATTGGCCACATAAAAAAACACTTCTCGTTATTCGGATAAAAAATATTTTGTTATTGTATTTTGTTATTACGTAAATACGGTTTAGTGATTACATTAATGTTTAAATAAAAACTTTTTTGCTCCAATACATATTGGAGATTTTGTTACCAGAATTTGTGAATTATGGTGAAGGGCTTTGTGAGGATCGGTCAGGGTATAGGCAACTTTGATGATACGTTTATATCAACGTTTCCACAATTTTTATTATCGTGAATACAAACTGACTGGACCAATACAGGGACAAGGACTAAGAGCAACAAATTTAAAACGTTACAATTTGTACAATATTTAAGATAAAATTTAATAAGTACGGAATTAAAATACTTGCTTATTCCTGTACTTTGTTTATTATATAGTTTAATTGTTTTGAATTTTTCAACAGTTTACATTTGAGCGACATTTGTGAGCCGTCTCTTGTTTTTCGTTCTTCAACCGTTTGCTCCAAATTTGTTTACTGTTGTAAAAAGGAAGATTATTCTGGAGTCTCAGCTAGGTGAGGTTTGAACTTATTATGGCAGTTTATTGGATTAATCACTTCAAAGCTGAAATAAGATAACATTTGTTGTCCTTTGTTGAACAAATTTAGCTTTAATTATTGTATAAGAGTGCGTTTGTTAGTTTTTAACAGTTGTTTGTGTCTAATTAAAGATGTAACTAGTGACTACATTGGTGTCAGTTGTTCCACATGATATTCTGTTTGACCATTGTAACAGTAATAACAGAAGTGGGATAGAACGTTTAACAGTGGAAACAGAGAACAATTCGAAGAACAGTAGTGCACCTGGTAATTAATTTTTTTAACATTATAGCAAATTGTGTGCAATATGCACGTCTAGTCTTTCCCTCGTTGCCTCACGTTGGATTTGTGAATTTATAACAAAGAACGATTGTGTGTTTGTTTTGTGTTGTTATGTCGGGTGTTACACTCCGCGCACTTTTAATACTTACTAATTGCCGCTTTCTCTGCGACGATGTTGTCCTGCAAACACAACTTATGCTAATATGTGTATATGGGCGCCACTTGGATATTTGTTCCAAGAAATTATTATTATTATTAAAAATTGATTTTTTAGTTGTTAAATTAATTATATAAAAAAATGTGAACAAGACAGTTTGAATTATAAATAACGTATGATTAATGATCTTTCTTTTCATAAAAAAAAATCGTCTGAAGGATTAACACTCAAATTAAACAAAATTGCAGAGTTTCAAAAAATTATTGTTGACAAGTTTTTTATTAATGATCGGCTGATAAAAATGTTATTGCTCAGTTGGATAGCATGAATTTACTGTATGAAAAAACTTTATACTCAGGACGTGACTCCTCTGAACTATCAAGACAAATCAGTGGGATGCTTTACAAAAATTGTGTGATTTGCAGGTGTTTGACATGTGTAGTACAACTGTGTGACAAGGATACCAGGTAAAAATGATTTTAACTTTTGAACAACTCACGTTCCGGTGGGTAAGTATTTCCTTCACTGGACACTGTTCTTGGGGACGATTCCAATCTTGCGTCTCTTCGTGTTTACGATCCTCACGCACTGGTAAATATTTATAAGTCAAATTACGGTTTTAAAACTCCGCACAATTGAAATAAAATTCGTACTGTTTCTATGCTTTAAATTCTGGCGTCGGCGAACAGCTGTCTGCGTGGTTTCTCTATTCTGCCGTCTCAGCGCTAGTTCCAAACTGAATGTAGAAGGCTCGTGTCAGTAAATTGGTTGGGAATTTTGCAAAGTCGGTTTGTCTTAGCAAATACCAGCAAAATTGATTTTCTCTATTAAAATCGGTCCTTTTCAGGGCCGCTGGATATCTGGCTGTGTGCGTTTCTATTAAATATGGCGTGTTGCTGCTCTATTCAACAACACGTTAGCGCTTAGCGATATACTCCTTATATAGGTTAAGTCAGCCTTTTGTCATGTACGGGAAAAAGCCTTTCTGTGTTCTCGGGTTGAATTCTTGTTCTTCGACTTCGCCTTGGACGAGATGATCCGATTCCGTAGGTGATGTGTCTCTTGTGGATTCAAAGCATAAAGTGTTTTTTGTGTCAAATTTCGTCTTCCTTTTATACTCTGTAAGAGTCATTGTTTTAATTTTTAAACATGAACTTCCGGTATTTTTGAGTAAAATTTTCTTCAGGAACGTTCGAGAATATGCAAATAGAACATCATAGAACAAATTCGACTTCCGTAGAAGCTTTAGAACAAAAACTTCTTATTCTTCATACTAAAGGATATTACTGAAATTATTCTGGTATTTGTCAAACAATTTTACAGAACTACTTACAATCTGCATGCCATTATTATTTTTGGATTCTCTGCTTTCAACTGAATAAAATGATACCATTCACGATTGGTTTTGAACAAATTAAATCTAATAAATTAACATAAAATACAATTCTTACCTTGTAGTGTTTGCACAAAATTCTAATTTTCTAATTATTAAAATGTTATGAAGTTGCTTGGTTCTTGCTATAACATTAACACATAACATAATTATCTTTTTATAACAAAATAAACAAATATTAAAACATATAACATATAAATAAGTTCATTCTTCTATAGGCATTACATATAGCCTAGATTTTTGTCACTAGTTTTTTATGATAATTTGTCTTTTTCGGTATTATATATGGGACGTTTTGGGTATTCACTTAAAGTTTGTTATATTGTGTATCTTTTGAAATACCTGGTTTATCCTAATACATTTTATTTTTATTGTAATATTACTTAGCATCTCACTGGTTTGCACAGATGAGTTATTTTCTTGGTGTGACAATTTTCACTTTTATATTTAAAATTCTCAAAGAATTAAGCTTGTCTTCAATTGAGCAAGTATGTTTCCATTGTACATTATAGGATTGTACCTTTTTCTTTATTTTTTCTAATATTCTACAATTATTCTGTCAAATATGACTATTTTTGTGATTGTTTTTTGGTCTCAGCCTGGTATGGTATAGGTAAATAGTTTCATAACTTGGCTGTTAAAGTGTTTTAGGTGGTCAAAAATATAAGTATAGTTACTTCATATTGTGTTTCAACTTTAGAATGCAATTTTGTTGCATTTTGATAACATTAAATTCATAAATACTACAATTTTATATGTTCATCACATGTTTTCAGTTTAACACAGTTTTTGATTATTTTAATTAACTTCTAATCAATTTACAGCTTTCTCTATTTAAAATAATTTGTTTGTCTTTGTCTAGTTGACATTTGCATATAGTTTTTATATTAATTCTATAATAATTAATTTTCACTTAAAATCTTAATGATTGGTCTCAACTCCAAACCCTTGGTTTCTTGTTATAACATTTATATATTTTTTATTTTAACTTACATCCTTTTTAATGGTGTGTTCAAATCACTTAATACATTTATTTTATTTATATTATAAAGTATAATAATAGATCTTGTCCATTAATTTACAATAAATAATTTTTTGTACCCTACTCAGAGTTACATTTCTTAATATGTCATGACCTCAGTTTGGTCATTTCTGAGATTATCTGTTTCTCTTATAGTACATTATCACTTTTACACTGTGCTTCACTTAAACAATATATATGGGGTTTGAGTCTTGGTCATAGTCTTTGTCGTTTTTTCATGTTAATGATATTAATTATCGGACAATATTACAAAATTTTTTGTACCTGGCTTATCCAGAAGACGGTGCTCGGAACGTTGCTGACATTGCCACAGAAAGGAAGAACGGAACGTAAATGAACATATTCAAGCCATCGCTAAATATTTCTTGGCAGACTGTTGGACTACAGAAAATTTCCCACAAAAACGGATGGCTGATGTAGACATTGAACCGACCTTGACGCAAAAGAGGAGTGTCTCCCCCCCCTGAGTGCCAAGATGTCTACCACGGTTCCGATGTTCTGATAAGGTACTGGGCACAATGGAAATCCCTAATCTTCGAGGCTGGATTGCTGAAAAGGTGTTGGAAACATGTAGACAGACCCGACGTGATTATGCAAATGATAGCTGTCCAAAGTAAAGTGCACTCTGTTTTGAATACATGATGGAGCCTCTAGACGTCATCTTAGTGCCAATACAACCATTGATAAAATATGGAAACGATTCTATTGTCTTCATCTTTGCTGCAATGTAGAGGAGCGGTGTCGGGCTTGTGAAATATATGCTGCAAGCAAGGAACCACAAATCAGAAGCAGGTTGAAAATGAATCAGTATGATGTTGGACTACCACTGGAGAGAATTGCCATAGATATTACTGGACCTTTCCCAGTTACTGACTTTAGAAACCGGTACACCATCGTCGCAGATAACTGTTTTACTAAGTGGGTAGAAGCTTATACACTTTTGAGTCAGAGAGATACCACTGTTGAAAAGTGCTAGTTCTCAACTTCTGTTGCTGTTATATTACTATGGAATTTTGTACTGATCAAGGGAGGAATATCAAGACAGGATTTTTTAAGAACTATGTCGCCTAAATGCTATTCGAGTAACTCGGCCAACGCCTTTGAATCCAACAGAATGTTTGATAGGGACAACAGGACGCATAAGCAGCATTTATTAAAGGTTGTTGACGAGAAACAAATTAGGACTAGAGTATACCACTCTTCCTATACATAGGGGTATCAGTGCAAGCTACTGTAATATGAAGCTATTAAAACTGGTATTTGGACGTCAGATCCGTTTCCCTGGGGACTTGATGTTCGAAGAGGAACATTTAATGTCACTCGAGACTCAGTTCAAGAGGAAAAGAATTATTTTTAACAATTACAGAACTTAGTATTATGGCATTCCTAGCAATAATGTGAGTTTCAAAGATTACGAAAAGGTTGTACAACCCAAAGCGGCGTCAAGGTAGCTCTCCAAAACTTCAAACAGGCTGTGAAGAAGTTTATACTGTGAAAAATTAAATGAAAGATGTCAGTCGGATTAAACAAAAAGGACAGCGGAAATTCAATGTCGTCAGGCTTTCTTGCCTGGCCAATTATTATTGCAGTTACAGTTTGTCAGTTTGGGACGAATAGAAATAAGGAGAGGACAGTGCTTCATTCAGATCAAAGACAATTACGCAATCCTTCGGATTTTCGATATTAGTTTTCAACACGTTTATCGATTATTCTACCGCTTGCAGTCGGTACGTTGCGTTAATGTCGGACTTTTACCTAGTCTCCAGATGATTCTGACGCCTATAACTACAAGAATTATTTTGGAATGCCACCCGAAAAATGGATAATTATTATAGAATCTCAGTGGGGTATAAATATAAGCATGTAGTAAACCTTCGTGAATTTTATACATGGCGATATTGAAGTGCGGCTCCAATTATGGGCGTTTAGTGACAAGTGATTATTTTAACATGAAAATGTTTTTAGGCTGGGGGTCATTCCACAAAAATCGTCATCGATAAACGTAACGCTTCCACACTTTCGATTCTCCACAGTCTAGAAATTTGATATGTAAACGCATGAAGACAGAAATAATCGCTGCTGACATTGAGTTTAGCAAATGTTTTAGTGAGAATAAATTTGGTTTTACATGCTCTGTTTGTTATCGTCTGTGGTTTGGAAATGATTTACGTAATCCACCAAACGTAATCCACATTACACGTTCCAAAGCCTAAAAACATTATCATGCTTCCATGTTTCGGTTTCGTCGAAATTCTTTGACTGCTTAGATGCATAAATAGAGAGAGAGAGAGAGTGAGAGAGAGAGATTTTTCCAATTACGGCGAAACTGTAATAAAGTTAGTTTATTATCATTTTTTGGACCAATTTATAAGACTGCGTTTTTTGAGCTCTAATAATTGTAATTGCGATTTCATTGGTGTCAGTTTTCTGTTTATACTGAACAGCACGACGAACTGAGTGACCGTCACATATAAATTACTCTATCCTGCGTAAAACAAATCAAATATGAATAGACGGTAACTCCGCCCCCTCCAAAAGAGTCGCTTCTTCCGGAGCCATTTAGTTATTTGTAAACGAGTATTTGCTACAACCGCCATATAATTTCAGTTTTTGTTCTAGATTTTTGGAGTACCATCAGTATGAATTAAGAATTTATTAGTTAATATTTTCAAAAAGTTGTCTGGTTTGAAGTAATGGTTGTAATATCTTTTAAAGCTTCTAAATGTTTATGTTGTTATAAAATATTCGCAGCAATAGTCTCACACACAAACACGCGCGCGCGTGTGTATATATATATATATATATATATATATATATATATATATACTGTTTTTGCAATGAAACATCACATAAAAAGTCCTTTTAGCTATGACTACATGCTTTCATACAATTTATGACGTTACAGACATGTTGAAATTGATTTAGTTAAAATTTTGTAAAACAGCTGTAAGTTTTGAAATAAGAAATGGGTGAATGTCAATTTACCTGTTGTGTGTCAAAATGCCCATAAATTTATTTTCTGTCATGTCAAGTGAGAATTTAGTGCGCGAGTGCGCGTGCGCGCGTGTTATTCGTATTTACATGAATAACTCTGGTGTAAATTAACGTATCGAATTCAAACGTGGACAGCTCATACTTATGAATTAGCTCTACAATTTTCATATGTCAAATACCCCAAAAATATTATTTTAATATGTATTTTTTAACAGAATTCACTTTTCTAAAGAATCCTTTACTTCTGAAATTCATAAAACTTTTAGATAAAATCTATACATGCTTTTGCAGTCTTCAGAAAAATTGATCAGGACATATGTCTATCTATCTAACCCATCAATCACGTGCTTTGGTTTTACCCAATCGTAGGCTCTAATTTTCATTGAGTTTGGTCCCTTGCGGAAGCAGCTTCGCTGAGTTCAACCTAACAGCTCGGTCTGAACAGACGTTGTCTCTGTGCAAGTTTGTCGTATCAGTATAAGTTCTACGTAAGGATTACGAGTACTGGGTCTTAGCAACGAATAGCCCGTTTGCTAGATCGATTGCGTATTAGAACTCTTATGAATTAAATAGTGCTATCTCGCTATAGTCAAGATTTTCCGCACAGGAATCAGTGTATTTCCCGAAATACATTTCGGTGAAACCGAGGTCACGTCGAGATACCGGAAGGTGTACGTAAAACACACCGAAATTGAATTAATAATAGTTAAATCCATTATCGAGCTCTGAGATAAATGAGATAAACTACATCGGTAAACGTGCGTGCGTGCGTGTGTTGCGAGAGTTCTATGTCATCATTGAAGCTGATCCAGCAGGCGACGAGTGTGGCAGTGGAGCAATTCAACGGTTCGTCATGGGAATTCGTCGAACAAGTAAAATAGAACCATTCAAACCATTTACAGACAATATTTAAATTAAGAATAAATAATATATGTTCAAATCACAGACGATATTAAATTTGTTTTAAAATAAATACCTAACTCCAGATAAAAGACTCTGATTTTATTTTGTTCTAATTTACTATGCCTTCTATTGTTATATATATATATATATATATATATATTACAACGATACAACGTAAGTGTGTCGGGCGCACGCTCATGAGCGATAAATTATACAACGATAAATAACATTTCTAACAACGTGTACGTGTAATTAGGGGTTCAGGTGTAATTATAATAATGGTAGCCATTTTAGGAAATTCAAAATGTTCTGATTTATTAATTTAAATAAACATATCAAGAAATAATAATATAAAAATAATGATTAATTCGTTATTTGATATTCATTATATATGGTTGCAAAATTTCTTTGTTTGCTGTAATCTCGTCACAAACATAAATCTTACATAATATTATTCATTTTTATAATAATAAAAAATATTTCTTCATTATGTTATATTGTCTGGACTACTCAGTCTAAATGTGTGCTTTCAATATAAAATATTTAACTAAGATAGCTATTTGTTTATTAGTTGAACAAATCTAATTGATTCTTTCAAATGTATATTAAAATATTTTCAATCATTATCAATTCAAAACTTATGCTTTCATAATTACTCTACAATTTAAATTTACGTATTTCAATAAATTATTAATGCAACAACTATGCTTTCATAATTACTCTACAATTTAAATTTAAATATATTCTCTAAATTATTACTGCAAAAATTATGCTATAATTGTTTATACAAGACATTTACATCTATAAGTTATAAATTACACTTTTTGAAATTATTGTCTTTCTTTTGACAATGTTTATCAATTTCTGATTAAGTCTTTTGTTATGAGGAATACATGGCTTTCTTTCACCTTAATTGTAGCGGTTCCTTAGCATACCCTGTCCTGCTCCTGAGTCCCTGATGTTGTGAATCCTGCGTAGTCTTGAAGTCCTGGATCCTTTCCTCGTCCTCCGGGTCCTCTCGGAAGTCCTGGATCCTCTCCTCGTCCTCCGGGTCCTCTCGGAAGTCCGATGACTCGTCCTTTACTTCTGAAAATTATGCCATGTAGTGCTGTCTTCCTCGGTCTGGAGTAGTGCTCCTAGATTACTAGATTACTTGTAAACCTCTGACGATTTGTGTGTTACGTTACTTTTTAATTACTATTCTCTATTATTATGTTAAATCGAAATATTTATCGTAATACTTTACAAGTTACGACTAACAAAAAAGTTTGATTGGTGTTAGGCATATTGTCTAACTCTGTCCAAAGTAATTAAAATTTCGCGTCTCTGACGGACATAGCGTTCCGCCACGAATGAATACTGTTAGAAGAAAGAGATTAGCTCTCCTGGGCTTCTATTTATATTCACCAAGAAAACTGCAGATGTCGATTCAGGAATTAGCCTGTCGACAGTTGAACGATGGCGTGATAGACCCCACTCTCGTCCTATTTCACATAATTGCACTTTTTCGCCAATCGCACTGTTTATCGCGGATTTCACGGAGATAAAATATTGTCTAATTTAATGACCTATGTGATGTGCAATTATCATGATGATCGCACCACTAGTGTAATTATAATGCTTTAAAAATCGCACTGGATTCGCACTGATTGTCCGAATTAGGTAAAATTCGCACTGCACTTGTGTCTGATTTTTACACATTTTTAGAAGTTTTTACCTTCTCGCTAACATTTATGGGTTGCTTAATATTAAGTATATTCTTAATTTAGCATTGACTTGGGGTGAGGTTGCAAACTTTCAGGAACAAACAGGCTTCACGCACACACACTATTTACTTGTATACACACATGCAGCGGTAATCGCGTGATCCTGCGTGTTGACTCCTGTTTGCAAGCCACCTTCCAATTTCACACCTGCTCGTCTATTATATATTATAAAATTAAATTAAATATTTATTTTATATTATATATGCGCATTACAGCCTATGCTTGTATTGTCGCAATTTATATATATATATATATACACATATAGACTGTATATATAAAATGTTAGTTTATGTATACTTTTTATAGAGGGGGAGAAGCCTCTTGCGCCGTGTTCCCCACCCACTAGAGGAGACCGTGTTTCCCCTGGTGTGTCCTCCTGTGTGGGACCCTCACCCATTAAAAACCCAACACTAATTCATGCATTGATACCCATGCAGGAACAACTTAGCATATTACTTTAGGATGAGGCTTATGGAGCCCTTATCAGGCTCTCTCAGATTCTACTGCCAGTTGTGTGCAAGGTAGGCTTGTCTTTTTTTCTCGTAGTATTCACCGAATAAAAGCAGAGATGGGGTTCCTTTCCCTTTTGCCACAAACCGTAAGCACAACTACGCACTAGAGCGTGAACTCCCCTAGCTCCATTTCCAGTACCATCCTGCCTTTTGAGAATCTCCAGCACTTGAAAGTGGTGTTCAAGGTACCTTCACGGTGAGAGTCACCCTATTAGCATGCAGAGTTAGTTAGTAACAATAACAAAAATGAAAATAATAATAGTAGTTGTAGTAGTAGTAGTAGTAGTAGTAGTAGTAGTAGTAGTAGTAGTAGTAGTAATAGTAGTAGTAGTAGTAGTAGTAGTAGTAGTAGTAGTAGTAGTAGTAGTAGTAGTAGTAGTAGTATTGATAATAAAAATAATGATAATGTTAATACTAATAATAATAATAATAATGCTTTAATAATAATAATAGTAAGCAGAAAGTGAAACTGAAGAATTTAGAATTTGTGTTGTTCGTTTTGCGTGGTTAGAAATGTTTTGTTGAATGCCTTCTCCGCTTATCCTAAAAATTATCAATCAAGAAATAATAAATTTACTGATAGGATGAAAACATTGTTGCAAAAATGAAACAAGAATACAAAGAGAATTCAGAGATTGGGAGTACAAACGGTAGAAACAACTATCAACTTATGCTACTGGATTGGATTTGGAGTAGAACAGAAAAAGAGAAACAATAATGACAATTGTATCTAGTGGGTACGAAATTAATGTAAAAGGTTGCAGAAGATTGTTGCAAAATACTGCAAAATATTGTACTGGAAAGTATACTTTGTACAGTATGCTTCCTACATTCCACACATGTTTTATCCAGAAATAATTCTACCAGCTTTAGTACCACTAGGTCAGTTATCGCAGGAAGCGCAAGAATTACGTGAAAAAGTATTTGAAACACACCGACAGCATTCTTTGAGAAAATACGGTCGTGAAAAAATATTGAAAAGTTACAAATTCATTGTTACTGCGTTCCGATCTATTAAAAAACTACAAAGAACAGGATGTTGCAAAAAAAACATTTGTCTGTGCTCAGAAAAGAATTCTACTTACTAGAGTTAACACCCGTTAAAATGCTTTATGAAGAAAACGTTGAAGACTACGGTGGTGACGATGACTACGATGATGATGAAGCTGCGTACTCACAAACTTACGACAATATATTACGTTATATATTAATTATGTTAAGTTAATAAATTATGTTATGTTCAAGAGCGCAGCAACGATTTGAAAGATGGGAAAACGAGATGACCGAAGTTTTACAACTGTGGAAAATGTGGTCCTCTACAGGTAGACTGTTGGGAGAAGAAAATACCTCGAGAAGAGAGTGTTCGCACTAATTGGAGAAGTGAAGCTCCAGAACAGCAAACAGCTTCCACGGTACATAAAACCAATGGAAATTCGATCGTTAATGATTTTGCGGAAGGTAAACCAAAATTATTTACAGCTGACACGGGCGCAACAGTGTCTATTGTGCGCCCTAACTCAATCAGCAACCGCCAGCCTCTAATTAGCTCTTGTACAATACAGACTGTGACTGGAATCCCCGTCAAGGTGCTAGGAAAAGTAGACGTACGTGTACGCCCTGGGTCTTCTCGAGTTTAGCCACCAAATCCTCGTTGCAGACATTGTCGATGAAGTGATTCTTGGCACGGACGTTATGAATGCCTACAGATTCGTTGTGGCCTTAAGAGAAAATTGTCCTGAGGGTTGGCTAAGAGAAGATAAAGCTTTGCATGGCTAAAATGACAGGGTTTACCAACCATTCGATTAAGCAAGTTGCATTGGCCGAAGAAAAAGTCAACAAGTCTGGTCAAGGGGAACCTTTCCTATTGCAGGCGGAAATGGAAGAAGAACTAGCACAGGAAGTACAAATACGTGAAACGGCAAAAGAAGTGACTGGAAACCCAACTATGGGTGCCAAAGAAAACCCCTTGATTGTTCCAGAGTTAATTGAAACTCCCGGGGGAAAAGTTGCTGAATACGAAGTTACGCAAGAGGTTGTTGACTAGAACCAGACTTGGACCAGCTAATGGCATACAGGTCATCAGTACATAACGCAACGAGAGTAATTCTCGCAGAACTAGTAGTTGAGCGGAAGACTCATATTCCTAGGAACTTGTTGTTCGGATCAAACGAGACTGAATTCGAAGACACGGAGAATTATCTTTCGCAAGAAAACCAGCTATGTAGATCGCCTGGCCGAGTATTACTTAAGAGATGGTTTGCCAGTTCGGGACGAAAAGGCTTAGGAAGGGGGCAGTGTTACATAATTCGGAGAAAGTGTTACGTAATACGGAAAGTTCTATAAATTTATCTAATGTTCCAGTGGAATCCGGCTGTAATATTGTGTGCGTACGTGATTCTCAACATGCGTTATGAGATTGTTCCCGACTCACCGGTCCGCGCCAGCTGTTGCAAGGCCGCAACCAATTATGTTCTGGTGTTTTCTAGCAGCATTCTTGACGCGCAGTATGGAATATTCTGGTATTTCGGCGGGGTATAAATTCAAGTACTCAGCGACTGTCAGTCAGTTTGACTGCGAGTTATTGTCGGGCGATTCCACTGTGTGTTCAAGTGGTTATTGGAGTGCTGTTTGTAGTATTGTCGCGAAGTTTTATGTGTTTAATAATTGTGCGGGACGAGTGTAATACAATTGTGTTTTATATTAATAGATATTTCTCTTGCGTGTGAACAATTTTTATTTGATTTATTGTAAAAGAGACTATATTGTTGATTACAAACCGTTTGATTGTAATAATTAAAGCTGGTGATTAGTGACGTAATTGGTGCCTTGTATTTTGTTTTCCACTATACCCTACGACGATCACTACACATGGTAGTCTGGTAGTCATCTTATTATGAGCACCATGCTATTTTTATAAGCGATGTTACGCCCAATTACTGCAACTGTTAATTGTGTCTATGAACTCCGGACGTACACAATCTTCGTTTTCGTCTGAAAAGATTCTAAAATATATCGCATGTTTCCTTAATTTATTGAATAATCTGTTAGTGTAATGTCTGTAGGATGACATAAAGCAGATAAAGAGTTTAATTGATTTTTAATATTTAACTAAGGGGAGAAACTGTATTCGTTATAAACTCAGTTATTAATTGAATATTTAATTGCCTCCCGAGAAACATTAATAATAGAGCGTCCCCCTAAGCGAATGCTGACATATTTGAGTGTGGTTTGTCTCTGACTCTTTTCTTCTTGAGACGACGAATGAATTAACCGCTTATACATGACACTGTACCTTCTTTGGAAATGTAACGTCTTTGCGATATTTCTGTTAGATAAAGTATTGAAGCTAGTCAGTTGTCATTACCTCTGGAGCAAATATGTTCTTAATTTAAAATATTTGCATTCTAATACCATTAGTTATTGAATTCATAATAACAATATATCAATAACTTATACAATATAAATATTATAATTTCTGGTGTTAATGTCACGACGATAAGTGTGACCGTTTTAACAATATAAGAGGTACCTATTTAGGCAGTTGATATTCTCAGTGCTTCCCAATGTATTGGGTTCTTGTAAAATGCGAATTAAACATGATTTGCCCTTTCTTAGACCGTGATGAGCCTCCGAGTGTATGGTCCGTTATTTCATTCCGTAGTTTTACTATCTAGATACATGCAGTTTGTAATACATAATACGTATTAAGGAGGCTGACCTCTCTATAGATATATTACACTCACTACATCACGTTATTTGAATATTGAGACTACCTTTGACATGCTTCAGTCTTTAAAACTTTTCCCGTCAGTGTTAAGTAATTTTTATTTTTACAATATCGTAGAACAACTAAACACTTATCGACTGCTATTGGATCCATACACTGATGACTTCAAATTTCCCTTTTTCCAGTTGCTCCTGGGTGCACAGCCGCTCATATAATCTAAGCAATTTCTTTCATATAGCCTAACTAATCCTTGGATTGTATATTTCTGTTTGATTTTAAAACCGTAATATTTTGTAACCCTTGCCCTGTCTACCCAGTATATCTTGCTGTATTTTACCTACATATTTGTCTAAAATATATCGTTTAATTATCCTTACTTTTTTCTGGCAACGCACAGCCTAGTTTATATTCAGACTTGTCTCATCAGTTTTTAATATTAAATGTTACTAATGTGCCAGTTTCGTAGCACCTATTTTGTGGAATATTGCTACATAGTTATGTAGCACCACACTGTGTAATGATGTTTTATTAGACGTTACTTTGTCATTTCATGATTTTCATGGTTATGTCTTTTAACGGTATGTTACATTTCATTTTGTTTCCAGAGTAGGGGAAACTTTATAACCTCAAACTAGGTTATCGTATTATACTTCGCATTGTTTTATGTAATCGAAAATAAATTAAGTCAACATTAAAATCGTTGTTCATTTATGAGGTAAGTGTGTTGGTTATAATTAAAGCAAGTAAAGTAGACTGATAGCACTAAATGCACCTCTCTCGGAGCAGCTTATGCGATTGAGGAGTAGGGTGCAAAACGACCTGAGCCGCCTGAGGTCGTTTTCGCGTAAAAGTGTTTATTTGAACAGCGATGTTTTCCTGATCAATTTGATGATCGGATTGTTTAGATATATTTGAAATTGACTGCGTTGTGGGCGTTTTTCTGTTATGTTTGCGAGCCTGACACTCAGCTGACTTATTCTGGCTCCTATTGTCAGCTGTATGTTTTGCTATTGTTAGAATATAGGTTATGTTTACTGTTACGTTAGAGTATGTGTACTTAATAATAATTTTTTAAAATAATTATTTAGTTTTGAATTGGAGTTGTAATAACGTTACACCATGGATGATAATAGTGAATGTGACGCAGATGAAAAGTTAATGGAAGAAATGGAAGTTTCTCTGACTGAAGACGATAATGATACTAAAGAACAGGGGATATACTGTACGTTAGTGAACAGGGGACGTAAAAGGAAACATGGTAGTAGTGAATAGGATAGAAATGTGCAGAAGAGGGGAAAAGCTGAAGGTAGGCCCTATGTAAAGAAAACAAAAGAAGGAAATGTGGTTGTGCGTGGTAAGACATTATCTGCCATAACTACTTGTTCCCTTTAAACTACTTTATCCCCCCCCAAAAATTGAAAATATTGTAATGAGCCAGCAAAATCAGTTTTCTGACAACTTTTATGCTTTAGGCATTATAAGCAACCAAGACTTGTTTCTTTCTAATTGCGTATTAAACAATGACTTAAAAATTATGAAAATGCAATGTGAAACTAAACTCGTTGAGACGTTGTAGGCGTACAGTATAAATAATGTGCCCCACCTTAACGCAAGGTGCTTAGTCTATCATAGATTCTTACTGAAACTCTTCCAAATTACACAAAGAAGATTTCGTACTATTCAAGCTAAAGTAAAACGAGGAAGGTTAAATTCTAAAGAAAATCGTGGGACTCATGACAACAGGCCTGAAAAAATACCAGATTCAGTCTGGACAATTGTGGAGGAGCACTGGACCTCAGTATCTCATTCACCTTCACAATATGCTGCCAAGAAAATCAAGAGACTATATTTTGACAACTCATAACTTACTGTATCTAAGCTCTTTAACATGTTCAAAGAATATTATATGGACATAACTATCATCTCTCTGAAAAACAAATACAGGAGCACATATATCGTCAGAATAAGAACAATTTTCTGTTAAAAACTATAATTGAAATGATATATTGTCAATAGTTAAATTTATACTCTTTAATTTAATAAATGGAAAAGGAGAAAAACAATATTAAATGTGAACAGCATATTTTTCTTTATTTCAAGTAGAATAACTTCTATGTACAGGAAACATTATTTCATGAAAAGCCGGAAAGATGAAACACGTACGGCATTTGCAAGAACCGTACTCTTATTTGTAAACTGTTAAACTACTCACGTAGCGTGAATACATTTCCTTCAAAAGGACTGAAGGACCCGACGACGAAACTGTACACAATTTTAAGAAGCAACAAGAACAAATATGACGTAGGGAAACACTTGCCAGACAGGCATTTTGGCAGAGTGACTCAACACTTCTCTACAATCTGTATCCGTATGGATTTAACAAATACTATTTGTGTGAATATACTTAACGTGATTCTTTAGAGACACATAAGTTTGAACGCAGTTTGTAACCCAAAAAATTCCTAACTGAACCAGCAACCCCGCTTTTATAATAAACGTAATAAACAATTAGAGGAATGTACTAAAATAATGAAACTTTTAAGAACCTAACTTACAATATCCAATCAATTAAATTTTATAAGCAATTGGTTCCTCTAGCACTTTTGCAGACGGTTATATCTGTGTCTTAACAAACTGAAGTTTTGTGGTGAAATCTTTTCTTCAAAAAATTATAACTCGATCATTATGTTTTTTTTTGATTTTGTTAATTAAAATTATGACCCGCAGAGATCGTTTTCAAAAGATTAGAGTAGGAAATATAGGCTACTCCTAAAAAAACATAACTCTTTCTATTCAGAAAGCTAATCGACTACCACATTTAGTTACTGAAATGACTCCAGGTTTTTGGGGACTAAACGCTAAAAGAAAAAAAATTACGATTGAAGTAGACAGGGACGAAGTATTATTATATAGTAATCGATCTGAGGGTTTTTAATTAGGAAGCTTAAAGAACAAACTGCAATTTACCCTGGATTTAATCAGCGGAGTTCAAAATGTTAATACCAATTCTAAAATGTACAATAGCGGATAAGATTTACAACGTCCTAAATGGAAAGCTTAAACCTACGTACATTAGTAATACACAAAAAATCAGAAGAAACAGACTGAGTTGACTGGATCAGGTAGGCATAATTAAAGGGAATAGTCTAGAGAAGCAGGTTTACAAATGCGGACCTAAAAAGGAACCAGTAGCGAATTAAATGAAGACTAACAAAAAATGTTCACATAATATTCACCTGCTTATACGAAACTGGTACTACGCCATACAGCTTTTCGCACTCCAGCTTCTGTTTTAATTTGTCTCTCTTGTAAATTGCAATTGGAGACGAAGCAACGACTTATCAACGCCAATATTGGAAAAGATCCACGGTCTTCTGTTTATTCGTTCTGATACATTTATTCGGCTACCTTTACTATAATTTTCGACGGCCCCTTTCTCATGGAAGTCGTCGTACGTGTCCATGTCATATTAATTTCATAGTTACTATGATGGCATGTCGATACGTGTTACTGCTAGGACATCTCCACGTTTATGTCCTACCTTCTCAATCCACAATTCCATCGGCAGTATTACTATAAATTACATTTTCCACCTTTTTGTACTACCACTATTTTTTGGAAACCTCATTGTAGTAGTAGACAGATGCGATTGTGTACTATTAGGTGGAAGTAGGCATAGCAGTACAGGTAAAGTGTCTAGTGGCATGTACATTAACTTTATCATTGGCAAAAACGTATGTCACACGGTGAACTGTCAGGTTTACATACATGTTTAGTTGCTGAGGCTGTTATGACTGTGATAATTGTTTTTAAAGATTTCAACATTATTATAAATATTTATTGATACAACCATGATTTAATTTAGATCAAAATATATTCTAAGGCCAATGAGATAGGGAACTTCTGTGGCAGTCATCTGTATCGTTTGCCAGTTCAGCCAAGGTTGCAAATTTCAGTTAAAATCGTGCAACCATCTTGTAATGGTAACACGTATTTCCGTCTGTTATAAGTAATTAATGATAATTGGGTTCTTATATTATTCTACTATTTGTTTTGTTAGTGAGTATTGGGAAATCGTATGCTTAGAATGTTCTTACATATGAGTACCATTGTTTTTGTTAAACTGTTAGTAAAATTGCAATCAAGGATTTAGTTGATGGTCAAACTTTTTTAATGTTTAAACACAACCACAATTACAAATGTCTATGTGACTTTACACCTTATTTTTAAAATCATAGTAGACACATTTCTATATTTGCATGATATTCATTGTTTTACATGTTTTCTGTAAATGTTTTGGCAGGATCATTTTAAAACGATGTTTTAAAACAAACTTTAAGTATGCTGCTGCTAGTATACAAAATATTGAGCATGACTAAAGACATGACTAAATACAAATACAAAAAGGACCATATTATGTATTAGAATAATCAAAACGCAAGCTTATTCACACGCAAAAATGTTAATATGTAAGACATATAAATGAGAATCGACACATTTTGCACATTGGACCGGTTGTTAATAATATGGCAGTGCGACGTAGACGTTGGTAAAAAACGAAAACAACAATAATAAAGTTTGAAGGAAATATTGAACGACACGTTTATGGCCCCACTAAGGAAGATGGTCAATGAAGAGTAAGAAATAGCCAGGAAATAGATGAGTTATTGAAGAGCTAGGGCATCGTAAGGCTTTTAAAGTCTCAACGAATACAATACCTAGATCACCTTGAACGGCTGAATCATTAACGTATGCCAGAGACAATATGGAGAGCACAGGTGTATAAAAGCAGAAAGAGGGGTCAACCTAGAATAAGATAGTTGGATGATATACCGGAAGATTTCAGAAGAATGGATATCAGTGATTACGCTGAAATGGTAAAAGGAATGGAGACGTTGGAGAAGGTTCGTGTTGAAAGCAAGGGCACGTAGTCCTAGAGAAAATATTTTAAAGTCTAGCGTACAAAAAAGTCAATCATAATAAAAAAAAAATTAATAAGTAACTAATAATGTTAAAGATTAGATTTAAATTAAAATGTAAATCATTTTCTTTTTTTTTTTTAATTTTAAAATACACTTGCACACTACGTGGTAAAGATTTTCTGCTAAAATTAAGCAATGCGTAGAGGGAGAACAAGAACGTGTGATCAAAGATGTAGTAACACAACAATATCACCTGGGGATGATGTGAGGGGTATGATTTGTTGCTGTCGTAACAGCAGCGCAAGAGTGTATAAATGGAGACAGCCAGCAGATTGGCTGTTTGGCTACCCACGCCACTTTACCTCTTGTATCGCTTCTTATTATTCATTCCTGTAGCAGAAACTACAGCACATCCATATATATATATATTATATATAGGTAACTCGATGTTTCTTGCAGTAATTATATAATTTGTTATGTTTTCAATTTGTTTTCAATTTTAAAACATCACAAATTATATATATATATATATGACTTCTGATTGTCTAAAACCGTCACCAGTTTTGTGAAAGACTCCTAATGTTCAGTACTAAAAATACAGCAAAAAATATATATATTTACGATTTAAAATTTAATTTTTGCTATAGTAACTCTTAAAGTTCTAGTTTTGACAATATTAAGTAAAGAAGACTGAAAGCTGGAAAATTTATCAATTATACAGTAAGGTTGCAATATAGACATCTGAAAAAATATTTAAAAACAATAAAATACTCAAACTTCCAAAAAATTGAAATATAAGAAAAATGCTTCAAAGTGATGTATTTACCAAATTTAATAAAATTAATTATATTTACACGTATTGCATATCAGATAGCCTTCCTTCTTAGCGGTTTTTTATGCTGTCAGATATTCGTCACCATGTTTGTAATCGTCTTATTGGGGGTATCATTGCCTTATTCATAACAGATATTACGCCCATGTACTGGAAATATTAGGTGTACTCGCACAGTGTTTGTTCTCACAGGGGAAAATCTTAAAATAACCAACAATTAAGTTTATGAAAGTAACAAGTCGTACTAAAAGTCTAGTAGAAAAGAAAACAATATACCAACACGATAATATTTTTATTCTAGATAGAGTTTATAATGCAGTATTCCTCATTTGAAAAATATCAGTATATTATATAAAATTAGTTTTTACAAAATACCAAAAATAAAACGAGAGAAAATCTTCAGCCGTTATAAGCTGAATAGGTTTATAAACAACGTTCTTAAAGTGTTCGTAAAATTTGTACTTCGTACAATAACAAATAAATGTGGTGTAGACCTCAACTAACCCCAATTCGGTTTTAGAAATTCATTTGTCGTTGGAAAGACTATGTTTGCACATAATATACTTCTTAAAATGCCGTGACCAAAGAAAATACGTTCTGAATACTCCATTGAATGTAAAACAGTTTTTTTTTAACGGTACATTATACAGTAAATAATAACATATTAAGAAATCAATGTTTTGAACAGACACGTGCAAATCATAGAAAATTTTACTGGGCGTAAAGGATAAATTTCAGGTTTAATAAATGTACTACACAATTAGCAAGATACTATGCAAATATGTGCTCAGTCTCCCATGTTATTTAACTTGAACTTGGACAAAACATTTAAAGAAATCATACAGGCACAACAGTTTGAAGTAAAAGTGAATAGTGATATAACCAATAACTATCAATGCGCTGACTATACAGTCATATTAAGTGACAACATCTAAGATCTTAAACGTTTTGTAATCTCGATTTACAGTATGGCACAGAAATATGTATAAGGTGGAAGGTAAACGTTAATAAAACAAAATGTATTAACTGCCATTAGACATTTAGCTGCCATTCAGGCCAAGAGACAAATCTGCAAATAAATGTAGAAAAGATTGAGATGTCCCTCTGCTTACATACTTCGTTGGTATTTTGTTAAACATTTTGATTTATAAATACAATTAAGTGCTGTATTAAATTAGCTACTGGAATATTTTAAAAAGGAGATCGTTTATGTACGCGTATAGTGACAATATTAAATTAAAACTCCAACAGGTGGTCAGTGCTACTGTATTTGGTCGAATTACGGGTACTAAAAACTACAGACCAATGCTCCGAATAACCTGCACACCTATTCACACCAATGAGGATTTTTAAGAGTAAAAGAAAATAATGAGGCAACTCAGTAAACCAGTGGGTATGGCACCTGGGTACTAATCTAGAGGTCCCGGGTTGATTCCCGGGCCCTCACCATAAAATCAAGGTGCGTTTTTTGGCCCCTAAGTCGACTCAGCCTGTTGAAAGTGAGTATTTGGGGTAACATCCTAGGGATAATAATGGGCGGCTGAAGCGTAGTGCTGGCCACACTGCCGTCCGTGTATGCCGTACGGCTCGCATATGGCAGCTTACCCTGCCTGACTCCTAAGCTGCTTTGGTGGTACACATGGGAGACATTATTATTTATTAAAAAAATAATGTAGAAATTATACGTAGAACTGAGCAACACCCCTATGCTTAATCTGAAATTAGAGGATAAAATAGAAGACCATAGTAGAATTGAAAGACCCCAGGCCTCATAGTTCCGCCAACTGGACAGGAATACACATTCCTGAACAAATAATTAGAATAGATAAAAACAAAGATCAACTCGCAAATATAATTATTAACTTGAGGGGTACGTGGTAGAATACAAGAAAAAGAAGTTTGTTTGTGTGTGTGTGTGTGTATTACATTTATTTTAACAATATTATTAACATAATTAGTCTTACAGTACATGAAGCAGTATATTACCAAAAGTAGGAAAATAGTGCATTTCTATAAAGAATTCTACTTTTCATATCGAAATGTACGAATGGTGTTATCAGTGCCTGCTCATTTAATTTGACGTGATGTCTACATTACATCACATGCAATAGAATAAAGATTTTGGGATGCATGCTCCTGACTGATTTATTTTGTAAGGTGTAGTACGCCTAAGGGAATTTAGCCTGTTATTCCTCAGAAAGCATTTACACGGATGAAAGCCAATTCTCAATTTGAAGTGTAGCCATCTCTTCAAGAAAAGTTGTGTGTTCCAGTCTCCTTTCCATTACCGTTCAATAAATATACACATACTTCATTTGATAAATAATATAAAGTTTATAACATTTTTCATATTCTTCACAACAGAACACGTAGCAGAATATTTGTTAGTTATTCTTTAGTAATATTTAAAAATTTCCACTAAGATTTAGTTAATAATTTCAAGTAAAAGTTAAGTTAAACTCGGTGAGACACGATTTAAGTTGATCATGCATTTACGTAAACCTTTATCGACCCTATTAATTTTTTATGATACTTTGGCGAACATACTTCGCCCAATTATGTTCACAATATTTAATTGAATCTCTGCCTTGATGTTTACACACGTTCTGTCTACGTTCGGATTCAAATATACGCGTTCTCCTTAATTACTATTTAGTTATCACGAAAAATGTTAAATAAATTCCAACGTCTTTAACTAGTTACAACGTTTTGATTTCTCTTAGTGTTATTTTCAGCGTTTTTAGGTCAAAATTTTTGTTAATATTTAAACTCTTCTGATCTATACAAAATAATGTGTAAACCGTATTGGTTTAATATTCATTCTTTTCGCAACCAAACAGTGGCATATAAGATAAATGTATCCGTTTATTGTTCTAGAACACTTTCATTTAATGCAGTCTTGTGGTCATTAATCGCCTTCTACTCGAAACACGTATAACGTGGTTACTCCACAAAAGTAATTCCTTATGTCAATGATACATACGCTAAACAACTATTAAAGTACAAATAGACAACTTTTGAACTTTTAAATATACCTATTTAACAAACTAATATAAATATAAAATTAACATTTCTCACTGAAGAGGGTTTACATCAAAGAGATGACTTATCCCCAATTTTGTTTACATTCTGATACATCAAATTTGCCAAACGCTGTAGTATTAGCGATAAACGCTGGTATTAGTAGTAGCACCACGGTGTCAGATAATCAACACACCCGAGTAAGTCTATTGCACATTGCAGTTACACTGAACATTTCTGTTCTTGTTACTTTTCCCTGCTTGTAGCATATTCTGCTTTTCAGTGTCCCGTAAATCTGTATTCATAAAAGAGTGAGTTAGATTTTTAACCATTTAAAGTGTTGTATTTTGATATATTTGGTGTCTAAATTATTGCTGGCCTGCTGAAGGGTACAGATATTTACTTTCAGAAACGTCGCTCTTATTTACAAGCAGAGTAATGTCGAATGTCCAAACTTTTAACGGTTCCTATCCTTCACAGGTTAAATTTTAATATTTGCAATACACTTATGTCAAACTTATTTTTAGCATTACAGAAGTGTTTGCATGTTCTATATTTTTTATTAAATGTGAAATACCATATAATTAGAAATTAGATGTATACGTCAAAAGTATACAATTTTGGCGTCAAATGCATGTTTTGTCTAGTCTACTCAGTTGCCAAACCGACAGACGTGAGCTTGTCGTGATATATGTGGGGAAAATCATGTTCTTTCCTGCAGTTTCCGGGGAAGGATTTCACCCTCAACAAAACTCATTTACATTTTATTACACTGCCTTCTCACATTGCCTTAGTACAACGGTTGTTTTCTTATTTCATCATTCTCTCTATATAGAATACATAGTACGACATGTACAACAAGACTAGCGTGTAAAACATTAGAACGGGTTAGAATTCAAATTTTTCAAAAGGTTATCTTGAACACTTAAGCATAAATTTTTAACTTTAATCCTTTAAATTCTTTAAATTTTGTCTTATGGCTTACTAAGACATATGTTACATAAAAACTTAATAACATATTTTACAAAATGTGTTTTGTATTTATTGGTGTGAAATATAATAACTTATGTTGAACACCGTTTGACATTGGTTGTACCTTCCTTTCCTGGCAAATGGGCAGTGAAGTGGGTGAAATAAATTTCCGGATGAGCGTTACGAAAACCATCCATACGTTATTACTTTGAGCCCAGATGTTACCTATAACATAGATGAGCAGTAGAAAAACTGATAATAATGTATTTGTTTAAACATTACATAATATGTTTGTGTGTAAGGTAGTATTAAGAATTATGCGTAATAAGCACCTAAAATTATGATAATTTGAAATCGTAAGATAGGTAAGAGAATTATTTGTAATAGAAAAATGCAAATTCCACGTAATAAACAAGTAAAAATAATAATGACTATAAAACCGATAACCAAATATTGAATTGTTAATAAAAAATTGCATGAATTTTAATAAAACTTTCTAGTGTTATTTATTACGATTACACGCTCATTAAAATATAACATTAGAACATTAAGAGAGGTTCTTACCTTTATATAAATGTCCCCCAAGAATGTGTGGCCTCGAACATAATCATTTAACGATTCAAAAAATTGTTTTGTTGAATGAATGCTTTAAAGAAAAATGTGGTAAAAGCAAAGATATATTGAAAGCAATAACTAGTTCTATAGTAAATGTTACTTAAATGTTATTTCGAATTGTTGTGTAGCATAAAAGCACAACTGGCGCTCAAAAGGTACTAAATTTGTAAATTAAGTGTAATCGCAATATTAATATAACAATATATCAATAATAATAATTAAAGTAATAAATAAAGCGTAGCATAATCGCGTATCACAAATAATAATTATTTTAAAATACAGTATAATATAATAAATACGAAATAATTTAACATGGCAGCACCAGGAGGTTTTGATAAGGAAGCACTTAAAAATATGATGGTGCCTGGGTAGACGAAGTAAGTATAAAACAAGAAGAAGATAATAGAAATATATGGAAGAAATAAATCAGAATATGAATAAACAAACAAAATTTTAAATAATAAATTGGAAAGTATCAAGGATAAACTAAATAAACAAACGGAGGATTTAAAAGAAGATTTAAGTAATACACTAAGCGAATTAAAACAAGAAATCACAGATAGTACGATGCATTTAACTGATAAAATTAGCAACACAGATACGCGCGTAAGTGAATTAGACAATAAGTTTAGGAAAGCACTGCATGAACACGCTGTTAGGTTAGAGAATAAGCATAAAGAATTACGTATATAATGGAGAAAAGCTATAACAAGCATACATAAATATATAAATGACCGGGTAATTGAACAAGTGAATGTGGTAAAGCATGAACAAGACAGTAAAATACAGGATGTTCATAATCTGCTACAAGTGACCACTAGTAAAACAAATGAATTAGCATCGCGCACACTTGTAATAAAGAACAAGATAGATGAAACTTCCAAGACTGCGAAAGATTGTTCTGGAGAGGTGTCCAATATAAAAGTTCACGTGAAGAGTGAAATGGATCAACTTCGGTAGGAATTACGGGAACGTCCAGCACCGATGAAGATGTATCCAGCACCCGTAGAAGATAGAAGCAAGCTAACTTTTGTCGGTAATAAGTGGGAGAACAGTATGGAGATTTGGTCAACTGCGAGAAGGAAATGGAAAGGAGTGGTAGTGTCATTAGTGATAACGATAAAATAGCCTTTGTTACTCGACATTTTAAAGAGTGAGCAGCACAATGGTATATCATATTACGTGATAACGTTACTAATTATCAACAATTCCGAGATGCATTCGAAAATAGATATTGGAATATTCATACACAACGGCAAATACGTGATCAACTAGAATATGAGAGATATAATATTCACGGTCGTCAAAGTATGGAGCAATATACAGTCGCACAGATTGAACGGATGAAACATCTTAAACCTACATTTTCGGAGTATGAGATAATATCTAAAATATCTTACCATTTACAGAAAAATATCCAACTTGCTGTATACACACAGGGTATTAAAACAATAGAAGAATTTTTTATACTTGTAACTCAATCCGAGAATATCACTCGCGGAGAAAACTCTCAGCACAATTATCAACCACAAGGTAATTATAACCGTAATTACAGCCGTGGTGACAATAAACTTACAACATCACACACAGTAAGTGGATCACCAATACAGCACATGGTAAATAAGTCCACTGTAAATTACGCGCGCCAGACAACGAAACCACGAGCGCAATGCGATGAACAGGTGGAACGGCGAACGCAGCAAAATAACAGAAGCGGAAATGGAGGTTACCTTTGACCCAATACAAACAAATGGTTTCCCAAGCCGTATGAAAGGGGAGTAAACGGGGTAAAAATAAACAATGCATTAAAGAAACAATGTACAGAGGAAGTGGCGAGTTCACCCTCGACTTCAAAACAATGACTTAGAAAATACAAAAGGCGGTATACAATAAACAATATACAATATCTATCTAGTCGACCTAAGAGACGAATTGCTTAGTACAGACCAAGACATAAGCCGAGAGGAGCATGCTCACATAAAGTGCCCTATTGTTAATTTGTATATCAACAATTGTCTAATTAGAATGTTTGTAGACACCGGTAGGCAGCTATCAGTTCTAAACGCCACTTGGGTTCATCAAAATAAAGATCATTTTAAAAACACTGCGATGTTACCTGTAAATAATATGAATATTACAACTGCTACAAATAAACGAGAAAAAGTTAAACAACAAGCATATTTAACCATGACATAAAAAAATTATCTGTAGGATGTCCAATCATTATCATGAATAAGTTGATATATGATGGTATTATAGGAATTGATTTATTGAATTTGCTAGATGCTAAGATTGATATCAGCAATAATGATAATATGTAATTATAAGGTTTTTCAACGTAATGTAAACATGTATGAAGAAGAAAGAAAGTATAAGTTATGTAAGACACCTATTGTCTTAACTAAATCGAAGGTTCAATATGCACCGACTCGATGTACAAGTCAGACCACCGAAAAAATCTCGAGACAAGAAGAGAAGCGCCTTCATGAGATAATAAAGGAATATGAAGACATATTCAGTGAAACACCGACGCAGACGACAGTATACGAACACACCATTGCTGTAACTGACCCAACAAACTTTGTCAGGAGGACATACCCGATTCCAATGCTTTATTAGGAAGAAGTATAAACGGAAATACGTCACATGCTGGATAATAACGTAATAGAACGGACCAACAGCAAATTCTTAAATCCACTAGTCGTATTAAAGAAGAAAAGCGGGGATATTAGTATATGCCTGGACATGTGGGAGCTGAACAGTATTATAATGAAGGAGGATGACTGTGTGCCGAATGCGGACGAGCTGTTTTCAAAATGTGAAGGAGCACGCTACTTGACGAAACTCGATCTACGTTCAAGGTCTTGGCAGATTCCAATCCGAGAAGAGGATAGAAAATTTACTGCATTTCTGTACAAGAATAAGTGTTACCAACACAAGGTAGTACCGTTTGGATTAAACACGAGTTTGGCGGCGATAGTAAAGTGTTCAGAAAAAACCTTAGGACCAGAAGTACAATGATTTTTGTAGATGATATTTCAGTAGGCCCTAAGACATTTGATGAACGTGTAAGAAATCTACGCACAATATTCAATAAGTTTAGGCAAGCTAATATGTCCCTAAACCTAGACAAATCTGAGTTCATAAAACCATCCATCCAATTCCTAGGACACATCATTTCATCCTCAGGTATACAACCAGATCCTACCAAGATAACCAGTATAACCAATTTCCCTATACCAAGAAATCTTAAAGGTTTAGGTGCATTTTTGGGATTAACTGGATACTACAGGAGGTTCACACCGTTGTATACTGCGTGGACGCAAACTTTGTTAAAATTAACGAAGAAAGGACGAAAATGGAAGTGGGAGAAGAAACATCAAGAAGCCTTCAACCAAGTGAAGGCGTTATTCGTAGAGAACATCATGCTACATCGTCCTCAAAAAGAAGGAAAATTTGTTATTTATTCTGATGCTACTGATTACGCCGTAGGAAGTGTGCTATACCAGAAGGACTCCGAAGAAAACCTAAGGGTCAACGCCTATGCGAGCAGATTTATCAAAGGAGCAGAGCGTCACTACTCGATATCAGAGAAAGAGATACTTGCAATTGTATACGCTCTTAAACAGTTTCGATATTATATTTATGGAACTCATTTTGAGATACATACGGACCATCAAGCATTAATCAAGCATTACGGACATCGGGGAGTACTCAATCACCATCAAATACAGCAAAGGGAAGGATAATAGCGTTGCAGATATTTTAAGTCGTTATGTTCCAGAAGAGTACGAAGAGAAATACGATAAGGAGGACAATGAAATACGTCTTTTACCTATTAAATTCAAAGCTAGCAATGAAGTAAAAAATGCTACAAAATTTAGCAGACGAACAAAATCGGGATGATCCAGTGGGCAATTTAAAAATTCAATTTCAACTACCAGCTCAGTATAAGATACATAACAACATTCTTTCAAAATTAGTAAAGTATGATTGGAAAGTTGTGTTGTCTAATTAAATGTTAAGAAGCTTACCAAACCAACTCATGAGAGCTTAGATCATGCATCGGCAATAAATTGTTATTTATCCCTTAAAGAAGATTTTACAATTAATAATATGTGGAGGAAAATTACAATTGAATTAATGAAATGTTATGATTTCCAGACGGCTAAGCAACAAAATCTGCATACCTATGTGGAGAAGCAGATTATACAGAAAGAAGCGAAGGGAGAATTAATTGCAGTGGATTTTATTGGGGCCCTTTCCACGATCAAGTCGGGGGGTTAAACACATACTAGTCTTTATACACGTGTTTTCCAAAGCAGTTCATCTGTGTCCAATTATGCGGCCCACAACTAAAGCTGTCTCAAAAATTCTGTTATAAAATTATATTCCAAAACATGGTAAAATGAAAAGGATTCTTAATGATCCTTAGTAATCAAGGAGTGCAATTTCAAAGTGAGGTATAGAGTAGAACATTAAAAGAAAACCGAATACAACCCATACTCACATCCATCAGACATCCACAGGGAAATTTAGCTGAAAGAGTGAACAAGGAGGAAGGTAAATATTTACGAATCTACTGCCATAAACAACATAATAGATGGGCAGAATATTTGTCGTTCTTTGAAAAAGCTATTAATGAAAATTACAGTGAAGCTACGAGTTATACACCGATAGAGATTGAAGAAGATCGCAAAAAATATCGATTCTGGCGAAAGTATGTTCAGAAACCTGATAATCAGAACGTCCCAGTCGCGTTAAGCATTAAAGTTGCAAATGCGAAACGGAGAATTATAAAAAAAGGTAATGCAAGAATAGAGAGATTTAACAGGACGCACAAGTTGCTGAAGTTTAATGTTGGAGAGAAGATATTTTTAAAGACGAATCCAGTAGGGAAGCGTAGTGATAATACTGCAAATAAACTCTTCAGATTATACGAAGGACCGTACACTTTGCAAAGACATCGGCAACAAACTTTCATCGTATATGACGACATAAGATTGAAAGAAGTAGGCAAGTACCACGCCAGCTCTTTAAGAAAATTATATGAATAAATAACTAGGTCACTACGACAATTAAAGATGAACTCCACTTAAAGCGGATATAATGGAACAAGCCAACTCAACATGGATGGGTGGAGAGAATAATTGTTCAGCCCACCACGCATAAAGGTAAATTGAATAATAAACTAGTCATTATTATTTGAACTAAGTGTAAATAAATGTGCTTGATAAAAAAATATATATATAAAAAATTTAATTTTTTTTATAGACCGTTATCTTATGTAGATGACAAAACAAAAATTTAATAAACTAGTTATTAATTGTTTTTTTTATTAAGTAGGGGAATAATGCAACCGTACAATTATGTTCACTACTGTGCAGTGCATTGAGTATTTTAAATAAGCAATTAAAAGATATAAATAACGCAATTTCAATAATAATAATCATTCAGATTGCAATATAAATTGTTATGGAAACACCTGACTTGCGTGTTACGACAGGGAGCAAAGCAGCTGTTCTCTGCATGTGTGTACACAAGTACGTGTAGAAAAGTGTAGGTGTGTGTGACGACCGGTTCATTAATGAAAGGCGCCACCCTTTCGATAACGATATAAATTAATTGTATTTAATTAATTTACTAGGCTTGTATGCATAGTAGAGAAAAACTGAAGACACCAAAATGTGTCTTAAAACAACACAAACACATAAATAAAAAATAGTGCGAAACGAACAAAAAGTGAAATGATAAGAAGTTAAAATTTAATAGTAATTTGAGTAGTTAAGACAAAGAGAAACGGTTTTGTGCATGACGAACGCCTAAAAATGACCGATGGAAGGAATATCGTATAATGTGTCAAAGACTTCGCAATCCGCGAAGACGAGGAAATTAAATGTTATTAGAAAGCGGGATTAAATGTGACGCACTCGACAATTGCGAACAGGCAGAATATTGTAGAGACATGATTTCGGCGCCTTGGGTATAAATACGAGGACGCGCAATCATCGCTCTCTTAGTCGTCAGACTATCATAGCAGCCGGAGGCGCAGTCCAAGGACTACAACTTTTTTGGTTCAATCATCAGTACTGCCGTAGTCTATGTCCAACTACTAGAGCGTCTAGAGTTGACCGACAGCCAGAGCAGGCAATGCACCAGAGTACGAGCAGCCAATGCAGCAGAGCCAGAGCAGCTAATGCAGCAGAGCCAGAGCAGTCAGTGCAGCCGGAGGCGCAGTCCAAGGACTACAACGTTTTTTGGTACAATCATCAGGACTGCCGGAGTCTATGTCCAACTACTAGAGCGTCTAGAGTTGACCGACAGCCAGAGCAGCCAATGCAGCAGAGTACGAGCAGCCAATGCAGCAGATCCAGAGCAGCTAATGCAACAGAGCCAGAGCAGCAGACAATGCAGCAGAGTACGACCATCCAATGAAGCAGAATACGAGAATCTAGTGACGAGGGACTACAAGATTCCAAGACTACCCGACTCCAGGACTTCCATGACAATAAGGGTCATTCGTATCCAGGACGAAGAAAACACTCTTCAGATTCACCACACATATAACAAGGTGACAAATAACCATGTATTCATAAGAAACCGAGACTAAATCAAAAAACTTTAAATATCAAAGAAAAGAGAAAAAGAATAGACAATTAGATTCTAAGATGATTCAAATAACTGTACAATTGTAAATGTGTTGTGTTTGTACATTAATTACCATAATATGAGAAGACTGTTAAACAAGAAAAGTTGGCAGTAACTGTAAAATCAAAATCTATAATTATTAATAATAAATGTCCACCTCGTTAGAGGAAGTAACAGTAAATAACGCAGATGCAGTTATGAAGAGAATTTATTAGTTATAAAGAAAAAAAGAATTAGTTAATAAAAGATTAAATAAAATAATAATTCAGCTAGCTGAGAGCAGTAGAAAAATTGATAATTATGTATTAGTTTAAAACATTATATAATATGTTTGTGTGTAAGGTAGTATTAAGAATTATGCGTAATAAGCACATACAAATTGTGAAAATTTGGAATCGTATGATAGATAAGAAGATTATTTGTAATATAAAATGCAAATTCCACGTAAGATGTACGTAAAATTAATAATGATTTTAAAACCGAGAACCAAATAAGAAATTGTTAATAAAATTTACATAAAATTTAATAAAACTTTCTAGCGTTATTTATTACGATTACATGCTCATTAAAATATAACATTAGAACATTGAGAGAGGTTCTTACCGTTATAATATATATATATATATATATATATATATATATATATAGGTAAGGTGACGGTTTCCTTAAAAATAAATATTAAAATTCATACATGTTGAAGAATAGACATATGCCAAACTGCATAACCTAACTTGTTACTAAAGCTAGTTGACGTACAAAATAATAGTAATGTACTAAGTTTATTTTGTAAGTTAAATGTCTTAATATATTTTGTTAAGATTATAAAACTGATATATAATAATCAAGGAAAGTATACATGTCAGATCAAAACATTGTGACATTTATTTCAATTAAATACTTTATATCATATCGTATTAAAAGTAGGTAAGAGCCATATTAAAATAGTGTAACGAAACAAAATGTTACAAAAGAATAGTAAATAATAGTGAAATCCGATCCAGAGAGGAAACAAGAAATAATAATTGATATCAAATTAAAGGAAACCTAGTTGGTTTGACTTATTTAATATTATCAAGAATCCCATAAATAACCCAGTAGAATAGGGCAGTAAACAGACAAAAATTAAATAAAGAAACCTAGTAAGCATAAATAATCAACTTACCCTGAATAACAACCAAACCCAATAAAGTGTACCTAATCATAAATTAAAATTGTATTAACAAAATTATATAGGCATATAATTAATTAGGAAAAGGGACACAAACCTTTACAGTGATGAGTGATATAATAAAAAATAGTGGCACAAACTATAGTTAAACAGTGTGCTATTTATTATTTATAAAAAGTGTTTTAGTATTATCATACAGACAATAGTTTAAAAGTATGAAATAATTAAAGTTGTCAAAAACAATTATTATTATTATTATGAGTTATGTTGTATGTTATAAGATTTTATGTCACCAGTTAATTTATGTAAATATATTTATCTCAGGTAGTCAAAGTAGAAATTACAATCAACCATAACAAATTGTTCCACCACATATCATAGAAATTCAAATTAATAAGGTTTTACAGTTATAAACTGAGGCATGTTTAGTATCAAATTGTTTATAATTATATAATTAATCATCATGTAAACATTGCATGTATCATTAGAGTATAATAATAAAATTATCTATTAAAGGTAATTTATAAAAATGTAAAGTAATTAATGGGAATCGATCATATAACATTTAACCTGTACATTAATGGCCAATCAAAATTTAAGAAGTTTGTATGAGTTCGGTGACTAAAAAAGAAGAAATAACACTTAATTGTTAATTGTGATGAAAAACAGTTGGATAGTGCGTGTCGAGAGGTAATTAAAATAAAAATATAAAAGTAGATAACCCGTTTGTGAAAAAAGATCTGAATGACCATCATCGAAGATAATAATCCCTCCACTACAATTTTCATGAACAAGTAACACACACAATCAAGAAATTATTCAGAAAAACCAGGAAACCTTCAGCAATATCGTCAAGATGTTTAAAGTATAATTTGACAATATTTTTATCCAACAAGGAACAACCACTAGACAATATACCAATTTACACTAACACTAATCACTAGTAAACATTTTAAAGTGAAAACAAATTCCATATCTGAACGAAACAGTGATTACAAGGAAACTTTTTTTGTACACATTCTAATAAACTTCATTATTTTCTGAGACGGACAATATAGTAGCCATGATGTTGACATCACTCTAACCTACATGCTTTTACGAAGCGTATTGAATATCGTCAAACCTTGTATGTTACTTAATATATAATTTTTGTAATTTTTTAGATTATAAGTAATATATTGTTTGTAAAGGTACTCTATATTATTAATTATCATGTAAAGTAACTTTTCGTAGCAGCCACAAGAATTCCCACGAAATATATTAAAATATTTAATTATAAAATCCTGAGATGAATATCGATTGTGATAACCGTATATATCGAATGGAATTTTCCAATAATTTGAACTTATGTTACATATATTAAACCATTATGTTATTAAATCATATCCATGCGTTATTATTTCAGGAACGTAATATATTATCAGCAGTTATTTTATAATTAACCAGGATAAGAAGAATTCGGGGAGTCATTGGAAGTACGCAAATTTCAAAACCAAGATTAACCTCAAATAATAGGTTAAAGCCTAATATCGAAGGTGACTTGAAAATTTTGGGATGACTCGACCGCTATTTTTTGAATTGATTTTGGAGTTCTAACTACTGAACTGGAATAATTATAATTCTGATTCAGCAACCAAGGCAGAATAATTCGATTCTTTTACTTATATATTTAAATCACATTCGTAAACACACAACATAAATATTCCACGATCAGCTGATACACTATTTACAACTAGTTATTACAAATTAACATATACAAGGAATAAAACGGGCAAATTATTATACCATTAAGATACTACGGGTACACGATACTATTATAATAGTTATAACTGATTAATATTATATTGTGAAGGGAAAGTGTGTTAATTCACGAATCAGTTATATGAAACAATAAATGGGTAATAGTAGGTGTAAACCTGTAACTAGAAATTATGACATGGTTATGTATTTGTGTTTACATATTCTAAAAAATAATGACAATTAAAGTGAAAAGAAGACTAATACGAAAATGTTTTAACTAAATTTTGTTACATAAAACTTGTGTGATTATTAGTAAGAATCCTGAACTAACTATTGTATTATAGAGTTTGTCAGGATGACAATCATTATGTTTGAGGAATTACCAAGATGGTTAATTAAATCATGTTATATAATATTTGTGTTAATAGTAGTATAAACCATAAACTAACCAGGATATTAGGAAGTATGTCATGATGATTATTATGTTAGATAAATTAAGAAACTGTTTAGTTAAATGTTATTCTATAAAACTTGTATTTGTATTAGGGTAAGTTTAAAATAACGGTATTAAGGTAGAGAGCAGATACATAGTACGATTATATTTTATATATAAGCAATGTGTATTAAGAGATTAATGATGTTAAAGTGTACATAAGACAATATTATGTTTGTACCACAGTCAGTAGGTTTTATAAGGCAATGATGTTAACATTTGTCATGACCAGTACTGATATCAATTTAATTAACTATTAATATTATATTTAAAGTAAGCAGAAATTGTTTTATAACAAGAAGGGGTACTTTTAAGCATAAAACATAAATTTGGGTCAAAAATGAAAAATGTAACACATAAAGATATTGAGCAAAAACCTATCTTGTGAGGTATCAAAATGATCAGTGAAAAAAGGGGATTTCATTTATGACAATATCATTAACATTGTATCTAGCATAAGATGGGAGTTTTAAAATAATTATTTGGAGCTGCATTTAAATTAGAAAAACGACGCCATCAAATGACAATTATCATCGCCTAAGGCTTCGAACAATTGGAATTTTGCAAATTTTTTGACCGAGAAGCCAGAAAAATTGACACACGAGAGTAAGTTGATTGTTGAACAACGAAGTGTTAAGAACGAGATCCCTGTAATACTTGTGGGCAGTAAATTATTATTAAGTCTCGAAGACAAGACAGGTTAGGTTACTTTAGTGAACATAAGACAGGTTTAGTTCAGTGAATAATCAAACAAGTGTACTGTGAATAGTGACGTATACATATTACAGTAAAGTTTACTAGACATGAATCAACCGTTTTCGTGCTAACAGCGCAGGTTATGTAATGCCCATGCGTCAACAGAGAAACATAGCTTAGTTTTCACTGAGACGCTGTGGAGGTTATTGTGTGAGTACTTTTCAAAAAACATCAGTTGTATTCATCAAATGTGAAGCGTTTAGTTTCATTTCATTTTAATAAGATCAGCGTAATAGTAATAGATAATGCCTCCTACAACAATGTACAAATAAATCCACCTCCAACATCATTAACAAAAAAAGGCAGACATTATTAACTGGTTAAAAACCATAACATTCCTTGTAGTCTATCTATGTTAAAGCCTGAGCTGTATGCAGTAATTAAACAAAACAAACCAACTTACAAAACTTTTAAAATAGATGCTATTTTGGCAAACCAAGGAGATTCAGTTTTATAACTTCTACACTATCAGCCGGATTTTAATCCTATGGAACTGACTTGGGCAACCGTGAAGAAGCGTGTTGAAAGAAAAACGTGCAGTTTTCTGTGGACAGTGTCAAAGGAATTTTATTGTGTTTCTCCTGCAGACTAGTCGAGTCATGCAGACTCCTGACTACGTGAGATCGAACCAAATAAGGGATACTGTAACAGATCGTTTAGAAAATAAAGTAAGACGAGATAGCAGCAGTGAAGGCAGCTTGAGTGATAGTGATAATAGGCTAACGGTGATAACAGTGACGGAAATATTAGTAGGGTGAAGAACTGACCTAAATAATTATTGTAATTGCATGTAAGTAAATGTGCTGTATGGTACTTAAATAGTTTAAGTCTAATTGTTGTATTAATATTGTCTCTCCGGTTCTTTACGGATAGTTTACATTTGCTTGTTTTTAAACACACACACACACACACACACACACACAAAATCATTTCACGTACGAGGCTGTTATTAATGTTACTTATTCAAACAAATTAAGATGCCAGAGCAATGTGGATCATATATTACTAGCCTACGTTTTTCGTGAATCGTAACATGTACAGAAAGTGTACACGTTCCAAAATATACAACGATTGTTGATGTCTAGCCTCGACTTTCGAGAAACATTGCAACAGACACAACACGCCAAGTCACTGTTTACAAAATAATGGAAATCTTTATTAGGCCTACATTGTCTCTTTCTGTTGTGTCTGACGCTTGTTTCGTCTTACAAAATATCCACGTTTACTGTCGTAATCGAAATCAAAACTTACCTACAACCAAATTTTGTAGGTAACCAAATTTTAGGTGAAAACCTTAAAAACAATTAAAAGAATAACAAAAGAATTTTCAAATTATAAGAATAATTGGTTAGTAAAAAGTTAGGTAGGTTAGTAAAAAGTAAGTTACATATATGCGTGCGTGCGTGTGTGTGTGTGTGTGTGGGGGGTTTGGTTGGGCTGTAAAATTTAATTTGGTAAAGTATTTAGTAATATAATTAAAAATGTAGCTAATGAAATGTAAAAAACAATAAATACATAAAAACGTTAAAAATTAAAAATAAACAATTGAAAACACTATAAGAATCATAGACAATAGAAAACTAAATAAATAAAGTTATAAATATAATAAAACGAAAATAATTGTGAATCGACAACGCAGTGTAACTGCTTTATTTCAGCTGTCATTATAAGCGATATCAGTTTTCAAATTTTACTTCTTTTACGGAGAAAAACATAAATTTAACTATTATCTTTCATCTTTAATTATTAAAGAAGCGTAACTTCGGCACATTAGGTACAAAAGTCAACCCGTGTCAAAATAGATTACTCTTGTCACATTCGCGTCTTATTAACAATTCAGAGAGTAGACCAATATTTTAACTGCGTTAGCAGACATTTTCCTCTCTCGTGCCTTTCACTGCTGCCGTCTTCTCCCCACTACAACCTGCGCGCTGATTCATGTCTGTTTAATACTACTGTAAAATGTGAAAATATCGTACCAGAAATAGGAAAGTGTATAAAAAATCGGTGAGGTTAATCCAAATTATTATTTCAACATAACCAAACTGTGACACTGAATATGCACTATTTAATTATTTGAACAACACTGAAAACACTAAACACTGGCACTGTTGTGATTTATTAGTTGTAAGATAATCATTTTTTTATTTGTACGAAGAAATAAGAAATGAAATTGTTCTTAACCGAGAAAGAAACTGACGCTGTTAGACACTCGCGAAAACTTTCGTACCTTAGTTGTAAGCAATTATTTATTGTATATAATATATTGAAGAATTATAATGTTTTGTACTTCACTGAGGAGATTTTTGAAAAACTTATTGTAGTCAAAAGAACACACATGTTAAAATATTTAAGTGGAATTAACCTAAAACTTATTCCGAGAGTTTTCAATAGTGCCAACCTCGGAGCAATTAATTGACTAGCTAGGGTAACTAATGTTCAGAAAGTATTTATTTTTTTTATTAAAGGAAAAGTTTAAGAAACCATTAAAAGAATATCGAAGTAAACTGTATAAGAGCTGGTGTAATTACTTAGAATAATTAGAAATTTATCGAAAATACGATTGCTTAAGCTGACGAAAATTGAGGCTAAATCTGGTACTGGGTTTGGGTATCAAAGTGAACCATAATAATATCCCGATATTAAATTATTATTAATTTCAATAAATTCTTGAATTAATTATATATTCAAGAAGCAAATACCGAACTAATTGTTTTTATATTGAATATAAATTACGTAATTATCACTACACCAATTACATGAATTAAAAATCATTGCATTCGAAACTTCGAGCTCCAAAGAGAGTTGTTATTAAGAACACAGTTAATAAGAACAAATCAAATTTAAATAAAATAATTAAAATAAATTAAGAAACACTTAGATTTTGATTTACATATTTGGAGCAAAAAACGTGGGGCACTGATAATTTATTTACATGTTAGGCGCTTACAACGTGAGGCGTTAACGAAGAACTTATATACATCTATATGAATATATGAAATGTTACACAAATTTTAATAACAATAAATATATATTGTAACGATCAAACCTGTATGCGTGTGTTAGCCCCGCACGTTGTAGTCGTCACTTTGTATTTACTTAACAGTCGTGCTTTTTCGAATTTCTTACGCTGACTATGTCCGTCTCGAACGCACTAATTACCAGTACTGAAATCTTCCCGGGTGTAAACCTTACCTGCCTTTGATGTTATTATTTATTTCCCGATAGGCGACAAATTGCTTCTGACAACAATTAAACAGTTAAAACTGAGTTGACGTTCTGTGCGGTGATAACCAATTTGAATTACCCTCGCAAACTGGCGGGCATTCGAATCTCGCTTGTAGTTCGTCGTGTTGCCAACGTCTAAATCTGGCAGACAATTTTACTCATCGCTAATGTGACGATTTAAATTGTCAAATAAAAAAAAATTTAATAATAAAAATATAAAATGGGAAGTTAGTGAAAACCATTAAATCGCACTATTAAACCAAATACCCCTGAACTAACTCATAATAATAATGAGAATTAAAAAAGAAATTTAGCTAAAATAATTAATTTAAAACTGTGAAAGGAAAAGTTAAAAATAAAACTGTTAACCCTTTATTAGAATTTTATCATTATATGACCTGTGTATTCCGGATCCAACTTGCATACCGACCCGGCATTAAATAAGAAATACCTGTAAACTATAATGTAAATAATTAATAATTTAAAGTCGCTAGTAGTAGTTGTAATAAATTCTGTAGACAAGCAAAGGTCTCGATTGTTTATTTTGTCAAACTGTAAAATTGTATTACTAATTAAAAGTTGGAACTATATTATGGCGGAGTATTCACTCCGCGTCGTTGCAACTTTCCTCCTGTAACAATGTAGGACTAATGATGTGGCTTTCAAACTGTAAACAGCTCCAAGCGGGGCTCTTCACAAATGTTTATTTTTCTGTATTTTATTAGTGTTAGCTTCCACTAAAAGTGTGGGGAGCTAGATATAAGTAACAAAGATGTAGTGAGTATTTTTTGTGAAACAAAGATGTGGAAAAAGAAAAACGAGTGTAAAAGGTGACATCTACTGTTAATTAAAATAACCAATCAAATATGGTTCAAGTTAAAGGTAATTCTAACATAAAGTAACAAAAATATGTAAACTGCAATACGACGGTGCCACTAAACATGTGATGTAAAGAACTGTGAATAGTGACGACTTTGACCTATACTGCATTTACACTATCGCCGATGTTCAGGACGACTTCACGCTAGATGACTCCGTAACATCCTTTTCATCATTAATTGCCTCCGAGGACATCCACTGGAAAGACTACCCCGATGACCACCCCGACTAAGAGAGTACAGAAGGATCACGCCGCAGGACATGGAAAGATAACATTTATCTATGAGGTGACGCGGAAGCTCGTCTTCCGTGAATTATGTATATTTAAAGTATAAGTAATTATATATGAAAAGACTTTTAAAAGACAATCTATAAGCTTTAAGTTTTAAAATTTTATGACCAGAAATTTCTGAAATCATACGTTGTAACATAACTCTTGAGATGTAAGATTGAATCATTGCTCAAACTAAATAAAACCATTCTTCAAATGGTACTTAAGTAATAAAGTAATCGTCTAAACAAGTAAAGTAAATTTGAAACTTCTTAACTAAGTTAAAGAGAGACTCGGATCCGAGGTAACAACATTGTCAGTATCATCATTTTTAAGACAGAAAACCCCTTACAATTTCTGAGTAAGTAAAATTTTTATTTGTAATGTGTTACCTATCATATGTAAATAAAGGGATGTCATCTTTGTTACATACTAAAGTGAGTGCATAAATCAGCTAAATTCCCTCCCCTAGTTTCCTTTGATTAGAGTAATTATAATTATTGTAATGAAGTGTTTGATGTTTCAGTTTGTTACAACGTAGGCAGCCTGTATAATTGACTAGAGTCAATTATTACGGGTTCCCTGGATTATAACGTAGCCGACACGTTATAAAATGCGCCACTCTGCTTTGTAAAAAAAAGTTAATCGTGTACGTAGTGTCTTATATAAGATGCGGCACTCTGCAGATCTATGCACTCAGTTAATGTATTTTATGTAAAAACAAAAAGGCTAAGTAGCATAAAAGAATAATAGTGACAATATTAATTTACCATTGTGAATTTTGTGTGAGATTACGCACATACTATTATGTCATTTACTTAATATACGTGAAAATAATAGCTTGTATCATTATTATTGTATCATTATTGTTTTACACCAATTCATGTAGGTACTTGTCAAAATGTTCAGTCTCTAACATGTCTATTTTGTGACAATTCAAGACCTGTAGTTTTCCTGCGTATGCCTGCATAAATATGTAATTTGTATTTCTGTTGCCACGGTGAGTCATATAAACAATTGACTAAATTGAAGAAGTTCAATTACGTGTAAATAAATTTGTAAGTCGAATTCTACTCCTCTCTAGTAGCAGAATTAGATAAATTAAAATTAGTACGTAAAACTAAATAATAACTAAAACTCAGTTTGATAACGGGCTGTAACTTGTTTAAAACGTATATCGTTGCACATCGCACATACCCCCTCGTAGAAGCTAGGCGATACTGGTGTGTAAAGGAAGCCGTCAGCTGTTGTTGAATAGAACAATAACATTCTCACCCCCCACTTGTGATTCTCCCCTTCTTATGCATACTACTTTGCCATTGTTTAAAAGGGAACTAGTTTGACCTACATTCCAGCGTAACAGCTGATCGTTGAAGGTAAAGTTGACGTCTGTGTGAATTTTTTCTCTTTCTCTGAGAGGCTAAGTAATTCTTAGAATCAATTAAAATGTTTTGCCATGAACTAAATTGTGTATGCAACAATTGTATAGTGTAGTAGAATAAGTTTTAGTGTGTTAGATATAAGGTAAACATGGCCCTATTTAATCCAGACTTACTATTAAAAGACGAACTGTCTTATAAAACTCTTTTACGTGGTTTACTCCATGCGAAAGTAACAGTCGCGGAATTGCGCAAGTCTATACGCGAAAGTGGATTTGATACACCCGCGGAGTTAAGTAACCTAAGCGGACTCGATTATGAGAGCGAGAGAGAAACTTGTTATGCCAAGTATAGTAAGTTAACCTTATTGTCCCAAACCATTCAAGACGAGAAGTCTCCTGCGGTAATGTTGCGGACAACTCAAAGGATAGAACATTTAACCCGGCGAATGAAAAATTTGTTAAACTGGCCTAACCTCACGGAAATCCCTCACGAAGTCCAAAGTTTTGCGGATGAGGCTTTACGCCAATTACCCACTATTATCAATGACTTATGAAGAAAGTCCGACTCGTTCAGAATGGATGAAATAGAAAAATCCTTGAAGAAACTACACATCTCCCCAGTTCAATCTCCTACGTTAGAACAACCTCCCCCCCAACGCGGATCAGGAATCACCGGCCGTATCGAAAATACAACCGACTCGAGAGCGAAACCCAAAGAGACTTAAATACCCAGACTATATCTGAAGCCCCACCTCCCAGTGGTTCCCAAAATCGCTCCGGAATATACGAATTGACTACCCCTAATGCATCATCAAGTTTAGCTAAAGCTATGCCACACGTAAACTATAATGACCTCTACGGAAAAATCACTCACCCCAGAAAAACTCTTAGCTGAAATTCCATACACGGATGGTTTGAATGTTACTAAACTACTAAATTTCGTCAAATATCTCCTTCAGATAAAGGATTTACAGCAGCTAAATGACTCGCAAATTTTGCAAGTCCTCCTACCGAAATGTAAACCACCATTAAAGAATCGTGTCCTAGAATCATTAAGCTCTACCCTTCCAGTAGAAGAACTGCATACTTCTATCATAAAATATTTTATTCCCACCGGAATTTATGAGGAACTTTAAAGAAAGACCGTACTGCGAGTACAAGGAACTCATGAGAGACTGGCCCATTACATCTCAGACATCAGGGAGTCTTCTCGACTACTGCAAGTAGATTGGAGTGAGAGACAGATGGTCGATACCATTTTAGTAGGATTGTCTCCAGAAGAAAGATCTCGTTTAGCGTTAATAAATGGACCCAACACCTTTGCGGATCTCGGACAATGCAGTATTCACTCGTCGAATGTATGGTACTCAGATCAGAACAGACATGCTGTGAAATCAACCGAGCCGAGTCGAAATGAAATGCAAGCCCTAGTGCCCGATGTGCAAACCCAGCGTGAAAGGCGATTATTTAATAGACCGAACAATTTGCACAGCCCTGGTAAATCTAATGACACGCAACCCAAAACGGAAGCAAGCTATTCTCCTCGTAATAAAAATATGTGTTATAACTGCGGTAAGTATGGACACATAAGTAGAAACTCTAATCGCAAGCAACACGAACGTAAACACCCTAATCCAAAAAATATGTAAGGCAGGGAGACCCGAAATCCAGTGTCTTCCGCAGCATCTTGAGAACCGGTAAACACAAAGAAATCTACGAGAATAAAAAAAAAGAAAGAAAAAAACACTAGAAAAATAGATCCCTATGCTAGAAGGTTTATTGAGAAATGTAATTTGATAACTAAATGTGATTGGACTAAAAGTCTATTGCCCTTAATACTAGTTGACCTAGGTGTTACGTCCACCCTCGGATTAATCGATTCTGGATCGACTAGAACCTTAATCAGTCCAAGGTTAGCAGATAAATTATTCGAACACACCCTAGTGAAACCCAGTCAAGCTCTGAATATAAAATGTCCTACGGCCAATACTATCAAACTACGGCCAATAACAAGATTCAAACTATCAATGAACTTTCACACAAAACTAAGCCAAAAATTCAAAAACCAAAAAAGACCTGGATTACCCCTGCTCTCATTACTTCAGTTAATAACAAAAACAAATTATATAAAGCCTGGAAGAATAGTCAAGACGACTTGCTAAAAAAAGAGCTGTACTTAAATTACGAAAAACGACTTAAATCATTACTTAGGACTGCTAAAAATAGGCATGAAGAAAAACAACTACAAAATGCTGATTCTAAAAAAATGTGGAGTTATGTTCATCTAAAATTGGATCGTAATTCAAAGAATAGACAAATAAATGATATTTTGATTAATAATAATCTTAACAGCAATGACTGGACAAAGGCTAATTATTTTAATGAATTTTTCAGCACAATAGTATCTAGGCTGAATGAAAGTGCGACTCCTCCTATTCTGCAGCATGAAATACCAGATATATCAATTAATCAGCATACTATGTTTCTAACACCAACAAATGAGTCAGAAGTTTACCAAACTATTCGTGAACTCAAAAATAAACCTGGTGGGTGTGATGAAATTCATGCCTATACAGTTAAGCTAGCTGCTCCGTTCATAACTCCTGCTTTGACTCACATTATTAATACTGCTATGATACAAGGTATATGTCCATATCAATTTAAGAAAGCTGTAATTTGTCCTATATATAAGGAAAGTGTAAAAAGTTTAGTTAACAAATATCGACCGATCGCACTGATATTAAATTTAGATAAGATTTTTGAAAAAATTATTTTTACCAGATTATTTAAATTTGTAAAGAAACATAACCTGTTAAGTGCTAAACAATTTGGCTTTCTCAAGAAGTAAGGTACAGATGATGCTATAGCCCTACTTAGCAAATTTATTTATGAAAATCTATGTATTAACATACCAACTTTTGTAACTTTTTGGACTACTCCAAAGCTTTTGACACTGTCGATCATGGCATACTTATATCCAAATTACAGAATATGGGAATAAGAGGTGTAAGCTTATCCCTGATAGCCAGTTATTTACATGACAGGACACAAATTGTAAAGGTGAATGGGACTAGAAGTCAGCCTATTAAAACAAATGTTGGAGTGCCCCAGGGCTCTATATTAGGAACTTTATTGTTTATTTTATATATCAATGACTTACTAGTGTTACAAGATGTATTAGTAGCATATGCTGATGATACAGCAGTACCAATGAAAGCAAAGACATGGCCTGAATTTGCAACAGATATGTCAACTAAATTAGATATTATATACTCTTGGCTCTATCACAGTAATCTAGTACTTAACATAAGCAAGTCTGTTTTTATCACCTTTGGAAATTATAGAGACTGTGTTCCGCATGACTTTTAAATTAAGATAAATGGTCAAAAATTGAAAAGAGTTAAAACTAGTAAATATCTAGGAATAACATATGACTTTAACATGAAGTGGGATGTACATGTGGCTAACATTGTAAAAAAAACAAATACTTAGTCTACGTTTTTTACAGACTTAAACAAATTTTATCAAAAAAGCAACTACTACAAATATACTATGGACTATTCCATAGTGTGGCAGGGTATGCTATCATTGGCTGGGGGGGGGGTCCATATAAATCATCTCTAGACGCATTGGATCGGCTGCAAAAGTGTATTCTTAAAATTATAGGAGTCAATAAACAAGATTCGAATAAACCATTAAATATTAAACAGGTGTTTGTAGTGAATTCTATAGTTTATCAATACAATGATCTAAAAAGTGAGTTTTTACAAAATCGAATCAACACACGGTATAAAAATATTATATTGCCGCGACACCTATTAAGTATTGGGCAAAGAAGCTATGTGTATTATGCCATAAAATATTTTAATGAATTACCTAATGAACTGAAAAATCTAAGTGTAAATATAAAAGTGCTTAAAAAAAATCAAAAAAAAAATTAGGAACATTGTTATTGAATAATCAAAAAAACAGTCTATTATGATATGGACCTTTTTTCTCTTTTTTTTTATTTATTTATTGAATTGTATTATAGTACAAACTAAAATTTTGTTAAAATTTAAAAATAATTTATTTGTAATATATTACTATGATCGGTGAGGTAAAACTCACAATTAGTATTAAGTATATAAATATTAATTCTAAGGACCAACCTATGTACGGGCATTTATGCCCCCTATAGGTCCTTTATTGTATAATTTTTATTATATGTAAAAGAAAATTGGTAATAAATATTATTATTATTATTATTATTATTATTATTATTATTATAAACAAAATGTAGTGATAAAACTCAGCATCACCATTAAGGTAAAAATTAAGAATCTAACGTGGTTTTTTTCAATTTTAGTATGTGATGACTTAGGACCCGACTTAATATTGGGAGCTGACTTCATCAGTAAAACGGGAATAATTCTTGACATCCACGAGAAGAAATATTATTTTAGATTCGACCGTACACGGAAGTATAATTTTGATTGTGAAACTGACGAACAAGAAAGTACTAGATCATCGACTGCACATATAGTACACCATGAGTCTGAATTATCTCATCTAGCAAGTAGAGATAGGATGAGAATGCAGAAATTAATAAAAGAGTTTTCAACTGTTCTTACCCCTAAGCTAGGACTAACGAACCTAATCGAATACAAGATCAATCTGAGCGATCAAAAAGTAATATATCTACCCCCATATAAGTTATCGCCGCCCAAAATGGAAGTAATGAGGAACCATATCAACAAGTTGTTAGGACAAGGAGTCATCGAACCCTCTACGTCTCCGTATTCATCACCCTCTTTTTTAGTACCAAAAGGTCACGACAAACATAGACTAGTTGTGGACTACCGGCAATTAAATAAATGAATAGAATTTGATTCTATCCCGCTTCCCGACATCCACAGTGCTTTTCATTATTTCACCAAAGCGAAAGTCTTTACTATTATGGATCTATATCAAGCATTTCACCAAATACCCCTTTCGGAAGAATCCAAACGTCTAACCGCTTTTGCTGTTCCTTTCAACCTGTACCAATTTACGAGAGTACCGTTTGGAATATCACAAGGAAGTTCCGTATGTAGTAGACTATTAGAAAGAATATTTCATGATATTAAATTTAGATATGTGTATCACTACCTGGACGACATTGTAATCTACAGCGAATCGATGGAACAACATCTTAAACATCTACGTGAAGTGTTATCTCGATTACAGAAAGCCGGATTAACAGTTAATCCAAAAAAGGTAAATTTTTCAGTCCCACAATTTTCATTTTTAGGTCACATCGTGAAGGCCAACGGAAAGGTAAGCATAGACCCCGAACGAACCCGTGCGATCAGAGAATTTTTACCATCGCGGGATGCAAAAGGCATAGCCCGATTTTTGGGAATGATAAATTATTTCCACAAGTATATTCCCCATCTAGCCGAAATAGCCGCACCTCTGAATGCCTTAAGAAAGAAGGGAGCGAAATTTGAATGGGCTCCACAACACCAAACTGCGTTCGAAAAACTAAAAGAAAGCATCATATCACCCCCAGTATTACAACTAGCAGATTTTACGAAACCTTTCGTAGTTCAGACCGACAGTTCAAGTGTAGCCTTAGGTGCAGTAATCTATCAGGAAATAGAAAACTGTAGACCACCGATTAGTTATGCTTCACGCACTTTGAATGACCAAGAAAAGAAATATTCCGCATATGAATTAGAATGTTTAGCTACTGTATTTGCTTTTGAGAAGTTTAAACCCTTTTTAGAACATAAAGAGTTCCTTTTGGAAACTGATAATCAAGCATTATCTTGGTTACTGAATCACCCTAAACAGTTAGGACATATTGGAAGATGGGTATTGAGGTTAAACTGTTACAAATTCAAAGTACAACATATTAAAGTTACACAAAATGTACTCGCTGATACCCTGTCCCGTATGTTCCAGTCGCCCACTAATACTGTCGAAAGCGAGGAGAGCCTGGAAACACCCGTTGTTAACACCGTAATGACCGAATTCCCTCTTGCATTTACCAACATCGCTCAGTATCAACAACAAGACCCTCTTCTGAAGCCAATTATAGAACAACTCGAGGAAGGAATTAAATCAGATAAATAAGTATTGAGTAAAAGAACACTATACCACAGAATAGCAAACGGAAAGGAATTAAGGATAATCGCCCCTGATGTAATTAAGCCCATGCTGATGGAATACTTCCATTCATCCACCATTGGAGCCCATATGGGAATAAATAAAACAATACATCGCATTCGTAAGGAATATCATTGGAACAATATGAACAGCGAAATAGCAAGCTTCGTAAAAAAGTGTAAGTTATGCGCACTCAGCAAACCGGCAAGAAACAGTCAAATACGCCTATTAATTTCAGAAATGCCTACTACCCCATTCTCTAAACTTTATTTAGACCTTTCAGGTCCCTAACCTCGATCTAAATCAGGTAATACGATGCTACTGATATGTGTAGATTCGTTCACCAAAATTTGTTTGGATGTATCCCATGCGGCGAGCGTTAGCGCCGACTACTGTAAACATATTACAGGAGAGATTATTTAAAGATTATGGTACACCTGTACATCTAGTGTCAGATAACGGACCCCAATTTAAGGCGAAGGAATTTAAGAACATGTGTTTCAAGTTAGGAATAGACCATATTACCACTACGGAGTATCGTCCGCAAGGCAATATTGCTGAAAGGTATCTGCGGAACCTCAAATCTGCTTTAATAGCCTACCATGCGAACGACCATACGTCATGGGACCAGAACCTATCCTGGATACAATACGCCTTTAATTCAGCTTATCACGAAGGACATAAGTCTACCCCGTTTGAGTTACTATATAAATATAAACCAAACCACCCCTTGTCCACAAAATTGAAAATACATGACTTGCTACCTCAACAAATTAAGGATAAGCACATTAAAAGAATCTGCAATGAAGCTCGCGCAAATTTAAGAGCGAGCTTAGAGAAATCACGAAAATATTACGAGATAAGTAATGATAACAATTTAGTTAGGTACCAAATCGGTGACTTAGTAATGTACAAGACACACCCGACTAGTAGTGCGATTGATAAGACCACCTCTGAACTATCATACCGATGGTGTGGTCCTTACCAAATCCAGAAGTACTTAACCCCAGATACAGTAACCCTGTACGAACCTGCGACTCAAGAATATGTACGAAGAGCACATATTTCGCAGATAAAATTGTATAAAAAAAAAGAAAATGGCAGAGCGAAAACTAGAAAAAGGTAATACTAGGTAGACAAGTTATCTTGTACCTGAGTAACCATGCTGAGTGCTAATCATAGAATTAGGAATGAGTACTGATCAACCTCAGATCCTGTTCAACAAAAGATGAGCGAAATAAGTAGTCAGCTAACCACTACCTGACCACTAAGTAAGAAATTATCTAGATAGTAACTCTCTGAAGAGAGTAACCAAAACCCAAAGAAAAAACCGGTAGTAGATTTAAGTAATAGAAATAAGTAGAAGTTTGTGTGTTTTGAAATGTACTAATTAAGTAGGAATTTTACGTAATTTAAGAATTAATTTGTAAGTATATGTATATATTGTTTGATACTCAAAAGAAATAAGTTGTGTATAACTCATGCAAATAAAGTAATGAAAGTAAAAGGGAGAAGAAGGAGAGAAACCCCACACAGTAACGACAAGTGTGCCCCAGTACCTTACTTTCGAATTCACCTTATTAAAACTTCTCCCCCTCCCCGTGTCTATTTTAAGCGGCGGAGTATGTGACGATTTAAATTGTCAAATAAAAAAAATTTAATAATAAAAATATGAAATGGGAAGGTAGTGAAAACCATTAAATCGCACTATTAAACCAAATACCCCTGAACTAACTCATAATAGTAATGAGAATTAAAAATAAAATTTAGCTAAAATAATTAATTTAAAACTGTGAAAGCAAAAGTTAAAAATAAAACTGTTAACCCTTTATTAAAATTTTATCATGCTATGACCTGTGTATTCCGGATCCAACTTGCATACCGACCCGGCATTAAATAACAAATACCTGTAAATTATAATGTAAATAATTAATAATTTGAGGTCGCTAGTAGTAGTTGTAATAAATTCTGTAGACAAGCAAAGGTCTCGATTGTATATTTTGTCAAACTGTAAAACTGTATTACTAATTAAAATTTGGAACTATATTATGGCGGAGTATTCACTCCGCGTCGTTGCAACTTTCCTGTTGTAACAATATAGGACTAATGATGCGGCTTTCAAACTGTAAAAAGCTCCAAGCGGGGCTCTTCACAAATGTTTATTTTTCTGTATTTTATTAGAGTGTTAGCTTCCACTAAAAGTGTGGGGAGCTAGATATAAATAACAAAGATGTAGTGAGTATTTTTTGTGAAAAAAGATGTGAAAAAATAAAACGCGTGTAAAAGGTGACATCTACTGTTAATTAAAATAACGAATCAAATATGGTTCAAGCTAAAGGTAATTCTAACGTAATGTAACAAAAATATGTAAACTGCAATACGACGGTGCCACTAAACATGTGATGTAAAGAACTGTGAATAGTGACGACTTTGACCTATACTGCATTTACACTATCGCCGATGTTCAGGACGACTTCACGCTAGATGACTCCGTAACATCCTTTTCATCATTAATTGCCTCCGAGGACATCCACTGGAAAGACTACCCCGATGACCACCCCGACTAAGAGAGTACAGAAGGATCACGCCGCAGGACATGGACAGATAACATTTATCTATGAGGTGACGCGGAAGCTCGTCTTCCGTGAATTATGTATATTTAAAGTATAAGTAATTATATATGAAAAGACTTTTAAAAGACAATCTATAAGCTTTTAAGTTTTAAAATGGTATGACCAGAAATTTCTGAAATCATACGTTGTAACATAACTCTTGAGATGTAAGATTGAATCATTGCTCAAACTAAATAAAACCATTCTTCAAATGGTACTTAAGTAATAAAGTAATCGTCTAAACAAGTGAAGTAAATTTGAAACTTCTTAACTAAGTTAAAGAGAGACTCGGATCCGAGGTAACAACATTGTCAGTATCATCATTTTTAAGACAGAAAACCCCTTACAATTTCTGAGTAAGTAAAATTTTTATTTGTAATGTGTTACCTATCATGTGAAAATAAAGGGATGTCATCTTTGTTACATACTAATGTGAGTGCATAAATCAGCTAAATTCCCTCCCCTAGTTTCCTTTGATTAGAGTAATTATAATTATTGTTAGTGAGGTGTTTGATTTTTAAGTTTGTTACAACGTAGGCAGCCTGTATAATTGGCTAGAGTCAATTATCACGGGTTCCCTGGATTATAACGTAGCCGACACGTTATACTAAAATGCACAAACTTTCTAATACAATTCATATGAAATAAAGGACGGTTATTACTAATCAATACTAGTTTATTAACGTTTGAAATATTTAATAATTAATCATTTAGATACAAAAATATAATGTTATAAAATAATGTTGCTCCGGTAATAAACAGACTATATCTCAAGTTTGGCTAAGGTGACAGCAGTTGTTCGAGAACATAATGGCCGCTAATATTGTTTATTTACACAAGCTATTCTGTCAATGAGTTCTTTTGATTACGAAAAAAATTAAATAACAAGATGTTAATCAAGTACACCACCTTATATCAGTGGGACTTATATTGTATTAATGTTTAAATACAATTCGTTTTTTGAGTGTTGAAAATTGTGTGCTAATAATTCATACTTCGTACATAGGTTATTTTATGTTTACATACAAGTTTAATTTTTATTATCAATCAATCCTTGAAAGAAATTTAGTTATCAAGTTCGGAGTGAGAGTTTTTTGTTTTGTGAGACAAGTTTATTAATTTAGTTCGTAAATTCCGGTAATTCAGATATACTGAACAAAATCTGGTCGATTTATGATGATGAGTCACTGTGGTTATTTAGGTTGGGCTGATACAATCATCAATCTTCCATCATTTGTACTTTTGATTTCATCTGGCTTCTTTTTCAATTAATTTGGATTTTTAAATTATTTTTTAACTATTAAAATTTGGTTCAATAGCTCTCTTGGTTTAAATAGTTCCTTGTTCGTCTTCTTGAATCCACATCTCATTAAATTTAGCAGTATTTATAACTATTTTCATTAATAATTTAGTCGAATATGGTTTGGCTTCCGTCTCTCTTGATCGTCAATAATGGGCTAATGTTTTATAACGGAATTGAATATAATAACGTTCCGTTGTTATGGCAACCACCTATACTCCCATTGGTTGTATACATTTTCATCTATTGTTATGCTATTTGAATTTTAGTTCAAAATGAATAAATATTTTCTAATGGCTATTATTCTTCGGTCTTCTTATCAATGTATTAGATATTAACATAACTGTTTCTATTTTCTTTCAAAGATTATTTTGACATCCCACAAAGCTGGGTTTGTTCATGTATTAAAGTTTTGACAAAATGCTAATATTATACTATTACATATTTTCCTTATTTTAAGTTTTTATTCTAATTCTGACATCTTATTATGTTTCACTAATTGTAATTAATGAGGTACTAGCACTGAATTTTCTAATACAATAGTTAATTTCTTACAACTTGTTTATTTTGGATTTATACAGTTAGGCATTTTATAGGCCTAAGCAGTAATTGGCTATAACTTCTTGTTTTACACAAATTAGAGATTATTTTTCATTTACATATGTTTTGATTGGTGTCACTTATGACTTATTTACCTTTTGAATTAATTTGGGCTGTTCTACAATTATTGAATGTTCTTATTAATTTACAAAATCTCTGATTGTCTGTTATTCTCTTATTTTTTTTCTGTCTTTACTCTAATGATTAATACTATGTTTGTAAAATGTATCTCCTTACGTATATATTGCCATTTCTTACAACTTGTTTATCACTTAATAAAACATAACACAAAAATAGGTTTATGGTCTGTTCATTTTTCAGCCATATTCCTTCTTACAAACTCAACTCTTTTAATTAAACATATAACAATCTTGGTGAATAACATTATAACACCACTTATTCTATCTTGGTAATCATCCCTTTGAATATTTTTGTTAACATAGGATGTTTTATTTTCATTGCACTCATAGTACTAGTTTATTATTATTTAACACTATGACATTAGTTGTCTATCCATCTTTTAAAATCTGTTTTATTACCTTTGTTTCCTTTTCCTTATAATTATGAATTGTTTATGTTCTCACTTCTAACACTTACACCGTTTATCACTGTCACTTCCTACCTATCTCTCACTCTTGGGTTTTTACTTTTTTATACACAAATTTATAGTTAGTCTGTCAACATTTTTATGTTTTGGTTTTCTTATCATCATAAAATTATTAACAACATACATTATCTATTAATAATGGTTTCACTTACATATTATGGTTAGTGTACTTTAACTTAGATTATTTTATTTAATGCTCGTTACTAGATATTTATTATTTATTTGTGATTTTTTATCATTAGTTTAGTTTATACCTTCTCATTTTATTGTCTTTATTGGGTCAATCACTTGGGTTGGGTCATGGTCATTTGTCTCGCCATAGTCATTTTACTTTCCTTCATTTAATATAGTTAATTCTGTATAGTTCTTTTCTGGTATTTGGGCTGCTTTTGGTGTTGTAACAATATATATATATGTATGTATATATATTGTTATATTATTATGTATATATATATGTGTGTGTGTGTGTGTGTGTGTGTGTGTGTGTGTTATAGTAAAACAAGTATTGGGTGTAAGTAATGTGTATGTGTTGTAAAATGTCGGGCGTTACCTCCGCGCACTTTTGTTACTTACTCTGTTGACTGGATCCTCTGCAGTGATGTAGTCCTGTAACACAACTTAAAACTATGCTTTTGTGGGCGCCACTTGGAAACGTTTGTTCCAAGAAAAAATTAAATGTGATTGATAAAATTTTTAAATCTACGAAAAAATTTAAACAAGTCAGTTTAGCTTTGAAAAATCAGTTAAGTTTAATGATTCTTTAAAAACAACAAACAAATCGTCTGAAGGACTAACATTCATAAAAAGAAAAAAAATTATAAAAAAATTGCAGAGAAAAAAAATTTTACAAGTTATTATTATTGACAATTTTTTATATATCCAATCAAGTATCGGCTAGTATATTTCAGATTTTGACTCAGTTGAAAAGCATGAGTTTAATATGTGAAAAAACTTTACTCTCAGGACGTGACTCCTTTGAACTACCAAGACATATCAATTAGATGCCTTACAAGAAAAAACTAAGTGATTTGAAGGTGTATGTGTGGCGTGTAAAGTACAACTGTGTGATAAATGTAACCAGGTAACAAATGACTTTAATTTTGGTAACTCACGTTCCAATGGTCGTTTATTATCTCACTGGACACTTCCTTCGGGTAGTTTCTCAATCTCGCCTCTTCGGGTGTACACTGAATCTATTTAAAGTCAAATTTTGCAATCATTACTTTTTCCGCAATTTTTGTCAAAACGTTTGGCAGTAAAATCTCGTTCAAACGCCGCCACTACGAATCATCTGTTTAGCGTTGATTCAGAAATCTGCCACCGCAGCGCTGATTCCCATGCAGTGTTGAGGAAGGCTTAGTTGTATTGTTTGTTTACGTTCGGGGGAATTATTTGTCACGTTAGTCAGTCAATGCGAACACAGCAGAATTCGTTCTCTATTTAAATGTTTGGTCACTCCTGGGCCATCGACGTTCTGGCTGCGTGATTTCTATTAAAATTTGCCGTATCGCTGCTCTATTTCAGCGATACTTTTTGGCGTAGACTCTCGTTGAGGTTAAGTCAGTCGGTTATGTCTATGTACGGGAAAAGCCTTCCTGCCGTGTCTTGTCGATTTCTCGCCTCTTTGGTTTCGCCTTAGCTGCGTTGATCAGTGTTGTGTGAGATGCATCAGTTCTGGAGTTCAATCTTCAAGTGTTTTTCGGTCGAATTTGGTCTCGCCTTTATACTAAATCGGGATGACTGTTTTCGTCGGCTTCCGGTATATTTGTGTAAACATTCTTTCTAGATTGTTCGAGAATAAACGAAATGGAATGTCATAGAACAATTTTCACTTCCGTAGAAGCTTTTAGAACGAATTTCTTATTCTTCATACAAAGGATATTTCAAAATTTACACTGGTATTTATCAAACAGTTTCACATTAGTACTTACAATTTGTATGCCATTAATGTATTTAGATTCCTTGTTTTTTACTGAATCTAGCGATACTAAATATGATTGGTATCTAATTAACTTAAGTCTAATAAACATTACAATATACAACCCTCACCTTGAGTTGTAGTCATTGAAAACTCAATATTTATAACAAAATTTGTTGTGGAGTTACAAAGTTCCTTCCACAAGCTGAACATCTACTACTACTACTTTCCTACAACAAAATAAACAAATTTTAACATAAATAAAACACAAATAAATACAATTTTATATGGCCTCTGCTCATGGCCTAGATTCTTGTCAGTTTTCTAATACAATGATTAGTCTTTTTCCTTAATATATGTATTATTTCACAACTATACACACAGAGTTTATTATTTTGTCTATCTTTTGTGATACCTGGTTACTTTGTACATATATTATATTTATCACAAGATGACATAGCATCATTGATTGGTCTTGAGATGTCATTTTTTATGGTGTGACAAATCTCACTCTAATTAGTTAAATTCTTTTAGAATTGACTTTACTTTCAACTGAGTTTGTTTCTTATTAAGGTATTCTGATGTATTGTACCTTTCTATCTTATTTTTGTTAGTATTATGTAAGTATTTAGCCAGATATGATTATTTTTGTACTGGATAATTGGCTTCAGCCATACATGGTATAAGTAAATATTTTGCTGACTTGACTATTACAATGTTAAAGTTGGTCAGGTATATTAGTATAGTTGCTTTATATCATATTACAGCTTTCTAATACAGTTTGGTTGCATTTTGGCAACACTAAATTCATAAATTATACAATATTAGATGCCTATTACATGTTTTTAGTTAACACAGTTTTTGGCTATTTTGGCTGCTTTTTATTCATTTGACAGCTTTTTTTATTTAAGATAAATTGTTTACTATTGTCTGCTTGACAATTACATATAGTTTTTATTTAAATCTGATAATAATTAATTTTTTCATGAAATCTTGGTGTATGGTCTCAAATCCAACACATTAATATTTTTTGTCATTGCAAATATACAATTTTTATTTTAACTTAAACTCTTTCTAATAATGTATTTAAGTCATTTAATACATTTATTTTATTTACATCACATAATATAATAATGGATCATGTCTATTTATTCACAAAAAATAGTTTTTAATACCCTATTCATAGTTATAAAACTTAATAATTATTGACTTTATTCTGGTGGATTCTGACATTATTTCTCTCTCTTATAGTGTCTTATGGTTTTTTCACTCTTATTCACTTTAATAATATATATGGGGTTTTGTCTTAGTCATAGTTTGGTTGTTTTTTCAAGTTGATAGAAATAATTATTATACAAAATTACACAATTTTTTGGGACTACTTGGGTTCGATACTGTTCACTTCACTTTCCTCTTATGCTAACTTACTATATAAATGATTTCTTTTTATGGAACGTTCTGTGACGTTACAGTGTACATAACTCGAAGTCAGAGGATTTCTTTGTATTGAATACAAATCTACAGTGTTATACCGGTTGCCACCAACGTTTGCACAGGTAACCTTTGACACAAGGTAAAACACTGTCTATCTTGAAATTTGATACTCCGCCCAATTCGAACGATTTATGCCCTTTTAATTATACCCTTTTGTTGACGCGTATAAATATGTCAAAAACAACATGGAGACCTGAATTAATTACCATAGTAACAAGTAAATAAGCAAATACTATTTAGCGACATCGTAACTGTACCTTTATCCGTTCGTGCAGTACATTTTAGGTTTTCTTAATATGCGATTGTATCTGTATATTACGATGTGGAAAAGTAGAAGTGTAACCTATTAATTATATATTGTCCTATTTCGTAATGCAAAGCGAAAATACGTGTTGTTTTCATTTGTGATGTTAGGTGACAACGGTTTTTTGGTTTTTAGTTTACTGATGAAAGAAATAAAAGCCATGTTTGAGGAAAACATAACGTTTAATATCTATATACAATGCTTATAACACAGTAACACTTAAAATAAAGAACATAACGTCTTTGAGTTAACGGACACTTGAGTGGACATCATTTGAAAATGTAGATACGTCTATATATTTTGTAACTGAAGATAATGACTGTGGTGGTGTTGTTGATGATGATGATAAGGACGCTAATGGTGATGAATTAAGCGACGATAACAACAACGACTATAACTTTGATGGTGATGTTTACAAGATAATAGCTTATGTTTAAAAAAAATTCCATTCCAGCTGATTAAATTTTGTTAGATAGATAGTATTAACGAGGCCAATAGCTTCTAGATTATGAGAAGCAATAACTACCGGTGCGTTCGTGTGAAATGTGCACATAAACAGCAGAATCTAGGCAGGTTTCGTAAGTCTCAGAAAATACAGGGCCCAAAAAAATACAAAGTCGTGTGTATTCATACTGTTTTAGTAATAAAGAGATAATAAGCATATAGATAAACATTATTGATCACTATTTGTAATAAATAAATAAATTAAGTTAAAATGGAAAAAAGGTTACCACCCAAAGTGTGTTAATAATTACGTCTTAGAATCCACTCATACTTATGTATGCATGTATGAACAAGAAGATACCTGGATAAAAAAGTCACAAGCAAATAGTTACATCGCCGTAAATCACGTTTAAATAAATTTCGCTGCATGTAACAATTGGTATAACTAAGTTGATTTTCACGTTTCCTGGAGTAAGATAAGGACGTTTCTTGTCGTCGAGTTTGGCTCACATGTACGTACAATACGTGGCTAATAATTTTTCAGGTGAAGTAAAAAGGTAGATAAGAAAAGTAAAAGTAAACTATTATCATCGGTCGATAATGATGATATTACTGTATTATTAACTATTCAGACACTGTTACGTTTATAGATACATCGGGTGAAAGTTTATGGATTAAAAATTAGTGTAAAGGAAGGAGAAGACATAAGAATGGGATATACAGATTAGATGTACTAAAGGACTAAATAGAGTAAAGTAAATGCTTGTAAATATTAAGTGTATTTACTAGGATGCTGAACCAGTAAGCAAGAGATTTGGTGCAAAATAAACTAGATTAACAAAGGGTTTAAAAAGAGAAAGTAACTTTACGTACAAACAGATAAAGAGTTTACAGACATAAGAGGTAGAGTCTCAAGCCTCTGTTCTTGAAGCGAAACAACAGAGAAAGAAGAAATAGTGGCGTCGGTTGATACAATTGGAAAAATACTTTGGGTGCAGGAAATATGTACGGAAGTTGTCGAAAGTGAGAAACGAAAACTGGACTGAAAGAAAACTTGACAGTTGTATGAACCTAAATTTGATAGTGAGACGTCGGTTCGTAAAATAATTGTTTCTTTTATTTTTGATATAAAATATATTGGTGTATACGTAGTTGCCTAAATAAATAGTATCCTGATATGAAAAAATTAGTGATACACAAAGGAGTCTCGAGACAAGGTATTATCATAACAAGCGCCTTGAAAAGTTTTGTCGGTAGTTAAAAAATTACAGATTTCGCGCGCGCGCCAGCACATTTCTTTTGTTTTTACTATTTCATGAATTTCAGTGCTCCCACTCCTTTTATAAAGGCAATGAAAATTAAAATAAAAACACACTTATCATTTTTTATTTTAAGTAACTACTTTATGTTTTCATAAAAGCAAGTTGCAAACGTTTAGCATTCTAATGATTAAGTTAGTATACTTAGCTAATATCAATAAATACTATCCGCTAAACTAGTTTATAATGTTTGTAACTCAACAACTGTTGCTTTGGTAAATGACTATAGATTTTTATACACTTATTTTTCAAAATTTTAGTAAATTTTGGCAATGGAAACAGAGTACACTTTGTACAAGAATAGTGTACGTTGTAGTTAATCTGTAAACATGAATAGCAGGTAGATGATGGAAGCTTCCCAAGCGCTGCTACCAAAAACACAGGAACAACAAAAAGCAGAACGACCACAAGAGGTTGAAGAGACAGAAGAAAACGACGACAGGAGGCGGAAGGAGCAGAAAAACGACAAGATGAGAAATGCAGACAGGGAGCACAGTAATGTAAGCGTGAAACAGGTGAAATCAAAGTGTTGATACAGTAGCAGATGCAACAGCAGTTGCAAGAACATACCGCCGCAGAATTAGGTTTATTATAAAGTGAACTTAGTAACAAAAGTAGTAGAATATCTGACATAGAAAAATCTATGTAAAATAAAATGGCTAAAGTAGAAGAGTATGTGGAGACTATAAAAGACTCAATTTCAAGTATAAGAGAACAAATTAAAAGTGAAGTCGAACAATTCATGAAAACACAGGCATAGTATCAAAATAATTACTGAACTGGCTGTGATAAATAAAGGAAAAGAATCAGAAAATAAGACAATACATAAAATCACTTTGCCTGTGATTGGGGTAGTTTAAGTGAAGGCACCAATATTTGATGGAATCATCACTTAACGACGTATCCTCGGTAATTCGAAGCCGCTGTCTGCCCAAAATCATTGGAAGGAGTAAAGGCAGTTTTACTCGTTTCCGCTGTAATAGGACCTGACGCAGAGCTACTACGGAAAGTGTCACCTGAGAGCCAGGCTCTAGACTTGCATACCGTATGGTGATAAACATTTGCGAGATATGTAGTGCACTCAGTTGAAAGCAAGACAACATTCCGGGAAGAGTCTTCAAGAGTTCGAAGCAAGCATCAACGGACTGATTTATCCTGAAGTACCAGGAGACTTTTGACTAAGGTTTGGAATGCAGACATTTACTCATGGTTTCAGAGACAGTGAACTACAACAAGGTTTACGAATGGCAAGACACTAGAATAGTGCGGACGCCTTGGTACATGATTTACAGTTTGAGGCCACTAAGTCAGAGTCTGTTTGAGTAAACCATAGCATGAGCGCTAAAAGATCGCGATGGCATAGACGATGAAAAGGAAGAAGAAAAAGGAACAGACACCCAACAATCGGCACCACAGTATAAAGAAAGAAAGGATGGAAGACCGAAGTGTTATAGATATGCGAAACCTGGACATCTACAACGTGATTGTCGATCCAGAATTCAGTATCAGGGAAAATGAGCAGTAGTCGGTACAATGGGACGTGTACTGTCTAACTGGAGGAACGAAGTCCCTAGACAATATGCAATTTCTACACTTCAGAAAAATACCGGTAGCATGGTAGTTACCGGATTCGTCCAAGAAAGTCTCGATTATTGTTGACACAGGTGCCATTGTCTCCACTGTGTGTCCTGATGTGTTGAAAATTCTCATACCAATCTGGTACTCTTGCTGCTTGCAAAGAGTTACTGGAAGGCCTTTATAAGTGAATGGAAAAGTGGAGATACACCTGTTCGTTTGTCGACTTTGATCACCACGTACTTGTTGCAGACATTGTGGATAAAACATTTCTTTTGGTGGACGTTATGCAATAGACTTCAAAAACAATGTCTTGAAAATCGGAGAAGAAGAGATGATGTACTCCACAACAAACTGGTCAAAAAATCAATGGCCGTAACTATACCGCTACACTCCGAAGAAATTGTCATGGTTAGAGCCGAGGTAGATACTAGGGCAATCGGTTTTCTATCTTCAGACCTCAGATAGGCAGCACAGCGGGCATAATAATTGCCAGAAGTTTAGTAATACCGGAAATGTACCCGTTAGAATGACGAATATATTTGATCAGTCACTTTAAAAAGCAGTTCACACCAAGGTAAAATGTCTTCTGAAGCCTGGGTAGCCGGAATGACGCAACTTCAAAATTACCAGATGAACTTGAGGAATTGCTGAACAGATCTTGTGACGATCTCTGTAATACTGAGGTAAAAGAACTCAGACAGTTATTTTGTCTGATATTGAAAATGATTTTGCAGTTTAAGGCCAGTCATTAGGAAGAAACTCTCTTGTACAACATTGCACGAATACCGTGCATACAAAACCTATACGCGAACCTCCTTGAAGACCTCCATAAGCTAAGCTAGTGGAAATGTCTCGAGTAGTACAGGACATGTTGACAGAGAGAATAATCGAGACTTCGTCAAGTGCTTGGTCTTCTCCGGTGGTCCTGGTACCGACGAAAGACGTTGAAATACGTTTCTGTGTAGAATACCGGAGGTTTTTATGGCGTGACAAAGGGAGGCTGATATCCACTACCTCTCGTCGACGATACACTCGACACGCAGTGGTTGTCCACATTGGACCTGAGGAGTGGATACTGACAAGTGGGTCTTCATTAGGAAGGCATCAAAACGACAACTCCCTTGACACCAAGTGTTCTCTTCCAGTTTAAAGTCATGGAATTTGGCCTCTGTAATGCACCAGCAACATTGGAAAGATTGATGGATCTGGTCCTCCGAGGCCTGACATGGAAAACTTCCCTTGTTTATTTAGACAATGTTGTAATCATCGTGGAGACTTTCAAAGACAATCTGGAAAACCTTAAGTGGCTTCTGACTAGAATTCATATTACCCAACTTAAGCTGAGCATTTTAATTTTGATATAATTAGTGCGTAACACTAATAATTGGCATTATTATTGCGTATGGACAAATTTAACTTCAATATCTGTATGAAAGTACCTTGTTGATGCAAATTGTCATTCGTTACTAATTAAAGCTGGTAATTAGTGACTTCAATTGAGTGTGTATTTTGTTTCCACTGTACAATACGACGATTCATAAGACAGTTGTACAATATTAACATATTTCCTTAAGGGCATCTAATTCCTAGAAATACACCTGACCATTTGTTATACCTGAAGTAGTCTGCGTTCTCATTTTATAGCTGCCTCTCACATTGGAATACAGACAGAATATTACAACACATTCAAAACTCTGTTATGGCTTTTTAGTCTTGCACATTACAGGTTTTTACAGCTTATTCCCTTTGAGACTGTGTGTCTACCAAACACTGTGGCTTGACCGTTAATTTAACACAGCATAATAATATTCTTATTTCAAAAATACATTACAGAAAAAAAAATTTGTTACTTGAAATGAAATTGCACTGAAAATAAGTCACGTTAATACAAAACTTACAGGCTCCTGTCTATGAAAGCTGTGTAAGAATTACTGGTTAAGAAACTGTAACATTTCTACTATTTTGAAAGTTACTTGCTTGCTTTGTAGAACATGAGTACAGTGATGTATAATACAGTGCGGAACATAGTCTATATGCTTATCTAGTTTGGCACTATATGTTTATTCATTTTTTCCTTTACTATTTAGAGAATAGTGTCGTCGTTTGTAAAAGTCGTGGTCTAAGAGAATAGTGTTAGCTAATCATAACAATATTCTTAGACGAACGTGTTGTCAGTCACTATTGTGTGGGACCATACAGAAATAGGGATATTCACGTTGATGTGGAGGAAATTGAATCACTCCGGAACAATAGGCCAGCGATTGCAAAATTTAGTGTTATGAAAATTTATTGAGTTTAAAAATGTCATGGTAATTCGGATTTTTTTCTTAGCACTGTGTGTTATTTGTTATTCCGTGCTGTGTTTAGCAATGAATTCGTCAATAAAAACTAATTTCATCTTATCATCTGATAAAGTGATAGTATTTCATAATAGAGAAAGAATAAGCAGAAAATGTGTGTGTATGTAAGTATTCGACTTCCCGCGTGTGAGAAAGACACAGAAGTTGAGAAGATAACCAAATGTGTGAGGCAGGAAAGACCAGAACGCATCTTTGTAAATATGGATTTATCTTTGTACATTTAGTTTTATTATATATTACCTTATAATAATATTTTACTGTTATTAGAAATTAAAGTTATGAGATATTTAGGTTATAATATCAAATTTTTTATAATATAAATAAGCTGAACAGCTAGTACAAAAAAGAAAATTATGATTAGGTATAATATAATGATAATAATAATAATGCCCCCCAGAAATCTAAGCCTACGCCCTGCCTACCATCTTGGCCTCGTGATGGGCGTGCAATGGCTCTTATTTTTAGCTAGCATACAGAGCACTGGTAGGTGAGATTGCAGGTTGTGTGTACCGCTTGAAAACACACCGTAACCACGGTGGAACCGATCATGAAAATGGGTGGATGGTTCTACGTTAGTGAGTCGCGAACGATTGCCTCAGGACAACAGGCCGCACCCTGTTGTATTCAGTCCTAGCGGTGGTACCCTAGGGCTCTGCCGCTGTAGTCTGTTACTTCCCGGTACCCGTGTGAACAAGATTGAAGGTTCTCAAAACAATTCTCGGGTTGAGGGTTTCTAGGAAAAAATTCCTCCTCGGAGGGTGAAGGGAGAGAGAGACATTTCTCCACAGTTGACACTAAGAGATTATTGATATTGCCTGCCGCTGCGCTGGCGGTCCTGAGGTGTCTTGTTGTGAGACGGAAGGAAGGTGACTTCACGAAAATCAGTCCCTTCCTTATTGAAAAAGTGTAACCGGTTGCGCTGGATCAGCCATCCAGGATATCAGAAAAGCCGCAAGTAGAATACTCGTCGAGTGCTCCCGAATATCCATGAGAGCGGCCACTTCCCTGTGCCGATTACAACGCGAACGCCAAAGAGCGTTATACGCACGCTGAAAAGATGGCGCGTGGACCGTGCTGATTGAACAGGCTTCCAGACCGCTTTTACACCTACCAACGTCTGTGTGAATATAGGTGACACAGTTTTATAGATGCTATCGGGACACAATTTCACAGCTTCGTAACATATCTCACGAACCGGTTATCGTTTATCCAAACCGCCGGTACTGTGGTGAAACAACGCTGTGAAAACGCAATAAGAGAGAAGCGATGAATCCTAAACAATTATAAGCGCGCGTCGACCGAACATTTTAAGCGACTTCGAACCGCTGTTCGTGGAACAATACTCGTTGCAAAAGATCGGGCTGGGAAAACTACGTCTGGTCCATAACACGGTCGACCCCAGTGACAGAAGTATGGAAGATCAGAGCGGTTGCTGGCATATCTGTGTTTAAACGAATTACATGCATTGAGCACGATGGTGATTTGATTTGCAACCCCAATGAAATTTCTGGCAGCTTGGCTGCGACATATGTCAAGGTCAGTATTACAGAAAGTTATACTCTCAACTTCCTCCTAAGGAAAAGATGAAGTCGAACGCGGCCTTTACTTTGAATGTGAAGGGTACAGGAGCTATAACGTGGCTGTCACGATGAGGGAGTTGCAGTCCACTGAGCGCGCTGGCGGCGACACTGCGGCGGGAGCGGACGATATTCCTTACAGCATCATATGTCGACTGCCGGATGTACCCGTAGCTACATTACTGCACTCTATAACGCCATACGGACGCAAAGGGCAAAGACATGGAAGCGGGCGATCTTCATCCTGCTTCTGAAGGCAGGAAAGGATAAACTGAAAGGGAGAACACTATCGTCCAGTATCGTTGATGTTCTGTCTATAAAAGTTATTGGCGAGGATGGTAAACAGCCAGCTCACCTAGTGTCTAGAGAAATATAGCCTTCCGGCCGCACACCAGTGTGGAGACACCATTCTATTAGTTTATCTGGAGAACCGAGTTCAGAACAGTCTCATCGCAAACAAACTCATTGTTGCAGTATTCTTCGATTTGTAGAAAGCATACCACAAAACGTAGAGATATAATATCATGCAATAACTTCATTATTGGCGGTTTAGGGGTAACCTGCGCAAATTTATCTCCAGCTTTCTCGCTTTCTCAGAGACAGGAACTTCCGTGTTGTTCAGCCCGGACAATCGCTGTCGATCCCTCACGAACTCTAAAATGGAGTACTTCAGGGCTCTCCATTTTTTACCGTCGCCATCAACGGGATCTTTGAGTGTATAAAAACGTCATTTGGGAAGTGGTTATATGTCAACGATCTTTCGTTGTTCTGCTCAGGCAAAGCAACGAACATAATCAGGCATAAACTGTAAGACGCTATAGACACGTTGGTATAAAATGGAAACAACATAGACTTTCCTTCCTCGGCAACAAAGACGACCTGTGTCCACTTCTGTCAAAAGCGAGAGAGGCACCCGGGCCCGACGTTAACCATAAACCATGTCCGGCTACTCTATGGGCCCGTCATCAAATTTCTGGGCCTAAATTTTGACTAAAAGTTAACTTAGAATGCGCTCGTGGACGATCTGGCTGCGAGGAGCAAATCCTCAATGAACGCAATCAGGTGCATCTCCCATATGTTCTGGGGAGCGGATAAAGACATTTTATTGCGTCTGCAAGCCGCGCTAGTGTAATCCAAAACGTATTATGGTTGCGCGGTGTACTCTTCAGCAAGAATCCTGTTCAAAATGCAAGGGTGCGCTACGCAGCAGGAGCGTTCCGCACTAGCCCTCCAGAAAGCTTGTATTGTGAAACAAGAATGACGCCCTTAGACCTACGACGTCAACTGCTATTGCTGAGACATATGGCGAAAATATTAATATCCCGGGTCACATAAACCACGTTTTGCTGGCGAACAACAGACTTGCTAGGATATACGACTGCCGTTCGACCCTTACCAGACCGGCCAGCATTTGTGCTTTCGAATCAGTCCGGCGCTACAACATTGAAGCGCCGAGGGTCCAGGCGCACGATCTGTGCAAAGTGCCCCATTGGCTGATTCGCAAACCGAATTTCCGGCTATATGTCGCCAGTAGAAGCAAGAAATATTTGCCATCACACTGAACTGAAACTCCCTTTTATATCAGTCCTGCAAGAATACGTCGAGGAACATACCATTGAGTACACTGATGGGTCGAACACGGAGAGCGGAGTGGGTTATGTTGTCCCGGTGTTTGCCTAACACGGCTGTCGAAGGTTTTAGAAAATTAATTTTAAATTAACGCGAACGCAAGGGTCAGTTAGAGCGACGAGATTTGGACGGCACCGTTGAAGCGGCGCGCGCATTCTATGGGCCAGTGGGGCTTTTTGTTGCAGCGTAACTGCTGAATTCAGTCACAGACCGGCACTCAGAGAAACAACAGACTCCTGATCCGAACAGATTGTACTACGCAGTTGTTTCTTCCACCCTAATGGCAGGCTAAATTTACGAGACTTCCCGGTAAGTGATCATAGCCTCTTATTGTATGCGTCAAAAATAATTGAATTTAATTAACGAAATGTATGCAGCCGTATGAGAAATACGAATGTATGTGGTGCGACCCGGCAGTGGGTATATTAAAAGATTATTTAATGTTCAGTATATACAGCTCATATTCTTTTTATGATTATTGTATTGTAAGAGTCACTGTAATCGTTTCATAGAATGTTATATAAGTTATAAGCTAAAGTCAGTGCGTAGGCATGGAGTTGAATTGTGCACGTACATGCAACAGATTGTACGCGTGTTCTCGTTAATTAATTATGGCAGTAAAATAACTTGTGAGACCACCCTTAGAGGATACACTATTAATATTTTAGTTGTGTGCAACTGTGAGTGCCTTGAAGGTGATAATTGTTTTGGCAAATTGCAATAATTGTGCCACCACGTGGCAATCTAACCTGTTGGATTCTGTCGGCGCGTGTTAAGAGAGTGCAAGTGACTGTTACTCTACGCCTTTTAATAATATCTTTTATTCTTTGAATTAATCATCCCATGGTAGACTTTATTACTCTTTAAGCAATTTGCAAAGAAATAATAACCGAAACTTTGTGCATTTATCTTGAGTTGGTTGAAGGCCCGTTCTGAGGTTATGTACCTGGGAACTTGGGTGGACAATTTTTATGAATAGCATTTCTAATTTTTATGAATTCCCAGGGTTCTCGCCTAAGCCGGAGATGCTGGTCTTGCTGATATAACTCCATCTTCATCAGCCATGAACCATCATACACACACCTGTTCGGAGGAGGGAGTCTGGTGAACACACTCAAGATGAAGCACATGCTCATAATTAAGGTGATATGAACTCTTTTATTTTTCCTTGGCCGGGTCTGCCGTGCTCCTGATTCAGAGTTAAAATTTTTTTTGAAACCATGTGCCCAAGTGGCTAGACAGTCTGCTATAGGGTGTGTCAGCTGAACATTCATTCTGAACATCATGTGACTTTAATAATTTAACTTACTAAAACTAAGTACGATGTTTGTAATTGTGTGCTGCACTGGGGGAGCGTGCTAGAGATTTTTTTACACTTAAATATTTTTACATATAGCCAGTAGTCATTACTTTGCTTACTACAAAATTTATGTCACATGTTAGGGGTTCTGTTCCGGCTGGTTCAGAACGGGGTTTATATTGTAATTTCATTTTGGTTTAACATGTAAGGGCTGGGGGGTTTCGTTTTCCTTTTTAGGCTGTTTTTGGGGGATAAAAGGGGACATAGTTTTTGCCAGGCACATGTTCATACAGTTTAAGGCAGGTTTGATTCCTGTCGCACATGGTTAAGTACAGGCTGGCGCGCTCCCACATCTGCGCATACAGACATACAGGATACAACAGTCGGTTATTATAAACTCATTTATATACAGCCATCCGGCTTTAACAGAAAAGAACTTCCATATTTTTCTGGGCATACACTGATTAATTTTTTTGACCTTGTAAAAGCATATACCGATTAATTTTTTTTGACTTTGTAAAAGCATATACTGATACATGTATCCATCTGGATTTGTGAAACAAAAGTAACGTTTTATAAACTCATACCAATTGATTAAAATCAGGTGATGAGGATTTTTCTCATTTATGTGATGTCTAAGAAACTTAAAGAATCTCATATGCTCATGGTGGGCCAATTATCAGATGCTATCTGTGCATATGGGCGGTCCGGTCTCTCTTATGGTTTATGAGTGATTATCATCCTTTCGGGGGTTTTTTCTTAATTATTTAAATTAATGGAAATTGATGACTGACGGTGACTGAAGGACGAACATTTATGATTGCCGGTTTTAGGGCTCTGTAGAAACACTGCCTGTTGGGCATGCGTATTCCAAGGGTATTAGGCGTTTATAATATGTGTATATAATTATGAGTGTATGTGTCTTTATGTTTCTGTACGTGTTGTCAATGTTAAGTGTTAGTAACAAAAAGGGGGGGAAGTTACATAATTACCGAATGTTACCTGATATACATATATTTATAGGTATAGGAAGCTATTGTCTTGACACGATTAAGGATATGAAAATTATTTTTTTATTATGTATTTTGATGGCTCTTGCCCTGGACATGTGATAACGATGTGATTTGCAGGATATATATATATGTAACGAATTATGGGGGCCAAATAAAAATTGTTATTGTTAAATTACAGCCGAGTTTCATTGCAAGTCCCGTCATACTGGACCCAGCACATTTTTGGCTTCTCTAGGCTCCGGCCTAGTTTTAAATAACTTGTGGCTTCTCTTTAAAAAAAAAAAACTAAATAAAAAGAAATATAAAAAAAATAAAAAAGAAGTTTGTTTTATATATATAAAAGGCATAAAAGGAAAGAGGGGTTACAGTGTGTTTATCATCGAGGGCGCCTCGTACTTCTGGATCCTGCCCGAAGAGGCAAACTTATACGCCGCCGAACCGTACGCGGCGTGGCAGGATCTTTGTTTCTGTGAACACAGAGGTGACAGATAATTTGTTATCTGTACGCATTTTACTAAGTTTTTTAACTGCCTTGGACAATCAGAGGACAGTGGATCCTTTATTGCAGCAAATAATGACGCTATGCCATTAGTTAGAAGATCTTGGTTCATCTTTTACTTTTGTTTTGTGTCCGGGTCACGTAGGTACTGAAGGTAACGAAGACGCGGCGAGAAACGCAGTGCACAGCCCACGAGTGCATGCGACTTGCATAAGACCTGATGACGCGAAACTAGCTGCCGCAAGCACCATCATTAATGTGTGGCAGCAGAGGTGGAACACACAGCAGAGCAAACTTTCTGCCGTAAAGCATAGTGTCTCTAAATGGCTGGCAAGTAGCCAGTGTTCGCAGTTGTCGTGAGTAAGTTTGCATCACGAGGACGTCTTGTAGCTCTTACAAGGAAAAGAACGACGCGTCAGCATTTTTGGCGGAGAACTTGCACATCGTTGAAGACTGTAGTGCTCTTGGGGAACTGAAGCGGAGACACAGAGTAAAAGGTAAGCTGAAAGAACACCTCGGAAACGAACTGTTAGCGATAGACAGAAGTCTGACCGTCCCAAAAGAAGCAAAATTATTGGATAGGTTTTGAAAATTTTGTTTTGCGTCTTAATGTGTACGATTTTGCACTGTCGTTGAGTGAACTAAAATGTATGTAAGGAAAACATCCGTCGAGCAACACTCGTGGAAGAGGTCGTTGGTCTAAAGGCCTTATTTGCCGAGCCCCAAACAACATAATAAAAATAGTAATAACTGTAATAATAACAGTAACAATGATATATATCATACTGATATATATGATCTTATAATCGTATTACTTTATGATTAACGTTTTGTAATAAATTATTATAAATTCATACATTTTTGTTTTAAATAATACTTGTGTGGAAGAGCCTGTGAATTACCTTCAAATGAAAGATTTTTTGAAATTCGATAATTAAGCAAACAATTTTAAACAGTAATATACAACAAATTTTATTCCTATCGTGAAAATTTGTATGTGGCAGTAGGAACTAATTTATAAGTAATAGGGCTGCACGTATCCTGCTCTATGGAAGTGAGCTAGTGAATATGTTACGGAAGAACTAAAAATCTGTCAACTGTATTTTACTATCGCTTATGTTAATAAATTATTATTATTATTATATGCTAATATTAATTATTGCTAACATAATATTAGTAAATATTAATATTTATTGTTTGTGTAGACCTAACAACTATTTCTGTACTGCCGGTGTACAGGCCCTGATTGTGATAAGAATTGTATGTCATAAAATGTGTGTAGTTAATTATGGAAGTCAAGATATAGTAATATCACTACAAATCATCAAACAATATATTCTTGTCTAGCGGTTTAGAGTTCATTCAGTGTTTTAAAGCATGTCATTTGTAAGGATATGGAAATATGTCGCAGGTAAGACATAAAATATATATATATGTACATGCATAATACATAATTCATAAAATATATTCTCGTTTGTGATAGGTCTTGCCGTGTTGTGTAGGAAGGTGTTAAAATTTACCTCAAGAATAGGTGTTCCACTTATCATTTGGCACGTACTTAATTTTTATGTACAATTTTAAACAGTTTTTGAAAAATTACATGAATACCAAACTGTGTGTGGAAGGATCCTAGTATCTCGAAAAAGTTAAACTAGGTCAGGTAAGAAAAGGTATTTTATAAAGTATTGCGGTAATTTTCCTGCCTACGTTATAGAATAGTGGACGATAACAAAAGCAAACAACGGCAATATTTAAAGCAAGTAAAAGGACGTTGGCTAAGAGATCTGACAGGTAATGATGGTATAAGTGCTGGGTAAAATACATTTTTATTAACAGCAGGAAACAAGAAAGATACTTTAGAGAACGGAAGACATTTACAAAACGGACGATTAGAAGACAGGTTAACAATGTACCATAAGCGGACTAAAAGAAAATCTGTGGAAATATATTTGCAAAGACTGTTAAAATTAAGAATGGACAGACTATTACCTTATATCATGAAATGAAGACAAATAAACAAATGTCGTTGTGAAATTATGTTTTTCTTATAACTGAAAAAACAATTATTTTAAATTATTTTAAATGCTATGCTATTATATCCGGGATCTCCCACCAGTTCCGAGATAATTAAACGCAGTTTCCTTAATTTTCTTCTCAACGTAATGAATAAATTAATGACTCTTTCTCCTTGAAGCCACAACTTGAGTCGAAGAAGTGCTTGTACAAACAAGCCACCAAAATTGATTAGCTCCCCACCACAAAAGGAGAGACGACTAGGCCTAATTAAATTTTTTCCTTTTTTTTTCATTTATTTTTGCTGTAGTTACTGATGTATTATCTCTGCGTGTCAAAGACACGGGTCGTGTCAGAAAAGCATGGAATACGTACTAATCTCTTCACACAATTAAAACACTGGGAAGTAAAAATACAAATTAAAAATATACTACAAACAATGAATTACATATGGAACAATCGTGGAGAAGTAAAACTGTTGAAATACAGTTATTTCAGTCATTATATTCATTTTAAAATATGTCCGAAAAATACGAATTTTTAATTGTGGGTATAGAACTAAAAACCGATGTCTGGAAAAGATTGATCTTAATACTTCGTTGTTTCCTTCATTAGTAAATACAGTAACTGCTAACGTGTTGATTGTAAATTACAAAAATTAACAAAACAAGGACAATTAACGATATTTCTGAAGCAAATTGAAAACAGTTCAAAAGATTGAATAATATTTACCCCAGATAGCGATCTTGGCTGACAAGCGTTAACCTATGGTCGTATACGAGTATCAACTTTTGAAGTTAAAATTGAAAACTTTTTGTGATTTTCACATTTCTAAAATCACATTTGGATGTATAATTTTGAAACAAACGCTTACAAAGTAAAACAGTAATTCTATCGAGTGTTCAATGCGTCTTATTTTTGGGTTTTTACATTTCTAAAAGTTTTGTTGTTAAGATGGTTTCCAGTTTTACGGTACTGTTTATTTTACGTATATTGTGGTGTCATAGGTCACTTTTATTCTTGAAGTAGAATGTTAAATTTTACGTACCTATTTGTTACATATTATATGTTATACCCTCTATAAACCACCTTACGAAAAAATTGATTTCTATTGCAACGTTAAAAATGAGCCGCCAATCATAGACTCCATAGCGCAATTTTGAAATATTTGTTTTTGAGTACTTTTACAGGCCATTTTAGAATATTCTTTTATTAATTACTGTGGCCAATTATATACCAAATTAAGTCCGGTTATTGCAAATATCTGCAGACAAGCGCTCGTTAAGTCAAAATTAAACAAATAAAATTATACAAATCTGTTAGCATCAGTGTTTGGAGAATAAAGAAGACAATTTGTGCCACTTTTCTGGAATCGTTAATTTATTGTACGACGTTTCTTTATTTTTTCCTGACTGCTAAATTTTATCTGTTAATGTAACCCTTATTATTCTACTTTTTTGTCTTGATTAGGACAAAACAAATTGCAAGTAACAAGTTCAATTTCTTTTTAATTTTTATAATTACACTTACAAAACTCAGAAGTAAACGTATTTGAGCGTTTGCTGTTACTATTTTAAAAAATTACCGCTACTCTGTAGCCGTAGATCTGTAAGCGAGATTCTGTAAACGAACGGGTAGTTCAGACTTACCATTTAAAAATCAAGCAGTAATATGTCTTTAAAACTATTTGTTAAAATTATATAACTTGTTTTCAAACTGATTATTATGTAATATACATTAAGTATGGATTTCACATCAATATAAGTTAGTTTCCACTGATATTGGCATGATACACATTTGCTCTTGGTAAATATTTATTTTTCAAATTAAATCATTTATAAAAGTTTACTTGACCTCAAACAATCATTTTTCAACAGCATAGTATTGCCGACATTTGTGTACATTTAAACGGTTTTAGACTTCCATTCGTACCGTATATTACCGTATGGCATAGCGTACCACTGTTGCTCTCATACGGGTAACTGCATTTTCAGTCTTCCTCGTATGTCCATGGCTATTTAAAACTAAATTTCCAGCTTTGTAATGAAGCTGACTATACAAGACTGCCTGACTGTACAAGGTACAAATAGTAATCGGTTATAGTTTATGCCTTGTAACTCATTTTCCTATCTCATGTTCGGTCGTCCAACTGCTCTGTTACTTTAAACAACAAACTGAAACGTTCTTTACCAATTTCTAGTCATCGATCAGTCAACTAGATTGATACAGGGATGATCAGCTTGTTGATACAATATCCGGATTACAAAGACATGACCACTTAAATAACATTCCAGACTTTTCACTCCAGATCTGAGTCATATTTAGTAAGGTGTTTTCTATTGCTTTTAATTGAATTTTTGTTAGGAAAATCATCAGACTCTAAAGGAATATTAAATTAGCAACACTGAAGGAGTCACTTTTGCTGATTATTATTAGAGGTGAAGTTTGGAAGGTCTATTATTTACAACTGAACGTTGAAATTGTAATGTTTAGTTAAACGGTAATTTTTAAAGGGAATTTCAAATTAGCCCCTAAATATTTTTGTTACCAAATACTATACTGTCTCAAGAAACATTATATGGACAACCTATGCGCACAAAATGAAGGAATTTAGAGTGTACAAAAATTTATTTTTCGACAAATAACATACATTATATGAGCATAATAAAATAATAAAAAGAATTATTTAAAAATATTTATTTGAGGTAATAAACAAAACTAAAGCAAATCGGCTTAAAAATTATTGTTTTATATAATGACATTTGCTTTTTTTAATATTGTTTGTCATAACGTTATAAACGACGTAACTATAAAACAATGTTTCTTACAAAATAACTTCCATTCCCAACGTTTAGGCTTTTATAACTACCTTTAATTTTTGGTATGCACAGAGTTCTATCGAAGTTTGCTAATAAAGGACAGTTTTAATTTTGATGTCCCTTTTTTTCTGTTGGGCATATATTGTTTTTAAATGAATGTTTAAATTTCAGTTGTATGTTTCCGTAATAAAAATATTACATATTCATTCTTTGATCTGATTCATCGGAGTTAATAAAAAATGTGCTGTCCTTTTGTTTTGTGGTTTAACAGAAGTGCAAATACAATTTTATTGTATATGTAACTAGTGAGCAAAATAATTCTTATTTTTAATTACAATACATTTAAATACAAGAAAATGCGGGGAAATAATCAGTGTCAACAACAGTCGCCTAGTACACGCTCTGAGATGAGCGGCTTTTGTAAACACGAGCACGCGCGCTCTTACACATACACACACACCCAACACGTACTAATATATTCTTAGATTCTCGAAACTGAATAACTTTAGTAAAAATGTATTAATCCAGTATACATTTAAACTGAGAACAAAACAATAATATAATACTATCTTGCTTGTAATAGGTAATTATCTATTCGTTGTATTCGTTACAGCATTTTAACAAGTCAGCGGGTAGCAAGAATGGAATCAAGAATACCATACAGTGTTGTAAGAATACAGACACACGGTGCAACAATATAGTGCAAAGATCTAACCTACTAATGAGGTACATAAATCAAAATATTGAAATAAATTATTACAATAAATGAACAATTGTTCAACCAATTATTTGGACACAAATATTAAACAAAGAGAATGAGAACACTGGGAAAAGGCAGGTTACGATCTAAGCTGTCAACTTGACTGAAATGTTTACGACTTTATTTGCCAACATACTGTCAATGCCATTGTAGGAGGGTGGAATTCAAAGTTATACAAGATGCTAATACATTACCACGCATACATGTGAATGTTGGAGGAATGTCTAAAGAATGATCAAAGACAAAATGTGATTTTAAATAACATAACATTATAGGCTGTCATCACCGTATAGCATCCACTGTAATGAAGCTACTAAGTAAACGAAATAGAAATGCAACGCTAGTTAGAAAATGACCGCGGAAGGTTACTGACTTGTAGACTAAAACTAAACAAAACTGGCGGAAGGGAAAAGTAAAGGTATGTAACGAATAAAGAGACAATTCCCATTCACATTATATAGATTTACATTCTTATTAATGAATAACCAGTTACAATTTAAAACGTAGTTTATTTAATTTTATTCAGATCTAATATGTACTTCTGGACAATCGTTTTAAGTATCACTGCAACAAATGCAAGTGAATTTAAAATATTAAAAACTGCAATATTGGACGGTATGTTATTTTTCTTTACTCTCTCTGTGTCAGATTAAGGTGTAAACTCAGTGATAATTTTATTATTATGTGAGACGTATTATAATAAGCTTTGAAGCCACTGCGGTATTGCCAGTGTTTGCAACAGACCACACCTCCCCACCGTTGACTACGCATAACCAAGTGTAACGTACGACAACGGTGGATGGTGAGGGGCGGGGAAGAGCTGTTACTATTGCCTAACCTCAAAGCTTATTATGGTAAGTCCCTTACTGCAGTAGTAAAATCCCGTATTATAGTAACGCTACAGTAGTCTCCGCTTCTTCGTGACAGAGAAGTCACACCGTTTAGGCTAGTTCACAGATCTGCTGACGTTGCTAAGTTATGGGATAGCTTTACTTTCTTACTGATAATATAAGTCTACCATGGTGAGTAGAGAATGAAATATATTGACTGTTATTTACGTTGCTAATTATTTACTTGTTTTTTCCTTGTGGCAATTTACAATAAATATTAATTTCCTTCAGCTTCTTTTAAATGTATCTTCTATAAAAGAAGACACAAATCTCGCTACTAATACGTATTTTTTAAGCTGATATCCTAAGTTAAAAAAAAATTGTATACGCTTATCACCTAACCCTTTATTACGTGCCACATCTATCCCAGTAAACAGAATAAGATTGTGCAGTTGTCAAAACACTAATACTTTAATTTTATTATTATTTCCTGTGTCTAATAGTGAATTTGTATTATGCTAGTACAGAATGTGTACACATTCTACGAACAAGGCCTACTATCTTCAGGTATTTGTTAAAAAGTTACATAGAATTGTTTCCAAACAGGGATTTAATAAAGTAGTAATTACTAAAGTAGGATTACTGAAGTAGTAAATAAATTACAATAGACATCAGAAAAAAAGTCAGCTGCAATAACACTGTAATAATTTAATTTATTCTTGGCAAATGTTTTCCTTAATAAGAATTTACCCTGTCACACAACGTTTTTATTTTTAACTGTACATTACTTGCTGAGTCTTGGGTACCTACATAGTTTCAAACTTCCATAGAGACGCAGCGATATTACCCTCAGCAAGGGAAATTGCAATTGCATTGTTCCACATACATGTAAACCCTGAATGGGTCTAAAGTTACTAAGTTCGCTATATAGTTAAGCGGACATGCTTGATTAACCTTTATGAACTTCATATTTGGTTGAGCTTTATGAACCTTAATGAGTTTCATATTTATTGGCTGATCCTGTATAATTTTCATTAAAATTTCGTAAAACTTCCAGTCAGTTAGGAATATTGCCCATCAGAAATGAAATAAATTTGTCAAATCATAGGGGGGGTGATAGCATACTCAGGTATTGTAAAAACTCACGTTTTGCATTTTTTTAGTGCCTATAAAATTATTCACGTTGTGACATTTTACGACTCTCCTGATTAGCTCGTAAACCGGACATCATAACAAACGTTAATTATATTAGGTTAAGATTTAGAAACAAATTGTCTTCATTGTGTAAAGTGCTGAGTAAGAAATATTACAATATGTGATTATTTTCAGTCAATTAAATACTGTTTAAAATAAAATTATGCAGTTGACGCAGAATATCTAGCCCTCCGTAGAATACTAAAGGAACGTAGTAAATTAATTCTTACATATATGTTAAAACGTACTATCAAAGGGTTGCCGTTTAAATCAATTTTGAAAGATCATACAAAACAATAGCATAAACACTAAGTAAACGAACATAACACCTAACATGGGAAAGTAAAATATTTACTGGAAAAATATGAAGTGACGTGGAAGTAAAATTGTCCCCGAAAATATTTATTGAAAACAAGATACTAAGATGGGAAGTACATGTAATGACATAGAAAATGCAGTCATTCTGATATTATACTCATTGATCCACGCAAAAATAGGTAACAAATTCAAAGTTTGACAGGTCATATCAACAGACCTGTAAAGGAATACGAGTTAATGAATGATGATAGGAAAGCAAAATGTAGTGAAACGAAAAAATGGGATTCCCTCAACAATTAAGAAACCAGAACCAGAGAAAAAGGAAATGAACACTCAGTTTCTTTTACAAGTACGAAAGCTAAATTTACGAAACAATTTGAAGGCGTAAAAGAGGACAAAATTCAAAAACCAGGGTCCCCACTATAATAGCATATTTTCTCTTCTCCTAAGCTTTTACAAATTTATTTTATTATTCCGATGCAACATTTCTAATTACTTGCAAGTTCTGTAAAATTTAATTAAAGGGTTTTCCTTGTGCTATGTTGTGTTTTATTTGATAACGTTTTGCCTAAAATTATTAATATATATTAAAATTCTACAAAGGAAAGAAATAATAAAGTAAAACTTTAATTTAATTTTTAGCTCATTAGGAGTAGAAAAATTTATTTTACTAATTATAAAACTTGTATATTGTAACGTACCTCGTTACCGGTGTGTTAAAATCAGTTTATTTGGTTTAAATTTTAATTGAAGGTTTACATTTAGGTTATTATTTATTGATTTGTTTAATCCAATTCAATTGTTTAATTGAATCCAATATAAATAAATCCGGTGAATTGCTCTTGAAGTTGATTAACGAAGTTATTTAGACTTTTGATAATTTAGTTAATGTATTATTCTTCTGTCGACTAGGCGGATCGGTGACGTGGATTCCTCACTAAAAGTACATATATGTTGGTAAGAAATGATCACTTACTTGTAGTTAGTCTGGCTGATCTCGCAGGGTCGATGTAGCAATCTAACCTTTAGAATGACTTACCGTATTTCAAATTGCCGCTGTTTGTCGTGCTATCCAATAAGAGACGTTCATTTATTCTGTAAATTCTAGTCTATTGAAATAAACTAACTGACTCTGATTTGTCGTATAAAAATGAGAATTTATTCTTTGTTAACACTTCTTTAATGATTAAAAATATCATTAACCATTTTGGTTCAAAATTAATTAACATTGGTAATTTGTTTTTACAAAAAATTATCTCAGGGTGGTATGACTGACCTACAACGTCAGACTGTTGTTAACATGCTTTTTGGTTAAATAAATTAATTCAAGTTTGGGTTCTTTTAGCCAGCAGAATACCAAGTAATTTACTAGAAATCTTACTCTACCATTATTAGGCAGTTGGAGGTTGATTAAAATTCAATCATCTCTTAATACATAACATATAAAATTATAACCATGCCTGTTTGGGCATTCTAGGTTAACTGGTTTAATAGTCAACCGACAATAAATGATTTAATGAGCGTTTATTAACGTTAAAAGAACTTTTGATAAAATATCTAAAATGTGAACATAATAAAATAATAACTCGAAACAGTGTAAAGAAACATCTGAATCGTCATACTTGATTCCGTAAAAGGTAATCGTTTAGTTGCAAATATTTATATAGCTTAATACCACTAGCTTTTATTCATAATGGACAGAAGTATTCAAAATTGTAGTAGTAGACTCTTCCTAATTAACGACATATAAATAACGTTTGCATTTTTGTTTAACTTTCGTTAATTACTTCAGCCAGTCGACAATCCTCAATCTCTTATTAATGCTTGATAGTTTGATCTAGGTTTACTGTACAATAACTTCAATCAGGTGTGTGGTTATAGCACACTCAGTGTAAATACATAATAAACAATTAATGTTTACAAAATTCTTATTTCTGAAATATTTAAATTAAATAAAGAATTATCATTATCACTGTTGACTGACTGATGTTAATAAGGTGCAATGACCTACATACTTTATTTTACACACATTACTAGAATGTTGTTCGATTATATCGTAATTTTTTCAACGTTTAACTAATTTTAGAGAATCACTGTACTCCCTTTTAAATCCCGGAATTGCTAGTGATTATACACTTAGCAATCCTTATTAACGCACTGTTTACACTTCAAACATCTTCAATAATAGTGTTGTTATGGTTGCACAAATTTAGGTTATGTTGCTTTATTGACATTGATGACGCGCACAAACTAGGTTAACAGCTGTTTTCTTCCGGTGTCGAGCCGCCGTCTGCACACATCAAAGGTTGATTAAAAAGTGTCTCGAATCGGCTCATGATGCTGCCGTTCCGTTCTGCGATCGTTGTAAAATTGGCTAATTTCTCTAATTTGATTGGTTGACGGTCTTTAATTTAACGCACGTACCTCCTTCGCGAAATATTTTAATTGTTGTTTTAAGCGTGGGGTAGCTGGGTTTGCGAGTATACACTGATGCTAAACATTTGCTCGAATTGACACAAATATTTTTAAATTGATGTAATTTTCTTATTACTGCATAGGTTTTAAATCTAAGCTTATCACTGTATGGCTAACATTTGGCTCTTCATTTGGAGTCCACTCATTGTATGCTTTCGTTCATTATTAAGGGAGTTAATGTTTGAGATAATCACTTTACACTATTCACTATTAATTTTATTTATTCTTGAATTATAACTATTTAATGTCAATCATATCTCTTTGAGAGCATGCCTTCCAAGTCCTTCAACACTCCCCACTTATTGTTTACTTATAATTAATGAAAAAATATAGCTCTTATCCTAACATTGGTTTAGCCTATTAGTCTAACTAATTATATTAACAAATTATTTATAATAAAAAGTATCTGGGTAACTTCTATATTGCCCCAATTGTATACACAGAGTTATTACAACTACTGGTTGTTTTTGTTTATTGTTTATACATTGTTATTCTTTTGTACTTTAGTCTTTAGTATGACCTCTGTATTGCACTATAAAGTGTACCTTTATTTTAATTCTTGTTTATGAATGTAGTGTCTTTACAGTCCACTATCTAATTTAGAATAGTTCATTATAATTAGTATATTGATATTATCAATCTTGTGTTTTTAATACACTTGTCCCTTCTTTAGCATAGAGCATTGGATAATAGTAGTTACATTTGGTGTCAAATGACAGATGTGCTTATTTATTCTTATTACACATTATGTTATTGTTTATAATTTTGTTACACTATTATAATAGTGATATTATATTTTACATATTATATATGTATCCTCCTTTTATCCCTATTTAACTTTACAATGTGGTTTTATCTATGTTTCACATGGTGAACGCCATTTTGACTGGTTCTGTTCATTTTTTTACATTAATTCTTAAATAAAGACTACTCTTGGTATCTGATATTGGTATTGGTAGAAATCTTATTACCTCTACTTGATTTCGTGTACAAAATATTTCAGTTAAGACATGTTTTATCTATTATTAAATATGAAACTAGGTGGAAAGTACCTGTATCTAGATTATGTGGTTCTCTTATGTGTAGCAACGATGGATGAAGAATTGAGTTGATACAAATTTACATTTTTTAACCTTGTTTTTTCAAGTATTATGTTACTAATGATTACTGGTAATTCATTAATTAGTTCCTTTTTCCTATCTTACATGATTTTTCTATTACTTAACTAACAATTATTATAGTTATGAGACAATTTTAATTCTCTTTTATATTACATTGATGCTGTTCATAATATGTCATTGTGTTATTATTTACAGCTTCTTGTTGTGTTAACATTATTGTTACTTCCACTCTTTTGTGTAATATGGGATGCCCTATTCATTTACAATATTATTGTTCATATATGGGTCATCTAAGTTGGTCAGTTATTGTTTTAATTTCAATCTCTAAGTCTTTAAGTTAGTATTTATACGGGTAAGATGTTAATCTATAGTTGACTGGCTCTTGGAATTTATCTTGTGCCATGGTTGTTATGTGTCTTTCTCGTAATATGTTTCTTCCATGTTTCCATTTGATACTTACTGACCGAATCTATTGGGTTATTGGTTCCTGTGGTATAATCACTGTTTAATGTATCTTCTTTCTTCTTATATGTTATTATTATTGTTTATTACCATTACATTTTTTAACTCCTGCGCTGTGAGTTTATTCTTCTTGATGAGTTGCTTATGTAGTTTCATTCTTGGCATTTACAGAGTAAATACTTGATGTGTCTTGTTATCTCAAATATCATGACATGGGTTAATATTTTGTTACTTAAAATATTGGGATCATATTTCTTGTTACAATATAACCAATTACTCAACCCAATTACTTATCGGTATATCTTGAATTCTTTAAATTAAACTGAACGTATTGTAGAAGTTTTGTTAGCAGTAATGTTTGCTATGATTAAATTTAAAAAGTAGGGCGCAATATAATTGCAATAACGTGAACTTAATGTAAGCGGAAAACCTGTATACACTCTTTCTTAAGAATAGTTTAAGATGAAAAATGTTGTAAACCCATGTGACGTAAAAGAAAACTTATACACTAAAACTCGTTTATCCGAATCGCGTTTACCCGAAAATCCGGTTTATCTGAAACAAAATTTGTAGAAATATTAAAAGACATTAAAGTGTGCGAACAGTTACAAGAAGAAGACGTATCAGAGTGGATAAATTCGGAAAAAGACGATCCTGGATATCAGATGCTATCCGATGACGAAATTATTGCACAATATTCACAACAGCCCGGTGAGGACAAAAGCTCTGACGATGATGTGGTAGAGAAAACGGGAGTCAACCATACAGAGGCAACATCAATGTTTGAAGACCTACTGTCGTATTTGGAGCGACAAAACGAAACTTCCCCTGCAGAAGTTCTAAGAATAAAACAACTTCGAGGTCGGGAAGTCAGCAAACGAGCTTCAATACTTAGGAAAAACTATGATTAAATACTACACGAACAAGCAATAGGACATTTCCAGTACTGTAGGAACTATAATTAACAGTGCGGTACCGTTTTATAGTTCATTGTGTCATATTCACTGTAAGAAACTTTTAAATTATTATTATTAAATAAAATTACTATACTTACGTATGTATTATTATTTAAATACAAATTTCGGTTTATCAGGAATATCGTTTATCCGGAACGTGCTCGGTCCCATTAAATTTGGATAAGCGAGTTTTTAGCGTACATTAACGTATTAATTTTATGATTTTATGGATTTAAAAAAATATAAATTTGTTGTTAATTTTTGGGATATAAAGCTGATAAACTTATTGAAAATTCTTTCAGACGATGAAATGGAAAGTAATACATGGAGTGTAAATTGTGGTTTACTACGATGCTGAATAAAGTTGTCAAGGTTGTCACGGACAAAGAAATAATATAGGTTTAAATAAAATAGCCCCGACGACAATTATTGCGTTCACTAAACAAAGAAGAATGATGAAATATAAGGATGTATAAGTTGAAATTTATAAAACAGGTTTTTGCCAAAAGAAGAAATGCCACACTGTACAATGGCATGTAAAAATTTAGTACAATTATTTGGATCAAGTGATATAGATATAGTAGAAGCATTTAGAAAGTGAAGCCAGGTTTAGTATCTTGCTTATTTCATAATACTCACTAGTGCTCAAGTTGAGGTTTTGGCCACTCAATTTGAAAGTATACACACCGTTTCCATTGAGACATATTATCTTGTCATTAATCTATTACGTTGCTATTAGTTACTAAAACCTTCAAAATATAATTAATTTTTTTTTGTTAGATATTTTATATGCAAATTAGTGTTTTGTAAAACGTTGTTCTTAAGCAAGAACCCAAACGCCGAAAAGACATATATCTTGTATATTTGTGTATGAATTAAGGAAATATGGAATAATTCTTTATTGGAAATCAAATGACTCTAGTAGATTACAAGATTAAACATGTTTTCATCGACAATTAATTGTCGTTTACAGTCTTGAAAATCAACGTGGTTGAACTCAGTAAAGCTAATCAAACTAAAAAGATTCAACTATTTGAATATTCTATGAATATACTTCAACAATTGGTTTAAAAAGGTTTACAAACTAAATTGTGTTTTATTATTTTGTATACAAGGAGACTAAATTAGGAAGACTTTTACACGCACTAGTCTCTTTATTCACCTAAGGTTTTCTACCATTACATTTTGTTTTAATTCTGTAGGAATTACAGAAAATACAGAACATTTTTAGACGCATTCAATGAAAGAAATGTGCCATCTGCTAACTTCAATACGCAAATAGTTAGTAAAGCGTAGTAATCAATAAGAAAAAGAGAAAACATTTCCCATGAAATAGGTTAAGGCAGTATGGATAGCCATAGGTTAAAGTAACGGTTATATTATTTTTTGTTTGTATTCCTCTGTCTAAGATATCGGCAGGTACATTTTTAAAAAGATACCAACTACGTTCATTTTTAGAATATTTGCACTGCCTCGTAACTCATTTATAGGAACTTAGCTGCCATCGTATTCATGCAGTGTTAGGCCGATAGTGGTAAAATGTCAGCTCATTTATTTCAAATATTCTTCAGCTAGTATTCTCAGGATCAAATTGTTCATTATGTCTGTTTCTACAGTTACTAATTTTATTTTTTTTTATTGAAGGCTAACGATTGTATGTATGATTTTTTCGTTTTATGTAATACCTAAAAGGGACAGCAATCTTAGAAACGTTTTAGAAACTCGATTTCAGCAACAAGATTTCTCTTACTCTTAAAAACAATCGGCAGAACTCCTCGAGAATAGCTAAATGCTGTAGACGGTAATTTAATAGCTAATTTGTGCCGGTATCCTAGTTCGTTTAATTCTCATTTTACCAGTAAATTTCCTGCAGATCGTTTTAATTGTAACAGTTTCTAATCTAAATGCTATGTCAGTCAAATAAGATGTTGCATCCTACATAATTAAAATTTTTATATTATTTTATTTTATTTTATTTTTTATTATTTTATTTTAAAATTTCGTTCAATCGTGATCACAATCTGGTGAGGTACTTACCAATATGTATTGTGTCTAATATAGGAGAAAAGCCACAAACAGCCTGTGTATAATATTTTTTCTACTATTTACATAAGAGTACCAAGCTGAAAAATATGTTTAGCTGTACGTCTACAGCAAAGACACTGAGTAATCAGGAAAACAATGTTCTATTTAAGAAATACCATTTAGTGTAGGGGATTTAAGTTTCGCCATTAACTTCTTACATTGACAGTGTCTACATGTAGTAGTCCATATGTTACTGTAAAAGTGGGAAGTAAGGTAAATCTCAAGATTTACCGGTATATCCTAACATTTACCGTTTCATGATGGTAATGTCCGAAGATCCTTTTAAAATGTTTGAATGTCAAACTTTTACCACCAGTTAGTGGTAAATGTCAAGATTTACCGCTGCATTGTGGTAAAAGCGTAATATTTTTAATTTTAAAGAAATTTATAGTTATTAATTTAAAATAATAATAATAGCTCCCATGTGTACCACCGAAGTAGCTTAGGAGTCACGCAGGGTAGGCTGCCTTATGCAAGTCGTACGGTATACAAGGAAGGAAGTGTGGCCAGCACTACGCTTCACCCGCGCATTATTATCCCCAGAATGTTATCCTAGGTGTCATTTTCAACCGGCTGAGTCGATCTGGGGGCTGAAAAACGCACCTTTTTTATGGTGCGGGCCCGGGAATTGAACCCGGGACCTCTAGATTAGCAGCCAGGTGCCATACCCACTGGTCTACTAATCCGCCTTAAAAAATAATAATTTTCATAAAAGCGCATGAAGAAAGGAGACAAAAATAACGCATTACACTACTGCTTTGTGGCGATGTAATTTAAGCATTAAATTATTCGGCGTGCGTCGCGGCCACAGTGCCGTCTGTATAGCGGGTTCAAGGGTTGCGTGAGCGGCCAGCGCCACTGCTTGTCTATATCGCTTAACCTTGACCGTGACGTGGCGATAATTGTGTGTGTGTGTGTGTGTGTGTGTGTGCGTGCGCGCGCGCGCGCGTAATCAAGTCTGCTGTTCCGATCAGCTGATTTGATCAATTCTCTGTTGTCGTGGGTCGGCAGGCATCGACATTGGGTACCACTTCTGCTTCTGCACTCGAGGGAAACACTAGTCTGGCGGCGTCACCTATTGCTTTATCATCTTTAAAATGAGTTGCTGAATTACTAAAGAGCTTCAGGTGAGGAGAAGTGTGGTATTAATTTCAATTAATTCAGGGACTATGTGGGTTTCATATTATATGTAACTATTTTTGTGTGTGTGATCTTTTTGTGTGTTGCGTCTTGGATAGTTGAGAGCATGTTGGCGACTGGCTTTTTCTGTATAAAAAATTAATCGAAGATATTGCAATCAAATTCAAATGTAAAAATAATAATTAAATAATAAAGAAAGTTAAAAGTAAACGTAAATTGAATCCTAGAAAAAGATTATTTTGAAAATTGTGAGGAGTAATATTTTTATTCACATTTAATTCACTGAATAGAATGGTGACAGTGTGTGTCTGTGATCGGTGTTACTGGGGCGAGAAAGATTTGGGTGAGGGTATTTTCCTGACGGCAGTCTACAGATAAAATTTTTTCCACGGTTCCCGAATAGCCGGGAGGTGAAAGGGGAGACGAGGATGGAGACAGACCATTAGTCTTCATCGGCTGAAGATCTAAGCAACACCCTAACGCCGTCAGACCTCTAGAGATCCCCATACTGCCAGCCTGAACCCCTGTCCGGAGGAGGAAATGAATTCCTGGAATTTCGGACTCACCAGTTGCGTCACCATATTTAATATCATCGTGCATCCTGAGTAAAGTAATCTTCTATACAGAGGTGTGACTATTCCTTATATTTTAATACACGAACACAGCAACTTATGGGATTTAAAGCATGAACTCAAAGACATCTTCATAAACAGTAACTTCACATATTCTATGACCAACTGTCTGTTGTAACAAGTCCTGTGGACATATAGTGAATTGTGTAGTTAACTGAGTTACAGAATCTGCCTGTTTAAATATGTTCATTACTATGCTGTATTTTATAGGACGCCACTTGCCTTCAAGCTGTGATTAACTAGCAACGAAAATTTAAATCTGTGACTTGGTCAGTTTTATTAACATTCTAATAAAGATGAAATCTCATGAACAAGCTTATACTGAATGCATTGACAAATAACTATGGGGGTAGTTCTTTCTGAACGTTCTTGTGTGAACAGGTTCTTTATCATGGGCTGTTACAGCATTGTGCCAGAATAAGTATCAAGTATTAGTACTCAATTTTTATGGGCAACTGGTTTGTATAAGAATATGGCGATAGTGTCAAGATGTATCTATATGTATTTATATTACTCCTGTAATGCACAATTTGTTTACACAAAAACAAATGTTATTAGTTGGCAAATATTAAACATTACCTGTCTCTTGGCAGTGATCATTATCCGAGTGTAAATTTAATTCATAATGTATCTAAATTATAATGTCATAATTGTTATTGAGACTGTGATCTATAAATGTTATTTGAGTAAATGTCAATGCATAGCAATGTCGCTTTATATCGAAACAATCCACGAAAAGGTGTGTGAAAAATTTGTTGTTGCTAATTATTTAATTGTTCAAAATTTAATTCTTGTTACTAATGCCAATGGTTATTATTATGAGTACTGAGAATTTAAACGTTCATGTTGTATTAAAATGTCATCGTTATAAAAGGAAAGAACACTAATAAAAGCTGTTATAGTTATGCAAGTGTTTTATTGCAACTCTTGTCACGCTGGGCTGAGCACATCTTTTTCCATCTAGACCACGCATCTAGTTTTAAGATTAAGTAACGACCACTGATAAAAAATAAAAAAAAACTTATAAAAGATTCAGGGGGACGTTTCAGCTTGTTTCTGAATTAATTTTTATTTAGCGATGTACAATGAATTGTAAAACTACTAAAAAAACCTACAGCCAAAAATATAAAAATTGATAAAATTATCGAAGTTTACTTAAAAAAAGGGCATTTAAAATCATTTTAACCATTTTGTGAAAACAGAATATTTAAAAATTTTTAACCATTTTGTGAAAATGTAATCTTACTGACGAAAACAAATAAGATTTCTTTTTACTGTTCTTTAGTCCAATAATTAATTGATACAAATAGATGAAAATTATTAAAGTAGGTCTAATAAAAAAATGAAAAATTACTTGTTGCAGTAAGGTTAAATATTATGACAGTTAGAATTGCACAACAAAGAGGAGGGTTTGCACAAACACATTTTCGTAGTACACTTTTTTAAACAATTACATTTTTGCAGCCTTGTCCTCCAACTAAAGATAATTTATAAATCACTTCTCAAACAATAACCTCTTCGTTTCCTACTTCTGCAACGCTAATAAAATTTTCTGTACACAGCGTGAACTGGTTTCTTGTGTATAAAGATGTAAGTTTGGCAATTGTGGTACCACATTGATAAAATTCATCATTTTAAATATTCAGTACGACAGCTATGATTGAATTTGGGTCCACCTTTGCCCGGACTACATCAGGCACTTTGACTTTCACATTCTGTCCAACTAAAGGTTTAGTATTTTTTTGCAAGAAACAGCCGTCATTTTGTCTGCTTGCTTTTGAACTCCTTCAGCGGCTGTCTTTTAAAAGCGCTTCACTGTATCGATCTCGCTTGCTGCAGCGGTTACATCAACGAGTGCAGCGTTTACCACAACCAGCGGTAAATCTTGAAATTTACCACGAACTGTTGGTAAAAGTCCAAAATGCAAAAATTTTAAAAGGATCTTAGGATATTTACCATCATAAAACGGTAAATCTTAGGATATACCGGGAAGTCTTAAGATTACCTTACTTCGCACTGTTACATTAACACATATATGAGGACGAATGACAGCGGGCACATTGACGTGTTTCTAATTGCCGGTAGTGTCATCTAGCGGCCAGTTCAAGAACTATCAATAGGTTTATTGCAGAAAAGACGCATGTCTAGGACTAGTGCTGTTTCTAAACTACACTAAAAATGGCGGTTGTTTCAAAGTCAGTATTTTTAATGGGATATTTGTGATTTCTGCACAAATTGAAAGGTCTACGAAAAAATATTATATTACCATTAAAAACTTATTTCTGCAAAAACGTGGACATGTGGGATTTCTACAAGTAAAGATTCAAATCAACATACAAAAATTAATAATGTAAATATTTAATTGTTTAACTGTTTAAAAGTGGATCTAAAGAATACGTTTGTAGAAGTATTACATTCTACGTGTGGGAAACTTTACATTTTAGTGAACATAATGTAAAATTCTCTTAACAAACTGAAGTCAGTACAGTTGCATCAAAACACGTCGCTACTGGTTTAACCTTATGATTGCTGGTAGGATTTGCTTCTAGTAAAAAATCAAAAGAAAATAGAATTATTCTGGAAAATATTTCAATGTGTCGTGCTATCAGCAACTGCAAAGCAGTCCAACATTACTAAAACGTGAAATGTAATAAAAGCGTAAACAATGTCATATCAGTGCAATAATTCCGTCTTTTGTGCTTTAAGTATTTCTACTCGCTTTGCCTCAAATTAGCGTAGTACTTTACGTATTTTATAAGTAAAAGACTCAAGTATTTACAATGTGTAGGATACATAACTACAATTTTGAGCCATATAACATTTGAAAACTTAGGAAGCAAATTTACAATCTGGTATTTCAAAGAGCAAGCAAAATAATCGAGGGATAGGAATACCAGTGAAGCGATTTAAAAATGCGATAAGGGGGATCATAAACGAATGAGCAAATACCTGGAAGGAAGTCTTGAATAAACACAAAAAAAAACATCCAAATTATGATAATAATGATATGTAGACCAAACCAAGGGGGAAAATAAATTGAATTAATTCCAGAAACACATGGAACAACATTAGGAGTTATAGGTAATCATAAAATGAATAATATTTTCCTTTAGTTTTACAACACGTTGCTTGCAGGTTACGGTAAGTTCACTTCTTAACTGAAGCGTAGGCTATTGCTACGTAATGCATAAACAGTGTTACGCCATTACGGAACGTTCCGGTACATTGGAGAACGTTGTTGTACTCTATTCCCCCAGCTGTAATGCGTACGTGACACTCAACACACGAGGCAGGTTAAGTAATCGGAACAATTTAGTACATTCAATATCGTTGTTTGAGAAATTGCTCAATTAACCCAACGGTGGGTGTATCTGTGAATGTCGCGCTGAAGTGTCCTCTAGAATTTTCGATGGCTTGTTAAGGACGCATATTATAGAACCCTGCAGATTATAAATGCCCATACCTGCTGCTTAGTTTCTTTAGATATTGTCGGGCGATTCAAGTGGTTATTGTGGTAAAGTTTTATGTCTTTTATAATCGTGCGGGACGATTGTAATACAATTGTGTTTTATAATAGTTGACATTTATTTTGTATGTGAGCAATTTTTATTTGACTTGTTGTAAAACACTATCTTGATCATTACAAACTGTTTTATTGTGATAATTAAAGCTGGTGATTAGTGACGTATTTGGTGTCTTGTATTTTGTTTTCCACTGTACCATACGACGATAACTAGACCGTCGTAACAATATAAATACAACTACCATGAGGAAGCATAAACTACTTTTCGTAACAGCTTCCCACGAATAGCCCTATTTACATTACTACCATAAACTTTTCCATTCACTTGATTCTTTTAACGTTACATCAAACCGGCATTATATCTGGCCCTTTACATTTTTCCATTTTCAAGACGTCTCGCAAAGAGACAGAGCTTTATCTTATACCTGTAATGTCACCGTCACGGCGTCGTTGATTATTACCGCAGTTATCTTCGCTTTTAAAACTCCATTTTCTTTTGATATCCTTAATCCTATCTTATACATTACCACTATAATATTGCTTTTACAGTTGCTCGTTTTGATAATGCCCGAATACACTCGGTCAAGAAACAGCACATGTAAAGAGAATGTATCTATTAAGCAGCGGTTTTCATGAAGTTGGCTTGTAATTATGTCGAACATACGACTGTCTGTTTACATAATCTCGTTAAAATCTGACTCGATACTTACAGAATTAATATAAATGTAATTACTTTGTGTAACCACTTTGTTTAAAAATTTAACGTATAGACAACAAAAACGAGTATCAACAGAGGTAGGTCATACTGCCACTATAATACTGTAACGTAAAATTATTGGAAAATGAGATATTATACTAGATGACGAAATGTTGATAGGTCAAAATACTTCTCACACAACTTTTTATGAAGTTCCCCCTTCACTACTTCCAGTGATGAAGCACAATACTAGTTTCAAATTTTAGTTGTAAATTTTAATTTCTTTCTCTGCTATTCAACGCTTTGGCCTATGCTGAAGTTCCTCACTGGGGAATGCATACCTTCCAAATACCCTAAAACAGAGTATACTTAGGCAACTGAATAATCAGACTTCAACAATGAAGTATTCCGGTATACTCGCCTTGTATCCTGCCTGGTTACTCCTTTCCTTTGCATTCAGATGAAAGGAAGTAGGCCTATTTACATTGTCATCAATTTTATCACACTGAAACAGGCGTACTTCTGTAAATTTAAAAAACTACACCGTTAACGTTTCTGAAACACCAGTGTTTTAAATCACTCTTAATAATGTTTGAACAAGAAAGAGGTGTACAAAAATAATAACAGTCCCATGACCTAATTGTTAATAAAACATCATTTTATTCGAAGTTGTGTCGTTAGTACATACGTGCCTCCTTAGGGAACATAACCTGCCGGCATTACGCTCTCAATGCGATTCCAAAGCTTAACATTATATTTTTATAGCTGATTGTTACAAGCAAATCGCATTTGGCTACAATAAGAAGACAATAGTCATGACGTGTTTTATTCACGCAAACATTAATTTTTTGACTTTCCTATTCTGTGAACGTGCAAAATAAGCCTAAGTATAATGAACAAGTGTTCGAAATTAAGAGCACACAATTTACATTCCAAAAAATATTCTTATGAAAACTGTTTTGTATTTTAAAACGTAACTAATAACTTGAAAACATTTTGTCGAAGAATATAATGGCAACTATAGAAAAACTTTAGGGAACATGTGCCCTGATAATTCCATATATTATAAAAGAAAGAATTTGTAAGGATTTGAGGAGTCGTAGATAGTAATTGAACATATTAGTTTTTTGAGTGGAGTAAAATTAATTGCCTCTAGTGCTTGTGCTCCTGTGCTGCTTGTGTTTATGTGCTCTACAAAATAAATACCTATAATTTAAATCATCTTTTTCTGTTCCCTATAAAAATGCATTACTTACTCCCAGCAGGAAGTACAAAATGATTTGATTTACATTAGCCAGATTAATTTACATTTCATGAACTCAAAGCTAGAGACCCTGTCAGCGAAAATGTAAATTTTATTAGCCTGATATGTGATACTTTAAATTTACCTTAACGCTAATATACGGATACATTCATTATAACTTTTTTGTGTACATGCAATGGTTAGTCCGAATGATGTGATATATGTGCAGCATGCCAATTCAATGCAATTTTGGAAACAATCTAATAAAGGATAGCATTTGTTTACCCAACTTTCAAGATTTCTCAACAAACATGTAACAAATTTTCAATATTTTTAAATTATATTTTGAATCTTTTTTCACCATAAGCAGTTTCTCCCAACTAACTATTAACTATTAGATATCGTATAGGCATCACAAAAGCTTACGTTCTAATGCTGTATTTGTAAGTAAACTTTTTTTAAATTTATGGTGTCTCTTCTTTCGCCCAAAATTTCTTTATTGGATTTAGAATGTGATAAATTTTCAATCTGCTGTTTTTCAAATTGTACAAAAAGTCCCTAAATTTTTAGCATCGTAAAATGCCGGAAAACTTTCTGGAAAATATCTTAAATTTTTTGAAGTTGAGGAATCAACAGTGTTGCCAATTATTTTTATTTTAAATAAATGGTATTAGTGGACGAGCCATTTTGCATGGGAAACTGGCTCTGAAACGTTCCACGAGCGGACATTTCGCCAATTGATACATACATGGACAAAACTCTTTATCGTTACACAACGTCCTTGCGAAGGGATCGCTGAGGCCCACTAAAAAGTAAATCTTATTAGGAAAACTAAAAATATAGCTTTTTGTAACCATCAATTGTTCCATTTCTCTAGGTTTTAGCCTACTGCCCCACTTCATGTTCATGACGTCCGGTAGTAGTAGTTTCTTTCCTAGTGGTACTCCCCTTCCAGGTTTTTGAAACATTTTCAAAATGTCCTGACGTAAACTTTCCCACCACTGGTCTCTAAATCATTACTAAAGCCTACTGCTAACTCCCAAGTAATTTTGAAAATTTTTCTATCTCTCCTACAACGCTTCTCAGTACAAGTAGATTCCGTTTACGACCACATTTGCCTTTCAGGACTGAGGGATCAAAACTATTTTAGAGTAACGTTTACAGTCCTAATCCAATATTACATTCTTTCAGCATCTCTGTTTGTGTGCTGAGATAAAGTGACAAATTATTTTCATTTTATTAAACATTGAATGTACATTTCTTAAATCAACAAATAATATACCTTTTCTAGGGTGAGCAGATATTAAAATGAGTGTAAACCGTTTTATTTAGAGTAACTTAAAGAAACACACGACAAAAACAAAAATATTAGAAGATCTTTAAAAAGTAACAAAAAACAGGAAACAACACTACCACGAGGTAAAGATTGGTTAAATAAATATCTCCGTATAGATTATTATTTTTTATAATTAAAAGATTATTGTTTTTATATACCCTATATATATGTATATATATTCCCTATACATCCCACATTTGTGTGCAAGTCTGTCAATTACTTTTGTATTGAGAGTACACATGTAATGATATCGAATACGATTCTTGTGAAAACAGATACAAATGTTTTGAAATTTGTTCTGTACAATCACCAAATTTTAAAAATTCTTTTTTAAAAAAGGTAGTAAAAATAGTCCATCCTGTATTTTAAACCATATATTTTAATATTATGTGTCACCATCCATTTTTAGTGCATAAACGTTTTAGTTAAAAAAATTACATTGCTCCTCTAGAGCGATCTATTAATTGGCTTTAATAATTAATATTGTTCATAAAATTGTGTATTGCTGCTAACTAAATGAATAATTTATTTTTTGATTACTGCCTTCCGCTTTGTTTATAACACCGCAGATATTCTCTGATTGTGAGAAAATCGATGACTTTGCTCCTCTCACAACACAGTGCATAAATTAAGAACTCATTCTGTGGTATGCCACAATTTGTTGAAGGTGAAAGGTTTGCGTTATCAAACGATAGATGTATTGGTTTTATATACTCCCTACCGAACATAAAACTAATTATATACTCTGTCTTCTATATTTGATTCTTTTTGCTGTAGAAAAATATTTCCCACACATTTATAAACTTTCTTTTCAGAGATTAGAATGTATAAAGTGTACATTTCAATAAATGACCCAGAATTATTGCATACTGTCGACATTTCTATCAGAGGAGATTAATGTAACAAATTAACTTCGCAAATGTTAAACTTTTTATACTTTTATATAAAATTAAACTGGTGACAAAAATTATACCTCTTTAATTATATTTGTAAACACAACGGCATACACTATAATTATTATATTATACTTACACCGTTGGTAAATATAATTATTCCCGTATAACTGTGTGTAAACAATATGTAAAAGAGTAAAAGAACAATTACGCTAAATTTGTAAGAGAATGTAAATTCATGCTCAAGTTACAAGAAAAAAGGAAGTAAGCAAAATACTAAACGTTTAAAGGGAATTTTAAAGCAGTCAAAAGATACAGGTAAGAACCGATGTAACATTAAAAGAAAATTAATTATAACAAAATTTAACATCGACTGAATTTAAAATCACTTTTTCGAGTTTGTTAAAAATTGTATGTAATCTGCAGTATCAGTAAAATCGTTAAGCAGCAAAATTATTTATTGAATATTGGTAGAATATTGAATGATTTATCTGTGTTGGGTGTTGGGTGTCTATGTTGAGTAAACTAATCTATGACACCATTCCTAGTTCGCATGTAGTCAAGCGTTGTAGATATCAGGTGAACACAAGTATATGTTACCAAAATTTGTAAATTGGAAGTGATGTTGTTTTGTAGTATATAGGGATGAATAAGGAATGTCGCTTTGAAAAGAGGAAGCTGTTGTGGAACGTTAATTCAGTCAGCACAGTACAAGGTAACATTTTCTAAAACAGTAAACTTATTAGTTTATATTATCTCTTATAAAAGGCTCACGACACTTGCCATCAAACGAGACATACAGGTAAAACAAAAGTTCCGTTTACAGGGTTTATGTCTGACTCTTGTGATATTTAAAATTAAACACTCGTTGTTCATTACTGACATTGGAGTTCTTACAACTTCTCTGTTTGTGCGATTTGTACACTGAAGAAGACTTCAAATGCACGGTATATTAGGCTATTAATTTAGTAACTTGGATTATTTTCGTGAATGTTTGTGAACAAGCGCGTCCATAAAAAATACAGAATCTGGCGCCACCGTAGTTGATATTATATGACGTTCTGAGATAATTTACTATATAAAGAATTACCCGGTTCTCTTACATTTTTAACCTACTATGTTAATTTGATACGTTATTACATTATTACGCTATAAACAGCTCCCACAACGTTCTTACTTTTATTGCTTATTTCTTCTGAAATCCCGTTAAAGGTTTATTATTCTATTTCCAAACTGAAAAAACATTGAAAGGTGTTGAGTAAAAACGTGGCAGTCCTATGTTTTGTGTGTTAGACGTAGCATTCCGTCTTGATGTATTTTACCAGGCGGAAGCCAAATTCTGTAAATGTAGACGAATTCTATTTAGCCTGGATTAAGCTATTAGCCCTTATAGAAAGCAGAAGTAGCAAGTAAAGTATGTAGATGGGGTACTATTTTTTAAAGATTTTGTGGGTAACAATTTTTTATTTATCACGACTTCAAGGCAGACGATTCCACCGTTAGTAACTAAGGTGAGTGTTACCTAGAAAAAATTTTAAGTATAGAAATGTCAATTACAAAATATTTACTTGGACATAAGAAACCTAAATACCTTATTATATAATTATATAAATACCAAGTTGTCTAAAATGCGAAGGTGCCGATTACCTAAATAGTTAATAAAACATAAGTTATTTTATGTAAAATTGTAAAATTTCACTCACTATCAAGAATTATCTAACACCGGGCATAAAAAAAATGAGTTACATTTTTTATAGGTCATACAGACATGTAAGAAAAAGTAGGGCAAGTGAAAGTTAATGTAGTTGAACATACACAAAGGAAAAAAGGGGAAACTATGAATACAGGCAGGAGACAGTTTGAGTCATCCAATTTACCACTTATTTCTCAAATAGTTTCGACTTAGTTACCAACAAAGTAGAATGGATTATTCATGTCTTTGGGGGATGGTATCATTCAAAGCCCTAGAACATGCTAATAAGAAACAACGCATCCATATGAATGTTAGAAATATTTAGAGGATAACTAAAGACATAATAAGATTCTACAAACAGAACTTATGGGTAGTGTAACAAAATAAAAATTTCGTTTACAAAAATAAAAATTTGTTTGTTAACGAAAATAAAATAATTCAGTTGTGGTTGGTTTGTGAAAAATATTGTTTAATTGTTTTGTTGTTCGGTATTTAGTAAATAAATTTCGTAATTGATTCATGTAAAAATTTAACTCTTTTATTTCTGTTTCTGTTAATTGTATCCCTTTGCGTTTTTTGAATTAACTTCTGCGTTAATTGTGTTATCGCCAGCACTAATCGATAGACGTTTCTTCTTCTTAACTAGGTATTCTCCTTCCACTTTGGTAAAAGCCGCCTTTCGGATAGTCCGTGATCTCCAATTTATTTTATTTTTAAATTCTATTTACCAAATTTATAATAAATAGAAACCAATTTGCAGAAATTTTAGATTTATTAACAATTTGTATTATGTATCGAGTGTTAATCGATTATTCAACAGTAGTATCGACTCGTTTCTCAGGGCTGTCGCTTAATTTTTACATCTGTATTTTATATTAATTATTAGGTTCTTTGAACGGTTATTGTATATAGTCAGAGAAGAGTAAGGTCAGGAAAGTATAACACTTACATGTAAAAAGCTTATGATTTAAAAATTACAACGTTATTATTTAATATATAATGTTTATTAAAGATAAAATTTTGAACCATTGATGTCTGGACGATCGTATAGGCAAAGCTCGCTTTGAATTGTGGGAGTCAAGATGGCGGCTTCCGTACTGCTTCTGTTAAAGCGAAGTCGGCTCGACGAAATTTTTTTCAATAAATGTTGCCTTTTCAATGTTTCCTCGTCTCCGCAGTTGAGATTATTCCTTCTGGTGTTAGTGGAGTGGTCTTGGTTAAGTGTTTTGTGATTCACTTCAATAAAATGTGTGTGATAATGTTTAAATTCACTTCGGTCAATTAGGTCGAAACTCGCACTACTCGTCTCGTTATTAAGAATTACTTGTTTTATCGGTTTAATTTATTATTTCACTCCTTTACTGTTCCGTATTACTTTAGTTTAATTGTGGTATTAATTGTTCTCACTGCGTTTAAGGTTTAAGTTCAAATTTTAGAAATTTATGATTTTTCACTGTAGACTAGGCTTACAGACCGATCGCCATATTTGTCTGCTATATAGGTTAATATAAGCAAAAATCTCGTTCAAGTGTGCTAAGGTCCAATAATTAACTGTTATAATTTTCTTCGTCTCCTGAAAACGTCTTAGCCAATTTAATATTAGCAATACATTGTTTTAAATCTGTTTGGCTTCCGTTACATGCATGAAAATTACATTATATTACTGAATATATTTTTGCTATTATTTAATTTTATGAAATACTAAATACATAATCTCTTTCTTTAGTTCATTCTGCTTGATTTAAAACCAAATGAGATAGTTTTACAAAGTTTTTTATCTAAAATGCTATATTTCTTTCATTTTGAAAAAGTAGGCTTTAAAATTTACTTCCTGTCCATTTCCAAATATTTGCCATTTTATATGTTATATTTATTATCATATTAAATCTCAGATTGACATAAAATGTTTATCTTCCCTTAATTTCTTGAAATTTTAATAAATGGTTATTTTTTTAATTATTATTCATTAATTTGTGACTCCCCACTTTGAATTTTCATTTATTACATTTGCATTTTTTCTTCTAATTCTTCCTATCTTTTTACCATATCCTTCTAAAGTATAGTTTACATTACATTACTCTGTGACTGATTTACCTTACATAAATCTCATCAGTTTAACTAGTTTACTGGACTTGATTCATCAATTATAATGTAGTTGAGATTTACCATTTGGCCTAGATTTTATCTGTTTTTACATACAACGTTTTTGAATAATACAGTTTGTTTATACCCCTTCTGACCTTCTATTCTAATACAGTATTAATTAACAATTCCTTACTTTACTACAAAATCATTTAGTATTGAATTCATACTATTAATACATAACAATTATTTGACATAAAAAAAAGTGGTATTTAAGCTCAGACCATCTAGTCTTGATTATTTCTAGTAACACATAACAAATACTTTATAATAAAAGAATGGTATCCACACTCAGACCTTTCATTCTTGATTACCATTATTAAACATAATAAACCTTTTAGAATAATAAAACATTATACTCTACTTCCAACATTTATGTATAGAGTCATTTACTTATTTACTAGAAACATAACACATCTGTTCCTTCATTTTTTAAACTTCCTTAAAATTACTTTTGTGCAGTCTTGTCTGTCTTTATTTTATATTAGGGATGTACCCCTCGTCACCTTACTTATTAACTACCTGCTCTCTATTTATCTTTCTCATTTCAGTGAATGTTTTTAGATAAAGAGTGGCACTTCCTTAGAAACTTTAGTATTTGTTTTTCATAGTACTATTTTGCCAAATAGTATTTATGAAGTTAAATTAAAACTTTAAAATTGTTTAAAGGTACACATTTATTAAGTTTAAGCATCAAATACACCTTCTTGAAGTTTATTTACTATAATATAATAACTTGCACTTGTCCCCTGTTATTTCTTGATACTATCATTAATCAGTTTTATAGTTTTATATTATCAAGAAATTTATTTATGAAGGACTCTTAAGATTTGTCTTTATTCATTATAAAATAACTTTTATGGGTGCACTTTTACTTATAACTCTAAACCCTTTTGTTTACATTTATTTTACATTAGTTTCTGTTTTGGGGTGTTATACTTTCATTTGTGACATTTACTTTCTTTTGGGGTTTTTGTTTTCTGCTTACTGGTTTTCCTTTGGGTATTTCTAGTTCTCTTCTTATCCTACTATCTTGTATCTTCAAGATCATTCCTGTTTATTAGGTATTTTGGTTTGTTCTGTGTTTTGTCTTACTTAATAATTCTCATTGTTGGTTTCTTCACTACAGTATCGTTTTATTATGTACGTTGGTTTGTTCTGGGTATCTTCCTTACTTACTCCTATCCTACCTGGGTATTTCCTTACTTTATTTTAGTTTTTAAATTTATTTTTCATTACACATACTTGTTGCATAGTTGTTTTTTCTGTATTTTTACTTCTTCAAGTTACGAATGTATTTTATTGTGATTCTTATTTGTCTTCATTTGGATTTTTCTTTAATAGTTATTTTAACTGATATTTATTTATGATCATATTTCATTCATTATTAAGTGAATAATCTGTCATGCTACAGTAGCTATCAGCATGTGCAACATCCAGTGAAATGAGAATACGAAGTAAACAAAATGCAAGTACAGTAATGGCGAGTACTATCACGACTACAAACACCGTGGAATTTCACTGGGGTATAGACTACAACTATAAAGCAAAGTGGCGGAAGCAAAAACTAATGTGTCTACAGAATGCAAATATTATTTAATATGTTGTAATATGTTTTTATAGTTTTACAAATAACCAATTACAATTTAAAACGTCATTTAGTATATTTTTTTACCAATGTAATATAAACTTCTGCCTCTCATGTTAAATGTAATTGGAACAAAAGTCATTGAACCTAAATTATTAAAAACTGTGTCATTGGACATTATTTTCTTTATTTTAGTGTAGATCTGTCAGATGAAGGTGCAGCCTCAGTAACTATTGTAGGCCTATTAATAACTCTACACCATTACGTATAACTATCTGCGATTATATTTGACAAAGAAGTAACATTTAGGCTAAATTATAGGTTTACTGCTTCGTTAAGGTGACTTAATTTTACGTTTTTACTAACAAAATGAACTTATACTAGTACGTAAACAATCAAACAGTTGGTAATTGTTTCTCTTGATAAATGTTGAACGTGATTCTCCACTTATGATAAATATTAATATACATAAATTTCATTTAAATATCTTTTTTTTATAGACTCCTATAATATGTATACAAATCTAATAATCTGTTTGCGATTACCTGGTCGTCAACCTAATATCAAAAGTTTATAAAAATGTTTAGTATGCTTATCATTTAATTGTCTATTAGGTACCATATCTGACCCAGTGAATAGATGGAAATTACGTAAAGTTGTGAGGGATCCCATATGATTTAAGTTAACTTACTATTCTCTTTTGTGTACACTATTGAATTTTCTTCTGCTAATACTTATTATGTAAACTCCCTACGAACAATGAACACTGTCTCCAGAGGTTAGTAACAAAATTACATAGAATTGTTTTCAAACACGGAATTAAGAAAACTAAAACAGTAAATAAATTAGAATTACTATACGAAAGAGAACAGTTGCAATAATATTGTAATAACTGAATTTATTTTGTGTAAGTGTTGATTATTTACAAAGAATTTACTCAGTGCCGTAGCCCGTTATTGCTTTCCAACTATACAGTATTTGCCGAGGCTTGAGTACACAAATAGTTTCAGACTTCCTCCGGAAGCGTACCGATATTACCCTCAGAGAGGAGAAATTGCAAATGAATTGTTCGACACACATGCCTAAGATAAGTCTATAGCTTCTAAAGTTTCAATATAGTTCAGCAAGAATGTTTGAATACCCTTTATAAACTTTCTATTGGGTTATAGAAATTTTTTATTGTAATCTCATTAGCTTGCTATCAGTTAGCAATGTTGAGCGCCACAAGAATTTTGGTGAAAAGTGAAAATAAAAGTTTAGAGAAAAAAGATACTAAAATGCAAGTTTATGTAAACTGCCTAAGTAATTGATACATATAGATATTAGACTGGCAGACAAACATAGATTAATAGGCAAAGAATACAAATTTAGACAATACAAATTTACAAAAACATAGCGACGTAAGGATACAGAAGAAGGGATTAACTGGACTTGATCAACAAAATTTTGTGTTAAGTAAAGACGACTTGATCACAATAGGGATGAAACCAAAAAAGGAAGAGAAGAAGGAAAGAAATAATGAGTTTCTGTTATAAATATGAAATCTCAGATTATCAATTATTTTAATGATGTCAGTAAGGAGTAAACTGTACACCAAGTTTTCCACAATAATTGCAATATTCTCTTGCCTTATTCGTTGTTACTAATTTATTTCATTTCCTCTACGAAACATTCTTAATCAGTTACAAGTTCTGTGACAAGATTCATATGCAAGACAAATTCAACCTGATTAACCAGGGAGGTACTCCATTTATTTTTAAGGGAGTTGAAAAAGTACTGCAGTAATGCTGTAAAGAGTACCCGGTCATTACTAATGCTCCAGCAGAAGTAAACCTGGAGTTCTTTACTGGCCTTGGAAGAGGCAATATTGTTTTCAGGCCAAGAATAGCACTGATATCAAGCGATCAACACATGTCTTCCGTAAGCCAAAATTGCTGTTCCCATTAAGACTAGGAGTTGCTATGACTATATACAAGTGTGAATTATGAATCTTAATCATAATCGTATGAATCCTTAAGGCCAGACTTTTGAGAAAATTTTAATTGACCTGCCTTAGCCCGTTTTTGCTCATGTGGCGTTCAGTGAAGTGAAAGCTCTAATAGTTTTACAGGTAGTCATTAACTTGCCAAGATGGAGAAACGGCAAACACTATCAATGTTTATATATTAATTTTTATACATGGAGCAAAATAATTGGTCTCGTAGAAAAAGTAGTCTAGATAATCTAGAATAGATTCGTAGTTTTGGAATAAATTTGGGTTTTTAATGATGCTATTAATCTCTGACAATATACTGTGCTTTTAATACGGTTAAAAAAAGGATTAATCGGATACGGTTCACCATTGAAAAATTAACTACAATTTAAATTCTGTACAATGAAATAAACTAATATTTTAAAATGTTTTTGTCTTATTTAAACTATAAAATTTTTACTGATGTAATAAAGTCTTTCTTTTAAAGAAGATTTTTATAATTTATACTAATAATGTGAGTTTACTTTCCTATATTATTGACTGCTGATTCTTCAGACGACGGAGTGATCCTATCTGGATGAATACGTGAGTCAATTTACTATGTCCGGCTTCAGGGTCGCTTTCGAGCCTGTAGTTATTACGGGCACGGTTATACACAATTTCACACCGCAAAAAGACACTGTGACTACTAATTGGTGTAATGTGTTAACACATCTCCATTAAACTTGAAGTGTCTGCATACCCTAAACGGAATATCTTGAATTTTCGCGGAGAGTACACAATTATAATATTTGGTGCAGTAACTATACATGAATTTTCTAACTTAGGTTCATCGCGGTAGGCAGACCGATCGTCATGTTCCCAATTGGCGTTTACTCGTTATCGACTACGAAGAGAGAGACTGTACTGCATATCAGAGACTTATTTATAAAACTAAATTTTTTAAAATATTAATGGTTCTTCAGTAACACTGCCTTAGGATTTGCTTACAGCTAATGAAATTCCTGTATTATAAAGTTTCATAAGAGAATAATACTTGTTCAAATATTCTGAAAAACGTTACGGCCGATTTTATCGGCTATAGAAACTTTTACTTATACAATGCGTACACTCAGTTAACAAGTTTTAATTCAGCTATTGTCGTCAAGTGGATCTTTCTATTATGAATATTCTGGTATACGTCCCATCTCACAGTTTCCCATATGTCAATAGCTGTTTTTTAAAATTAACGCGTAGTCTATGAGCATCCAGTAAAATAATTATGTAGCCTCGCCCCATCGGTGTTGGACGAATCTATCGAGTAATTTTTTATTTGTCTGGAATTTGTTCTTTGTATTTTTTCAACACCGTAATGGTTTTTTAAAACCAGATATTTACAAATCCAGTTTACCCACGCCTTGTATAAATAATATACATTGATTCCCGACATTCAAAATGCAAAGTTAATTAAAAACATAGGAAAAAATCAACAAAATAAATATTTGGGAAAACCTTAATATATACACAAGCAATAACAAAAATTTGCTAATTAAAGAACCAACTCGAGTGAAAACAAAACATGATTATCTATTTATTATAAATTAATTAAACAAATTAAATATAAACCTAATATACTTCCAACATAACCGACAAAATAGCTGATTGACTTAATAAATATTAAAACAATGATAAGTAAAATCAAATTCTTTTAGAAATAAATCGATTGTTTCTTTTATATTATAATCTATTATACATTATTTTTAAAATATAAATCGAATCAATTCATTTATTTGTTTATTCGTGTATAAACCTCGGATGATTCTGACATGTGAAACGTGCGTAAGGTGATAATACAATATAATTTTATTTGCAGAAATACTTAATATTTGAAGAACTGTTCATAATACAAAAGTTTGCAAGAACGACTGAAGAGTTTCTTACAAAAGAAAAACGTAAAACATAGGTATAATTTACATTTATAAAATTATATAAATTTTTTGAGCGTTTGGCGAGAGTCCAAAATTTAATCATTAATTAACATTGTAAATCATACTAAATCATGTAAAAACGTATTACATTTATTAAATTCAATCAAAAGTATACTATAAACAATTTTATATAATAACATTTTTTAAAAATATTATAACTACGTCCAACAGAGCACCCATTTTTAATTAACTAGAAAAATTACTTTTAATAAAACTTTAAATTCCATATTACTTATTACTTTGACTATTTACGCAAATTAATTTAAATATATCCATTGGTTTTACTTCGTTAGCTCACGCTTCAATTTTTGTGAGGTTTTCCGTTGTTTAAAAAAATAAATTTTTCATTTGTCACCTGTGTATTTGTTGAGTTACCGTTGCTAAGCTGTTATCGCGTGCGTACGCGCGAGCGTGTGTGTGTATGTGCGTGCATGGGACTTTTGTATGTTGACACGATATATTATACCGTATTAGACACAGAGTGTATATCATATTTTAGATTGTGGATGATGTACTGATTCCCCTGTAGATCGTTAGCCGTCAGTGCTCTACTGTATCATGATGATGATGTTCCTAGTGCTTCTTCGTCAATCATAGTGTCTTCTGTTTACTGCTTGATGATCCTCTTGTTGACGGTGCCGATCCTCTGTCGCTAATCAAACCCACATAGTTTCCCAGTGAGTAAGTTATTAGCGACTGTGCGTCTTTCAATATTTTTGGATATTTGTAGTCTGCAGTAATTCTGACTAACATTTAAGGTATCGAAATGTACCGTTTTTAAATTTGTCAATTTAGTTTACACCTGCATAGCGTCACTTTTCAACACATAATTTTTTTCTGTTTTACAGAACTGTGTCAGTGACGTTTTGTGCCGCGTTTTGGAAAACGCGGCGATGTTCCTATATCTATATAGTGCATGATTAAAATTACGTATTTGACGACGCGAGGGAATTGTCCTTTGGTACGCTCAATCGGACTTTGTCATATCAGCCGGCCGACTCGCGCGCGCCCTATCTCTGTTACGTACAGTTTTTTCAAGAGCCAGTTTGCTCAGTTCAACTTTGGCTCTCGGCGCTTCACTTTCTGGTCCCCGGCTGACAGAGTAGATTTTACAGTTTTTCGTCTTCCAACTACTTCTATGGATAGGTAGAAGCCTACGTGACCTCCGGTAAGTCTATTAAGATATATATATTAATTATTTATAAAAACAAATTGCTTTTAATTGATATTAAAGTGGATGCGTTACGATAGATATTGCAGTGAGTCCTTAGCACGTGGCGACTCTCAGGTTAAAATTTGTTTCATGTATGTTTAATCTCAACCCTGGTTAACTGATTGTAACAGTAATGATATAATTATGTTTTATATTAATCTAGTAATAATCCTACTAAATTAACTAAACCAAGATGGGGCGTAAGTCAGTAATTTTCTGAAATCCGTGTACATCACGGACTTGTTAAAAGTTGCTAATTCCTGTAAGTGCGTCATGAAAACTTTTGCATAACTGTTAATTAAAATTATCATTATTATGGAGTCACTATATTTGGACATATTATATATTAAAATATTTAATGGGGTTATTTTTGAAGCGATTTACTACATTCAATGGGATTCTTGACTTAGTCAATTTTCGGAGATTATAAACTGGACAGGCCATGCAATGTCAGCGGGTAAATGTGGTAGTGTGTGTCTTATGAACGTATGAGTAATCCCAGATATAATTGTGCAGGGTTTCTGATGTAGACGGAAATCTGCCCCGCTCCGGAAGGACGGCCGAACAACTGCCTCAGAAGCTGTAATTTCAAACACTTTCGTCAGCTGTGTCAGCCGGAAGCATGGACTAGATACACCCAACGGAACCCTCAAACTCCACGCTACTAACCAGGTGAAATTTAACCATATTAACTTAAATCTTGTGGCCGATAAACTCTTTGAGACTCTCATGTAGACGCTCCAGTTTGGACAGTTATTTCCGGACAATGGGTGGCATATATTATTTGTAATTTGTAAGGCTTACGGCTCCTCTATCACTGTTATGTCTATCTCGTTCTGAGAGTGTAAACTCGGCCAGGGTCACGCACCCGGGTCGAGGGGAGTTCGGTAAATAGGGTTGAATCTAAATCTGTTTCTGTTTTAAGCATGCCGGGACAGATGTTTCTGTCCACGTTGGGATATTCATGTTTAATGGACCTTGGGTTAATGTGGGCTCATTTTTTATTCATTAATGATCTGGGAGATGTTTTAACCCGTGGTCGACTCCCGTAGGAGCCGTCCACTGCAGGTCTGGATGTGTCAGATCTTGCTAGATCTCGCCCGATGCCTGACCCGGCCGTAGTTAAGTTTTTTTGGAACACTGTGAGCTGGTTTTAATACCTTCATGACTTAGATTCCGTTTTACAAAATTCTGTTCCACTGTTTAGCTAATTTGTACACTTTAAATTTTACCATTGTCACAGTTTGTATTTTACCATAGTAAATTTTGTAACGTTAATTTTTATTGCTCACTATACCAATTAATTAACCATTAAACAACACAAGATTAATCAGTATCAGTTATCAACATTCATGGTGGTCACGTTCCACTATTTTTACAAATTCTGTTTTGAAAGTAAAAAGGAAATATAAAATGCAGTTAGGCAACCGGACATCCATGTTAACCTTGTGATGCCACTCTTCATTATTGTCATTGACATGATTCAAATTGATAATTAAACATCGGCATGGGATTTGTGCGCTGGCCGCAGGGCTTACATAGAACATTCAGTTACTATTTATCTAATTAAAATTTGGGGCATGCCTGCTCCTCTCCTTGGGACATTTTAATCGAGGTTTTGGGGGGGTTTAGTCACCTATTAATTGAACATGAAGGGGGCCGGATACTTGATCAGAATAAGGGGGTTAAGGGTGTTTCAATAAGAAACTTATATACGCTGATAACCGGGGTGAACATGTGATGTGTTACTTATCTGTAAATGTCTGTTGATGTTAATTATATGTGTGTGTTTGTTTTATATGATTGTTACATTGTTATATTGATTATGCATGTGTATATTTCTATATATTTATATCTTGTTATGAAATGTGATTACTTGCAGGTCGAGATTGTGTGCCATTTTACAATTGTATTATTATCATTTATGTAACATGCCACGATTTACTAGTCAATGATTATTCAGATATTTAATATTCATTCAATACTTAGTGATGTTAATAGTTATTTTTCATTGTTCAACTTTTGGCAATGTACATTTTAATTGAGTTATATTTAAAAAAATAAAAAAGACTTAATTATCTTGCCTTAAGGGCTCATATGTTATACAAGCCGAGCACAGTAAATATTGTTGTTGTTATCTCAAGATCAGTGTTTCATTTGCAAGTCCCATCATACTGGACCCAGCACAATTTTGGCTTCTCTAGGCTCTAGCCTAGTTCTAAATAACTTGTGGCCTCTCTTTCAAAAAAAAAATTAGATAAGGAGATAGAAATTTAAAAATAAATAAAAATAGATAAAAAGGCATAAAAGGAAAGAGGGGTTACAGTTTAAACCAGCGGTGGCATTAAATGAGCAATTTTCCACACATTATTCGCATATAATTCGATTCTTTATTATTTATTGTGTACAGTGTAATTAGCTTTAGTTTATATAACGTCGTTACTGTTGCACTTCTTGCAATCAATTTTAGATCAACATGCACGTCTCTATGCAATTCACCAACAGCATTGTCTGAATTTCAAAATGTATTTTTTAAAATTTAAATTTCAGTGAATAACTATATTTAATTATTGTTGTGTATTTATTTTAACTGAAGTTTACTAACAATAGTAAAATACATGCATACACAGATATCTTTCTTATTCAAAGCACAATACCTGTCTTTGCTGGCAGATGACACACGTACACACACACACACACACACGTACACACACACACACACACACACACAGCTTAAAATTTACAGGTGTTCATTTTGACAGACTACAGCCTCTAGTGTTTGATTATACATACATTTATCATTATTTAATACACTTTATAACAATTTTTCAATTTTAATTATTTACAAAAATAAATTACTGCCCTGGTTAAATATGCAAAAATATAAATGGATTATGGAAGCACGGTGTACTATTTAAATAGAAGGTCGTGCTTGATAAATCTTATTCCGTTATTAATTAAAAAGCTATTATTTTACTAAATTAAAATTTTATTGGTCAGTGCCAGAATGACTTCATGCCTCACGGCTATTCAACAATATGATTGTATTCTACGAAATGTTACGACTGGTGGTAACACGATAGCTTGCACTATAGACGCATGAATACTCAGGACAGAGCCGCGCTGACGAAAATGACTTTAGGTTCTCGCTATGAAACGTAGAGTAACAATACGTGATCTACGTCATAGAAGCACCAAAGTACACTTAGAGCAGAACACAGACTTTATTTTATTCTTAACAGACGTTTAAGAAGCTTGAAAGCGCTAATCGGAATAATTTTCATATAGTGGTGTGCAATATTGATCATTTTGATTTTTATTTTATTCGGTACATTATTTACAACTTACATAAAACTCAAGATAGTGTGTACGTAATAAAATTCTATATAAACTTAAGTGGATGGAAAATCTTTGTGCGCCGTAGTACAATAGATTAATTATCTTCTTAATGTCCTAGAGCTTACTGCCTGTGGGCACTTGCAGGTGTTAACATATCTGAAATGCTTCTTCCTATGTAACACCAGTTACGGAAAATTTGCAGTATATTCAAATCGTGCAGTCACGATAGTCAAACCTTAAATTCTTCAAACAAAATAGAGCAATAGGGAATTGTTATCAAAGGGAAACACAGCTGCCGTGCGTCGAATATTAGTGCACAGTCGACACAGTCCATTAATGCGAAGTGTTGGTCGGTTTAGTCACAGTAATCACTTAAGCGTTTATGATATTCGGTACTTTCTGTTACACGTTGTGACTCGTCTCACAAGCAAGAGAGTATAGAACGCAATTCTTAAAAATTACATCCTAGGACAGGGCTTCTCAAACGTTTCCACTTGGCGACCCATTTTATCACAGCAAATATTTTCGCAACCATTGCTATAGAGGTCTATAAACTAGGAAAACAAATTAAAATATTTGCTGATAATAAATCATGAGAAAATTTATTCGAAAATATTTATTTGGTATATGATATATACGGAGGTAATTTTACCGTGTATTAAAGACAAAGCCAAATATTCATATTTATAAACTGGGTGTGCTTGTTTATTTTTAAATAAAGACTCAAATCTTGGATGAATATTTGATTCTCCAGGACGTAGATCTTCTTCAACGTTTTGCAGAGTTGACTGATTTTATAAACTTTAATGCTGAAAATGCTGCATTGCATAAATACTTAGTACAAAATAGTAGAAACATGTTTGTAGCCATTTCAGAAAGTTTTGGAAATTCTGTAATATTCTCATCCTAGGGGTACGGGCGCGGAGAACTCTTCCATAAACATTGGGGTACGGTGAACAATCGCAGTTGACGAATTGGCGAGTTCACTATTATTATAGCACTCTTTCACTATTATAAACTCACAGACATACTATACGTGTAGTGCTGCCCAACTGGTTATGAAATAATTTTCGGTCTTTGCACGTCCAGAATTAGTTAGTTTGCTGAAATTTTTGTGACTACCACATTTAGTTACGTGACCCCATATGTGGTCTTGACCCACACTTTGAGAAGCCATGTCCTAGAAAATAAAGCGGGTAAGATGATATACAGTTAGCAGAGCAAGCACTTTCAGAGCGTACTATGATGTAATACAGTCCAGTCGACGACAACTCTATACATATCCCGACGTCTGTTGGCACCTCAGAAAGCCTCGCTGATATAGTCGATAAAGAGCCGGGATGACTGTTTCAAAAATATTGTCATGTAAGTCAGAAAATAGTTTTGTTTTTTCAAACAGTCACTTAGCCAAAATTACAACGTTCCAAAAGTATTTATATGGGCATAATATAACATGTAATTCTAGGCAAGCGATATCGGAGTATTTTTTTGTAATCAAACGTTAGAAATTTTAGCACGTGGTCTACAAATTACAATACGTTAGATGTGCAAACCTCGGACGAAACGGTGTCTAATCGGTTGATTCATTCATCTTTTTTTCTTTATTTCAGGGACTAGGCACATTGCCTGTTCCGTTTTCACAATATATATCGCCATCTTGGTCATCATGTGTTAATATTTTAATTGATCTTGTTATTGTTGACTTTCCACTATATTCGTTTGTTTGATTTACTCATTACTACATCCCTTATTTGTGACTTGAATTCCAAAAAAAATTACGTCTTGGCGTCCGGTACCAACCAATACTGCAGATTTTCTTTAAAAACGTGTATTAGGTAGCACTTACATTAATTGAGATTGTTGCTAGTAGGCTGTAATATTTAATTTGCAGAAAAAACAACACATTTTTTCTTAAGAATATTTTGGCGTAAACTTTGTTAAATACTGTTTACAGTTGATCTGTTGGATAACATTTGTTCTGCAGAATGTTGGACGAAGTGTTTAGATTTTTTACTGCGACTTACTGAATCTACCATCATAAATTCTTTTCATTTTTATAGCCATTTACTTCTTAAAATGTTATTGTAGGCCTACTTGTAGACACGGATTACTCAACCTAATATTTCTAACCGTGTATATTATATTGCTAATTGCTATCCTTTATGAGATCTCGACACTAAAGTTTGCTAACCATACTATAAGCAACGTACTAATGTACACAATCGTACCATAACGTTAAGCGTATAAATACAAATTTATAAAAAATTATCGGTGCGCAGAACTGTTTTGTGTACGACAACATTAAACATCCATTCATTTGCGTAGCCGATAGTCATCCAACAGTAGTGGTAGAAGCAAGAGTAATCACATTGCTTCCGGCGATTTGCGTTAAGATTTCATCCTCAACATAACTAATTTAAATTTTATTGTAGTTCCTATCCAGATTGCTTTAGTACAACAAGCTCGTTCCTTACTTTCACCACTTCTTTTATTCTTGTATATAAGTATCCTTATTAAAAGACATTCAAGGAAAATTGTAAGAAAATTATTAGAACGTATCATAATTGTTAATTTTGCAAACGAGTTTTAAACATCTTTACAGTTTAATTTTAACTTTGTTATTTAAAAGCGCTGTACATTTGTATACAAAACGGGAACGCTTTATCTTTAAAGTAACATAATTATTTTATGACGTTCTGTTATTTTATTGTCATATTAGATTAGAAGCACTGAGATATCTTTGTTGTATATAGCTCTCAATGTTGTGCAATCTTCAGCTTCTCTTAAACCTACATCAGTGCTGTTTGAGGCAATAGCTGCCAACTAAAATAGACAAGGTTCTTTATGTTTGTTCTTCTTGGACACCGATAAAATTGAATTTCTGTCACAGTAGTTCTAACAGCATTAAAGACAATGTAGACATTAACCTTAGTATTATACTGTCACGACGGTCTCACTAATCGTCGTATGGTACAGTGGAAATCGAAATACAGACACCGATAAAATCACTAATTGCCAGCTTTATTAAGTCACAAATAACAATTTTTAGTAAACAAAGTCGTCTCGTACAACAATTCAAGTTAAATTTGTCCATACGAAATAATAATGTCAAGTAATAGACTTCCGCACTAAATGTAACACTGTAATCACTGTCCACAATACTTCGACAACCACTCGATCCGCACTAAAAAAATCGCTCACTGTAAGCTGATTGGCAAAGCTAAATATTCTTGCTTTTATAAGTAGCGCAGGGTTCCAGAATAAGTCTCTATCTTTACTACGGAGTGCCAGCATAATGTGTATTTCAAGTGCTCTTGAACACTCCGGAAGGTACATTTGTGTTACCTTGTGAAACGCTACACCTCCTCGACTGGAAACCATGTAGCGGTATTGATGAAGACGATTATGATGATGTCTGGGAAAATATACGTAGGCCTACATGTGTACAAAAATTAAATAGCTATAATACTTGAGATGAGTTAGCAAGAATAGGATGGATTTGACGTGATCAATAGCTAATGGATTATACGAAGGAAGAGCTCTCGGTGTATTCGTGTAAAATGTGCCTGTAATCTACAGAATGTGGAAATTTTTCACAATCACCAGTCAATTCATAACAAAATAAAGTAAACTTCAAGGCTACACCTATCATAAGGATTTTTATTGTCTTGGTAACAAAACTATAATGAGCATATTAGTTTGAAGTCATTGACATTCAATTCCAATTAATACACAGTGAAAGAGATAAAACACTGTCTACAAAAGTGTGTAAATAAATACGACTTAGAATTAACTCATGCTGTTATATGCACAGGAGTGTGCACACCCAAACAATTTGTTAGACCGCCGTAAATCACACAAAAAATATCGGTATGGAGAACCGTACATGACTTCCATGTTCTAAGATTTATATTTAAACTCATTTTCGAAATGAAATATTTCCATAGAAACTACTTCTTTCTACTTACTGCTTCAGCCTTAACCACAGTACTGTGGTCACTAACGTATACCACCTCACGTTATCGCACTCGATTTTCACTGATGATGGAAGTCGATGGCATTGCCGAAACGTCTGGTTTTGTAAAAAACATTGGGCTACGGCCAAACAGCCCGGGAAGAAATTTTAACAACAAACTACTTCTTAGTTCCCGATAACGTAGTACACATATAAAAAATTATCCCCTCCCCCTTCAACTATAATTTTTATTTATAGAAAATTACCCTCACCCGTTCAACTAGCCTCTTCATTTATAGATATTCAATTTACGTTCCTACGGTTGATTACTATGATCTTCTTATCAGGATACTTTATTTATCAAAATTAAGTTCTTTACCCTTGTTAAAACATAAAACGTTGCAGATAAACTACTTTTTTCCTTAACCGATCTTTACCAAAATCAAAATACCTTGAGTCCTTTATAATGTAGGAACGTATGCAAAAAATTAGTTGATTCTGTTTGAATATGAGGCAGTTATTGTTCGTCATAGAAAAAAATTACCCTTGTTAAAACATAAAACGATGCTGGTAAACTACCCCTTTCTTTTTTAAACATTGTTGATTATGGTCCAAGTCACGTTTTTTATAATAAATTACCTTATTTCAAATCCGACCTGTGACTTCGTTGCGTTGTTTTTGTCGTTACCATCTCTTCCCGAGTGATATGTCTGATGATGGGACATAGTTCCCGAAACGCGTAACAACAAAAACAACGCAACGAAGTGACAGAACGGATTTGAAATAAGGTAATTTATTACCCCTTTCTCTTAACCGATCTTCACCAAAAAACAACAGACCTTAAGAATTCTACAATTCAGAACTGTATGCAAAAACTTATTTGATTCTATTTGAATATGCGGCTGTTATCATTTGCCATAAAAAAAATTCTACACAGACACACAGACACACACACACACACACACACACACAAAGACATTTTCGAAAAATTACTTTTCTTCATGTTTTGAGGGTAGTACAATCAGGATCAGCCGTTATCTCGAACACCAATTTTTTCGCCATGACAGTACTTCTATTTCCTTATGGAACATGAAAGTAATAAAATACTGACACTGCATGTTACAGTTGGTACATGCCATGCTCTGGTACAAACTTCTTCACCCTAATAGCAAACAAGCGTCGTCCTGTACTAATAATCACCTGGTAATTCGTAACTCGTTTGGGTAGTTCTTAAAATCAAAAAACTTGAAATCTGTTACTCAGAATTTAATGAATTGTTTTGTGCTTTTACGTACGCGGTTTACAGCTTACTGTGCGACTTCCATGAACTGTAACATATCCAACAAGTTTGAATACCGCACTGTCACTTTCTGCAACTAACTCACTCACAAAACGCCTAGTTCCTAGAGCCTAGAACATGGGTATGAATCGAAGAAACAGCTCGGTATGAGAAACTTTTGAAAACATGCGCAACTAGAAATGTCACGTTTAAATTTCGCATTAAAGACACCTACACTTCCAGTTCGTAACCAAACAAAATCGACTTATTGTCGTTTAAGACTGAAAGAAATATAAAATTAAATAAATTATAAATTAGAAGGAAAAAATCTTCTGTATGCGTAGAATATATGGAAATCATATCAGTCTAGTTGACTTCAAGAAAAACAAAATTGATACATTTGTTCCTTCATATAAGACAATGTCTTAAAAAATCTGTTACATGTCATGCGATCTTTGGTGAGGTAGAATTAAATTGAAACCACAAACAGAACAATAACTACCGACTTCATTTGAACCTACTCCGTCTCTCTAAATTGAACAATATTCTTACACAAATAGAATAATACGGTAAGCACTATTTCGTCTAATAACAAACTTAATATGCCAAATAACTTTGATACTATAGAGGTAAAGGAAAATGATTAATACTTTTACGATTTCATAATAACAGTGTCCTCTTTCCATTTCTGGTCACCACTTGTGCCAATTATGTAACACTGACTGTGTCCGTTATAGATCATTCACCATTTCCTGTCACCTTCCTTTAGAAAGAATGTATTGCACTGCTACGACCATCGTTGAACACCATTTCTATCTACTGTCTTAACGAATCCCGTACCACAGAAATTGCCTTTCCTGTACTTCATTTAATATTGTGAGTCGTTTGCTTACTCACATTAATTTCGTTTATACAAATTATAAAAGGTCTGGAAAAATCAATAAAAATCTTAGCAGATCAAACTTTTAGCTGTAAAGGATAGAAACCTGAGAAGAAGGAGGAGGAGTAGAAATAGGTAAAGGAGGACGATTGTGAGGAGGAGAAAAAAACGACAAACAGAAGAAGAAGCAATTAAGCTTTAAAATTACGTTATTTTCTTTGCACAGACTTTCTTCTACTGCATTTCTTTAACAGTGATGTAAGTGGTGTAACGGAAAATTTGACCTAGTTATAATTTTAAGAAATAAGCTATGCTAAAATAAAAATAAGGGTGTGCGTGAGAAAGCAGAGAGGCGTGAGAAAGCTAGGTGGGAATAATGTGAAAACAGAATTACTTGCTAAAAGCTTAATAATGCACGTACGGTATGTTGAGGCACGATTTGGACACTACTGCCATAAACTGTATTATGTTCAGATAGTAAGGGTGTTTTTCAAATGTTGTAAAACCTAAGCGCATATAACAATAACTGGCGTGGGAAAGCGATGTCGTTGTGCAAGTGAGAGAGAATGAGACGCTTCTTTCTGTACACACGTGTGCGCGAAGAATCGTTAGGCGTATAGGAAAAAGCGTAATACGCTACGCGGGAAGTTGTAGTTAAGCGGATTGGTTGAATTCGTATTTAGCGGTAGTTTATACCTATCAGAGCATTTTGTCGTAGTTCGTAAGTAAGGGAAACTTGAAGCATGTATATATTGTGAACTTGGAGGAAGTAAAGTCAGTCTTCTTTGGGCAGTCTTCTTGATATCGTCAGAATTATACGGAGAGACTCGTGTACGTTGTTTTGCGTCAAATAATATAAATATTTTAATAATTAAAGGAAAGAATCAGTAAACTTCTCAGAAATAACAAAGTACGGGAACACTATAATTATTAATATTAAAGTTATAAAGAAAGTTTCAGAAATCATAACAATCCAAAGAGTGTATAATCGAAGTTATAATCAATAATAATAAATAATAAATACATACGAAGTTCTGTTAAGTCTGTACGTGGTGGTAATTCGCGGAAGGAGGCGTTGTAGTTCGAGAGAAAGTTGTGAAGGTATAAATTAGTTGAGCCAAACGCGACGTGAAGTGAGTTAAATGCACTTAAGTTATTTTTGTCATCTTTGTGTCCAGTGTAATTATACAACATAGACTTATAATCCACATGTTAGTATAGTGCATTTGTGATAAGGTGGTTTGTGCAAGTTTAACCATAATCAACACGACGACGGCTGCTGACGAACTACCGATCGTCAATAACTTCAGGACCACGCACTTGGAAGGATTTATGCAAGTAAAGAATACTGAACATTTAAATTATATATTTTGATAAATAAACATATGTTGTTATGCAACATAGTGATTCAATCTGTCTTAAAAGAACTCACTGCTAGTAGAGTCGTATTTAAATTTGTCAATAAGTAAATTCAATTCATATAATAAGATTTTAATTTTGTAATAAATAAATACAATTTGTAATTAAAGTGATTATCATACTTTAATTTGTGTTTATTATTACTGGCGCCCTGAGGTAAATCAAGAGTCGGTACACTAGAATAAGTACCATAAACTATTATAGAAATTAATATCTAGCATATTTGAAAAAGATAGTTTGTGAGCTTATTTTTCACATGCTCATAGGCCAATATTAATTTTCAAAACAATAATTTTAACTCTTTACAAAGGCCTAGCAAGAAGTGTATTACATTCTGTCGCCCGGAACGTGGGACACGATTGAGTCACTATTAAATAAATTATAAATTAAGAACAAGTAGAAATAAGAAATAGTATAAAACATAGTTTATAATTTTATGATTACGCGAAGTAGGAGTAGGAGAAACAAGGACATACAAAACAACATTTATAACCTATACAGCAATATGAGCACAAACACAAGTACCCAAAACAACGCTATGGAAGTCCAAATAAATAATCAACTAGGCGGTCCAGACACACTCGCAAACATTTCAGAGGGGTATGAAGCGTCAAGGACGCGGGGACTAAACAGTCAGAATGATAAAAACACAGAAACACAACAATTTACACCAACAATAGGAACAGAAATCCAAGAACGACCGAGAAGTCAGACACCACTAGATACAGACAAAAACGCTGAGATCTACAGAAGACTAGAACAAATAATAGAACAACTTTTCACACAACGAATAATAAAACGAATGGAACAAGTAATCCAGAAAATGGAAATAAGAAACCAAAGCGAAGACGATGACTTCGGAGAGATGGGTGAGGAAGAAGAATATTCAAGAGTTGATTCAACTATCAATAGTAACAAGAAAGAATAGCCCAGAAAAGAAAAAATGCGTCAGTTACACTGCAGCAGAATAAAAAGAAGAAAGTTGAAGCTGCAGAAGAGTCAGATGAAGAGGATGAAGAGAGCTCTGAAGATGAAGAAGACGGAGTAGAAGAAGAAGAAGGTGAAAATGATGAAGAAGGTGAGAGTGAGGAAGAATCCGATGATGAAGACGATACGGTGAGCGAAAATATCGACCGTGAGTCGTAAGAAACAGAAATAGTAGTAATGTCAGATGAATCAGAATCACCTGTAATGATGTAATGATGGATGTTGATGAAGGGGGGAATTCAAATATGGATAGAAGAGGTGAAGATGAAACGTCTCCTTTACATGTTACTAATCATGATGTTGACGAAGTAATAGAACTAGGAAAAGATCCATTAACCCCTTACTGGCCAGCTATTAATGGTTGCCGGAGTGCCGAAGACTTCCAGTGTCTTAACAGTATGTCAGAAGAAGATACAGCAGATCCGTGGGAGATTAAACCATCCCAAACACATGTACGTAAATCCAGACCTCACAGCCGCAGAGAAAAACATTCATCAAGAAGTCGTCATGCATCAGCCAGTCACAGAAAAAGACATCATCATTCAAAGCATCACAGAGATGAACATCGAAGACACAAAGACACAATAGGGATAAGTTAACTATGAAAGAAGACAATTCTTTATTAAGCCGCTTAGAGTTTCGAAGTCATTGAAACAAAGAAGCACTCAAGTCTCGTAAAGAAGACAAACAGAAAGAGAAAGAGAGACAAGAAAGAGAGTTACACAGAGATGAACATCGAAGACACAATCGGGATAAGGTAACTATGAAAGAAGAAAATTCTTTATTAAGCCGCTTAGAGTTTCGAAGTCATCGAAACAAAGAAGCACTCAAGTCTCGTAAAGAAGAAAAACAGAAAGAGAAAGAAAGACAAGAAAGAGAATTACACAGAGAAGGACGTTTAGAATTAGAACGAATAACAGAAATATATAGAAAGGAGATAGAGGTGAGGAGGCAAGGACGACAAGGTAAAGAGCGTAGCAGCAGTAGAGAGAAAAAACGAGAAGATTTTGAAGCAATGGAGAAAGAAACCCAAAACTTACAAACACACACAGAAACACCACACAAAAATTGAAAACATAATGTAAAAGCACACATCCGTATATTAATGTAATAGTAATAGGTAGACAAAAATAAATGTAAGGAAAGTCAATGTAATAACAGATTTTAAAAGTTAGATACATAAGATTACGAATGTTTAGAAACTAAGCAAATAAGAATCCTCACCAGATGTGTAAAAAGGAAAATTGTTGTTTGTAACAGATGTTATAGAAAGAGAAAGTTGACCACCCACATTTTAAAGAGTTGTTGACAAATCAAGTAAACTAAGTAAATAAGAATGGTCACCAGATGTGTAAAAAGGGAAATTGTGGTGTGTAACAGATGTTGTTGAAAGAGAAAGTAGACCACCCACATTTTAAAGAGTTGTTGACAAAGCAGGTAGAGAGAGACGGATAATTTGTTTGTAAACAAGTCATAAAAGCAGACCAACCTTTAAGGTCTAGTATGCAACAATGAATGTATTAGGAGTAGTGTTGTAATAAAATACTCACCCAAGTAGACTAAGAAATTTAAGGCAATTACGTAAATTGAATATGTTGTTAATTTTAATTATGATGAATGTATTAATTATGTCAAGTTAATAGAATATTGAACAAAGTACTTATGATTATAATAATTTTAGGGACACATCAATTAAACTAGTTTACAATTTTGAAAAATTGAACGTTAGTTTAATGGGGGGACTTATGTAACGAAAAATTTGACCTAGTTATAATTTTAAGAAATAAGCTATGCTAAAATAAAAATAAGGGTGTGCGTGAGAAACCAGAGAGGCGTGAGAAAGCTAGGTGGGAATAATGTGAAAACAGAATTACTTGCTAAAAGCTTAATAATGCACGTACGGTATGTTGAGGCACGATTTGGACACTACTGCCATAAACTGTATTATGTTCAGATAGTAAGGGTGTTTTTCAAATGTTGTAAAACCTAAGCGCATATAACAATAACTGGCGTGGGAAAGCGATGTCGTTGTGCAAGTGAGAGAGAATGAGACGCTTCTTTCTGTACACACGTGTGCGCGAAGAATCGTTAGGCGTATAGGAAAAAGCGTAATACGCTACGCGGGAAGTTGTAGTTAAGCGGATTGGTTGAATTCGTATTTAGCGGTAGTTTATACCTATCAGAGCATTTTGTCGTAGTTCGTAAGTAAGGGAAACTTGAAGCATGTATATATTGTGAACTTGGAGGAAGTAAAGTCAGTCTTCTTTGGGCAGTCTTCTTGATATCGTCAGAATTATACGGAGAGACTCGTGTACGTTGTTTTGCGTCAAATAATATAAATATTTTAATAATTAAAGGAAAGAATCAGTAAACTTCTCAGAAATAACAAAGTACGGGAACACTATAATTATTAATATTAAAGTTATAAAGAAAGTTTCAGAAATCATAACAATCCAAAGAGTGTATAATCGAAGTTATAATCAATAATAATAAATAATAAATACATACGAAGTTCTGTTAAGTCTGTACGTGGTGGTAATTCGCGGAAGGAGGCGTTGTAGTTCGAGAGAAAGTTGTGAAGGTATAAATTAGTTGAGCCAAACGCGACGTGAAGTGAGTTAAATGCACTTAAGTTATTTTTGTCATCTTTGTGTCCAGTGTAATTATACAACATAGACTTATAATCCACATGTTAGTATAGTGCATTTGTGATAAGGTGGTTTGTGCAAGTTTAACCATAATCAACACGACGACGGCTGCTGACGAACTACCGATCGTCAATAACTTCAGGACCACGCACTTGGAAGGATTTATGCAAGTAAAGAATACTGAACATTTAAATTATATATTTTGATAAATAAACATATGTTGTTATGCAACATAGTGATTCAATCTGTCTTAAAAGAACTCACTGCTAGTAGAGTCGTATTTAAATTTGTCAATAAGTAAATTCAATTCATATAATAAGATTTTAATTTTGTAATAAATAAATACAATTTGTAATTAAAGTGATTATCATACTTTAATTTGTGTTTATTATTACTGGCGCCCTGAGGTAAATCAAGAGTCGGTACACTAGAATAATTACCATAAACTATTATAGAAATTAATATCTAGCATATTTGAAAAAGATAGTTTGTGAGTTTATTTTTCACATGCTCATAGGCCAACATTAATTTTCAAAACAATAATTTTAACTCTTTACAAAGGCCTAGCAAGAAGTGTATTACAGTGGTATTTACTATAAATGTACTATGTATTTACAGTACTATAATTAAAGCAACTTGTTGTCTTACAAAAATTTTTGTAATTTTGTATAATACTAGAAACTGCCTGTGTTTTAAACTTATATGTAATATACCTTATTTGAAATACACAGTAAACAGCACGCTCGGGGTTACCAGTTTCCGTACTTCTTTTCTTTTTACAGACAGGATAATATCTTTTACAATTAAATAACAAAATAAAAGTAATTGTTAGGCATTAACCAATGCAGGTCCTTTACTATGTATATCACGTACTGCATTCCTAATTAGTGTACTTGTATCAGGATGAGGAAAAATAGGACGTGATCGAAAAGACAAAGTACGGTAGGGAAGTAAAAACAGATAAACAGACAATCCAGCAGCTCGCGTCATTTAACAACCCTTTGTACTGCTGAGAGAGCAGTAAATCTTGCAGTGTCTAGAATTTCGTTGTGTTAGTAAATCCTTGATCAGTGTGTAACCCCTCTTTCCTTTTTAAGCTTTTTATCTATAGAAAACCAACTCCTTTTTTTTTAATTCCTTTTTCTTTTTTATATTTATTTATTTATTTATTTTTTTTAAAGAGAGGCCACAAGTTATTTAGAACTAGGCAAGAGCCTAGAGAAGCCAAAATTGTGCTGGGTCCAGTATGATGGGACTTGCAAAAGAAACTGTGATCTTAAGATAACAATAACAGTATTTATTGTATTCGGCTCTTATACAATATATGCACCCTTGGAAAAGCACAAAAATTGAAAGTATTTCACTCAAAACAGCTCACTTCCAAAACCCCTCAATCGCTATTATAAGTCATTAACATATGCATCGCCAAATAGTTGAGTTTGAGTATTAGTGGCGCATAAATAATAATAAGAATGTGAAATTGCGCACAGTCTCGACCCTCCCAGTAATTACACAAATCCCAACGTGATATAAATATATATATATATATATATATATATATATATATATATTGTAACGTAACATAGTTGAGGTCCCCCAACGTTACATAAAAATTGAATGAAATATGGTCAAGGACCATACCCTGAATTAAGGTTGTTCAATAGTTAATGTGTTTGAGAAGTACCTCAAGTCAAAAGAGGCAATGACTAATGTTAAAAATAAAAGAACCAGACCAATGACTGATTGAATGTAATAAAATGTTTGTTTTTGTACCGTAGCATGTTAAGGTCTACATTATAATGTTAGTTCTGACCATTATATTATAAATTAATGAAGGGTTCCAGAACCAGTTAATTAATGTAAAAAAAAATAACCACCAGTAAATTAAAATTAATATAATTAACCATTTAACCAATAATTAATTGTAAAAAGAAAATTAAGTTAAAGAACCAAATAATGTTATAACGGTTGTAAGAAAATCTATAGGCCTAAATTCCATATTAGTGAAAGGAAATTAATACCTTTTTAAGAAACCCAGTCCAACGAAAATCTGGTAAAAAAATTTACTGTTTAAGAAGGAAGGTTAGGGGAGAATTTTAGGTGATTTAATATTAATCCAAGCATGGAGTATTTTATTGGAAAAGAGTAGTAATATTCTATTATGCCGGCTCAAGGATATATAGAAAACGTGGTTGTTAAGGCAACTGAAATGCACGGAAGTTGTTGATTTGAATTAATTCGCTCTGATTGTTACAAGCTATTAGGTTGAGAGGGACCGATATAAAATAAAAAATATATGAATAAATCTAGAAGAATTATGACTCAAAATTGAAAAACCCTTTTGGAAAAACAATGATAATTTAATGCTAATGAGTAATAAAATTTAAATAACCTTCCAAATTGTAAATGAATACAGTTAAAAAGAATTGAAAGCCTCTCACCTCATTCACCAAATAATTCCGCTGGATTCGGTATTAAACCAATTCATGCTATAAACCGAAGATCAGTAAAAAGAATTAAAGCCTGAACTAACGGAATTATTGAAAATACCAGAAGACTCAGTTTGGCAGAAATAACCTTCATTGGCAGCAGAAGAAGCTGGGATCCTAATTCCATTTTACCGGGACCGAGAATTGTGAAGATCATAAAAGAAGAATAGAAGCCCGAAGATTTGCTGAGGGTTTACCAGTATACGCCACCATCAATTTTATTGAAAACCAGAGCAGTTTCACTGGATGAAGACGAGATAAGCTGATTTTTGGCCACTGTTTACAAACGTCCACCGCCAGTCGAAGTTTTCGTCGGATTGGTAAAAAAACAACTTATTTTAATTTCACTGTTTTTAGCATAAATAATTTTATTTTTGTAAATTGAGCAACCTTAATTATGTATTTTACCTGACCTTACTAATGGTTCCAAGAACTTTACGAACCCTGGGATAAATAATTATTTATTATTATTTTCATGTGTATATGTTTATAGAATTTGAGTAATTGATAATCGATCTATTTCTGTATGGTCGACTTGAGCGTATTATTATTTTGATGAGATAACGTGGATTGTGAATTGATAGAGAAAATAAATAAAGTATCTTTATTGTATAAGATAACGTTTGAAGTTATTGCAGAATAAATACTATATGTGGTGGTTGGAATAATTTACAAAAAGGTTGATTCAAACTCAACGAATAACTAACCTATAAGTATGCTTATTACAAGTAACAGCGCTCGACGTTTGCAGCTGGTGGGGCGGAAGATTGCTGAACTAACTGGTGTTTAATACAAAATTTGAATGGGATTTTCGAACATCGAGTGACTAGGGTTGACACAAATACCTCTTACATTCAGTTAATACTCCATACATATCGCTAATATTACACAACCACTGAAAACTAAGTTAAATCTATAGAGTAGTATGATTATAAATGCAAGGGACATAATTATAATTTTGTTTGCTTAATAATTAATTTTCTGAGGGTTTCATCGGTCACAACCGAAAGATATATTAATTAATAACATATTAATTAAACCAGGTAAAAATATTTTAATTGTTACGAATTGCCACCTGCAACGTATTACTTGGCGTTTGATACATAGGAGTCTCCTATAACTAATTACACCCATACACAAGATTTCTTTACAATTTGACGTTTCCAGCGTGCAGCATATAATATAATATACGTCCTCACATAATTAACAAATATTTCTTTACAAATTGGTTTACAACAGTGGGGTTTTAAGGAGAGGAATCTAGTCTTATAAGAAATTGGCGCCCAACGTGGGGCTTTAGTTAAGTAAAAAATCATATTATTTGTTACTTAACTTGAGCAGGCAACCATTAGAGGCACAGGAATGCATACGAGAGGTGTTACGAAAAGAATGGAGAAGGAACAAGAAACAGAAGAAGATAGGAGGGAAAAAAACTGAAGCAATTATCACAGAGAAGGAAATAGTTGAAGAGGATGCCCAAGGGGACCAACCAGATAAAGAGGAAGCCAGAGGAGAATTAAATTGGGAAAAATTAATGGAATTAATTAGTAGCGTGAAGGAGGATAATAAACAAACTAATGAGAGTTTAAAACAAACTAATGAGAGTTTAAGACAAATTAAAGAGGATAATAAAGAAAATTCAGAAAAGTTGGAAAATAAAATAGACAGTATTAAAGAAGATTCCAAGAAACAGAAGGAAGAATTAAAAAAAAAATTTGACGAGAATTCAGAAAAGCTAGAAAATAAAATAGACAGTATAAATGAAAATTCAGAAAAGCTGGAAAATAAAATAGACAGTATTAATGAAAACTCAAAGAAACAAAACGAAATCTTGAGTGAGAATTTGATCAAATTAATGAACGAGAAGCTTGACAGAAATAAAGAGGAAAATGATGAGAATAACCGGCTGATAAATGAAAGCTTCAACCAAATCAATGAAAGGTTTGATAGAAACAATGAGAGCTTGAGGCAGATTCTGGAGAATACTAAACAAATGGATGAGAAAATTGAAAACCTTAATAAGGAGTTGCGGCAAATCATCAATGAACAAGGCCTAGCGTTGAGGGAAGTCATCAATGGAAGTATTATAATTGTCAATGAAACATGCAGCAAAGGAGTTGATAGCTGTGAAGTGGAAGTAAGACAGCAAATAAATGAAATTAAGGTGGATCTGGAAAAGACAGATGAACCCATCATGCAACTCAGAGTGGAAGTAGAGAACAAAATTACTCAAATAGGAAACATACAAGCGAAGACCCAAGAAAAATTTTACGGTATACCAATTAATAGAACCGGAAGAATAGAACGGGTTCATGATGAAATGAAGATAGTGAGAATAAGGAAAATAGGGAGAAAGAAATTATTCAATACAAAAGAAGAAATGGAGATGAGGAAGGGTGGATTAATTAATATATTTAACCCTCCCATTAATAAACAAAGGGAGTTAAATAAAGTTAGAAATTGTAGACAAAACTCAATAATAATATCAAAGTTAAGCCACCATAAAATAATAACAAAAAATTTGAATAAATTTAAATATCAGTTAAAAATGTCGACGATTGAAGTGCATCAGAAGATACAGTCATATCATCAAGACGGAATATATCATTAAAAAATTTGGTAAATAATCCAGAGGAAAACGGGAATGGAATGATATTAAAAATGAGTGAGTACATTGAAATAGAGGAGATACAATACCTATTAATTAAGAAGGATCTAAATATGACCGAAAACCGTGACTTCAAGGAAGACTTTGTATCAGCTGAGTTACGATGCCAGGTGAAAGAGAGGTATTTAACAAATACCAAAATCATTATGAATACCCCAGTAATCCGAGTAAAGGGAGTACCTGAATTAATGGACCATGGTTGACCTAAATAATGACAAACCAGAAAAGGGGACTGAATTTTTGAAAATCGACCAAGCAACCCATTGGATAGCGGAAGAAATAACCCAAAATTCTAAAGAAACTGTAAGAACAACTTACTCAACAATTTATCTAGGAACAAGACGATTTAATAAAAACTATGTAAGGACAACTTACTTAATTTATTCAGAAATAATACGATTTAAGATATTTCGAAACCATTTAATTTAACAAAAAATAAGAACTGATTAGTAAATAAGAGTTATAAAGAATTGATTTAAAATGAAATAATAGGAAAAAGTAATATTTTTAATGGTAACAAACAGAAGAAAAATTAAATGAACAAAAACAATTGATGGTAATGTGCTCAGATAAGAAGAATAAAGAATAATTTAATGACTCTAATGAAACTGAAGGAGGATGATAATTAATACAATAATTAGAATTTCTCGGAATTGAAGATTATATAAGAAGAAATGATACGGAGAAATATGTCACAAGAAGTAAAGTCAAAAGAATTTTAACATAAGGCCTATCAATAAGGTTATATGCTATTAGTTAATGGAAAAGAAGAAGGAATCAAGAAGAAGAAGAAATATATAAATAAATGCAAACAGCTACAGTATGAAGAATCCCAAAAGTGTTTAGTATTAGTCGCTAATTGACTACTAATAATTTTTTTATTTTTAATGTATTGACCGTAGAAATGTTCCGGCAATAATTTTTATGAGCAGGGATGATGTTCCCTTGGTCTCAGAAGGTGTAAGGATGGACAGCGGAGTAATGGACCCAAAAGTGGCCACCCGACTGGTACCACCGCACAGGATAGGGAAAAATGTTAGGAAAATTGAATATTTAAGGGATAATAATTATAAAATAGCTGAAAAGAGTGATATTAGATTCCAGAAGTATAAATGAAGAAAATAGAAGGAAGATAGCAGACCGAAGCTTAATTGATAAAGCTAATTTATAGAAGTAAATAGAAATGAGTGTTAAAACAAGTTTAATATGATTAGTGTGACCAGTCCTTATCAAATAAAATGTGGAAGTACCACTACCCAGAAATAAATAATTGATGAATTTGCCTCCAAGAGAGAGAGAGTAGAGTAAGAAAACAGCAATTACCACCAGTCTGAATTTCCAGTCAATTTACAATCAGTCGGGAATATAAAAGTACTATGAATAGGAAACCAATAGGCAAGATACAAGTTGTGCGTTTATTTCTTGCTAAACTTTGTTTATACAAAATAAACTTATTTCGAAGGGGGGGGTGATATGTAACGTAACATAGTTGAGGTCCCCCAACGTTACATAAAAATTGAATGAAATATGGTCAAGGACCATACCCTGAATTAAGGTTGCTCAATAGTTAATGTGTTTGAGAAGTACCTCAAGTCAAAAGAGGCAATGACTAATGTTAAAAATAAAAGAACCAGACCAATGAATGATTGAATGTAATAAAATGTTTGTTTTTGTACCGTAGCATTTTAAGGTCTACAGAGTATTTATGTTGTATGTTGAATATGCTGAAAATGAACTGATGTTGCTTAATAGTAATACTTCATCAATAATTATGTTTATATTTATATTAGATTTGTCTTTATACAATCAAGTATAGTTACCAATGTTAGGCACTATGCTAAGTTCTAATATTGTATAAAGTGGAATAATACTGTTGTTTTAATTAATGTTTATAAACTGGGCCAGGAGGGTGACCAGTGTTTCATGTTTAACAAGTAGTTCTGACCATTATATTATAAATTAAGGAAGGGTTCCAGAACCAGTTAATTAATGTAAAAAAAAATAACCACCAGTATATTAAAATTAATATAATTAACCATTTAACCAATAATTAATTGTACAGTAGGTCAGGTAAAAGAAAATTAAGTTAAAGAACCAAATAATGTTATAACGGTTGTAAGAAAATCTATAGGCCTAAATTCCATATTAGTGAAAGGAATTTAATACCTTTTTATGAAACCCAGTCCAACGAAAATCTGGTAAAACATTTACTGTTTAAGAAGGAAGGTTAGGGGAGAATTTTAGGTGATTTAATATTAATCCAAGCATGGAGTATTTTATTGGAAAAGAGTAGTAATATTCTATAATGCCGGCTCAAGGATATATAGAAAACGTGGTTTTTAAGGCAACTGAAATGTACAGAAGTTGTTGATTTGAGTTAATTCGCTCTGATTGTTACAAGCTATTAGGTTGAGAGGGACCGATATAAAATAAAAAATATATGAATAAATCTAGAAGAAATATGACTCAAAATTGAAAAACCCTTTTGGAAAAACAATGATAATTTAATGCTAATGAGTAATAAAATTTAAATAACCTTCCAAATTGTAAATGAATACAGTTAAAAAGAATTGAAAGCCTCTCACCTCATTCACCAAATAATTCCGCTGGATTCGGTATTAAACCAATCCATGCTATAAACCGAAGATCAGTAAAAAGAATTAAAGCCAGAACTAACGGAATTATTGAAAATACCAGAAGACTCAGTTTGGCAGAAATAACCTTCATTGGCAGCAGAAGAAGCTGGGATCCTAATTCCATTTTACCGGGACCGAGAATTGTGAAGATCATAAAAGAAGAATAGAAGCCCGAAGATTTCCTGAGGGTTTACCAGTATACGCCACCATCAATTTTATTGAAAACCAGAGCAGTTTCACTGGATGAAGACGAGATAAGCTGATTTTTGGCCACTGTTTACAAATGTCTACCGGCAGTCGAAGTTTTCGTCGGATTGGTAAAAAAACAACTTATTTTAATTTCACTGTTTTTAGCATAAATAATTTTATTTTTGTAAATTGAGCAACCTTAATTATGTATTTTACCTGGCCTTACTAATGGTTCCAAGAACTTTACGAACCCTGGGATAAATAATTATTTATTATTATTTTCATGTGTATATGTTTATAGAATTTGAGTAATTGATAATCGATCTATTTCTGTATGGTCGACTTGAGCGTATTATTATTTTGATGAGATAACGTGGATTGTGAATTGATAGAGAAAATAAATAAAGTATCTTTATTGTATAAGATAACGTTTGAAGTTATTGCAGAATAAATACTATATGTGGTGGTTGGAATAATTCACAGAAAGGTTGATTCAAACTCAACGAATAACTAACCTATAAGTATGCTTATTACAAGTAACAGCGCTCGACGTTTGCAGCTGGTGGGGCGGAAGATTGCTGAACTAACTGGTGTTTAATACAAAATTTGAATGGGATTTTCGAACATCGAGTGACTAGGGTTGACACAAATACCCCTTATATTCAGTTAATACTCCATACATATCGCTAATATTACACAACCACTGAAAACTAAGTTAAATCTATAGAGTAGTATGATTATAAATGCAAGGGACATAATTATAATTTTGTTTGCTTAATAATCAATTTTTTGAGGTTTCATCGGTCACAACCGAAAGATATATTAATTAATAACATATTAATTAAACCAGGTAACAATATTTTAATTGTTACGAATTGCCACCTGCAACGTATTACTTGGCGTTTGATACATAGGAGTCTCCTATAACTAATTACACCCATAGACAAGATTTCTTTACAATTTGACGTTTCCAGCGTGCAGCATATAATATAATATACGTGCTCACATAATTAACAAATATTTCTTTACAAACTGGTTTACAACAGTGGGGTTTTAAGGAGAGGAATCTAGTCTTATAACAATATATAGGCATAAACAAGTATAATAATGTAACAATCACATAAGGCATAATACACAACAAATATTTGACATAGAACCACATTTACATATAAATATCACATCACATGTTCACCTGGTTAGCAGCGTATATTTTGTCATCATACACCCTCAACCCCCTTTATTCTGACCAAGTATCCGGCCCACCTTAATTTTCAATTAATAAATAATTAAACCCCAAGGTCTCAAGTAATATATCCCAAAAGATTAGAGTAGACCTGCCCCAAAACACTAATTAGAAAATAAGTAAATCTAAATATTCTAAGTAACCATTGTGGCCTGCGCACAAATACCACGCAGATGTTTAATTATCAATTTCGGATCTCAATAATGATAAAGATGATAAGAGCCATCACGAGGTTAACATGGATGCACGGTTGCCTAACTGCATTTCTCATTTCTTTTTTTCTTGACAGAATTTATAAAAATAGTGGAACGTGACCACCCATAAATACTCATAACAGATACTGATTAGTCTTGTATTCTTTAACATAAATTAATTGGTATTGTGAGCAATAAAAGGTTAAAAGTTACAAAATTTAAACTATGGCAAAATATATACTTTGACAATATTTAACTGGCTATGGCAAAATTTAAAGTTTACAAAATTAGCTGAACAGTAGAATTGAATTTCGCAAAACAGAATCTAGGTAATGAAGGTACTGAAACATGCTTGCAGTTTTCATAAAAAAACTTGACTTCAGGCATGGTCATGCGTCCGGACGAGATCCAGCAAAATCTGACGTGATACAGTCCTGCAGTGAACGGCCCCTACGGGAGTCGTCCACTTGTTAAAACACCTCCCCGATCTTAATTAACAGCCAAAACTCCAACCCAATTAACAAAATAATTGACCATCAAATGTGCAACTGGCACAGATACATCCGCACATGCCCGCTTAACCCAGAAATAATTTAGTGCCGACCCCTTTTACAGAAAACTCAGCTCAACCCGGGTGCTGCATGACCCTGGCTGAGTTTACAAGTCTCAGCATGAGACAGACATTAGTATTTATATATATGAGGCGTAAGCCTTACATAAATTACAAAATAACATATAACCCCCACTCTCCGGAACTAATTTTCCCAAAATGGAGCGTCTGCACAAGTGTCTCAAAAGAGTTTATCGGCCACAACATTTTGGTTTAATAAGCTTAAATTTCACCTGGTTAGCAGCGTATAGGTAAAGGGTCCGGTTGAGTGTATTTGTCCGTCCATCCCGGCTGACAGCTGACGGAAATGTTTGAATCTACATCATCGGAGGCAGGTGTTCAGCCTTCCTTCTGGAGCGAGACAGATTCCCGTCTACATCGGAAACCCTGCACAATTATAGCTGTGATTACTTACAAGTTTAATAAACAACACTACCACATTTACCAGCTGACATTGCATGGCCTGCCCAGTTTATAAACTCCGAAATTTCACTAAGTATAGAACACCATTGAATCTAATAAATCGCTTCACAATAACCCTTTTAAATATTCTAATATATAATATATCCAAATGTAATCATTCCATAATAATAATCATTTCAATTAATAGTTAAGCACAAGTTTTCATGAAGCACTTAACTCCACCTGACAGGAATTAGCAAACTTTAACAAGCCCATGATGTACAATGATTTCAGAAAAATACTTGACTTACGCCCCATTCTGGTTTAATGAATTGAGTATTATTATTACTACATTATTATAACGCATTATTATATTATTACTACTAATATCTGTTAACAAGCGTTAAGATTAAAACATACATAAAACAAATTTTAACCTGGTGCCTGCCACGTGGTGATCAATCACTGCAAAACCTATCGCACTGCATCTGAGTTAATATCAAATAAATACAATCTGTTTTTATGAATTATTAATTTATATATGTTAACACACTTACCGGAGGTCACGTAGGCTTCTACCTATCCATAGAAGCAGCTAGAAGACGAAAAACTTTTACATCTACTCTGTCAGCCGGACGCCAGACGTTAATACGCTCAAAGCAAAAGTTGAACTCACGAAACCGGCTACTGAAAAAAACGGTACGGAACATCGAACCTAGAGCGCGCACGGGTCGGCCGGCAGGGGGACAAATCATAACGACAAAGTCCAATACTTGTACGTAAATTTTTACGTAACCCCTCGCGTAGTCAAATACGTACATTTTAATTATTCCGCTATATAAAGGAACACCGCCGCGTTTTTCCCAAAACACGGCACACCCCCACACCAAAAGGGCAACTTGGTTGCCTCACAGTCAAACGCAGGGAGGGTAAACTGCAGTGTACCCCCCCCCCAAAACAAGCCAGTGGTCTTCGTGATTAGGTCGGCCCAGCAGCACTTGCTCTCAGGAGAACAGAGGCTCAGAAGGAAAACGAATGAGACGAAAGAAGGCATGTAGTATGTAAGTGTGCGGGTGCTGCACGCTGACCTGATCAGGGCCAGCCCACAGCAAAGAGGGACAGCGAAGAAAAGACGAAAGAAAAGTTCGGGAGCTCCCTGAGTTCCGACCTCCTGAGGCTTGTCCACTAAACCCAGAACACGACTGCCACCTTAACAGGGCATCTGCTCTATATTCCTTCAGGGGGGGGGGGTTCTTTAATACGACCTCCATTTTAAACAATACCGTCACTTCACGGGGCAAGGGAAAAGGGGGGAAATGACGGTCTCCAAGACGCAAGGGTCCCCCCTTTGGACCGGACGCAAGGCCAGGCTACCAGTGACCCTGACACCCATTCTACATACAAACAAGTTTAACATGTGTGCTCCAAGGGCATGCGGTGAACAACGTGTACCACGAGGAGCAAGATCGACCCCCTGGTACACGCTGCCCACCCTCCACTCTCTAACTCTTTTTTTTTTGCTTTTTTTTCTCAGGTACAGGTTAGGAAAATCGGAACGAGGAAGGTCAAGGATCATCGAACGGTCATGGGCTGGGACTGAAGGTAAGGACATGGCTCCCTCCGGGCATAAGGAGAATTGGAGAAAGCCAAGGCTCGCGCGGGCAGGGGCGCATCCCTGAAGTAGACGAACCCCACTGGGACTGTGGGAAACATCTCGCCGCTACCCTATCTTTCTCAATAACGACCCCCGGAGCACACACCCTTAAAGGAAAAAATATCTATTCACCCAGAGACCACCAATCATTCCCCCCCCCCGTCAGCCCGTTTACCCCTTTCTATATAATTTTAATTTCGAAATATGCGTGGTAATCTCCTTCGGACTACCATTCGGCTCTTCCAACCTCGCCGTCACTGGTGACGCGAACCCCAGCATACGATATGGCCCCGACCAACGATAGCATAATTTGGCGGCTCTTTTATCGGCAGCTGAGCTGATCGGGTGGCTCTGGCAGTAGACCAAATCTCCTAGTTTAAAGGGATTTGGAATACGCCCCTGATTATACCGACTACGGACGCGCTCGTGCGCACGAAGCAAATTCTTCCGGGCCTCTTTCCAACTGTCTGCCGTCCTAATGTCCGGATTACTCGGCAGAAGATCGTCTATGTTCCATAAGTTGGCCAAGGAAAGCGTAGGCGAGAAACCAAACATAACTTCAAAGGGAACGGCCTTATGACTGTCATGCAGGGCCGTATTGAAAGCTAGCTGTAACCACTTAAGATTCTGGTCCCAGGTGGTCTGTTGCTCTGCATGATAAGCAATAAGCGCGGACCTGAGATTCCTGTTGAATCTCTCCGCGTGGGACGGCTGTGGGTAATAGGGGGAAGTGGTTACATGTTTGATGCCATTGGCGAAGCACATTCGCCGAAAATCGCCTGAAATAAATTGTGGACCATTGTCCGAGAGAATGATGGCCGGAAGACCGAAGTGGTGAAATACATGACTCTGGAGCGCGCTTATGGTTAAACGAGCAGTTGCCTGCCGTAAGGGCAGTAGCCAGGCAAACTTCGAAAAAGCATCCACACAAACAAGCAGGTAAGAATTACCTGACTTGCTACGCGGGAAAGGTCCCACGTAGTCTATGAATAACTTCTCCATCGGTCTGCTCGCCACATCAGATGACAACAGCCCCAACTTGGTGTTCTGGGCAGGCTCGCTCAAGCCACAGAGATGACATGCCTTCACCCGAGTTGCTATGTCCCTATCCATGCCCTTCCAGATAAACTGTCTCCTAATACTGGAAATGGTCTTCGAAATCCCCTTATGTCCACCTACCGGGGAATTGTGGTAGTAGCTGAAGACCATGGGCACGAGTTTGCTAGGCAGCACTATCTTCGGGGCCCGTCCTTTTCTCTCTCTGCAACATAGGACGCCCCTGGACAAGAAGTAAGGGACCTGCAAGTTACCCTCTTTTAGATTTTGGATGATCGGACCCAACTCTTCATCATCTAACTGATGGGGTAACACATCAGTAAAAGCTAAAGGAAAGTCCAGTAAAATAGAACAGGGTTGCTCCGGCTGGGCTTCGCTGGGTTGGGAAAACATACGGGACAAAGCATCTGCAAACACATTTTGAGTTCCCCGAATGTGTTGCACCTTGAATTTAAAGGATGAGATCTTGACCACCCATCGTCCAATCTTACCCACCTGCCGGGGATGAGCGAGAAGCCAAGAGAGAGCCTGGTTGTCGGTCTCGAGCAGGAACTCAGCGTGTTCCAAGAAACGCCTGAACTTGTCTAGAGCGTAAACAACAGCTAAACACTCTAGCTCATAGACTGAAGACTTCCGTTCTTGTTGGGTCAAAGTTCTAGATGTAATGGCCACAGGCTGCCTAGCACCATCAACAACATGGGACAGAACCGCCCCGAGCGCAATCGAACTCGCATCCGTCTGGAGTATGAACGGCTTCGAGAAGTCTGGCATTCTCAGTACTGGAGGGGAAATGATGGCTTTCTTCAGGGTCTCGAAAGCCTTCTGTTGTTTTTCCCCCCATACAAATTTCCGCCCTTTTTCCGGAGTTCATTCAGAGGTGCCGCAATCTCCGCCGCGTTTGGAATGAAACGCCGATAGAAATTGACCATCCCCACAAATCTCGCGATGCCTTTGGCATCCTTTGGTGGGGGAAAGTCCCTGATTCCCTGTGCTCGCTCAGGATCCACAGTGACACCTCTATGGGAAATCAGGTGGCCCAGAAAAGAAATTTGTGTCTGGGCGAACTTCACCTTTTCGGGATTGACAGTGAGGCCAGCACCCCTCAACCTGCACATCACCTCTTCGAGATGACCCAAATGCTCCTCGTACCCCTTGCTGTACACCAGCAAGTCATCAAGATAATTGAAGACGTACTTGAACTTGACATCATGAAAAACGGTGTCAAGTAAACGGGTGAGTGTTTGGGCCCCTACCGCTAGACCCATGGGAACCCTAGTGTACTGATAGAGGTTCCACGGAACACAGAATGCCATGTAGGCCCTACTTTCCTTCGTCAACGGAATCTGGTGATATGCAGAGTTGAGGTCAATGATGGTAAATTACCTCGCCTCACTGAACCAATCGAACGCGGAATGAAGGTCAGGAAGTGGGACCGAATCTACCTCAATGTTAGCGTTCAGCTTGCGGTAGTCGATGACCATCCTATGCTTACCTCCAGGCTTGGGTACTAGGAACGCTGGACTGGCATAACTGGACTGAGAAGGTTCAATCACCCCTTGAGCTAATAACTCTTGAACCTTCTCCCTCAAGATGCTCATCTTCGGAGGGGCAAATTTATAAGGGTGGGAGCGCACCACCTTGGAGTCCGTTAGGCGGATCTTATACTCCAAGAGATGTGTGAGCCCAAGGGCCGGAGTTAATAAAGTGGGGAAACGCTCACACAACTGATCTAATGCGGACCGCTGGGACTGGGAGAGGTGGTCTCTAGATGTGTCGGGGCACTTAACCTCTTGGATATCTTGCCTGGTCCCCTGATATCCAAGGAAAGGGATTACAACCCCCCGATTAAATTTAAAATAACATTGGTGCTCTTGGATGTCAATAACGAGACCACTTTTGCAGATGAAATCGACACCAATAATGCATTCAACTGCCAGAGCAGGAGAAACCAGAAAGCTCCACACCCAAGAAAATCCCTCGATTTTAAACTTAAATGAAACTACCCGGGAAATGGGCAGAATTTCCTGGGATGCCGTCCAGCACACTACGGAAGACTGTGCTGAACTTTTAATTAAACCCTGTCGTTCAAGGTCCTCGCCCACTTTGGATGAAATGATGGATCTTGCTGATCCGGAGTCAACTAATGCTCTGAGTTGACTCTTTTTCAACTCCAAAAGCAAGAAGGGGCATACGGAAGTGGGCCTAGAGATGGTTTGGACGACCTTGATGCCCAAAGGCTTGGGACCTACAACTGGCCTGGAGGCGCGTACCTTAGAAGACCCGCAACAGGTAGGGGAAGACCTCCGACATATCTTCCCCTCATTGACCTCTTTCTGAATGACCTTGGGCGCCTTGGGGAGGGACGTTGGACTCGACCCAACCCCGGTACAAAATCGTCTGATGTGGCCCAACCTACCACACCTAAAACAAGTCACATTAGGCAAACGACGGCGCCTCTCGTTACGAGCGTTTATAATTTCAATTTCGGCACCGCATGCTGATGGAACAATTCGCCCTCCATGCCTCTCGGGTCTTACCTTACCATGTGCTACTTGCTCACGGGACTCGTCAATCCCCTGGACCGTTCTAGAAGCCACACACAGCCGTTCGAGGTCCGCAAAACACCGTCGACGGTCCGCGAACACCAAACGGGATCTTTCTTGGGGCGTCACCCCTTCTAAAATAATTCTAACGATATCCTTCTCGGGCAACCCCAACCTCCAAATCCGGGAACTTTTACGGATATCCTGCACAAAGTTCCCCAACGCCTCCCCGTTGGCCTGTGCACGATAGAACCGGTATTGTTTCAAATGCTCACGTTGCCGACGGGGTATGAAAGAGTCCAACACCTCCCCATGGAGAGAGTCGATACTGCCACCACGACGCAAAGTGTCAGTGACCAGCTCAGCCAATGAACCCCGGCAATACGGGTACATAAGGGACAAGAGGACATCATCGGACAGCCCTGGAAAATCCGCCAACTCCAGGACGATGTCCAGAAAAACCAACAATTTACCCTCATCTTCTCCATCCACCACAGGAAGTCTCTGGAGGATGCCGGAAATGGGGTTGGGTAGTCTCTGGTAACCTACCCCCGCCAGAATCACACAATACACCTAACACAAAAACATACTTACAAAAAAAGGGAAAAACTTGAGTACTGTTCTTCCATCAAGTGGACCCCCGGGTTTCCTAGCGCTGCGAAAACCTGACCCGCTCCAGAACCAACCCTCCGTCAGTCGCCAGACTCGAAAGAAGAAACAACATCAGACACCAACACCATCATACAATCCACACCACCAAACACTAACCACAACATGCGACATTTCGACTACGACATTATCACCATTACAGTCGGGCCATACCGCATCCCGCTAACGGCACGCGCTATTACTTTCATAGAATAAATAAGGGAACCCATCCCCACGCGATCTCCGGTAAGGTACAATTTCAAAACAACAAAACCCAACTACAACACATGCCCGTGGCGGCATCAGGTTTACAATTCAAAACACCTAACAATAATTCATACATAGTACACATATACGCCTACATGGTATGTCAACCCTGCCATTGCATTTATCTCTTATTTTCAAATGTTATTGTATTTGCCAAACTATTTCCGAGTTTGCAAGCCCCATCACACCAAAGGACCAAATGGTTCAACCCTAGAATGAACCACGCTCTCTGCTACCATTTGTAACCCCGCTTTCCCTTTTATGCTTTTTATCTATAGACAACCAATTCCTTTTTTTTATTTCCTTTTCCTTTTTTATATTTAAATTTTTTTTTTTTTTGAAAGAGAGGCCACAAGTTATTTAGAACTAGGCAAGAGCCTAGAGAAGCCAAAATTGTGCTAGGTCCAGTATGATGGGACTTGCAAATGAAACTCTGATCTTAAGATAACAAAAACAGTATTTATTGTGTTCCGCTTTTATACAATATATGCACCCTTGGAAAAGCACAATAATTGCAAGTATTTCACTAAAAATAGCTCACTTCCAAAACCACTCAATCGTTATTATAAGTCATTAAGATATGCATCGCCAAATAGTTGAGTTTGAGTATTAGTAGCGCATAAATAATAATAAGAATGTGAAGTGGCGCACAGTCTCGACCCTCCCAGTAATTACACAAATCCCAACGTGATATAAATATATATATATATATATATATATATATATATGTATATGATATATATATGTGTATAGGCATAAACAAGTATAATAATGTAACAATCACATAAGGCATAATACACAACAAATATTTGACATAGAACCACATTTACATATAAATATCACATCACATGTTCACCTGGTTAGCAGCGTATATTTTGTCATCATACACCCTCAACCCCCTTTATTCTGACCAAGCATCCGGCCCACCTTAATTTTCAATTAATAAATAACTAAACCCCAAAACCTCAAGTAATATATCCCAAAAGAGTAGAGTAGACCTGCCCCAAAATTTTAATTAAATAATAAGTAAATCTAAATATTCTAAGTAAGCATTGTAGCCTGCGCACAAATACCACGCAGATGTTTAATTATCAATTTCGGATCTCAATAATGATAAAGATGATAAGTGCCATCACGAGGTTAACATGGATGCCCGGTTGCCTAACTGCATTTCTCATTTCTTTTTTTTTTCTTGACAGAATTTATAAAAATAGTGGAACGTGACCACCCATAAATACTCATAACTGATACAGATTAGTCTTGTATTCTTTAACATAAATTAATTGGTATTGTGAGCAATAAAAGGTTAACAGTTACAAAATTTAAACTATGGAAAAATATAAACTGTGACAATATTTAACTGGCTATGGCAAAATTTAAAGTTTACAAAATTAGCTGAACAGTAGAATTGAATTTCGCAAAATAGAATCTAGGTAGTGAACGGCCCCTACGGGAGTCGTCCACTTGTTAAAACACCTCCCCGATCTTAATTAACAGCCAAAACTCCAACCCAATTAACAAAATAATTGACCATCAAATTTGCAACTGGCACAGATACATCCGCACATGCCCGCTCAACCCAGAAATAATTTAGTGCCGACCCCTTTTACAGAAAACTCAGCTCAACCCGGGTGCTGCATGACCCTGGCTGAGTTTACAATTCTCAGTATGAGACAGACATTAGTATTTATATATATATGAGGCGTAAGCCTTACATAAATTACAAAATAACATATAACCCCCACTCTCCGGAACTAATTTTCCCAAAATGGAGCGTCTGCACAAGTGTCTCAAAAGAGTTTATCGGCCACAACATTTTGGTTTAATAAGCTTAAATTTCACCTGGTTAGCAGCGTATAGGTAGAGGGTCCGGTTGAGTGTATTTGTCCGTCCATCCCGGCTGACAGCTGACGGAAATGTTTGAATCTACATCATCGGAGGCAGGTGTTCAGCCTTCCTTCTGGAGCGAGACAGATTCCCGTCTACATCGGAAACCCTGCACAATTATAGCTGTGATTACTTACAAGTTTAGTAAACAGCACTACCACATTTACCAGCTGACATTGCATGGCCTGCCCAGTTTATAAACTCCGAAAATTCACTAAGTATAGAACACCATTGAATCTAATAAATCGCTTCACAATAACCCTTTTAAATATTCTAATATATAATATATCCAAATGTAATCATTCCATAATAATAATCATTTCAATTAATAGTTAAGCACAAGTTTTCATGAAGCACTTAACTCCACCTGACAGGAATTAGCAAACTTTAACAAGCCCATGATGTACAATGATTTCAGAAAAATACTTGACTTACGCCCCATTCTGGTTTAATGAATTGAGTATTATTATTACTACATTATTATAACGCATTATTATATTATTACTACTAATATCTGTTAACAAGCGTTAAGATTAAAACATACATAAAACAAATTTTAACCTGGTGCCTGCCACGTGGTGATCAATCACTGCAAAACCTATCGCACTGCATCTGAGTTAATATCAAATAAATACAATCTGTTTTTATGAATTATTAATTTATATATGTTAACACACTTACCGGAGGTCACGTAGGCTTCTACCTATCCATAGAAGCAGCTAGAAGACGAAAAACTTTTACATCTACTCTGTCAGCCGGACGCCAGACGTTAATACGCTCAAAGCAAAAGTTGAACTCACGAAACCGGCTACTGAAAAAAACGGTACGGAACATCGAACCTAGAGCGCGCACGGGTCGGCCGGCAGGGGGACAAATCATAACGACAAAGTCCAATACTTGTACGTAAATTTTTACGTAACCCCTCGCGTAGTCAAATACGTACATTTTAATTATTCCGCTATATAAAGGAACACCGCCGCGTTTTTCCCAAAACACGGCACAAGTGCAGTTTATTTACAGTAACTATTAGAGATTACCAGTAAACATAAACACACATTTGACACACAAACACACACACACACACACACACACACACACACACACATGCTGGTGGGTTTTTAATGGTGTTGCGACGAACATGATAATAAAATTTTGAATTTGTTTTCAAGTTTTGTGGTTTTTTTTTTACTGCATCCCAAACATTTAGTTTTGACGAGTTAATTTTGACAAATATAGACTTGACGAATCTATGCTAACGTCTCTTTCAGTATCTATTTTATTAATTTTTCTCATCCATTTTCTCATCTATATCTGTACAATAGCCGTCACTCAGAATATTTGACAAACAAACTGATTAACATTTATAAGAATTGTAAACACAATATTGTCTCTTCTCGTAGGCTTTTTCAAATGTCCTTTATTTTTACGTCCCAATATTTATAATTCATTACAAGTTGCACGATATTCTAATTAAAAGTTTCTTCCTTTTGCAGTGTTTTCCTTTATTTAATAACTTTTTTGCCTAACATTACAATTCTGTACCTCATAACGTGTTCGTATTTTTTGAAACGTATCTATTACTTATTCCGAACACAGATGTTGCGGTCGTGTCATAACTGTTAGTAATAGACCATTGTACAATCTAAGCTTACTACCGTAACTTATTAGTTTACTTTTTAAGAATGAATTAAATGCTTAAATGAATAGTTTACCCATTATTTTGTAAGTTTTGCTCATTTTTAGTTAAAAAGTAATTTTTCAATACTTACATGTGTAATAAATAGACGTCTAAGAGAAAGAAAGGTGTAAAATGGTTTTTCCAACAGTAAATTTTAATTAAAGTAAACACTTCTCCTATTACTATTTTACAAACTTGGACATTGGTTTTGTAAAATTACGTTTGTTCTTTAAAATCTTAAAAGTAGATAATCAGGTGAATGTAAAGGTCAGTAAAAATAGAAGATTCTTAATAAAGTAATTGCGACTTTTTTTAGTCTGCGAAGGGAGATCTATAAAATCTAATCGGCAGAGAGATCTATAGAATACATAGAAACCTACAAACTCTACTTTGCTAGTTTAGATCTCTACCTGCACCGTGCAAAGTAAAACAAAGATTTTCTTGATTTTGTGTTTGACAAAGTTAGTCTTTTTAAACCAAATGTATAAATTACCTCATTGTTTAAATATCAAGGGGCACTTGTACTTCTGTGAGCAAATATTTTGTTGACGTATAGTTCACAACAACGCATTTATTAGTAAAAAAGTGTATTGTTTTAAACACAACAGTACAATATAGATTTGAGACATTTAATAATAATTTTAATCATGTTTAGTGACAGCATTACTTACTTAATGAAATTAAAGGGTAAACAGTCCTGAGAGTATTAGGAGGAGTATCAGTAAAAAATAGCAGATAATATTTGCTTGAAGCGATGATGTTAATACATTTATGAAATATTACACCGATAGAGGTATTTACTACAATTATGTTCAAGGAAACATTAGCTTGTTAGCACGACACACTGAAGCATGGAGATTCTTCATAAAGGCGCTACGTTGTTATAACTGAAACTAAAAGAACAATTTAATTATAAAAAAACAGCATTTTTTAAGAATCCTAAAAGAAAAGGCCCACATTTTGAGAGGTTTAAATTAATATTTAAAAAACCTTGAATTCAGGTGTAAATATTTAAAAAAGAGGTTGTTATTAAAAATCAAATTTAAATTATGTGTTCTATGCACAACATATACACGTTTTATAGGTAAATGATGGAACGAAGTTTTAAAAATATTTGTACATGTGTTAATAGTGTTTACGTAGCGCGCAATATAGAACGTCACTGATAATTTATATTCAGGTCGCAAACGCAGTTAATTTTAATAGACTCCGGAGACATTCCACAAGCAACTAATAAAACACCTCCGACACACGCGTTCACACAGACACGGCCTTAATGCTGTCTCAGATTTTAATATTTTTAGACGATATCAACAAATGTAGAAAATCGTTCACCATTGATCGTATAGAATCGGTACAAAAATGTAGTAATATTAACAAAATATAAATCATGAAGACAAATATTTATAAAATTATCATGAAGTTAAATATTATGAATAAATGCCATTGGAGAAGTACATAATGTATTTATTTAAGAATATTGGAGACGACAAGCTGCTGTTCAAAAGTTATTCTCAACCTACGAACAACCTCATAATGTATAGCTTTGTTCCTTTTTGTCAACCTAGAATTTCGTTTGCTTGTAACATCTTTTCTTTCAAAAATAGCACCTTTTCCACTGTATTCTTTTCCTTCTTGTTTCTACCTACTCCTGTCAATGTTTTTTCTTTGCCCTACGACCGTCAGTCATCCTATCCTATCGACATGAATCATCTAGTCAGGAAATTGCAAATCTTCCATGCACTGCAGAACAGAATAAATAATATCCCTAATTATTAAGGTAAAGTGCAAAATTCTATCCCATGTCAAGATATTATCGTAAAAAGAGCGAACAAAAAGAGAGCAAATAGAAAAACAAAAGATAAGGAAAGCAACAAAGAATTATTTAAAAAATTTATATTACCAACACTTTCAACATGTATGTATTAAAATTAGATTTGACTAATAATACACTAAGTTTTGGAAAAAAAGAGTCAGCTACAAACAATATAAAGTAAAGAAGCAGAAAGGTTATATGTGGGGAATAAATAGACACACATTTTTATTTAATAGATTGAAGTGTAGCGTAAATGCGACGTAAAATATTGATTTTATAAGTTTTAACAAAGAAACTTTTAATGATGATCGGTCAGTAAGTATGACACAAATTTTAGATTATGTGTGTCGATGATTCGACAATATTTTTTGGTATCACCAGGACCTGTGTACGGATACAAGAAACAATATCAAATAAAATAAGATCAATTAACTGAGTGAATGTGTTTGTGTATTTCTCTGTGTCTGTGTGAATCAGCCCGCAAGTCCGTTTGTGTGTTTGAGGGAGTTGAGATCATATTGTTTTACATCATAAAAATAATTACATTCCTTACATACAGTTTTATTTAAATACGTATACAAAATTATAGTACCCCAGAAGGTAATTAATACAATATTACAATTTAAATTATTGATAGCGTTATAATCATTTAATTAGTATTGTACGTAATTATAGAAGCAGTAATTATCAATTGTATATTAGAGTTGATACAAATACAAATGCATGTTACATACAGCATAGTAAATATTTTATAGCATACAGATTATTTTATATGAATACAGATTGTAGGGATTTCCAGCTATGTATAATATTAAACGTTAACATCATTTTTACTCACTAATGGTATTGAAAATGTAGGTGGAAAATTATAAAAATAACTTTCAATAATATATATAATTGAATATTCCTGAAATCTGTAGTTAGCACCGGTAATATATTTTTCAGTGCTATATGTATGGTTTTCCACAGTGCGTATGTATTTATGTAAAACAATATGTAAGCAATATAATTATTATGATGATTTAAAACAAACGGCCTCAACTCCCACGCACACATACACACACGTGCACATGCACACTACACACGTTCGTCCGCATATATAGCAAGGTAACAGGTTCGAAGCTGACTGCACTTGCAAAAAAAATTTGATAGGGTGATTTAATACGTTTATTGGTTATTCCATTTTCAATACATAAGACATATACAATTACATCTGAAAATTATGAGTTTGAAAATATATAAGTTTTGAAAATATTTGACAACAAATTGAAAAGTCTCTAATTGTTTTCTACTCTGTAAAGTTTTTTATAATTTCACTTTTCTGGATTTGATGGGTTATGTTGGTACAGTCCGGACTATCTTCCTGGCCTGCTCCTACGCTTTCACACCGGCCGTTATCCTCCAAGGTGGGAAGATCTCAGGGTTTCCTAGTGAGCGATGTGTCCGTCCAAGTTGCTCCTAATTCAGTCTTTGTTGACAGCCATTGATCGTAGAAGATCTCGAACGCCGTGTCTGAATGTGTGGTCTAATTCACCCGTTCCCTCGACGATACACTCCGACTTCCCAGATTCCGAAACTGCAACAGACTTCAAGAGATTGCCATATGAAAGGCTAAAGACATTTTTACCATGCCCAAGCAACATAAATATACTATGATTATATTAGTAAAAAGTACCAAGAGACATAAGATTTTTAAGAAAGACTTGATTGAACATGTTTTATTTTAATTGTTTATTATATGTTGTGTTTATCATAGTTAAAATGATGTTGATGATGATAAGTAAGAAAAAAACTGTTAATGAACTTACTTATGGAATTTTGTTTTATTTGTGCAGACTGTAAATTTATAAACACAGTCAGTTAAGAGGAATTATAATATATTACTAATAGTTATTAGTAATTAGTTTGTGACACATTAATCAATATTATGTATGATAGTGTTAAAAACACTAATGTCAAACAAAAAACTTGTTAACAAGAAAGTACCAAAATCATAGTCAAAGATTTTTGTAAAACTAGGCATATTGAGCTTAGTCAGTTAAGTGATATGAATAAGAATTTCTATTAAAATAATAAGGAAACAATGTCAGTTATGTTAAAAGATTACTAAAAGTATAAAATAAATTTAAGAAAGTGAAAGGTACAAAAGAAAATAATAATCAATAAGTTTGGAACAAAAATAATAAAAAAGTGTAAATCATTAACTCAGGAAATATAGATCAGAAAATAGACAAGAGTGATGTCAAAATGATCAGTTTTTTATCAGAAGAACAACGAAACAAATAAAATGAAGATTAAAGCTCTTATAAAAAAGGTATATCCTTTTAAAGAAAATAAAATACGAAATAGTAAGAGTTTGTTTATATTAATAATATGAGATCACCAGGGTGATATAAAAACGGTTACATTGGAAACCAGGGAGATATCTAAGGTAGGCCTTAGCAACTAATATGTTGATAGAAAAAAAGAAGGAGTATTATTGGCATCTGAATGAAGAAAGGTTGATTTAAACAACTTATAGTGACTAAGGTAAATTATAATATATGTTATATCAGTGCATCTCAATATAAACAATTAAATACTTATATTTATCAAGATAAAAATAGAAGAAAGAAGTGTTACATGACTCTGCAGATTTAAACCAGGACATCTATGAAGAAATTGGACCAATTGACACAAGGAGAGAAGTATTTTTGATCTAAAATTAATCTGGTCCAGTCCCTGTTAAGCCTAGATTAAAGGTTTCAAAGACATTGAGTACACTTTTTATAACAATTATTTTTTGAACTTCTACTGAGAAGAATAATAATTAATAGTATGGACTTAAGCACAAACAACCATTGATGTATAGTGCTAATATAATCTAAAGCTAATTAAGTCTAAAAAACATTTTAATAACCTAACCTATACACTGAACTGTTTTACACTCTTTATATAATCCTTTTAAGACACATTGTGACTATTTCTAATCATATGTATTTTGGTACTTTCCCTATCAAAACCGTTGTTATATCGTAGCCAAAAGGACCTACTTAACACATTATAATTGTATTTTATTCATTAAATGTAAAATATGAAATGTTTAAAATGCCTGAGATATAATAGTTACTGCTGCCACTCTGAGCATATTAAAATACAGCAGGCCAAACTTTGTTAAGAATTATATTTGACATTTAGAACAAGTTAAAGAATAAATAAAGGATTTGAGTTTTGAGTTTACAAAATACAGAAAAAGGTTTATTTGTTTCTTATTTCATGAATACAAAATGGGTATGATATACTGAACAAAATATCTGATACTGTGAGTTGACTTCAGTAATTAGATTAAGTTGGTAACACTCATCATCTGAAAGCCTTAGCAGATTTTTTTTAGATATGTTTTAATGAACACAAGTTATCATATTTATTGCTGAAAGAAAAGATTAAAAGATAGTTAATTACAGAATAAAGAAACCATATACTATATAAATAAATTTGAATAAAAATTTATTATTGATATTTCACCAATAACATTTTATTTGCAAACGGTGATTGCAAATTGGCGCTCAACAAACATCCCCATGAACAGATACTCATCCTTAATTTAATATTAACAAAGTATATACAAATAATAACCGAGTTAAACAAGATACAAATTCTGATAAATAACCCATAGATTCAATTCTAGATGTAACAAATTGGCTATCCCAATAGTGAGGCTAAATAACATACAATTTAGAAAGTACGATTATTAGATTTGTACAATTTTCGAGAGACAAAACACGTATTACACGTTACAAATTGGAGCCCAACTAGTGAGGCTAGAAATAGAATAGCTTTGTATTCTTATTGTGAGTTTACAGTGATTTCTACTCTAGTGGCGGCTACGATTAACAACAGAGATGTCAAGGAGAAGAGCAACGTCACGGAAACGAATAGAAGAAGAAGAGATAGAGTTAAATATAGAAGATAAGGAAGCAACCACAGTTGGAGAAGTAGAAATAATGGTAAGAGAGACCCCAATAACAGTCGCTGATGAAATGGAAACAGTGGTAAGGGATACACCAGGTGATCAACCAGATAAACCTATACGAAAGGAAGACATGAGCATGCAGGAGATGTTGAGAATTCTAATGGAAGAGAATAAAAAAGCCAGCGAATATTTATTGAAAAAAATTAAGGAGGATAATGAGAAAAAGGATAAAGATAATGAGGAATTAAAGAAACAATTGATGGGAGATCATGAGGAATTAAATAAAAAAATTGAAAGTTATAATGGAACATTACAACAACAGTTGAAGGAAGATATTAGACAAAGTAATGAAGATTAAAAAGGACTGTTGAAGGAAGAGAGTGAGAAAAATAAAGAGGAATTCAGACAGCATTAGAAGAGTATAAAGATGAAATAAGGAATAGAATTTTAGAAACTAACCAGAAGGTTGAGAAAACCGAGGAAAATTTAAGTCAACTGCGCGAAGAGTTGATAAACAAAATAACTGAATTGGAAGATAACAGCAAAACTAGTATTGTTATACTTCACAAGGATACTCAGGAGCAATTAGAAATACTACAAAATAAGGTAGGGGAACAATACAATCATTCTGAAACCAAGATAATACAAGTACAAAATCAAGTTACAAACAACAGGGAGAAAATAGATGAAATTTAACAGAAGGATATAAACAACCTTAAGGAAGAGATAGAGGTACTAAAACATAGACCAATAAACTATGTACCTACACTAATCGCAGAAAATAAAGAAGTGATAAACTTTAAAGAATATCGTCAGAACGCTCTAGAATTTTTAGAGAGGTTAGAAGAAGGTTTGAATAGAACCAAAGAAAATCGGTGACCAATAATAAAGAATCTCCTAGATGATAGTTTCAAAAATAGTAATGATAACTGGTGGAAGGCAGTAAGAAATGAAATCACCAATTTTAATGAATTTAAACGAATTTTTAAAATAAAGTATTGGTCTGAGTCCATCCAAAATATAGTCCGAGACAATTTCAACACTGGCAGATATGATGCTAGAAGAGGACAGACAATGACTGCTTATTTGTTGGGCGAAGTCTGGGTAGCTCGACATTTACAACCAAAAATCCCTGAGGAGTGTCTAATAGCCAAATTGTCATATTATTTTGGAGAAGAGATTGTACGGGCTCTCGGTGTGGACAGATAAAAACTATTGGAGAGATGGAGGCTCTCTTAGAAGGTTTTGAGAGGGAAAATTACTATTACAGCAGTCGAAGAAGAACTGAGGTTTGGCATGATAGGAACAAGGAACAACCACACGACAATCGACAGCCAATAAACCACGTACGGACGGATGTATATAATAGAAATCCGAATAACAGGCGATTTCAAGGAAGGCGTCAGAATTTTAATAATGACAGAACTTATGACCGACGATATGAAAGAGATAATGACAATAGGAGACAATGGAATGATAATAGAGAAGTCTATCAGAGATCCAGAAGCTGGGACAGAAGAAGGGAGACACCCTCTGGAAACCAAAACACCAATGAACCAGTTCAACAAACCAACAGTTATGTAAATATGGAAAACGAGAGGCCGCAGTGAGAACATTCGACTGCCCATCACTGGGAGCGGACGCAGGGTTGAGGAGAGATATAAACCCTAATAATAATAACAAAGAACCAATAACCGTGATAACAAACTTTTATTTAAAAAATATACAGAGATATTTGTTGGAAGAGATTACCACGGAAGAACATAAACCGAATGAGGACATAGTATACATCAAAGTAGAATTACATGGGGTGCTAACTGAAGTTATGATAGATACAGGAGCAAACATTTCTTTAATAGACAGATTAGAGCTGAACAGAATACAGGAGTTGAGTACGGAAAAAGTATCCACATTGCCTATTAATAATATTGCTATTATAGGAGCGACGGGCAAACAAACAAGACAATAAAACAACAAGTAAGTCTGAATGTTACGAGTTTGGGAGTAGGAATTCCTATGGTGTTTCTGGTGGCCCAAGGGTTACCTTTTAAGGTGTTGACATGCTGTGATACGCTAAGGCGTCACTATGCGATTATTAGTTTAGCCAGTGGAAAAATAACACTGAGCTCAGAAGGTTATGAATGGACTGCTGAGATAATAGGAAGCTCAATAGCCCCTCAGTACAGAAAATCATACCACGTTAGGGAAATAATAAGGACACCCCCATAGGAGATAAAGAGATCGTAACAGAATCAGCATTATGGCAGGAAAAAATGCAGAAAATATTGTCATTTCAAGGAAAGGAGTATACCGAGGCCATCAGTGTGGAACAGAAGAAAAAATTAATAGAAATATATAAAACGTATCGTAATGTATTTTCCGATTCTCCTGGAAAGGCGAAGGATTTCGTATGCCAGTTAAAATTTCATGACTCCGTTAATTTCAATAAGAAATCGTATCCTATTGCTCAATCGTCAAAAGAGGCAGTTAGAAAATAAATAGCAAGGATGATTCAAGAAGATATTATAGAACGAAGTAGTTCCCCATATACCAATCCCATTGTGGCGATTCCTAAAAAGATGGACAAGTACGGTTGTGCCTTGATGCGCGGGAAATAAATAAAATTATAATAACTGATCGCAACTCTCCAATAGAGATAGAAGAAACTATGAAGAAATTCCATGGTTGTAAGTTTATGAGTAGTTGGGATGCTGTTTGCGGATACTGGCAAATAGAGTTGCACCCTGACAGTCGCCAGTATATTGCCTTCATCTTCGAAGGAAGAAACTACCAATTTAAACGCTTACCTTTCGGGTTGGTTAATTCTGTCGCCATTTTTATCCAGTGCATGGACCAGATACTAGGAAAAGAAGCGTTAGAGTTCGCAACAGTATATGTAGATGATATTCTTATTACCTATAAAACATGCGATGAACACTGTTATCGTATTGAAATTGTACTCAGGAAACTCCAACAAAATAATATTACACTGAAGTTAAATAAATCTAAATTCATAACTCAGGAATTAAAATTTCTTGGGTTTACACTCTCTGAAACTGGGATCACGCCGTCGCCTGAGAAAGTAGAAGTTATACAAAATTTTCCCAGACCTAGAAGCATCAAACAATTACAATCATTTCTAGGTATTTGTAATTATTATCGCAAGTTCCAACAAAATTATTCCGAACTGACTACTAAATTTCAAAATCTACTTTCTATCAAGAACAAATGGAAATGGGGTAAAGCTGAAGAAGATAACTTTCATTTAATCAAGACTAAGTTCTTAAATAGTGTCATGTTACACCACCCAGATTTAACCAGTGGTTCTATTTAAATTCTGATGCAAGTAATGTGAGTTTAGGTGTTGAGTTATATCAAGAAGATGAAGTAGGAAACCATTTAGTGATCAGTTTTGCTAGTAGAGTTTTGAGTGCTTGCGAAAGAAATTATACAGTTACAGAAAAAGAACTCCTCAGTGTGGTGTTTGCCTGCTTAAAGTACCGTACCTATATTTTAGGATATAAAATAACAGTAAGTTCGGATCATAAATCCATATCTTTCCTAAAAAGATGCAAACTAAATCATGGTCGACTAACAAGATGGATTTTGATATTACAAGAGTACCATATAAATTGGGAGTATGTACCTGGGAAACAAAATATTGTAGCTGATGGATTATCCAGAATTAATATTGCAAACGGAACTTACGAAGTAGAAAAAGAAAACATTGGATGAGTGTATCACATACTGAAATCAAGAGAAGATTTAGCAGAAGTATTAAAACAGATAGAAATTCATCAGAATTTAGACATAAAACTAAAGTTAATTAAAGAAAGATTGGCAAGCAATGACCCCACAATTTTAGCATTTTGTTGTATCTATAATAATTTAATATTTACATGTCCAACGTCCCGAAAACAGGAATGGAAATTATATATTCCTAAGAGTGTTGAATCGTCAATAATCATAGACTATCATATAAGATATGGACACATGGGACCCCTTAAATTTGTAAAAGCATTAAGTGAACACGTCTACATAAAGGGGATCAATAAGCAAGTAAGGCAAACTGTTAGAAAATGCACAATCTGCCAAATGGTAAAAACGAATAATGAAAGGAAGGATGGCGCTATGATAACCATCACTTCGAGCCATAATTTGGAAAAGATATTTTTAGACATATGTGGTCCATTTCCTAAGAGTGGGGGAAGAAGTAAGTTCAAATATATTGTAATAATATTTGATCATTTTTCAAAATTTTCGAAATTATACCCTATCAGCAAAGCTACAACTCGTAAAATTCTGGACATAATCATAACAAAATACATTCCTGAGGTGGGTAAACCAGAGACTATAGTAACCGATCACGGTACTCAATTTAAAGGAAAAAAGTGGAAAAAGTAATTATTAAATAGGGGAATCAGAACTTATAAGACTTCGGTGTATCATCCCCAAAGTAACCCTGCAGAACGAGTTCTCCGTGAAGTAGGTAGGATTCTGAGGATATATTGTCATTAAGAACATAGAGACTGGAGTAAATATGTCGAAGCTGCCGAAACATTCCTCAACCTAGCTTACCACGAAACCATAGGAACTAGTCCATACCAAGTTATGTTTAACTGACCACCACCTAGGGATATAATATCATTAATTGAATTCCCTTTTATGGAAAAAAAAGAATTACCTATTATCGAAATACATAATCGAGTGTTGCACACAACTGAGCCACAGAAGAGAAAAGAAGAAAGAGATAATAACAGGATTTTAAAATACTCTATGGGCGAAAAGTTTTGCTAAAAAATAGACATCTACCCAGTTCTGTTGAAGGAATAACTAAAAAGTTATTATTGTTTTATACAGGACCATATACAATAACGAAGGATAACAATAATAATACTTATGAATTATCCAAAACTGAAACTAACAACGTAAAGAGCGTATATAATCAAGCCGAAATAAAATGTATAATGGAAATTGAGAAAGTAATGGTAAAGTCAATCAGCATATTTAAGCAATCTATTTATTACTAAAATAACCTGTTTTTCTTGGGGGGGGGGGCATTATGTTACATGACATTTTTACCATGCCCTAGTAACATAAATATACTATGATTATATTATTAAAAAGTACCAAGAGACATAAGATTTTTAAGAAAGACTTGATTGAACATGTTTAATTTTAATTGATTATTATATGTTGTGTTTGTCATAGTTAAAATGATGTCGATGATGATAAGTAAGAAGAAAACTGTTAATGAACTTACTTATGGAATTTTGTTTTATTTGTGCAGACTGTAAATTTATAAACACAGTCAGTTAAGAGGAATTATAATATATTACTAATAGTTATTAGTAATTAGTTTGTGACACATTAATCAATATTATGTATGATAGTGTTAAAAACACTAATGTCAAACAAAAAACTTGTTAACAAGAAAGTACCAAAATCATAGTCAAAGATTTTTGTAAAACTAGGCATATTGAGCTTAGTCAGTTAAGTCATATGAATAAGAATTTCTATTAAAATAATAAGGAAACAATGTCAGTTATGTTAAAAGGTTACTAAATTTATAAAATGAATTTAAGAAAGTGAAAGGTACAAAAGAAAATAACAATAAATAAGTTTGGAACAAAAATAATAAAAAAGTGTAAATAATTATCTCAGGAAATGTAGATCAGAAAATAGTCAAGAGTGAAGTCAAAATGATCAGTTTTTTATCAGAAGAACAAAGAAACAAATAAAATGAAGATTAAAGCTCTTATAAAAAAGGTATATCCTTTTAAAAAAATGAAATACAAACTAGTAAGAGTTTGTTTATATTAATAATATGAGATCACCAGGGTGATATAAAAACGGTTACATTGGAAACCAGGGAGATATCTAAAGTAGGCCTTAGCAACTAATATGTTGATAGAAAAAAAGAAGGATTATTATTGGCATCTGAATGAAGAAAGGTTGATTTAAACAACTTATAGTGACCAAGGTAAATTATAATATATGTTATATCAGTGCATCTCAATATAAACAATTAAATAATTATATTTATCAAGATTAAAATAGAAGAAAGAAGTGTTACAGGACTCTACAGGATTAAACCAGGACATCTATGAAGAAATTGGAACAATTGACACAGGGAGAGAAGTATTTTTGATCTAAAATTAATCTGGTCCAGTCCCTGTTAAGCCTAGATTAAAGGTTTCAAATACATTGAGTACACTTTTTATAAAAACTATTTTTTGAACTTCTACTGAGAAGAATAATAATTAATAGTATGGACTTAAGCACAAACAACCATTGATGTATAGTGCTAATATAATCTAAAGCTAATTAAGTCTAAAAAACATTTTAATAATCTAACCTATACACTGAACTGTTTTACACTCTTTATATAATCCTTTTAAGACACATTGTGACTATTTCTAATCATATGTATTTTGGTACTTTCCCTATCAAAACCGTTGTTATATCGTAGCCAAAAGGACCTACTTAACACATTATAATTGTATTTTATTCATTAAATGTAAAATATGAAATGTTTAAAATGCCTGAGATATAATAGTTACTGCTGCCACTCTGAGCATATTAAAATACAGCAGGCCAAACTTTGTTAAGAATTATATTTGACATTTAGAACAAGTTAAAGAATAAATAAAGGATTTGAGTTTTGAGTTTACAAAATACAGAAAAAGGTTTATTTGTTTCTTATTTCATGAATACAAAATGGGTATGATATACTGAACAAAATATCTGATACTCTGAGTTGACTTCAGTAATTAGATTAAGTTGGTAACACTCATCATTTGAAAGTCTTAGCAGATTTTTTTTAGATATGTTTTAATGAACACAAGTTATCATATTCATTGCTGAAAGAAAAGATTAAAAGAGAGTTAATTACAGAATAAAGAAACCATATACTATATAAGTAAATTTGAATATAAATTTATTATTGATATTTCACCAATAACATTTTATTTGCAAACGGTGATTGCAAATTGGCTCTCAACAAATATCCCCATGAACAGATACTCATCCTTAATTTAATATTAACAAAGTATATACAAATAATAACCGAGTTAAACAAGATACAAATTCTGATAAATAACCCATAGATTCAATTCTAGATGTAACAAATTGGCTATCCCAATAGTGAGGCTAAATAACATACAATTTAGAAAGTACGATTATTAGATTTGTACAAATTACGAGAGACAAAACACGTATTACACTTTACAATATTTAAGACACTCTTACATCTAGACATATTAATAATCTTATTCTAGACGTGTTAATAATTTGATTTACTAATACAATATACAATTAAAATGTGATTTGCATTGAATTCTTTTCATTCGGGTCTGACCTCAACTCGCTCAGTCTATACCAATGTTTAAAATTAATTTAAATTTATATTAATTACTTTTAGACTGGCATTTGTTTTAATATTCAAATTTAAATTATTCTTTTCTATAATTCAAATATCAATCAATTTAACTATTTATTTTGATAAACAAAATATACTCTTTTAACTTTAAATTCTCTTTTTATTCATTATTTCTGTATTTGCGATCGCTCATTCTTACGACTAAACATTTATCTACATTTCTAAAATAATGTTACTAATAATTATAAATTTTTCTTTGTTTTACTTTATTGTTCTTTGACTATATCTTTATGAGGTCTTTTTAAAAATCATGTAAAATGCATTATGCATGTCACCTCGAGTTCTGATGACCTTACGACTTATTGTCGTGGTCCAGCGTTGTCCAGAGTTAGTTTTCCATTCATCCTGTCCTGGCGTGGTCCTGGATACATCTAGAGTCCAGCGTTGTTCTACAGCAGCGTGTGTGGTCCTGGATACGTCTAGAGTCCAGCGTCGTTCTACAGCAGTGTGGTCCTCTTCAGAGAGTTGTTATCTGCTGCAAGGTATATCTTCAACATCGTCTAACGTCCAGCATCCCCCGTCGCTCTGTATCTTCTCCGTAGATACTCTTGGTAGACTTAAACGATTCCGGTACTTATGTTTTCCGGAATATTGTCACGAACGTTTATTCTTTCGTTACTGCGACTTGTAATAAAAAAATAAAACTGTTCTGCCGAAGGAAAGCATGTCCGACTGCAACTGTGTCTTGAAATGAAGAGAAGGGTTTTCGGTCGAACCTTCAATTTATACCCTCTCGAGATTCCGCGCTAGTTGGCTCTAAATTCGTCCTGTCGATACCTGCATATCGCGTGATAGCCCCCACTCCCTAACCTTTTCATCTATTTGCAATTATTAGCAAATAGCAATGTTTTTCACGGAATCGAGATAGCAAAAATCATAGCTAATTCGATTAAGCACTCACTATATTAATTTGAGCGTCTTAGGGTAATTCGCGTATTTTCTGGCAAGTTTATTTAGCACTGTCTTCGCATAGCATGTTCTATTAATGTCATCTTGTCACTGGGGATAACTATAAATTTTACACACACTTTGGTGCCTTGGTTTTTCTATACACTAATTAGTTTCCGCACAGTGAATTAAAATAATTATTTTATTGATTACTTGGGGCGGGTTGCTGAGATTCCTGTCTATACCTGCAACACTAACACACACAAGATACACGTGTAACACACATACAATTGAGCAGGTGTTCACTGCCTGTCGGAACAGGTTAATTTCTCCCCTATTCTAACAATGAAATATTTTTACAATCTCAGACCTGTCCATTTACCCGTAACTTATACAAATTCTACAAATTTTATATTTATTCAAATTAATGCCTAATACAGCGTATGGCTGTATCATTGCATTATTCCTCTGCCTGAGAAAAAACAATTTATTAAATATATATTTATTAAATTTTTGTCTATTTGTTCTAGACGAATACAATCATATTATATTAGTTTAACTTAAGTTTACACCAGTTAAACAACACATAATAATGAGTAGTCCGTATAACGCTCGCTGTTGGTGTAATGCAAGATTCACCCCCCATTATAACAGCTGATCGGTGCGTTGACCTTATTCATTTTACCATATTCAGGATTGTATTTCTGCAACAACTTTAGTTGTGGGTCGCATAATTGTATACAGATGGACGGCTTTGGAAAATACATGTATACAAAGAAGTATGTATTTCACTCCCCGACTTGATCTCGGAAGTGATCCAAGAAAATCCACTGCAATTAGCTCTCCTTTCTGGTCCTTTCGGATACTCTGCATTTCCACATATGTAGGCAGATTCGCTCTGTACTTTTACAGTATCTTACTTATAACCTTTCTTACTTTCGCTTCTTAACTCTTTTCTTAACATGAACATTACTTTATCTTTCTTAACTTTTCTGATATTACTTATACAATACATTAACATTTCTTACATTAATCTTATCCAATACATTAACCTTCATTACTTTCTATTATTACATTTCTTTAACATTACCTCTCTGATCGTTAATAATTTTCTTTATCCTTACCATTACTTTCTGAAATACACCTTTTTCGTTAGCTTCGTAGTGAGTCATTATCGGCTACAGATGACGACCTTAGAAACACGTATATATCCAGATTTTATGTGCTTAACTCTACTCGATGTTTTAATCGTAGTATTTGGAGCTCTGAATAATCTCTGCCCTTGACCTTCAGTATCGCTATCTTCTGTGCCCTTGCCTTTCCACTAAGGTATGAAGATTTCGCTTGATCAGCCATTCTGACAATTAACATTGATTTCTCATCTCTAATCCTTTCTTCATACTAATAACAACACTAACATCCTTTACCATTACTTTCTTACATATTTCTTTACACATATTATTTCGTGCCATTCTTTATTTTGAATACTAACATTCCTTACCATTTCTTACAACATAACATTCTTTCTATTATTAATTGTTTAATCTTTCTGCACCTATTATTTCTTATTAATTAACTCCTTTTCTTATTAATAATAATTAACAGTAACATTTTTCTTCTAAAAATAATTATTTGTTTTCGGGTATTGCGTTCGGTTCGGTGTGTCGTTCGATCTTACACCCCTCACTATTATAACAATTGCATTGGGTCCGTCAACAGGAAATTCATTGTATCACCCTCGTGACAACATTCAATTGTGTTACTCCCTCGTTAAAATTCCATTGCATTGCTGCGACGTTTGTTTTTTTCGTATACGTCACCTGTTCATAGGGTAACGTTTTCGTTTTGCCTGTTGGCCACACAAAATTTCCTCTCTTTCGTCTCTCTTTACAAACGTATTTCTCTCTCTCATTAGTTTGGCTTAGTGCACCTACCTGAACAGCTGTGCGCGACGGTTTTTTCATTCGTCGTTTATGATAATACTCACCATAGTTATTATAATTACTGTTATAATTATCGTTCGCTTTATATTTATCGTGCGTATATCTAACATCATATTTACCACAATTTTGCGTAGTGTTTCGTATAGATAATTTACTACGTTTCTCGTTAGGCCTACAGTGATATTTATCTCCGTAAGTGTGGTGCCTTAAGTGTTTCACATGTGTTATCTTATGTGACTTACTGGTGTGTGTGTGTGAGTGTAACCACTACTTTGGATACCTCCGCCAACACGGTACGAGTGTTTAATTAAATGTATTTTACATTCTTCCCTAGAGTTAATTATTGTTTTAGAATTATCATCAGTAATCATGAAAGTCTGTTCTCTCTTACTTCCAATTACAATTGTTTGTTTACCTGCCGCTATGCGCGTATTAGAATCGCTATCTTGATCTAATTTTGCTTTTCTTTCTTCTCTGAATTTTTCTGTTTCTTCTCTAAAAAATTCTGTTAACTGGTCTATTGGTGTTCTAATATTATTTTTTTTTTACTTTTTCTATTTGTTTGTTCTCTACTTCGCCAAATACGGCTTGCATCATAGCTTGAAGTGCCTCTTCCATTCTTAAACTCCCCGATATTGCCATGATGAATATTATATTTTAATATTTATTTATAATTTATTATTGGTGAACCGTATGCGCTTTTATTTATTTATTGTTTAATTATTATTTATTTATTTATTTTTATCTACTCATGTTACAATTACACCTGTGTATTTGGGTGGCGGCAGTTGCGTTATTACAATACAATACACACAACAATTTTAAAATACTAACATACAAAATTAATTAAAATATACTATTAGTTATAACATATAAATTATCAAACACTGGTAATCCTAGAGCATACATTAATTATTGAATGTAGGCGTTTCGTGCTCCACGTTCATGGGCGAAAAAATTATACAACGATACATAAAATAAATTCGATATACTGTAATTTATGCAGGTTGTATAACGATACCAGGTGTAACTATAATAAGAGTATTATATTTATGAGTATTTAAAATTCATATTCATCGTTTACTCAATTTTATAAATAATCATAAACATCATTAATAACCTTTGGTTACGATATTGCTCATTATTAAATGTTTCTCTCTTATACTATGCAGTGTTACACATATTAAAAACACTCTTACATCTAGACATGTTAATAATCTTAATCTAGACATGTTAATAATTTGAATTACTACCAAAATATAAAATTAAAATGTGATTTGCATTGAATTCTTTTAATTCAGTTCTGACCTCAACTCGCTCAGTCTATACCAATGTTTAAAATTAATTTAAATTTATATTAATTACTTTTAGACTGGCATTTGTTTTAATATTCAAATTTAAATTATTCTTTTCTACAATTCAAATATCAATCAATTTAACTATTTATTTTGATAAACAAAATATACTCTTTCAACTTTAAATTCTCTTTTTATTCATTATTTCTGTATTTGCGATCGTTCATTCTTACATTTATCTACATTTCTAAAATAATATTACTAATAATTATAAATTTTTCTTTGTTTTACTTTATTGTCCTTTGACTATATCTTTATGAGGTCTTTTTAAAAATCATGTAAAATGCATTATGCATGTCACCTCGAGTTCTGATGATCTTACGACTTATTGTCGGGGTCCAGCGTTGTCCAGAGTTAGTTTTCCATTCATCCTGTCCTGGCGTGGTCCTGGATACATCTAGAGTCCAGCGTTGTTCTACAGCAGCGTGTGTGGTCCTGGATACGTCTAGAGTCCAGCGTCGTTCTACAGCAGTGTGGTCCTCTTCAGAGAGTTGTTATCTGCTGCAAGGTATATCTTCAACATCGTCTAACGTCCAGCATCCCTCGTCGCTCTGTAGCTTCTCCGTAGATACTCTTGGTAGACTTAAACGATTCCGGTACTTATGTTTTCCGGAATATTGTCACGAACGTTTATTCTTTCGTTACTGCGACTTGTAATAAAAAAATAAAATAAAACTGTTCTGCCGAAGGAAAGCATGTCCGACTGCAACTGTGTCTTGAAATGAAGAGAAGGGTTTTCGGTCGAACCTTCAATTTATACCCTCTCGAGATTCCGCGCTAGTTGGCTCTAAATTCGTCCTGTCGATACCTGCATATCGCGTGATAGCCCCCACTCCCTAACCTTTTCATCTATTTGCAATTATTAGCAAATAGCAATGTTTTTCACGGAATCGAGATAGCAAAAATCATAGCTAATTCGATTAAGCACTCACTATATTAATTTGAGCGTCTTAGGGTAATTCGCGTATTTTTTGGCAAGTTTATTCAGCACTGCCTTCGCATAGCATGTTTTATTAACGTCATCTTTTCACTGGGGATAACTATAAATTTTACACACACTTTGGTGCCTTTGGTTTGTTTATACACTAATTAGTTTCCGCACAGTGAATTAAAATAATTATTTTATTAATTACTTGGGGCGAGTTGCTGAGATTCCTGTCTATACCTGCATCACTAACACACACAAGATACACGTGTAACACACAAACAATTGAGCAGGTATTCACTGCCTGTCGGAACAGGTTAATTTCTCCCCTAATCTAACGACGAAATATTTTTACAATCTCAGACCTGTCCATTTACCCGTAACCTATACAAATTTTATATTTATTCAAATTAATGCCTAATACGTCGTATGGTTGTATCATTGCATTATATTGCAACGTGACAAGCTGTCTTACTATAGGTAAATGTGGAGCATAATTATTATCAGGTGTCATGGGTGTCCACCCATGATAGAAGGATGCTTGGAAGTAAAATAATATTATTAAAAATTAAAGTTAATAAGATAAGTTAGTAAAAAGATAATGTAAAAACTATGAAAATATAATTTAATATGTAAGTGAAGTGTTGTGTAGTGTGGGTAGCAAATAGTATGTTATGGAAGTTTATTCGTATGTAATAAAGCATTGTTATAGAAAATTCAAGAATAAGGAAATCTGTGAGCACGTGGCCGGCCCGGAATATAATAGAATATATGGAAAATACGCCTACACTCATATCGGCGGTGACGTCTTCCGCAGCGCCGCGGCATACATTGAACCGTATTATAAAAGGAGTAGCCAGTCTTCATCTAACTCTTCTCTTCCCTTAAACTCGTCTCTGTGAGTCTTCATACAGTACTCCGCGAAAGCAGTCGCGGTGGGCATCGTCCAGTCAACAAAAATTCCAGGCAGTCCTTGGGCCCGTTGAGTCGTGATAGCAGCGAGTGTCGGCAGGAAAACAAGACGGCGTACGAGATAGTCGGCTACCGTTCCTGATCTTCGTGTTGCTAATCGTGGCGGCTGGGATACGGACGCCTAGAGCAAGCTAGTTCCTCGAGGCGGTTGCTGGAACGTGGAACCAAGACGACGGATCGCTGGAGGCCGGATCGAGATCGTCGACCGGGAGGACAATGAAGACAACAGAACAGGGAAGCCAAATTTAAATAAATTTGTTATCCACTTATAAAATTTTAAAGTGTAAAGTAAAAAAAAATTTTATTTAAAATATAATTTTGTTTAAGGGAGACTTTGAACACTTAAAAATTTTCAGCACTATTTAAATAAAGAGAAAATTTATTTAAAAGATATTTTCGAAGCAGATTTTGAACTTCAATAAATCAATTTTGTTTACAATAACGAAAGAACATTTTGATATATTTGTGTGTAAAGAAAAGGACAATAAATGTATGTATTTTCACTAATTTTGCATTATTTTCTGTAAGTCTGGTCTGGGCTATAACCTGTTACCTTGCAGAAAATGGCGCTCGCAATTTTGGGGCATTGAATTGTAAGAAAAGTAGCCAGAAATTTGCGCTTTCAACTTCGGAGCATTGAATAGTAAGCCCAATAAAATAATAGTAGACCAAAAAATAGCCTGCAACTTGAGGGCATTGAAGTTAGCCCAATAAAGTAAAATACAATTTGAATCGCAATATTAGTGAACGATACAATTATTGGAAGTTATATGTTAGAATAAAAACTATATTTTTTATTGTATTAATTTAGGACAAGTAATAACATTGTATTTCTCTTATGAATTTGCTTACTGCTACAATTTTTATTGTTCGACAAATCTTTTCGTCATCACTGACATCATCAGGTCATAAACAACGAGTTGTTAGAAAATTCATATAAGAAATAGTAAGGATGGCTGCTAATTTAAACACTACGAAGGATAACATTTTAGTTAATTTTTATGTGTGTGTAGTTAGGACGATTATTATCATTTTATTTAATTTATGTTCATGTAGGACAGTGAATATCAGTATTAATTAATTTATTCGAACTGCTAGTGCTAAATACAAATAATTATTATACGCGGACTTAATAAGAACTGTAATAACCAAATTTTTAAGTAAAGAAAAAAAATATGGCGGAACAAGCTAATATAATGCGCATGTTACAAAAATTAATGAAAAATAATTGTTAACAAGTTAAAACGAGTAATGAAATTAAAGCAGAAATGCAAAAACGCGATGCCTAAAATAGAAAACCTGTTAATGTACTTAAAGCTATCATACAAACAGAATACACGAAGTTCAATAAATCACTTACAGAGCACATGGAGCTATGTAAAGCTCAAACCGAAAAATCAAGAACGGAAATGCTATCGAACATTGGGCAACTACATGAACATGTGGATACACGATTTACTACACACCAGAACACCATTACAGAATATCAAGGCCGTATAAAAGCTAATACACTGTTAATAAATCAACAAAAGTCAGAATTAGAACATAAGATAGACGAAAAATTTTATCAGGTGGAAAAGGATGTAGCAGAGCGTGTAAACCCCACCGTAAGTTTCTACAGACACAATGAAGATCCGAATAATCAACCTAAATTTTGGGGAGACGGAAATCCCAATCAGTTTATACGGGATTGCGAACGGGGAATGGACTCTGTGGGTGATCAATTGAATGACTCAGATAGAATTGAATGGGTGACACGTAAGCTGAACGGTTAGGCAGCACTATGGTACTCCATAATCCGGGACAATATTAGAACATACGACGAGCTCATCAAATGCTTTGAGAATCGGTACTGGAATGAGCACGTGCAACGCAAAATACTAGATAGGCTGGAGTTTGGCAAATTTACTCCCGGAAACTCACACGTGAGCAGTACGTAATAAAAGAAATCTCTAAAGTTAAACACTTTAGACCGGAGTTATCAGAGACGGAATTAGTCCATAAATTAAGCTACCATTTTGATATGAACATTCGTACAGCAATATTAACACGTGGGGTAAATACACTAGAGGGACTATTAAACATGTTGTCACAATGGGAGGAAGTAATGCCCGCAGCAAAAGTTGAGTACACATACGACACGAATAAGCCATCATACAAACAGGGTACACCATTTAATAAAGATAAAGCCTCTGGGAATGCTAAGAATAAATTCACAGGGAAACCTAAGAAAATTCTGTGCTCCAAGTGCGGATAGCTTATTTATTAAGTGCCAAGGTGTTCAATACATGACCAGGCTCGACCTTACCAGCCGCTTCTGGCAGATTCCTTTGGATGAGGAAAGTCGGAAATACTGCATTCCTCTACAAAAATAAAAGCTACCAATTTAAAGTAGTAACTTTTGGACTCGTGACATGTCTAGCGGCAATTATTAAATGCTTAGAACTGGCACTGGGTCCCGAAGTAGAGGAATTTGTCAGCATTTTCCTGGATGACATCCTACTCATGTCTAAGTCGTTCGAGGAACACTTAGAACACCTCGACATAGTGTTGAATAAGCTCCGCAAGGCTAATTTAGTTTTGAAACAATCGAAATGTGAATTCATTAAATCAGAAATTAAGTTCTTCAGGCATGTTATAAATGCGGACGGTATTAGCACAGATCCAGCGAAAACGGACAGTATTGTTAAATTCCGAACACCTAAAAAGGTTAAAGATGTTAGAGCTTTCCTTGGATTAACTGGGTACTATTGCCGGTTTTCGCTGAATTATTCAAAAACAATAACACCTTTATTAGTGTTACTCAAAAGGGGATGTGGGAAGATCAAGTCGCGTTTGAGAAGATTAAAAATCTATTTAAAAATAATTTACACTTGTTTCATCCGAATGACGAAGGTACTTATGTGTTGCAAACGGATGTGAGTGATACTGCTATCGGCGCTGTGTTATATCTGCGGGAGACTACGGGTGAACATCGTGTCATCTCGTGTGTAAACCGTACCCTTAAGGGAGCCGAGAAAAACTATTTTACTTCAGAAAAGGAAATATTGGCGGTTATCTATGCTTTGAATAGATTTCGGTACTATCTATGCGGCAGGCACTTTGAAATTCATACAGATAACCAAGCATTACCCTTTCTTCTAAGATGTAGACTAACCAACGCCGGACGACTCGCTGGATAATGACGATTCAGGAATACGACTTCACTATTAAATATATTAAAGCAAGTAATAATAGAATAGCTGATACGCTGAGTAGATACGCGCCTGAATTCACTGAAGAGCATGAGTCGGACCCTAGTAACGTAAAAATGTTAGCTATGCAATATGAGATAAAGCAAGAGTTACGTCAGCGCGTAGCTAGAATCCATTTAGTACAAGACACGGACCCTAACATTAACAAAATAAAAACAAGCATACGCCGTAAGGAAAAGCCGCGGTACTGCTGTGTTAATAATATTTGTTATAAATTAATGAATGAAAAATGGAAAATTGTGCTTCCAAGTAGCATGTTAGAGTCAATAACGTGGGAATGCCATGAAAACTTACCACATGCTGGTCCATATCGATGTTACTTAGCACTCAAGGAGGACTTTGTATGTAACAATATGGTGCGGAGGATTCGCAGTATTTTGAAGACATGCCATGAGTGTCAAACGGCAAAATCTCCGAATCTGCACACGTATATTGAACAACAAGGGATTGTCACTCAAGGGAAAGGTGAGTTGCTATGTGTTGATTTCTTAGGCCCACTTCTGCGAGGTCTTCGCAGATTAAGACACCTGATCGTATGCATAGATGCCTTCACCAAGAACGTCAGACTCTACCCTGTAACCCGACCAAAAACCAAAGCGGTGTTAACAGCTGTTCTCAAGAAATATATCCCAAAGAATGGACCCCTGAAGAGGATCCTTAGTGACCAAGGAAAGCAGTTCCAGGATGTGCGATGGTCTACTACCCTCGAAACGAATAGTATCCAACCTATCCTTACGGCTATTCGGCGACCACAGGGGAACCTGGCCGAAAGGGTAAATAAGGAGCTGGGACTATTTCGGACCTACTGTCATGGCGTACAAAACATGTAGCCAGATTACATACGGTTCTTCGAGCAGTCGTTAACTGAGAATTATAACACCACGACGGGCTTTACACCTAAAGAACTGCATTCAGGTAAGCAACCTATCAGGTTTTGGGAGAGGCACATAAAAAAACTAGAGACCCACAATCTACCCCTACCTTTGCACATCAAACAGAACAGCCAAAACCCAGATAGAGCAGACGGCTGATCAACGGGCACGGGTGTTCAATGATACGCATAAAACTTTGAAGTTTCAGGAAGGATAAATGGTTCTTCTGAAGGCAAATCCTGTAGGCCGTTCTAAAGATAACACGTCGGCTAAGTTCTTCAGATTGTTTAATGGTCCTTATAAACTAAGAGGACGGGATGGCAGGAATAATTTCATCGTTGCTGATGAAGATCATAACAAGATAATTGGAAAATATCATGGCGCATCATTGAGGAAACATTACCCTCGTGAACGATCGAATCCATAAATACATGACCCAGAGTAAAGTAATAAAATGTATAATAATAATAATAATACGATGGAATGCATCTACGCAACTCGCTCATATGAAACTACAGTGTATGAGTGGATGGACAGTATATTGGCTGAATGATCATATGAAAACCAATAGACATTGTTGCCACATTCCATAGTATTAATAAAGACATGAAATAAAGAATTAATTATGTTTTAGTTTGTGAAAATTTCCTGTTATGTTTTGGGTTATATTATTTGTCTAGAGTGTTGAATTAGAAGAATGTTTTAAGTTTGAATAAAAGAAAAATTTAATGTTCCAAGAAAATAAGATTTTTTGTTTAGTAAACAAAATTATTGGAGGCTTATGCAACGTGACAAGCTGTCTCACTATAGGTAAATGTGGAGCATAATTATTATCAGGAGTTATGGGTGTCCAGAATGATAGAAGGATGCTTGGAAGTAAAATAATATTATTAAAAATTAAAGTTAATTTATAAAATAGTAATAAGACAAAGTAAATCTATGAAGATATAATTTAATATGTGAGTGAAGTGTTGTGTAGTGTGGGTAGCAAATAGAAGGTTATGGAAGTTTATTCATATGTAATAAAGCATTGTTCTAGAAAATTCAAAAATAAGGAAATCTGTGAGCACGTGGCCGGCCCGGTGTATAATAGAATATATGGAAAATACGCCTACGCGCATATCGGCGGTGACGTCTGCCGCAGCGCCGCGGCATACATTGAGCAGTATTATAAAAGGAGTAGCCAGTCTTCATCTAACTCTTCTCTTCCCTTAAACTCGTCTCTGTGAGTCTTCATACAGTACTCCGCGAAAGCAGTCGCGGTGGGCATCGTCCAGTCAACAAAAATTCCAGGCAGTCCTTGGGCCCGTTGAGTCGTGTTAGCAGCGAGTGTCGGCAGGAAACCAATACGGGGTACGAGATAGTCCGCTACCGTTCCTGAGCTTCGTGTTGCTGATCGTGGCGGCTGGGATACGGACGCCTAGAGCAAGCCAGTTCCTCGAGGCGGTTGCTGGAACGTGGAACCAAGACGACGGATCGCTGGAGGCCGGATCGAGATCGTCGACCGGGAGGACAATGAAGACAACAGAACAGGGAAGCCAAATTTAAATAAATTTGTTATCCAATTATAAAGTTTTAAAGTATAAAGTAAAAAAAACATTAATTGAAAATTTAATTTTGTTTAAAGGAGACTTTGAACACTTAAAAATTTGCAGCACTATTTAAATAAAGAGAACATTTATTTAAAAGATATTTTCAAAGCAGATTTTGAACTTCAATAAATCAATTTTGTTTACAATAACGAAAGAATATTTTGATGTATTTGTGTGTAAAAGAAAAGGACAATAAATGTATGTATTTTTACCAATTGTGCATTCTTTTCTGCAAGTCTGGTTTGGGCTATAACCTGTTACCTTGCAATATATTAATGTAACATAATATTACATAAGAAAGTCAGAGTAAATTTAATTAAGAGGGGAATTCTTTCTCCTCAAATAAAAAACCAATTATGTAAAAAAAGCCTATAATAGATAACATGTTAAAATACTGTAAGCCTACACATAATTAATGTGGTATAGAATTTATCAGCCTTGTAAAATGCAGGAAATATTAATCTAAATCAACAACTGTAAGGTTTGGTTAAATAACAAAAATTATAACCGCGTCAAGTGATTGTGTAACTGACTAATAACACTGAGTCATCGTAAATATTGAAATAGGAATTTTAAAGGGTCATTAATCAGTACATTAGGTTTTAATGTATAATAAATAATAAAAAAGAATCTTGAAATAATAGACAATAATTGTCCATAGTAAAGTAATATTATTTTGTATCTTGTGCACTACGTAGTCTAACTGTTTGGACATTAAATAGAATTAAATTAATTGTATATCAGTTTAGGAATAAGAAAATATATTGTAAATTAGATAGAATGGTAACTTTAAGCTGATGGTGTATCTATGCCTATAACATGCAAATGTAAACCTGATACAAAAACACATAATATGTAAGCTGTAGGCTAAATAGAACCATACAAGTAATTGAAAATGTAGTTTTAAAACATAATATGCAGTTTTTAGTTAAAAAAGTAATTTATAATCCCAAAAAATATAGAAAGTGTAATATTTGCGTTAGAAATGTCATCTACAAGTCATATTAACCTAAATTTCATGGGCAATTTAGATCTGGATTTAATTTTTTTGATTAAAGAGCGAGATATATGTTATCTTGGAATTTTGAGAAAAAATTTAGATTTTGAGATATTTATTCCGTATAAAGTTTAACGCAGATTTAATTTTCAATCAACCACATTCGTAATTGAAAAATAAGGTGACGCCTTCTTTAGGTTTCGAAATAAAATTCAATTGTTGCATAGTTCTGGTCCAGAATAGACGCATTCGTTGATGGTCTGATATTAAATTATGAAATAAGAGAAAATTAACTAAACATTTTATGAAATTAAAGTAACTGATAAAGAAGAATTACCCGATCAAAATACAACGAAATAATTTTATACCACAATGACCTATTTCATATTAAAAATGTACCGAAGGATTTCGATATCTGAGTCCACGCATTGGTAAGACCTAAGCATATTATTTTCTTAAAACAACACTTATATATTCTTATATGAAGTGATTAATCATTTATTATAATTGTAGTTTTATAGTAACCTCAACACTGGGAAACACTGAATTACACATCACGTAGGGAACAAAAAATAACAGTGACGAACAGTGTTAAACATCATAAAGTGAACAATAAATATTATTCCGACACATTAAAATAATATTGCAAAAAGTTAGCAAACAAAAGAAACGATTTAATTTATTTAGAAAAATAAAACACATTAATATTACATTATAAAATTGGCTCCCAAACACGTGGGGCAAATATATAAAAATATTACCAAAGTTAAATATGTATATATAAACAACGAGTTTTTTAAAATGTAAAATCTTAATTTAGGAATAATTTTTAAGGCGTAAAATGGGGCCAAACTCTAGAGCGAGAGTTTCCACAATAATTGAGTACTTTTTCTCCTCGTAAGCTGTAAAAGTTTATTTTGTTTTACCGACGCACCATTCCTAATTACTTCCAAGTTCCGTAACATTTTAATTAAAAGTTTTTCCTTGTGCTGTGTTTTGTTTTATTTAATAATCTTTTGACCTACAAGCATAATTATTAATGAAATTAAACAAAGGAAAGCAATTATGAAATACAACTTGATATTATTGTTACCTCATAACGTATTAACTGAATTATTCAAATTAACCCGAACATTTTGCAGGAAATTGTTAATTGTAATAATAATATATTTTTAAAAGTACCACACAACATCAATGTATAACATTGAAGTTACTGTAAACAGAAACCTGTATACACACTTTCTCAAATTATTTAAAAGAGAGACGTTTGTTCTTGGGCCCCCACCATAAAATCAAGGTGCGTTTTTCAACCCCCAGGTCGACGCAGCCTGTTGAAAAAGAGTAAGTGGGATAATCTCTTAGGGTAATAATGGGCGGCTGAAGCGTAGTGCTGGCCACCACTGCCTTCCTTGTATGCCGTACGGCTCACATAAGGCAGCCTACCCTGCCTTCTCCTAAGCTACTTCGGTGGTACACATGGGAGCCATTATTATTATTCTTAGAGACGTATGCAAGTTAATGTAGGAAGTAAGGGAATAGGCACTGACACTAGTTTTATTAATTTAATGATTTTGTCTATTTTATAAAACATAAAATAACAATAGTCATCATTAAAGGCTAATGAACTTACTACAAATTTTCTCAAAACGGTGAAACACCTAGAACGTTATGTACTGCAAATTGTGTCCTATTATGACATTGAATTAACATTCAAGTTACCAAGTACAAAGAATAATTGCAGGTTTTTAAAAAAACTCTACTGAAAATAATCATTTAAATTGACAATAGAATAGGAAATTATGGAATATTAAGACATGTATGTAAAAATACGTAAACAAGATTTATGAAATAAAAAGAAATGCAAATAATAAAATCTAATATTGGCACATAAAATCCACAAAAAACGTTTGGATCAACTAGAATACAAAAAATAGGAATATTTAGAAAGCTAGATCAACTAGCTAGATGTGTTGTTTTAGAATACTTAGGCTACTAGTGCTCGGATTAGAGTTGTGTCCAATAAATTTTAAAGAATATGCCTTTTCGAGTTTACTTATTTTATCTTGTCGTTACCACGTTACGTTGTTATTAGTTACTAAAACCTTGACTCTAAAGTTATTAAGTAGATAAAATGTAATGGATTTTCTAACTATTGGATATTTTACATGCGAAACTGGTTTTACATAAAATAAAAAACAAATACTTCAGCAAGAACCCAACCGGCGAAAAGATGAAACATTTATTGGAAACATATTGTTTATTAACAGATCAATTTAATCCAATAGACAGCAATTTTAAAATATTATCGTCAATAAATAATTGTCGTTTACAATCTTAAAAACCGTCATGGTTCACTTGCATATGATTAATTAAATGGAAAAGTTTACAATACTTTAAAATTGTATGTATTATATATATATATATATATATATATATATATATATATATATATATATTATAACGTATGAAATGATTGTCTGTCGGGTGTTGTTACACTCCTCGCACTTATACTTACAAATTGTCTTTTTTTTTCGAAGATGTAGTCCTGCGAATACAACTTATGCTAATATGTGTGTGAGGGCGCCACTTGGATATTTAGTCCAAGAAATTATTATTAAACAAAATTAATTTTCTTGTTAAATTAGTTATAGAAAAAATGTAAATAAGACAAGTGGAGTTGCAAATAACATATGTTTAATGACTTTTCTTTTATATAAATTGTCTGAAGGACTAACAGTAAAAATTATGAAAAATTGCAGAGTTACAAAAATTATTGACATGGTTTTATCAAGTATCGGCTAATAATTATTTTATTGCTCAGTTGAATCGCATGAATTTAATCTTTGAAAAAACTTTATACTCAGGACGTGACTCCTTTGAACTATCAAGAAAAATCAGTGGGATGCTTTACAAAATTCGTGTGAATTGAAAGTGTTTGATATATGTAGTACAATTGTGTGACAAAGATACCCGGTAAAAGGATTTTAATTTTGGACAACTCACGTTCCGGTGGGTATTGGTTTTCCTTCACTGGACACTGTTCTTGGGGACAACTCCAATCTTGCGCCTCTTCGTATTTTCGTTTCCTCACTCACTTGTAACTATTTAACAGTCAAATTACGATTTCAAAACTCCGCACTATTTAAAAAAAAAATCGTACTGCTTCTATGCTTTTATATCGTTGCCGGCGAAAAACAGCTGACTGCGTTCCGTGACCTCGCTATACTGCCGTCTCAGCGCTAGTTATAACTCAATGTAGGTTTGCGTTTAGTAATTTGTTTTGGGGTTTTGTCAAAGTCTGTCTATGTCGCTAATACCAGCAAATTTGATTTTTCTATATTAAATTCGGTCCTTTTCAGGGCCGCTGGATATTTGGCTGTGTACGTTCTATTAGAATTTGCGTGCTGTTGCTCTATTCAACATGCACGTTAGCGATTTAGCGATATACTCTTTTGCAGGTTAAGTATGCGTTTCGTCTGGTACGGGGTAAAGCCTTTTTTGAGTTTTCGGGTTGGATTCCTCTTCTTAAGTTCGCCTTCGACTAGATGCTCTCTCTTCGCGTGTGAAGTGTCTCTGGTGGGTTCAAAGCATAAAGTGTGTCCTCGAGTCGATGTTGGTCTCGCTTATATACTCTTTGTATGGTGCATTGTTTTAATTTTTATTCATGACGTCCGGTATTTTTTAGTAAAATTTTCTTCTGGAACGTTCGAGAATATGCAAATAGAACATCATGGAACAAATTCGACTTCCGTAGAAGCTTTAGAACAAAAACTTCTTTTTCTTCATACTAAAGGATTTTACTGACATTATTCTGGTATTTATCAAACAATTTTACAGAACTACTTACAATCTGTATGTCATTATAATTTCTAGATTCTCTGCTTTCAACTGATTAAAACGATACCATTCATGATTGGTTTTTAATAAATTAAATCTACGAAATTAACACAAAATACATATCCTTACCTTGTAGTATGTATACAAAATTATAGTTTTCTTATTTAAAAAATGTTATTAAGTTCCTCGGCTCTTACTATAACATTAACAAATAACATAATTAGTTGTACATAACAAAACAAACAAATATTAATGCACAGAATTAACTTCAATTTTCTGTAGACATAACATAAGGCCTACTTTTCTTGTCACTGCTATTTATAGTAATTTGTCTTTTCTGGTATTATTTCTGGGATTTTTTGGGTATTCACTTAGAGTTTGTTACATTGTTTATCTTTGGGAATACCTGGTTTTTCCTAATACATTCTAATTTTATTGTATTCTCAATTAGCACCTCACTGTCTTTGTACAGATGAGCTATTTCATGTGTGTGACAAATTTCCCTATTATATTTTAAAATTCTTTATGAATTAAGCTTGTCTTCAATTGAGCAAGTAATTTTCCATTGTACATGATAGAATTACATCTTTTTCCTATATTCTTTCTAGTATTAAACATTTAATCTGTCAAATATGACTAATTTTGTGACTGTTTTTTGAGCTCAGCCTAGTATGGTCTATGTAACTAGTTTTATAACTTGACTGTTAAAGTGTTTTAGGTGGTCATACTTATAGGTATAGTTACTTCATATTGTGGTTCAACTTTAAAATACAAGTTTGTTGCATTTTGATAACTTTAAAGTTATAAATTTAACAATTTTACATGTTCACTACATGTTTTCAGTTTAACACTGTTTTTGGTTATTTTCATTGACTTCTAATCAATTTACAGATTTCTCTATTCGTTGTATTTTGTTTGTGTTTGCCTAACTGACATTTACATTTAGTTTTTTTCTTAATTTTATAACAATTAATTTTCACATACATCTGAGTGATTGGTCTCAACACTAAAACTTTGATTTTCTGTTACAAAATTACATCTTTTTATTTTAATTTACATCCTATTTAATGATGTGTTTAAATCATTTGATACATCTATTATATATATTATAAAGTATTGGACTAGATCTTGTCTATTATTTCACAATAAATTTTTTTTATGCTCTATTCTGAGTTACATTTCTAACATGTCATGACATCATTTTGGTCATTTCTAAGATTATTTGTTTCACTTATTTTACAATATTAGTTTTATTCTATTCTTTACTTAAACGATATATAGTGTTTGAGTCTTGGTCAAAGTCTTAGTCGTTTTTACATATTATTGATATTAACTATTAAACAATATTACTAAATTTTTTGGATTATTTGGGTTCGATTCTGTTCATTTCACCTTCCTCTTACGATAATTTACTTTTGCAATTATTTTCTTTATGGAACGTTTTGTGACGTTACAATATATAATATTTAAAATTTGTATTTAATTACCTCAAGATGTTATTTTTCCCTTATTTGGAACATGTTTCGAGAGCTATTTTGCTCTCATCCTCAGCCTTCGCGATTCTGGGTCTAGTGAAGTACCTGTGTGTTGGTCTGGCTCCATTGTGGTCTCTGGTAACTTAAAGTGGAATTTTTGTGTGTGATTGTGGTGTACATATTAGTATTTTGTGTATTTTCGATGTTGAGTACTTTGAAAATTGTGTCGTGTTTTGTATTGATTTGTATTTGTTCTGGTATTAGTTTGTTTTGTGTTTTACGTTTGTATATTTGTAAATTTTCCCAAATGTTCATTATGGTCCCTTTGTGTGGTATGTGTTTTATTAGTGTCCCATTGGTTATGTCTGGGAATTCATGTCCCGTGTTTATTGCATATGTGGCCAAATTGGATTTATATATTTCTGCTTTTTTGTATGCATTTAGATGTTCAAAATAACGTTTTTTCAGCTGTTTTTTGTTTGTCCTATGAACATTTATTGCAATCTTGGCATTAAAGTTTGTATATAACGTTATTTGTTGTATTATCTTTGTTGTGTGAGTTATTTAGTTTTTGTAAATTATTTTTATTAGTTTTGTATGGTATTTTTATATCTGTGTTTTTAAATAATTTTGTTACCTTTGTCATTTTATTATTTATGTATATGAATGTGGCCCATTTTTTGTTGTTGTTATTATTTATGTGTTGTTCATTTTCATTAATTCTTAATTGTTCAGTTTTTATTTTATATTTTATTTTATTTTATATTTTGTTTACAGTATTTGTATTGTATCCATTTTCATGAGCAATTTGGTATATTATATTTCTTTCTTTGTCTGTTTCTTGTTTGTTTAGGGGAATTTTGTACATTCTGTTAAATAGGGAATAGAATGCTGCCATTTTATGTTTTGGTGGGTGGTCAGAATGTTTAGGTATAATAATGTTGGTAGAAGTTGGTTTTCTGTATATTCCATATTGTATGTGGTTGTTGTTTCTTATGGTGGTTATGTCTAAATAGTTGATTACGTTACATCGTGTGTGTGTTTGTGTGTGTGAGCACGCTACGACATAAAAGTATATGGTGATGCGAACGACTTATTGTTTTGTCTGTAATCATGTCTTAACAGGATTATAATAAAATAATTATTTGTGTTAAACCTGTAAGCAAAGACTTACGCCAATTATAAAAACACCATCGCATTAAGGAATTCTTAACGAATGCAGTGATATATAAAATATTGCAGAAATTTGCAATATTAAAGACGCTAAATAATTAAAGTTAATTACGGGTGTAACTAAAGAGTAATTAACATGTGTGTTATATGTGCGTGAATAGAAAAAAGTTATGCAAACAATGATATTGCGCATGCTACAAGTGTGTTTACGAAATCGCTAAAATGAACAAAAACGTGACTCGTAATTCAAAGGACGCTTTGCATGGAAGTTACAATTTCTAACATGTCAAGAGCAATCCTGGATATGTTAGATTGAGTCCAGTATAAATACGACCGACAATTTTGGGGCATTCTCAGACTCAAGAAATCTACAGACGAAGTTAAGCTACCCGTTTCGGATCGACATGGACACACACGCACACTACCACACACACACACACACACACACACACACACACACAAGACGTTAGGAGGAACTCACTCAGGAGCAACAACACCAACAACAACCCATAGAGACAGAGAACACAGCATCATTATCATCATTATCATAAAATTCTCAGGATTCAGGACGCGCGCGCGCATGCGCGCGCACACGCACACGCACACACACAACTGTAACGGCAGCAGTATGCAGGTGATGACTAAATATTTATAATTTTGTTGTGAAAAGAACTTCCAGAAAGACAATTTTACATGTACAGTAAGACTTAAAAATTTAAAATTTAAATAATAGTTAAAGTCAATAATTTAATTTTATAAGAAAATTTGAAAGTTACTAAGTCTTTTGTTATATGTTACAAATTTTTGTGTCTCAATAGGGTTAAATAATAGTTTGAAAGTAAATGTAATTAGTTTATTTTGTCTATAGTAACTAGTAATTTTATGCTTAAGTTTAATATTATTTTTGTTTCTTTTTAAATGAGTTGCTATTAGCATTTGAAGATTAAATCAAAGTCAGACACACACAAAATGAAAGAATTTAGATGACTTATTTAACATGTCTGTTTAGTTAATAAGAGTATATGACTGTTTAGTTTTTAGATGTTATGAACAGTCTAATATGTGTGAAACTTATAAAAGTGGATATTTGATCTATTTAATGTTTGAATTTTTTAATATTGGAATATTTTTCTATTAATGAATAAACCTTAGGATGACTATTTTAAATGGTTTAAATAATTATTGTCAACAACATCTCACTCCTCTTTAAAGTTTATTTAATTATTGTGCAACTACATATACTTGACGCAACAAGAAACTAAAATCATGCGACCTGGCCAGTGTACTTCACTTAATAGTTGCGTTGAGTACGTGGTTCTGTATTTGTGTAAATTTATGAAATAGTCGTAACTTGCAATGTATATATAGGTGTATATATATATATATATATACAGGGTGTCCCGGGAGAAGAGGGAAATAATTTGAGAAATGGTTCTATGTGTAAAAGAAGAAAAAAAGTTCATATAAACATATGTCCGGAAACGCTTTGTAAGCGAGTTATGGCTAGCGAAAGATTTCGCCCGGGTTTCGGTAAATGAAGACTTTCTGAAATTCTGGGAAGGTAAATTAGGAGGCGAATTCTGTTGTTTCTTATGGTTTTTGACCTGAAAAATCGAATAAAACAGGTCGCAGAACTGTATCGCCCATAACTTTCATGATATCCGACCTAAAACAGAAAAATCTTTGCCTAAAAACGTATTGTAGTGTTTTTAACCAAAATTGGAATATTTTGTTGATTTTTATTGACTTTAGTTACACCATTTTTCTCAGAATTAAATTATTTACAAGTTTTGTTTTTAACTGTTATGCATTTATTAATTATGTAACAAAGTTATTGTACTTCTAACCTAAAAACACGTTTTTTAGGTTAGAAAAAAAATACGTTTTTCAGGTTAATTAACTTATAATTATTTAATCAACGGACACGTCATGGACAACAAAATCCAATAAATGTTATTCTAGTGATATAGGAATAACAAAACGTTCACAAAATCGACAAACTCTTTCAATAGAAAAAGTGTTCTTTATACCATCTGCAGTGCGTAAAACGTTAGTGAGGCGTGAAATTTAATGACTATAGGCCAAAACAATTTCTATTCTAAAGAATAAGGTAGTAGTATGCGAGTAATGTAATATTTACAATATTTTTTACTTTTCTGCACTTAAGGAGTCGGCAAGTACATTTTCAAAAAGATACCACCTACGTTCCTTTACATAATTTTTTGGCTGTAGCGTAACTCGGTTGTAGGAAGCTCGCTCTCCATTGAATATATGCAGTGTTCGGGACTGCTCAATGTTGAGTCAATACAGTTTACGTACCTACCTTCAGGGTAGTACCACAGTCTGACTAAGCAGAGAGGTCTTAGTAAGTAGGTACGCAATACCTTCACGGGAACACACATATCAACCCCCATATGTGCAACTCGTCGGTCAAGTGTGGATTTATTCTCTCTTTCTACGCAATGTGGTATACACTATATCACGCCTAAAACACTCAAAACCCCATGGACCTAATGGCTGAGAAGACGTGATGGGTCTTTTTTAATCTTACCTTTAGGCAACCAAATAGAACTTGCGGACTACTGAACTAAAATTGATATTCATAAAGTACGTGCATTGAGTAATTACAAAAAATAAATAAATAAACATAGAGTGTACACAATATTTCTACATATACCTATATAATTATATATGTCAGTTAATAATTATTTTAAAATATTTTTGCAGTGGCAGCAATTGAATTAAAGGAGGAATCAGAGGACGAAGGACTGTAACAATATTAGGAGAAGAATTAATTTAAAGTTAAGAAGAATAGGGATTCTTTGCAGCAGTGATTTCAATATATCAACAAACTATTACACAGATACAGATATTTAATATATTGGTGTTCAAAAAAGAATTAGCTTGACTTAATCACAGGGGGAGCACAGGTTCTTTGCAAAATAATTTTGATATGTTAGTAAACTGTTAAAGTGGTAACAGCCTTTAATATGCTGGGTTTTCAGAAAGATTGATGATATGATGGAAAGATAAATGCATGAAAAAAAGAAGACTCTGTGCCAATTTTTCTAAAAAATAACCAAAATATTACAATACTATAAACACTTAGCAGAATATAAACATATCCTTAGTATATCAAAATTAAGACAAAAATTAATTTGTTGGCGTGACACAAGGGGGAATGGATAATGCAGTTTTATTGTAAAGTCGTTTTGCTGTAATAACTGTAACTGAAAAACCAATTCAATTTTAAAAGATAATTTTTTAATACAAAGGTTTTTAAAAATATATAAACATTTGGTACGTTTCATAGTTTTTATTTAACTCTGACAGGTATTTCAGCTACTCATGCTATTGTCTAACAGATCAGTGAACAACAATAGCTTGAGAAACTGAAACAGCTGTCAGAGTTAAATAAATATGTGAAACGTAACATGTGCTTATATATTTCTAAAATCCTTTGTATTAATATATTTCACCAAGTGTCCAACAAGTCATGAATTAATATTTTTTGTGTTGAATCTTAAAAATGGCTCAAATTTTTAAAAATCCAATGTAATATTAGAAAAATATTGGATTCTAAATCATTTTAAATTTTATGCATAATGCATGACACGCTGTACACAGCAAAAGACAGTAGAAAGTTGTAAAAATATTTCTAAGTGTATTAATAGTGTCTGTGCCGCGCGCAACATAGAGCGTCACTGACAATTTGTATTCACGCAAAGCAATAAACTCCAATAGGCTGTGGCTCAAGCTCCTACTAGAATCCTCCGACACACAGTGACTAAGGTTAGGTTATTTGAATATAAATACATTAAAACAATCGATAAGATAATTCAAAGTAAATCGATCATTTCTTTTATACTAAATTCTGTTATTTTTTATTTTTATAGTGAAATCGAATCAATTCGATTATTTGTTAATTAACTTATAAAACTGATGATACTGATATAGTCAATGAAACGTACGTCAGGTGAAAACACAATAATAAATTTTACTTAAAAAAGTATTTAATATTTGCAAATTATTCATCACACATACACACTCATACAAACAATCATGAATAGAATAAACGTGTTAATAGAAAAACTATGCTAAAATTAACTATTACGAATAAGCATCAATGAATTAGGGAAGTAGCTAGGATATTAAGTGAAGAATACTGGAATAATAAGTGTTACAATAGAGAGAGAGAGAGAGAGAGAGAGAGAGAGAGAGAGAGAGAGAGAGAGAGAGAGAGAGAGAGAGAGAGAGAGAGAGAGAGAGAGAGAGAACCAGGTGATAACATTCAAAAGCTTTTATGAAATCTAAGAGCGACCTCACTGTGTGTAGCTCTCATCTTCTGTTCCTCCTTAACCCAAAATTTTATTACCTTATAAATTGATTTCCTTTCAAAGATAGCCTCTTATTACGTACATTATTTTTCCTATTTTAATTTTATCCAACTACTCCTGTCTGTACCTTTCTCTTCTTCTACGCTTCGCAGTTACGCTTCGCAGTAGTTCCGTCGATCAGAGCGGTGAACCAGCTTGAATGGCTTAGTACGCGACCAACCATATTACTTCTCTCTTTCTCGCAACGGTTTTGAACAGGATGCCTGTTTCATCCACTTATTTCAGTACCTCATCAGTAATAACCCTTTCTCTCTTCAGTATTATAAAGGCCTTCTTCCAACACCACCTATATAATATAATCCATTGTCTCTTAATACTTGACAATTGCCGAACATAAGTTCATATTCTTTAAATAAGTTTTAACTCTTAATCCTCGACTAAAATTATTTATATATTCTCTTTCTACACTTCATTATTATTTGATATAAAAATTAAAGCCATAGCAGCTTGCAGTCTGATTTTTTGTTTTTATTTTACAACTAGAAGGAATTGCTATACCTTCAACATTGTTTAGAAAAATAATTTTAGCAAGCGCTTTCCCTTTTTCTCATTTATACAAAGGATAATCGTGTCATTAGAATAGCTTATTGCTTAGAACGTTAATTTACGAAGAATTACAAAGGCATTCTATCCTACATTAAAATATCATATTACCAGTCAATATCTTGCAGATTCTTCTAAAACTTATCCGTTTATAATATAAATTACTATAACGGCCAAATGAATTGTTTCATCCGGAATAAAGAAAATTACGTAAACTTTCGTTCAATCTCCAACCAATATCTCCTAGCGTACCTACCAATAAGAACTATAGTGTTTTACTTAGCAGCACAGGGTTGCACGAAATAAAACCTATCAGAAAAAGAAATGCAGCTGTCATCCCAGGAAACACGTAGCAATGGTCTAGATATATCGTAAGAAGAAGAAATAATATTTTTTGCTACGTTCGAAGCAGAAGGACCAGGTGAATACACCTTACGGATAACTATATATAAAACTGTTCCTTTCTGAACTTATATATTTAAAGCACAAACAACGTTCAAAATTTAAATTATGTCCTCCTATTACTTCTCGTGCCTTCCAACTCTGGATCTGCTATCTTACCGCCACTTATGGGGAATGCTATCTTAACGCTACTAGTATCCGTTCCTTTTCTGCGAAAGTGTTATAAAAAAAGAGTGCTTTTAAAATTTTGATCAATATATTTCTCTTAATTCATTACAGCTATCGAATGCAACAAATTGGTTTAGGCATTGAAATAAGAAGATATATTACAGTTTTCTCTCCTTATTAAAGTGATGAATGCGTCACATGAAGGAAGAAAATATGTGTTTTGTTGAAAACCTTATGTTTTCTTCCTTCATGTCGAATCCACACTAATAAGTGTGCTAAAAGACTGAAGTGTGTGTATATGTACGTATGTTATCTCGCCCTAATTTTCCTCTCATGTTTGGAACACGGAAGGAGAAAATTGTATCCAACTGTTATAAAAGATCGTGTAACAGTATATTACACGTTCTTTGTAAGCAAATTTCCAAAAATGTGAGCCAGGATAGATGGACAGAAAGAAGTGAATGTATACCTTAGCCTCGAAGGAAGACAAAAACTTTAACGAAGTAAATTTTTCTAAAACAGTGTTTTCGATGAAAAGATTAATGAAATGATATGCTTGCAAAACCGCGTCGCTTCTATAATTTACAATGATATTCTCAGACATGACGAAAAATACTTGGCAGGAGATCGTTTAATATTTTGAAGCTTCTAGAACCACAAATGTATGTCACATAAACACTTACTAACGTTCATAAAAAGTAATATTTTGAATAATGGCTAGAGTTAGATAAGTAAATGATAGGACTCCTATTTTAAGGTATTCTGCCACACCGTGTTTAATGCTCTATTAGATTTTACCTTCTTACATATTATAGTGGACATTTAACTTTGAATTTTCATTTGTATTAGAACAGATTTTGTGCTGTTCAATTTACACAAAACAAAATCATTACCACTTCTGTTAGCACGGCGTCATAAATCATGTTGAAATAATCTTATTACAAGCAATAGAGTGTACCGGGATAACAAGAAAACTTAGCAAGATAATTGAATTAAAACTTTACTTTCTTTGCTGCTGAGTCGTTAGTGACTACATTTCTGCCAGTTCTGTGAGAAAATAAATAGTCCATTTTCACTGTCAAGTCATAACACTGTGTTTTGTAGCTAATTCCCAGAAAATTACAAACTTCAATTCACTGCTAAAGAATAAATAGGTTTTTGGTTTATTAAAGTGGGCTGATTGGTAAAGGGTAAATGCTACTGTACGTCAAGTTAATAGCGTGGAAAGAGTAAAAACACGAGATTAAACAAGAGAAAACGAAATAAAGTGAAATCGATAGAGTAATAAAATAAAAACAATTACTATTAGTAACACTTTTAAATTATAAATTTTTAAATAGTATTTAACTAAGAAAACTTTTTGAAATAAAGCGTAAGTTAAAAAATAGGTAAGTAGAGGAGAAAAATGGTTAGACTAATGAATGACAAGAAAAGGAGAAGAAATCGCGTGAAGTACAGTGTAAATCTGTGGTAAAATTTTGACTTTATAAGTCAACGCAATATAAATGTAGTTCAATTTTTCATATGCTATTTTATTGTAATCTTGTTATGGGTAATAAATTTAATAAATTAGTATTCAAATTAGATTTGAAATTTTAAATATGATAAAAAAAATTTTTTGGGAAAAAAGAACCAACTTCGAAAAACGCACTAAAAAGTATGAAATAATTGATTAAAAAAACGCACTAAAAAGTATGAAATAATCGATACTAAAACACACTAAAAAGTATGAAATAATCGATAAAACGTATGGAATAATCGATAAAAACTTTTTTGAAGTCGGCGCCGTATTTCAAACTGCCTTATAGAATTTTGCTCACGAATTAAAATTAAAGCTTATATTGGATTGGGTCCAAGTGTAAACTATAAGCAACTAAGAACACACAGTGCTGAGTGTATATATATATATAGGTTCTTTTTGTTCAACAAAAATTTTTTATTCAGGAGACTGCGTGAGGCACAGACACCATCGACTATCAAATGACTCAACAGAAGAACGGTCACACCGTCTTTCCTTGATTCAGAAACGCGTTTCAAATGAGACTGCCGATGAACGAGCACATCGCCTCTCATTGATTCATAACCGGCTTTCAAATGAGACTGCTGACGAACGTTCACAACGACTATCTAACGTACGTGAACGTAATAATTACATCCAGCAGAACGAGACGGCTGATGAGAGAAGTAGTCGCTTACAACGATCTTCTAACTCTCTGGGAAGGAAATATGGATGTACAACCATGCGGTTCTATCACCGCCGTTGCATATTACGTGGCGAAGTATGCCAGCAAGTGCGAGCCGAATGACACTGGCGACGTCGTTAAAGAAGCCATACAAAAGGCTAAAAGACGAGGCGGAAATGTATGGAATCAATTATTTTCTGTATAAATGGCAATTCTTTCTTTGCGGTTAGTCAGTGGCCCCGAATGCGCTTATAGATTGTGTCACCTTCCACTCAAAATGTCTTCAGGCAAGGCTGTTTTTATAAATAGCTGCAAGCCTGGTCAAAGATTTCGAATTCTACGATTAGAAGGTGATAAAGCTTCATCGTTCAATAACATTTTCGATTCCTACATTGAGAGAACAGATGAACTCGACGATTTAAGCTAGGCTGAATTTGCTCTCAGATACGAACCGATTTCGAGTATGGTTTGGGCAGAAGATAGTGGAGATGTTAAACTGAATGAAAACATCGAGGAGGAAAGCTCAAGGTATATATTTTTAAGGAATCGTACACGCATGCGAATAAGAAACAAGCCAGCCGTGCTGGGCACTCGATATTATACGTTGAACAGTGATAGAGAGGATTATTACTACAGTTTAATCGTGTGTCACATACCGTTTCGAAATGAAAACAAGTTTCTACTGGACAACGAGTTTGCAGAAGCCTGTTTCCTTAGACGACAACATGAGCTGAGGCCGTTACTCGGAAATTTAACTACAGAAAAGCTTGCTCACATAGAACAGGTTATGCAGCAGCTTTGGCCCAAGCCGTAGCCTTTAACGTTGTACGTGAAGCTGTGAATGGATTGAACAATGATGAACCTGTGATCCATGCGGATGAACAAATAATATATGACCCAGATGATTTCTGTTTAGCAGTGGATGAAATTGCAGGAATACCTGATGGTGTATATGTAGATGGTGTCAGAAATCTAAATCTGCAACAAAAAGAGCTTTTCAGTGAAGTTACTGCAGCTATCGAAAAAGATATAAGAGGCGATGATATTCAAATGTTGCAATTCATAACGGGTGGTGCGGGCAGTGGCAAATCGTTTACTTTGAAACTGTTGGTTGAACACGTCAAACGTTGTTATGGACCTACAGTAGACGTGTTAGTAAAACCACAGTTTATCGAAGTAGCTGCTTTGACTGGTGTCGCTGCTCGCCAGATATTTGGCAAAACCTTACACTCAGTTTTTTTCTTTACCAATTGAAAAGGGTAAGACCATGACGTACCGAAAGATGACAGGCCAACGACTCGAACAAGAGAGAAGGAAATGGCATTACATCAAATGGCTGATAATAGATGAGGTATCCATTGATTCTTATGAGAATCTACCTATGATACACCTGAGACTGCAAGAATTTAAAAACAATGACAAGTTATTTGGTGGGGTGAATATATTGCTGTTTGGTAATATTATGCAGCTTCCTCCAGTAAAAGGTCACTGGTGTTTTGAACAACCATCATGGTGTGCAGCAGAAATACATCTATGGCGTCAGTTCTCTTTCTGCGAATTAACCATTGATATGAGACAGCAGAACGATGGTGAGTTCATAGATTTGTTGAACAACCTGCGATTCGGCGAACTAACCACAGCCCAATTAGAATTGTTGTGCGAGAGGAGAAGAGTCGCATTAACAGGAGATTTCTCAGGTGGTGTGGCGGTTAAAATTTATCCAACGATCAAATTGGTCGATGGATACAACTTGAAAATGACCAACATCATTGCCGAATCTTCACTTATTTATGTCATGAATGCAGTCGATGAATCTCGTGAGCCTGAGACGTACGGAAGAAAACCGCCGAACAACGTAATTCCAGAGGACGTGAATAACTGCGGAGGACTCCTTCATACGATAAAGCTAGCCAAAGGGTCACGTGTGATGCTTAGACGCAATATTTCAATTTCAGATGGACTGGTTAATGGTGCAATGGGAGTAGTCGAGCAGTTTAAATGGCCAGCACTGCGAAAACACCAATTACAAGCTGGAGAATTACCAGAAGCGGTGTCAATAAAGTTGATGATGACACAATAGGAGCTCGGACAAAAGATGCTAATGGCTTAGTTGCAGTCGCTCCCGTCACTACAACATACCAAGCAACAAAAGGATATGGAGACGTTGAGCCCAGAATGCTTCCCACAATCTTAAGTTGGGCGGTGACAGTCCATAAATTGCAAGGCGTCACACTGAATAAGGCTGTTATTGACCTTGGAAAAAAATTATTTGCCAAAGCCAAGCTTACGTAGCCCTCAGTAGAGTGAAAACTTTGGATGGCATAGCGATATCTGATCTAGACAGCAATAAATTATTAAAAAATCCCCACGATGCAAAAGCGCTTAAAGAAATGCAAAGATTGAGAAGTCTGCCACGTAGAGATGACATTTAATTTCATGCTTGTCATATCGTGTTCCTACATTTGGCAGGGCGTTTGGGTAGATGCCAGGTGGAACTCGAAGTGCAGCCACCTCCACGTGGTGAGTTCTGGGTTATTATTTTTTTTTTAATAAAATTATATATTATATATTATATATTAGCCATGTCCATGAACATTATATAACGTTCAGCCATGTCCGAGTTTGTATATATGCAATTCAGTACAGGTATCAGAGTCGGCAGCGGCCGAAAAGTACGGAAAAATATCTAGAAAAAACTAAATTACTGGTCAGATACAGGACCAATCCTTACAAATTTGGAATGCGACCACCAAGGGATCATTCTCTTTCATTAAAAAAAAAGTTCATTCAAATTGGTCCAGTAGTTTCGGAGTAATGCGCGAACTACCATAGGAAAAAAAATATACAGGTCGAATTGAGAACCTCCTCCTTTTTCGAAGTCGGTTAAAAATAAGATACACATCTCTTAAGCATATCCTGTAAAATGATGTTCACGTATTCACGATAAGTGTAATTCATTAATAATATTTTTTGTAATATTAATAACAGTAATAATAAGTGCAGTAGTTTCTAAAGTAACAAGTGTACCAAGCAGATAGTGTTATTAATTGTTGATAGCAGCAAAATACAAAGCATACGGTAGAAGCAAATAAGTCTCAAAGCAAGGAGCCTCTTTAGCGTTTACTTAACAGTAACTTTAGGTAATGAAAAGTATTCACAAACGTAATAAACAGATAAAATATATCTGTTAATAAATATAAAATGTTATACGACATTAACTCTTTTTATACTACCGGGGTATCTTAGAATATGGGTGTAATATATCTGAGAATCTCCTGGTAGATTGTGTAAGGGTATGGCAGAGAAAAAAGTTATTGTGGATATTATTACCCATTATGTTAACCCGATTAATTTTTCCTCAGGCTTCGTTGATTGATTAATCCAGATCCCAAATGGCAGATGTTACCGGCAGCCAGATCCAGTTGAATAATATCAAACCGTGAGTGTAATATAGGCCACGCGAAACAAACAACTAAATGCCTTAAACGAAAATTGTAAGTTTTGCAATTGTGCGTGGAGGAATTCAAACATAAACGCATTTAATATTGATGGAGACGCATAAAATAACGTGTTATCACAACGGAGACCATTCTTTACTTAATTGTATAAACTACATGGATCGTCTTTGCACTACTGTTGGTGAAACTGTGCAGGTACTACAAAAGGACTCCTGCATGCAGCAAAATTACAGGTGTGTGACTTCTAAGAAAAAAATCGGATATTTATCAAAACTTTATCAAATAAATTATTCTTATATTAGACATTACCTTGCAATCTTGCAGCAAATAAAAATATTTTCTTGATATGCAATTATGGTTGCCTATCCATACAACCTTACGGTGTTTCTCATGCTGTGATTTCCATATTTGTCAATCTTTCGCGTCATTCTGCAGTTGGTGACTTTCTTCGCAATTCTTTTTTTTACTATATTTTAGTATGTAAGGTACGGTATTTATCAAATTGTTTTGTGTTGGCTATTGATTCCTCCTATATTTAGGGCTACCTCCTGCTACTTCTTCTTCTGTTCTTTATTACAGCAGAGCAGAGCACAGTTCTTCCTTTTATAAGTAACTTATCACTTGTTAAAACCCCTCCATCTTATTCATGGCCGTCTAATTTTTCTTTAATTGATCGCTGTATATGTGCCATAGACAGTTAATTCCCTGTCATTTGATTTTACCAATATTCCGTTTTTTATTCTGTATCGTCATTTTATTGTTTGCATATTCTTCTCAATATACATACTTCAGCGACTTCTGTTTTTCTTCAAGGCGGTAACTTTTCTGGAATTATTTCTGCTCCATTCATCAGTAAGAGCCTTACTGTACTCTTTTGCAGTGTAATTTTATACTTGTATTTCAAAACTTCTACTTTTTTATATTGATGACATAGTTGGAGGGGCAAAATTACGAGTGGATCCTGGAATAAAACAAATAATGAAACACGCATGATTATAATGTTTTATGCGGAAGATTCTCCAAGAAATTTAATACCAGCTCCATAAATCGATGATCCATTTACAGCAAGTCTGTTCGAATTACAACATAAAAATTTCTGTACAGAGGGTAAAATCTATGGCATTTATGGACAAACCCCTTGCGAAATAAGGTTGTTTTGGATAATAAGAGTATAGAGAATGTGTCACATTTCCGCTATCTTGGCTGTGACATTACGTATGATGTAAACTCATAAGTTGGCTAAGTTTCAGTTAATATATGTACCACAATTCGTCGAGTGCCATAAAATAAAACACAGAAAGAGACTCAATAAAAATTTTATAATATAATTGTATTTTACCAGTATTACTGTATGATTTTAAAAGTTGTATTTCGCGAAAAAATATCAGAGTAAAATACAGGCATCGTCGGAGATGAGATTCTTATAAACAGTTAAAGGCTGCACACAAAAATATAGAATTTATAGTAATGACATCTAAAAAGAGTTAAAAATTTATATTATCCGAAACTGAATTTGCAGAAATTTAATGAAACTGCCCAATAGTTCCTAATCCTTTTGAACAAAAAAGCGTTAGTAACGTGGACATATATCTTTGGGATCGGATGACGTGATTTGCTGAGTCCCTGACAGAAGAGAAAGCAGAATTTAAAGTCTTGTTTTTCCAAAGTGTGTTGATATCCTTTGTTAACATTAAAGTATTTGTTAACATTACTGAAAAATGTTAATATCCTCTTTCCCTTTGCGATTTAGCAGTATATTTTTTAGCTATTGAACCATAGGTAGTTTTAGTTACTGTAAGGTACTCTACTTTTACTATTTTTACTAGTTAAAATTTTGTTGAATTAATAATATTACGGCAATTTTCTGTTTTTAACATCATGTCTAGCCGTTGTTATTTTCAAATTGGCCCATACCGGTCACATCGTACGTGCTCTTTCATAATATAAATATAAAAAAATTAATGATTTTAAAACATATAACCGTAACACAACTGAGAAGTATGAATTGTTGAAAACTTTGAAGAATGCAGCTCTACTAGTGTTGGTCATTGAGCTGTCATAATATTTCGTCCCTTCGATAAAATTAATTTCCAAAATCCGTTCTTGTATGCGGGTAAATCAGAATAAAGTAACACGTGTAGAATAAGTAGTAATATCAGTGGAAAATAATAATAATATATTGTTACTACAAGAATCAAATATACGTAATGATTTACAATATATACTATTGATACGCGCGCGCGCGCGCACACACACACACACACACACACACACACCTAAATTTACACAAATGCTACCATGGGTGTAGCATTCTTAATTATTTCTGTGATGCCAGTTACATTCACATACCTATGGGCCCAAGGGCAGACGGAGAATAACATTGTATGTAGCCTGAAGATCTGTGGGTATACCTGGCAGGGACGGTTATAATAAAGACGGAAAAGGGTATATATACTATATTTCGTAAGTGAAATAGTACAAAAATATGAACTAGTAATAACTATCGCTTATTCAATTATGTTTTGCTGACAACTGAAAGCCTTCGGCGGACTGGGTCAGCTAGCTGAAAAAAAGGGGGTTCTAGTAGGGCGACTAGGGGGGTAATTCTAGATCAGGTCTGTCAGAATGATGCGAATCGGCAGCAGGATTCACATTTGGGATGTTGGCGGATGATGAATCTCTTAGAAAGCCAACGGCAACTCCTCAGGTCCAGTTAAGTTGCTTACTGCGAAAGGGCAGGAGGGACTCTAGCCGTGGTGAAGGCAACCTCCTAGGAGTTGGGAGTCCGAAAATAAGCTCCTGGACCTCCAGGTTGGGAATTGGGCGTGATGGTGACATCCCATAAAACTCTTCATTGCTGAGAAGCCTAAAGGAAAAGAAACCGGGCGGATTAATCGAAGGCAACCTGGCAAACGGATGAAGGATAAATATTTGCGGATCTGTACGTGGAATGTCCTGTCTCTATTTAATCCATAAGCTCTTAACATGTTGCTGAATCAGTTACAAAAATATAATGCAAATCTCACAGCTCTCCAAGAGATCATGTGGGTAGGAAATAGAGTTTAGACAAGAAGGACTGCTCAGTTTATTGTAGCAGTGGTGACAAACACCAATATGACATAGGCTTTAATGTTTGAAAGAAAATTAAACATCTGGTAATGCGTTTCACACCTTAAGTGAAAGAATTTGTCTAAGAACAAAAGTGAAATTTTTTTAAATACAGTGTAATAAATGTACACGCCCCTACAGAATAAAGGGACGATACAGAGAAGGAGACCTTTTATATATTGCTGGAAAAGATCTATGCTACATGCCCGAGAAATTATGTTAAAACAGTAATTGTAGATATGAATCCGCAAGTTGGAAGGGAAAGTGTTATTTACCAACAAAAGGAATGCAAACCTTACATAACAACAGTAATAGAAATTGTGTGAAACTTAATGATTGGTTGTGCAGCTCCCACAAGAATATTGATTGCTAGTACACTTTTCCTCACAAGAAAAATCTGTGAGTCTGTTTCCGGATGGCCAGACAGTTAACCAGATTGACACGAGACACAAATCAATGTTTAAGGACGTGAGGAGCAAATATTGGTTTTGATCATTTTCTAGTTATAACTAAAATTCATGCAAGGATATCTAACTTAAAGGAAGACCGTGCAGGAAGAGCTAAGAAGTACAATGTATATGCTTTATAAAACCGTGATATAGCTCTCAGTATCAAGAATTGTTTAGTGAAGAATTAGGAGAAGGCCAAGAAGAAGTTGACGACAAGGAAGATATCAATAGCTTATGGGACTAATTAGAAGATCAATTATCGTTGTGGGCGAAAAAATAGTATGAGTCAAGGGCAAAGGAGGTATTAAAGAATGGTTTATGAAGAACGCAAAATGGTAAAGAAGGAGAAGATGCATATGCGTATGATGCATGTCGTATGCTACAAAGGAATTTTACAAGACAATCAACAGAAGAATATAAAAGTAAAATGAGAATAGTGTTAGGACATTACAGAACATACTACATGTTTCTCGGCTATTCCAGCGGAGCCCGGCTGTAATGTGTATGTGTGTACATATTGCTGCTACTTTGAGATGGAGGACAATTACGTGACACTTGTCACGCGTCCGCAACGACACTTTTCCATATCATATCGGTCCTCGTGCGCTGTGTTGAAGGTCACAATCAATTACGTTCTAGTGTTTTCTAGGAGACACGTGTTATAGAATATGCTGGAATCTCAGCGGGGTATAAATACAAGACTTCAGCGGCGCTTAGCTCAGTTATTGTAGGGCGAATACTTAGTGCCTTCAATTGGCGATTTATTCTAGTGCGGTTCGAAGTATTGTGGCGAAGTGTTATGTTTTATAATTGTGCGGTACTCTATTAGTTGATATTTTTTATCGCGCGTAAACAATGTTTATTTGATTTGTTGTAAGAGACTATCTTGTTGATTATAAACTGTTTAATTTTGATAATTAAAAGCGATGATTAGTGACTTAATTTGTGTCTTGTATTTTCTTTTCCACTGTACCATACGACAATTAGTTAGACCGTCGTAACAAAACAAAAAAAAAATTGCACAGAAAGAAGAAAAGAAAATACGAAAATGACATGCTTGACAGGATAGAGCAGCGTGGACTAAAAACGTAAAGCAAAAAAATTTCATAAATCTATAAAAAAGCAAAATCTGTTGAACCAACGACTTCAATTTGTAAAGATAAATAAGGTAATATTTTAACAAGTAAAGAAATCTTATAAAAATGGAATAAACTCTTTAATGCTCTGTTAAATGAAAAGTACAATGAAAATGAACGTGATTATAGTCAACATCCTATATGATAGAAATCTAACATGTGGCTTAAGAAATGAGGTAAAACCTTAAAAATGTAATCAATGAACTTAAAAATAATAAGGCTCCTGGAGGAGACAATACACAGGCAGAACTGTTGAAATATGGTGGACAAGCACTAATGTACTTCTGACAAAAGATGACCAGTTGAATATGGAACAAGGAGAAAATTTGTGATGAAAGGATAACTGGATTCATTTGCCCACTGCATAGCATACTTGTTACTTTCAGTAGCATATAAAGTATTCTCTAAACTTTTACATTTGGTATATTTACTATACACAAATAAGGAACTGTCAAGCGGGTTTCAGCCTGGAAAATCTACAAGAAATAAAATTGTTGCTCTACAAAAAATTTTAAAAAAGACTGAGGAATATAATATTGAGATTTATCACCTGTACATAGACTTCACTGCCGCATATAATAGGATAAATAGAACCAAGGTATTTATTGCGATGAATGAATTTGGAATCCTAGCCCAGCTTACTAAATTGGTTATGGGTACAATGGAAGCAAGCCACTGTCGTGTAAAAATTCAAACAAATTTGTTAGAACCTCTGTAAATAACATTAGAGGTAAAGCAAGGCGACTCACTTTCGTGTCTGCTCTTTAATATAGTCTTGAAAAAGGTTGTTAGAGATGCAGGTATCCAAACAAAGGGCACAATATTCTTCAAATCTATTCAACCGTCGGCGTATGCCGATAACATAGGTATTATGGGAAGGTCAGAGAATGGTGTAAAGAAGGTATTCACAGTATTATACTATTTAGATGAAGAAATGGGGCTACAGATAAATGAGGAGAAAACTAAACGTATGATAGTAAAAAGTAGGAGAGCTTGTAACCCATCACCACTACATTTAAAAATTATGAATTGTAACTTTGAAAGGCTCTCATGTTTTTGTGTTTGTTCTCTCTGGTAAATAAAAGCAGTGATATAAATGTAGAGGAAGTAAATTTTTCATAATGCTAGTAGATGCTACAATAGGCTGATAAAATACTTTAAATCACAACTTCTACACCGAAACCAAAGCTAGAACTCTATCGAACATTAGTAAAAGAGGTCCAAATGTACAGAAGTGAAACATAAGTACTAACACAGTACACCTGTTAGCGCGACCTGTTTCAACTTGCATCTTTTGAAAGGAAAATAATCAGGACAATTTATGGACCCATGAGGAGATGTGGGGAGTTGAGAACAAAGTACAACAGAGAGCTCTATGAGTTATATAGATCTCCTGATATTGTGAATCCAGTTAGAGTGGATTATGAAATACACATCAGAAGGAAAGAAGGGACGTGGAAGACCCAGACTACCATGAAATCCTAGAAGATGTGAAATTACATGGAGTGATAAATTGGTGGACATTGGCTAAGGTTAGCCAAGTCTTGGTAGCGAAGTCTGGAGAAGAATCCTGCGGGCAACTGAGGCCCATGGTGGACTGTAGAGCTATTGATGATGACGACGATGACGACAACTAAAAGAATAATTTTCTTGTCAATTGTTTACTGATACTATGCTAATACATCAGAAATCTCCCATCAGTTACGAGATGCTTAAATGGGGTTTCACCAATTCCTCCTGATCAGGATAATCAATAATTTAAGAACTCTCTGTATACAGCACATGACGAGATGAGGCAAGAAAGCACTGCTACAAACAAACGACAAAAACCATTTGTTAGTGTGAACCCCCCCTTACGACTGAAGAGACGACTAATTAAATATTGTCCTTTTCCATGAGGTTTGCCGTACTCATGAATGTATTACCTCTGAATTTTGGAAGACGTATGTGTTTAAAAAATTAGAACGTATAATGTTATTTGTTTCAATAGACTAGGAACATTTGAAATGAAAAATATACACTAAATACAGGCTTATAATGTTCCAAAATTAAGGTTTATTGCTAATATTGTTTAGAAAAATTTTAAGGAATAAAACTGGTTTCTATCTTAAATAAAATTTTTTCTAAACTTGTGTTGCTACCACTAATACTCACTTAAAATTCCATGAGCGCTTTCAAGCCTCGGCTCATCTTCAGATGGAAACAACAACTTGCTCAAAAACCTTCCCCGTTTATATATCTTTCCTACACCCGGAAGCGTCAACTTAACATAGCAGGTAAACACCCTTGTTACGCCTCAACGAACAAAACAATCAGCCAGGTTACCACCCCTTGTCTCAGTACTTTTCCATTCCTGACTGGTAATTTTCCAATAGCCTTGTACTTTTCCACCAAGTATCATCCCGACTACCAAACTTTTTATACTATATTTCTATCTTCTTTAATATATGGTAAAACATATCTTCATTTTCAAATTGCACCTTTGAATTAATTAAACTGTTTAAATTCTTTGTTATTTCCTTTAGTATTTCTAACTCCTCTCACAATTTTCTTTCTACCGGATTTTGTTCGACCTTTACAATATCATATTCTTCTAACGGGTCAACAAATTTATGGTTTTCATCTACAAAATGTCTAGAATATAATGAACTGGATGTTCTATTAACTAAAATTTACCAAATTTCAATTATATCTCCAGAACTAATAACCGATATATGACAAATGTTTTTAATAATAAGAAATCTGTTTTACGCAGATACAAATTTAGTGACTGTTAGGTTATCCTCACGAAGTTGCAAGGAAGAATATTGCAAGAATATTAACGGGATTTCTGTGGCAGTTAAACAAAACTGAATGTGGCTAAAAAAATGGAATAAAAACTCGTGTAGCGCTACAAAGGAACCAATTTCGAACGCGCTTATGGTCTTATGAAAATCGACTTTATAAAAACAACATATTTATAGTGCTTAAAAAAGAACTTTTGAAATTAAAATTTAAATGTTTAGTTAGTTTGCTTATATACTCGTATTGGAATCACTTTGTGAAAGACAACATTAAGACAAACGCTTATAACATAAAGCAAGTCTTCACTTATAAAAATCGTTTTAATATAAAAAGCTTATGATTATATCGAGACTTCTATCTGACCTATTTCTTGATAATTTATAGCTCAATTTATCCCTTCTAATTCAAAGTTATACATGTTTGAATAACTATAATATTATTTATGTACATTCAAGTACTGAAAATGATGTTTCTTTGAAATATGAAGGGATGCATAAGCAAACATACTTTTACAGTGTTATTTCCAGATCATTGTATAGTCTGCACAGTAGTTTAGGAAGACTTGTGTTAAAACAGTAAATTGAAATAGCGTATATTATCTCTCACTGAGCGCCCCTGACTATTGCCACTAAACATATATATTTGAGTGAATCATGTTATATTAATTCATATTAAGGACGGTAATAAACTTGTTTCTCTCCCTAACAGCAACCGTCGTGCAGTGTTGATATTGAGCTTATAATTGTTACGCCCCCATGGGTGATATTTAAGAGCAAAAAGCTTGAAATCTACGCAATAGCATTTAATGAACTCTGCCTTGCGTTATTATAAACGCATTCTTCAGCTGCGGTTTACAGTTTGTTCCAACGTTGCCAACACCTCTAACATATCCAGTACATATGTTTTCAAACCGTCAGAACAAAAACGGTGAAATTCATCTAATTGTTGCTTAACGACAGCAATGCATGAAAAAGAAATATAAATTTAAAGAAAAAGAATTTTCTATACTCTTCTATACTCGGGGAATACATAGGAACCGTAATAGTCACATTAGGCTGTAACAAACAGGTATAAAACAAAACTGACACATTTGCTTCTTTATACAAAAACGTCTTAAAAAAGATTACGTGACACGCGATGCAGTTCAATTACATTAAAACCACAAAAGTACAAGGACTACAGATGTTATTGAAATCCTTAGTCCGTTACTGGGATTTTATAAGTGTTAAATTAATTACACACTGTCGCGCGCGCGCGCGCGCACACACACTATCTCATCCTTCCCCACTGTGCAGCTAGCCACCGCACATGAATAGCTCCCTAATTTCTCTATCCCGGCTGTATCACGTAATTTGTACTACGGTCACGTGGCGCAATAGGCCACAGGCTTTATGCTTCAAGGGCAAAGAACAAGAATATTCCTTATTATTCAAGTAAAAATGTGTAAATTTGTTTTTCTCTATCTTATTGTCTCATAAAATCTACTAGAAATATCCAGTTTCTTTGCAAACTTGGTAATTATAAATAAAACAAGTGACTACAATGAAAATTGTCTGAAGTGGCAGCGATGACTGTTTTGTTATATGGATAAGACAGTTAAGAGTCTGATGGATAATAATATTATAAAGTTTTAAGTTGTAACTAAGTTCGTCACGTCGTTAAAACTTTGCACAGTTTTAAACATTTAACAGAATTAGGAATGATGATGAACGAAATGAATTGGGTATCTCATTGTAAGAAGCAATTTTCAACAACTGCATCCCGAGAAAATTTTTTGTCTAACGAGCTAAAGATCAAAGAGCTTAAAAAAAAGAAATTAAAATACAAGAAAGAAACGATGAAAATCAGAAATGACAAATTCAACTTTAGATAATAAAAGAAATAAAAGCTTTCAAATTTACGATATTTTGTATATTCTGTGTAAGTGCAAAATTTCAAACCGCTGTCGACTACTATATTTTAACATTGTTCTGAATGGTAGTGTGCAGATAGAATTTGATTATCTTATAATCTTATGTTTTGAATTGTTGTATACTCATTATGGCTCCTTATGTGTTACATTATTATGTAGTATATTGTATTATACAAAAAACAAGTCACTCGTTATTATTAATTTTGGTACATTTTTATTAACAAACAGGATAATTAAATCACAAATTAAAAATAATTGGTCAATACGTAGAGATGTATATATTGTATTTCACATTTCTGTACAAATGCGGTACACTCTTGCTGACATGCGAATAGAAAACCGTAAGTTGTAACAAATCCTGATTGTCTCGCGGTAGGGGGATGTTTTAATATTTATATTAGATTTACAAGTTATTTTCCTAGCGAGTATACAAGTGAATGCCTTTGAAAACTTACTTCATTCGCAGTGTAACCAACTGGGTTTACGAAATAGATAAGGCAGGTTTATTATACAGTAACATCAAACGTTTCTATATTAAACAGTCTTTTGTTTGTCATTTTAATAAATTTGATTAATACAAGCTTATTATTATACTTGGATTTGCAATAAAAATGTTTTGTTTTTTAAGGTAAGTAATTTACTACCATTTAGAAGAAAATCGATGACTAAAATAATTGCAACGAGCCCATCATTATGTACGTAAGATTGTGGACCACGACCGGGCTCGACTCTGGGAGCGCTGTTCACAGCGTTTTCCTGTCTACTACCGGTCAGCTGATTTGTATGATACCACCTACACAATTAGACCACTTATTTGCGCACTTCAGATCACGATTTTGAAATGTTTATTTTTGAGAGTATTTATAATAATTTTCCGAAATTCTGTAATTCATATATGTACGAAAACGTGATGACAGATCTAATAATCTTTTCTGTAAACGTATATACACAGATGTTTATATGAACCCTATCGGTATCCGCAGAAAATATGAAAAAAGTTTTGCAAGTATCCTTTTGACGATCAATTTATGTATAAATAAACATCTTCTGTTGTAAGATGTCATCTTTATTGTTTAATTACATTGTTAATTCTTTTAGAGTTAATTGTAAAATATCATATCAAGAGTTTATTATCTTTTACCTGTAAACTAAATTGCACCACAAAAAATAAAAAGCGGCTAACAATATCGCACTCCATATCGCAATTTGAAATTGATTGTTTCCAAAAATCTGCGACTCACGTCTGTGGCAAACTATATACACATTTAATTTTGTTTCCTGCATATACTTATAAAGACGTACTCATTAAATGAAAGTTTAAAAAAACAAAACATTTGTCGCCATCAGCGCTTGCAAAAGATAGGAGAAAACTTATGCCAGTCTTCTGGTACCATTATTGCTATTCATTGTAAAATAAAATGCCTTTCTTTTCATGACTCTGTTTAATTTTATTTAAAAATTAACTTTCATAATGCCACTACTATCCTTTTGGTTAGAACAAAACAAATAGTATATATTCAGTTGTTTTCCTTTAACCTTTGTACGTAAATTTATTTATAAAAACTCAAACCCCCTCAAAAGCAACACCTGGCTTAGACCTTGATGTTACCATTCTAATTGAAATGCTTGGCGTTGTTATATGGCCACTGGGTTTGTGGGAGCTTGTATGAACAAATGGGTAGTATACCTGCGCGGGTGATTAGAAATATCTAATAAAAAGTATATCGAATGATTTTTAAAGGCTTACTAAAATACGTTATAAAGAAATATGCAATGGAAGTCAGTCGAGGACAGTTCGCAGTAATATATTGAAACAATTCACTTGTATTCTTGGTAAATGTTTACTTTGCAAATTGAATCTTTCTAAAAGCTTACTTGACCTCATAGAAGTTTATTGGTTTCCAACTGCACAGTATTTGCCGACTCTTGTGTACATTGAAATAGTTTTAGCCTTCCACTATACGTACCGCTCTTGCCCGCATACGGGTAACTGCAGTTTCATTCTTCCTCGTATGTCTGTATGCTACTTACAGCTGAAGTTCCCAACTTCACGATAAAGCTGACTATACAACACACAAATTATTATCGATGTAGTTTGTACCTTGTAGTCTAGAAAGTAATGGGTATTCCGACTCTCTTGTGTGGATCCATAACTTGGAAGATTCAAAAATATCATAAGGGAACAAAAAAACTCAAGTGAGCAAACATAAATGTTATTTGGTTCTTCAAGTGCTGTGTAACTAAAGCTTGAATTCTTCTTCTTCTTCTTCTTCTTCTTCTTCTTCTTCTTCTTCTTCTTCTTCTTCTTCTTCTTCTTCTTCTTCTTCTTCTTCTTCGTTATCTTTTGCCCCTGATTTAAGGTATTACCCCATTTATATTAATTCTTCTCCAATTCTTCTTTTACTTTTAGACTATAGCCTCATGACACTATCCGTTTTGGCAACTTTTCCAACCCAGGAAACATCAGTTTTTTACATAATATCCGTACTACTCAAACATGTTTAATTGATTAAAGCTGCAGACGTTTTAACTCAACCTGTAGACATCGTATTCAGTAGCGTGTATTTATTCCTACTACTGAATTTTTCTCAGGCGATTCGAAAATCGTCGAATGAAAATTCAACTAGTAAAACAGACGGAAACTATTTTGTAGATTGTTTCTACAACCTTAGTGACACTAAAATTTCTAGTAAAACGAAACTAAAACTGTAATTGTGCTCATAAAAAAAAAACAAATATTTTTGTCGTCAATAAAGCTGTTACACACTACGGTCATACAGTTGGGGTATGCACACAAAATAGAAGAATGTAAAATGTAGCGAAATTTGTTTTTACGGCAGACAAAATATTTTTTACTCTTGTGAAGGTTAATCAAAACCCTAATATAAAAATCATCTAAAAAATAAACAAGAGGTTAATGAATAAAATTATCTTTATTACAAAAAAGACTAATATATAGACCAAAATTTTATATTTAAGTAATATTATATTTTAAAAATTATGAGAGTAAAAAATTATGAGTTTTTACAGTAATAGTCCTTTATTTTAAAACTATATTTACTTTTTTATTCAGTTTTGTATTCCAGTAGCTAATACCAAACTATTTAACTAATATTTATTTTCCTTACTATTCTACATGTATATTATTTAAATATTTTTTATAATATAAATTAGATTTGTATAGTAATATTGTAGGAGTACTAATATTTACACAAAAATGTTACACTAAAAGAGTTGTTTAGAGTGCCAATTGTGGACAAAGACGAGAGAGAGAGAGAGAGAGAGAGAGAGAGAGAGAGAGAGAGAGAGAGTGAATGATAGAGATATAATGAGAGAGGGTGAGAGAGAGTGAATGATAGAGAGATAATGAGATGGAGAGAGAGAGAGAGAGTGAGAGCGAAGGGTGGAAGAGTGAGAGAGGGAAAAAAGACAGTGAGAGAGATGTAGTAAGAGAGAGAGTGAGTGGGAGGGATAGTGAGTGATAGAGCGATTTCAGGTTAGAGTGAGAGGCTGTGAGAAGGACTGGTAGGGGGAGAATGGGTGAGAGAGGTGTGATTGTGGGCACATACATAAATTACATTTTTCTATAGTACTCTTGACTATAATTTACAATATGATTACAATTATTATCCAAGTTTACCTGTTAGTAAATGTTGAGAATATACTGGAAAACTCTACATTATATCTTAAGTGGGTGTACCTGTCATTGTAGAGGTGAAAGTTTCTGTTGTGTGGTGGGGGGTCGAGCTGCCTGGGCGGGGCCTCAGCCCGCACACATGCGTGTTTACTGTGAGGTCTAGGAAAGTAATGTTCTGGAAGTTTTAAATAAAAGGAAAGATCTGGAAGCTTTTTTTTTATATAAACAGAGATGCACTCGACCAGTTCAGTTCAGTTTTAAATGTTCTCTTGTAATGTGTATTTCGTGTTTCCGTTTTGTGTATACTTGCTACTAAACTGTTCCTTCAATAAAGCGTGTGTTTGCTCCTGTACTTAAATTATTCATTATTTTTACCCACACCTCAACAGGTTATGGGCCCAGTGGCATTTTAAAATCGGAGTGCAGTGTGTAATTGGAGTGCAAGTATAAAATATTTGTGCAAAAATGGAACCGAATATAAAAATTGAAAAACTTCGAGACAAAGATAATTGGGATCAGTGGCGCTTCGTAGTACGTACATTGATGGAAGAGGATGATGATGTGCTGGATGTTTGCGAAGGAAGATTAGCCGAGCCAGCTGCAGGTGCAGAAGATCGAGACGCGTTGTTGGAAAAGTTCAAGAAGGCGGACAAAATTGCCAGAAAGTTAATTGTTACAAGAGTGGGGAGAAAGCCTCTCGAACTTATAATGGGTTGTTCTACTGCCAAGGAGATGTGGGACAAATTGAATACAGCATATTATCTAAAATCTGATGAAAATCTGTCGATGATTCAAAAACAATTTTTTGAGTTTAAGTGGACAGAGAGTGAAAGTGTTACGTATAATATTTCAAAAATAGAACAGTTGGCTAGAAAAATGAAAAATCTTGGGGGAAAAATTGAAAAGACTTTGGTGATGACTCGTGTTTTAACATCTTTGCCACAAAAGTTTAATCATTTTCACAGTGCTTGGGATTCTGTATCTGACGAAAAGAAGAATCTCGAAAATTTGACTGAGTGCTTGATGGCAGAAGAATTTACATTACAAGAGCAAAAGGAAGTACACGAAGAGACGACAGCGTTGCTAGCTAATCTGAAAATCGGTCACAAGAAACAGAAGAATGACTCTTATAAATATGAGAAGAATGATTTGAAACAAGAGCAGTGTTATAATTGTGGAAGACAAGGTCATTTAAAAAGGGACTGCTTCAGGTGTTATACGTGCAAAAGAAAAGGCCACAAAAGTAACAACTGCTTCATGAATAAGAATAATGGACAGCGAAGATGGTCGAATAATCAAGAAAGAAGTAACTCGTCTTCTGGACAGAAGAAATCAACATCGAGGATAGCATTAATAGGTGACAAAGGCAGCTGTGGCAATCGGGATGATCTCTGGATTGTGGATTCGGGTGCGACGGATCGTATGTCGAAGCATCGAGAATGGTTTCCAACGTTCGAAGAATACACAACACCAGTCAGTGTAAGAATGCGCAACGGTATGACAATGTCTGCATATGGTAAAGGTAATATTGACTTTGAAACTTATAAAAATAGTGAACGAGTAGAAGGTACTATCTATAATGTATTATATGTTCCTGATACAATGTATAATCTGTTTTCTGTTAAATATGCGGGTAAAAGGGGTATAGATTATGAAATAACACATAATGGTACGAGATGTACTTTAAAGCATGGTAATGAAATTCTTGTAACTGGTTCCGAATATGAGCCTGATAGTTTGCTAAAATTAGACATTGAAACTGTAATTCCAAAAGAATGTAACGTGGTAGAACAAAAGAGTAGATCGAGCATTACCAACGGTAATGATTTACAATTATGGCACGAAAGACTTTGCCATCAAAATGTAAAACATGTGAAGAATTTTTTGAAAAATCTAAATATAAAATTTACGGATGAGAATTTCTTTTGTGAAGGTTGCGCTTATGGCAAAAATCATAGATTGCCTTTTCACAAAAAGATCGATCGTGCCATTAAAACTCGCGAAATAATTTATAATGACGTTTGTGGTCCTATGGAAGTAGAGTCTCTCGGTAGAAAGTTATATTTTGTTTCTTTTAAAGACGATTTTTCAAGTTATAGAGAAATTGATTTTATTCGAGAAAAATCTGAAATAATAGAAAAACTAAAATCATTTTGTATCGGGGTTGAGAATCAATTTGCAACAAATATTAAAGAAATTCATTTTGATGGTGGTAAAGGATACGATAATAAAGCTGTGATCTCTTTTTTAAATAGTAAAGGCATAAAATATTCGATTAATGTTCCATATACGCCCGAACAAAATTCAATTGCAGAGCGCGATAACCGAATCATTGTAGGGGCTGCTCGATCAATGTTATATTCAAATTGAAACTTACCTCTATTCTTATGGGCAGAAGCAATGAATACTGCTGTACATGTAATTAATAGAACAGGCCCAAAAAACAAAATAATAAAACTCCTTATAAGTTATGGAATGGAAAAACAGCTACTGTTGATAGATTTAAAATATTTGGAACCATGTGTTATGTACATATATCAAAAGAAAAGCGTAAGAAACTTGATAAAAAATCGATGAGGGGTTATCTGGTCGGATATCATGAGGATTGTAAAGGTTATCGTGTATATGTTCCGGAGGTGCGAGATGTCATTATAAGTAGAGATGTACTTTTAAAACCTCAAAGAGTATTAGCTGATTCAATTATTTTGAATTCTTTGAACAGTAATAATAAAAAAACTGAAGAAAATAAAATTATAACTCCTAAAAATAATGAACTTTTACTTAAAAATGAATCAAATGAGTTTGAAGAAAGAGAACCTTTACAATCTTCAAATAGCGATAACAATCAAACTGGACGACAATTGCGCGATAGAACAAAATTAAAACCTACAGAATATTATGGATGTCCGATCACGTTTATTGCTGAAAAGTTACCATCTAATTATATCGAAGCAATTACAAGTAAAGAAAAAGATAGTTGGCAAGCTGCAATGCAGGACGAAATAAACTCTTTGTATGAAAATAAGACATGGGTAATAGTGGAAAAGCCAAAAGATAAAAAGGTGATTAACAATAGTTTGGTTTTTGTGAAGAAGCTCAATCCAGATGGCACAGAACGTTATAAAGCGCGGTTGGTTATTAAAGGTTATTCGCAACAGAAAGATATAGATTATAAAGAAACATTTAGTCCGGTTGTTCGCTTTGATACAATAAGATTGATACTTAGTGTTTCTGCTCCTGAAAATTTACATATCGGTAAATTTGATATAAAAACGGCTTATTTATAAGGTGACTTAAAGGAAGATATATATATATATATATATATATATATATATATATATATATGAAACAACCTGAAGGTTTTGATGATGGAAGCTCAAGCGTATGTAAATTAATGAAAAGTTTATACGGCTTAAAACAAGCACCAAGATGCTGGACTGAGCACTTCACTAATTTTCTTGTAAATTTAGATTTTTGTCAAATTACGGGTGACCCATGTTTATACATATATAACAAAAATAATAATAAGATCTTGTTAGCAATTTATGTAGATGACGGACTTATTGCTGCTTCAAATGAAAGTTTGATTGATATATTGTTGAATGATTTGAGTAAAAAATTTAAAATTACTAGTACTAAAGAAGTTACTAATTATCTTGGAATGGAAATTTGTAGATTGAATGGTGGGTCTGTTTTCATTCATCAAAGTACTTATATTAACGAAATCTTAGAAAAGTTTAATATGTCAGAAGCTAATATTGTATCCACGCCAATTGACTGTAATCATGATGAATATTTATCAAAAACTATTGTAAGTAATGTACCTTATCTTGAAGCTGTCGGCAATTTGATGTTTTTGCAAATTGTAAGTCGTCCGGACATACGTTTGCTGTAAATGTTGTATCTAGAGTTTTAGACAAACCAAGTGTAGCTCATTGGTCAATTGTTAAACGAATTTTACGTTGTCTAAAAGGTACGATTGATTTTGGATTACTATACTGTAAGGATGGCAACTTTAAAGCTATAGTGATGCTGATTATGCTAGCGATACAGTTACACGTAAATCAACTTCTGGCGTAGCTTGTATGTATGCAAATGCTGCAATTATTTGGCGAAGTAAGAAGCAACAATCTGTATCATTATCAACAACTGAGTCAGAATTTGTAAGTGCAGCATTAGCAACAACTGAAATAATGTGGTTAAAGAAGCTATTTAATGAATGCTATTGTAAGACTGATAAATATGATTTATATATAGATAATATGAGTGCATTAAAACTTATAAGTAATCCTGAATTCCATCAAAGGACAAAACATATTGATGTGAAATATAATTATGTACGTAATTGTTTTCAAAATGGAGAAATTGATGTACATTATGTTAAAAGTGATGAACAAGTCGCTGATATACTTACGAAAGCTTTGTCAAAACCGAAATTTGTTTATTTAAGATCTAAACTTGGACTTAAGAGTAAAAATGAATTTTTTAAATTAATGTGATTGTGAGAATGTAGAGTTTTAGGGAGGGTGTTGAGAATATACTTGAAAACTGTACATTCATTCTTTAGTGGGTGTACCTGTCATTGTAGAGGTGAAAGTTTGTGTTGTGCGGGGGGGGTCGAGCTGCCTGGGCGGGGCCTCAGCCCGTACACATGCGTGTTTAATGTGAGGTCTAGAAAAGTAATGTTCTGGAAGTTTTAAATAAAAGGAAAGATCTGGAAGCTTTTTTCTATATAAACAGAGATGCACTCGACCAGTTCAGTTCAGTTTTAAATGTGCTCTTGTAATGTGTATTTCGTGTGTCCGTTTTATGTATACTTGCTAATAAACTGTTCCTTCAGTAAAGCGTGTGTTTGCTCCTGTACTTAAATTATTCATTTTATTTTTACCCATACCTCAACAGTAAAATTTACCAGAAACTTTTGTTTGTAACCTTTGTCAACTACCTGATGTAAGTCGTAATGTTCTACATTTATTGTGTAAATTGTATGTTTATAAATTATGATTGTTTGTTAATTCCAGTAGGGAGTGAAACATGTTAAAATTAACTTGTAATAATTACGTAGTGAACATCCACTAATCTGTTTTAGTTATAGGTAATAAATTTTACTTTGCTATATGTTGACTGCTGTAGGTATAAACAATTTATGTACCAATCTAATATCCAATTGTTGATTACTGTTTGTTTAATTAATTAAAATATCATTACATTTAGTAATTTAAATTGTAATACTGTATAAATTAAGTTCTCTCATACTATAATTTGCTCGGTTTCTTAAGGATAATTTGAAGATGTAAACAAACTATCATAAGTCTTCACATATACAATGATACATACATACGCACGCACACACTCACATACACGAACACGTTCACACAAATATTTAATTGCTCCGTTGTGTTTGACATTTCTTCTGTATTTCACACACAGGTCCTGAAGATGACAATAAATATTGTCGAAACGTCGACGCAAAATAGTTAAAATTTGTGTTATTTTTGACCGATCCTTACTAACCATCTACTAAAAAAAAAATAATAATAATTATACTATTACTACTACAACAACTACTATTAATAATAATAACAGAATTAATAGCACTTTTGTCTTACGTACTTCCCGTGAGGCCATGGATATTTTCGTGGGTGTCTTCACAGGATGAGAAGGGTGGCACTCCTTCAATGCAGGTACTGCACATTGTTCAAAGACAGCATCTTTTATACTTTTTCCGAAATACATTTTGAGCATGACCGTTTGAACTTTACCTTAAGGATCAAAATGTTTGATCCCGATAGGACTGTTGGATTGATGATTCAGTGAATGCAATTGCCAAGCAGTCCCTGCTGGATCATAAAAAAAAAACAAAAGGTATTTGCATGACCCGTGATAGTAAGAAGGAGGCAGCACAGTAAAAAATTGTAGCTCCAGGCTAAGTCAATGAGAAAGCGGTCTCCTCTCGGGTGATCCTGGAGAAAGGTGGGGTTTTTAGTGCGTAAAATTCCCACATTTCCAGACATTTGGCCACCTGTCTGCTACATATTACAGCGTTTTCCACAAGAAGCAATAGCCTATAATTACAAGAAACAGAGACAAAATTAATTAAATTTAATATACAATTTCATTATATTTGAGGCTAAGGCTTTCTAGTTAGCTACTGATAATTTTGTAAAATGTTGTATTATGAAGTACACAGATACTGAGATAGGGATGCTACTTGAAAACAACAGTTCTGTGGAATAATACGTTTCTAATTTAGTTTCTTTAAGCGACACATTTTGTCCATATTGTGACGAGGTATTCTTGGTAGTTTTACTGCGACTACTGAGACAAGAATACTCCTCGTCGTCTGGGCAAAATGTAAAATATAACTTGTGCATAAAATTGTTACGATTATGTGTAAATGATCTGATTCCAATGATACCTGTAACTTGAAGTCTTTGAAAACAACATTAAGTGTCTTATTTCTTCGAAGAGATGGTCTCTCCTATAAATTTATATTTTCAACAATCGTTCTCCCTGACACTTCTAGTTCACGTTATTTCCATTATCCGCGCTAACATTTATAATCTTTTTAAACTAATTTTTTCTCAAAATTCTATGAATAATTGTGAAAAGCAAAAATTATTCCGGAAGATAAGACATTACTTGCGAATCAAATTTTAAGATTGAGAAGAGTTTTGTATTCAGTAGTTTGTCATTGGTGGTTTGCGTTGTATGTTTGATTTACGCAGAGGCAGACTGCTCATTTTTACAATATAATTACATAAATAATGAAATGACAAAGCTAATAGAACTATTTGAAAACACAGACATTAAAATAGCATAAATCTATTAAAAATAATTTATAAAAAACTAAATAACCCCCACACGTAAAATATAATACAACTACTAACGGTATATACAAAATTGAATTCCAATATTGCAATAAATGTTGCATAAGACAAACAAAAAACAACTGATACACGTTATTTTGAACATCTAAACGCATACAAAAATCAGAAATATATAAATCTAATTTGTCCACACATGCAATAAACACTGGACATGAATTTCCGACGTAACCAACATGACACTAATAAGAAATACCATTCAAAGGCACCATAATGAACATTTGGGAAAATTTACAAATATACAAACACAAAATAACTTACCAAACAAACTAATTCCTGAGCAAATACAAATGAATACAAAACATGACGCAATTTTCAAAGCACTCAACATGGAAAATACACAAAATACTAATATATACACCACAATCACACACAATAATTCTAATTTGAATACCAAAAACCAACAGGAAACCATAACAACAGTCAACCAACACACAAGTACTCCACAAGATTCAAAATTAAGAAATATGAGGATAGTAACACACACACACACACATGTATTTATACACACACACATACACACATATGTATGTATGTTTGGGTATAAGTATATATACACACACGTATGTGTGTGTGTGCGCGCGTGCGCGCGCGTAAAATTACAAAATCTAATATACTGTGTACTAAGTTTGCTTTGGTAATGATAATGTCATGCCATAACTACACGGTCTTAGAAGACATCTGAAATTAAAAGCAGAATTGTGACTTTTACTGAAAGTAATGACTGACACAAATTACAGACCTTCGTTTGTGCATTGACTGTTTGTTATTCCTTTTCAAATCGAAAAGCTTTCATCTCTGTTACTGAGGTCAAAAGAAAAACAAGCAGCTGCCTTAACATATTCTTACCCTTAATAAGAAAAACTGTCGACATTTGAAAAATTAGATCAGGTATTTATAATTGCAAACGGTTTATTAAATACAGTTTTCCTGCGTGACTTCCATTACCAGGCATGGAGTTCCATTTTTCCATTCAGTGTGCTTGTACAAGAAAAAGCTTACAATACTAACGCACAGCAGAGGTGTAGTACTACTTGTAAAACGTTGTTCATAGCTGCTTCCCTTGAATATATTTCGTCACATACCCTCAGCAAAGTAGTCCACCTACACTGACATTCATGTTTTTCTGAATAAAATAGGTATTCTTAAGCTTTAGCATTTTACATTTTCTCTTATTTATAACGCTATATAAAACACGGCGTTCTCTCGTCTCTGTCCTTTCAATGAGAGTTGCGTTATGTATCGTCATTGCCTGCGTATTATTCTCACGCGCTCATGTCTATCTTATACATTGCCACTATAATATTTCGGGTAAGAATCCGCATATATTAAATGTAGGGCATACTGTCTTGAGTATATACACTACAAAACACTAATATGATAACATACACGTCGATAAAAGTCAGTGGTCGTCGTGAGGAATACATTTAATTATGTGTGAAATTAAACGTATACGCAGTCTATAAACATAAAACAATAGAACTCAAAACTAACACAGTTTAAACAAATACATCAGGACTTATTCTCTGTAAAAGCTTAACATACAGGCAGGGGATAAATATTGTTACGACGCTTACACCGATCTTCGTAATGTTAAGAGGAAACAGAATCAGTGATACCAATGCAGTCACTAATTTCAAATTGTATTTGTACACAAGCAACGGTTATAAATCACAAAGCAGTTTTTGGTATAACTTAAGTTACATTTGTCCCATAAACAATAATAACCTGAGGTTATAACAGTTCCGCACCAAATAACAAAATGATATCTTTGCCACAATACTCCTATCCGCACTTGAAAATCGCCAGACGTTAACTGAAATTTTAAGCCTGCCACTGAGGATTATATATACCTGCTGAGATTCCAAAATCAAGTATCATTCTCCGTGCTTCGAGCCGAGATAATTTGAGTAGTTACAGCTGCTCGAACAGTCAAGAGACAAGGAAAATGCACGACCTTGACACACCTTGAACTGCCTGGAATGATGCCAGCTGCAAGCGCTGGGCTACTCCAGAAACGTTTATGATAACAATATCAAATTTTCAAGAGCGTTATGTAATTCTCTTTAATCCCTACTAACTTAGTATTGCTCCCCCTCCTTAATCCGGTTCATCACGAACTGGTAAACAGTCTCTACGATAATACTTGGCCAGACGATTTGGTGGACGACCACCCACGGGATCGAGGTGAATCTTCGCTGTTCTTCCTGTTGTATCTGATAAACAACATCGTTGGTTCTCCTTTCTACTGTACATGACGCTTGCCAGTTAACCTGAAGATAGAAGAGCGACCACAACGGCGCTTTGGGTTGCACAACTAAACTTGATATCCTTCAACGAAACCCACACTTTTGCTGCGAATGTCATACCGCGTTTTCATTTCGCCGCTGCCTATCTTCAGTTGTACTCGTATCAAGTGACTCGTTTCTCGTTGTTGTCTTCTAATTGATAGGATTACTTCTGCTATGTTTGAGTCTTGGAAATCCAAACATAAAGGCCTCAGAAAACTGTCGTCATGCCGGTTGTGTCGTGTACCGATGACCTATACGCAAATTAGGATTAACAGTATGCACCGGTCTAAGTCTGTTTGGTTCTTACCAAACAACATTCCACAGGTTCTGCTTAAGTGTCCTATTAAACCTTTCAATCACTCCGTCGGACTGAGGATAGAGAGAGTTGTCCTGATCTTCCACGTTCCGAGTAAGTGATATAATTTCTTTGAAACCCCTGACTCGAAATTCCTCCCTTGATCCGTATAGATTTTCTATACGGGCTCCATTACGATAACAAAAATTGTCGACTAACCCCTTTACCACAGTGGTAACTTCCTGATTTGGGATTGCATAAGCTTCACTCACTTGGAAAATAGTCATTTAACTGGGAAAGGTCCAGCAATATCTACGGAAATTCTCTCGAATGTCAGGCAAAGGTAATACTGACCCATTTTCTCGCTGTTTCTCGTTTGTGAACCCTTAGTTGCAGCACATGTATTATAGGTCCAACACCATTCCTCTACAGTGTGGCGAAGATGAAGCCAATAGAATTGTTTCCGTATTTGGTCAATTTTTGTATTGATACTAATATTATGTCCACACGCTATATCATGAATCTCTTTTAAATCAAACTACACTTTAATTCAAAAAACTATCAGCTGCATTACCACAACTCGCCCATCAGCACCTTGCCAAATATTTTTGTCAATTTGTTTTCTGAATGTAGAGGTTCCAACTGTGCACAGTAGCTCTTCAGAAAGAAACCGTAACATCGGAGCGACAATCCTCCTCTTTTACCATCAAAATCGGTTCAATGTCTTCATCATCTATCTGATTTTCTGGAAACCTTATGTATGTCGTCTAAGAAATATATTATACTGATTTCAACTTGTTCATTTGCGTTCTGTTCTTCTTTTCTGCGGCAATGTCGGCAAACGTCTGAGCACGGTCTTCAAGGTAAACTATCTGCATTAACATGGAGATGTTCGATGTTATACCTTAAGATTGTACTACTGTAAAGTTTCAAACCACCTTTCCAACAGCTCTTCATGATTTTTAAACCTCAATATCCATACAAGCTCGGCATGGTCGCTACGTAGTGAAAACTACATACCATACAGATATTTATGAAAGTTCTCCAAAGCTCTGACGACAGCCAGTAATTCTACCGTTGTAACAAAATAAATTCTCTCTGCTTTAGAAAGCTTACTGCAATACAATATGACTCGTTCTTCACCCTTCTCTATTTGAAGCAAACCACTGTTGCTTACATTTGTGTCTACAATGTACTTTTCATCGGAAGCTATGAAAGGAGGAATTTGCTGAAAATATAATACACATTTTTTAAAGTAATTAATGTTTTGATCACACCTTTCTGAGCACTGGAATGCTCGATTATTTTCCATTTGCTCATGTATTGGTTTGGCAGTAGTAGCAAAGCTTTTAAGAAAATCTGTAACATGAGCATAACACCGGGATCTTGGAACGTTGTGTTTACTCTTTGGAACTGGTCAGTCTCTTACGGTATCTATTTTACAAGGATCATACTAACACCAGCTGCCGAGAGCAAATGGCCCAAATACTACTTGTATCCATCTAGAATAGAGAACACTTCTTCCGGCTCAGTAGGGTGAACTTCCTTAAAGCTGTAAAAACGATCTTCAAAAGGCTTTACCGTAACTGAAATTTTAAATGGAGTAGACCAATTGGATTCGAAACAGCTGTCTATTATTTTAATTTTGGTGAAGCCCCATCTGCCAATATCCGTTCTTCGAGGTCCAATGTGACAAACCACTATGCAACAGTCAGAGCATCGAGTGAATCGTCGACGTGATGTATGGATAGCGTTCTTGCTCTGTCACGTCGTTCAACTTCCGGCAGTCTACGACGAAGAAACGTAACCCAATAACCCACCGTCCTTCTTCCCTCACTACCCGCACTACTAGAGAAGACAAAGGATCTGTTAACATGCCCTGTACTAATAGAGATATTTCGTCTTGCTTAACAAACAGAGGTCTTTATGGAGTTTGACGTATCGTTGTTGTATCGCTTGTGTAGCTGCATGTAGTGAAAAAGAGGTTCTTCCCAATGACAGGCTTCAAGCGAAAACCATTTAAGAATTAAAGTAGAAACTTTCTGAGTTTTGACCTCACTACTTGAGAGACCGACAGCAGATGTGTTTGTTAGATGTGTCTTTAAGGTGTATTCTCCCATATTATTATTGTTTATTAACTTAATAACTTTATTTACTGCAATATTGGTGAACATGGGCTTAACATCCAGTGATATCGATTTTATATTTTCATTAATTCTAATATTTTCTAGTTTTTACATCAATTTTACATTATTTCCTATGTGGTATTATTTCCCAAATTCATATTTCTCTTTCAATATTCTGCTAACATCTTTTGATAATTTATAAATAGGCGCATTAATATGGGAGAATAAAAGTATAAAAACATTTGGTTAAAGTAGTTAAAGATTGTCTAAATCAAAACTATTTTAGGTTCAATAAAAAGTTTTATATACAAAAAAAGAATTACTTATGGGATTTTCATTATCATCTATTCTTGCAGAATTATACATGACTGATTTTGGAAAGCAATTTATAAACTTCACTAGGTACAAAGACAATATAAAATTATGGACTAGATACGTTGACGATGTATTAGTAAATTGGGAAGGAAGCATACAAGAAGTGCATGCGTTTATAAATGAGGTAAATAATGAGGATAAAAACACACAGCTTAAAGAAGAGATAGGTAAGAAAATAAATTACTTGGAGATTTAAACATAGTAATTAAAAATAATGAAAAACTACAATTTGGGATATTTAGGAAAAAGTCGTATTCTGATATAATTATACCGAGAGAATCGTATATATTCTTATAGATTTAAAATGGCGGTAATCAATTCATTTTGTTATAGAGATCAGAAGTGTTTAAAAGAGACAGAAACAAAAGATAGGGAGATAAAAACAATAAACGGAATTGTAAGGAATAATAAATATAACACCAACATAGCGGATAAAGTTATGAAAAGTATTATCTTACAAAAACTAAAATAGAACCAGAAGAAAAGAATTATGCAGAGTCATTGACATACATACGATCACATACCAGAAAAATAAAAATGTTTTAATAAATACGGAGTCGACATAGCTATTAAAAAATTTGAAACGGTATTTGATTAAATAAGGAATAAATATATACAAAATTTCCAGCATTACAGAGAAGCGGAACTTATAAATTACAATGTAAAGAATGCAACAAAGTGTACCTAGGCGAGACAGGACGGAAATACGTATGCAGGTTGTCTGACCACAAACGTGGAGAAGGTAATAGAACAACGAATTCGTTATATGCAAGACATTTCATAGAAGAGAAACATAAGTTTTTTAATCCTTTGGAAGACTATGAAATTTTAAAAGTAGTAAATAACACAGTTGAAAGAAGCTTAGGGAGGAGTTAGAAATATTGAAAGAAATTTAATGAATACTAAAACAAAATTTCATAATGAAGATATATTTTATAATATAATTAAGAAATAAAAGACAGAGAACGGATAGATGACATTAAGAATTAACTTGCATATATGGATGTTTTTGAAATAAGGGTGAGTGACCGCGTCCACAAGTGCAAATGAGAAAGGCTTACAACGTTAGATTTGAAAAAGAATGTACACACGTACACGCACGCACACACACACACACACACACACACACACACACACACACACAAACACAAGGAATGTGCTAGAAAATATGTAACTCTACAGACGGGGGTGACAGGGCTCGATGTCGGGAAGAGGCATTTGACTTATAGCTTGTTTGCGGAGGTTTGTGTGGACAGTAGGATAGGTGGGGGTGTGAAGAGTTTGGTTTTTATTCTCTTGTTATTATTTCCGATCTGACGATGAGCTGAGAAACTTGAAAGCAATAATCGGAATAATTTTTCTATAGTGGTGTGCAACAGTGATCATTCTGTTTGTAAGTAATGTGTGTGAAATAGCAAATTAAACATGTGTAAAGTGAACATTGCAATAAACCTAAAATAAAATTAAAAAACATACTGCTTTATAATACATAAAATATCCTGCCAGCTTTTAGTTGTTTTTGCACATTTTGAGCACTTATTTCAATCTAAAATTTAAAACGAAAAACACCTATTTAAACGTACGTTGCATTGAAATTTTAAGCTTTTAACATTTAATTAAAAAATGTACGTTTACTGCTTTATTCGAATTTTTTGAACCCGTAAGGCAATATGTGTTAAAAAATAAACGTAAGGACTTTTTAAGCCCAGAACAACTAGAAACAATTTTCAGTTGTCTTCACGGTCCGATTGCTATTCAGCTGAATAAAAACTCAGGGAAAAGAATAAATAATCTATACTATATTTCACTGTGTCGTGGTATCAGCAAACTGAAATGCAATCCAAGATTGCTGAAACATGAAATCTAATAAGAAGGAGCAAAACAATTTTTTTTTTCAGTAAAATAAATTCGGTGTTTTTATATTCAGCATTCCCGACTGCCTCTAAAATGTTCACGTTGATAATATAAATTCTTGAAATTATGCTGTACATAAGAAAAGAGACTTACGATTTTCCATAAAACTAGTTACATTAAATGAACAATTTAATTTATAATTAGTAAATAATATGTTGTTATAAAATTCCTTGTCTATAAATTCCTTTAACATTTACGGACGTATTACATTACTTTTAAGCTGAGAAAATAATGCAGTTCCCTTAGTAGAGTTAGTGCAACGTTCACCACAGAGACAAACTGTGGATTCTACAAAATAGTCACACGCACAAACACACTTACAAATTTCTTATATTGTCGTGTACCTGTAACGTACTCAGACCAATAACACAAGAGTTGCCTCTGTAATGAGGAGGAGCCACTAGACGTTGGAGCCCAGTGTATACTGCCTCTTGTATAAAAATCAAGCGGCCTTTACACCCATTGTGAGTAAACATTTCATTTTCGATCAGCTTCTGATGGGATTTGTTACCTAAACAACCAGTGTTATAATATTATACATGTGCCAGTAAATTATACGTTTGAATTATATTACAGAATCATATACTTAAATTTTATTTTATACCCTTTATTGTTGCATGTTTTTCAGACAAAAATTTTAAGGAAAGTTGTAGAAGAATCAGTAAGTATATTGATGCTGCCTCTGTGTGTGTCGGAGCAGGGCTTGTCGCTGACAAGTTATATTCGGCGAAGGTAGTGGATTTCAATATACGTACGGTGACAATAGATCGCAAACCATTACTAAAATAAAATACCAAACCTACTAACACAGGTGACTCAACACAATATTTGTTCGCCATCTAAGGTAAAATATAAATTTGTTCATGTTTACTGATTACAAATCTGTACAACAGATTTGACAGAAAATTGAAAAGTATATAATACGTTTAAATATTATATATTATAAATAAAGTGTAAACTTCATAATTACAAATAAGTATAAAAGGATATAAAATCTTCCAAATCTATTACATTTTGGGCTGTAAACTAATGAATCTTTTTAAACTCAAGACAAGGAGATGGCAACATACAAATTTTAAACATAATTAAAGAAAAATCTCACAGTGTCTATTGTTTAGGATATGCAACTACAGTTTTGAATCACTAATGTTTTAGAAACTTAGGAGGCATATTACAATCTGATTTTGCAAAGGGCAAGCCAACTAGTCGAAATTACATTTGGGATAAAAAAAAACCAGTGAGGCAATTAAACAGGCGTGCAGTATGGGGAAAAATTAATGATTAGGTACTGTCTCAAAAGAAGAATGGAATAAACCAAGGACATGCAGCATTTATGTTCGTGTAGGTAAGGAAAGTCCCAAAACACAGTTTTATAAGGTGATCCTATTTTATTTCATATAATGTATTGTTAGAATATTGTACTTGTAATACTGTAATAGCTGTGAAGAAATGAAGATAAAACAAAACAAATTAATATAAACAAAGACTTTAAGGTTTCTGTAACCGCAATGTTATAAATCTTACTTTTATAATCTTATTACAAGCAACAGGGTGTAGGAAATAACAAAAGACTCACGATATAATTGAATTAAAACTTTACTTTCTTGGAAGTTACGTCATTAGTGTGTACGTGTCTGAGGAGTATTTTGGGAAAATAACTTGCCGGCTTTAAGCCCTGAAAGCGTAACATTATCTTTTGTAGGTGTTTGTTTCAATAAAATCCTCATTTACCAGCATTACGAAAACAATAGTGATAACGTGTTTCTATAAAAAAAAAAGTATTTGTTTGCTACAAATAATAAGTTTTTGAACTTCTCTGTTTTGATCTTCCACAATAAGCCTCGTTAAATTTACACATTAAATTAAGAGCATTAAATGCTTATAAAGAAAAGAGCATTAATATACGCGTTATAATGTTTTAAAAATTAAATATAAATTTAAATTGACAATTTTTGTTCTTCGGTAATATAATAACAACTGTGGGAACACTTCATGGAACCTGTAGGCTGTTAATTCCGTAGATTATAAAGGAACGAGTTTTATATTGTGGGTAGTAATTAAATATGTTTAATTTCTAAGTAGAGTATGTTGGAGTGTGAGTATCTCATGTATAACTGTGATCTTTATGTAAAAATAAAAATTCTTTAATAAATTTGTTTCTTCACAGACGTGCACTACTTGTTTTCTAGTAGCGAAAACCGTCTACTCGTGTATAAAAAGATGTAGCATGTACAAAACAAAACAGAGGTATGAGTTTTAAATTTAAATTTTATAAACCAAGAGCTGGAGAATCTGTGTCAGTGAATATGTAGAGTAATTATTGATACCTGTAAATGCAGCTAAAATTAATATACGCGTAATTTCGTTGTCACTTGTTCACCGGCGTGCAGTGGGTCGTCCCAACGGTACAATATGTGTACAACAGACTGAATAAACTTTAGGAAACAATATATTCATAAAAAACTCTTGCATAGCTTCCTTCACCTTATGTTCAGGATATTTCTTATTCTAACGATATTCAATATTTTGAAAGTATACTTAAATCTTACCAGCTATACATAGGCCCTGAATAGTTTCTCCCGACTATATATCAGTTATTAGAACTGGTATTGGCGTGAATAACGGTAATATTTACCTATGTATTCGTAACCAATTTTTTAAAGATTCTATTGAATTACTGTTAAAACTCATCTTTAAATTTTAGATAAATACTTATTTCAATGTAACTTTTAACTTTGCACGAGCTAGTAGCTTAAGTAAGTTTTACCAGTGACGACCGCTACGAGCGTTGACATCTCCAGACTTTAGTTTGAAATGGTTATCATATAATTGCTGTGTGCAATGTGCATGAAGTCTTAAAAGAGCATAGGTGACTTAAACTGTGTATCTGCATCTAGAATGTTGTTTTTGTGTGTTCTTGTTACTGTAGGTTTTTATTTCTAGTTACTAACTTCTAGTTTTAAAGTGTATCTACTTTATAATCCTTACCGAATACGTACATGATTTTGATGTTGAGCTTGATAACTGCGCATGTGTAATATATTTCAATCAGATCGTTTGCAAAAGTAGATAAAGTGGTGGGGTGAAAATGTTTCATGTGTTCATTGGATCTCTGTTTAAAGCTGCGTTGTATCCGACCTAAATAGAATTGTTTACTCTGTGCGCAGTGTAGGCCTATTTTGTAAGTTGCATTTGAGATAAGTTCACTTGATTTCTTGTGTGTATTCGTAGTTCTCTATGCATGTTGTAAGATGCTTTATTAATTTGCCGGCAACGTTTTTAGTAGACGTTTAACATAGGCGAAAGTTACTAATTGATTGTAATTTAATTGTATTTATGAACGATAAAATCTTCAAGACTTCATTAATATTTTTTATTACAAATTCTGCGTTTTGTTGTCGGAATTTTCCGTCATTACTGATACAACATAAACGAACGAAAGCTCTCCTATGGCTATTCACTAGTTTCGTATGTGAGATACCGAGACTCAGTGCCTAAGGTCCTGTACAACGCTGTTACCTATGTGTCCTTTGTCCCACGTCGGATATATACATGTTATTGTGATCTAGCATAGTTTTAGAATATGTACAGTGTTGTTGTCATCTATACGTGGAAATCGTTTAGAAATGAATGAATGTTCCAGTCCCTATCTATAGCTGCACAAACTGCACACTAACAAATGTAGTCTCCTTTAACATTTTAAATTTAAACCTTGCATAGACCGCTATCAAATAAAAGAAGGGAATACATAGATAGTATGGTAAACTCTGTACTGCCTAAAGTTATTTCAAATGTGAAGACCACAGCGTAGTAGAAATGTGTGGACTGTCCAAGTAAAATGTGGAGCGATCAGCTGTGAAGAAAGAAAAAATATCGGTATGGAGAACCATAAATGATTTCCACGTTCTAAGATTTATATTTAAAATCATTTACGAAATGAAATGTTTCCATAGAAAATACTACTTATTGCTTCAGCCTTAACCACAGTATTGTGGTCACTAACATATACCACCACACGTTATCGCACTCAATTTTCACAGATGATGGCAGTCGACGGCACTGCCGAAACGTCTGGTTTTGCAGAAAACATTGGACTACGGCCAAACAGCCCGGGAAAGAATTTTGACAACAAACTACTACTTTGTTGTCGATAACGTAGTACACATATAAAAATTATCCCCTCCCCCTTCAACTATAATTTTAATTTATAGAAAATTACCCCCACCACGTTCAAATATCCTCTTCATTTATAGATATTTTATCTACGTTTCTACAGTGGCTTATTAAGATCTTCTTATCAGGATACTTTATTTATCAAAATTAATTACTTTACTCTCGTTACAACAAAAAATGTTTCCGGTAAACTACCCCTTTCCCTTAACTGATCTTCACCAAAATCAACAGGCCTTCACTTATTTACAATTCAGGAAAGCTTGCAAAAAATTTTTGATTCCTTTTTAATTTACGGCAGTTATCGTTCGCCATAGAAAAAATTACCCTTGTTAAAACATAAAATGTTGCAGGTAAACTACCACTTTCCCTTAACCGATCTTCACCAACACCAACAGGTCTTAAGAACTCTACTATTCAGTGCTGTATGCAAAACATTATATGATTCTGTTTGAATTTGCGGCTGTTATTGTTTGCCATAAAAAAAAAATTACCCTTGATAAAAAAAAACGTTGCAGGTAAGCTACCCCTTTCCCTTAACCGATCTTCACCAAACACAACAGGTCTTGATTACTCTACATTCCAGGCTGCATGCAAAACATTATTTGATTCTCTTTGAATTTACGGCAGTTATCGTTCTTCAAAAAAATTACCCTTGTTAAAACATAAAACGTTGCAGGTAAAAACTACCCCTTTCCCGTAACCTTTGATCTTTGACAAAATCAAAAGACCTTGAGTTCTGTATAATTCAAAAAGGTATGCAAAAAAGTAGTTGATTCTGTTTGAATTTACGGCAGTTATCGTTTGCCATAGAAAAAAGTTACCCTTGAAAAAAAAACGTTGCTGGTAAACTATCCCTTTCCTTTAACCGATCTTCACCAAAAACAATAGATCTTGAGCACTCTACAAATCTGGGCTGTATGCAAATAATTATTTGATTCTGTTTGAATTTGCGGCTGTTATCGTTTGCCATATAAAATACCCTTTTAAAACATAAAACGTTACAGGTATACTACCCCTTTCCCTTAACCGATCTTCGTCAAAATCAACAGACCTTGAGTTCTATATAATTCAAAAAGGTATGGAAAACATTAGTTGATTCTGTTTGAATTTAAGGCAGTTATCGTTTGCCATAGAAAAAATAACCCTTGATAAAAAACGTAGCCCATAAACTACCCCTTTCCCTTAACCGATCTTCACCAAAAGCAACAAGTCTTGAGTGCTCTACAAATCAGGGCTGCATGCAAATACTTATTTGATTCTGTTTGAATTTGCGGCTGTTATCGTTTGTCATAAAAAATACCCTTGTTAAAACGTAAAACGTTCCTGGTAAACTACCCCTTTCCCTTAACCGATCTTAACCAAAAACAATAGACCTTGAGAACTCTACTACGCAGGGCTGTATGCAAAAAATTATTTTATTCTGTTTGAATTTACGGCTGTTATTGTTTGCCATATACAGAAATTACCCTTGATTAAAAAAAACCGTTGCAGGTAAACTACACCCTTTCCCTTAACCGATCTTCACCAAAAACAATAGGTCTTGATTACTCCACAAATCAGGGCTGTATGCAAAAATTATTTGATTTTGTTTGAATTTGCGACTGTTATCGTTTGCCATAGAAAAAAATACACACACACACACACACACACACACACACACACACACACACACACACACACACATTTCGGAAACTGACTTTTTTCATGTTTTGAGTGTGGTACAATCAGAATCTGCAATAATCTCGAACACGATTTTTTTTGCCATCACCATACTTCCATTTCCTTAAGGAACATGGAAGTAAGAAGCAAAAATGGTTTAGGCATTAATGTTGACGACGATGATGATTTTATCTTTCTTTCTCCGTAAAGACACGGTTTGAAATTTCTTTAATATAAGAGACAATGTTAAGATGTTCATAAAGAATCGTTCTGTGTACATAAATTCTAACCTTTCATTATTAAATGTCAGAATATATTACTGGCAAAACGTTTGTTTTAATCTACTGAGTAGTTCTGCTACAGACATACTCAGGATCCAAATCCTTTCTCAAATAGGGGATCTAACTAGATTAGGTTATTACAAATTCTATAGCTAATAATGAGCTTATTAAGAACCTTTCTGAGGCAAAGCAAACCTTTTCCCGACATCTGTTTCTCGTTACCTCTTCCTTCTTGAAAAATCTTTCCACAAACATTTACTGAATTACACATAGATTTTTTATAGTTTGTATAATTATGTACTATATTCATATATTAACAGAAAACATAATTTCTACACAAAACATTTTACATTTCTTCTTCTTCAACGTTTTTGGTGCCCGGGTTTAAAGACTAACAAGACCAAAATATGTTACTTACTATATGTTACTTATGTTACGTCACTTTTATGCGACCCGTACCAACGTCAACACCAGTATATTATTTTGTTGACGTCACGTCCTAATGTATTACTGCATAGACATTATTTTACCATTACACCTGGGATGGAAGAGACAAGGTCTATTTTCAAATCCCTATTAAATATGGTGAGCAATAATTTTCTTGTGTAGAACTCATCTTCCTGTACCAAACACTTGTTTACTGCAGATGGTGTGATTAAAAATTGAGGATCCTCCAAGTCTTAGCATATGCCGAAATTAACTTGTCGTTTTTTTTCCCATTAGGATATTTCAATTGAATTCTTTTTAGCATTGTATCACTCTTGAATGTGATATTAGCTGTCATCATTTGTTGAATACATCCTTTAAAACTACTTCACTTTAAATGCTTCTAAGCTTGTTTTTTTGTTTTGGGTACTGTTTAATGTGTACACAAAGCAGGCAAATAGTTTCAAAACCGGTTTCTACATTTAAGTGTAATTTCTTTGTTTTTTAAAGTGTCGTTAACCTTTAAAAAATTAATGGTAGATAGGTAATCTTTTTGTGTACAAAAATATTTGACTACATAATTAAATCAGTGATATTTATTAGTAACGAAGCTTAAGTAAATGCTGTTAAAAGTAATTGCTTTCAAAATCGGCAAACCACTTTAAGTGCGTCAAACGATTTCTGTCAATACCTTCCCTCTTTCTATATTACTAGCCCGCCAATGATTATAAATTTTAGTATAACGCTGACTGTATTAAGAATATTTGTTTAAATTTTGATTATAAGTTTGGTTACAGATTTCAAAACACTCAAACTCCCTGCCTATCTGTTAATATTTTATTGAAATTCATTACACAAAACTCGAACTAATATTATTAATTTATCTACATTATCTAATGTAGTTGTTAATTCATGATGGTGGAAGTTCATGACGTAACGCCTTGTAATAAAAAATATGCAACCTTAACGGAGATACTGAACTGGCAAAGTAGAATTTAACCGTCAGCGTGTCAGAACAGACAGGAAGTAATGACGATTAATAAAGGGCTCTGGTATTGGAAGGACGAAGATAAGAGACTGCTGTGTTTCTTACGGAGAGGAGAAAATATATCGCGTCGGAGTTTAGAAGAGGTTAGTGCATTCTTAAAATTATGAATGCAAGTAGTTGCAACACTTTGTTGAGGGGATATGAAGATGAAAATGCATGGGAAGCAATTATGAACTGCACTTTAGAAGCTGTGTAGTACACCTCCACTACGTGCGTTAGAATTATAAGTTTCTTGTTTTACAATCACACTTAACGTAGCATGTAGGCAGTATGTAAATTAATCACACGACTGTATGTGCATGACTTAATTTTACACAACATTATGTACCCACTAGCCCAAGTTTATTGTCTTGAGCGGAAAAAGGAATAAATATGACTTTCTTTATGTGGCTTGAGATGCAGAGTATCGAGTACGTTATTTTTTCACTTTGAAGACAAAGAAAAGTTTACCATGAAGGCATGAAAAATTAACATGAAGAAAGCTAAAAATGAACCAAAAATATTAAATTTTAAAGGTAGATTAGTGAGTAATACAATTAAAGAAGACTTAAAAAAAGTTGGAAATATTTAAAAAACAGAGATAGCGTTAGACAATTTAATAAACACTAAAACTAAATTTGAAGATAAAGAAATATTTCATAATATAAATGAGAAGTAAAACGTAAAGAACGATAGAGAACATTAAGGAAAAAAGTAAATATCAAATATGAAATGTTTTCAAAATACGGTTGAGTGACCACACCCATAGGGGGTGATATTAAGGGACGAAAAGGGTGTTTACCTATATTGTTGTTTGCGTTGAATTACTGAAAGAAAGGAGGAAAGTTTGACAACATATCGCATTCTAAAAATGTGCCGAAAGGAAACTTAAATTTACAGTTTAAACTATGAATGAGAGAGGTTTTAAAACGAAAAATATTGTAAAGGATGTACACACAAAACAAACACACACACAGAATGTACTAGAATGAAATGTAGAATTACCGGCTTTTGACTGAACTCCCTAGTTACTAATATCCAGAAATGGCGTTTAACTTAAAACTTGTTTACAAAATTGTGTACGCGCTGTAGGGTAATTAGGGGTATAAAGAAGTTGTCTAGTTCCATTATCGTTATTTCCGATCTGATGAGGAAGTTAAAAAAATTATCGGAATAATTTTTCTATAGTGGTGTACAACAGTGTTAATTCTGTTTCCGATTATAACCATTAATACACAACGTTATTAACTAAATATCACAGGTTCTATATTGAAAAGATTCTATGCTTAGTTCAACACTGATATCATTCTTTTTCTGTATCCACTCTCATGTATCTCTTGACAGCTTGCAGAAACATCTGATACTTGGACACAATCTAGATTTTTCTACAGCAAAACTTATGATTTGCAACCGTTTACCACAACAGAGATTTCAGTAAATCTCTACAGTTTTAATTGATTTTATTTTGTCATTTTTCTGGTAAAAACAACCCTCATCGAACCAACCATTAACTTTTCGTCTCTTATTTACAGCATTTCTCATTATGTAAACTTATTCATATACAAGGTAGTTAAAATAAAAAATGTAATAAAATACAAATTATTATGCAAATTTAAAGTAAAATTTTCATATGTGTAGCCGCTACTATTTTGAGCGTTAATCTCGTTTATCTCAGTCTCGTTTATTTCATTTAAGTGCACGAGAACTGTCTGCATTGTTCTTATTCTTTAAGTAAAAGGACTCGTTTAGGTTGACAATGGTTACCTGACTTTTGTAACGCAAAACTGTATTTCTAACTTTCTGAAACAACAACTATAGTCAGTTTTAAATTTTACTAAACAGAAAGCTGTTCAACGTATTAATGACGATAACAAAATAGCCCTTTTTATAAATTATTACTTTGTTACGCGTAGTATTAGTATTTGATTAGTATTATTGTGACGATTTAAAAAAATGTTTAAATAGCACAAATGAAATTTTTGCTTTTATACCAAGTAAGAGTATTATCCACCCCTTACCTGTACCTAGATTCCTGCATCAACGTGCAAATTGTCCAGTACCAACACGCAAAGTACGATGTTATTTAGATAAAAATAATAATTCCGTTAATTAAATAAAAGACGTAGTAAATAATTAAGGAAATTCTTAATTCACAACCAAAAGGTAAAATAAAGTATTACGATTTAATTAATGAATAATTAATACTACTTAAAATAACGAACTACTTTCTCAGCGCGTAAAACCGCGCCAGCATATAGACCCCTAGCCGCTAACCTATGATTCCATTCGCCGGAGAAACTTCGACATGTAATGATGTCGCTACTGTGTTGTCAATTAACACGTAGGTAATAATACCGTTAAAAACTATTCAATCAAGTTTGTAGTGATTTCAATTTGACCCAATGTAGCGTGAAAATAATAAAAAAAAAGGAAAATATAATGTAGTGCGTGAAGAAATATGTAATTTAAAAAAAAAAAGGAAACTTAGCCGACACATCTCTTAACAAACTGTAAGTGGTAAGATATGTTCCTTACCAGATTTTAGTGCTGCTAAAATAAGAACTGTAATTAAAACATAAAATGTGAACAACCGACTCCAGAAGAAGAAAACACAAACAACAACCGTATGAACTTCTAGTACCAAAATTGAATCGTCTAGAACCAGACTACCTTTCGGAAGCAATCAACATAATGGAGCATCAAGAGGAACCGTGTATCACACCCTAGAAGACGACTGGATATGACCATCACGGACCCCACAGCAAACTCATGTTATATTCAGGTGATATCAACTCATAACATTTGTAAAAATTTGTTTCAACAAGAGAAGTAACAAAAGAACAGTAAAGAGCTATTGATAATTTAAAGATTAACATATATATATTTGTAATCTCTGTAATGAAGTAGTAATAACATTACGATGTTTAGATGTAAGGTAATTCATAATTTACACCCAAAATTATTCTTCAAATAATTTGGTTAAAGTTGTCATAAATTAAAATATAACAAAGTTGAGACCCGGATCCTTGGTACTTAAAACAATATCTAGCTGAATGCTTTTGAGATAAAATGAATAAGAAGTAAAAATTTTCAGAATATTAAATGCAGAATTTATTAGAGTACTTCTTTAAGAGTAAAGTAAACTATGAGAGATAAATATATTAATAAAGAGATGTTTTTGCTAACACCCAGCGAGTGAATAAATTTATGCAATCCTTGACTAATTACTAAATAATAATGTGTTATAATTTGTTAGTGAGTAAGGTTTACTGACAACGGCAGCTAGTTAAATTAACAGGTAACAAATTGAACTGGTTCCCGACTTTTGTAATGTCTTAACAAGGGAGATGTTACAAAATTGCGCCACTCTGCTAATTAATAATAAATTGTGTACATTGTTATAATTCATTAACAATAACTTTGTCGAATATAAATTTATTCACTCTGAAATCGGGAACAAATAAATGAAGAAAGTTTTAATTAAGATATAATAATATTAGTATTGGGACATTGCCGTAATAAACAAGTCATCGCTGGTAAATAATCCATTTTAAACCTGTCAGTATTGACAGGCTGTTTCATGTTAAATGCGTGTCAAGAAATGTAAACTCTACCCTTTGTGCGTATAGAGCATCCCATAAAAATTCCCCTCGCACACATAACAGACAATTCAGAACAGGAAAGAATCGTGTTCAGGAGTGTCTGAATCACCCTACCTTGTTAAACCACCCTATGAAAACAATAAGACTCCCCAAAACAGCTGACCTTTTGTGCTATTGTTAAAGCAATGAGCTCTTCGTATGTGAAATTTCTCTCTACTGTAAAATGATATTAGCGTTTTGTTTTGACTGATTGTATATGACAGTACAGAAAATTGAATTGTTGTGAAATAAGTTTAATTTGATTAATTAATAAGATTCTATGTGTAATAAGAGATATATGTGTGTGTTTAAATGAATTCAAGCTTTATAAGTGTTTAAAATAGATGACATAAGATTTGTCGTACGTAATACTTCGTTTATTTAAGGGTCATTATTAACAAAAATGGATTAATTTAACCCCGACTTGTTGTTGAAGGACGAATTAAGCTGTGAAGCCTTGTTGCGTGGTCTTCCATACTCAAATGTAACTGTCGCCGAACTTCGCAAAAGGTTACGTGAAAATAAACCGGACAAACCCTTATTGTTAAATCGTTTAAGTGTCTTAGGTTTTGAAAGTGAAAAGGAAACATGCTATCACAAGTATACAGAACTAACTTCGATCGCACAAACCCTGCGTGATGAAAAATCCCCCGCAGTAATTTTACGCACCACCCAAAGAATCGAACATCTGACCCGCCGTATCACCAATTTGTTGAATTGGCCCGGTGATAAAGTTACCCCACCGGATGCGCAAAAATTCGCGGAGGAAGTATTACAACAATTACCCGAGGTAATGCGCGAATTACGTCGAAGGTCCGAATCGTTTAGATTAGAAGAGATTGAAGAAGCAATGACGAAACTAAATATTCCCCTACCCAATCTCCTACTCAAGAACAGCAAACCGGTACTGTAAAATTTCAGTTTCTGCAGGAATCCAATGTAGATCCATTTAAAGAACGGTTAACCGATAGACGAGTAAATATCCAACACTTAAACGTCACGCTACTTCCAAATGAACTAGAGAATATTACTCGTACCAACGATTTACATCCTCACTTGCCGACGAATCAATCTGCGGAAAACCTAGAATGACGACTCAATTAAATATAACTACCGAGCTTTATGGAAAATAACCCACCCTGTAGAACGTATTTTGTCTGACATACCAACCACTGATGGGCTGAATATTACAAAGCTCCTAGATTTTCTCAAGTACCTTTCACAATTAAAGGATCTGCGACAACTAAGAGATGACCAGATTTTACAAGTAATTTTACCTAAATGTAGATCTCCTTTAAAAGATCGTGTGTTAGAATCCCAAAGGTATAATCACCCTGTAGAAGAACTTCATACCACCGTAATAAGACATTTCATTCCCACCGGTATCTACGAAGAATTGGAGCGGAAACTAGTACTTCGTGTACAAGGAGCATACGAGAGATTAGCTCATTATATATCTGAATAAGGGAATCTGCTTTATTGCTATAAGTTAAATGGAGTGAACAACAGTTAGTAGACAATAGTCCCTAGTAGGACTATCTCCCGAGGAGCGATCTCGCCTAGCACTCATGAAGCGACCAACCACTTTCACCGAACTAGAACTATGTTGTATACATTCGTCCAACGTCTGGTATTCTGACCAGAAAAGACGCGTTTCTATGTCCCAGACTCAACGCAGAGATTCATCCCAACCTCTACCAATTGGAACTGATACCCGAACCTACCGTGATAAGCGATTCGTAAGTACATCGAAAACCCAAAGCTATCCCCATATCTCATACTCTAGACCAAAACCCCGACAACAATGAGAAAAGAAGATGTTATAACTGTGGAAAGGCCGGACACATTAGCAAGAATTGTAAACAAAAGCGCTACCAACAGAAAACAGACCAGTCAGAAAAACATGTGAAGCGGGAAGAACAAAAATCCTGCGTCTTCCGCAGCACCAGAAGGAAAGGTAAAAGTAATAATAATCATAAAGTAAAAGTAAATAAAAATAAACGCATAGACCCTTACTTAACAAGATTTATTGAGAAGTGCAGCTCTATTGGTGCATGCAAAACAAGTATATGTCAACTACCCTACGTACAGATAGACCTTGGAGCAACGAATACCTTTGGTTTAATTGATTCCGGATCTACCCGTAGTATAATTTGTCAACAGTTAGCCACCGTATTAGCTAATCATAATCTGATTAAACGTAGCCAAAACGTGAAAATAAAGTGTGCCACCGCAAATAAACAAAACCTAAATATATCGCGCAGTATTACGGTGAAATTAAAAATAAAGAATTTTACTTGGTATGTTCCCCTACTAGTAGCTGAAGTGTTAGGACAAAACTTAATACTAGGCGCTGATTTCATAAGTAAAACTGGCTTAATCCTTGATATATATGCAAAACAATATTTCTTCAGATTTGATCGTAATCGAAAATATCAGTTCGACTCCGAGTTAAGTAACGACTCTAATTGTGAAACCTCAGCTCTTCAATTAGAGCATCAGGAATCTAGTCTGAGTCACTGAAAAGGAAATGAGCGACAAAGAATTCAAAAGTTAATAAGGGAACTTTCTACTGTACTCACACCAAAGTTAGGATTAACCCACTTAATCGAATATAAAATAAATCTTAGTGACAACAAGGTAAAACGCCTTCACTCATACAAATTATCGCCGCCCAAGATGGAAATAATGAGAAACCACATTAACAAACTCATTGAGCAACACGTCATAGAATCGTCAACTTCTCCATACTCATCACCTGCATTCCTAGTACCAAAAGGAACTGACAAACTTAGACTAGTCGTGGATTATAGACAGCTGAATAAGAGTATAGAATTTGAATCGATACCCCTGCCCGACATTCACAGTGCGTTTCACTATTTTACAAAAGCGAAAATCTTCACCATAATGGATCTCAACCAGGCATTCCACCAAATCCCACTAGCTGAGGAATCAAAACATCTAACTGCTTTTGCTGTCCCATTTAATCTATATAAATTTACTAGAGTACCATTCGGTACATCACAAGGAAGTTCAGTATGTAGCAGACTGTTAGAAAAAAAGTTTTCATGACGTTAAATTTAAATTTGTATATCACTATCTTGACGATATGGTAGTATATAGTGAGTCAATGGATCAACATATTGATCACTTGCGTGAAGTATTATCCAGGTTAAAGAAAGCTGGACTAACGGTAAACCCGAGTAAAGTTAACTTCGCAGTAAAACAATTCTCCTTCTTAGGTCACATAGTATCTGCCGAAGGTAAGGTTAGCATCGATCCCGAACGTACACGCGCAATCCGAGAATTCTTACCACCGAGAGATGTCAAAGGTATAGCTCGATTTTTAGGTATGATTAATTATTTTCACAAGTACATACCCCACCTAGCGGATATAGCAGCCCCATTGAATGCACTAAGAAAGAAAGGAACGAAATTCGAGTGGACTACTCGACACCAAGACGCTTTTAGAACACTCAAAGAAAGCATAATATCCCCACCGGTATTGCAGCTAGCAGATTTCAGTAAACCATTTGTCGTACAGACCGACAGTTCGAGTGTAGCATTAGGAGCGGTAATATACCAGGAAATCAATAATACTAGACTTCCGATCAGCTATGCTTCCCGTACATTGACCGAGCAAGAAAGGAAGCTCTCAGCCTACGAACTTGAAAGTTTAGCCGTAGTATTCGCCTTCGAAAAATTCAAACCATTTTTGGAACACAAGGAATTTCTACTATAAACCGACAATCAAGCTTTGTCGTGGTTATTGAACCACCCAAAACAGTTAGGTCGTATCGGAAGATGGGTGTTAAGATTAAATTGCTACAAGTTCAAAGTACAACATATTCGTGGTACTCAAAATGTAGTAGCCGGTACTCTATCCCGCATGTTCCAACTACCCAATACCAGATCTGGCGAAGACAATGTTGAAACCACTACCGTTAATACGCTAATTACTAACCTTCCCCTTGCATTTAAGGATATAGCATATCACCAACAACAAGATCCGAAATTGTGCAAAATAATAGAACAAATAGAGAAAGGAAATTATTCTGACAAATATACCTTGAGTAAACGAGTACTTTGTTTTAAAAAAGCCAACGGAAAATTACTGAGAATAATCGCCCCGGAAATAATTAAACCTATGCTAATGGAATACCACCATTCATCGACCATTGGAGTTCATATGAGAATTAGGAAAACTATACATCGTATTCGCAAGAAATACCATTGGGAAAACATGAACAGTGAAATAACAAAGTTCGTGAAAGAATGCGAAATCTGTGCCCTGAGCAAGCCAGCAAGAATCAGTCAAGTCGAAAAATTAATCTCAGAAATACCCACAACTCCCTTCTCGAAGATATACATAGACTATTCTGGACCTTACCCTCGTTCTAAATCCGGAAATACTATGCTATTAATTTGTGTGGACTCTTTCAATAAATTCGTATGGATGTATCCTATGAGACGTGCCTTAGCATCTACGACAATAAAAATTCTACAAGAAAGACTATTTAAAGATTATGGTACACCCTTACACCTAATATCTGACAATGGACCTCAGCTTAAATCGAAAGAATTTAATGACATGTGTTTTAAATTAGGGAAAAATCATATTACGGTGACCGAGTACCGACCGCAAGGAAACCTAGCAGAAAGACACTTGCGTAACTTAAAATCAGCCTTAATATCTTATCACGTTAAAGACCAGACAGCCTGGGATCAAAATGTATAATGGATACAATTTGCTTTCAACTCAGCGTATCATGAAGGACATAAATCAACACCATTTGATTTACTGTACAAGTATAAACCCAACCATCCGTTAACCACGAAGTGGAAAATCCATGAGTTATTGCCCCGCGACATAAATGGGAATAACATAAGAAAAATATGGAACGAAGCACGTGCAAATTTGAGAGCTAATTTACAAAAATCGCGGAAATATCATGAGCAGAATAATAGGCAAATAGATTATAAAGTAGGTGATTTAGTAATGTATAAAATTCATCCTATGAGTAAAGCCGTTGATAGGACCACTTCCAAACTATCGTACCGATGGTGTGGCTCCTACAAAATTCATAAGTTCATCACCCCCGTTACTGTAGCACTGTATGAACCCAATACAGAAAATTACGTTCACAGAAGCCATCTGTCTCAAATTAAAAAATTGTTTTCGTGTCAAAATAAAGAAGCACGACTACGAGAAAGATAGTAAACCGAGAATACTACTTAAGTATTAAAAAAAAAATATTCTATATACTTATACAGGAATACGATAAGATTTTGCAACATCCTATATCGTAAGTGAGTATAAACTCAAGACCCTCGTACGAATACTAGCGAGGCCTGATCAACCTTAGCTAATGTCCTGCGAGAATGATATAAAAAAAGAGAAGTCAGCTGACGAGAAAGAAAAAACTAATCCCTAGCGCAGTATACTAAAAGTAATTCGATTGTTATTACAATATGAGATTATTATTAGTAAGATACTCATGAGTATAACTCCGTAAAACGAGTGATGAAATCAAGCAAAAAACCGGTTGTAGATGTAAGAATTAAAAATAAGGTAGATTTATGTTTTTGTGTATTTTATGTGTAGTAGATGTATTAGAATTTAAATATTTTGTATAAGTTGTAAGATAATCAATTGATGGATAGAAATAATCTGAGAGAGAGAAATTTCAGTATGAAGTTCTGTGCCCAAATGAAATTGTGTTTATGAGATTTTCTGTTATTACCCCACCTCCCCGTCTTCATCGTTAGGTGCAGGATAATGTGACGATTTAAAAAAATGTGTAAATAGCACAAATGAAATTTTTGCTTTTATACCAAGTAAGAGTATTATCCACCCCTTACCTGTACCTAGATTCCTGCATCAACGTGCAAATTGTCCAGTACCAACACGCAAAGTACGATGTTATTTAGCTAAAAATAATAATTCCGTAATTAAATAAAAGACGTACTAAATAAATAAGGAAATTCTTAATTCATAACCAAAAGGTAAAATAAAGTATTACGATTTAATTAATGAATAATTAATACTACTTAAAATAACGAACTACTTTCTCAGAGCGTAAAACCGCGCCAGCTTACAGACCCCTAGCCGCTAAACTATGATTCCATTCACCGGAGAAACTTCGACATGTAAGGATGTCGCTACTGTGTTGTCAATTAACACGTAGGTGTATACCGTTAAAAACTATTCAATCAAGTTTGTAGTGATTTCAATTTGACCCAATGTAGCGTGAAAATAATTAAAAAAAAGGAAAATATAATGTAGTGCGTGAAGAAATATGTAATTTAAAAAAAAAAAGGAAACTTAGCCGACACATCTCTTAACAAACTGTAAGTGGTAAGATATGTTCCTTATCAGATTTTAGTGCTGCTAAAATAAGAACTGTAATTAAAATGTAAAATGTGAACAACCGACTCCAGAAGAAGAAAACACAAACAACAACCGTATGAACTTCTAGTACCAAAATTGAATCGTCTAGAACCAGACTACCTTTCGGAAGCAATCAACCTAATGGAGCATCAAGAGGAACCGTGTATCGCACCCTAGAAGACGACTGGATATGACCATCACGGACCCCACAGCAAACTCATGTTATATTCAGGTGATATCAACTCATAACATTTGTAAAAATTTGTTTCAACAAGAGAAGTAACAAAAGAACAGTAAAGAGCTTTTGATAATTTAAAGATTATCATAAATATATTTGTAATCTCTGTAATGAAGTAGTAATAACATTACGATGTTTAGATGTAAGGTAATTCAAAATTTACACCCAAAATTATTCTTCAAATAATTTGGTTAAAGTTGTCATAAATTAAAACATAACAAAGTTGAGACCCGGATCCGTGGTACTTAAAACAATATCTAGCTGAATGCTTTTGAGATAAAAAGAATAAGAAGTAAAAATTTTCATAATATTAAATGCAGAATTTATTAGAGTACTTCTTTAAGAGTAAAGTAAACAAAGAGAGATAAATATAATAATAAAGAGATGTTTCTGCTAACACCCAGCGAGTAAATAAATTTATGCAATTCTTGACTAATTCCTAAATAATAATGTGTTATAATTTGTTAGTGAGTAAGGTTTACTGACAACGGCAGCTAGTTTAATTAACAGGTAACAAATTGAAATGGTTCCCGACTTTTGTAATGTCTTAACAAGGGAGATGTTACATTATGTTTGCCATTTATTAAACACAGTAATTTCTATTTCTATTTTTTTATACAATTAGAGTTAGAGAAGTAAAAACCTGTTAGCCTATACTAACGGAACCCCTTAAGTACAATAAGAATCTTGTAGAGAAATTCATTGTAACTTGTAGGAAGATGTTACAAGATGTTGGGTTGCTATATATTTTTATTCCACAACTGTTTATAACAAATAATAAAGAAGCAAATACTTAAGGCTAAAAGAACACACTTTCTGGAAAATGGCTGCTTTTTATGCTAATCGGCTGCTGCTAAATTATTCCACTCAGTCTTGCAATGTACTGAGGGCACCAAATCAATATAGGAGACTAAGCGTTACAAATTTTTTGTAATACTGAATCTTTCACAGTGAACCTATCGCCTATATCACATATTCAGAAAATGGCAAAAATCATTTTTTTATTCTTAAATCATAATTTCTTCAGTTTCATATTCGGGTATGTTATATGACAACTAATAATCATAAAGTGACTGTACTTGTATTGCCGAATTATCGTCCGCTTAATTTACAACTATACAATCTACTTCCAAGCAATTAATTTTTGATTCTAAATTTATCCCACAAGTTTTAAGACGTTATACAAACGCAGCATTATATAAATGAAATGTCGGATTATAATCCTGAAGGAAATATCTGACCACTTCAGTGTATGGTCGCTCACCAGTCTCCTTAAAGCGCTGTGTTTAAAAACAGAATGGTATTTACAACACGTATGTACGTAAAACTTTTTAAGAGTCAATTCTATACTCACCAAAACAAATAAAAACAAAGATTGCCAAAACTGTGCAATTGGGCTTTTGTTAGAGGATTATGAACAATGGTCAGATCACGTTGAGGACATTTTTACCTAGCATTACGCCCGTTTTAATCGATCTTTTCCACACAAAATGTCATATGTGGTAGTTTGAAAGTTGTTATTATGAATTTATGAGTAACTAAATTGTTACTTTTAACTAACCACAAAATGTCACCTTACATTTAGATACAATTATTGGTAAATTAAAGAATTAGAAAGAAAACAATAACAATCGGACATGAGGAATACATGACCACTTCAATATCTGTTATTGTTGCGTTTGTTGATAATAGTACGCGTAGTGCTACTATATGGTGCATACTGCTGAGATTCCGATATTGCTCCGACGAAATGGAAATAATGTAGTGTCTCTCGCAGCTGTGTGATTGATTTCTTCCGTATGCTGCATGAGGTGCAACACTGAGCATTGTTATTGATGTATCTCGCCTCATCATTGGTCAGACCGTACTAATGAATATATAAGGAAACATATATTAACGTTGTTCTCTGACTCCTTCTTTCTATAAATTACAAGAAATGCATATACATATGCACCAAGAGCATCTCTTGGTTGTCTCTGGACAACGCAGATTGTTTCAAAATTCTATGTTTTTAAAGTAAAAAAGAACTTACTTTAGGTTAAAATTTGCTATTCAAAAATTGTAATTAATAAAGTTCTGTTAGTGGTTATAATCACACACAGAATTAACACTGTTGCGCACGACTATATAAAAATTATCCCGATTACCACTTTCAAGCTTCATAGCTCATGATCAGATTGGAAATTTCTATCGGAAAATATTTTTCATAGTGGTGTGCAACAGTGTTAACTCTGTTTGCAAAAATTTTAAGTTTAAAACAATACTTAAATTGGAATGTTTTGTAGGTCTAATATTGTTTGGTGAGAAATTAAAATTATTGTCGGTCGTTCAGCAAGTGTACGTAGTAGTGGAATCAATACGTCTTGTTAGTTGGGTTACATAATCTCAGCGGGAGTCGAGTCCGCGACAGATTAGTCGTCTAAAAGGGAATTGCTAACTTGGGGCCAGATGATCGTGTCGCTGTCTCGACTCCAGGCGATTTGTCAGCCGAAATTTGTAAATGCATATTTATTAATACATTATTCTCACTATAATTTAATGGGTCGTATTTTCTCTGCGGAAAAAGTACCCTTATCATGTTTCTTACAAGTACTTTAAAATAAGTGGAATGCTAGGAATATTTCATTTTGCAGATTGATTGTACGTTTTAGAGTAGCCAATTATATTAACCTACGTTTGACAATGCAGACTTCTATATCAGTTGTTATATTTCTTTTATTAATGTCTTACAAAATTTAGAACGATTCATATAATCCAAGCGTTGGGTTATATCTTGAGGTTTAAGGAAGTTTTTGAATAGCAGAAAATGTATATTCCATTATGAGTTTTATTGTTTTGTAACAATGTACTTATACTTATGTAAACTACATTTATTTTTGCATTTTGATTCGACTTTACTTTTTGTATTAAAGATTTCTCTAAAATTGCTTACATTCAGTGTTATAAACTGTATGGTCGTTTTAATTTCAGTTCTATTTATTGGTTCCTAAATCAATTTATTGTAAGACATTACCTTTATAAAGTAATTGGACAACAATTGGAATCATTGTAAAATGTTATATTTGGGTCGGATTCTGACCGCAGCATTCTGTGCCACCATAGCGGTTTCTTCCTTAAATATATTGAGCTCAAATAATGTACCGAGCAGTCTATTGAGCGCACATTGGGTTGGATGTGTCGGTGTTGCACAGACACAGAATATAGTGTTCCAGTTTGATTTATAATGCGCAAATTACACTCAAAATGCGTGAAATACTGCACTTGGATGCAATACTACATGTAGTTGTTTTAGCAACTTATTGCCTATCGGTTACGCATCTGCCTAGATACCCATATGCAGTTTAATGGACGAGTTAGAAAAGGATTTAACATAACATAATACAAAATTAATTAGGGAAACACGAACTGTTTTGCCAAATATAATGGTTACATTCTTACTTAGTTAATTATACTTAGTTAATTTTAGTGTGCAGAATGGTAAGGACATGTGTAACTCAATTTAACTCGTTCATTGGCTGATTAAATCAAGAGAGCGTGTATCTGTAGGAAAACATTATTTGGAATTATTTTCTTCTCTTAGATGATACAATGGGGCAATATTTTATATTTTATTTTATTATATTCCCTTCTTACAATTACTACAGTATTTATTCATTACTTCTGTCACTTTTACTATATATTAGTATTAACGTAGATTAACTATTCTCAATTTTAGACAAGTCTGACAATAGAGTCGATAAAAGATCAAAAACATATTCCTGGGTTATATTTTTCCGTTATAAAAAGCAAACTCATCCATAGTCCAATAAAACGTACACAGGTTTTTATTTAATTACACTATAATATTATAATATTTATTATTTACTGAAGGTTTACTTATTTTTAGTTATTGGTCTTACAGATTTTTTGTACTTTACACTGAAATGTTTTTAAAAAATCCCAATAATTGCTCAATAAACACAACATCAGCCATCAATTCCATGCAGACAAAACTGAAAGAAACCTACATCAGCTGTTTGTTTACAACACATGCCATTTAATTAAGTTGCTTACAAAATTTATGTAGACATAGTTTGCAATGCCACTGACAGACGGTAGAACGCATAAAACTCAGAATTAAACAAAAGTTATGATTATTATGTTGCTTGTATAGGGTTAAACTTAAAAGCGTACACATGGATTATTGTTCTAGGAATTCACAGGTAGCCAAAAAGTGTAAACAAGAGATTGCCATTAAACAATTGGAATTTTAAAAATAAAATATTTTAAATATTCATTAGAAAAATTGTAACGATCGAACCCTGTCGAAAAGGCGACAGCATCCTTCTACCCGTTTCTATGCTGGTGCGTGTTTCTGCCGAGGCCGCACTAATGTACCCTCTAGAGTTTCAGAGTGCTTGTTGACGCATATTAGGAAGATAGCTTGCAACTTCAGCAGGCTATATAAATAAGCGACAGCATCTGACTTTGTCAGTCAGTTTTTGTTGGGCGATTTACCAAGTGCGGTTATCAAGTGGTTGTTGTTGTGTTATAATTAGTGCGGAAATATAATTTGTTGAGATTATTGTTGCTTATGGACAATTTTTTATACGAGAGTACATTGTTAATTACAAATTGATATTTGTGATTAATTAAAGGTGGTTATTAGTGACTTTACTGGTGTCTGTACTTAGGTTCCCAATGTACCATACGACGATCAGTGAGACCGCCGTAAAAATGAAAAGGATATATAACTTATAATTCAAGCTTCTGCTGCCGAACGTTTGACGTTTTACCATGCTACACTTTGCAAATTTTGACTTGAGGCTAGAGTTAACATACAAAATTCAGTCTGATTACAGAATTCGTGTCTGAAATGTGACATGATATCATTACGTCATAGCGCATTAGTAAAGTTTTATCAGAAATCACAAGTTTGCCAGTCTATGTTTCCAGAATCTACCAAAAACGTACGAGACACTCTAAAATGGTGACTGCCTGAATAGTCTAAAGTGTAGCTGGAGCAAGGAAAGGTATCCCAATAAAATATTTTGAGTGACAAAATCGTAGGAGAAAAGTTATTGGCTTGAGTTAGCAGGCAACTTGGAATCATTATGATCTTCGTTCTGTATCGCGTCATCAGCACCATTGAAATAACAAACTGTTTGTGAATATTGGAAATCGAGTAAGATAGAAGAATCTAGTTATTTCAAGTTAGTAAAAAATGCAATTAATAAACTGCAAATGTTTAAAACACTGGTTCAACGTGGACTGAAGGTAGAAAAATAAGACATAGTGAAAAGAGGAAAGAAATTGGAGAAAAAGAAATGAACAAGGGATAAAGAATTAAAATTAGCATGTCGTCCTCAGATGGCCGATACAAACAGAAAAAAACTCTTAATGTTTAAGACTTGAACTAAAAACGTTCTAAGCTGTTCACATAAACCTACTTTAATTCCTTTACAGGCCTCACACACTAGTACTACACAATAAATATGTCGCTCAACGTAAAAATACAGTACTATCTTAACTTCGTCAGGTTAAAAGTCTCATGATATCTAGACTTAGGGAGCATATGCCTTCTACTGTCTCATATATAAAACATGGATACATATTTTTATGTACACGGAGGGTAATTTTTTTTGTATAATATATGAGTAACTCAGATATACAAATTGTTACATAAATAGTGTAAACGTAGGCAAACAGGCTATATCAGACAAATGAAACCATTATAGACATGTTCGTTAAACACACCTGTCAAATGCAAACGAGGCGTGACAAGGTGTGTGTGTGTGTGTGTGTGTTCTACAGGGTGATGAAGGGAATAATATATCTGTGTGCATACGTATTTTTTTTGCGAGAGTAAGCTCTGGTTAAGACATGTCACAAAAGACGAAAAATTAAATATGTTTTACCTAATAATATTCTTAAATTGAAAATAGATTTAGCAAATCAAACAGTGCCTTCAAAAGACGTTTGGGAAGATGCCTGTGTAGGAACGATGTTAACTCGAATTGCCAGAATGCAACTGAACTACGTGAACACAAATTACTTACTCAGGTAATTAATTAGTAATAAACTATTAATTGATACACTGTATACATAAGGAGTAACAATATCACACAATTTATGCAACTACTGGTTTGGATATCAACGTTGCTATTCTTGCAAACACAGACAGAAGAGTGATATGTGTAAAACCGACTCTATGCATAACTGTCAATTTATACCGGATGATTTTGTACAAGTAGTCATACGACGAGGTCAATATGTCGCTCTGATTCTCGACTTCACTATTAACAGATTCATCATGCACTATAAAAAAGAGAACCATCATGCATATTCATCAGCATAATGCAGGAAACAACACAAGAAACGATTTACGTAGGAACGCCAAAATAATCGCACCATTAATGTATTTCAGGACCCCACTCTCACACTCACACACAACAATGGCATCGCAACGGTAACAGCAGTAAAAGCAGGTGAAAAATTAACAATTATTTTTAATATACAAAGAATACGTAGAAAGTAAACTATGATATAAAGGATACGATATATAAATGAAAAATAAATAAATTAATGCACATATTGTACAACTTTGAATAATCTTATACCGTACAAATTTCAATAATCAGTATGTAATTTTAATATTTGGTACTGATTACGTTTCTCTTTAATTAAAATCTGCGCACAATAACTAGTATTTCTTAAACTGAATAAAATATTATTTGGTTAATCTAATACGAACAATCGTTTACTACTGTATGGTATACAGTTTCCATATACATTTTGCAACATTAAGAAGGTAATATTACGTGAAACACCAAAAAAATTAAAATATTTTTCCTATTGTTTGTGTGTGTGTATTCTGACGGCAGCGGTATGCGAACTTCTGCCCTCTGGTACCAGCGGCGGACACAGCGAGCCAATCAGGGATCAGCAGCCGAGACGTGACCAACTACGTGCTTGGAGCAAGCCGATCAGCGATCCCGGTTAGTGCATAAAACCCGGGCCGGCAGAAAATTATTGAGCAATTCATAGCCACGCCATCGCACGCACTTCATCTCCTCTCCTCTCTCGGACGACATCGATGCGGAGTCAGCCGGAAGGAACGGCCGAAGAATAGAACCGGCATTCTTGCGTCTTCACCCTCCAGTTCCGCGCCAGCGATGGATTTCGCTGGGCCGGCAGCCGACTCAACAACCGATGCCGAAAGAATAGGAGGATTACAGTAAGCCACGAACAGCGAGCGCAGCCGCCGTACATCTCAGCGCGGCACAACCAACATCAGCCTTCTCGCCACACGGTCCTTTTTAGGGCCACCAAAAACACTAGAGTGTACGATTGGCGCCATTTGTCATGCCGCAAACCTTTAGTCCGGTGACAAGTGGCGCCCAACGTGAGGCGACGATTATCTTGCGGATGCAAGATCCAGCCACGCCAGCGAGCTACCACCCGGCACACCATTCAACATGGCGCCCAACAGACACCTCTACAATATCCGGAGAAGAGCAGTGGGCTGGCTGCCGGAGAGCATTCAAGACACGCGGGGGAGTTGTGACGGCAGCGGTATGCGAATATCTGCTCTCCGGTACCAGCGGAGAACACAGCGAGCCAATCAGGGATCAGCAGCCGAGACGTGACCGACTACGTGCTTGGAGCGAGCAAATCAGCGATCCCGGTTAGTGCATAAAACCCAGGCCGCCAGAAAATTATAGTCATGCGGCAAGCCTTTTGTCCGGTGACAGTATATATAAGCTTATATATATATATTTACACGATACAACTTAAACCTGCATAAACAGATTATATTGAAATTATTAAAAGAGAGTCGATATCTGGAGGTAGGAAATTTTATTATATTAAAACATTAAAATTTACTATTGTCTTATTACTTTTTAATATAAAATTGTTTATTAAATTTTGTCTTTCAATAATTGAGTCTATTTGCTGGTTTTACATATATGTTACTTGTTCGTTGAATTCCGACAGTTTGCGTAGCCTCTCCGCCCGCTGCTAGTCTGCACCACTACGATTCTGCACGTCGACCGTTCGAAGATCACTAACGCTGAAATATTTATATTAAAACTTCACGTCTTTGCACACACGCACACTGCGACATGAACTGCTATTGTTTATAATTTAAATTTACTTAATCTTAGGGATTAAAACGTTGTAAAATAGATCGTTTTTTGAGCTTACAGAAAATCCGGCTTCTTGAAGTATTCTCGCGTTACTATAAAAATATCTCGGCAGATATTTTGTCCCTAGCGGAAATATTCTACTGTACGCGGGAAAGTACTTGAATGATCTATTTATTATTTGAGTTCTCTAAGTAGTAATGGTTACGAAGACCTCGAACCGTCAACCAAATTCTAAGTCTAAAGGAAAACGACCTGTCTTGTCACGAAAAACTCGTGGCAGCGAGTACGTCTTTCTATGACGATTCTTTGGAAGAAACTGAACGATGTGCTCTTTACAAAGCACCTTCTGATTGGTTGAAACTCTAGCAACGTCACAGATGAGAACACAGATAGACTGAAATCAGGCTTAAGCTCTGTCCGATTCTGCAAAGGCCTGTCTAGATTTAATCTAGATATTTTATTACTTTCTAGAGGATAACGAGAATTAAAGAAGATTGATTTCATTAAAAAAAACATAAAAAATTGTAGTTGTGGGGAATTGATTATATGGAAAATGTAGCTTATAACCATGAGAATACTCTCTCTAAGTTTCAGAACGAAATGTTATTTTCCATGAAGTTATTAAATAAAATGTAAATCACATAAATATTTTACACACACTTACAAAGAAATACATCACATGATGTAAAAGAGAATAAAATTATAAACATTTTGACATAACATACTTTTTTAAACATAGCTTGTTTCAAAACGTATGACTACTTTACAAAGAAAGAACAAAATCAATTTAAAACGTGTATATGGCCAACAGAAAATGTTATATAGCATTAGTATTCCACTAAAATGAACTTCATATCCTGTGCACTGTTGCAAAAAATATATATATATATATATATCTGTGTGTGTGTGTGTGTGTGTGTGTGTGTGTTCTTTGTATATTTTGTCCTGTGTAATGTATAACATGTGTACTTTGCGTTAGGTGTCAAAAACAAAAAATTTAAACTTATATTTTTTGAAACATTTAATTTTGTAAAATAGGTGTTAATAAATCAATAATTTTTCTTTATCATATTAAATTAGTTACTTCACGTAACAAAATCTTTCTGTTCTATGGTAACAAAAACATTTATTGTGCGAGAGTTACAACGAGGGGAACAAACACACAATCTCTACGAGCTGGCAGGCGATAAATACACTAAAGTTGCGTTCTGTATTACTACAGAAATGCCATTACACAAATTGTAATATTGCAACACTCACGCGCACACACGCACACACACAAATATATATACACAAAATATATAAGTTATTTATTTTATTTCAAATTTCTGAAGCTTTTCAAAATGCTGCTTAAACGGAACATCAAATTTAAATGACATTTTCTAAATTTTGTTTACCTAGAACAGCTGAAAAGGAAATATTTGGATTCACGGAAATTATTAAGCTGTAAACCTATTTTGTTAATATTTATAAAAGTTTGTTTTATGTATTATGCTTGATAATAACAAAAATTCTAGTCAATTTTTCTTACTTGACGTCTCTGTCAACTGTCTAGAAAGTTTGTTCCAGTCTATTGTGTGGGACCAGCAGCTGCCGACTAAATTATATTGGCTGTCGTTTGTCTTGTTACGTAGTCGTTTATTGTTAATAGTAAATTTGCTCAACAACTAGAAAGTCGTTGACGATAGGGTAAAACAAATATTTCACAGTATTGCCTGACAACAAATAAATTATTATAAAATAATATAATGTATATTGTACAGAATGTGACAAAATAAAATAAAATAAAATATAGACCTACAGATACTATATTATAACTTATATATTATAGACGTAATATAATAAACCTATATACATAAAGGCCTAATTATAGCTATAAAATCATAATTAACTGTGTGTGTGTTTATATGTAGTATACGTCAACTACGATCGCCCTCAGTTCATCGGTCACTCAAGAAGAATCAACGCCGATTGAGGTTCCCCACTATCCCTAAATTACCCGCTGCTGAGGTCTCTGGCATACGGGAGACTCGTTATAGACTTCGTCAAATATATAAGAAGAAAATAAAGCCTTTGAATACAATTGAATATACAAAGGAATTACATTGTTGTCTTAAGTGGCTGTAAACACAAAGGCTTTTATCCCACTTGAAAATAATTTCGTTTTTCTTATTTCTTTTTAGTCTGTGCGGTTAGTTTGGTAGGTGGCACATTTTTGACGTCGAATCAGCTGCTGGCGTTGATCGATGTCCAACAATTTTATTGAAAAATAGTTTCAATTTTTAACTTATACATAAAATTTTAATTAATGTTTATATATTTTATATTATTTTTTAACATTTGTTTTCACACTTTCGTGTTTTTTACTAATTTTTAACTAAAAATATTTTGCCATTTATAATTTTTTTAAATTTATGGCGGTATAAATAAGTCAAAATTTTTTTCTTTGTATATCTTCGAAAGAACGTTAGTAAAAGTGTATGTACGTTTATGCTTCGCGTTGTTTTATAGATATTTGTTTCTGTAAAATAAAGCTTGATTTCGAACTCTACTCCAAAGAATACTGCAGTTGAGTACTATTAGGTTCTTTGATTATTATACTGATGAATACATTCACTTCAAGATAGTTCTTGCTACATGTGAGTTTTCTTATACTGTTAAGACTATATTTGATGTATAACAATTATAATGTAATCAGGATACTGGATAAATAAGATATGTGAGAAATGTGTAGTAGTTTTACGTAGTCTAGCATGCAACATATCAGGATAAAAAATATGCACTTAAAATTGCTTACATTTATATGTATATTTTGTTATGAATGGCTGCAATATTAAAGCACAGTCTTGATTTCATAAATTTAAATAAGACCCGTATCAGTAAATTTTTTTACACTCGAATTTAATTAATTTATTTTTTGACTATACGCTGGTTTGGTTGACAAGACAAACATATGTCTTCACTTCGGACGAATCTCAATTGAGCTATACAACATAAAACCCAAGCGTATATGTTAGTTTATCAGTAAATAATAATAGTTCCAGATCAAGTTAACACTAATCCAGTTTAAGGCTGACAATGATATGCATATGTATTGAACTGATTTATGTCTAATCTTGGGAGTAGCACTGAAGTACCAATACTTCATACTTCATTTCATTGACCTTCAGTTCATACACGGTTCAGTTCAGTACACTCCATACTTCAGTTCATACACGGTTCATGCCAAAATCATTATCTTCTATGTTCTGCTCTTTCTATATTCTCTTACCACGACGTAACATAATTATTTTCTCGCTATACTTTTTTAGATTTATTTCTTTAAATTTTTATAATTTTATACTATTTTTTTATATCTGGGTATTTACTTTTTGTATGAACACTTCTTCTTTATGCGTTCATATTTATATTTTTTGGATTCAATCATTTCAAATTTACGTTTAAATTGATTTTATTTATTGCTATTTTTTGTTTAAGTATAATCTTGGCATATGTAATGGAAGTTTAATGAAGAAAGTTGAGTTAGTGGTTGAAATCACAAGCAGAATGATCACTGTTGCACACCACTATATATCGGGATAATTTTATATAGTGGTGTGCAACAGTGATCATTCTCCTTGTCATATGTAATGGATTACAAGGATTACAATATTATTAGTTGTTCCCTAAACAACAGACCTTGCTCAGTAGTTTTATGAACTAAAATTATTATTACATAGGCTATAATTACGTGGATAAAACAAAGGCTCGAAATCTTCTAATTTTTAATGTCGAACAGTTGTACAAAGTGTACATTTTTATCAAACATAGCTTACAAATGATTTGAAGAGAATTAAAAATTTTCAGTTACTATTAATAATGAATAAAGATATACAATTTGTGAAATATTTGAGGATAAAGCACTTACATTTTGAATTTAATTTTTCATAACTCGGTATTGCAGTACAATTTTCTTAAACTTTTGACTTTAATTTTGGCCGATAGTTTTTAAAAGTAAAAAAATGGATATTAACCGTAGAGCCGAATTTGGGGTATAATTCCCTTTAGGTTGACATTCGGTACGGAAATTAAAATCTTTTATAAATTTTTTGGGTGAATAGATCTTTATGTTATAAAATTTTGTAACTCCATATTACATGTAGATTTGAGTTATATACCCTTTTTATCATAAAAATATACAACATATTTAAAATTTGTTAAATACACTATCATAATGTCGTACGTGAATTTTTGCAAGTAGACATATTTCAAAAATTTTACTCCTCACATTTTTGTCTCCTTGCTTGCATATTTTACAGAAATCAATCTCAAAAAAAAAAATGCATCTGTAAAAGTATGAAATTTCATAATAAGTTTTACGAAAATAATTTGATGCAATAAACAGTAATTGTAAGATACAATCCGATCGGATAACACATAGACAGACAGCAAAATGCTGGAATACAGAGGTAAAAACTGAGAATATGCTTCATTTGTTCGATTAAACGTCTAAACACTTTAGGCTGTACCCTATTTCCCAGGAAGTTTCATATATTACCAGACGTTTTCTGAATTTCTTTTCTGTTTCTGAATATCATTTTATTCACCACATTATGTCAATTATAATATCACAGCGCAGTCAATTTACACCACAAACATAGGTCTTTATTAAATTTTTATCACTATGTTACTAATGTTTGCTGGCGCGTGTAACCGACACTGGGAAATCACTGAAACGTACACTCTAATAAGAGTAGCCGACAGGTTTAGCGATTTAACACACAACAATCGTATACCCCTCTTCTTTATTATATTTTCCAGTCCGTTCAGACTGTTGTGCAGTGCTAACAAGCTCCGTACTTTATAGGTCTCAAAAGACTCTTTATCCTCCTCATAGTAAATTGAATTGCTTTCATAAAATATAGTGCTCAGTACTGCACACACGTATATGTGGCTGTTGGAAATATCTAAGTTTTTAAACTAATTTCCTAATTACTAAATTTTACTGTCTTTACAATAGCAAAAGCATTCTATTACCGCTGTAACTAAATTATTTTTAATTTTCTTAGTGAAGTCAGCTTGTTACATAACAGATATTCTAATTGCACAAACGTTTATATACAATTGAGATAATAGGTAGATACCTGATTATACTGTCTTTCTTGCAACTTCAGTAGTTAAGTACGACGCGTTTCGGGCTCACAGTCCCATCTTCAGGTAAAAGTCACTTGAGGTGAGCTCGCCAATACAAAACAGTTAACATGCACATAAACACTGAATTCATTATACATACATGTCGCGAGAGAACACGATGCGCATCATTGAGCACATAAAAGTATACTGGCTGTATAAAGTTCAATGTAAAGATTAAATACTGCTCATGTCTGTGCTAGCTTGTGCAGTATAGTATCAAAGAGCGCGTTAGATTTGAACGTGGTCATATCCTTCAAAAGGCACTCCTTCTGTAATCTAGCCGCTACGTATAACTTATATTCTTCCAATGCAATTGGATGTACACTAAATTCTTCACGGGCAAGTGTTCTTTAAACCTCTCTTCATAGCGTCTCCCTTTCTGGCCGATATACAATTTGTCGCAGTCATCATACACAATTTATCCACTATCCAAGTCATCTCACTCCATTACCTATTATCTCAATTAATTAATGCAACTTGGAGACAACACAAAATGAATTTGTATAAAATTTTGTGATTTAATACTAATAATTTTCATTTTATTAGACTAATTTAGATTAGATTAGAATCTATCCATATTCACACATTTATGTTCATTTTTGTTCGTATTTCTCTTAATTTTCTTCTTTAATATTTCTTCAGAATTTTTTCTCTTCTTATGAAGAATGAATCAATGAACTAACCACTACCAGATGTCTATACATACAGTTCCTTGGGGAATGTAGGTGTGTCTATAGGGAGAAATTTCATTACCTATACCCATCTTCTTGGTAAATTTCTGTTTACAGTATATTTCATACATACAAGAGAAGTAATTAACTTTTTATAATTAGGGGATATGAGTCCTTCCGCTGAGATGTGACTCCATCAGAGATAGGGGATACGTTCCTATATTTTTTAGAAAGACTTATGCCTCTAGACGTATTCCCTCGCTACGCCTCTACAAGCAGTAGCAATCAGATTGTTACAGCCACTGAAGATGAGATCTGCTCCTTACACTTACCAGATTCTGAGATTCTGAGTGACTAGAAGAAGTGGCACACATTTCAACGTTAGAAGTGGTACTTCCTCGGCTGCCTATCTTTCGTTCTGTAACCCAAGTCGTGCTCCACATCTGTTGTGGAGATTGCTCCCAGACCAGTATGAGAACGACTATTTTGCTTTACTGATAAAACTCCCAACGTCAAAGAAGTTTATACACATGCCGAAAAGACTGCGCGTGGATCCTGTTGGTTGAACAAGGTTTTAGGCTGCTTACAAACCTACAGAAGTCAGTGGAAACGTACAAAACGACAGACACGTTATCATAGCTGCTATCACATCAGCAGCTACGGAGCATATTCCACGGTGGACGTTCATCCAGTACCGTGGTGGAAAACCGCTGTGAAAAACAGAATAAGAGGGAAGCGACGAGCCTTAGACAGGTATAAACGAGTAAACGAGAACAGACCAAAGATAATTGCATCGCTTTTGAGCGACGCGCAACCTCTGCTAGTAAAACAATACTTGCTGAAAAACGGTCGAGCAAAGAACCACGTGTCCACTGTAACATGGCCGACCCTAGTGACCGAAGTGTGAAAGAAGATCATAGAAACCGGTGGTGCATGAGTGTTTACGCCGATCACGTGCATAGGGCACGATGGTGAATTGAATTGCCACCGTGATGAAATTCGAACATATTGGTTGTCAGATATGCCGAGAATTACAGAAAGTAATCCTCTCAAATTTTTTGCAAAGAAAGATGAAGTTGAACGCGACTTTCACTTTGAATATGAAGGTGCAGGACTTACAAGGAACCTTTTCGATGAGGGAATTAGTCTGTTGACCGCGGTGCCGGCCACACTGCAGGGCCACTGGACAGCATTCCTTACAGACTTATATCTCATTGTTATAGCTATGACTACATTACTGGCACTATATAACGCTATATGGTCGCAAGGGGCGTACACAAAACCATAGAAACAGGCGACCGTCATCGAGCTTCTGAAGGACGTAAAGGATTCTCTGAAAGGGGAGTACTATCTTCCACTATTGTCGACGTGCTTCACAGATAAGTTATTGGAGAGGATGATAAGCAGACGACTCACCTGGTGTCTGGAGAAACACGGCCTTCTGACGGCACACGAGTGAGGGTATAGGAGACACCATTCTATCACACTGATAAACTGGTTTGTCTGAAAAATGCATTTCAAAACGGTTTCACTGAAGGCAAACACATGGTTACAGTATTCTTCGATTAGAAAAAAGCGTTTGATATAATGTGGAGATATAACATCATGCAACAATAGCGTGATTGGTGATTTAGGTAACGTGCTTAAGTTTATCTCCTCTCTCAAAGACAGGACTCTCCGTATTCGCGTAGAAGAGTCACTATCGGCCCCACAGGAGCTGCAAATTGGTGTTCCGCAAGGATCTCCGTTGAGCGGTATATTTTTATTATCGCCATTACCGGGATTTTTAACGGTATAGAAACGTCAGATGAGAAATGCTTGTACGTTGACTTTCTTGCACTATTCTTTTTGGCATAGGCAACGGTAATTTTCTAACGTAAAATTGCCTTACAGACGTTGTTAGAAAATGCTAACACTATGGGCTTCCCTTTTTTAGCAATAAAGGAATTCAATTGGATTTAGAGGTACTAATAGTAACATTTTCAGGAAGTAAGTTCTTAAAAATCATAAGATAATCTATCAGTAAAGAGAAGGTTAGTGTACTACGTAGGCAGACTTAAGTGCACGTAATAGATGACAACGGAAAGGCAAATTAAAGGGGAAAAAGAGAGGGAAGAAGCAGATTGAAGTTAATTTGGATGCTCGTAATGACTTTAATCAGAGAGTATACAAAGGGCAGAAGAACAATGCACAGGGCAGGCAGGCTTGCAATAGTTATCCGTGAATAAACAGCTTCATCATAGAAAGAGAGAGATTGAGAGACGAAAGAGTAAGAGGGGGGAAACACGGACAGACAGAGACATCTTGGACATTGTGTATTTTGTCACTTCATTATAGCGTGTAAATTCTGCAACCAGCTAACGCCTCCCTTATTTATTGCCTCACGCCATTATGGGACCATCAGTATCAGTAGAATACTTACGTGGTATCTAATAGGATTATATTTTAATGTAGATCTCTTACATTGTATATCACAACACAGCACCTGAGCGATTTTCATCTTTCGTAATTTTCGTACATTTTAATACAGAATGTCTGTATTGCAACATTACAATTTTACTATTATAACTGTAATTCTGTGTTAATACTAAACTTAACAGTATTGTGTAAACCATCTCAGGTCGTAGGATTTTAGTTGGACAGGACAGGATATTAGGAGTGGACAGTATGGAATAGCTCATTAAATATTTAAAAAAAAATATTACTTATTTCAAAATTAATATTTTATTAAAATACATTTTTAATAAGTGAAAAACATAATTTTAAAATATTTTTTTAAAAAGTTACAATAAAACATACTTTTTAAAAATATCACACAACGGTAATATGCAAACATCAAAATGTAAAATTCATATTTGAAAATATTTATTAAAATATTTAAATTTGATGCTAAACATAAGTGTCAACATTGAGTCGTTAAATTTTTGTTAACCACAGTATACCACCTACGAAAATATTATTATATTTATTATATACAATTTAAAGTTTACTTCCAACTTTGTTGTGTTTATTTGGTGAACTACTACTTGTCATGTTCCAGACGAGGCCTTACAGTGTTTCCACCATTTAAAGTCCTAAACCACGACAAACAAATATCCGCTGGTACCCGCATATATATTCTTTATATTTCTTCTCTGTTTATTCTTTTTCTAAAATCCGATTACTACTATTCTTTTCACAATATTTTCTATCGATCTTGTATTATATTTACTATTTTTGTCTATGTCCTTTCTTTTTTTATTTCTGCATCCCTGCTTAAGCGCCTGCTAAATAATTCATTGCTCTGTAACAAAAAGATATCAATGCTGTCATTTTTGTCAAATATAATGGTATGATTACTCGGGTATAATTAAATCCGTGCAAGTCTTTGTTCCAGTATATATCACACTTAAAACCATTATCAATCTTTATACTTATATCTATGTAATTTATTTCTGTTCCTCCTACGTCTTCTATGGGATTTGATCTTTGTTCCTTTTCCATTAATATAATGCGTAAATTTTTCAAAATCTTTGTTTGTCCCATCCCACCTAGCATGTCATCTACATATCTGATCCACAACTTCACGTTTACTTTATGTTTTGTTTTTATTAGAAAACGTTTTTCAAAACTATTCAATATCAGCCATTACCAGAGACAACTATGAAGCCATTGGCATAGCCCATCTTCTTGGATATAGTATTTATCATTAAACCTAAAATAAATCTAATTCACGCAAGCTCTTAATAATTCTATTAACTGTTCCTTACACTCTACTTTATTTAAACTATTATTTTTAATTGTTTCTATAGTTCTTTCTACTGGTATGTTTAAAAGCATATCTTTCACATCTAACGACATAAGCTTTGTGTTTTCGTTTACTTGTATCGTCTGCAATTTTCCTATCACCGTTTTAGTATTATTTTTACTGTACGATATATCTATTTTTTATTATCTTTTCAGTAATTTGCTAACTACTTTTGCTATTCTATAACTAGGCGAATTTAAAAACGACACTATTAGTCTAAGTGACATACCAACTTTATGTAGCCTAATTTCAGTTGACACATAAACCACGGTGCCTGTAGATTAGATACTTTCAAAATTTCTTTTGTTTTACATTTAAAAATTTTGTCTTCTTCAATAGTTTTTTAATTTGTGCTTGGTATTTGCTGGTGAAATTATACCTTAGTAACTTATATGAGGCCTTTTCTATGAATGCTTCCGCTCTCTTTATTTACTTGCTTTATTCTAATAGGCCTATTGTCGTATTTCCTTTACCTGCTTCTGTAATTATCAAATTATACTCTTTCATTATTATTTTTAATTTATTTACATCCTGTTTGATTTGTTCTATACTTTTTCATATTTTTATTATCTTTACACATCGGTTTGATTAACTCTTTCACTTGGAATCTATATTGTTTCCTAGTATCTTAGTTACCTATTTTGCAGTTACTGTTTTACACTCAATAATTCCCTTTTCCTTATTGATGCTTACAGGTGGGACACACTTCAAATCTTTTTCTAACAAATTTTATTCTCCTCCCGTGAATGCAATGTCTGAAAGATTCACCATCCTTTCCGGATATATTTATGTTTTCTTTTTTTCCTTTTGTATTCTAACGTTTTGAAGTTTTCCTCAGCTAGCTCTTTTAAATTTCTATGCAACCTAACATTTACACCTTTTAATTTTGTATTAATCTAATGCTATAATCCTTCTAATTCTATAAATGAACTTTCTGTATATTTCCAAAAGTGTTTTAAACAAGCCATTGTTTAGTGTATTTAATTTTCAAAAAGGTACCCAATTTTTTATTTTATCCACAACTTCACAATAATTTTTTTTACTTTAGTTGCTACCTCACCATTATTATTTGTCTTAATTTTTACATAGTTTGGTATTATGTATTTAAGTACGCATTGCTTGTTGAACCATACTTTGCTAAGAGTTTTCTCTAATTTTACTTTAGTTTTTAATTATTTAAATACTAGCTTTACTTTATGTAACGTATCGCCACATTCCACGTGCACTATGATATCATTGTTCATCTTGTTATCTAAATTAACAGTCTACATAATTTCCACTTTGTCGTGTTTACTTGCTGATCTTCTACTTGTCATTTTCCGGACGAGGCCTTCCAGTGTTTCTATCATTTCAAGTCGTAACCCACAACAAACAAATATCCCGCTGGAACACGTATGTATACACGTCAATCCGCCTTCACGCCTGGTCAGTTCGTAAATAAGTCTACTATTCACCACTCTATTGGCTCAGTTCCGTTAAACCACGCCCTGCTACCTACTACGAAGCTTTGTCTCTGCATTACCTTATTAAGCAACACCCACGTTTGTCTACTTACCTAACACTTATCATACTACGCTCTGACGGAATTTACTTATTCCACCCTTCCAAAATATGATACAGTATTTCTTCATTACTAAATTATTTTTGTATATTCATTTGTATATTTCTGTTCTTCTTTCTTACATTTAAAATCTCTAAATTTGTACATAACTTCCTTTTATTTAAATTATTTTCCTCTTATGAAAGTTGACCATTATCGTTTTAATAAAACAGTATTTACTTCAAGCAAAAGAAATTGCGCACCAATTTTAAATTAAAGAGGATATCATTAGTAACAAACACTTAAAATTACACAAACTTTTAAACTTATTTATATCAATTTGAATATGTACACTATTTACACTTACATATGTTTTTTTAGTTAAGTCATACTCCTGATCTGTGAAAGACGTTTCTGTTCATTTTTTATTTTTCAAGGAATTTATCATTTCTCACCAGAGCATATTTTGCCATTTTTCATGTGTTATCGCTGCGAAGCTATTATTGCTTGTGTGCGGGTTCTGGATGATGATGATGATGTGCTAATGGCCATGTAGATTGTTAAATGTCCGTGTTCCTACTACATGATCATCATCATACTGGTGCTCTTTTGTCAGTAGGTATTACGTGCTGCCTAAGGCGTGATGATAATGATTTCAAGTCTATATTACTGAACAGACCAACTTAGTGTCCCCGTGAGTAAATCATTACCGTCTGTCCCTTGTTCGAAAGTGTCGGACGTATTTATAGTTTGGTGTAAACAGATATCTCAGGTATGGGAAATTCCATCTTTAACTTCTTCAACTTGGTCTAAGATTCACTTGTTGTCTCGTTTTGCAGTAAAGGTATATAAGGTATAAACCTTATAAAGGTATATAAAGGTATATTGGATGTGTAAACCAGCATTTGCATTAAATCCATGATATCCACACGTTAGGTGCATATAACATAATTGTTTGTTACTTATTAGTTAGAGGCGTAATGAGTTTCACTTTAAAGAACTCCATTATTTTCGCAAAACACACACACACATACACACACCTTAAATTTGACAAGTGTTCAAACCGACAGGTTATAGACTGTTGTCTTTGCCTGTTTATTCCAGTTTACGATCAGAAAAATGTTACTCAGAGTATATAGCCTATGCAAATATATTTACCGTTGCAATTTCTTTCTTTTTGTAAAATAATCTTTTTTTTTTCTTTTGTCGGTCAATACTCATTTATTAGAATGTTCCTCAATTCTGTAAATTTAGTTGACGTAAATATTGTAAGGTTTCAACTCAATGATCATTTTGAAACGAACACAATACAAAAATATCGAACCTCACAGCAAAACAGGAATTCTGTTCTATGATATCATAAGGAGCAAAATCTAACGATTATAATTCCGTGTACAAAGTGAAGACAGTTTACTTTAACCGCTGTAAAGCCAATTCACCTAATTAAGAGCAACGACGACATTGCAGAAGTGTAAATTTAATCTAAGCCAGAGGGACGTGACTGGAATTAAACCGCAGAAAGCGTTACAGTACACTTTGTGCTTCTTTATGAAGTGGCCTGTGTTTTAGCTACAAGATTTGCAAGTGTATTGCTAGTGTGTGTAATTAAAGTATGTGCTAGGAAAGCTAAAAGGTTATTCACATTTTATATCATTTGTCAATAGAGTTATATAAATTGTACTTATTCTTTAAGAAGCTGATACATATTTATTTCTTTATATGTTTGTAAGATAGATATAAATATTATTCACTGAAAGAAAACATATTAAGTAAACATAAAAGAAAATAAAACCTCTTCAAATCAATTAATTTTAATAGCAATAAATTATTTCCGGTAGCCTAAAAAAAGGAATGGTGAGTTTGAGAATATTAGATTTAACATTTTTGATTTTATAAAAGCTATTAAACATTTTTCCTGCACGATCTCAAAATGAGCCAGTTTTACTACACCTACACAAATTTATTGTACTATGAATTGCAATAAACAAGTGTTCACTAGTTACAGCACACATCTCTTATACTTAAATATCTCTTTGAAATTTCATCTGCCTATTACAATAGTTTTGTACTATCAAGAATAACGGGAATCCATAACGTAAACCACGTTTTATTCAGAGCTTTAATGTAATAGAATTTCTTTACTACTGTGTCCATCCTTATTAGATTAGACAGTAAGAAAACAGACACGATTATTGTTGTTAGCATGCAAACCTTAATTATTTTTAATATCGTCTCCAAAGTTCGTGTGCGGTAGGCGACTATATAAGAATATTACAATTTTTAAGTTCGGTTATCGCTAAAACAAAACAGAAAAATCGCTTCCAGCAATTAAAGCAGTCTCTATCTTAAAAAAAATAATAATAATAATATTGAAAATATAATAAACGGTAAAAAGGGTTCAAGGTTACTTAAAATGAAAACAATGGGGGACATAGAGGTAGACATCGTTCCTCATACCACCCTAAACACCATGAAGTGGGTGGTAGTGTGCACAGACATGCGGAAATGCACAGATAAAGGAATTGCGACTGAGCTTGCCCCACAAGGTGTCGTCGTATGTCGGAGTCTAACGGTACGAAGGGATGGTCAGACGCTCCTCCCATCTGCGTCCCACGTCCGAACCATAAACAGGACGTCTTCGAAGGAAAAGGTGAAAACCTGCATTCATCCTTGGCTTGCTTTTCGTTTCAATTGACCTGACCTATTTTTCACTGAATATGACAGTTTCTTCAAAGGTTTGTAAATAAATGTACATATTAACATTTATTTTGTTGAGAATTCAAAACATGTGGGCAGGTGAATTTCTCTCTGTATTTAAATTTGTAAACAGTAAAGTTCTTAATAATAGACTTATTTTTTTTCTTGAAAGATTTTACAACTTTTATTACATACGCTGCGTAAGTAGGATGAAATTTGCTATTGTAGTTGATGGATGACAAATACTTCCTTACAGTTTTACGTTTCTACTTTCTGTTATTCGTTTCTGATCTGCCTAAGAGTATCAGCAATATTTCAGTTAATTAATAATTTAACTAAAGAATTTTCTTACATTATATTTATAGGGGTTTTCAATTTACAGTAAATTACAATTATGAAAGTATAGGCCTAGTCGTGCTACGTTTTACGTGTATTTTAATATTTTAATAACTTAATCCCACGCCACATAAGTTAGGTAACGTGGCTGTATTGCATATCGTTACGTCAATAATCTGTCACCACTAAGCCCCCAATTAAACAGTAAGACGACACTGCTGATACATCAATCTTACTTTAGTCAGTATTACTGAGTAAATCCTATTAAGTTTCATAATCACTAGGCTTAACTTCTGCGTTATTAGTCACGGTAATTTACTTCCATACGCCGTTAAATGTAGGCCCATAGAAATTATATTAACTGTGTGAAATAAACGGCTATGTACATCTAGACACATGGCAGTATATATACAAATACACACACACACACACACACACACGCGCACACACACACTCTAAAACACATAACATATCGTTCCGATATATTTGGATAACTGAATTTGTAAAATTTAGTTTACTTTGTTATTTTTCTTCAAAGCGTATGGAGGTTTATTCGTGCAATATATGAAATCGTAGTGTCTTATTAATTACATTTTTGTTTCCTAAAATCGTTTTTCATACCAAAGAACAGTACAAAGATAACATAAAGTGTGTATGGTGAAATATCCATTAACGTTAAGTACAAAATTCATTTTAAGGAAAGTTAAATAAATTGCTAAGTACTATCGACAACTAAAACAAAACAACATGATTTTCCAAGTCCTGTCACCACATAAATAAGGTAACAGTCTATACAGAAATCATACAAACATTAAATATAAAATAACTAACAAGTCAAAGTAAATTTGAGACTTGTGTTGTCACTATAATTGTAGGATGTTTCTTCTTCTATATAGATAGGCTAGTTTGATAATTTAGTGGTGGAAGGTTCGTAAACATAACACTTTTTTATACATGAATACCATAGTGTAACTTCTTTTATCTCAAATCATATAATTAAATTCCGGAATATATTGCGACAGTACAACCATGTACGGTACTGCGCATTGCCAAAATAATTTAAATAAATAGTAAAAATAAACAACTATTGATTGATAAACATGATTCAGGTTGCAAGCTGGATTGTTTAAAATATAGGGAACTGTTCAGGCACCTACACGCATATCTGGCCCACCTGTCGCTAGTGTTGGGTACATGTGTATTTTGTTTGTGTGTGTGAAGCCTGTTTGTTCCTGAACAGTAACCATTCCTTTTAAAATATTGATAGATTTTATTTTTTTAATTAAATTTAATAACAAACAAGTTAAAGTTGTTATGTTATATAACTTATGGCTCCAAAAGATTGGGGCTTTCCAAAAACAAATAAATTTGGTGTAGTTACGTTACAGAATTTGGCGCTGAACGTGGGGCTCCACAAATTGAATTACATTGAATTTGTGTTGTTACAATATATTCCGTTTTTTCATTAAATATGTTACAGTAATAGTCTAAATAGACAAGTGAATTTTCTGTTCAGTAAATTCGACGTCTAACTGACAAAAAGTAGTCAATTACAACCAATTAATAAGTTTTACCGCTAAACAAAGATTTAATTTCTTTACAAAACCACTTACATAATTTCTATTTATAAACCTTTTTATAATTATAAATTGATAAAAATAAGAATCATTTAACCCTCAGTAACTGCAATACGAAACTTGTAATTAAGTGAACTTGTTGAAGAAATATCACTTAACCTATCCTTTTATTATGTAACTGTTTTCAACAAAAAAATAAAGAAGTGACACTCAGAACAAAACAGAAAGACAACACTTTCTGGAAAATGAAAAATTAAGTGAAACAGGAAAGATAAAATGGAGAGAAAAGAAAAGGCAGCCAAGTAGCCAATCTGCTGCTACTCAACGTTTTCACCCACCCTTGCAGTGTCCTGAGGGCAATAAATCAATCTAGGGTAGTACGAATCGTGATTTTCCCGTGATACTAAATCTGTTATCGACAAACCTGTTTTCATCAGGCTTTTAGAAGTAAGCGAAAATTGATTATGGAATGCTAACTTCAAAATTTTAAATATGTTACAAAACTTTATATTATTTATTTTTAAATTTTACATGTTACAAATTAATGTTTTTTTCTGTTTTAATATTTTATAAATATTGTTAAGCATGTAATATTTGCACTTATTTTATTATAAAAGTAAACCTGAATGTATTTGTTATTTCTGTTGTCTAATTAACAGCATTGTTACAGCTGCGTTTACAGAATGTGATTACAGGAATCATGTCGTTGATTGTTTAACTGACCACTCATTATATAACAATGGAGTTTGTAATGAACGCCTACAATAAATAAATATACCAGGTTAACTCAATGACGTCTCAGGTATCCTTGGCTTTGACTTGTACAAAGTTAGCTAGACGTAGGCTATAAAGTTGTTAATGCCTGTCGTATTTCCTGCCGTTTTACACCTGTAGTGTTTAATGAGATTATGTCTATGATTAAATACAAAGGGTAATTATTTTATTAGTTTTCAAAAGCATAATATAGTACTTGATAGTGAATTGTTTCATCTGATAAGTAATTAATTGTCCTGTCTATACATTGCTACCTATGTTACTTATTAATGTCAATATATTCAATAAAAAAAGCTGTTAACTGCTAGAACACTAATACGAGTAACGAATACTTAAAATTTCTTCATACCTTTTCACTGCCTGCCTGATTCTGTGTGCAGTCGATGAGCTGTGTATTCTTTCAGTTCCTAATACAATAACGTCACCAAATGATTTAATCTTTATATAAAATACAATAGCGGGAAATCAAACCTGGTGGAAGAAGCAATCCCAAGAAATAAAAACCTCTAAAATAACAGGCTGGACTGAATGCACAGTGACGTATAAAAAAGCCCTCAAAACTGTAATCGCAACTTTGCAGGTTTTAAAAGGAAACAGTTTGTGAAAGGAACAGTTTTTGGCAGGTGGCTTTTGTTATTCCCTGATCAACACCTGCCGACAAACTTTTATTTTATTATTTTATAACCCTTACTTCTTTGGTATTTTACTGGATACATCCATAACTGCAGTAACGCAAAAATTTTTCAATAATTTTAAAATACTGTCTGCTAAATGTTAAAGAAAACGTTAATTGGAATGTACAGAAATATTCTGTTCCTGAATTTAAAATTTTAAGCAAAAATAAAACACAGTGTTAGATACCCACTACAATTAGAATTAAGTTAGGCAAATACCAGAAATACCGGTCCGTTTCTCATGCAGAAAGTTACATTTAATGTCTTGAAGAGGGAATCGTGTCTACAATTAATTAGCTTTCCAAAGAGAAATGGTTCAGTTAACGTCAATTTACTAGCGTCTTTGGCTAGTCTCCAGTCCATCTGTTAGCCGTAATGATATCTGCTTTGCGAAGGCAGTGATTTAACGGATATTATAGAACGTTTTTGATTGTACAAAAAAATATTTTAAAATATTGGCGTAATTAGCAAATTGAGATTCATTAATTTATTATTCTGACTGTGACTTAATGAATTGATTACTCCGTATTCAATAATGTAAACAGCAGAAACGTCTTATTCTATATTTATGGGTATCTGTCTTCAAATCGTCACTTGTCTAGCTCCTTCACAAATTTTGGTCTTGCCAATAGAAATAAATCCCTATTGCCTACTGCATATGAATACATGGTGCAAAGATTTTTAATATCTTTCCTGTACTAATTCTTCCTTTAGCCTATCCTAATACCTATATAATTTAAATTATAATGCAGTTAAGAGTTCAATCAATTTTATTATTTCAAATAATATTTGAGATTATGTTCAAATAATGTGATACTCTGAAATAGAGATCTTGATATCTGTCGATCTATGCATTTAGTATTACAAACTTATATACTTATTGTAAAGATAAATTTAATTGGAACTCGTCTTGAGGTATCGGGATAATTTTTTTGAGTCGAATGTATAGATTATTTGTATGTTGTTGCTTTGTAAGGATATATCGTCTATATAAGGTACATCGCATTCGCATATCAATTCCACTATATTTTGTTATACTTAAGAGAACAAATAAAATTTACTCAAATTCAGCATTACAAAGTTTATGGCCACCTTAATTAAAATAAAACTGATTAGCCTTTATAGCAAGTAACTAGTTACGACGTTACATACATACTGTGATTAGAAAATAACAGCAGCGTGTCCAGAAAGTTGCAGCGTCGTCCGTGCTTTCCATGCTTCCTTTATAAATGTGAATTATAAAATAAGTGAATATAGGCATTGTACTGTGTTTCGGTATGTGTGACTATGTTACTGACAGACAAAGAGGTGTTGTGACATATTGATTTAGGCTATACTGTACGCACTACACGCGAAATGCGTGGAACGCTGCACTTGGATGCAATATCAGACGCAGTTGGTTGTGACTGCATTGTTCTCAGTAACTAATTGCCTATTGGATACGCAGCCTGCTGGTGTCGGATCCCATATATAATTGATATATGACCGCTTGACTACCAGCTTAGATTATTTGTTATTACATTTTCTTTTGGTAAAATTTATAGCACACTCGACCAGACAGTTATGAAGACAAACAACAGCCGATTTAGTAAACCGCGACACTGATGCGTTCCACACAGTAAGCCATTAGTCTATGGAACACAGTTTTCCTCAGTTAAAAGCTACATCAGTCTGTCATTGTCTCGGAAAATCCTGTACTGTTGTTTGAGATATTACGTATCAAATCCAGCTAATACGGCACTGCTCTACTATTACTAGGAGTGACAAGTTCGGTTCTCTGTATCGTTAGAATATCTTCATGTAATGGCCGTCCCAGGTTTAATTTTCATCATTGGCTCTTACGTGAGCTGTCGCGCTTTCCCTTATCCACGTGTTACTTCTATACTTCTCTCCTTTCCTGTTTTAGCAATATCGCCACTCTTACTAAGTGTGAGGTACAAATTTTAGAGCGTCCTAATTATGCCCTTTGTAACTGAACGTCTGATATACTCAATATTAAACATATGTGAGAAGTCAAAACAATAACACATGTGTTACTTATGGTAAAATCTGCGTGCAGATAAGCCTGAGTTAACAAAATGTGAGTTTGTTTTGGTTGTTAAGCTAATAGAATACAACAATTTTGTTTCATACCAGGGGTTTGCCGAAAAATATGTATAAGTCAACCGAACAGTAGTGTGTTTAGATCAAACGGAAATTCAGTATTGGACAATATACATGTAAACTTTAGAGAAAACACAATGGCCTTTATAAATAGTAACTTAAGGTTATATTATGTATATATTACTTGTAATCTTTCTTCTTCTTCTTCTTCTTCTTCTTCTTCTTCTTCTTCTTCTTCTTCTTCTTCTTCTTCTTCTTCTTCTTCTTCTTCTTCTTCTTCTTCTTCTTCTTCTTCTTCTTCTTCTTCTTCTTCTTCTCCTCCTCCTCCTCCTCCTCCTCCTCCTCCTCCTCCTCCTCCTCCTCCTCCTCCTCCTCCTCCTCCTCCTCCTCCTCCTCCCCCCTCCTCCTCCTTCTCCTCCTCCTCCTCCTCCTCCTCCTCCTCCTGCTACTCCTACTCCTCCTCCTTCGTCTCATTCTTCTTCTTCTTCTTCTTCTTCTTCTTCTTCTTCTTCTTCTTCTTCTTCTTCTTCTTCTTCTTCTTCTTCTTCTTCTTCTTCTTCTTCTTCTTCTTCTTTAGGCCTGATACCTTTTGTCCGCTGCGCACTTATTGATCTTATCACCTTTCCTACTGTTTTCAGATATTACAGATTTCCTTGGTAAGATATAACAACAGTTGTTTAGGTATTCTGTCATAATACATTCTATGCACATGGTCCGCTCAAGCCCATCATGATCCTGTCGTTGAGGTTGTCAATTCCGAAGGCGTTCCTTATTGCAGCATTGTTTAGCCTGTCTCTCTAGGTTACTCCAAGTACTTATCTCAAAACTTCATCCGACTAGTTTGCATTCAGCGGCTGGTCTTTGCATTCAGTATACATGTTTAATTACTATTAATGCCACATGGCAGTGGCATTAGTTTTTCCATTTTCAACAGAGTGTTTCGTTTGAGTTTCGGCTTTATGTTCTCTAAAAGTTCCACAAGTGTAGTCAAACGTCTCCATATTTTATCAATAAATGCACTTGTTGAATAATAATGAATCTAATTACTCCCTCATCATTCACAAATAGTTTGTATCTAAAAGGAAAGCAAGAACAAAACCTACTCATTTGGTCTTGATGCCAAACATTTTTAAAATGAACATTTGAATTATCTGCTACAATGTATAAACAGACCCCGCAAGTTGTATACTTTGTCTGCTATGATGATCTAACGTATTACTTGTATGTAAGTAATACTGTTCAAATCGTTGCTAAAATTCAGCATTTATAGCCTCTGCTTCCACTCATTTACAGCAGCGTGTAACAATATATTAAAATGCGTAGTTGCTAAGTTATACCATTCCCTAACATGTTTATTTATCACTTTCTTAACGACAGCCCTATATTTAGTTCTTGCCATGACTTGCGTATCTTTATACATACGTCTTACATCTATTAAGGGTTTTGTACACTTGTTCAGTCCATGATACGTTATAATTTATTTCAAATTATATTATCAAAAGCCTTGACCTAGTCACATGTGTTTCAAGACTAAATTTTATTATTTTTGTTATTAGCAAATGTATATAAACACTTTATTACAGCAAATTCTACTATTCCTGAATCCCTTGCTGGACAGGTTTCAACGTAGGAGCCAGACGAAGTAGGTCCAGTAACGATATACATAAAACAATCTACGCAAATGAAAACAAGCGTTTACCAATGTAAGTCAGGAATCAATGTTTTTCTAAAATTTTAATATTTATTACTCTTTTGTTTTGCAACATGTGTATAAATATCATTATGTCCACCGTAGGTCACAAGACCCTACATTTTCCTATCTATCATAAATATCGTTTCATCCTTTCTGTCGAAGTGGATCCGAAAGTTAGCATAAACCCAATTATCTAGGGGAGAAAACCTTACACAATCCCTGCGACATCGGAAGCAGCGAGGAGTCAAACTCATCACAGGCGTATCCACGTGCACCGCTCGTAATGCCGACTATGGAAATTTTCTTACTGCAATAAAAAGGACCCTATAAATAATACAATTTTGACTTTTAATATTATGCAAGAGGAGAAAGAACTTTACTGTGATTAATTGGACAAAAGTCTATTACTAGGGGTAACCCAAAAGTAAGGTCTCCAAAGGACTAGAGCCGCAGGGAAATATTTTGGGCGGCAGTTGGCAGCACTGCTGTGTGGGGCCATCTCCCCTCTTTCAAACAAGCGGTCGCTGAGCTCGCTCGGTCGATTAGTCTTGGCTTGGGAGCCGTTAAGAATGGAGCTCCCAATCGCTGTTCCCGCCAAGTGCGGACTTCGTGAAGTCATTCGATTTCTTAACGCAAAAGGTGTCAAAAACGTCCGCAAGTGGTGTAGAGAGTTTAAAGCTGGTCGTACAGAAATTCATGATGACGAAAGAAGCGGGAGACCGTCAGTGACAGACGAGACGATCAGGAAACTTGACGAAGTCGTGCGTGAAGATCGGAGGATCACTGTCCACAAGCTCTCTTGTTTCCTTCCTGACGTTTCGAAATCCACCATTTAGAGGATTGTGACTGACAAGTTGAAATATCGGAAGGTGTGCGCAAGGTTGGTTCCGCGAATGTTCACAGAAGACCACAAACGGCAACGCGTCCGAAGCTGGCCGCGAATTTCTTGAGCGCTATGCAGACGAAAGAGACGACTTTTTGAATTCCATTGTCACAGGTGACGAAACGTGGGTTCACCACTTCACACCTGAATCCAAACGACAATCACTTGAGTGGCGGCATCCAACTTCGCCAAGGCGGCGAAAATTCAACCAAACTGTCTACCGGCAAGATCATGGCGACTGTGTTTTGGGATCGGAAAGGTGTATTGTTGATCGATTTCATGCCTACTGGGACCACAATAAACGCAGACGCATATTGTGAGACACTCAAAATACTCAAACGCGCGATTCAGGACCGGAGAAGAGGAATGCTCACCAAGGGCATGTCCATTCTTCACGACAATGCTCGCCCTCATGTCGTCCGCGCAACCGCCGACCTTCTGAACCAATTTGGATGTGACATAATCACCAACCCCCCCTATAGTCCGGACTTGGCACCTTGTGACTATCATTTGTTTACACATTTGAAAGAACATTTGGGTGGAATGCGATTCGACGACGATGACGAGGTGAAAGACGAGGTCAAACGCTATCTCAATGACATGGCGGCGAGTTTCTATGACACTGGCATACTAAAACTGCCACAGCGGCTCGAAAAATGCATTGAACGTAACGGCGATTATGTTCAAAAATAGTGTGTTCTTGTGCTTCACAACCATGTAAAAAGTTTTGATAATAAATTTTTTTTTCTATTTTAAAAAAATATGGAGACCTTATTTTTGGGTTACCCCTCGTACAATAACACCGATGTGAAGATCGTTTATTAAATAAAAGATTTGATTTCTCTTGTAGAAGATCAGTTACGTTTCACAAGAGTAAAGAAATTTTACGTATAATAGAAAGAGCACTGTGTTCTCTAAATCATATTTTTATTAAGGTCTATAAACAGACAGTTCTAAATAGCTTAAATACCCTATTAAGTCTTTGTGTTAATTCTGTCTGCAGTAACATTAACGGCTTACAGATACCCACCCTGTCCATACGCCTAAATATTCTTGTCTATTAGTATATGTACTTGTCTCCTCTAGTACTATGTAGACAATGGACACCCTTGTTTACAAACTTTTCTTTTAGTTTTTCCCAATCTGATCGAATGCTGAGAACTATAACTAATTCATGAAGGCTGTTGCCTCATTTAATTATTTTTGTTTTGCCTGATCCACAATCGATCGACGTTTCCCTTACAGACATCTTACAACTGTTAGCATACACCTTAGATGCAATAAAGTTGTTGGTATACGGTTGCAACGGCTGATATTAAAGAATTCTTTTCTCGTCTAAAATTTAGTAATATACTCAGTGTTAACAGTAGCATGCTTCCAGTATTAAGATTACTGCCATGTTAGGAAGATAATAACATGAGGAATGTTACGTTTCCCTTTTATTTTGTTAAGAATGGTATTAAAAATGCTGTATTATGTATGACGTACGTCTAAAAGTAATTAGATTATTCGATTCATTTAATCAATACGTCTATTTTTGGCTGAACACAAAAAGCATTTAATTTTTTGGTGTATAAAATCTTTATAACTTTTCATTCGCTAGGACTTCAGAAAAAAATAACACGATATCACACGTATATTTTATGATAAGTAATAAATAAACCCACACACAGTCAGTAATTAACTTTTCGGTTACATATAAAACACGTTGATTACATTCATGTTTTATGATAAATTACGTAAAAGAATAAACTTTCGAAGACTTCTCTCTTTCTGTGGGTTAAAGTATAAACTTACGTCACTCATTTGTGATCGATGATGTGTATGATATATTTAAGTCACGACAAAATAAGACAAATAAATGCTTACACAAAGAGAAATATAAGTTAGCGCGACGCTGGGAAGGTGTTTTACTCTGAATATATCCTGAATAAATGTGCGAGTACAGAATGTTTTATGTACGTTATAAACATGATGTACTTTGTAGTTTTTGATTTCCTGGTAAGAGAAAATGCTCGCTACTTACGAAAATTCTTGAAAGAGAACTACTTATCGTAGTCCATAGCAATGAGAGTTACATCACTGATATTCTAATGAAGAGACTTACAGAACTTACTATTTTGAAGCTTACTATCCAAAAAGTGTATAAAGCAATCGGGCGACTTATCACTGTAAACATCAACAGAACCTTATTCACTAGGTATTGTAACCTGCAAGCTGGTTAATAGTCACTAAAATGACTAAATGCAACTAACCAAAAAAAAAAAAAAATAAATAAATAAATAACACAGTGAGCGCGTACTTTTACGTGCGGACCTTATACATTGCCTGAAAATAATTGTGTAAGCGTGGCGAAGTGCTGGATGCTTTCACACCTTCATGATTTCAGTTGTGCGTCGCCCAGTCAGATAGCGGGAAAATTCCTTCTTTCACGTTGTCGGCCTAAAATGAATTGTATTATAGAGATTTATTTTGATTTGTAAAAAACTTTATGAAAAATGTGAACTTGCATTACAGCTGAAATTTTATTTTATAGTAACAATAAGTCAATGTAAGACTAACGAATATATACATATGGCTGGGACCAATGGCTGGAAGCCAGTTGTCCGAAGTTGGTTTTCTCCATAATTATAGTGACTCTTATAATGACTCCATAATTATGCAGAATACATTGTTTTCAACATTTCCTGCTTTTACTCTCTCCCGGTTAGTCTTTGATAGATTAACGAATATATACGTATGGCTGTGACCAATAGCTGGAAGCCAGTTGTCCCAAGTTGGTTTTCTCCATAATTATATTGACTGTTATAATGACTCCATAATTATATATAATACATTGTTTTCAACATTTCCTGTTTTACTCTCTCCCGGGTAGTCTTTCATTCTATCAAATTTACAAGCAAACTTTACTCGTTTGGTATTCACTTCGTCAACGTGTGTTAAATTTTAGTTTTAAAACTAACTTTAACATTAGTAGTTTTGATTAAATTAAATTTTATTACATCTTTTCATTTAGCTGCATTCTTAAAATGCACGTTGCACTGTATATATTATCATTTTTAAATATTTCTACTGTATTTTTAAATGAACAAGAGGTCCCAATAAGTGTATGTGTGTTTTACGTTTCATCGTTTTTCTAGTCGCTTTATGTTTACTTCACCACTGGATGTCTATTATAAAACCTATTTAGGAAATAATCGTAAATAACCACACACATTATATAATTGAACACTTACACTTGTCAGTAAAATATTCAACACTATGAGTTCACTAAAAAAAATTCCTTACGTGGAAACAGGATCAACCATTTACTCGTTCTATTTAGCTGTTCACTCTATTATATGACATTTTCTACTTTATTAAGACTATGTACTTGCTCCGTAATACATTAGCCAGAAGAGAATTTGTTTATCATCTTCATTGTTGTGTTTACTACTTTTTTGTTTTCATAACATATAATACTGAGTAGAGCACGCATAGTGTAGCGTGACAGATAATCCACACAAATACATTACTCAATGATCATTGATAAAGCTCTAATATATGGAATATCCAGATGAGAATCAATTAAAACGCACTATTTACTAATATATTCACAAGAAAAGTTAAATAAAGATTCTGCAAATAATATAATATAATACAAAAATAAAAACCCAGAAGACTAAAAATGTTAATAACAAAATTACCCAGGTAAGATAGAAGCAGGCAATTAATATACCCCGACAAGGAAAACAGACCAGAAGGAACAAAGGCATACACGGCGAAAAACTACAGAAGAAAGAAGAATAATTAAAACTACTGAAGAAAGAAGAAAGAAGAATAATCAAACTAAAGAAGAAAGAAGAATAACCAAATCTACAGAAGAAAGAAGAATAATTAAAATTATTGAACAGAGAAGAAAGAAGAATAATTAAAATTACTGAAGAATGAAGAAAGAAGAACAATCAAAACTACTGAACAAGGAAGAAAGAAGAATAACCAAAACTACTGAAGAAAGAAGAAAGAAGACTAATCAAAACTACAGAGGAAGGAAGAAAGAAGAATAACCCAAAACTACTGAAGAAAAAGAATAATCAAAACTAAAAATACTGAAGAAGGAAGGAAGAAGGATAACCAAACTCAAAGAAGAAAGAAGTATAATTAAAAATACTGAAGAAGGAAGAAAGAAGAATAACCAAACTCAAAGAAGAAAGAAGAATAATTAAAAATACTGAAGAAGGAAGAAAGAAGAATAACCAAACTCAAAGAAGAAAGAAGAAAGAAGAATAACCAAACTCAGAGAAGAAAGAAGTGAGACGACCCATATAAAACAAAAACCCCATAGGGAAAGAACCCCAAAAACCCCAAAATCAATGAATGTCCAAAGAGAAAGTATAACACCCCAAAAAACCATATCACTGTAAAACTGACAAAAAACTAAAAGTGTTAGTAGTATTAAATATTAGTGCATTCAAAAAGTTATTATTTAGTTTGTATAAAAAAATCTTCACAGTCCCCCCATGGTTGAATATTTCATGTTAAAAACTAGAAAAAGACTAGTAAATTTATTAATAATTCACCATGGACAAGTGTAAGTGATCAAATTATAACTAATAAACTTTAAAAAGGTGCATGAGTTGCAGTACAAAGTAATAAACTTTAAGTTTTGTGAACAGTGTCTACTTTGATAATGAAATAGTAATATTACTAATAAAAAGCTACTAAAGCTGTATGAACATTCCATAGAATGGAATATGACTTAGATAGCCAGAGTTATACTTTAAGAGGGGGCATAAATCCTGTAAAATGGGGAATTACAGAACCAACTGTTAATGTTGAAGTAGTAAAAGATGTTAACCATTATATGTAACCAGGATGTTAGGTTCCTATTACATATAATAATTAGATAAGTAAGGATTATTCATAAGAAATATTAGTGTTATAATTTTTTATTTTATTGTTCATTTTAATTTAGGAATACCCTATCTAAAAATAGATATCATTCAAATGTTATAGAATATTTTTAATTATGTTATTAGGTGATATACAAAACAATGTTATTCAGAACACCAGTTTTTATATAGAGAGGTGTTATATGTTAATTATACAATCAATAATTACTGTTATACCAGTCAAAGAATTAATTTTTAATCAACTATATAAGAATCAGAAGTCAGAGAAGGATATAAAATAACTACATTAATAAAACATTTGGCAAATAGCCACACATCAAATCTAGGCAATATAATGAATTTAAACTGCAAATAATTAACAAACATAGTCTTATAAGCCAGTTAAACTGACAATATTTAGGCAAGATAAACTCAACATATTAAATACTATGTAAATAAGGCTTTCTAAAGATAGGGTCATTATATGAGTAAAATTATTTATTTGACTAATAAAATACCATTAAAACTGAAATAGATTCACTGACATTATCATAGGGGGAGTCATATACAAATGAATTGTATTAAAAAACCATCATTAATATACTAAATTGCCATAAAATCAGTGAGAATTGACAATTATACCAATTTCAGATTTAATAGAATAATAATTATATTAGGGAAAATGGCTATTATTTACTTAGAAGACAGGAAGTATAATTTTAGGCCTACCTCCCAAAAAATGTAAGAAATATAATTTTCTGATAAAACTTTGTAACACTAACTTAATTACTATCAAAATAAGTAGAATAGAATAGTGAAAACGAATATGTATTTAATATTTCAAACAGTTAACTAATAACGAAATTACTTTCTGAGCATAATGTACGATTTTAAAATGTGTCGGAAGTTAAGATGATTTGAAACAATGTATGAGATATATTATATAGGCTAAGATTTTCATGAGACGAAGGAAATCCAGACAGTTCATTATTATACCTTGAAGAGAGCACTTAATGTGAATATTTGATAGAACCAACCTTTAATGGCTGTTACGTTATAACAGAGTTCGGAATCATTTTGTGTAAAATTAAATTTTTTAACTATTTTAATTATTGTGAAGTGGTGAAGTTGACCTATGACCTACATAACACCAATAAACGGAATCACATATAACTAATTAAATGAAATAACACTGAAATCGCACCAAATACCAAGTGAAAATTCGAGGTTAAACTGACACACATAAACACCAGTAGATATACCCATTTAACAACATTTTTACACCAAGTGAACTATTCCATCATACACCAGTGACAATAAACTATACCCAAGAAGATCATACACAATTGCGAAGAACATTTAAACGAAGAAAGGACATATTTATTCCAACAAGTACTTCGTCAATGTTAGAAGGCGAACAACGCGCATGCGTCAGGCGGCCATTTTGATCCAATATCATCACCGCAATAAGACACGACTGTGGGCTGCAACTTGGTTTGAATACAATTATATATAAACTTTTATTATTAATAACTACCATTGTATTGTTTAAATTTAAGACATTATTAGAATTGTAAGTGTTATACTTTCATGCCCCTGAACTTCTCTGGCTTTTTATATTAATAACCGTTTAAAGAACCTATTTTATAATACAAATTTAAAATTCTTATATCGACCGGCCCTGAGCGAGTCGATACGGCATTGTAACATCGATTTTAATTGATCAAATTCATTATTTTGTTTAATAAACGTTTGTTTTCTGGTAAATTGAAGTTGATTTCTCCTATAAAAGGACTTAACAGTTAATTAATCAAGAAAACTAGATAACCTTTAAAGGCAGTATATGCGAAACTACAACCTTTCAAGAGTAAGAAGAAGAGAGCCGTTTTCGCCTAAACTTGAAGTTAACTGGATTGTCTTTTTAACAAATTTACAGAAGGGAAAATTATTACCAGAACAAACACAATACCATCATAATTATAATTACAATCAACAACCTCGATTTATTTCTAAATTTTAAGAACATAAATACACCGAAAAACATTTTTTCAGAATTTATTTTTTTTATAAATATAAAAATAAAATTTATATTTTATTTAAAATTGCTACAACAGCAATACACACAGAGTTTATTTGATAACAACAAAGAACCAGGAACGTTACCAAATCGACGTTTCCCAGAGCGGAACGTCACTACTACACATACACACCATAAAAATTATTCTGGGTAATATTATACCAGAACACTACTACAATTACGATTATATTATCGTTTTATTTCAAAAGTGAAGACCAACAGTGAGGGCTTAACGAAGACCAGGAAACATTAGCAAAGTGGAACATTAGCTACATTACTACACACATTCATACATTTGATAATTTGTATTATTACAATATAGACGGCTCGATTCAACATAAAGGTTTTGGTTTCTTTCCTATTTACTTACTTTAAATTTATTTTCGTAATTAATCGTCTCTCCCGACAATTTTAATTCTGTTCATTCTCTTATAGCTCATAATCCTATTTAAATATGTTACTATTAAAATTTCAAAGAAAATTTTAATAAAGAATTTGAGATTATAAAAGCCATAGCAGAAAATAGCGGTTAATAAAATAACAGTAGACTCCTTAATTAAAAAAAAAAACAAAATAAACTTCTTATTCCAAAAATTTCATTCCATAGAGCTAGATCAGGGAAAACAAAACTGTTATTTAACAAATTAAAAGGCGTCGTCTAGAGATCGGACGCTAAGTCCTCTCCTCAGAAGGCGAGATGATTTATTTTTATGCATTGCGGCGAGGTAACCCCAGATAGGGCAAGTGTATGTAATGACCGGCAGCAAACACGCGCCGATCATTTTGCCCAATTTGCTGGTCATGGCTGAGCTGATCAGGAGTTGAAACAGTAAGTTCAAGGGAGCGGATGCTAGCTTAAGAACTGTTTGAGAGTGGGTACGCCATGTGAGCCGAAGGTCAAGGTGTACTCCGAGTTACTTAACCTCGTTGGACCAGCGCATATGTATCCTGCCGATGCGTAGTTGTCTAACAGAGTTCTTCCGTCGCCTACAGAGTTGGACGTCGCGTTGAAAGACATCCTCCAGTTATTAGTCCAGTCCCTGAGCGAGTCGAGCTGGCACTTCAGTCGTAAGACAGCCCATTCGGCATGACGATCTGCCGTAAATGCAGCCGGGTCGTCCGGAAAGAGGGTCATCTCGACTCCAGGCTGACACGGCACATCGTTGACGTAGATTGGAAACAGGAGGGGGCCAAGAACACTACCTTGAGGGACGCCGGCAGTGAGTCGTGTCTTGGAAAAGACAGAATCTCCAACTCTCACAGAAAAGGTCCTGCCCTTCAAAACCTACCACTCAGATGAAGGTAGCAGTCCAGGAGCTGAACTTCTCTAAGCTTGAATAAAAACCCATCATGCCATACGCTGTCGAAGGCTTTTTATACATCTAAGAAACAGCCAACGGTCTGTTCTCTCTGAAACCCGGTGTCCGTGATGTATTCTACGATTCTCATCAGCTGATGAGTGGTGGAATGCCCCACACGGAACCCGAACTGTTCGGGGACCAGCACGTCAATGTTTATTAGATGGTCTCGTACACGACGCTGCACGAGACGCTCAAAAACTTTGGACGTAGCGGAAAGAAGGCTGATAGGCCACAGGTTTTTGGGGACTGGCACCGGCATCACGATGACAATAGGGCTGTCTAAGACACGCGTTGAACAAGTCTGTCAAGAACTGGACTCCAGGCTCCGGGAAAAGACGTAGAGCGGTGTTCGTGACACCGTCCGGGCCTGGAGCTTTTCTTGGCTGAAGTTCACCGAGCAGATGTGAGACCTCTTGCAAAGTAAGGAGTTTGGGCCCCACCGTGATCGGAAGAGACAGGAAGTCTTCCACATCCATCTTCATTTGTTCGTTGAAGTCCCAGTGCATGGGCGGTTTGGGAGCGAACTTACGCTCGAAACACGCGCCCAAGTACTAGGCCTCCTACTCCGGACGACCCAGGAGTTGCCCGAACCGTCCGATGATAGCGGAGAGTAGAGGTCGTCGTCTCCGTTCCGTCATCGCAATAGGTATTATGTACGGGTGACTTTGGGGGTCCGCATCCCCCGTTCGGCCACAGCTAGTTCCAAACAGCTACTTCGAAACTCTTTCAGATTGCCACACAGTCGTCCAGAGAGCAGATTGTATGCTACCTTATCGGCCTGATCACGGGTCTTCTGCCAACGTTTCCGGAAGAAATTCCTCTCGCGAGGGAGAAGAGAGACTTACTCAGGGATGCGTTAGTAGTCGAGCGTGAAACCGGCTCACATGATAAAGACATGTCTACCGCTGAGATCACTGCCACTTCGATTTGGCAAATGCTTCGTCTAGGAGGCGGACGGCAACGAGTGCGCCCGCTGGCGGCCTTCTTCGGCAAAGAGCCGGGCCGTAGCGGTCCCAATCGATAACCTCCTTTTTGTCCCGTGCGGTAGCGTGCTGGGTAGCGACGTGGAGCAAGATGGGGTTGCGGTCGGATATCAGCTCCTTAAGCGAGAATACCTCGACCGGACAGACAATTCCTTGGGTAACCCCAATATCCAGAATATCGGAGCCGCATTAGGCCTAGTCCTAAAGGACGTGGGTTGCGCTGGACAAGCAACAATTGCGCGACACGATTCAAAATACATGAACAAGCGCTTCCCGTTCGGAGTAGACAAGCGACTTTTCCAAACGCGATGCTTGCAGTTCAGGTCGCCGGCCAAAATTACCCTTCGGTGGGAATCGAAGGTGACGTCCAGGTCCCCGACAAGGAGTTCAGCGTTCGGGGGCTTGTAAGCTGAGACTACGAGGACGCCGCCAAGAGCTCCATGTATCTCAAAGGCGGTGACCTCTAAGTGTGTACGCTGCGGCAAAACGAAACGATGGTGGCCTATAGAGGTCCTCATCGTGATCGCCGTGCCGCCTCCTTGACGGCAAACTCGGTCATCCCGATAGACCACGTAATTCGGTAACTAAAACTGGTCTGCAGGTGTCAGGTGGGTGTCTGACAGCTATGTCGGGTTTGAACCGAGCCAGGAACTTTAGAAGATCGGAATGCCTAGGACCGACAGAATTAGCATTCCAGGTTACGATAAGGAAATTTCGTTTCAGGATTCGGTTCATAAATGACCTATGACTGTGCAAGCTTCCACTAAGAGCATAACCCTCTCAGTTGGGTCGGCATGGACCTGAAAGTGGATGCAACTTTCTTGAGGTCGCAGCTTGACAGAAAGTTGCTGACGAACTGTTTGTCATCGGAAGTGACGGACTGGGCGGTTTGCCTGGAAACTCTGGGCGCATAAAAGCGACCAGATGTAACGGCATATTGGGTAGTAGTGGAAACTACTGGATCAAGGGCAGTTGAAGTTGAATCTTCGGAAGGAAAAGTGCTCTTCTGCACTACGTCTCTGACTTATACCGGGTAGCAAGATTTTCTTGGTTTGAGGGATGGCAGGAGCTCGGGTCGAAGCATCCTGTGTTTATACACCCTTTGGATTGGATTTAGTTTTTCCTGCTCGCAAAAATCGCGGAGGTGGCAATGTTGGTGATGCTGCCTCTGCTTCAGAGGCGGGGATTGGTGGTACCGCGGAAGTGGAGGGTTGGTTCTCCAGCTCCAAAACAGAGATGTCTGTTACAGGAATTGTCTCTACTTTGGATAAAGGCGCGGAAGGTTTTTGTGCCATAGAAGCTGGGGCTGGAGGCGGAACCGGAGAGGGCTCGTGCTGTGCCGGTGGTACCTTTGGTTCCGGCGAAGCCTGTATTTGAGGCTTTTTCTGAGTTGGGGGCAGTACAACTGGCTTTTATTTAAGGTGCTCCACCTTATATACGGGCAGCTGCAATTGTTTGCTCTGTGGTCTTGGCTGCAAATATTGCAGCTGTACTTAGTTTTGTCTTCTTCAGAGCAGGAGTGCGTCGGCTGACCCAGTGAGCAACTGAGGCAGACCGGAGCACTGCAACACACGTCGGTGTTGTGGGCAAACTTCTGGCGCCGGTGACACTGCGGAAATTTGCCCGGGAGACGACTGGATTCGACCCTGACGCAAAAGCCAAAAAGCCACATCAGGTTGAAGAGATTGTCTGCTGTTTCGCCCTTCTCGTGGAGGAGACGATCGGGAGTGCAATCCTGAGATTAGTGTTAGTGAACAAGCGGAAAATTTTCTGCGCTGGGTACCCCAGGTCGCGCAGCTCCAAGAGGATCTCCTATGGAACTGTGTGCTCGTCAAGCACGAGCAGAATGACTGACATGGGCTTGCCTCTCTAATGGGAGAAGGTACTGTAGGTTGTTAGCCTGCAAGAAAGCCTCGACTATGCGATGTTCCTCCAGTGACAATCTTGACGACAATCTTAACCGTATCGCCGCCAATTAGCTTAAGGTCGAGATTGTTGGCAGACAGCCCGTGGACTTCGATGAGCCGCTTATAAAAGGCAGCGACTTTGATCACCCCATGAACGAACACGGGCGGCTTACGTCCAACAGCAGAGGGGCCGGAGCTCCTTCCGAAGTAGTCGGGACCGCACTGATTTGGATCTGCGAAGGGTCGATGTCCATGACCGAGGTCTGAGAGGAGGCGGATTTGGTTGATTGGTTCCTCCTAGGCTTTTTAGAGAGGCATTTACGCGGACTAACGGTCACGTTTTTGTCCGGGTCTTCCACTGTGAGAGGGGAGAGGATGAGGAAAATCTCGTCCGTCTCCATCACTCGAGACAAATCTGGCGAATCGCCGGTGTGGGGCAAGGCGGATGCAAGAGACACGACACACGTCCCGTCACCCGTAATGGGCATGCTTGCCACCGTGTGTGGCGGCAAGGCAGGGCAGTCCCCGCCAGACCACAGGAATCTTGGGTCCGGCCGAAGCCGAGTGACACTCACGGCTACTCTGCTCACGGCAATGAAAGAGGAACTGGGTTAATGAGCAGCTTCGTTGAATACCAGTCCTTACGAAGACCGGTGTCCACTGGTCCCTTTACCCTAGTGATATCTCAAGTGGTGCTTACCACTGGTGGGGCCCCCAAGGATCAGCCCGGGGCAGCGCTACCTAACAGCCGTAAGCAGTTAGGAGAGAGCACTTTGATGCGGCACTCCTCAAAGCCCAGAGGACTGCAGTCCTCTTCTCTTCTGGCCGGTTGGATGGTCTCCGACAGGAGGTGCCCCTTAGGGGGGAACGTTGACGGCGTTGTCCTAATAAGGCGCGTCGCAGAATGCCAGCTGCTTCTTCTACAGTCTATTCTGTTCACCGGTAACAGTTGGCTCCAGTGGTCTTCTTCCTGAGCAAGGCGAAGAAAGCGATCCTTTTCTATAAAGAGAGGCGGGCTGCTGCATCGAGCAGTGCGGAGAGCGTCCAGAGAGTATCTAAGAGAGCATCCGTTCTGGTCCAGAGCTGGAAGCTGAATGTCTTCCGCTGTCCTGCCACTTCGGCGACTTTGATGCGATGCGATGCGTTTGATAGTTGTGGAGCGTCTGTGCAACAATGGCTTAATTGCAGCTTCTGGAACGTGCCCGATGCTGTCAGGTGATAACAGTGCTGGACTTTCTATCAGATAGGGTCCCAAAATCAAGGAAGGACATGCCAACGCGGTTAACCGCAGAGGCTCCGGAATTTTCAAACATCTTTATTTTATATGTGGTTAGGTCATGGTAGAACTGCCACTGGTGGCGAGGCGTACGGCAGATGCCGCACGCGCCCGGCCCATTAGGAAGGGAACAGGCAGGGAACCTTCGTGTTTGTGGCAAACGGTAACAACGTCAAGAAATTTGCCAACATACTTGGGAAAGAACTGCACTGAGAAAGGAAGGTAACAAGGAAGTGAAGTTGCTGGGACTACTTAGAGAGCATCAAGATACAATTATGGGGGCTCGTCTAAAATCGCCCGAGAGCGTTTAACTCTTATACGGGGTGGTGACTCAGACATACTGATCGTTTCCATGAAGGGAAAGGACAAGGTCGCTGCAGAAGCAAAGAGAGTTTCCGCGAGCGACCGGACAAAGTCAGCAAGAATAGGAACTCGAAGACCTCCACGAATAACAGTATTCCTCACAAACCATGGAGACCCTGAGAAGCATCGGAGGGTACGAGACTGGAAAGCTTCCAGCCTGCACTTGTTACTGGTCGACTAAAGCGACCACTATGAGCGAGCAGAATAGGTCAAAACTGACCAAAGAAACAAAAGATAGATAATTACCTTGGTGCGCAAAGCCAGGCGGTTGCAACACGACAGCATGGGAATATCTTAGCTCGGAAGCCCGTAGTCTTTTCCTTTTTGGCGGCGTCGGACAATGCTGTGAAAACTCGGACGAATTGTAAAGTTGTCGAGTGTTTCTACGGAACCGAAGCTGTTTGCTACAAATTCCATTAATCAACAATGGCCAGACGCAGGCCAGCAGGAGACGCTCAAACACCTTATTAAAATTACTGGCAATAACGATATGGGACGATTGCTGTCTGCGAGCATTTGTGGCTTGCCGGGCTTGGGACTCATGTAGATATTGCCATTTTTCCACAGGCGGGGGAAGTAGTGCAGCCCGAGACAAGAGATGAACAGATCCAGGACTAGTTCAAAGCCCGAGGCCGGGAAATACTGCAAAGCTGCGGCCCCGATCCGGTCAGGACCGGGGGCAGGACGACGGTTCAGACGACAGATAGACGAAAAATGTTCGTCCCTGCAGGGTCCGAGACGCCTCGATTAACGGTGAATTGTGTCTCCATACAGACGGCAAAGACCTCAGCTTTGCCTTCCGATGAAGAAACAATGTCGTTCGGGGTATCCAAAGGGTTTGCGAGTACGCTTCTTGCGGGTCAGCCGACTCGTCGCTCTCCAGACGGAGGCGTGGTCGACATCAAGGGACAAGAGTATGGGCCTGAAAACGCCGTTTAACGGCGGGATCTCGGTTTCGTTGCCATCTGCGGCGGGGTTCCGCCGGAGTCAGATGGCGTGGAGAGCTTCCAGAAGTAGGGACGATTTTCGATTGTTCACCTCGACATTATATGTGTGTTGATCCACCTTGTACCAGCTCCTGAAGATGAGTGGCACGGAGATCCAGATCGTCACGAGTGGCGATTGGATCCGATGGGAGAGATGGTAACCTTTGAGAGAGCTGGTCATGATAGGAGAGAAAATTGACGCTTCTAGCAGGACCACCGGGAGGTCGGAGTGAAGTCGACACGTCTCGAACAGTTACTAGTAAGGGACTGTGATCAGACGAGAGGTCTGACACAGACGATACCTTGATGTGATGGGCCAAGTTCCTGACAACAACTACGTCAACAACGTCTGGTCGATGACCGGCAAAGGGGTAGTGGGTAGGATCATCAGGGTCGATGACATGCGTTTCCGGGTCGTCTGGGACGAACCGGCGGAGTGAATTGCAGTAGGCGTTGGTAGTCCTACTGTTCCAAGAATGATGTTTGGCGTTGACGTCACCGACTGCAATCGTTGAGATTGGATGGTCGAGGAGGGCGTTCCACTTCTCAGGCGAAGGCGCCGGGCGCAGGCGAGGCAAGAGATACGCGGAATCGGAAATTTTTCCTAGCCGCGCTCTTTTATTCCTCATTTTGCTGTGGCAGCGAACCTATCAGTTAGCTGCTATCTTCCGGTCTCCTCTGATTGTCGGGCTGCAAGCTCATCAGGTGTCACGTCTCGGCTGGTACCGAGAGCAGATGTTTGCCTCGCTGCCGTCACAATATATTTTGGATTATGATAATTATTTTTATTTGCAATATTACATACATAAATTTATTTAATTATTTATAGAATTTTACATAATTTGGTTGATGTGGTATTTTAAATTTATTTTAAATTGTTTATCATATTTTCTAATTCTGATTGATATTTCACCCTCTCCAATATAGCTAAAAGTTGTATCGCCCTTTGTCCTTCTCTGTAACCTAACCTCGCTACACACACACACACACACACACACACACACACACACAAAGTTAATAAATATTACTTGTTCATTTTACACAAGAATATATGTATAATATTTTTGAATATGATTTACAAAGTTTCGGCAGTAGTTTTAACTGCTCCTTCGCAATATACCCGTACAAAAATAATAATAGTCTATATATATATATATATATATATTCTAAATGATAAAATTTTAACACATTTATAAGCAGGTTTGCAATAAACTGTTTAAGCTGTGGCTGTATGACAGCCATAATTCTAGAAGGGTCCATACAGTACAGAGATGTACTGTGTAAGGAAATTATACTGCACGCACGTGGGACGCGATCTTAAGGAGACGGGTTATGTCAGAAAATGGACCGTGTGAAACATACAGACGTGTTGTGGTATATGTCGTATTTTTCGCAGTTTTCCAGAAATACTAACTTGTAAATTCTATTATGTGATGTGTAAAACTATGTCTAATACAGACTTTTAAAGAACTGGTGTAATAATCAATATCAAAAGTGAATTACACAAATCCTAATTCATAACAACCTTAGTTTCTAAAAATTACAAAGAAATTCCGTTGTTGACAGGTCCTACAAATATTAAACGTAAGCAGTAAATGAAAATAAAACGATTTGTCTACGTAACAAATCTTTTTTAAATACTGCTACATATGGTTACAGTAAAAATATAAGAAGAGGATAAGCTCAGCTCAGAGGACAATCGTGGCAATAACCTACGTCTGTTTGAGAACCAACAAACGAACGCGTTAACAAAGCATTGGTGAGCCAACAATTGTATCTTGCGGCTGTCTGTTCAATCTATCAAAGCGGAAAGGCAAATAATGAACTTTGTATTTACAAACAAATAAGACACTCCGTTACAGTGGGATTACAGCCTTTCTGAATATGTGATTGGTTGAATATGTTTTATTTGAGTAGCGTTACGCGATGCGAATTTCTTTATTTTCTTGCGTTTGCATTGACCATAAGTAGTTTTATTTGTACCCGGTAATGCAACATTTAAATAAATGGCTCTACTTTTAAATTACAACTTGATGACTTTCTTAGTAACAATAACTGCAAAAACATATAAACTTTTTAAACAATTTATATTAAACGTAACAAATTAAATGATTCAGAAGCTTGTCTCAATTCTACTCCGTTAAGAAACACGCAGTTTTTTGTCTCTACGACAGCTAAAACGTGTAATACAAAAACTAACTTTCAGCGTGTTGATGATGGGAAATGGTATGAAAACTTTGTGTGTAATAAGCTACAGATCGTAACCTCCAGTTGATTTATTCTGGTCCGTTCAATTATTTTCAGAAGATTGTGTCATCTAGACCGTTGCACACAAGTAACTTTGACTCGATTTATGACAGCGGCTGCGGTTTTTGCTTTCAGATAATATAGTTGAGTCTGTTGCAGATAAGTGTACAACATTGTACCCAGCGGTTTAGCACAAAAGTTTCTCTTATTGTCGTTGCCAGTAGTATGCATTTGGCTTTAGCTGTTCAATGTGTCTTTCGCGTACTGTAGTTTAAGAAATTATAAACGTAAAGTAAATATAATATTAATATGGAATATACTATATCATTATACAGAGCGTACATTCATGTTACAAATTTATGTATAAAACTCTGTGGTTTGTTATCTACATATATTACAGTTACTGTCATATAGTTGTAGAAATATATGTATATGCATGTAGTTTCTTGCATGTGCATGTACGCGATTATGTATATATTTTCATGACGTCATTCAGACATGAATGCGACATGACACACATTTCAGGAAGAAGTATTCCTGAGTAATGCATTCAGGACAGAACAAAGTCCCTAGAGACACAGGAACATTCACTAGGAATCCGCTTTGCTTATACGCTGTTTTGAATACACGATTTGAACACCATCAATCATACATAATCTCCTACATATTCTACTCCACTCTCAATATCAACTATGTACATATTCCTCTACAAAAAAACAATCATAAAACAAGAAAGATGAGAGTCGGTTGCATTCTATTCGAAAATTCAAATGTTTCATTAATTTCAGTGTGAGGATAAAAGAAATAAAATTACTTAACGAAAACCAAAGGGTTTCCTTCTATCAAAATGACAAGTATTTGTTCATGAATAAGTGCAACATCTACACTAATTTAAATGGTAAAAATTGTTTATTTTTGTAAATATGATAACTGCCGTTACCTCTGTCCGATTAAAAGGTCAATCTCTTGCCTTAATTGGAGATGAGTGCTAATCCGGTTTTTAATTTCTTGTTTGTTGTTATAGGAAATTCTGTCTTGAATCCTCCTATGTATTTACGTTTACTAGTATCTGCTACTTTTAGAATCTGTTTTGGGTATCTTTAGCTACAAACCTTAAAAATTATAAATAAAACAAATTTTGTCATCGGTATATTGTAGAAACTAAAAATGGCAATTAAGTCTCCACTCACACTTCACTCACATTCCACACACACTTTGTTTTATTATAGTTTAAATAACTAGAAATACAGTAAAAAAGTACATCAAAAACTTACAAAAATTATAATTATATTGACAAACTTGAACAACCTTGTGTTTCATCTTCTCTTCAACATCGGCCTTGTAAAACTTAATTAATATTTTAACGAGAACCATATAGAACAGTTTAGACTGTTGTACGCTCCAAACGTAGGCCTACATCAGGCAGTTTTCGAGTGCCTGTTGACGCATATTAAGGATTTTTATGAGACACGTGTGCTACCTATTTAAACAACTGCGGCTGTCTCTGTCGGTCAGTTGACAAGTGATATCAAGTAACTGTGTGTAATAATTAGTCCAGGTAAGACAAAATATCTCCACTAGAAGACTCAGTTGCAAACATAATAGAAAAATTAAAAGTGAAGTTGAACAGTTGGTCAAGATACAACCAAAACAAATTTCTGAAGAGACTTTACCAGTCATGAAGGCAGAAAAGACAATAGAGAAAGTTACTTTACATATGGTTGAGGCAGTTTATGTTAACGCCATAACTCTTGATGGAATAACCTACTGGGTGACATATATTTGGAAATGTTTAGCAGCCGCAGCGCAAATAACAGTGGTCAACACATGTTTTGTCCCAGACAAATTTTGTGTGGTTCTTATGTATTTTCATACGAGGAATCCAGTTTTGCTGTCAAAAGTTTGCTATCACATATAGTTTTATAGATATAAGAATAACGTTTTTTTTTCAATTTTCTATTTTGGAAATAGTATTATTTTGCAATAAATATTACTACAGTATTAACTTGGAGCAGGTATTGTTTATTTATTTGAGGAAATGAAAACAAAAGCTACATGTCTATATGTCGACTTCGGTTAACCCTTTGATCAGTAATCACGTATATATACGTTTTTTCTCTGAGGGACCAAATTCAGTAATCACGTATATGTACGTTTTCAACTTTCGCTGCCTCAGTGTTTCCGATATACAACGTTAGTTGCAAAGCTACATGCTGCACTCTGGTAGATTATTTTTTAAAAGTTTTGTATTCGTTGATTCTTGCTGTGATGTCATATGTGTGGCTGTGGTGAACATTTGTGCAGAAGTGTGGTTGGAGGTTATGTTGTGCTTAGTTTACGAACATATAGAGGCGTGCAAGTGTATTATTTTATAATCAACTCGTATTGTTTATCTTATCTTAAACACTGTGTTATTGTTCTATTAGTAGCTTTTATTTGTGTGAAAACTCAAAAATTCCGCGCAGGTGCCTAAATCATCCGGACACGTTTTGTTTTGTGTGTGGTGAGTTGACTTTTAATTTCAAAGCCGGAACTTTACCCCTTCAAAAAAAGTGCTATCAAGTTTATTTTGGTTGGAAGGTAGGAGATCAGTAGAAGAGTTGGGCCCCCCATATTTGTTGTGTTACTTGTTCAAGACTTTTAACGGGGTGGGCAAACGGCTCTCGCCATATGCCATTTGCAGTTCCCATGGTGTGGAGAGAGCCAAAAGATCATTCTTCCGACTGTTATTTTTGATTAACAAATACAACGGGAATAACAAGTGTGTCGAAACACATTTTGAAATATCCCAATATACCTTCAGCGATTCGACCTGTTATCCATAGTGATGATCTCCCAATACCAAATCACCCAGTATCAATCGATATAAATGAACATCTAAGCTCTGAAGAGGATCAGAATGAAGATCACTCTGGTCGACATGATCCAAGTTTTGAAGTTTCTGACGAGCCTCATTTATTGACACAAGGATACCTAAATGATTTATTGCATGATTTACATTTAATCAACAATCAGGCACAACTTTTGGGATCACGACTAAGAGGGTGGAACCTTCTTTATCGCGGAACTAATGCTACTTTCAAGAAGGGGATCGTCAAGAGATTTTCAAAAAATTTTTTCTCAAGAAAGAGATTTTGTGTACTGTAATGATACATTTTATCAGTGATGGATACTCTAGGACATTCTCATAACCCAGAGGAATGGCATTTGTTTATTGATTTGTCTAAAGCTAGCTTAAAAGCTGTCCTTCTTCACAATGGAAACAAATTTCCATCAGTTCCACTAACACATGCTATTAACATGAAAGGAACTTATGAAAATACGAAGATTATTCTACACAAGATAATGTATGAAAAATTCAATTGGAACATATGTGGAGACCTTAAGGTGATCGCTATGCTGCTAGGTTTACAGACTGGATACACAAAATTTTTTTTTTTTATGTGAGTGGGACAGCAGAAATCGCAAAAGTCATTTCAAAAAGAAGATATGGCCATCACGTAAATCTCTTAAACCTTTTGAAAAAAATGTTATGAATGCTCATTTAGTTGATCCCAAAAAGATCTATCTTCCACCTCTTCATATCAAATTAGGTTTCATGAAAATATCGTGAAGGCGATGGACAGAAATGGAAGAGGTTTTATGTATTTGAAGGAAACGTTCCCCAGAATTAGTGATGCAAAAATTAAAGAAGGACTTTTCGTAGGACCACAAATAAGAGAACTAATAAAAGATGAAAATTTTGAAGGACGGTTGAATGACTCAGAAAAACGTTCATGGATTTCTTTCAAGAATGTAGTGTTTAGGCAACATCAAGTCTGACAACTACAGGGATATAGTAAATCAGCTGCTGAAAGCATATGAACATTTAGGCTGCAATATGTCTCTCAAGATCCACTTTCTTCACTCTCACTTAGATTTCTTTCCGGAAAATCTGGGAGCCGTAAGCGATGAACACGGTGAACGCTTTCATCAAGATATTTCAAGCATGGAAAAAAGGTATCAAGCGGAGTGGAGCACTAACATGTTAGCAGATTACTGCTGGACTCTCAAAAGGGATGCTCCTGATGCAAAATACTACAGGAAATCTTCAACTAACACCTTTTAGGTACGTTGAACATTGATTAATTTTTTTACTGTAAATGTTATTAATGTAAAATATTTAGCTAGCTGTCACACGAACCCCTTACGTGATAGAGAAAAATGGTTGGCATTTTTGAATTCAGCGCAAAAAATACCATATAGATCAGCCAATATAGTCTTTGGGACAAAGAAAAAGGATTTTTTTGTAGACCAGTGTAATTGGACAGAGAAAGACAAGACAGTTTCACTCGTTCCCGCTTTAAAAGGATCTGCGGCAGAACTACTACAGACAGTGCCACCTGACAGCATAAACACTTATGCGAAATTGATCAGATTAATTAAAGCTTTAGAATTACTGTATGGTGTTAAACATTTGTGTACTGCACTCAGTTGAGCCCAACGGGACCACGTTGCAGGAAGAGCTTTCAAGACGTTTAGACATTGACAGACTGATTAGACTGGTCTATCCTAAGGCACCTGAAGAATTTTGAATGAGGTTTGCGTTGGAGACATTTATTGATGGCATCGGAGATTGTGAACTTCAGCAAGTGTTAAACATGCCAAGACACCGAAATAGCTCAGAAGCCCTTGTTCACGCTCTCCAGTTTGAAGCTGCTAAGTCAGCGTCCCGCTACATTAATGGGTTTATGTCATCTCACTGTAGTCAGAAGATCCCAGTATCACATTGGCATTACGATAGGTATATATAAACATTGTTGTGGGACAAACAATTCAGAAGTTTAAGATTGCCACAACGGTTTGAACGACAGGCAATTATTTATTTTGTTTATTTAAACAACGATTCATTACTTATTTGCGCTGTAAGTTAATAAGCAATTATTTCAAATTATTTCAGCAATCTCGAGGAAATTCATTTATATTTTTTACTTGAAATTCTTCAAATGCATCTCGTATCCATATGTTTTAAAAGTAAGTAATTGCTGTTACTGCACATGAATTTATTGTATTAATATTTCTGTGGCAGTTATGTTTTATCTTATATTTACTATTTTATTTTATTGATATGTTAGAAGTTAAGGGTATGATTGGTTGTAGTTCTAATTAGGTTAGATAGTAGAGGTTAGATTAAAGCTTGTTAGATTATGGTATAAGTTAGATTGTTATGGCTTGTTTATTTATACTGTTATACTGAATGTAAAACCATAATGTGTTGAAATGTTACATGATCTGTTGGTGGAGTTACAATTAATTTTGGTTACGGTTATATTAAGTTGCATTAAAATACTTTGTTAAAACTTTTCATTATCTGATATTTGTGCATAATATTCAAATTTCGTTTGTTCCGGACTGTGCCCCTTGTATTAAATAGGACATTTTCTCCCACCCTGTAATATCTATTTAATCCAGACTCAGATTCGTAACATTTTCCAAACTTCTCGAATGGTCCAGGGGAAATACAATGCATTTTTGTGCATGTCAGTGAAATGAAAATCCTAGTTATTTTATGTTACTGTGCAGTATATAACAAATCTCTGTTAAGAAAGCAGTAACAATTGTGTCAAAATTAGGATTATAATTGGTAACTCAGAATAACTTTACTGGCTTATGGCCTGATAAATCTATGAACTGATAAAACCTGTAAAGATACAAAATAATTTCTGTGAAACGTGAGTCAGTTAATAATAAACCTACTGGCAGTTGTATTTATTTGAAGATATTACACACAACACAAAATATATATTTAGGCACATATCACGAAACAAGCTTAAAAACAGTAATACGGGATACATTTGTCAATTATGTGGCCGTTGTTGGGCTCTGTCTCACCGCATTTCAAAATAGCCTAATATTCTTTGTAAGTACTTGTTAGTTTGGTAATTGACAACTGGGAAATAACGAAATAAAAAAATCATAATGAGTTTGGATAAAGGCAGAGTTTCTTATAACAATAAAAATTAGATGGAAAAATTTTATTTTGAAACCAATTAGTCAAAGTCACACACATACACACACACACACACACACACACACATACATGTATGTATACCGATGTATATGCCTGCTACTCGCACAAATTAGGCAGACGAAACCGAGGTTATTGGAATTAAACGGCTTTATTAATAGTGCTATTAATTTATCAGACAACCTACAATGACTTTGATACAGTTTACAAATGTAACGTTTCTGTTTGTGTTGACCTTCAAACTAAAACCAAAATTTAATTTCTGTATAATGAAGTTAACTGACATTTATAAAGTTCTTTTGCATTATCTAAACTATAAAGTATTTACTGACGTAACTTGTACTAAAGTCTTTATTTTAAATAACTTTTATAAGTGCGAATAACATAATACAAGTTCACTTCTTTGTAATGTTCACTGCAGATCCTTCAGGCGAGGAGTTGATACTACAGTATGTATATAGAAAAACAAGGTCGTCAGTAAAGTACGGACAATCTGCGTGACACTAGGGACAGTAGGATTTCCCATTATTCAATTGAATACGTTGTACCTTGACAAGTGTTATTTGTATGCCATTATCTAGCTATACCCATTTACCATTACAATATGTTAGTGTATTAGCTATTAGGCCTACGCATATTTAATTTCGTTTACAGCGTTGATATACCACAGGCATTAATTCGCAAGCATTAATTCGCCGTTTTTATGTTTTTGTTTGATGAGTTCAGTTTAATGTTTGATAACGCTTTTAGTTTTACTATTTTCTGTAATTTCTGATAAATAAAAATTACTATGTTACATCGTTCATCTTCGTTAAGAAAATGTAATTTCGCAAAGATTACGTGCAATATAAAACGTGATACGTATGAGTTCAGAAATCTGATGATCATCACTCTGCGACAAAATGTTTAAGACCTCTTCAATTTTAAAAAAATGTTTATTTGATATTTATTTACTCCAGTAACAAGAGCAGACACACAGGAAAAATTAAATTATATTATTAACATATTTAGCTTTAAACATCACAAATATGCCTATATTCTTTCTTTCCATCTTCCAAAACATATCATCCGGCCATCTATAATAATAACAATGTTTATAAATTGTCGATATTAATGACAGTGCTTAAAGATTAGTGTTTATATAAAAGGTGCATGAGCAATTTATCAAAGTAAATTTCAACATTTACGAAAAATCGTCTTAAATGATAAGCGTCTGTAATTAATAGAGTAAAGGTGTGGAAACATTTGCTTTTATAAACACAAAACATAATATAGTGAGAATTGAAGTTAATAGAAAACTACAGTCCTATAAATACCCGTGGCTAGTAAGCTAAGTTGATGTTAGGTAGTATATTTTTCATCAACAAAACGTTTCAAAAAAGAGCCTTTACACTTCTCATAGACAGAAAAATTCTTCCATGTACGGATCACTTTTAGCACGTGCAGGGGTCGATAAAAAATCTATAATACGAAACGAACAAGATCGATCTAAAATAAAGCTATATTAACTTTAACCCTGCTGAGGTGTTCGGGTCCTTTTTGACCCAAAAGATTTTGTTTTACGCTGCTGTTTGTTCAAAAATTATTAGATCAACTTTCCGTTTTGTGACTTTGTCAAATACCTATAAATATGTATCATTCTCTAATATAAATTTTTTAAACCGCTTATAAAATTTTATGACACGTTTTTATACAAAAAAGTTGTTCGGGTCCTTTTGGACCCATAGGTGAAGTAATTATTTTATTAATATTATAAGCTGTACTTTGGATTCAAAAGCTTCATTACTTTGTCTCGTTTGATGATTCAATGCATAGTCTCATAGTACAAGGTCACACTGGTTGCTACATTCTCTCCCACCTACTCCACTTAGTAACAGTGCTTGCCCACCTACAAGAAGGTTTTCCCTCTCCGTCTGTCAGTCAGTGCTCCTTGAGCAGAGTGTGAGTGAGGTTAATTTTTAGTGCTCTTTCTTTGGTTTTATTACCATACTTGTGTTTGACCTGAAGTGGCTTTTGTATGAACAATGATGGACGTTGAAGAAGTGTTATCGGAAATCTCCGACGAAGGAGAAGTTGCTTCAGAAATTGAAGATAATATTTCTGAATGTGTGTCTTCAGATTCAGAAGATGAAGAAGTACATCACGAACCAGGAAATAACACTTTATTATCTAAAAACGGTGATATTCAGTGGAAGACCAAGCCTGAGCTCCAGATAGGAAGACGTCCTTCTCATGATGTAATGACACTTACGCCAGGACCAACCAGGTAAGCAACTGCAGGTGTTACTGATGAATATTCGCCATTCAAAGTATTTTTCCCCCTCCAATTGAAAATATAATTCTGACCCAAACAAATGAAGAAGGCAACCGTATTTATGGGGAGAATTGGAAAAAAATTGACTCAACAGAACTAGACGCTTATATTGGACTTTTGTTACTGGCAGGTGTTTATAAATCACATAATGAGTCAACTGAGAGTTTGTGGGATGAAACAAAAGGAAGGCCAATATTTCGGGCAACAATGTCACTGGAAAGATTTAAAATTATTTCTCGTATTTTCCATTTGGATGCTCGTCAAACTCGATCAAGTAGGCGCGCTAGTGATAAATTCGCACCTATTAGAGAGCTGTGGCAGAAATGGGTTGAAATTTTGCCAAAACATTTCAATCCTACCGAATATGTCACAGTAGATGAAAGGTTAGTTGGTTTTAGAGGAAAATGGCCTTTCCGTCAATACATGCCTAAAAAACCAGCTAAATATGGCATAAAGTTTTGGGTTGTATGTGATAATGCCACTAGTTACGTTTGGAATATCCAGCCATATTTAGGAAAGCCACAAGGTGCACTACCAGAGAAAAACCAGGGTCTTAGGGTAGTTCTGGATTTGACAGTTGGTCTAAAAGCCACAATGTTACTTGTGACAATTTTTTTACATCGTATGGATTAGGCCAAACGCTTCACAGAAGAGGTATTACAATGGTAGGAACTATCAAGAAAAATAAGCCTACACTTCCTCCCCAACTTCTAGAAACAAAAAATGTACCTGCACTGACCTCAAAGTTTGCATTTACGAAGGATATTACACTGGTCTCTTACTTTCCAAAAAAGAATAAGTGTGTTGTACTACAGAGTACTTTACACCATGATGACAAAATAAGTTGTAATGATGATAAAAAACCACTGCTTATTTTAGATTACAACAAACCTAAAGGGGCTGTTTATACTCAAGATAAGATGTGTGCAAACTATACTTGAAAAAGGAAAACAAATCGTTGGCCCATAGTTGTCTTTTCAAATACAGTTGATATTTAGGGTGTCAATTCTTTTGTTTTATTTACTTCTATCAACCTTCAATGGAAGCCAAAATGCAATGACCGGAGAAGAATATTTTTAGAAAACCTTGGAGAATCTTTGATTAAAAAACATATTGACAGACGACAGTATATGCCAAGAGGAAAAGCTGCAAGAGATGAAGTTGAACGCGTACAAGCTGAACGTGCAGTACCAACTCAGTCTATTATGAAGAATCCAGATACAATGCAGAGAAAAAGAGGGAGGTGCCAGTTGTGCCCAAAAACTGACAATAATTCTTCTGTGAAGTGCTCAAAATTGTGACAAGTTTACTTGCAAGAATCACCTCACCCATATATGTAATAAATGTTTCAGTGAAATTGTGTAAGTTTACGTAACAGAAACAGTTTACCTGACAGATAGTCTCGTAACATACTGTACAAATATAAGATTTTCCATTTTGTTTTTTGCCTGTGTTATATAATAATTTAGAAATGACTTTAATCTTTGTCGTATAGAATAGTATTTCATAAAAATTATGTACATGAAATAATGTACATTTCTTTAATAATACGGATTTTTAAATTTCCAATAAACAGAATTTTAATAGCTAGATTATCAATAAAGTTTTTTGTTTCAGAATATAATAATGTGTTCGTTTCGTGCTTAGAAATCTTTACTGTATTCATAACAAATAAAAATACAGAATTATGTTAGTTTTAGTACACAAATAAATATAAACTTACATATATAAAAATAAAATATGATGAAATGTGCAAGGCAACATATATGATAAAAATGCTGATATACTGCATTGTTAGGTGATTATTTTCGTCATTCATTATCATAACTTAGGCCTAATGTATAAAACATAAATATGCATAGGCTAACATGAAACTTTTTTGTTGAAAAAAATAATTTTTCCCGTATGGGTCATTTTGGACCCGAACGTCTTAAGTGTTGCTAAAATTTGAACACCCTAGTAAGGTTAAACATCTCACTGACCATCGTCTGGTAGAGTGGAAAGAAATACAGACACAGATGAAGTCACTAAACACCATCTTTAATTAATCAAAAATTACAGGTTAACTTTTAATCAATAAATTATTCAACAAGATTATACTTCTACAATAATTCAAGTTAACTTTGCCCACATGCAATACTAATGTCAAATATTAAGAGTTTCGCACTGATTATAACACGATAACACTTCGCCAGAATACTTCGAACCGCACTTGAAAAAATCTCCACTTGCAACTGACGTCTAAGCGGTAGCTGTTGTCTATGTATAGCCTGCAACGTTGAAGGCTAATGTTCCATAATATGCGTTCTGAACAAGCACTCGAAAACTCTAAAGGATACTTGAGTGCAGAAACATACACTTGCTCAAGAACGACATTCTCCATTATTCGAGAACGTTGCGTAGTTACACTGCCCCCCTTTTAGCCTGTTCATCCCGAACTGGCAAACAGTCTCTGAAATGATACTTGGCCAGGTGATCTAGGTGGACGACCTTGAATTTCCGCTGTCTTTTCTGTTGAATCCGATACACATCGTTCATTCTCTTTTTCACAGTGTAAGGTCCTTCCCAGTTGGTCCAAAGTTCAGGCGAGCGACCACCAAGGCGCCCACGGTTGTACAATAAAACCCGATATCCTTCTTCGGACTCACACTATTGTTGCGAATGTCATACCGAGTTTTCATGCCATGACTAGACATCTTCAGCCGTCCCTTCATTAAGCGGTTCATTTCTCGCAGTTGGCCTTGCAACGAGGAAAAGCATGAACTCAGTCTCAGGTAATCCGGACTTCAAGACCCCAGGAAGACAAATCTCCCGCCCAAACACCAAATTAACTGGAGTCGTGCCGGTTGACACCAACGACCCACAAACCATTAGCTCGTTCAAGTCTGTTTGGTTTTCCTCAACTGCTTCTTGCATAACTTCGTCTTCACCAACTTTTTCCCGGGCACTTCCATTAAATAGACAAAAGCGAAAAACTTTTCTAGACACCCGTACTTGGATTTCCAATCACTTCTTTTGTCGTTACACACATTGGTAAACTCTTCCAGTGCATCTTCCATTTTTGCCTCCAATAGAAGATTCTATTGACCCTCTTGACCACACCTGTTGACTTCTTCTTCGGTCAATGGCGCTCACTTGATCTAATGGTTGGCGGACCAAGTCATTTTAGATATTCAAAGCTTTATCTTTACTTGGACAACTTTTAGTGCATTCTCTCCTAAGACCATAACGAATCCATAGGCACTCATAATGTCTGTGCCAAGAATCACTTCATCGACAATATCTGCAACGAGCATTAGTGGCTAAACTCAAGGAGACCCATGCGTACACGTACGTCTACCTGTCCTAATATTTTTACGGGGTTTCTAGTCACAGTCTGTATTGATCCCGAGGTAATTGAGGCAGGGAGTTGCTGCCTTTGTAAGCGGAAACAATGGACACTCTAGCGCCCGTGTCAGATGCAAATGTTGCAGGTTTGTCTTTAATTAATGCTTTGACAATCAGGTTACCTGTGGTTTTATAAAGCGTGGAAGCTGTGTACAGTTCCGTATCTTTACATCTTCAATTTGTGGATTCACGCTCTTCTCTCCGATTTGTTGTCTACCAACAATGTGCGTGAAGATGACCACTTTTCCCACAATTGTAACTCTTATGTATTATGTATTTATCGTTTGGTTCGAAAGATTGTTGAAGCGCTACTGACTTCTTAAACGGTCGTCCTTGAATCGTCTGTTTATTCCGTCCATTATGACGATACTGTGATGTTGGATCTGTTTGTTTACAAATTGATGACATATTCTGAAGAATGTAGGTCGCCGACTTGGCAGCTTCGAAAGGGAGAGCGTGAACAAGAGCGTCTGAGTAATTATGATGCCGTTCCATTCTTAACACTTGTGACTGACTATCTCTGATACCGTGCATAAACACATTGTGAGTAATCCACGTTCGGAAGTCCTCCGATTCTTCGAGATAAGCCGATCTTGTCAGTCGGTAGAAATTTGCTTTAAATTCTTGAAGGGTCTTCTCTAAACGTTGTTGCCTTGCTTTAGGTTGAACAAGGTAAACTTCGCACAAATGCTGCTCACAGTACCGTAATCCCAAACTATTGTTAATTCTGCATAGATGTTCTGTCTGTCAGAGGGAACTTTCTGTATTAACTCTGCTGCAGGTTCTTTTCAAGCAAGAACGAGTGAAAGGGCTTTCTCTTCTTATGTACATTTTTTTGGCAAGCGGCAGCGGTTGTAAAGTGAGTGCTTCCATGAAATATCGGGGCCTTTGAATAAACTGGCCCCACTGCAGTTAATGGGGTGTTCGCTTTTTTCTGATATTTTGAATCTTCTTCAGCATTTAATAATGGCCTTCCTTTATCAACTATTTCTTTACTAAATGTTCAACTTCCTTTCTAATTTGTTTGATTACATTTGTAATAGAATCTCCTAAACTTGATATATCTGTTTTCATAGTCGACAAAGATTTTTTGTTTCAGATATTATGACGACTTGGTTGTGCAGCTCACCTTGTAACAAGACGAATTTCGTAGTGGTATCCTCTTGTACGAACGCCTTAACGCCGTCTGCTTGACGACTAAATTCTTCTTCCTGCCGTCTCACTGGTGATTTATTTTCACTTTTAAAGGTATCTTCATGTCGTCTTACTGATTTTCCTGCTTCCCATCGGAGGCTTTTCTCTGTTTCTTCTGCCTCTTGTCGCCGTACTGCTTTTAGTTGTTCCTGTGTTTGTCATAGCATTGCTCGGAATGCACCTATCATCTGCCTGGCATCCATTCTTTTTTAATTACTTCTCACACTACTCTTCTATAAAGTCTGGTCTGTTTCCACTCATAAAGATTCTATCCCACTTCTGACCCACTGTTACGACGGTCACATTGATCGTCGTACGGCACAGTGGAAAGAAATACAGACATCCATGAAATCGCTAATTACCAACTTTAATTGTTCGCAAATAACAATTTGTAATCAACAAGGTAGTTTTGTAGAATAATTAAAGTTACATTTGTCCACACGCAAAATAATGTCAAGTAACAGAGTCCTTGATATTTTCCATGATTTGCATCCTTAACAAGCATTCGAAAACTCTAGAAGTTACTTAAGTGCGGCCATGTCAGAAACACACTCCTGCTCGGGTGGCCTTGAAACATGTAAAGCGACACTCTACATTGTTCGAGAACGTTCCGTGTTACAATACTAATTCACAACTAGTGCAGTGTTTGCTATATTTAACTTATATCAAAACTCCTAATGCATTATACGTTACAGAGAAGAAAAAAACTTAAATATATTTTTAAGCCGGCAACAGTCGTTAGTCAAACTTCACTATATTCTTTACGTGTTCAGTCTCATCAAGATGATTAAAAAATACAAAAACTGAAAACTATAAATAATATTTATGAATGGATCTCTGCGCCGTGCCATCAGCAAGATGCAATGCAGTCTAAGACGTCTCAGGCGTGAAATGTAATGTGAAGAAGCGGAAACTATCTCCCTTCAGTACAGTAAACCCATAGCTTGTATTTCCAGTATTTTCTCCTGCCCCTGAAATACACTGTACGTGTAGTTGAAATAATTTGTTGTACTGCTTGCTGTACGTAAAACATCCAGACACAATATATTTTGTAAAGCTACACCTATATTGAATGAATTTTATAAATTATATACGACTTTCACACGTATATCCGTGTTGTGTGTGTGTGTGTGTGTGTGTGTGTGTGTGCGCGCGCGCGCGCGCGCGAGTGTGTATGTTTGTGTATTCAAATAGTACGTAATCTGTCGATATATATATACAATTTCTTTTTAAACATTGTGTCACTTTCCTTAAAAGGTTTATTGCGCTATGTCGTAGTACTTAATTTGTGGCAGTACAAGTGAATACTTTTCAATTACATCTCTAAAGCATTTCAATAACCCTTCTACATTTGAGGCTCAAGGGAAACTGTAAAATTAGGTCTCTGTATGATAATGTATTTTCCAAATTAACTGTATAAAATGTCATGGTCTTCATTTACTCCAGCGACATTATCACTAGTTTGCCTTATAAAAATTTTCCAAACTATATACATGACATATAATCATGACATACAAACATATAATCACTCGTTAAGGAAACATATCTCGCTGTCGTAATGAGGTCACTTGTGATCTCATATGTGCCGTGCTTACTAGCGTAGGTTATTATTGATTTTTTTCAGATTTTCATTAGGAAAAATTATAATTTATATGTATAGTGAAATATTTGTTTTTTCAATCAGAATGATCACAGTTGCACACCACTATATAAAAATTATCCCGATTAGCGCTTTCAAGCCTCGCAGCCCATCGTCAGATCGGAATAGGCAGAAATTATTTTAAAAACAAACCCTTCACCCCTCTCCCCACCCTGCTTACACACAACAAGCTATAATATAAATTACCCTTCCCCACCCCCTAAACCCTGTCCACCCCATCTGTACAGTTACATATTTTTCTAGCAAATTCCTTGTGTTTCAGTGTGTGTGTGTGTGTGTGTGTGTGTGTGCATCCTTTTAAACTTACCCTACTTCCTCTCCACACATATGGGTCAGTCACACACCCTTATTTTAACCATCCAATTAGTACTATGCAAATAATTCTTAATCTTATCTATCTGTCCTCTATCATTTACTTCTTAATCATGTTATAAAATATTTCTTCATTATCAAATTTAATTTTAATATTAATTAAATTGTCTAACCCTTTTTCTCTTTCTTTTAATATTTCTAACTCCTCTCTAAGCTTCCTTTCAACTGTGTTATTTACTACTTTTACAATTTCGTATTCTTCCAAAGGATTAACAAACTTATGGTTGTCTTCTATGAAATGTCTTGCATATAACGAATTGGTTGTTCTATTACCTTCTCCACGTTTGTGGTCAGACAACCTGCATACGAATTTTCGTCCTGTCTCACCTAGGTACACTTTGTGGCAGTCTTTTCATTTTAATTTATAAATTCCGCTTTTCTGTAATACTGGAATTTTTTCTATATTCTTATTCCTTATCTTATCAAATACCGTTTCACATTTTTTAATAGCTATATCCACTCCATATTTATTAAAATATTTTATAATTTTTCTAGTATGTGAACCTATGTATGTCAGTGACCCTGCATAATTCTTTTGTTCTGGTTCTATTTTAGCTTTTTGTATGTTAACCCTTTTCATAACTTTATCCACTATGTTGGTGTTATAATTATTATTCCTTACAATTCCCTTTATCGTTTTTAACTCCCTAACTTTTGATTCGGTCTCTTTTAAACACTTCTGAGCTCTGTAACAAAATGTATTGATTGCCGCCATTTTATATCTATATGGGTGGTAAGACTCTCTTGGTATAATTATATCAGAATACGACTCTTTCCTAAATATCCCAAACTGCAGTTTCTCATTATCCTTAATTTCTATGTTCAAATCTAAGTAATTTATTTTCTTACCTCCTATCTCTTCTTTAAATTGTAAGTTTTTATCCTTATTATTTACCTCATTTATAAACTCATGCACTTCTTCCATGCTTCCTTCCCAAATTACTAATACATCATCAACGTATCTAGACCATAATTTTATATTGTCTTTATACTTAGTGGAAGTTATTAATTGCTTTTCAAAATCATTCATGTATATTTCAGCAAGAATAGGGGATAATGAAGACCCCATAGGTAAACCTTTTTTCTGTATATAAAACTTGTTATTAAACCTAAAATAGTTCTGATTTACACATTCTTTAATTACTTTCATCAACTGCTTTTTATACCTGTATTCTCCCATATTATTATCGTTTATTAACTTAATAACTTTATTTACTGTGATATTGGTAAACATGTCCTTAACATCCAGTGATATCAATTTTGTATTCACATTAATCCTAATATTTTCTAATTTTTCTATCAATTTTACATTATTCTCTATGTTGTATTTTGTCCCAAATTCATATTTCTCTCTCAGTACTCTGCTAACTTCCTTTGATAATTTATAAATAGGTGCATTAATAAAAGAAACAATCGGTCTAATTGGTTTTCCTTCTTTATGTATCTTAACCTGACTTTTAAAAGTTGGTGCTGTTGGATTACTTTCCAATAAATACTTTTTCTTATTTTCTTCTATAAATGTTATCTGTTTCATCATTTGTTTTATCCTTGACTGGTACTTACTTGTATAATCATACTTTATTTCCTCGTATGGTCCTTCCCTTATAAATTCTTCCGTTTTCTTTATGTATTCGTCCTTTCTCAGTAGTACCATTGTATTTCCTTTGTCCGCCTTCGTAACTATAATATCATTTTTCTTTATTTTATTCTTTAGTTTAGTTACAGTTGATTTGATTTTTTGTTCATTTTTTGAATTATACAAACTTTTCTTAAATATTTTATCTACTACATTCCCTACTTCCCACCTTATTCTTTTTTTATCATTTTCATTTCCTAGTTTTTGTATTATGCTTTCGCATTCAATAATCGTTTTTTCGTGATTTAATTCTGGTGGCGGTGCGTATTTTAAGCCTTTTGCTAACATTTCTTTTTCTTCTGTATTGAAATTCACCTCTGTAAGGTTTATTACTCTTTTTTCATAGTTATTCTTAGAGAGGTGTTCCTTTTTTACTTCGTTCTTTCTTATTAATTTATTTAACTTATGTACCATTTTTTTATTTTTATTTTCCAATTTCTTTTCTACGTACCCCAAACCAAAATTATATAATATTTCTTCTAACTCTACATACGAGTATATTCTTAACAATTCTATGTGTCTGTCATATAATTCCCTATTATATCTATTGATTAAGCCGTAGAGTGACCTTATTTCCAGTTTTATCCACAACTTCTCGCTTTGTTCTTTTACTTTTTTGGCTACACTGTTCTTATTTTTAATTTTAACTTGAGCGTACTTTGGGATGACATTATTATCCAGACATTGTTTATTAAACCATATTTTACTTAAAACCCTCTTCAATTTAACTTTTAACTTAAGATATTTAAAAACTTTACTTACCTTATTGTTGTCGTTTATTACCTCATTGTTGCTGCCCATTACCTGTAGTCGATTGCACATCTTAACAGACGTTTAATGAAGAAATTTGTGTTAGTGGTTGAAATCACAATCAGAATGATCACAGTTGCACACCACTATATAAAAATTATCCCGATTAGCGCTTTCAAGCCTCGCAGCCCATCGTCACATCGGAATAGGCAGAAATTATTTTAAAAACAAACCCTTCACCCCTCTCCCCCACCCTGCTCACACACAACAAGCTATAATATAAATTACCCTTCCCCACCCCCTAAACCCTGTCCACCCCATCTGTACAGTTACATATTTTTCTAGCAAATTCCTTGTGTTTCAGTGTGTGTGTGTGTGTGTGTGTGTGTGTGTGTGTGTGTGTGTGTGTGTGTGTGTGTCCTTTTAAACTTACCCTACTTCCTCTCCACACATATGGGTCAGTCACACACCCTTATTTTAACCATCCAATTAGTACTATGCAAATAATTCTTAATCTTATCTATCTGTCCTCTATCATTTACTTCTTAATCATGTTATAAAATATTTCTTCATTATCAAATTTAATTTTAATATTAATTAAATTGTCTAACCCTTTTTCTCTTTCTTTTAATATTTCTAACTCCTCTCTAAGCTTCCTTTCAACTGTGTTATTTACTACTTTTAAAATTTCGTATTCTTCCAAAGGATTAACAAACTTATGGTTGTCTTCTATGAAATGTCTTGCATATAACGAATTGGTTGTTCTATTACCTTCTCCACGTTTGTGGTCAGACAACCTGCATACGAATTTTCGTCCTGTCTCACCTAGGTACACTTTGTTGCAGTCTTTACATTTTAATTTATAAATTCCGCTTTTCTGTAATACTGGAATTTTTTCTATATTCTTATTCCTTATCTTATCAAATACCGTTTCACATTTTTTAATAGCTATATCTACTCCATATTTATTAAAACATTTTATAATTTTTCTAGTATGTGAACCTATGTATGTCAATGACCCTGCATAATTCTTTTGTTCTGGTTCTATTTTAGCTTTTTGTATGTTAACCCTTTTCATAACTTTATCCACTATGTTGGTGTTATAATTATTATTCCTTACAATTCCCTTTATCGTTTTTAACTCCCTAACTTTTGATTTGGTCTCTTTTAAACACTTCTGAGCTCTGTAACAAAATGTATTGATTGCCGCCATTTTATATCTATATGGGTGGTAAGACTCTCTTGGTATAATTATATCAGAATACGACTCTTTCCTAAATATCCCAAACTGCAGTTTCTCATTATCCTTAATTTCTATGTTCAAATCTAAGTAATTTATTTTCTTACCTCCTATCTCTTCTTTAAATTGTAAGTTTTTATCCTTATTATTTACCTCATTTATAAACTCATGCACTTCTTCCATGCTTCCTTCCCAAATTACTAATACATCATCAACGTATCTAGACCATAATTTTATATTGTCTTTATACTTAGTGGAAGTTATTAATTGCTAAGATAATTGATAAGATAAGGAATAAGAATATAGAAAAAATTCCAGTATTACAGAAAAGCGGAATTTATAAATTAAAATGTAAATACTGCAACAAAGTGTACCTAGGTGAGACAGGACGAAAATTCGTATGCAGGTTGTCTGACCACAAACGTGGAGAAGGTAATAGAACAACCAATTCGTTATATGCAAGACATTTCGTAGAAGACAACCATAAGTTTGTTATTCCTTTGGAAGAATACGAAATTGTAAAAGTAGTAAATAACACAGTTGAAAGGAAGCTTAGAGAGGAGTTAGAAATATTAAAAGAAAGAGAAAAAGGGTTAGACAATTTAATTAATATTAAAATTAAATTTGATAATGAAGAAATATTTTATAACATGATTAAGAAGTAAATGATAGAGGACAGATAGATAAGATTAAGAATTATTTGCATAGTAATAATTGGATGGTTAAAATAAGGGTGTGTGACTGACCCATATGTGTGGAGAGGAAGTAGGGTAAGTTTAAAAGGATGCACACACACACACACACACACACACACTGAAACACAAGGAATTTGCTAGAAAAATATGTAACTGTACAGATGGGGTGGACAGGGTTTAGGGGGTGGGGAAGGGTAATTTATATTATAGCTTGTTGTGTGTGAGCAGGGTGGTGGAGAGGGGTGAAGGGTTTGTTTTTAAAATAATTTCTGCCTATTCCGATCTGACGATGGGCTGCGAGGCTTGAAAGCGCTAATCGGGATAATTTTTATATAGTGGTGTGGAACTGTGATCATTCTGATTGTGATTTCAACCACTAACACAAATTTCTTCATTAAATATTTGTTTTTTGTACTCCTTGAAGTTGTTTTTTCCTGCATATGTTTGCACTATAAGTAATAAAAGAATTTCTTTTAGGCCTATTTTACTGTACCATGTACTTGAATTAAACACTGTTTCTTATAAATGTGTCATGATTGCAAGAGTTTAAAAAAAATTTGCAATTTAGAAATAATATATTATCTCACATGGTTATTGTAAAGCTGATTGGAAATTCTAAGGTCCATAGTAAATCCTTCCTAGTTCTAATAGAAAGGAGCAAACTTACTTTGTGTAGACATAATTTTTCCGTGTTAGTTCCTACCACAGGTATTGCCAATGACGGCTATCCTTAAAGTCACAAAATTAATTACAATTACTTACTGCAGGGAAAACAACGGATATTTTACGAATTAATTTTGTAATTAATTTATTATTAATAAATGGTATGGCTAATATAGCTAACATTAATTTAATATTAAGCCAATATTATTACTTTAGTTTGTATATGTATACATATAATTATATTATTTTAATGAATAATTTATAAAACTCAATTTTTAATTTATAAACATTTCAAAAACTAGGTCGCAATTTTCCGATCTCTTAGGTATATTCATGTAGCTCTTAGATGTATATTAAAACCGTGGTAATTATGGTTATTGTTCATTATGCAAAATTGACACAAAAACCAACAAAATTCGTACCACGACGGCGTTCCTTAGTAGTGCGGGAAAAAGTTTCAATTTCCGCAAAAAACTTTAGAGTATAGAAAACCTCCTGAGAAAAATCATAATTATATAATATTAAACAGTAGCAAGAAGCCAATCACATCACAACGTTTCCGATAGGCTTGCATTATTTATAAACCACATCACGGTTGTCTCACCAGAGCTTCTTCTCTCATATTTCATTAGCGCCTAGTCATTGTCCCAGCGGCGGAAGGTTTGTGAAGCTTGGAACGTAAACGTTGTCGACGGGCTTGCCCGTTAATTACACAGCTTCATAATTAGTCGTCGATATGCGCATCTGCATCAGAATTAGTGTCCAACTGTCTCCACTCTGCCCACGGCCAAACGTTTCCGCTTATCCCTCATACACAGTAGTGCCAATGTGCATGAGGCTAACAATATATCTGCATTTTCTCAGCGTTATGCTCCTATGACAGAGCTTGCATTTATGTTACTAAATCCTCCAAAGCCTCCTATTTCCGGAAAATACGCTATATCTCCAACTATCACTAGTTCGTTTGCCCTGACTTTATTAACATTTGCAGGTAGCATCCTTGACGAGTTAGCGCGTTCCGCTGTGCGTAACTCTTAAACCGTGTATCTATCTCTTCTTACGCCCACGACCGCCACCTAAAATGTACGAACTTCCACCATTAAGAAAACCCAAAAGCCACCAAGACTTGATTGAAGACCCACCACAAGCTGTGAACTGTCCTTGCGAATCTTCATCAACCATCACTTCTACCAATACTGCGTAAATATTACAGTATGGAGACAAATAGATAGAAAGCTGCGTTTGACGTAGGTGTGCTTAGAGCCGCCTTTGTTAGCGACTCCTTCCCTTTTACTGTTTTACATGATTTGGCTTCTTGAAACTTTTCCTGTAGTAGTGGTGGCACACGATACTTCTTGAAACCTCGACCCGTCGTGGGCGAGTAAATCCTGCCTTCTAAATTGAAAGGTATGGAGAGACTTTCTCGTTCCAACTGTTGCGAATTGCTTCAAAGTTTATAACTAAAAAGACAATCTTTTACTTTTTGGAAATAATGAAGGTTAATCCCTTTCCAAAAGTACGCATGTTTGCTACTTACGTTCTAGAGAGATATATCTGTACTATGACGTCTACTAATAACTGCGGCGGTGCAGAAGTCAAGCCTCCCTTGTCTGATAAAATACAGGCCGCTGTCCGCTCCCTCGATGCACTGTGTCACCACAATTTAAGATATTATAAAAATCCATAAGCAGGGAAAGCTGCTATATTCGATTGTGAATGCGATTAGGACTCTTGCTTACTCATGCTTTGGCAAAACACATAAGGGAGCTAATACAGCCGCACATCGGACAGACAGAATCTTTCGTTTGGGACTTTATACAGTTTGTATAAAAACTGGAGACCTAGAGTTTGGACCTAACAACATCTTGGAAAACTTCAATGTGATGTCACCGTTTAAGATGGTTATTCTGCATATGTATCCTGGAGCATATCTGCTAATTGTTTCCAGCGGACAACACAGTTCTCTTTCGTCAAGTGAAGTACGCCACTTCCATTAAAATATGTCAATGTGTAAACTGTTAAGCTGAGTTGCCATGGGGAGCCCACTGTGTTCGGTGATGACCATATTTTACATAGAAAGGATTTAAGATGATGCGTTGACATCTGCGCCCTGGATGCCAAACCGCTGGTTCCGATTCGTGTACGTTAGAAACATTAAATTTAAAAAGCAGAACAAAAGTAATAGGCTGGTATTGACAAGAACTATAAGCTCCACTAGTAGGCTGTTAGGCAAAGAAATGGAACCGTTAATAAGTCAACTTCACCGATTCTGCCAGTGACAGAATAAAATTTAGGTAAATGAGTTGGTACCTTTTGGTAAGGTCACGGAAAACAAAATATGGCGTTCACTATCTATAAGTAGACAAAAAAACTAAGCCAAACTAGTTCTTAAACAAGTAGTTTTTAAACAAATCTTTTGGAAAACCCACGGAAAGCTGAGAAATGTAAGGAGACTGTTTACCTGCATTATTTTACTCAGTTCATTGTAGTCTCACTTGCCCAGATTGTGCTAACTCTCGTGGCTTCCAATGACGCTTATTCATCAACACAATAAGCGATGTCATCCGCTGACTGTGCGCCTCATGCTGCCAAAAAACCCTTTTGTAAACACTTTCACACTTATGTTGTAACAGGGTTTATTTTCTCGGAACTAGCAGTAGGATGGTTGCTTCAATTTGCCATAAATGGAAGTACATTGTTCAGATAGGCGCAGCTAGAAAATGTAGAAGAGAGATCTTTTAAGATCTTGAGTAAAGTATTAAATAACATAAATATTTGGAAGTCGATAAAGCCGAAGGGGAAGATTCACGACTCTTTGGAGGGCCAGACGGAAAATAATTCAAGTATGCTGATAGTAAACAATGTGAGATTCACGTATATTTTGTATCCCAGTTTTGCTCTAAGTATAGGCCAGTGTATGTTTGTCTTTTTCGTGTTTGAGTACGAAAATAAATACAATGGCTAAGTTCTAAAAATTAAAATTTAGATTTAATTATTCATTAGTTAGTAGGCCTACGTGATTTAAGCATTATTCATCTGTGTACGGTAATGTGTTGTCTCGGGTTATTACATTAATGTGTTAGGTGTGTATTGGTGCCAGCAATTAACTGTGAACCTAATGTGGATTATGTTCTGTAGTCTTTTGCTCCCGACGCCAAAGTTTGATGGCATAAAACTAACGTGACGGCATTTCATTACACCGTCAATGAGATTTTATTGTACCAATAAACCGTAATTTTGCAAAAAGCAATAAAGCCTTCTCTTGTAAATGTAGAGTATGTAATTTGTTACAAATGTATTGTAAAGAGAGTAATACACAAACCATGCGTCTTAACACGTACTTGCACAACCAAGCTAGGAATTGTGTAAATTGCACAATTTAGTAGGACTAGATAACCAAACTAATATTACGAAAGTACTTAAAAAACGAATGTTTATATAAAAAATAAATGACGTATGGTTGGGGACAAAATTTTGTTAAAAGAAATTTGTGTTTCCTCTATTAAACGATAAGTGTGTTGGCCTGGTTTACTTATCGAAGTATCGCCAACTGTTAAATTTCGAAAAGCCTTCCATAATTTCTCCTATTTGGAAGACTTCTTTTTTTTTAACATTTCTAGATACAGTACGGTACGGAATGAAATCTCTTGTATATACGATCCATAGCTCGTTACCCATCACATTATCATACCGTTATCTACGTCAGCGCGCTCAACGGTATTAGTTACTAGTCCTATATTATGTGTTACACGGTGTTATGTAATTTGTCGCAGTGACAAAATCACAGACAAACCTGGGTTTTCCTTAACCAAGTGCAAAGTAGACAAATTTTTAATTATTTAATATTTTTGTGCATAATTTCAAGTCTTTAGTTTAATATAATAATAATATTATCATGTAAATATTATATAAATGCAATAATTCATTAAACTGTAATATAAACACATAGATATTTATTAAAATGCAGCACTATCAGAGATAAATAATTTGTTCCAAATGCAAACAGTAGAATAAGAAATCTCATTCACGTCAATGCTAAACATTAAAGACTTAACAACAAATTTATAAAGGCTGTAGTCCTATTGTAACGGTAGTCTACTGTCTTAAACAAGCGTTTTCCAAAAGTTTTTAGCTCACGCCATTCTACAAATAAATAGTCAGAAGCCAAGTCACACTGTGTCCTCTACCGACGCTCTCGCCCAACCAACAGTTTCGGCGATGTTTTTAAAATCACAATGCAGCGTAATATACCGTAATAATGAATGTTACATACTTCACTACTACTTGTGGTTCCCCAGTTATGTCAGCGGCTATTTCAACTGTACAGCAAATTTATCTTCTACCTTATATTTTAAAGTCATTGTACTGGCATCCGCGTCACAATTATTATAATTAAATTTTTTTACCTTAATCCGTCACTGTGACCGCTTGGTTTCTGTCTTCTAACGCGTTTCGGATTACATACTCTGATGATGGATTAAATCTAATCCGAAACGCGTTAGAAGACAGAAACCAAGCGGTCACAGTGACGGATTAAGGTAAAAAATTTTAATTATACCTTATATTTTCATGACGTATGAACTTATAAAAAGCCACTCGAACACATTTTCTTACATAACTTTTATTTGAAATTTTTTATTTAAAAATAATAAAAAATATAATATTGTTACGACGTCACAGAACAATTTACGTGTTCATCGAATGTTCCAGAAAGATCTCGGTGTAACGCGTGTGGCGTACGTGCTTGTAGACGCATTTTGCGAAAATCTTCTCGACTGTGCCGGGCTTCGCTCGGGCGTGCGGACTATGTCAAGGCCGCATTTAATTACGTAGTTCACACGAGAGATAAGAAGCAGATTCGAAACTTCTAGTGTGTGAGCGAGGCTACAAATACATGACGGTAGCAGCCTTAGTTTTAGTATTAGGCGAAGTTTTGACTGTGCGGTTCGAGAGTTATAGTAGCTTTATTACTGTGCGCGTTCAAGTGGTTAATAGTTAAGTGTTGTGTTTTATAATCGGGAGGTATAATTGTAATACAATTGTCTTTAATATTAGTGACATTTTATTGCGTGTGAACACTTTTTATTTGATTTGTTGTAGTATACTCTGTTGTTAATTACGAACTGTTTTACTAAGCTGGTGATTAGTGACTTAATTGGTGTCTTGTACTTACTTGTTTCCACTGTACCTACGACGATCGAGTAGACCGTCGTAACAACATATAACAAGAATAAAGTTTGTTTCTGTATTAAGTAGGTTTTGTTGTCTTTCTGCTTCCAAATTTTAATGCGATACATGGTATTGGTTTTTTATCATTAGGTAATTGTTCCGCGGTCGAACAGTGGACAAACACACTCTCATGTTGTGGTCCAATATTTGAAGTTGAGATCGATGTTTTAATTTCATTTGGTTAATTTTGGAAAACGCTGGCTCACAAACATAATTTGTAGGAAAAGGGCAGCAGTGCTTTCATAGCCTTTTTCGTTATCGCTGGGTATTCATTCATCAGTAACAACCAAAAGACCACAATGTAAGGGGGTTTCTATTTTTAATCTCCTGGACTACATTTGTGTATTCTAGTTTTGGGCCGCGGTCATTTCTGATGTCACTCAAGTCGTGTTCTTCTTCAGTTGTTACATGTGCATTTTCATAAGCATTATAAAAAAAGGATTGCTTACGCAGTATAATAACGTTTTGTTATTGGAAGAAAAATGATTTTCAACATTTTCATCCAACAGGTCTCTCTTTTAGCAATTAAATCGAAAACCGTTTTATCCGCATTACATTTTATATCAGGTCAAATGTGTCAAGTGATTTGTCTTTTATAATATTCGTCTTTAACAGTGAGAGCTTCTCCTCACTTAGTAGGTCAGCAAACTCTGATTTTTCGCAAGTAAAAAAACGTAAGCTAAGCAGGTCTTCTCTAAGTTCATGAAATCTTCCCAAAAACCCATGCACGGGACAACCGTCTTACTTTTGTATGAAGGTAGAGTTTCGTATGCTCAGAATCCATAGCAGAGTGTAAATTTCTAAATATTTTACTTAACAATGGTTTACTTTATATGTGGAGTGTGTGTGTGTGTGTGTGTTAGTGCACGCGCGCGTGTGTATGTGAATATGGATTTATTTAGTTTGAGTAAATTGCGATTGAGACAGATATAAAGATGGATATTTAAATGTTTATTTAATATAACCAATCAAGCCACTGAAAGCGTGCTAAAAGACGCGCGTGTGGGCACTATGTTTGTGCGAAATACGTGCAAAGAACTAAGTTATGTCAAATGATTATAATCACTTTGTTAAGTAAAAGTAAGAAACATAACGTGTTTAACATTGTGCATCTAATGTAGCTATCAGTTTGAACATCAACGCTGCAGTTTGTGCAAAACACACGAAAAGGCGATGTGGCGATGTGTCTAAAAGGCACGCTATGCATGCTTAGACCAAGTTTAACAGGTTAACGGCGGAGTTTTTCGATACCCGAAAATCTAACTTACACAAGACTATAAATATCTTCCTTTATCCATTGCTGGTAATAATTTTCTACGTACTTAACATGGGTATTGTTACGCAATTACAGAACGTTCTCGATCGATGGAGAGTGCCGTTCTACGCGTTTCTCGACTATTCCAGCATAAAAGTACATATTGTTGCTACTTTGAGATGAATGAGAATTAAGTGACACTTACCATGCGTCGACAATCGAGGCTATTAAAGGCCACACTGGTAGGCGCACTGTGTTCAAGGCGAGACAGGTTTCTATTGGATTCAAGAGCGCCTGTAATCCGCACTTGTTTAACATGTCATCCAAAAAGCGACAAATTATTCTGGCATCTCAGCGGGCAACCATTTCAGTTCAGTTTTATTTCGGTCGATTTACTGAGTGCGTCACAAGTGGTTATTAGTAAAACGTGATCATGGTGCAGGGACTAAATTAGTTGGAATTTTTATTGCACGCGGACAAATTTAACTTAAAATATTGCACGAGTACAAGGTTGTTAAATAATTTGTTGATCACAAACTGTAATTTGTGATTAATTAAAGCTGGTGATTAGTGGCTTCATTTGTGTGTATAATTTGTTTCCACTGTACTTTACGACGATCAGCTAGGCTTTCGTACAGTATAATTATTCTTTCTTTTAACTGAAAGTGAAAGTTACCTTTTAAACTATTACTACAAAACATTTTAATTTTAGTTTATAAATAAAAATAATACTGTCATATATCTTCCTGAATGTTAAGAAAATTCACGGTTTCAATTTAATATTAAGTCAAACACCCAAGCAATTTAAATAATTTAATAAAATATTTCTATACACGTACATCATGTTTGGTGTTTGTGTATTATTCTGTGTGATGTATAATATGTTGTTATTTTAGCTTCATAAAAAAGTAACTGAATTCCTATTTTTGTCTTATAATATCTAACAGTTTTTATGTAATTAATAACTGATAACTCGAGGGTTTTTATACATACCTAACTAGTTACTTCATCTAATCAATGTCTTTCCCTATCTATATAAAGAAAGCTAATTCTGCAGCAATTATACTTAACGCCAACGAATATGAAGGTCTACGAACAAAAATGTTTATATTGTAACGTCTCCCTCTCTCACGTCTCTCGACCGTCCGCTTCTCGCGTCTTTCTTCGTGACAAAAATTTGTTATATTTAGTGTTATATGTCTTCAAAATCGAGTGTGTGTGATTATGAAAGAATATTGAATGATTTTCTTAAATTTGTTTGTATTAAATCAATACCGTTGTTTGGAAATAGGTAGGAGAGAGAGTAAAGAGAGTCAAACAGAATTACTCTCTTTGTATACAATCGAGTATTTCAAATTTTTTCCGCTCGTGGCATCAGCTGTTTTCTCCTTTTACGAACCCATTTGAGGTTAAACGACTTCAAATAGTACGTAATAATTTCTTGATGACGGGACTGATTCTCTTTCTCTTCTCGATCTTCTTATTACCTGTAACCAACTACCATCTACTGGAAATAATACACATTTTATTATTTAAACACAAGGCTTTCCTTGAATTTATTTAATATTTATGGTCTCCCAAAACATGAATTGACAATCGATTACTTCATAAATCACAGAGTTACTTCGATCTTAAGTTTACGAAGATATATCACATAACAAATATTTTTTATTACAGTTTTAATAAAGAGAAAGAAATAATTAAATAATTTCCCAGGGTTATTTAAGGTTCTTTGAACTTTGAGGAAGTCAGAAATGCATATGGGTCAGTATCAAACTTTACATAAAATTATTTTAAAATTTGTATAATCTGTCTCATTCAGTTGATTTTTGGACCACTAGAGCGCAGGCTACGTTTTTTCACTGAGGAACGAACATTCAGAGTAATGGCTGCCGGAATGTTATTAACAAGACCACGTTTTGCTGTTTTTTGGTTAATTAAAATAAAGTTTATGTTCACCTTGTTTTCAGATGAATTTAAAGAGATGTTGCTGTTTCTAGTGTTCTAGATTTATAGTTGAGGTGTAATTTAGTTAAATTTTAAAAGGAAGCGATCTCACCCAACGATGTTCAATTTCTGTAGGCTAGGTTCGAAAGTGGATAGCTGACTTTACAATTTCCATCAATTTGCTGGCGTGAATTATTCTGTTCCAAGGATGTCCAGTATGTAGTGGATATAACTCATTAAATTTATTAATTTTGTAATGGTTTGTTCCGAATAGTAGTTATGCTTTTCTAAATTTTTTACAGGACATTACATTTGTTTCAACTTATCACATTGAATACCATTTTAACAATCAATCAATTTCTTGTTAGTTAGTTACTCCTAGTAACCAAGAAGTTGATGGTTTTTTATTGGCTACCCTAGGTACCGTTTTAGGTAAATAGGCTAATATCATTATTTCTTTTCTTGCTTTTAAAAAAAATACTCCTTTTCAAATCGTAGTTATTATTAATCTTAATTTATATAAGATTTTTCTTCATGGATTTGTTTAAGCTTGACTGCAGGCATTTTATAATTTAATGATTTTTTATTTGAGTTTATTTATTACTTATAATTCATTTAAGGTATCCTTACTCTATACTATTTTATTTTCCCTTCCATCTTTTAGTATAGTTTTAATTGGCCTTTCTTATTATTTTATATATAACCCTGGATTTTTTTATATCTAAACAAAATAATTATGGTAAACAAAAATATTAATTCTAATTCTAATGCCTTTGTGGCCTACACAATACAAAATTACAACAACTTGTTAACAGTAATACAGTTTGTTGCTATCATACTGCTTCTTTCATCTCCAACAACATTGTGAGATGCTCTTTTTAAATGATTGCCACTTTCACCTATCATTCTATGTTCCACTTTGTACACTGCACTATTATGATTACACTTAGTATTGTTTTCAATGTTTACAGTGTTTTAGAGTACAAAGGTTCTCATAGTTTGGTACATAATCCCCATTTCTGACTTTTAAAAATGGGTGATTACTGGTTTTTTCTCTTGTGATTATATTATCATATTTATTTATTTATCATATTTGGGCAGGGGTTATGTAACGTTACAATATATTAAAGGTTAATTTATAGTTTTAAAATGGATGACATAGTATGGTGTAATTAAACGCTTTGTAACCTGCTTGCAGCAGACCGTTTAACGTACTCCAGTAGAAACAGATGTTTTGCCAGCATAAGCAGTGAGCTAAAACTTATTACAATAAATTTGGCTAGTTACTGTTAAAACTAACACACTTGTATTTGAAAAGTGGCAAATTATTGAATAAAATAATGATCCTAAGTTTTCAAGTCACTCGTATTTATTTGAACAGTAGTCCTAAGGCTAGTAAAACCACTGAAATTATTAATGTTAGCAACGTACTATGAATTTTTTTCAAGAACATTTGGTACGACTTCTATCTATATGTGTGTGTACACGTTATGAATACGTTCATGTACCTTTTCCTGTTTTAATAAATAAGTAAATAATATAATAGAAGAATACAATTAACAAAATACTTGCTGAGCTAATTATGATTTGATAACGTATAAATATATATCTGTATACAAGCGCGGACGAATGTATGTGTTTTATAGTAATATTTACATATAAAAATGTGTGTGTGCGCGCGTATTTCAGCTAGCATTCCCCATCAAGTCTCTGATGTTCTATTTTCTCTACTTCCATTACCGCCTGAATTTCATTTACCCAAATCCTCATCTTCTTCGTAAAGTGTCCTGTGCATGGCATGCTTTATTTAACGTTCCTCACCATTGATTTGCACATGACCATGACAAGGTAACCGTCCCGTTTGTATGGCAGTACGGTTGTAGCGATGAAGTATTCTATTAATTTTCTACTCACTTATCCGCGATCGATCCTGTCTTTTTATAAAAGTCTCCTCAAGAAAGGTCATAATGTAGTGATTAAAAAATGGTTCTGTTGGTACACTTATTTCTCTCACTTTCAAACTGTATGATAGATCTTTAAGCTATCACATTTTAGTAAATATATAAATTCATCATCGTAACTGTATTACCAAATATTTGTATATAATAAACATTTTAAATTTAAATCGTAATAATCATCTTCAGTAAGGAATTATTAGTATTGAGAGTAGGCGAATAAATTGAACATCCTTAAAAATCGTTTACAGCTGTTACCTTTTAACGGAAAGATTAAAATACCTTCACCTTTTATAGAGAAAGGGAGAACAAACAGTGTGTTGACGGCATATGTGTGGTGTCGCCGCTTTTTCCGAGAATTTATATTGCCGACACGAAGGAATCAGATTCAATATACTTTGACTGTAGAAAGTGTAACCAAGTTCGTAAATTATAGACACACGCTCGCGCGCACACTACAGAGGTACAAAATACTAAGTTTGTAGAACGCCTCGAGTGAGAAAATACGTGGATGGATTTCAATAAGAAAGATCATACGTGTGCACCACATGAGAAGGCACACAATAGTAAAATAACATTCAGCGTCAGTTCTAGCAGTCATATACGGTCTGACAAAATACGTCAAGGTGAATTAAAATTTTTTCAGCACCATTCCTAACGGAATGAGAGAGAATCTAAAATATGTAAAAATATAAACAATCCTAATTTAGTAGACATTTTTATCTCAGAAAGCAAACCCCTCTTAACAATTAAAACGTAAGAAAGAAATAGACCAACATATTTTCAATTGTGCTAAAAGTCTCTGTGTATAATGAAAGATAAGACAACATAACAATCCGTAGCAATGATATGGTCTACCACCAATTTTATTGCATTCTACATGTACGCTAACAATGATGACATTTCTGTAAGGCGAAACATGATCCATTGCGAAACCGACCAAACTAAAACTTCATCATTATGTAACGATGGGTTTTATAAATTAGTTACAGCCGAAAGAATTTAATTATTTTGTAAAATGTTTAAAGAGAATTTTGTCTGCAAAAGCGTTCGTCATCTACATGTTATTAGAGATAACGAATAGTCACATGTTGCCGTACGTGTAGGAAGTTTGAGAACTTTATTGTTACCGCAGAGAAATTTAGACTCAGGTTAAGTAGTCTGTTCACCCAAATTGTGCAACTGTCAGAATAGCAGACGTAATAATAACGTGATTGGTCAATAGACGATGCTGCTTCTATTATGCAGAAAATATCTTTACAAGCGTGGAAATTACTCATAAACTAAAATAAAAACAACAAATTTATTTTTGCAATAAAACAGTGCATAAAACGGCTTCATAGTGATCGTTCCTGTTTTGTTAGTGATTATAACGTTTTTTCCTTTTTTATAGGACTACGGATAATACATTCCATACACTATGTATCCTTACGTTTTCAAAAGTCTTGTTTAACAAAGACGGTCATATGACTGCTTAACCCGACACAGTAAATTATTCATAAATGTTGGCTTATGACTAGGAAGATTTATTCTGTTTCGTTCAAAAATGAATCTCCGTTTTTTCTGCGTAAATACGTCTCAAGTATTTGAATCATAAACATTTTATCAAACCCCTGTCTTGCAGCAAAATTAATGGTACGATACTCTTTTGCTAGAAACGTTTTACGCGTCTCATATTAATTTTTAGACCCAGCTTTATATAGTAACTTAAAAGCGTTATACAGTGTTGGTGTTTATAATTGTCCTGTATTTTTAATATTAAGTGTAACAGATAACAGATAAAGTCTAACCTAACCTAACCTAAGTATTGTTTAATTATACAGTCAACATATAATTACTTTTTTATTAGTAGAATTCAAACACATGTTCTCGTTTTTTAACTTTAGTACCCTTGATTGTGTACATCCGATTCCCTTCATTCAGTCTTAAATATGTATTAAGACTGATGATAATTTTCCATTATGGTAAATATAATTTGACATTTACCAAACTATTATGCTTTAAGTTAGAATCTTACAAATATATTGTATTTTCTTGCAGAAAACTTTCTTACATTTACGATTTATGTTATGAAAATAACTGATGTTTCAATTCATTTTCTGTAATAATTATTTTTTTCTTCGTATTCTCTTTCTTAGGCAATAGGTACACAATACACTTACTGTGTTCATATTCGTTCTGCCAAACCACGTTCGCTCCTGCTCTTCTTTAGAAGACAGTGCTTTGGAAAGTAGCAAACGCTTGTTCAAGTGATTTTACAATATCCTGTTTTCTGTTTTATATATATACAGGAACTATGTGTATTTATATGCAATTTATTATTGTTCCTTCTTATAAGTCGTTTGTTTTATGTTAATTTTCTTTCGTGATAAAATTTATCTTCTTTTTTTCCTATTCTTCTTCTTCTTTTCCTTTTTCTTCTTCTTCTTCTTCCTGCAGGCCTTGAATTGTACAGTCCGTTGCGCTCTTATTTACCTGACCAATTTTCTTCTGTCTTCCGATGTTGCGGTTTCCTTTGTGAAGACCAAGGATGTGAAACCATATGTATAAATTATTTCCTGCAATTTATAGAAAGATCTCTGCTGGCCGTCTCCATTGTTTGCTATGATGACCTGATATCTACCAAAAAGAGAGTTTTAACAAAATTGACAACAATTTTTCTGTACCATGTATAGTTTTTCACGACCACTTAAGACTATATTATTTAATAGAAACAATGGATCTTCATTGTCCTGTCAACTTAGTTCAGCAGACGTAAACGTGTACGGGCTCTTTAGTACAAGGAATAGAGATGGACTGGCAGTACGCTACAGTCAGCCGATACTATGGCAGTTACATACTGACACAGGAAAGACAACCTGGGCACTGATAAATATGTGTAGATGGTATAATGCTGCGAAGAAGCGAACTCGGAACGCCTTGTACTACTAGCAGAGTAGCACCGTATTAGCTAAGTTATAATACAGTACAGCTTAATACCTCAAACAACAACACAGGACTTTCCGAGACATTTTGCCAAACTGATGTTACTCCCAACTGGCCGAAATGTGCGTTGCGTAGACTAATGGTACTGCGTGGAAAGCATCAGCTTCCCTATTTACTAAATCGACTGTCGTTTGTCTTGTTAAGTGTCTGGTTGCTTGTACTACAAATTTCACCGACGAAAAAACAACAAACAAACATTCGTAACCTGTGGACACACGCATATATATTTGATGTTCAATCAGCGTTTTACTCACACTACAGACTGACTATCCCTTATAAAGGCAACACATTGACATACAGTATTGTTTTCTTTAGTGTTTTATTCAGTAAAGTTAGATAGTTTTAAATTTGTTGTAAATAAAATTTTCTTTAATAAGATCATTTATGTGCTTAAATATTGTCAAATTTTCTCTTGTTCTTTATGTGAGGGAATATTTATCGTTACTAATCGTTCAATAAATTCCTTCTAAAATTTTCATTTGCTAATATAATACTCATTCTCTGATTCTTATCTATGATAAGATGTTTTCTTTACTTCTCCTAACGTGCATGCGATTTTTGCTTAGGCATTGGTTATTAAAAAGTTTAGGTAAGCGCATTTATATACCTGAGTTTATTAAAATAAAATAAAATTAAAAGTTTTCTCATGATTCCTAGAGACACTGTTTATCAACACGTTACTGTGTGTGCGCGTGTATGAATGTATGTGTGTTCAATATATGACTCAAGGAACCAATTTTTCTGAAGTTCTTTGGTAGTCAAAAAACTGCAAAAAACTGCACAAATGTCTCACATTTATCTAAGTCTTTATACTTTACAGGCTATTTAACAAAATAGAATAAACAGATTAGACTTTTAAACCAATGCTGGATATACGACATAGAAAGCAGGTAGATTGATTAGTACAATTTAAATAACATTTACTCAATTTCAGCATATGGTATGGAGATGTCTAAATACATATTTGTCATTACCATAGTGCATATTCTTCCAAAAATATCGAGCAACATCTCCATCTATATCCTTGAATTTCGCTGTAAAGTTATTAAATTCTAATTTTCTTCAAAATATTTGAGAAATTTAAATATTTTTCTTTGTTATCTCTACTTCTCTACCTGTCTCTTTTAGTACTCATATCTTTGGACTATTATGTCTTGTCTTCCTCCTGGTTTAATTAGTATACTGTGACACTTTTTGCTGATAGCTACTCTGGTTCCACTCGTTTTCACTTTGTTGTGTCTTCCAGAGACGTTATATTTAATTCTTTATTTATATTAATATTTGTTTTCCAGAATAAGAGTGCACATCCTAAGTAACCCCTCGAGGCTCATCCCAACGTTTGTACAATTCTCGTCTTGTTGACAATCAATCCAAGTCTCATTGGCTTACATTATTTCCGCATCACTTCGTATAGACTCATTTTTGTAACGATTCGTCTTTTATTCCAAACCGTTTTATGTATTGTTTTACAAATATTACAGAATTGTATATGATTATCTACGATATTACAACTTAAAAACTTAAACGTTTTGACGAGCTATATACATTTCCTAATAATATGTTTGTTGTAACAGGTTGTTCGCCTTTTAATATTATTGTTCCCGTTTGTCTGGGATACATAAAACAAAAGACATAGCAAAATATAAGATATAAGAAGGCGAAATGTGCCTAGAGGAGATTATAAATTCAAAGTCAAGATTCAAGTCGTATTTTTTAGTGGGTTGTACAACTAACTAGTAACTAGATGATAAACGTTTAAAGTAACTGTTATTAAACTCACAGTACACTAACACTGGCAAAGGTAAAATGTTTTATATTTATAGAATAAACCTGCCTCTTGACTATTCAGACATTAAAAAGGAAGATTTATAACATACGAAAGGAGACAGATGTTATATATTGGAAAAGATATAACAATATTTTGTCATATTTCTTATTTCAGTTCAGCTACAAAGTGAATTGATTTTGTTTTTAAACCATATCTTGTTTCCTATTAACAGTATGCTTATAACTTTTTAGTAAAATAAGAACTTGTTCAAAACATTAAAGGTCTTTAAATTTCATTGCATAAGAAATTTATGTTTGCTTTCGTTTGTAATATATTAGAAGCAAATTATATATAAAAAAACAAAAATACTCAAGTGGAACTACCTTCACGAATACATGAAACCATATCCGTATGCAATGATATTGGTGTATTTAATAAACTAGTAATTACCTGACAATTACCTTTTCATTGCAAATTATGTTTACAAACACCTGAGTAAATTAATTTGTAAAATAACTTTGCATTATTTTGTACAAATGTATGCAATTCATACATACATATATATATATATATGTATTATAAGCAAAGATACGTTTAGCATAAGTATATGTATCAACCCCTGACTGAGGTAAGATAGCATACGAAAACACGTATGAGATATATAAAATGTAAATAATAAGAATAATGTAATAATTAAGCATTAAGTATAAGAAATAAACGTAGTATTCAATTTAAAATAAATCAAATATTTTAAGTAAGCCTGCATATGGAATCAAATAGCTTAGTTAGTTTTAGCCGAAGAGGATCAACAAACTCGAGATTCCAGATGACGGTAACGACAAAGTTAATGATTGCAGAAAAATGAAGGTGAATTCAGACATTTATTTAATATTATAAATGACCCTGAGGTCTATCGAAAGAAGCTCTAGGTTCCATATACAAGTTTACGAAGCATTAGTATGTTATTAAATTTTCATAATGAATAAATAAATGTTCAAAGTATAATTGATAATAGAGAATAGAACTGAAGTAATCTCATAAATAAACGGTCAAGGAATAACCATATTTTTATTATATGTTTGTATTTGATTAGATAATTACATTCAAGTATGAGATTTACGTAATTTAAAGATTCTTAATTAATTGAGACATTAAATAATCGAATCAATTAAGGTAAAAAATTGTCTCTATTTGTAGTTTAATAAATGTTTAATTAATTAAAAGCTTTTATTAAGTGGTATATATTAAAAACCACACTTGCAAAGACAAGACGAATATTGTATTTTATACCTGTTAATCACGTTTTATAATAATTATATGTGTTATGTATTATATGTCTGTGTAATATTTCAGGTCATATATGTTTTATGTTTCTATATAATATGTCTTAGAATATAAGAAATAAGTGAATGTTTTAGTGGATGGTTAGTGAGGATCGGTCAATAATACAACTTTAGTTATTTTGCGTCGACGTTTCGACAATATTTATTGTCATCTTCAGGACCTGTATATGAAATACAATAGAAATATCAAACATAACAAAACAATTAAATATTTGGGTGAACGTGTTGGTGATGTGAGTGTGTGCGTGTGTATGTATGTATCATTTTTTATGTGAAGACTTATGATAGTATGTTTACATCTTCAAATTATCTTTAAGAAAGCGAGCAAATTATAGTATGAGAACTTAATTTATACAGTATTACAATTTAAATTACTAAATATAATGTTATTTTAATTAATTAAACAAACAGTAACCAACAATTGGATATTACAGTAGATTGGTACATAAATTGTTTATACATACAACAGTCATTGTATATATAATAACATTATATTTAGTAATTTAAATTGTAATACTGTATAAATTAAGTTCTCATACTATAATTTGCTCTCTTTCTTAAAGATAATTTGAAGATGTAAACATACTATCATAAGTCTTCACATAAAAAAATTATACATACATACACACGCACACACTCACATCATCACCAACACGTTCACCCAAATATTTAATTGTTTCGTTATGTTTGATATTTCTATTGTATTTCATATACAGGTCCTGAAGATGACAATAAATATTGTCGAAACGTCGACGCAAAATAACTAAAGTTGTATTATTGACCGATCCTCACTAACCATCCACTAAAACATTCACTGATTGACGGTCACTAAAAATTTAAGGATTTAATAAGAAGTAAGATTTAAACACGTTATAATTGCATTACGTTCAGATGGAATATAAGGGTTTAAATAATAATTAACCCACACAAAACAATTAAGAAGATGATAATTTGAATCTTTAAATAATAAATAAAATGAATATGATTTTATTAACACAGTCGTACTAATTTCACAACAAATACTAAATCCTCTGTACTCTGTACTTTTATTAAAATTATATAACGATATTCACGTGCTTATCCACACTCAATCAACGACCAAAGCCTGCGACCCCGCCGGGGAACATCAAGGTAAATACTGCAGAAGGAGAGTATACCTCCGAGACGTGGGTAAGTGCGCACAAATGAGTAAGAGCGTATGTGTAAAAGTAAGTGTCTAAAAATAGAGTTGTAAATGAATTGTCGCTGCCAACGTGGAGCCCCGACTTAAAGAAAATAAATGTTAATTATCATTACAAGTAAATGGCGCCCTGGTAATAAATAAAGTCTAATAAATAATTAGCACAGTATTGTAGAAAGAATTAGTAGTCAATTTATGCAATAAATAATATTACAAATTGTTAAATTAAGTACAGAGAAAGAAAAGAGTTGTGAAATTAATACTGATAAATAAAATAAATTTTAAAAAAAGAAATAGAGTCACGGTGGACCAATAATTAAAAATATAATTCATATAACGAATTAGTTAGGACACCGTAGTCTACAATGACGACGAAGCCACAAACAAGGGATTTCGAAACGATGTTTAAACGACTTCCAGAAGAGTTGAAGACGAATAGTGAAAAATTATAAAGTAAATTAGAAACGAATAGTGCAGAACTAAAAACTCAATTAGAGAGTAACAGTGCAGAACTAAGTGAAAAATGAGAAAATAAATTAGAAAAATTAGAAACTCAAGTAGAAGATAGTCGTAATAGATTAGAAATTACTATTGATGAAGTGAAAACTCAATTAGAAAGTAATATAGAACTCGCCAGTAATACTTTGATAACAGAGCTTACTGCACGCGTTGAAGCAGTCGAACAGCGAGTTCAACAGTCACTTAATGAACAAGCTGTAAAGATAGATAGCAAATTCAAAAAACAGCGTGAATATACAACACGTGAAACTAAAGAACACATTCGACAACTGGCTGAACAGTGGAATGAGAAATTTAAATTACGAAGCAGGAGCAAGACCTCAGACACAGAGACGTAAATGAGCGCATCCTGGACAACACTAATAGAACAAAGGAACTCACTGTGAGGACCGAAACAGTAGAAATAGCTGTGGAGGAGGTCACGAGAAAACTACACACCACTCCATGGAAATTAACAACATGAAAAATGGACTACAAGAGGAGGTAGAAAAACTACGAGCGGAAGTCAAGAGACGACCCATTGCTATAATGATGTGTGCTGCAAAGGTAATCGATTGAGAGAAGATCAGTTTTAAAAGTAATAAATGGAAGTACCCCATAGAATTTTTACTAAAGTGTGAACGAGAAATGGCAACAATAGGAAGCAACTTAAGCGACAGAGACCGTATAGATTTTGTAAGTCGACATTTCCAGGAAACAGCATCCAAATGGTATACGATTATTCGGGACCAAACAGAAACTTATGAACAGTTCAAGGCATCCGTCGAAAATCCGTACTGGAATATACATACCCAGAGAGAGGTACGAGACCAGCTGGAGTATGGGCAGTATTACGTCAACTGCAAACTTCCATGGAACACTGCATCATACAACTCGCCGAACGGTGTAAGCATCTTAGACCAAGTTTCACGGAGCACGAATTAGTATTAACACTAAGCTACCATTTTGACAGACACATTAGACTTGCCGTATATACCCAAGGAGTTAAAACCATTGAGGAACTTCTTATCCTTGTAACGCGATCATCACAATTTGTTAATAAAGAATACGAAAGAAGAGATAACCAGCCGCAGCAGCAGCAGTACTCTATACAAAATCCGATACAACACAAATCGACGCATTTCGAGAAGAAAGAAGATAAGTGGAAAGAATATACACAACCTTTTGGAAAAGGTAATCCAACTCCAAATAAAGGAGCGTACTCACATCCAGGTACGTCGAAAAAACACGTAAAACCGTACAATGTTAATGTACATATCATTAATGCAAATAATAAACATAATAATAATCAAAACAATTATGAAAATAATGAAAATAATGTAATAATTAAGCATAAGGGATAAGAGATAATATAAGAAATAAACGTAGTATTTAATTTAAAATAAATCAAATATTGTAAGTAAGCCTGCATATGGAATCAAATAGCTTAGATAGTTTTAAACGCAGCAACGAAGGAGAGAAAATTGACACGCGCCAACTGGTAAGGGTGACGTCAGAAAGACATGCCGCCGCTTGTGTATCAGTCTGCGTGTGTGTGTATGTGTACATGTGTAAACGACAGACAGGTTGAATTATGCAAACGAGGGTGGAAGATTTTACACAGTTTTTTAAACACTGAACGATAACCAGAAATCACACGAATCAGCGACATATGTAAAAACATAGCTGACGCCTGGCGCTTCAGTTTGGCGTTAAGTGATCATTGATCGTGGGAACCGTTCAGCCACCGTGTGAAATTTTGCCATAACTGCCATAATTTACACACCTTAACATTCATAATTTGCATAAACAAAGTTCAATATTATACCGAACGATTGGTGAAATAATATTTATAAAAAAGTGTGCGCTTCATAGAAAGACGCGTAGGTTGAAATTAACAATTAAATCGACGCGCCGACCTGTTCATTGTTGTCAAAACAGTTTCCAACAGGCATGGGACGACGGCAGCAGTATAAAACCCCAGCGAGCGACACACTCTTTCTCAGATGAACTCACTTAGACAGGTAAGATCCACGCATCTCGCAACCGCGAATTTTACAAAGTCATGTCAGGTTCTTGAACGGTATTCAATAACGTGAAGTGCGATGGAACCGGCATTACGTCGGTGCAAGTAATAGTGGAACACGATTGTTTTAAAAGACTATATAAAATCGTAATCTAAGAGAAGTCGTATCGTCGATGAATTTCAAGAAGTAACATAGAACTTCGAGACATCCACGAGGGGCAAGATACGAAGACGGGAGGAACTAGAGCAAGAAGACGAGAGGACGCAGGGAAAGTCGCATGCAGCTACATCCAGCCGTACATTATCACGACCAGAGGTCCACGTTAGAACTCAGCATCCAAAGACGGAGCGAGGAATTTCAACGACGCAGAGACAGAGAAGGTGATACCGAAGAGGATCAACAAACTCGAGAGTCCAGATGACGGTAACGACAAAGTTAATGATTGCAGAAAAATGCAGGTGAATTCAGACATTTATTTAATATTATAAATGACCCTGAGGTCTATCGAAAGAAGCTCTAGGTTCCATATACAAGTTTACGAAGCATTAGTATGTTTTTAAATTTTCATAATGAATAAATAAATGTTCAAAGTATAAATGATAATAGAGAATAGAACTGAAGTAATCTCATAAATAAATGGTCAAGGAATAACCATATTTTTATTATATGTTTGTATTTGATTAGATAATTACATTAAAGTATTAGAGTTACGTAATTTGAAGATTGTTAATTAATTGAGACATTAAATAATCGAATTAAATAAAGTAAAAAATATTCTCTATTTGTAGTTTAATAAATGTTTAATTAATTAAAAGTTTTATTAAGTAGTATACACTAAAAACCGCATTTGCAAAGACAAAATGAATATTAAATTTTATACTTGTTAATCACGTTTTATAATAATTATATGTGTTATGTATTATATGTCTGTGTAATATTTCAGGTCATATATGTTTTATGTTTCTATATAATATGTCTTAGAATATAAGAAATAAGATTTAAACACGTTATAATTGCATTACGTTCAGGTGGAATATAAGGGTTTAAATAATAATTAACCCACACAAAACAATTAATAAGATGATAATTTGAATCTTTAAATAATAAATAAAATGAATATGATTTTATTAACACAGTCGTACTAATTTCACAACAAATACTAAATCCTCTGTACTCTGTACTTTTATTAAAATTATATAACGATATTCACGTGCTTATCCACACTCAATCAACGACCAAAGCCTGCGACCCCGCCGGGGAACATCAAGGTAAATACTGCAGAAGGAGAGTATACCTCCGAGACGTGGGTAAGTGCGCACAAATGAGTAAGAGCATACGTGTAAAAGTAAGTGTCTAAAAATATCGTTGTAATATATATATATATATATATATATATATATATATATATATAAATGTTAATTATCGACCGTATTATTATACTGTTAATGATTTCGAGGTTCGGTCATTAATTATGAAAACTCAGTTTTGCGACGTTTCGAGATTTATTCTTCTCATAATCATGCCTACAACATTAAAATATAGTCTTACTACAATTATATTATTTGTAAGTGTGTATAGGTGTGTGTAAAGTCATACATTACTATAACTATTTACTTACATTAACTGTGAGATGAGCTACAGCAACCACATTACACTAAACACTTATCACTGTTCCATACTTATACACATATAACACATTACAATTGTATAGTGTTAGCGTTATGTAGTTATCTGACAGACTGCCAGCGATATAAAATTTTAATAGTACCTAACTAGAAAGTTGTTCAGTATTCCTATACCTGTAAACTATTGTCCATTTTAAAAAGAGTGAATAAGATTAGAATAACACTTGCTAAGACTTTGTACGTCCGTTTTCTTGTTAACTGAAAGGTGTTTATTCTTCTCTATTGTTAGCATTTCTAAGAATTGCCGTTTAAAATGATTACTTTCTGCATGAATTACTTTAGCTTTGTGAAACTGAAACGAGTGACCGTGTGTACGGGCGTGTTGTGTTAGGGCCGTGGGATCAGGTCTGTTAGTATTTACTTTCTGGCAGCTATATTTATGTTGATAAATACGTCTTTTAAAATACTGTTCAGAACAACCGTAATATTTTTTTCCACAGTTTTCTTCACACGGTATTTCATATATTATGTTGGATCTTAGTTCTATTTCATCCCTGTCTTTAGTATGCGTAAAACATTTATTATTGATAGTGTTAACGTTTTTGAAAGCTATTTTTGTATTGTGATTAGCATTAGTGAGGATCTTGGAAAGTCTTTCTGATAATGATTTGACATATGGAAGGGAAAAATATTTTTTAGTTGTAGTAGTGTTATCTTGATTACTGGATGTTGTATTCTGTCCTACAGGTGTATTACCATTTATTTGGTTATTAGTCACGTCTAAGTTATTTCTTTGGGTTCTAGTGTTATCTACCATATTATGATTATGTCTGTAACTTTCTCGCAATGTTTTGCAAATTATCTTGTGGGGGTACCCATTTATTAGCAATAAGTCTACTAGTCTATTATCAATTTCTTTTTTGTAAATGTCTGTTGTAAGTCTGTGTGCACGATTTATCAGATTTTTAGCAACATTAATTTTGTAGTGGTATGGACAATGACTCGTGTAATGAATGTATCGTCCTGAGGTTTGTGGTTTTTGCCACCACTTTGTGTCAAGTTTACCATTGGCTTGGTGGAGTAATAAAACATCTAAAAATGAGATTGTGTTATCCGATTTTTCTAATTCTACAGTGAAAACTATACGTGGATGAAAGTCATTGAATGTATCTATTATTATATTCTGCATATTAATCGGTATTGCTGTAATAATATCATCAACAAATTTGTAAAGGAATGGTATATCAAATGGTACAGTGGGAAGTTTTTTATCAAGAATATACTCAAGATATATATCAGCCAAGATAGGGGCTACTGGTGAGCCCATTGGGCATCCAAATAACTGTAAATAAAACTCATTGTTGAATTGAAAATATCCCCTCTCTAGGCATAACTTAAGTGCTTCTAAGAATTGTTTTTTAGGAATATTTGTGTGAGGTCTGAGTTCATCAAACCTGTCTGAAATAATTTTGGTTACTATTGGTACTGATATATTGGTAAAAATGGGATGATACATCCAGTGAAATAAGTTGATACCCAGGGGGTAATTGAACATTGGATATCTTATCGTGGAAGTCAAATGAATCCTTCACGTTATACTTGTAGGTGGAGAGACGTGTTAGAATAGTGGCAAGATGTCTAGCTAATCCATATGTTGGGGAATTTAAAAACGAAACTATGGGTCTGACTGGGTTCCCATCCTTATGGTTTTTTACTAGAGAGTACAACTTAGGGGAAGTTGGTGCGTTATTCACAAGTTTTCTGCAAGTATGTTCATCTATTTATTTGTTTTTTTGTAAGAACCGTACGTACTTGTTTGTATCATTCATCAGGCTGTGTGTGGGGTTACGTGAAACTTTTTTGTACGTATTATGGTCATTTAATAATTGTTGAGTTTTTTTATATATTCATCTTTATCAATTGCTACCGTTTGATTTGTTTTGTCAGTTTTAGTTAACCCATTTTAAATGACCATAATACGTACAAAAAAGTTTCACGTAACCCCACACACAGCCTGATGAATGATACAAACAAGTACGTACGGTTCTTACAAAAAAACAAATAAATAGATGAACATACTTGCAGAAAACTTGTGAATAACGCACCAACTTCCCCTAAGTTGTACTTTCTAGTAAAAAACCATAAGGATGGGAACCCAGTCAGACCCATAGTTTCGATTTTAAATTCCCCAACATATGGATTAGCTAGACATCTTGCCACTATTCTAACACGTCTCTCCACCTACAAGTATAACGTGAAGGATTCATTTGACTTCCACGATAAGATATCCAATGTTCAATTACCCCCTGGGTATCAACTTATTTCACTGGATGTATCATCCCATTTTTACCAATATATCAGTACCAATAGTAACCAAAATTATTTCAGACAGGTTTGATGAACTCAGACCTCACACAAATATTCCTAAAAAACAATTCTTAGAAGCACTTAAGTTATGCCTAGAGAGGGGATATTTTCAATTCAACAATGAGTTTTATTTACAGTTATTTGGATGCCCAATGGGCTCACCAATAGCCCCTATCTTGGCTGATATATATCTTGAGTATATTCTTGATAAAAAACTTCCCACTGTACCATTTGATATACCATTCCTTTACAAATTTGTTGATGATATTATTACAGCAATACCGATTAATATGCAGAATATAATAATAGATACATTCAATGACTTTCATCCACGTATAGTTTTCACTGTAGAATTAGAAAAATCGGATAACACAATCTCATTTTTAGATGTTTTATTACTCCACCAAGCCAATGGTAAACTTGACACAAAGTGGTGGCAAAAACCACAAACCTCAGTACGATACATTCATTACACGAGTCATTGTCCATACCACTACAAAATTAATGTTGCTAAAAATCTGATAAATCGTGCACACAGACTTACAACAGACATCTACAAAAAAGAAATTGATAATAGACTAGTAGACTTATTGCTAACAAATGGGTACCCCCACAAGATAATTTGCAAAATATTGCGAGAAAGTTACAGACATAATCATAATATGGTAGATAACACTAAAACCCAAACAAATAACTTAGACGTGACTAATAACCAAATAAATGGTAATACACCTGTAGGACAGAATACAACATCCAGTAATCAAGATAACACTACTACAACTAAAAAATATTTTCCCTTCCATATGTCAAATCATTATCAGAAAGACTTTCCAAGATCCTCACTAATGCTAATCACAATACAAAAATAGCTTTCAAAAACGTTAACACTATCAATAATAAATGTTTTACGCATACTAAAGACAGGGATGAAATAGAACTAAGATCCAACATAATATATGAAATACCGTGTGAAGAAAACTGTGGAAAAAAATATTACGGTTGTTCTGAACAGTATTTTAAAAGACGTATTTATCAACATAAATATAGCTGCCAGAAAGTAAATACTAACAGACCTGATCCCACGGCCCCAACACAACACGCCCGTACACACGGTCACTCGTTTCAGTTTCACAAAGCTAAAGTAATTCATGCAGAAAGTAATCATTTTAAACGGCAATTCTTAGAAATGCTAACAATAGAGAAGAATAAACACCTTTCAGTTAACAAGAAAACGGACGTACAAAGTCTTAGCAAGTGTTATTCTAATCTTATTCACTCTTTTTAAAATAGACAATAGTTTACAGGTATAGGAATACTGAACAACTTTCTATTTAGGTACTATTAAAATTTTATATCGCTGGCAGTCTGTCAGATAACTACATAACGCTAACACTATACAATTGTAATGTGTTATATGTGTATAAGTATGGAACAGTGATAAGTGTTTAGTGTAATGTGGTTGCTGTAGCTCATCTCACAGTTAATGTAAGTAAATAGTTATAGTAATGTATGACTTTACACACACCTATACACACTTACAAATAATATAATTGTAGTAAGACTATATTTTAATGTTGTAGGCATGATTATGAGAAGAATAAATCTCGAAACGTCGCAAAACTGAGTTTTCATAATTAATGACCGAACCTCGAAATCATTAACAGTATATATATATATATATATGTATATATATATATATATTAGTTACATAATATTGCTTAGTACATATTGTACGTAGTAAAATAACACCACTAATGGGGGGAAGCTTTTATTTCTATTTTATCCAAATATTAGTAGGGTTAAAAAAATAAAATCTTGTGAAAGGCCAAGTAGGCAGATACACTGTTAGGCAGAAAAGTAATACCAATGACCGTAAATAATAAAGAAATATTTTAAGACTGTTCAAGCTGCCCTAATGAAGACGTGTCTAGGTGTTCGTTTTAGAAATAACGGTGATATCTATGTTGTAGTGAGTGAGACTGCGGTGGCGTAGAATCAGGAAATTAAAGCCATATATGAAGACATTGTATTTAAGTAGGAGATTGTACAATTCTGGTGTTGTTTCCTTTATTAACTGTATTGAATATGGTTGCACCTGCTTCTGCTCAACGGACGTCGAGAATAAAAACGTTTCTCATTAGTTGTATTGTGTTTTTCTGGTTTAGTTTTACTTTATTTTATGCAAAACAGGAAAAACATACAATAACAAATCCAGCATAATTAATGTAGCCGTACTTAACGATTCTGCAACATCACACAATTATGATGTTGCTTTAACTTTACAGGTTCCAATGTAGTATATTAGATATAAATATAAATATAAATATAAATAATATATAAATAAATATATAAATATAATAATATATAATAATAATAAATTATAGTAATTTATAATAAATTATTATATATATTATAATAATATATATAATATATAAATATTATATATAAATATAAAACTTATTTTAATTTAATGAATATAGAAATATAGAAATTTGCAAGACAACTGTTAAGGCAGCAGGCAACACAAAATTAAAAAGTAAAGGGATAACTAATATAAAATTATAAACCTAAAATAAAAAGTCAGTAATAACAAAAATAAATCTGCCTTTTAAATAAATTATATTCTTGTTCGTAATAATGTTACATATATTTGTATAAATTACTAGAAGTACATGTTTATAACAAAATTTAATATGTTGAGTATATGCTTTTTATATTACCATAGGTAACTTGCAAATACTCAGACATTTCTACCTCTATTATCTTATTAAACTACGTAGTATTTTTCTTAATATGGCGTCTCGATTAGACCTATATACAACCGACAATAAGACTTTTTCAATCATGGTACAATCGTACATGATATTTTTAAGACAATAAATAATACAAATATGTTTGAGGTAAATTTGTGCTGAACTGCGTTCAGCTTTTAAAACCAGCACGTTCTCCACCGCATTTAAAACTCGCGCGACTGCCACTCGTTAGTGATCGCGCGTCGACCAGTAAAGTGAGTAGGTCAGAGGCTGTTGGTCAAGAGCGACGACGATATCAGTTCGTTCCGGCACAGTTCATTTTTGGTCTCACAAGGACTGGCATGTTTTAGATTTCGTGGTTAGACTACGCAGTTGAAGCTGCCTCATTTTCTCATCCAACCCTTGACTGAAGCGTTTCGGGACTGGCGGCTTGATCTTCCTTTGTTCGTTTGCTTCTACTAGTATGGAAGCTTAATTCTAAAGAGTCCCAGGTAAGCCTCGATGCGTAACTAAAGTAATCTAATAGGATTATGCGCTATGTAACTTATTTAATAAAAGAATGTGTGTGTTGATCGGCATGTGCGTGGGTGTATGTACTCGTCAAGTCAGGTGTTTGCGACTTTAAAAGGATATCTTACACTCAACTACTAGTTATTAATTGTAAATTAAAATAGCCCTGTGTATGCATAAAATTTATAACGTAAATTCTTTGAATTAAAGTCAAGGAGGTAATGTAGTGTGATTACTGGGTTTTAGAAGTGGAAGAAAATGCTCGGGCAATATTTCGAAATTTAGATATGATTTCACAACATTTATGTAATTGTGTGGTGTTTGTGTGGGCGAGCTGTAAGTGAGCATGTATAAGGTTTTTTTGACACCCAATACATATAATACATGTGCTAGGGTTCTCGGACAAGCCGATGAAGGGGTGTCGGAGGATGACCGTCCACCTGTCATCCTCCCGTGCAGAGAAAAAGACCTAAGCTCCTCGACGCCGCCAGTCACGAACAGCCCAACAGATGAAGATGCAGCTCCAGAAGTAACCCTTACTGTCATCAGCTGTGTATCTGAACCACATGCCCGGATAAAACCTAAAATTGGAAAACTAAGGTGGGATCTTTCAGTATTACATCATTTCTTCTGACATCTTCTTCTTTCCCCCAGTTTAATCTGCAGAAACCATGTGAAAACGGACTTATAAATTGTAAACTCATGAAACATTAACCTGTAAAGTTTGGTGTGAACATGCATCAGGCATGTGTGAAACTGTAGTCTGGTTTTGTAAGATAGAATCCCATACTGAATTGATTGTGGTTTTACATTATTCATATATTTTTGATACACTCATGTAAAAGAGGAATATTTACACACACACACGCGCGCGCGCACACACACATATATATATCTGTGTGAGTAACTTAAATTCAGAGTCACATGAACACTGTTTAAATATAGCTGGGTATGAGTGGGTGATACGAGTCCCCTTATGTAGCTTTTCAATCTTACATAATCTAGTGGGATAGATGATTAACCTACACAGTTTGGGGATATGAATCTTAAAACGGGTTTAATGAATTCTTAATTCCGTCTTGATGATTTCTTCCTGAGCACACCGACACTGGATCTGGGTTCATTATGAATTTCTGTTATTATACTTTACAGGTGACATTGGGTTATTTTTGGATGAATTGACGTTACACCTTGGGGAGATATTGATGTTGTGTAACCAGCAAGGGGGTTTCACCCACGATAATTACTTGAATTAATTGTGGGTAGTATGTGTATGTTAATGTGTTGTGGTATATGTATGTATGTGTATATTTTTGTCAAGGAGGTTAATAATGTATAACTGTATAGTACCACATGTGTGAACTGTTAAATGAGCTGGCTGATTCAATGCATTGGTAGTTAAGAGATCTCAATGAGCTAATTTCTCTAATATCTTTATAATTGGTGTCATCTTATATTTGCATATCTCTAAGCATGTTAATCAACTTAAATGTCTGTATGAGTTGCAACCTCAGAGTATTCAACAACCAGATTCAAGTGTACTCAATTACTGTGTAGATATATATTGCTGTTTGCAGATTTGTGTATGTAAAAGAAAAATTAGGCCATTTTACTATCAGCAACTATTATGTATTCATGATATTTTAATAACTGAATTCCATTTAATGGATTAGGTATTTGTATGTGTTGCAACTTAAGAGATCAATAACAGCTTTAAAGCGAATAATTGTTATACCATGTCATGCAACTGTTATAAATTTATAGAGAAACAGAAACACCAATAAATAAGAAATTTGTTATTGTTATATGAGTATTTCATTCTGCAAGTCCTGTCACCATATCCAGTAGACATGTTTCAAATGGTAGCTTGGGTTCCGGCACATTTTATGCTTCATCTAGGTTGAGTGCCTAGTCTTAAATACTAAGTTACCCTCCTAAAAAAAATTACAAAACTCTTATATAAAATTTGGTGGGAGGTTTCAATGGTAAATCAGAGCGTGGTTTAAGGTCAATGGTGCACAGAGCATGATTTATTGAATTTTATGGAAGTTTATAGAATCTATGGTTGACTAGCTGTAACAGATGTTAGCTGAAAACTTAGCGTGTGGGTCTAGGCATGTCATGCTGGTGTCAGGACTTGCAATACACTGAATTGATGCTGGGAAATATATACAAGAACTTTGAAAGAGTTTAAATTTTGCCTCAGTTGAGATTTTAGATTGAATTTTTTTTAATTGATTTGAATTAAATGCGTTAAGAAAATTAATTGAAATTTTGATTGATTTAATTAATTAATGGAATTTTAGATTGAATTGAATGTTGAAATGAAATGAGTAGAAATTTATTGGGGTTAACATGTGTTAGTATGTAGGCGTTATTGTTGTAATAGTGAGTGTAAGATAGATTATGTTGTAACCCCGCTTTAACTTAGACTGGTAATAAAAAAATTATTATTTTTTTTTTGAAATTTTTTTTTTTTTCTAAAGAGGGGTCACAAGATAATTAAAACTAGACCAAAGACTAGAGAAGCCAAAAATGCGCTGGATCCAGTGAGACGGGACTTGCAATTAAAACTCAAAAAATTAACAATCAATAAAATCCTTTTATTATTCTATCTCCTTTCTGTTACCTACAAAATCAATAAATATAATATTCAGAATCTAGTTTCCCCTTAAAATTGTTAATTAGAAAATGATTTATTCTCTTTAAAAAGGTTACTTGAAATTATTAATAAATCCAAAATTTATTTTCTATCTTCTCTTAAAAAAAAAATAAATTTAAACTTAATTGATATAAAATTTATATACTTCTTGACAAGGTTAATTAGAATAAATTAATTCTCTTTAAAAAAATATTAATTAAAAATTAATAGAGACAAATCTACATACTCCTTATTAAAGTTAATTAAAATAAATTAATTCTCTTCAAAAAAAATATCAATTAAAAATTAATAGAGATAGAATTAATTAATTGTCATCAGAAATTAAATGTATATATACATAACCCTACGTTTTATCTTTTCTTTTTATAAGCCCTATATCTATCTCCCCCAAAAATACACCCAAATGTACAATACATATAGAACCCCACAAAAATACACACACGAATATACAATACATCTACATGTTCCACAATACAGGACAATTATAACGTAGATCTCTTGCCACACCCTTTTCTACCCCCATGAGGTTCATCATTTATAATTTATGAAAATCCATGTCAGGTTTTAATTTTTAATATGTGCATAACACATTACATGTGTATCTGATTATATATGCAACACCAGTAGTCCCCAGGATATAATACATCCAAAATTTGGCCAAGTGCCTAATACTATTATAAAATGCTGCCACACTGGGCACTTATACTGGGAGAAATAAAATTTAGAATACAGTGAACACCCCAGTGATCATAATTAATTAGAAGAATTTATATATTGATAAATATTGTTAAGTTTTGAAGATAGTAATGTGTCATGAACCTTATAACCCTTTTAAAAGTAATTTTGGCCCAGAGACCGACATGTTCATAGGCATGACAGTGCATAACTCAACCTGTCTCAACAGCATGTTTAACTCTGCATGGACATGCACCTGTACAGGATTAAACTTGTGACCCGACTTAACTACCACAGAAACTTCTATCCCTATATAATCCAAACTGAATTTAAAAATGAGAAATTAATATATAAAATGAACACTAAATTGAAACAGAGAAATTAGAAGTTAATTGAATGAATTAGTAGCAGTAAATAAACCCTTATACTGAAAATAAGAAGGAATTGCCCGTTTGAATGGTGAGCTGCCACAGATGCATGTCAGTCCCTGAGCTCACAGAGTATACAAACAAATTAATAAAATTTACAAAAGATTCCCCTCCCAGTTCACGCACTATTCTGTCCCGTTAATCGGGGACCTAATTAAAATGTTTAAAATTTAAAGTCATGTTGTTCAGTGATTAAATGTCCACTGGCTCTAGTGAGTTACATCACAATGTGTAAAGAATATATAACATGGATTGAGTTCACCTTATTTTTTCCTTCCCATGGGTGTGAAGTGGTGATCATCTGGCTTACATTATAGGGTGTTTGTGTTAGTCTCCGCTATTCTCCTCCGGCAGATGAAGAGAGAGAGAGAGAGAATCTAGGTGTTACAAGTTCAGGGTGGAGCTGTCCCCGTCTTCAGCGAGGGACCCGCAGTTCTGTGATCGTTTAGCCTGCCATAGGTGGAAGGATGGTGCAACAAATTTATTCTTCTCTACCGGAGTAGATACGCAAGCGAAGCTAACAGCACGGCGGTCGGCCAGAGATCAAGTTTTTCAGAAAACGTAGTTTCCGTTTCTGACCTCGTAAACCGTGGCTCACGCTAGGGTGCAGCACTAATCAAGCACCGCTCTTAATGGTAATACAGTTGCAGGATTGATACGCAACTCAATTGCTAAACGCAGTACCGCATTTAACGTCCATTTTTGACTTTAAATACCGAACACGCGCCGATAAATTTTTAGAATCGGCACAATGTGAGGTTATTAATATGTTATTAATAGTACACCAAGGGTGAAATTGGACTTACTTTATAATTCTGCCAACACACACAAATTTTAGAAAATTCTTAAAATGATCAGGTTCCGTCAGTCCTTGTCTGTTTTGGTTGTGACCCGTTCAGTTGGTGGGGTGTGGATTTATCCTCTGTAGCACACCAGGTTACGCAAACCTTGCTACTTCTTGTCTCTGCGGGTGTTTTCTTTTTAATGATTTATGGAGCTAGGTGCTCATATTATAATGCGGATTACCTTGGTATAATGGATTGTTTAATTAACTGATGAATGCGGTGATGGTCCGGCCGGACGTTGTAAGTACTAATTAGTTGATGAGACTTTGATAAAATATTGGAATTTTGGTCATGCATCGACGGACCGATTCTTGAAATTTATTTAATTGTTTTAGCTCAGGTTTATTTATTACTTGTTAAATGGGATTTATCGTTAATATTTAAGTGTAATGTGTAGTTGTTTGTTGATTACGTAGTATGAGCTTATACATTCATTGTGTTCGTGATGTTTTCTTCTGGTGATTTCGAGGAGCTCTCTCTCTCTCTCTGCCTTTAGTATACACCCCTTCATTGCATCGATAGGGTACTCTGGGGCCACTTGAATGAATCAAGTGTTTCTTATATCCTTCTTCGCTGGTTATTTGTTCTTTTTATTTTGCGTGTTATTGTATCAATATTCGGGCGGCTCAATGATGAGTTCCGTGAATGTCGATTTATATGTGAAGGACGAGCTGGAGTTTGAGGTCCGGTCCAGGGGTAGAAAACCACAGGGGACGTGGCCTCCCTGAGGAAGCAATTGAGGGAAGCTCTTGCCGCAGGGGAGGTGTTGTCTCGGTGAAGATCAGCGACGTGTCTGCTGAAGTTGAGCTATGCCAGAAAAAATGTCTCGAGCTTAAGAATCTGGCCGAGGGTCTGCAGTCAGCCGCACCCACCTCCATGGCCAAGCAGAGGGTGCGCCAGCGCCTACACCACTTATCCCTGAGAATACAGAATTTGGAAACCCAAGCGGGGAGCACCGAGATGGAGACGATCCTTATGTCCTTCAGGGACCAGGTGGTAGCGGCCCTGCAGGAGCCTCCAAGGAGTCAGCCTCGCCCGACGGAGCTGAACCCACCTCTTCCCTCCCTGGGGGAGGAGAATAAACTAGAACAAACGGCACCTACTTTGGCTTTCTCAGGGATGGCAGCCGCATGCTATCATAAACTCCTTAACCTCCTCACCGATGTCGTCCAACGTCTCCCAGTTGTGGACTGGTTGGATGCTGACAAACATTTGAGTTTTTAAGATCTTTTTTCAGTTGGCCGATTTTCCCGGGGTGTCGGACCGGACTCTGCTTGAGCTCGTCTACCTTTACTGCCGGGGCTCCATGGCTGAGTTGAAAAGGAGTCAACTCAGAGCATTAGTTGACTCCGTATCAGCAAGACCAATCATCTCATCCAGAGTGTGCGAGGAACTTGAAAGACAGGGTTTAATTAAAATTTCGGAACAGTGATTGGTAGTGTGCTGGACGGCATTCCAGGAAATTCTGCCCATCTCTCGGGTAGTTCCTTTAATTTTAAGATTGAGGAATTTTCTTGGGTGTGGAGCTTTCTAGTTTCTCCTGCTCTGGGAGTTGAGTGTATTATTGGTGCCGATTTCATCTGTGAAAGTAGTCTCTTCATTGACATCAAAGAGCACCAATGTTATTTTAAATTTAATCGGGGAGTTGTAATCCATTTCCTTGGATATCAGAAAACTAGGGAAGATATCCAAGAGGTTGAGTGCCCCGACACATCTAGTGACCACCTCTCCGAGTCCCAGCGGTCCGCATTAGATCAGTTGTGTGATCAGTTCCCAACAGTGTTAACTCCGGCCCTTGGGCTCACACATCTCTTGGAGTATAAGATCCGCTTAACGGTCTTCAAGGTGGTACTCTCCCACCCCTATAAATTTGCCCCTCCAAAGATGAACATCTTGAGGGAGAAGGTTCAGGAATTATTAGACCAGGGGGTGATTGAACCTTCTAGTTCCAGTTATGCCAATCCAGCGTTCCTAGTGCCCAAGCCTGGAGGTAAACATCGGATGGTGATCGACTACCGCAAACTCAACGCCAACATTGAGGTAGATTCGGTCCCGCTTCCTGACCTTCATTCCGCGTTCGATTGGTTCAGTGAGGCGAGGTATTTTACCATCATTGACCTGAACTCTGCATATCACCAAATCCCGTTGACGAAAGAAAGTAGGCCCTACACTGCATTCTGTGTTCCGTGGAACCTATACCAATACACTATGGTTCCCATGAGTCTAGAGGTAGGGGCCCAAACTCTCACCCGTTTACCCGTTTAGTGACACCGTCTTGCACGATATCAAGTTTAAATACGTCTTCAATTATCTCGATGACTTGCTGGTGTACAGCAAGGGTTATGAGGAGCATTTGGGTCATCTGAACGAGGTGATGTGCAGGTTGAGGAGTGCTGGCCTCACTGTCAACCCTGAAAAGGTTAAGTTCGCCCAGACGCAAATTTCCTTTCTGGGCCACCTGATTTCTCATAGAGGTGTCACTGTGGATTCCGAGCGAACACAGGGCATCAGGGACTTTCCCCCACCAAAGGATGCCAAAGGCATCGCGAGATTTGTGGGGATGGTAAGCTTTTACCGTCGCTTCATTCCGAATGCTGCGGAGATTGCGGCATCCCTGAATGAACTCCGAAAAAGGGCGCCAAATTTGTATGGGGGGAAAAGCAGCAGAAGGTTTACGAGACCCTTAAGGAATCCATCATTTCCCCTCCGGTGCTGAGAATGCCCGACTTCTCGAAGCCATTTATTTTACAAACGGACGCGAGTTCGGTTCCGCTCGGGGTGGTTCTGTCCCAAGTTGTTGATGGTACCAGGCAGCCAGTGGCGTTTATATCCAGGACATTGACCCAACAAGAAAGGAAGTCATCATTGTATGAAATAGAGTGTTTAGCTGTGGTGTACGTTCTAGATAAGTTCAGGCGTTTCTTGGAACATGCTGAGTTCCTGCTTGAGACCGACAATCAGGCTCTCTCTTGGCTTCTTGCTCATCCCCGGCAACTGGGTAAGATTGGAAGATGGGTGGTCAAGATCTCATCCTTTAAATTCAAAGTGCAACACATTCGAGGAACTCAGAATGTGGTTGCAGACGCTTTGTCACGTATGTTTTCCAACCCAGTGAAGCCCAATCTGAGCAACCCTGTTTCGTTCTATTAGACTTTCCTTTAGGCTTCACTGATGTGTTACCCCATCAGTTAGATGATGAAAAGTTGGGTCCGATCATCCAAAATCTAAGAGAAGGTAACGTACAGGCCACTTACTTCTTGTCCAAAGGCGTCCTGTGCTGCAAAGTAAGAAAAGGACGTGCCCCTAAGATTGTGCTGTCTAGCAAGCTCGTACCCCCCCCCAAAAAAAAAGAAACTGTTATAAAATTTGGGAGGAGGTTTCAAATTAGTCTTCAATACTTCACACTTTTCAATATAATGTTACATCCTTTTTTTCAATTATTCACCTTTAGTATGTAAAGTTGTAAAATAGCAAATATAAAAAGTAGATAGCAGCAGTAACAAAAATGGTAAATTGATAATCCCAATAATTACAATCTTACAATAATCAATAGATTAAGAGTTATACTCATACTATATTCTGATGTCTGTGTGACACTTTGAAAATACCCTACTCCGTTCAAAGTGTTAACAATATTATAATAGCTAACAAGACGTGATAATGCTTTTCTATATGTTTTAAAGGCAGAGTGGAAGACATTTGAATGAATAAAAAGTTCGTCGACTCATTTATCACTAGACACGTCCAGTTCTTTACGCATAGCTTTAGGATGAATACAACCGTCGAGGACCTCGACTTACAGGATAATGATATTTAGCACCATAAACAAATAGACAAGTATATAAAGCTCTTGGAAAAAATACTGTTTCATAATTTCCAAGATTGAAAGATTTTTTTAAGATCATATTTAAGGCTATTTTTATATCCTTTGATTCGAGACTCAAATTTATTGTCAGCATCAGAACTTGAAAAAGGGAAACACAGAAATAATACGTAAGTTATCTAATAAATATTATTTAGGCATTTAAATATTTTTTATAAAGTAATCAAAGAATTATAAGAATTTAGTTTTAGTATTTTGAATAATAATACTTATTATTACTCTTCGTACGTCATGTACATTCACATCCTCTCAAAAGCATTCATGAGATGTCCCTTAATTTTATACTACAGGTAGAGAGTTACTAAAACATGTAAATCTAGAAACATCAATTTTTGTAGAAACATCAACACAAAAGTTTTATAATTGTACCTAGTTAATAACGTAACCTCAAAGTCCCTTCGTTTTTTACACGATTAAAGTATGATGCCTACGATCTTTGAACCCCAGGCAGTCGAACAAAAAACGTGCATTCCACATCTGCCAGGAAAATTCAGTCATCTACCATCATGCGTCATGGCAAGCCGCACGGTGTAAAGGATGGTGTGTGCGTGTTTGTGTACGCGCGCGCGCGTATGTAGTGTACGTCTGCTTTTGTTATTTCTCTAGCTCTGGCATGTCAGATAAGTCCAATGTATTACATATACTCAGCAATATTGGTGTGCAGGCAGACAGCGTAATAACGTTGACTAGATCTTACGACCGCAGCACAAAGGTTCAGATTGTGAGCCTCCTCCTCTGTGCCGGGTCCCACCACCGCCAAATCTTTCGTCACTTATTAGTTTATAATGACTACGAAACTAATGATAATATCTACTGTCGAGGTAATTCCGGTTTGATTAGTATAATCACTTATATTAGTATAAGTCCTTTATGACAAAGTACAGTTAATGAATGCTTTGACAGTGGAAAGTAGTACAATGAAATATTTTTTGCCATGAGTGTAGAAGCAATGCACCGAAGACAAGAACGGCCACTTAACAAGACTAACTGCAGCCAATACAGTATAGTCGGCAGCTGCTGGTTCCCACATAACAGAAAATAACAAACTTTCTACACAGTTTAGGAAGACATCACATAACAAAAAGTAATGTGAGTTATTCGTTGTTGTGTCTACTAATGTAAAGAATAACATATATCCTTTTGCTGCCGTTAGCAAAATCGTTACGTATTCTGACAAAATTAACCTCGTAAAATTGAAAGACTGCTTTTTCATATTGCATTAAAATATCAAACGATACGCTATTACATATAAACGTATATATCCAATTAAAGTCAGTTTTAATTTACTTTTTTTAGGTTATAATTTGAGAAAAGTTCAAAACTTTCTAAACAACAAACTACTTTTTAAACATTTTAAGTAACTGAAAATGCGAAACGCTGTGTAAATACTGTTCACTTTCTTTGGTTATTTTATCTATACATAAAGAAATAAAAAGTATTCAATCTTTTAACTGTAGAAACATCTTGCATAAAAAAATGAATCGTAAGTTTACATTAAAAAATGTAAGCTTAAAAGTTACAATTCATATTAAATTAAGAACACCAAACGCTGTAAACGGGTATTAAGAAACAGGTTAGTGAACTTCTAAGAAAATCACGTCAAATAAGTGGTAAAATTTAGATAGCCGGAGACATTAATAGAGTCAGCTTTAATAAGAGGAATAGAAGACGATAACTTTTTACTCAGAGGTACACGTTAATCAATTGCAGACACGTCTTATTATATTTCATTAAATAAGTAATTACTTTATTTTACATTTAGATATGTTATAGTATAATACGCCTTACCTTAGTTTCTCATAAATTATTCCAATACATAAGAAGCACACAATAAATACACTTTTAGAAATACATTTTTAGATCCAATAAAACTGCGTAATATTATTTGTAGGTAAATAGATTCTGTATAACAGGATAGCAATGATGTGAAAAGCAAATTCACTTTATGGGATGATGAACGAAAAATAACACTAAAACAATAGCATTCAGAGACTTACACAGGTAAGAAGGATTGATGTAAATAAAATGGCCAGACCATAAATACCGGTAAAAGGAGCTCAAAATATTGAATCGTTTCAATTCCATGCAATAATGACAGTTTTGTACAATATATGGATAAGCAAATGGAAAAGAGTAATTTACTATAATTATTTGAAAATAAATAGAAGCAACTATTTGATGTGATTTTTCTAAATTTGCATTGAACACAAAATAATAAATGTTTTGATAGGTGGAAGTAGGATAACATTCACAACTGTTACCTCTTTTCTAATGTATTTTAGCTATCAACAGTCAACAATAAACAATTGCAGGTTGTCTTAAAAATCAAGTGTTTAGTCATAGAAGAATAGGTATAATTCTATGGCAAGCTACTTCACTAGCCTAATCAGGGAATAACGACATATATGATTCATTGTTTAGTTAAAAACTACTGATAGTTTAAATTAATCTGCTTGTATATAAAATTAATTTTAAACTTTACTTTTTAAAATTAATTTGGTTTTAAAACACATTTTGTCGGAAAGAAGTTTTAAATTTTTTTTACGTACTCACTAAGCAATGTAGGACAATATTTCCGAATTTTTATTGTTAGGAAGCAAATAAATGAAAAAATTGTATGTAGATTTTTGGACAAATTTAGTTGGTCTAAGTTTGTTTGTTATAATCACAAAATACACTACGTAATGGCTGCAGTCAAAATATAAATTTTTTAAATAATTAAAAAACTATGTAAATGTAGTTATTATTTTTCAGAGGCAGTGTCCTAATATATATTTCTTTTTTAAAACTCATAAATATTTACTGTTTATAAAACGGCACAAACTTCGTGTATGTCAAAGTAAATGAAATTTAATGGGATTTTTGTGATGAGAAAGAACCACGAGAACTGAAATATCAATGTATTTTACATACAATTTAAATTGTTACAACATAATACAAACGCATAACAAAATGTATATTTCTACACTCTAGAATATGCAAACATATGCTCGAGTCTTTACGTTATCATTATATATTGCTCTTTCCTAACAATTACAAAAGCTAAGCTAATGAACTTAAGCTTCAAGAACATCATATGTATTTTTAAAATTTTACTGCATGTTAGCCTAAAATTATATATTCTTATTAATTTATTTACGTAATAAATAATGAACCACACGATATGCTTATCCTTGGACAAGAGAATGCATGGTTGTCTGGGACGTAGCGATGGGACTACTAGATCTCAATAGAGAATAGTGAATGAATAGATAAATAGTAAATGAGAAAGTAGACTATGTTGGGGCTGTGGATGAGTGGAGAAAAGCAGCGAGAGCTGTAAAAAATTGTACTTATGCGCACACACGCTCGCGTGGACACACACAAACGAACATAATACATACATATATATCTACACAACGCAATACGTAAAAAGCCAGTACTCCTGTCACTGCATTCCATTCCGTGAAATGTATAGTTGAGAAAAACTCAGAGAACAAACAGAATATGTTTATTTGTAGTCGAGATTTTGACGCTTCAAGATCTCGTTCAGTCTTACGCCGCATGGAATATTTACAATCCGATCTCATAATGTTCACATAGGAAACATATCGTTCACAGGCTGCTCAGTGTAAATAGTATTCTACACCATGCAACAGTAATATGGTAGAACTTAACGCACTTGATTAAAAAAATGTTTAATGTCTCCTAGTGAATACAGATTTTGTAGGGTTCTGTTACTGACAAATCGAAATTCTAGATCTTTTTTGTTAGGAACTATTATTGTTGTCATTAGGATCTAAATGCGTGCAAACATAAATAATTATTAGACGTATACTGGTTACTAAAGATATGAATTATAATTAGGTATGTATTTGATTATTATGGAATAATAATAATATATATCTGTTAGTTATTATTGTTCAATATAAAACATATGCACGCAAAGACATACAAAAAATACTTGCTTGTGTAGGATCCAAAATTATTTTTGTACTATCCTTATGCAGACGCAAATAATGATAATAAATTCAGTTACAACGTGGATAAAACTATTTCAATATCTTGCTGCAGGTTACCTGTTACAGGTCACAGATGTCACATGTTAGAGATTTCTTATGTAATAACCGAAACTTATTGAACCTTCCTTTATTTATTAATTTAATTTACATATTCTTCTAAGCTAAGGAATACTTTGAGCGTCAAGTGACTTATCACACATTCTGCGTAATGAATAATGAATGCTGTCATAAAATATATGGGGATTAGTTACGGTACCGATTGTGCTTTTTTTTACGTAACGCGTAGATGTTATGACTCCTTACTGGTGTGCAGAAAGACCTTGACGTCGACTAGAATGCACGAGCACAGCACCGCCGTTCAAACTATAGAATCCCTTATTGAGGAAGAACAGTTTTTTTTTATATATGATGAATTTAACCTTAGCCAAAACGGTAAAAAGTATTACATTAAAATATCTTTCTCTATTAGTTAGATGTAGAAGCAATGCACAAATGGCAACAAACGGCCACTTAACAAGACAAACTACACCCAAATAGTGTAGTCGACAGCTGCCCGTTCCCACACACACAGTTGAAAAACACGTCCCCTAACAAAAAGCGACACAAGGTGACGTCATTGTTGTTACTATTAATAAAAAACATGAAAAATCCTTTTGCTACCGCACCGAAATTTTTATATTTTCTGACAATTTAAGATTAAATTTAAAAATTCAGACATTTTTATATTTAGCTTTTTCCTTTACATTTGGTGTCACAATTCAAAACGCTACATATATTGTAACAAGACCCTTTAATGGCTGTAATCTGTCTGAGTCCCACTGTTTGGGCTAGCCACTTGGTCACCAGACCGCTGTATGCCGGTCGTTACAAAAGAATAAAATGTATACGGAAAATTCACTAAAAATAGAATTTTCAAATAATAAAATAATTTTGGTTTATGTTTATAGAGGTATGTATAAGAGATAAATCTGTTTTTGAAAAGGTTCTGGTAAAATTTTAATAACAGGTAGGTATTTATTGACCGTCGAGCACTTCTTGAAGATTTGCACCAAGTCTGGAGTTAAATAGATTAACTCCAGGTAATAATCGATTGGTGACTTTTCTGACTGGTCCAATATCTTGTTCAAAATAGACTATATTCTTCTCACTTAAGTCCTTCAGCCTTATAAATACCCTTAAATTACCCTGTGAAATATGTACAGATACAAAATAATGGAAATCTAAAGATTTATTGACAATTTTAAATAAATAATCGATATTTTATCGATGGAGAGCAATTATCGACTCTGTCTCGGGAATTATCGATTGTGTCATACAGAACAAAATTTTATGTTATATTATATTAAAAGACAGGTTCTTTGAGCGATTATGGATTAATAGTCAGAGAAGGGTGACGAGAAAGTATAACATTAACAATTAAAAATATAAATACAATAATTACTATTCAATAGTATTTTAAATAATTCAGTATATAATATTAGAATAAATGTTTTGTCGAACCAATGAAGACTGATGTGACGTCAGTGACTGCGATGTAGTAAGCAGATTTCGTTTTCAAGATGGCCGCTACTCGGGTTGGTCTTGGCTACTGCATATGTGTCGAGTCAGAAAATTACTATAAAATTACCTTCATCAAGGTCTAAAATGTCCCCGCACTGGTGTAATATGTCTGTTAATCTGTTTGGTGTATTCTGGTGAAGTGTTCTGTGTAAACTTGTGTTAGTTAGTTTATTTTCTATGTGTTCAACTTCTGCGGTTAAGTTCTCAAGTTATTGGTTAGGATTTGCAGAATAAATCAGTTGAAATATAGTGTTTTACTTGTTTCTATCACTCGTATTATGTAGTTAAGTGTTTGTTTTCACTATTGTCGTGATTGTATTAACAGCTTTAGCTGTAAAAAGTGTTTAAACCGTTTAACTCTCGTTTCACTGATTTCAATGGCTAAACACTAGTATCATTTTTAATTCGATTTTAAGAAACGTTCTTCACACAACTGTCCAGCTTGATATTCAACAAAAGACTCATTAACTTTGTCATAATTCTTGCATAGTTAATCTTTGAAAAAGTATTGTTAATATTTTTCGACTTCCCATACATATGATAAAATATTACATTATCTATGGAATTTATCTATTTTATTCCTCACTTTTATGAATTATTAACCTTATTATTGGTTTAATCATCTCATTCCCTTTAAATTGATGTATTATAGTCCATATCTGTAGATATTTTGTGGAAATTAACAAATTTCTTTACTTTATGGAAATATAGGCTCAAAATTGGATTTCCGTCTTTATACAAAATTCCTTCCATTTTAAATATTATTAATACTATTATAATAAATTTTAATTAGTCATATTCCTCTTTCTTTCCTTGAATACATATAAATTACACCTTTGAACTGGTTTTTTGTGTTAATCTGTAAATTTGACATTGCTCTTTAAAATTAATTAATTTATATATTTTGACAATTTACAAAATGTTAAGGTATATTTCCTTATTATCATTTTAATTCATAGGATCATTCCTAGTAGTGGTTAATTGTGTTATCTTATATAAATCTTGGTAGTTTACAGGATTTATAAGTGAATTATACTATTTTATATTGGTTCTCTGATTTCACCAAATGGCCTAGATTTTAGAATTTTATATTTCTTTCTTTCTCAAATAATTTAAACTTAATTCCTCCTCTGACTTTACATAATTACAATTATATGAAAATAACATGATTTATAACTTATTGTGTTGTGTAGTAGTTAATTAACACTACAGTTATTAAAATAAATAATTATGAACATGGTTTAGCAATCTGCACAATTGAACATATTGCAGATATGGTTTGAACATATATCTTTTAACTATTTTTGAGCTAACATAGCATACCTTTTCGAACATTATTACTGGTATGTAGGTTATTATTTATCAAACATAATTCTTTTTAAAACACATAACATAAATCTTATTTTCTAATAAACCTTACAAATACATTTATTTAAAACATTGATTTTAGGACTGTGAAATAACAGTCTATTTAAACATGTTACACTTATTCATACTATATTAGTACCAGTCCTTTCTGGTTTAAACCATTATTATTGTGATCACCTACATCAGTAAACATTAACTCCCATACTCTATTTATTATCATTTTTTACAAATGTCTTGTAAATAAAGATTTACATTAAAATAATAAAATACTGGAAACCTTCCATTTTATTATTTTATTATGCTGTTTATTATTAGATTTTAAAGTTGTGATATAGCATACTACTAAGTTATAGTATCACCAACTTTAAGTTTATTGCTTTTTTTTTTTAAAAAAAACACTTACACAAATTCACTTTCACTGTTGGTTCTGTGATTTTGAGTCTTATTATCTCAGACCAGACCTTTAGTAATCATGGACCGTTAAGACTAGTTTATTTTCTTTATTACACAATAGCTTTAGTCGGTGCACTTCTTATAATGCTATACAGCACTTTAGTTTTCTCAATAATTACATTTTATAAGATTTTGGGTATGTTATACTTTCTTTTGCATTGTTTTTGTGGGTTTGGGATTGATAGTAGTTTATATAATAATAGGTTTTATAACGGTGTTTCTTTCATACTATTTCTTCCTCTCCTCCTGTCTTCTTTCTTGTCCTTCTTCGTATCTTCCTTCTGGTATTCAATCTTGTCCCTCTTCTAGTCTTCATTCTTGTCCCTCGTCTAGTCTTCACTCTTCTGGTCTTCCTTCCGTTCTTGGGTAAACCAAGGTACTTGGTGTTATCACGACTGAGGTTTAGTTTGGAGTATTTAATTTATTCACTGATCTGACTTTATTCTTCTATACAGGTTTCAGGGTATTGTTTTCTTCCTGTTCACAAACTTTATTCTTCCCTCTTCTTGTTTTTTGGGGTATATTGGTATTCACCACCCTTTAATTGAGTCTCTTTTTTCTTTGATATGGTCTTATATAACTGGTTTACTGCTCTGAGCTTCCTGGGTAACTTACTGGTATTATACTATGAGTTGATGAGTTGCTTCAATACTTTCTTTGGTTTCTTTTACCAGTGGTTTTTATATATTATGTAGTGAGGATTTTTATCTTATTGTGGTTCATTCCTTTGATTTATTTAAATGTCATTCAATATTATTATAACATTTGTTGGTGTAATTAAACTTTATGATTTCATATGACTTAAAATGCAGTGGATTTTCTTTCACGCTACAGAATGCCCTTCTCCAGAAGTAATTTTTTCAGACTATACTTGCTTTGTCTGAAACAATTGCTTATGATAATTATTCAAGGTTTGTTATTATTTTGGACTTCCTTCCATTTAAAAATTTTCTTATTTATATTTGAGTTTATATCATTCTCACTTGATCTTCCTTGATAGTAATAGTCTTCTGAGTTTCATATTTATTATTTCATTTTTATATTTCTTCTTAGTATTTTCTCCTTGGGATATTTTCTCCCTATCGTTCCCTACTTTGTGAGCTGGTTCAGTTCAGAGAGGCACTGTACGCTACTTTCCTCTGCTGTCCAATACTTCACACATATTTGAGTACAGAGGCAAATCATCTCTGCTCAAAAAACATATTAATCCTGCTGGAATTATCTTCAGACAGATTAAAACAATTATTCAGAATAGTACACATTTTTTACTATTTAAAAAATATCTTTGGGATACTTCACTTATTACTTATTATACTTCTCAGAGATTTTAATATTTCTATCTCAGTTGTTCATCTGACTTATTATCTGGATGTTTCTTTCATTTGATATTATGGTAGGAAGCTCTTCTATTATTACATTTTTTCAACTTTTCTTATCATATAAATCTTTTGGTTATAAATTCTTTATTACCTTCTGGTTTTTTCATTATAATCTGCATTATTTATAGTAGCATATTTTTATCACATTTTTTAGACTGTTTCTTTGTTCTTAAAATTTCCACTTGTCCTATTTTCTAGAATTTGTATAACTGTCATTATCATAATTGTCATTTAATTCATAAATCATTTTATATTAATTCATTTAATTACATAAATTTTTGACATTATTTTCACATTATTCCGGTCATTGCTATTATACTTGCAAATGATGGTTTTTTTATTAATTTCATTATGAGGTCATTTTTTCTCCTCATACCACTTAAAGTTTCATTCTCTCATAATTCCAAAGAAGTTTTTGTACTTTATTTTATTCAATCACTCAAATCGTATTAAAGAATTTTTTCTTTTTTATTTCCTTCAACACCATTTTGCGGAAAGGTTTTTACTCTTCATATTGAACTTAGACATGATTATACTGTCTAGAATTATTTGTTTTAATTCTAAATCTGTTTCCTCTTATTCATCCCATTATGATCCTTTGTTACCATGGTAATTATCTTCTATGCTTACCATAAATATGGTAGGAAATCTCATCAGTTTATCTCACCATAGTGTTTTATTTATAATTGGTTGGTAAGTTGTACTTATACTTGGTTTGGGAAACTTGATTTATACATAATTCAAAATTCACTCTTCTTATATTATTCTGTGAAGTTTTCTCAAATAATTTGTATGTAAGGTGGGCTTACATGTGTTTTGGCTGGTTTTATTTCTCTAAACTCTCTTGGTATTATTGTCAAAATGTTTCTCTTCAAATAAATATTTAGTAATCTGTCCTTACTTGTTTTAGACCTTAGACGGTTTTATTTCTAAATTCTCTCCTTCTTTATTATTATATTATAGCCATAAAGTTTTTCTTCAAATATTTGTTATGTAAAGTGGGCTTACATTTGTTTTTAGAATTTGGTTGGTTTACATTCAAAATTCTGTTTTATATATCTTCTTCCAAAATGTTCCTTCTCAAACAAATTGTATGTAATTGGCTTACATTGTGTTTCGAATTTAGAGGTTTTAAATTCTAATTCTTATATATCTTCTAGCCATAAAATTTCCTAATATTTGTAGATAATATGTGCTTATATTTCTTTTTAGAATTTTGAGGTTTATTTCAAAATTCTTCTTGTATTACTGCCACATAGTTTTTCACAAACATCTGGTATGTAAGGTGGGCTTACATGTATTTTAGAATTTTGGGGATTTTAATCATAAAATTTCTTCATGGATGCCTGGTTAAAGACACCCTTGACTTTATTTGATCTTATTTCTTTGATTTCGTAGGTGTTGTTGTTATTGTCTTTTGAGACGATATAGGGACCAGTGTACAGGAGCAACAACTTTTTTGTTATCCCCTCTAAGGAACTGGGTAATTCCCTATTCTTCAACAACACCTTCTCTACAACGGTATAATGAATAACCTTACCCATGCATTTATTGTATTTGTTCCGCCGTTTCTCCTGATCTTCGGCCACCTTATTACAAAATTGAATTTTATCAAATCTATATTTATGTTCTCTGGGGAACTCCAAGATATCTGCAATCTCTGTAGGGGGTTGTCTCTCGTACATCGCGAAGTATGGGGTTATTCCTATGGCAGGATGGTAGGCCAGGTTGAGGAATTCTTCAGTGGCCTCCAAGTATTCTTGCCACCTTCTCTGCTGATCATGGCAATATGTTCTTAATAGGCGCCCCACCTCTCGCAAGACTCTTTCGGCCGGGTTACTGCTTGGGTGGTATACGGATGTCTTGTATGTGTGAACCCCCATGGACAGCAGTGTATCCCGCCATCTCCTCCCCTTGAATTGCGTTCCGTGGTCGGTTATGATCGATACCGGTTTTCCGACGGTTGGGAAGTACTGGTCGATCAGGATATTAAGAACTTTCTTCGTAGTCGCCCGATTTGCTGGGTATAGCTTTACGAACTTAGTGTAATGGTCCATAATGATGACGATATATCTGTATCGGTGACGGCCTCCACTGCGGGGAAATGGCCCGCAGATATCCAGGAATACCTTCTCAAGTTTAGACTGCGATGTTATTGGAATCATCTGCCCTTCTCTTTTCTCGTTATTAGTTTTTACGAGTTGGCAAATGCGACAGTTTCTAATATACCTCCGTACCTTCCGATTGATGTCCTTTATATAGCAGTTTTCTTCCAGGGCCTTTACCACCTTTAAAGCGCCCATATGCCCATATCGAACATGATAACTGATCACTATTTCTTTCTCGATATGGGTTGGAATTATTACCTTCCACTCCTCCTTAAATAATGATGGTTTGGAAAACAGGATTCCCTTATGTATAGTGTAATATCGGGAGATGGTCTCATCTCCTGCTTCCAATCTTGAGATAATAGTAATTAATTTCGGGTCAGCTTGTTGGTGTGTGCTTAGTTGTTCTAGAACTGATTGTAGACCGGCGCTGCTGCTGAGAATATGGTACACCTTCAGAATACTCTCCTTCTCCCCCTCGAACGTCTGCTTGTCAATGTCAACTCTAGACAATACGTCCGCGACGACATTCTTCCTTCCGGTTATATACTCCCACTTAAGGTCGTATTCTTGCAGCAATAGTATCCACCGCGTTAACCTTCCATGGCTCAGCTTACATCTCTTAAGGAACGAGATAGATTTATGGTCTGTCCGGACGGTAACGGGATAACCAAGAATATATGTACGGAACTTTCCGCACGCGAACACGACACTCAATAACTCCTTTTCTGTCACGTGATAGTTTTTCTCACTCTGGTTCAGAGCTCTGCTGGCAAAACAGATTACAAGATGCTCGCCCTCCTCATCCTCTTGATATAAAGTAGTGCCGAGGCTGATGTCACTGGCATCACAATTAAGAAAGAAAGGCTTGTTAAAATCTGGATGGCGGAGTATAATATGTTTAAGGAATTTTTGTTTTATGAGAGTCAATATGTTTTGTTGTTCATTACCCCAGATCCATTTATTTTTAGATGACAGTTGCGGCTGAAATCTGGCAGTCAGTTCGGAGTACTTTTCCTGGAACTTGCGGTAGTAGTTACAGAGTCCCAGGAACGACTGTAACTGCCTTCGATTCTTTGGTGTAGGAAAGTTCTGAATTGCTTCGACTTTTTCAGCCGACGGTGAGATTCCCTTATCATTTAATATGAAGCCCAAGAATTGTATATCTTTAGCAATAAAATGAGACTTTGCTAACTTCAGAGTAATATTGTTTGGTGATAGCTTCTGTAAGACGTATTCCACCCGGTAGCAGTGTTCCTCCCAAGTTTCTGAGGACACTAGCAAGTCATCGACGTATACGGTGGTGAATTTTAGTGCTTCTTGGCCAAGTATCTGATCCATGCAGTGCACAAAGACTGCGACTGAGTTTACCAGTCCGAAGGGCAACCTCTTAAACTGGTAGTTCCGCCCTCCGAATATAAAGGGCAGATACTGGCGACTCTGTGGATGTAATTCCACCTGCCAGTATCCGCACACCGTATCCCAGGTAGTGAAGTATTTGGTACCGTGGAATCGTTTTAAGATCTCCTCAATCTCACCGGGCGAAGTCCTGTCATTTATGATCATCTTATTTATTTCGCGCGCATCTACACATAAACGGACTTGTCCGTTTTTCTTAGGAATAGCCACGATAGGACTTGTATAAGGGGAATGGCTACTCTCTATAATGTCACGGTTAATCATTTGCTCTATTTCAGCTCTTACTGCCTGCTTTCGTGATTGCGCAATGGGGTAAGACTTCCGGTTAAAGTCTACAGTGTCTCGGAATTGTAGAGTACACTGGAAATTCTTCACTTTACCGGGCTCATCAGAAAAGACTGATTTGTATTTGTTGTAGATGTCTATTAATTTGTTCGCTTGGTTTGTTGTTAAACCTTCGCCAGTTGTACCGCTCCGGAAATCCCTGATCTCCTGGATTTTTTGCGACCATAAATCTTCATTGGATGTGTCGTCTATTCTCTGTTCAATTATGGATGTTGGTTGGATGTAATTAATTTTTCGGATTTGCTGATGGATACTATCGGGAACGACTTGGTCACTACCCACCAAGTTCGCCGTCCAAGTATGTCCGTTAGAAAACAGCGATAATGTTTCAGTCCTTAGATCAATGATGGCGGAATTCCTTCTAAGCACATCACACCCGACCAGTATATTAAATGGCAGACCGCTCGCCACCAAGAATTCCATGTCAATCGCTATACCACAGCTCATCACACTGGCGGAGACTTGTCTACGTATAGTTTTGTTTTGTCGGCCGGTTGCTCCCAACAAAACAATATTATTCAACGGCAATGTTGGTAAAGTTCTCCCGCACTCTTGCTGTATCCTCTCCAGTTCCGTCGTACTTATTATTGATACGTTTGACCCAGTATCGATCATTAACTTGGCTGGGATGCCTTCTACCTTGGCGTCAACATGTATAATTTCATTATTGAAGTTATTGGTGGGACTCCTGTTATCCTCTTCCAATAACTCCTGTCTGATGTCCTTCAGGTAGTTGCACCCGATGATTGTAATACGATTGTGATTATTCTCGAACTTGCACTCATTCTCATTATCATACCCAGTAGTCAGAAGCAGTAATGGGTTCTGGTTATTTCTTACTGCCTGTGCCCGTTTAAAGGCTCGGGATCATTGTTTCTTTGAGCCATATTATTCGATGCCTCATTCGGGATGCTCAGAGTGGTTACTTGCCGATCTGTTCTATGGTCTTCCGGTCGTTCATGGTGCGACCTCAGTTCAGTGTTGTCCAAAATATTGCTCCTACGCGCCGGATAGTACCTCGGTTGGTCCCGTTCCAGGCTCCTCCGCCTTTCTTCGTATCTTCGGTAACTGCTTCGTCGATTGTGGTTGAATCCTCGCTGTCTTTCTTCTGTGGCTCGTATGAAGTTCACTCTAGGGCGAGGGAACCTATTATTATTAAAATTACCATTGTTGGGACCCGCACGATTAGCATTATTAGGGTAAGGACTATTACCATAATTGGGGCTTCTCTGACTATTTACGTTATCAGGGTAGGGATTGCGGTTACCCTGATAACCATTAGAGGGTCGATTCGGGTTTTGCTGGTTGGGACCCGTATTATTATTGTCATTGTAATTGGTATTATTTACATTATTTCCATTATTATAATTGTTATTTCGCGGGTATGCCCGACCTCCTTGGTACCCAGTATTTATGTGGTTCGCACCCTGATTATTGTTCAGGTACGTCCTTGGTTCGGGCCCATCACTTCTTCTACGACTCTGCCGGTAATAATCCTCATTTTCATAATTCTCTAGGAGTTCTGTCATTGCCTGGATGGTTTTTATCTGGCTGCCCCTCCTAGCACGAATCACCTCCTCATCATAATGGTAAGACAGCTTGTTTATTAGGCATTCCTCCGGTATGGCTGGTTCTAAGTGCTTGGCCATACACACTTTGCCGAGGAAATAAGCTGTCATTGAGCTGCCGACTTGTGGTTTGTAGCGGCCGTGGCATATATTAACTCTGATGAGATTCTGCGTGGTCTCTGACCAGTACTTGGCTTTGAACAGGCTCTTGAATTGTTCATAATTGTCGATGTCGCTCCGGTTGGCCATCCACCAATGGTCATTCACCTCCCGAAACGACTCGTCAAGGATTTCTCTGCTCTGAACCCATCGGTTCCCTCGGTGTTTCTCGAGGTACTCCTCTATTCGTGCCAAGAACTCCATAGGCTTCCGTTTGTATTGCCGGAAATTGAGCCATTCTCTGTTCTCTGACATGGGAAAACTGTGATATCCCGATGGTCAGTTTCTTATTGACTCTATCTCCTCCTGGCTCTGACGCACCTGTCCGGTTATGTTCACCATAGCGGCTTCCACGCCGTCGCATCTCTCTGTTACTTGGGTCCTCACTTTATTTACTTCCTCCAAGGTAAATTTCTTGGTCTCCTCCAATTTAGTTTTCTGTTGTTCTTGGACCTGAGTAATTTCCTTTGTTATTACTTCCCGGACTTCCAGCACTTCGTTTTCTGTTTGCCGACATCTTTCGTCTACTTCTCGGATCTGCTGGTTAACAACCACGACTTCCTGTTCTAATTTCTTTACAATGGACTTCTTCGTCTCAGTTATCTTTTTATTTATCTCCTCTTTGGCTAATTCAATCCTCTCGTCTAACTTATTCATGTTCTCTTGGTTAACTTCCCTTAGTTCTTCTCTCAGCAGTTGATTGTCCTCTCTCAATTCTTCCCTTAATTGTTGATTGTCACTTTCTATTTTCTTACTGGTTTCTTCCATTTTTTCTTCTAAATTCTTTTTATTTTCTTCCATTTTCCTTTCCATTTTCCTACACAAGGATTGGTTGTCCTTTTTCAGGTCTTCCATCTTCTTATTCAAGGATTGATTGTTTTCGTCCATCTTCTCTTCTAAATTCTTACAGGTTCCTCCAAACCTCTTGTTAGTGTTTTCTATGCTTTTATTTATTCCCCCCAAATCTTCTTTGGTAGAATCCAGTTTGTTATTCAAGTCTTCACTCATTTTGAGGAACATTTCCATCATCTTCTCTTCCATTGTTTTAGGTTTCTCCTTCTCTGGGACATTAGCTTCCCCTGTTTGTGTTGTTACTGCAGACTGTTCCTCTGGTGGTTCTGATAGTTTATGTTCCACCTGGATTAGTAACACTTCCGGATCTTCCACAGGTGTTGCCTCCTTATCCCCCATGTCAACCTCTTTCTCGGCCTCTGCCGCCCTCTTTTTTGATGTAGCTCGTCTTTGCATCTTTCTCTGTCTCTATTTAATAATCGCTGCCAAGCTTAGATTATTAAGCCCTCTAAGTTGGACGCCACTTTGTAACAAGACCCTTTAATGGCTGTAATCTGTCTGAGTCCCACTGTTTGGGCTAGCCACTTGGTCACCAGACCGCTGTATGCCGGTCGTTACAAAAGAATAAAATGTATACGGAAAATTCACTAAAAATAGAATTTTCAAATAATAAAATAATTTTGGTTTATGTTTATAGAGGTATGTATAAGAGATAAATCTGTTTTTGAAAACGTTCTGGTAAAATTTTAATAACAGGTAGGGATTTATTGACCGTCGAGCACTTCTTGAAGATTTGCACCAAGTCTGGAGTTAAATAGATTAACTCCAGGTAATAATCGATTGGTGACTTTTCTGACTGGTCCAATATCTTGTTCAAAATAAGTCCTTCAGCCTTATAAATACCCTTAAATTACCCTGTGAAATAAGTACAGATACAAAATAATGGAAATCTAAAGATTTATTGACAATTTTAAATAAATAATCGATATTTTATCGATGGAGAGCAATTATCGACTCTGTCTCAGGAATTATCGATTGTGTCATACAGAACAAAATTTTATGTTATATTATATTAAAAGACAGGTTCTTTGAGCAATTATGGATTAATAGCCAGAGAAGGGTGACGAGAAAGTATAACATTAACAATTAAAAATATAAATACAATAATTACTATTCAATAGTATTTTAAATAATTCAGTATATAATATTAGAATAAATGTTTTGTCGAACCAATGAAGACTGATGTGACGTCAGTGACTGCGATGTAGTAAGCAGATTTCGTTTTCAAGATGGCCGCTACTCGGGTTGGTCTTGGCTACTGCATATGTGTCGAGTCAGAAAATTACTATAAAATTACCTTCATCAAGGTCTAAAATGTCCCCGCACTGGTGTAATATGTCTGTTAATCTGTTTGGTGTATTCTGGTGAAGTGTTCTGTGTAAACTTGTGTTAGTTAGTTTATTTTCTATGTGTTCAACTTCTGCGGTTAAGTTCTCAAGTTATTGGTTAGGATTTGCAGAATAAATCAGTTGAAATATAGTGTTTTACTTGTTTCTATCACTCGTATTATGTAGTTAAGTGTTTGTTTTCACTATTGTCGTGATTGTATTAACAGCTTTAGCTGTAAAAAGTGTTTAAACCGCCTAACTCTCGTTTCACTGATTTCAATGGCTAAACACTAGTATCATTCTCAATTCGATTTTAAGAAACGTTCTTCTCACAACTGTCCAGCTTGTTATTCAACAAAAGACTCATTAACTTGGTCATAATTCTTGCCCAGTTAATCTTTGAAAAAGTATTGTTAGTATTTTTCGACTTCCCATACATATGATAAAATATTACATTATGTATGGAATTTATCTATTTTATTCCTCACTTTTATGAATTATTAACCTTATTATTGGTTTAATCATCTCATTCCCTTTAAATTGATGTATTATAGTCCATATCTGTAGATATTTTGTGGAAATTAACAAATTTCTTTACTTTATGGAAATATAGGCTCAAAATTGGATTTCCGTCTTTATACAAAATTCCTTCCATTGTAAATATTATTAATACTATTGTAATAAATTTTAATTAGTCATATTCCTCTTCCTTTCCTTAAATACATATAAATTACACCTTTGAACTGGTTTTTTGTGTTAATCTGTAAATTTGACATTGCTCTTTAAAATTAATTAATTTATATATTTTGACAATTTACAAAATGTTAAGGTATATTTCCTTATTATCATTTTAATTCATAGGATCATTCCTAGTAGTGGTTAATTGTGTTATCTTACATAAATCTTGGTAGTTTACAGGATTTGTAAGTGAATTATAATATTTTATATTGGTTCTCTGATTTCACCAAATGGCCTAGATTTTAGAATTTTATATTTCTTTCTTTCTCAAATAATTTAAACTTAATTCCTCCTCTGACTTTACATAATTACAATTATATGAAAATAACATGATTTATAACTTATTGTGTTGTGTAGTAGTTAATTAACACTACAGTTATTAAAATAAATAATTATGAACATGGTTTAGCAATCTGCACAATTGAACATATTGCAGATATGGTTTGAACATATATCTTTTAACTATTTTTGAGCTAACATAGCATACCTTTTCGAACATTATTACTGGTATGTAGGTTATTATTTATCAAACATAATTCTTTTTAAAACACATAACATAAATCTTATTTTCTAATAAACCTTACAAATACATTTATTTAAAACATTGATTTTAGGACTGTGAAATAACAGTCTATTTAAACATGTTACACTTATTCATACTATATTAGTACCAGTCCTTTCTGGTTTAAACCATTATTATTGTGATCACCTACATCAGTAAACATTAACTCCCATACTCTATTTATTATCATTTTTTACAAATGTCTTGTAAATAAAGATTTACATTAAAATAATAAAATACTGGAAACCTTCCATTTTATTATTTTATTATGCTGTTTATTATTAGATTTTAAAGTTGTGATATAGCATACTACTAAGTTATAGTATCACCAACTTTAAGTTTATTGCTTTTTTTTTTTAAAAAACACTTACACAAATTCACTTTCACTGTTGGTTCTGTGATTTTGAGTCTTATTATCTCAGACCAGACCTTTAGTAATCATGGACCGTTAAGACTAGTTTATTTTCTTTATTACACAATAGCTTTAGTCGGTGCACTTCTTATAATGCTATACAGCACTTTAGTTTTCTCAATAATTACATTTTATAAGATTTTGGGTATGTTATACTTTCTTTTGCATTGTTTTTGTGGGTTTGGGATTGATAGTAGTTTATATAATAATAGGTTTTATAACGGTGTTTCTTTCATACTATTTCTTCCTCTCCTCCTGTCTTCTTTCTTGTCCTTCTTCGTATCTTCCTTCTGGTATTCAATCTTGTCCCTCTTCTAGTCTTCATTCTTGTCCCTCGTCTAGTCTTCACTCTTCTGGTCTTCCTTCCGTTCTTGGGTAAACCAAGGTACTTGGTGTTATCACGACTGAGGTTTAGTTTGGAGTATTTAATTTATTCACTGAACTGACTTTATTCTTCTATACAGGTTTCAGGGTATTGTTTTCTTCCTGTTCACAAACTTTATTCTTCCCTCTTCTTGTTTTTTGGGGTATATTGGTATTCACCACCCTTTAATTGAGTCTCTTTTTTCTTTGATATGGTCTTATATAACTGGTTTACTGCTCTGAGCTTCCTGGGTAACTTACTGGTATTATACTATGAATTGATGAGTTGCTTCAATATTTTCTTTGGTTTCTTTTACCAGTGGTTTTTATATATTATGTAGTGAGGATTTTTATCTTATTGTGGTTCATTCCTCTGATTTATTTAAATGTCATTCAATATTATTATAACATTTGTTGGTGTAATTAAACTTTATGATTTCATATGACTTAAAATGCAGTGGATTTTCTGTCACGCTACAATATTAATTACAGATACAACGCGTATATCTAATATTACTTTTATTTTAGCTTTTGATAGGTTAAAATGAAAAAATATTTAGGGTATAAATAATGAAGTATAAATATTATTCTCCTTGTATCATTGCTTTATCAGTATTTCAAGAACTGATAAATATTATACCGGATAACTGTAAACACAACTTTAAAGACATCCTACATCAGAAAACAAATAGCAGCTTTAAATAATACAAATAAGCGTACAAGTTACAATTGAGACTAAAATTAGAACGACATAACTATAGCAAACCCTGTAACTTACTATTAGAAAGCAGGTTGCAGAACTTAAGCTGATATTAACATGGGCACGGCAAATACAGGTTAAAAATTAGATAGCTGAAAACGTCACAAGAATCAATTTCAAAAATAAAAAACAATCATTTTGTATACACGGATTCTTCGTACACGTACAACTATATCGTATTAGAAAAAGTGATACATTTATTTTGCATTTAAATATAATATACAATAATACACAGTACTTATGTTTTCTAGAAATAATACATAAAGCATGTGAAACGCACAATAAAATTCCTAAAAAATAAAAATGTGAAAGTATGAAAATCGCGTAAAATTTTCCAATATAACAGGGTTCTGTGTAAGAGAATGGAAGTGACGTAAAAACTATATTGCGTGAAGATGACAGAGAAGTGCAGATAAAGCAATAACATGCAAAGACTTGCACAGTTAAGGAGGAAAGATTTAAATAAAATGACAGGACATAAGTAACGGATAAAAAAAGCTCGAAATATTCAATTCTTTACAAGGAAGAATGGCTACTGTTATACAATAACTTAATAAGCGAAAGGAGAAGGCCAATATCCCTTATTAACAAATTAATAGAGGTAACTATTTCGAGTAATTTGTCTTAGCTTTGGATTGAGCACAAGCTAGTGAATATTTGTCGAGGTCCGTTGACGGAATCCTCATTCAAGGTTCTGATATGTAGGAGTAGCACATTATACACAAGTGCTACCTTTTTTTCTAATATAGGCAGCGGTATTTACTTGCCAAGAGAGCAATAAGCAACTGCAGGGTGTCTAAACAATAAGCGTTAAGTGATAGAGGAATAGATCTCATCTTATGGCGAGCTAAATCAATAGCCCAATCAAGAAATAACGGATTTTGGTGACTAAATTTTGAGTTTAGCAAACTCTCACAGTTTCACGTACTGTGTTTACATAAGAAGGTAATTGACAAACTTCACTTTTTGTTTTTAAAATCAGTAGATTACAAAAATATTATACCGAAAACAAACTTTGAAATTATTTTACAAACTGACGGCGTAATGCAGGATTGTATTTCCGATTGCAATTGTTCAGAAATAAATTCATGAAAATATTGTATTATGTGTTTCTGGTAAATAGTTGTTACCTGTACTATAGTTTTAGTAATGACTTGTTTAGTCCAATTTGTACATTGGGCAAAAGAGTTTTGTGTGCACCTGAAAAATTCAGCTTTTTTGATGATGAAATTCCTTTTCATTCAGCCAGTGATTTATACTATATACATCAACCCACTACTAGAACACTGCTGGCAGTAATAAGCAATTAGTTAATGACAACAATGTAGTCGTAATCATCTGCAGCTAAGTCAGCGTTCCACGCATTGCGGGTGTAGTGTTTACGGTATAAATCAAATGCCCACACCCCCTACTACCTGTGAAGAACACAGCCACACACGTAACCCAATAGAAGTCCCACGTGCACGTACTTTATACTGTAGGAGGGTACGCATGACAGTTTGCACCTTGAAAATCGCCAAATGGCTCTGACCAAAATATATATATTTTTAACTATTCCAAATATACGCCTACTAGTTTAAAGAGCCAAGACCTTAACATTAATTGCCCTGGAAATGAATAACTTTAATTGTTATTAAAACGATTAAAACTTTTATAGTACTCTAAGAAAACAAATTTTATTGGAATATTTGTAAACCAAAAAGAATAGTATAATTAAAATTTTAAAATTCAATATACTTCATTCTCAAGTTACATTATTTCAAAAAAAAACACAACACAAAAAAATTAAAAATTTCTAGACATCCAAAAATCTTCTCGACTCTTTAAATTATTATTACATATTTTTCCCTAAAAATATTGATAGCTATGTAAAATGAGGTTGTACTTCAAAAATATCATAATTCGTCTTGCAAGTATGCGGTATATAAGCTGGTAATAATAATTTTTCTTTAATTAATTTACGAAGTAAATATTAAATTACGAAATTTACTAGGTTATTTTTAGACAAGAGAAACCATTGTGGCAAACGATTTACCTGGAAAACGGCCAAGATTTCTGTCAACTCGGATGCTTCACTCCATTCCAGATATGATTTGTAGTCTACATTGATGCTTCTTAAATAAGTGAGGCTTTGAAACAGACCGCGTTGTTATAACCTGAACATACAACAATACTGCAAATTAAAATTTCTTTACTTAAATAGAATGTTCTTATTTTTCATACAAATTAAAATATACTATTATTTTAAATACGTAAATTATTTAATATATATACATTCATATAGTTCGATCTTTATAATGCAATTCTTATTGTACAAAGCGATTGCCTTGATTGGCTGATGTTTGGATGTGAAAAAATTGGAAATTTATAAACTCGTAAGTTTTGAAACTTATAAGTTTACAATAGTGGAACAAATTTAAACTACCAGATAAATTGATATCTGTGAAGTACAAAAATGCCTTACAAGTAATGTAATATTTTTTTCAGCATTGTAAGTTACTATTTCTTTTACATTCTTAAAATCTTTTAATTCTTAACATTAAAAGCGACAGAAAAAGCCATTTCCCTCTGCTGTCGACAAAATCATGGTTATAGAGGGGCAGAAACGTTATGTATTTCAGAGAAGAGAAGAGACAAAAATAAAACCATTAAAGATTCATTATTGACTTGTTGCAAGATAATTCATAAAACAAATTGCAATAACTATAACACACACAATATATGGTTAATATTTTACAATATTTATTTGTTGTGAGACTGCGAGACTGTTGTAGTGTAATTCGCTAACACTGTTCTCAACGAGTATGTAACACTTACTATATGTTATATAAAATTATACTCTATTTATAACTATTTTACACTCTTTTATAAGAGTCCAACTAACCTAAACAGTCGTCTGAGTTGGTTATATATTGGTGAAGTATTTAGTAAGTGTTGTTTTGTTGTAATCACCGAAACTTTAAATTAGGTAATGAGAAAATGCAAATAGGAATACGTCTTTGTGTTTTGTTGCATTTACGGAATTTATGCTGTAGAAATACAGTAAACGGTCATGGCGACACGATGAGTAAACATGTGATTGAACAACGCAGCTGTAGTAATAGTAAATATGTGTTTATTAGTGCACCAAATAAACTGTGACGTTATGGAATGTAGAAGTCACAACGCACTGGTTAATGTCAAGATGTAAAGAATGGGTCCAAGACGTAAGTAGAACGACGGGTGATGGTTTGGCATAAATCTTACGAGATGGATGAGCAATATAAAGACGGTCCCATGGATGGAGAAAGAATTGAACATCAGGCTTCAGAGTAATGCGGAAAAAACCAAAGCAGTCATATAGAAATGCCATAATGTATATGTATATATATATATATATATATATATTATAACAGGACCAAATATCATTTATTTTGAGTTATATGTTAAGTGTATACTATATTCATTCTTAAATAAATTTTAATAGTCGAAACTCCACTCGTATGTAATAGCGATCAAAATAATGCATTGTAAAAGACGCACACGCGGCTGTTACATAATCAGCTCGCTGTGGAAAGAAGACGACCACACCCAAACTTTCAATTATTATTAATATTTCGGAAACCAGTAAATTAAGGCGAAAAGCATTATAGCCAAAATGTTTGCCGAAATATTAATAATAAGGTGTGCGAATGTTACGCAATATAGTTAAATAATAACAGAGTTAATTAATCTAATGTGAATAACTTCTGTAATAATTGAGCTACATTGATGAGCTTTTAATATGTTATAAATATAAGAATTTCCAACAAATTATATATTTTGGAATTAGCACAACTCGGTTTGCAACCAAGATAATTGCAATTTAAAACTGTCACAGGAAATCCGGACCGACAATTCAGTTCCGCTGTGTTAAGAATATTAGTAATAATATAAATTCTCCGTCTGTGGGAAACTAACTTCGTTCTCACGGACTAAGGTGATTCAAATTTTGTGTAGTAGGGAGAGTGTGTCAGCCAATCAAATCATTTGAAGAAATCCCAACCAGCGCGGAGTTTTGGGGCTGACCGAACACTCTACTGCCAGTATTTGAGAAGAACAGACGTAATTCTTCGATCGTCTCAAAACCATAGTTTGTGAAGATTCATCTGAAGACTCTACGTGGTCAACACGCATAATTACGAACATTATAATACAGATCAACTGTACGATTCGTAATTACAGCATCCAGTCGAGATACTCTTCGTTTCAACAAACAAGCTTATTGTGCACTACAAGCTGTGGTCATAAGCACGCAAGAGATCTACAAGACTACAAGACCTTACTTCAAGAATACGACAGAGAGGCCGTCTAAACCATTGGTGAATCAGCTGACGAGCAGAGCTACCACTCGAACGACACACACACACGCTGACGTGGGACGTGCAATCGACGAGGGACGTAAAGCAGTTCTCGCAGAAAGCCGCAGATGTAAAAACTTCAACAAATAGCAGGAGAGGAGAGGTTGCTGATTTCCGAGCTCAACGCCGAAACCCAGGACGCTCAAGTAGATCACTATCTCTAGCCGATTGGACAAGGACAGCGAGCATCTCTACGATCCACTTCAAAATCAGGAAAGCAAAATCAAGTTATCTATTTTTCAAACGTTAAATTTTCTTTCTTTTTCAATTAAAATCATTGTAATTTAAATCATTCAGGTGCCACAAATCAAAGACTCTAGTAAATAAGAATAATTCATTTGTGATAATCTGTATAGCCAGTATAAGTAATTAGTAAGCTTTAGTTAAGAATTAATAGAGATAAAACAGAAAGCGCTATACAAATCTTAACAAACAATTAAATAAGTTGCTCATACTGCAGTATACGAGAGTCGAGTCACTAATAAATAATAGGACGTGAACTAGACTGTCACGCCTAGTTTATTTTGGAATATATTCAATTAACTTTAGAGTTTTCATTTTTATTTTCATTTGAATCTAATTTTAAAGCAATTTAATTAAATTAAACTAAAGTAATTAATTAAATTTTTAGTTGAAATTAACTCTTCAAAATGACGAGTTCAACTTCTTAAAATTATCAAACATTTAAAAAACATTATTCAAGAACTATTTATTGTTTAGACTGTAAGGATATTTGATCATATAACCATTTTATTCTTGTGTGTTATTGGAGTAATAACCACCGTTTTATTACCCCATATTGTATTTTTTTATTGCTGTACTACGGAGCCTACCAACCTCACAAAACTCTTCACTTTAAAGTAACTTATTTAGTGTGCTGTTGTCATATATTTGAGATTACATACTTGCGAAATCAAATCCAAAATCCACACGCCCTAGTCGGAAGAAAACCGCAAGATCGGACAGGAGGTAGGTGCTCATACACTCACACAACACAACAACAACGCATATAAGTAGAGTTACAATATATATATACGGAAAAACAAATGGAAGGATAAACTACAGAACGTCCTTATGTTAGGAAGACCCGTTTAACATTAAGATCATTTATTCTCCTTTAACTATTAATGATAAGTCATTAAGAGTGAAAAGACCAAACTGTACAAATAGAATTAATGTGTTTTATGCTAAGAAAAATTTATAAGTTTATAAAAATTCATTACAATTATTTTCATACAATTTATAATTTACAGCAGGAATTATGAAACCAACTAGATAGACCACCAAGTATGGATCCAACTAGATTTTTAAGAAGAGCCCTTCACTCTAAACGATGGAAGACCCCGTAAACGACGGTTTGATGAATTTATTTGAGACTGGAACAGGCTGCTAGCCTACCAGCCGGCATCCGTACTCTAACTTACGTGTAATGGTAGTGCACAATATTTACAAAGGAATTGACATATTCAATGTTAACATACACCATACACACACACACACACACACACACACACACAACAAAATTTATAGCAAGATTTCAATTCCTCTGTAAAAGTAGTGGACTACCTTCCCACGTAAGTTAGGTGAAATGAAATGAATTATCTGATCTGTTTTAGCGGTTAAAAGTAGTAGGAGAATGCAATACGTGCATTTCTGCAGCGTTTTGACCATCCTACTGAATGACCTGTGTTTATTTGCTTTACTTATATTATAGATTCTTTAATATTTCATTCAGTACAACAATAAATAATGCTTAATGCAAATAGGTTTTTATTTTTTACGGCATAAGCATAACAGATAACATATTCTTAATCTCAGAGCCAGCACACATACATTATAGTTACAAACACATTAGCTCTTTTCGATTTATTTAGATTAATACAAAGTTCATTATTAATAATTTAACTTGCGATTATTTTAAAGTTATGCCTATTTCTTTTTAATTGTTGCTAGTTCAAACTGACGCGACTAACCATGAGCGCTGCTTATGAAGACGGCCGACTGAGTAGTAAAGCCAAACGTTTGCTTTGGTTAAAAATTAAAACTAAATGTTAACGCTTTCTACACAATTTAAACTTGATGGTGCATTATTCTGAAAACTTATTCTGCTTGTATTACAGAGATATATGTAATGTTGGAATATTTTATCTGTCACTTATTTTCAATAACTATTTTATTGCATTCTGTTTCTTTGTTATAATTTACATGGTATATTTCTAAATTACCTTGTGTTTGTACAGTTTATTAAATTTTTGTTACCTGATGATTAACATGACTGCTATATTTAGGTTATTATAGCTTACTATTTTTTCCTTAAATTTCTTAGTAAATTGTATGCGTACTTCACTATACTTTCCTTAGTATATAGAGTTATTCTTACTATAAACTTCTTCATTTTCTATTTTTTCTCAATCTTTCTACTGTTAAACTGATATTTAGTTGTAAAATTATTATTTCTCTCCAACAGACGCTTTCTGTTAATTGGTTCAGAAAGGAGTAATAAAATTAATGTTGTATTTTTGAATTTCCTGTTTACTTTTACATTAGAAAATTTTTAATTTTTTAATTTTCTATATTACACACTTAATTTACATTGACAACTAATTTAAATCAACTTCTTTCTCAGTAATTAAAATATTTTGTAGTTTGCAATTATTATCAGTGGCTTTTACAATTTAATATAATACGTAGTTTTACATAAAGCTTGTGATAAATTTATTATTCTGTGTTGTTTTCAATTGTTTGTTTTTTCCAATTACTTTTATATTTAATAAATCATATTTTAAAGAATTTCGAAATTTCCAATTTTAACATATAGTTTAAAAGAATTAATATATATTTCTTAAAATACATCTGTTACGCTTAACAATTACCATTAATACTATTATAAATAATTTTACAACTTTCTAATTACATTGGAATTTGACACCTTTTAAAATCCAATATGCCTGCTGCTCTTATAATTTTGTAAAAAATAACATTCCTAATTTGTACAGATTAGCTTATTTTGTCAAGGTCTATGTACTGTTAAATTTACAGCAGGACAATATTTAAATACATATTTAATTTAACACAATTTAACATATTTAACTTATATTTTACACGCATTACTTGATGCATATTTATTTAGAACAAATTATTAAAATTATAGAAGTTTTTTAAGTATATTGACGCTCTCTGACAATATATTTAGTTTGCAACGTTCGTGGGTTCCAATATACTGTGACGGCAGATTACAAACACCTACTAATATGTTTTCAGAAACAGTACACTGAGAGAAGGACCTTACATTTTTATACATATAATCTGTGATTATATTATATTATTATTATTACTATTGGTATTAAGAGATTTCGTATATTGCAAACATTGGATGTCTTTAGAACATATCAATCAATAGTATATAAAGTCTGTCGTCTTTTATAATCTTAGGAATTCTTACACCAAAAATATTGAACATTAAAAGACTAAATACATTTATAGTGCCTAGGAAAAGTATCAAACTTAAAACGATGAAATAGTAAACATTATAAAAACAAGTTTTTTAGTTTATTGCAAATTTGTAATCTGTTTGACTTGATAACATTAAAAAAATTTGAATGCCATAAAAAAATAAGTCAAGCCACAGCAATGTCTGTCAAGTTCATTTTCAGAGCACGATGGTTTTTCTGCGCTATGATATTAGATAACACCTTATAATCCATATAATATATTATTCCTATGCCTATATGGAAATATACGTTTTATATTTAGAAGTCAAGTCCTTGATCTACATTTTGAGCTTATCCAACCACACAAACATATCCAAGCAAGCGTGAAGAAATGATTTTTAATTTTTAATAAAAACACTGGCTCCTTGTGCACAAATGCAGAATGTACATCAGAAACAAATTTCCTATTTGTGAGAACATTCTGAAACCTACTTGGACAGGGCAATCCAACACTTGTGAAGTGCTGTTCAACACAGTATTTGCAACAAGTTAAATTAAAAATTTTTAAGATGATTTGTAAACTTATTGCATTATTACCAATAACTCATTCTACAATTAGAATGAGTATAGATCTACTCATTCAACTTGAATCATCTCTATTCAAAGTTCTTCTTTTCGCTCAGGCACAGGAGTTAAAATTCGAATGTTAACTTCTCATTACTTTTGGCTTTCTACGGCTTTTGCCTGTTCCTCACTCCCTCATTTTGAGTATACCTTATTTGAAAACCTATCCTATCAAGTTCTTTAGAATATATGATAATACATAATCCCTAATGTATGGTAGCAAGCTACTCTAATGCCAGTGAAAAGGCGGCAATAGTAAAGTATATCGTCATATCCTCCTTGTCTCCTTGTATTTTGCCAGGTCTTCCATAGCTTTCAAGGAACAAGGAAGGTCTACATTCCCATAAGGTTTACCGTAAAGGAAGAGCTATTTGTTAATACATTTATTGAAGCCCGGCTAATAATTTATCTGAAAGCAAATTGTCATAATTCATTCTTATGTAATCCATCTTGTCTTATTACTAGCAACTGTAGGACAAAAACAACAACAGTCTCACGACGTAATTGAATTAAAATTTTCCATTGTTCGAAGCTGAGTTGTTAGTGCGTACGTGTGTGCCAGACATTTGGGAAAAGAACAAACCGGCTGTACACTCTAAACGCGGTCGAAAATTTTGACGTTCTGATTTTGTAACTACTCGTTGGAAACCAGTCGTAGTTTTAAGAGCGTTTCAAAAATAACATGCTTTATTTAATTAAAACATTATGCGTTTAATATACAGAATAGGTTTTTGGATTTCTTTATTATTTGAACCTTGGCAATAAGCCTCCTAATTCACAGCCGTTTAAAATGAAGTGAATAAAGTTTAGAAAGTTTATTCTTCAGAAAGTATTAATGTAATAATTCTTTTGTTAATGGAACAAACTAGAAACTTGTGAAATGATTATTTTAAAAATAGAGGGACATCTGCAAAAATAGTATACAGACCAAATATTTAGATGACGTTGTAAGATAAAAAATAAATGATGTTTAAGAATGATAGAACTAATAATTAGTAATACGATACACTAATTGCATGTGTAGCATATTATATTTAAGTGCGTGTATGCCTTGCTACAATTGCGGTAATTTTATACAAATAAAATCGTTTGTAGTAAACTTTTATCTACTCAGAAGCATAATAAAGATTTTCCATCACCACAGACAACATGTTTAGAGACTGATTTAGCATGTGGAAACCAAATCAGCAGGTAAAGTTCTTTGCATTTCCATATTAGAAGCTTCGCGCTGGTGAATCGTATACATAACTGTTGCTAACTAAACGCAACTTGAAGTACATACACTTGAGGATTTGTCATTGTGTCTTGTCTAGCTACACACAATTATTGGCCTTAATGGCAGAATTTTTGCAGAAAAAAAACTAAGTATATTTTTTGAGAGAAATTAATATTAAATATTAATTTCAGACCATTTCAGTCTTTTGTTAGAGACTGATTTCAGTATTATTGTTCAAAACTCGTAGAACTCGAGTATGTTCAATGGTGGAGTTTAATGCTTTCGTGTGTTCATTATATCTTTGTTTAAAGTGTACCCTGCCTACATTTGTAGAATTTGTTGCACTGTGAGCTCCTTAATACTTGAATTCTACATAAATCAAATTTGAGTAATTTTGTATATCTGTTATTTATTTATTATATTTTTGACAATGGGTGCAGGTTTAGTGTGTTATTCCGTCTGTAAAGCTGAAACCAGATATTTACAATTTCGGCAAATTTTGTAATTAATTGTAGGACTTAAATATAAGTGACTGTTACAAGTGTGTTGTATTTTCTATCTTCTCTGTTGTTTATTTATTTGTGTGTGTGTGTGTGTAAGAATATGTATGCTGGAGTTTTATTCATTAGCTTAAGGGCAGGAATTTAAGTGTGTTCTCTTCATCTTGGTAGCTTTTATGTGCAATTGGGGTTTGAAAATGAACTACACACTTTTCAATATATAGCTGAAACTATTATAGCATACCAAAAATGTTTATTAAAATACCTAGCCTATCTAGAAATATTGTTTTGATTCAAAATCTATGTAATTAATATTATCAATACGCTGGTACGTCAAGGCAAACAGAATCCAAGACACCATTAAGCCACCATTAAGACACCATTTCGTGTAACATCGTTGCTTATCTCACCTGTTTTCTTCTATCTCACTCACCGGAAACGTCTAGTCTACCACCAGTCACCATCGCATGGGATACTTTCAACCTCTGATTTGAGATCCCATATTTTCTCCTTGCCTTCCCTGGTTATATTTCCTTCTGGTTGTATTGTACTACATTGTTATCTGCAAAACGCACTTGATACATTTTAACATAACAGCTGTCCAGTCCTGCCTTATAGCTGTAAATATTGCACGTTAGTGAAAAAAACGAAAGGGCTGCTGAAATGAGTTTTACAAGTGTTACCGGGGAGAGATATTACTTAAGGGACAGAGAAAGCTATGCAAAATATTAGCTTTCATTGCCGATGTCAATAGTGTTAACACTTGCCAGGCTGTCAGGCCGCGATCCAAAATGTCTCGTTGGCACCAGACGCTTCGACCTTACCAATGACGAACGTCCACAGTGACGCGAGAACAGTGAATACAAATACCCACGCAGTACTACGATCAAAGACTCCTTGAGGCATTACTATTTATAAGTTTCTCCATGTACTTACTGCAGTGTCGCCAATATTCGGACCAATCGCATCGATCTTTTTCTTGATTATTTCGGCTATACTGCAACGTTTCAGTACCGGTTGTCAAAATTTATTTAGGACTACTTCTTATTCTCTACTAAGAACGCAGCAACGTACGGCTAGACTACTTCGGTCAAGTGCTTCCCCGAGGCATATATGGCCGGGCCAAGTATTCTGACTATCAGACAAGGTGTGATTTTTCTTTTTGAAACTTAGGAGCGCCGTAACGCCTTAGAGAAACGCAAGTCTGTCTTCACCTCTTGAAACAAGATTGTCTGACTTTTGATTTTGGGTAAGCCTACCATGGTTTCTGTCAGATATCTCAACAACGTCTTATATAACCCCGGGTCTAACACATTACTTACATTCTGATTCTAGTCTTAGTACTCAACACAATGGCGCCTCAGTGGCGCCCCCTTACCCTCAGGGAAAATATTAGTACTACTTCAAGCTCTAAGAACTTCAAGCGGCCTGTTTTCCTTGGCAGATAATTTTTTCTTCAACAAACAACCTGTCTGTAGTAATCTAATAATATTCTTCTACTTTCTGAGCAACCCGCAGTAACGGCTCCAACTGTTGCAATTATATCTTTTACCGGCACCCAGATAGGAGTTGTGTTACTCGTCTCTTTGCCAAACTCTTGTTTCATCTGCTGAAAATTGCCAAATCGAGAGAGTGATGACATTCCTTTTCATATCCAGCGACGGTTATTGTTTTGCCGCAGGCTTAAGCGTTCAAAATTTCGTTTCTACATACAAGTGTAGAGTACTTGGCACAATGCGAAATGGAATCCACCAAAAATGGTTATATGATAAGCATCTTATCCGCAGATTCACATCGTATAAAGCATTGTGCCTTAACAACCAAAGACCGCTGTGTATAATGAATACCTTCACAGAACAAAAGTCTGTGCGTGTGCGCAGAATGATCGCGTGTCACGACATATTACTAGGCAAGGAACACAGATGATTAACTTTGTTCTTTCTAAATGCATCTAACTTCCAGTATAAATATAAAGCCTACTCCCCGTAAAAAAACATAATCTTTCACGGCCGGTGACGATTCTGGTAAAATTTGTCGGGCTTTTTGACCGTTATAGCAAAACTTATCGTAACGCTGAGGCAATAAATAGTATCGCATAGGTAAGTGCTAACAAGATTCTTGGCACGCACACTCGCGCGAAAGGGCTCCAGACGTTTACAGTTTATTTGTAGCGGACTAGTGCAGTTACAGCTGGCGACTTATTCAAGTGCAGATCGAAGTATTGTAGCAAAATGGCCATTTGCTAATTTATCTGAAATTATAAAAGGTGACTTTTATTATTTTGTTTTAGCAAACTTACCTTGAGTTATTTATAAGAGTGCTTTGTTGATTCATTATCGTTGTTTGTGTCTAACTAAAGTTTGTAATCAGTGATTTCATTGGTGTCAGTTATTCTGTTTCTAATGTACCCACGACAATCCGTTGCGACCGTCATGCACTATTCTTATACATCTTCAGAACCTCACTTTGATGAAACGTTTTGTTTCTTTTTCGTTTAAGGTGATAGAATATACTGAGTTAAGACACCAGTCAGCTCTAAGCAACTATTTTTGACTTTGCTTACTACAGTCTGTAATATAAATTTCTATAGATGATTTTATTGCCTGGAGTGTTTGCAAAAATTTCGGTGTCAACTTTTATCTGAATACAAATTCAAAAAAAAAAGAACTTCAATTGTCAAGTAGTGATCGAAATGTTTAAATACATAGGAACACCCCCTTCAAATAAATAATGATAAAATACAGAATAACCTCCAACTCAAGCCACAGTTAGTCAGTTAAGAAAAGGTATTTATGCGGAAACGTCTTCTGTATACAGGAGAGGAGACATGCGGATCTGTACGGGCATTAATTATTCCTACATTTACCCTAGGTTTCATCACTTCTTCCGACTTTTGAGTTATTTTTATATTTTTTTTTTGGGATCCTAAGGTTTTGCCAGTTACTCAGATGGCCTGTAACTTTACATTTATATTCAATGGTTTTTATTTAACACAATCTATTCCGACCACATTTAGTTAAGGTTTAGTTAATGGTCTATCTACTTTTCTGTTGCCCCTGGCAGCTGACATTTTATTTCGGTCCCTTGAATGGGTCTTTCGCCGTCTGCATCACAGATCAAGGTTAATACAATTAAGTACTAAAAAACACTGCAGTAACTATGTACAATAGATCCAATATTTTTATTTTTATTTTAAGGGGAATAAAGTTTTATCATTCCGTGTATGAAATGATAAAGTTTTATTAGTTATAGTTCTTGTCGTTTTGAAAGCTTACGTCATACAAAAAACAAGTACAAATTTTATGTTAAGCATAAAACGTAAAATTCGAAACGTATGTAAACGTTAAATACAAACTTACGTCACCGAAAGAACGTTAAATAAAGTGTTAAGTACTATTGACAACTAAAGTAAAAGGACCTGATTTTCCAACTCCTCTGACCTCATAAATAAGGAAACAACCGACACTGAAAACATACAAATACTAATTACAAAGTAAACAACATCACAAAGTAGATCCCAGTCGTGTGTTTTCACTACAATGTTAGTATTTCTTTTCTTTTGTATAGTTGCTGATCTATAATGGAAGAGAGGCGCTTTATATACTTTAATAGAAGAGAGGATTCCTGAAGGCAACATGTTTTTGTTTTCGTTATGCGTGAATCTAATATGTGTATTTCCGTTTACCTCAAACGATATCACTTAGTGTCTGCATATTTTTTACGTTAATCTTATTTAAGATGTTAAAGTATTAGTTTAATATGAAGGCGGAAAACTATTTTGTCTGTACATAGAATACAATTTTTAAATTGATAGTAAAATGTAAAATTTCACCAAAAAGAAAACTGTATACAATTTATTTATTAGCAAAAACATATTCTTATGCATCTTTTATACTACCACAATAACGTTTATAATAAGAGAATAATATTTAACGCAAAGTAATAGAAACACATGAAATTGTAGTAAAAATCTTGTAGTCAAGTTAACGTTTTGTAGGATGTTAAGTTGCTGTTCTCTTTTACTACTTGTCTGTTTCCAATAACAGGAGAGAAGTAAACATTAGCTACAAAAAGAGAACACTTTCTTGGAAAATGGAGAATAAAGTTAAACAGGAAAGATGAAATGGAGAGAGAAGAAAAGGCAGTCAAGTAACCAATCTGCTGCTACTCAACTTTTCCACACACCCTTGCAGTGTCCTGAGGGCAATAAATCAATTTAGGGGAGTAGGAATCGTGATTTTCTTGTAAGGCTAAATCCTTTATCGACAAATTATTTGTCTTTATCAGGCTTTTAAAAGTGCACGAAAATCGATTTTAGAATCTCAACTTCTGAATTGTTTAAACAATTTACAATGTTTTATAATATAAATTTTAAGTTTGATATTTTACAAAATCTACTATACATTTCAATGTTTAATATTTTATTAAATTAATATCTTCTTAATTTATTAATATTTATTTCATTTATTTATCTTATTTATTATATTATTACATTGGTAAACATAATAATGCCAATTATTTTATTATACAAGTAAACCAAAATTTACTTGTGATTTAGACTTTCTAACAACTGCATTGATACAGTGGCATTAATAAAATGTTGATACCGAAACCGTGTCGTTGATTCTTTAACTGATAATGGAAATTTGTATTGGCCTGTTCAGTGTAGGTAACCAACACACCTGCACCAATACAGCCAGTGAGTTAACTGTTAGCTGTTAATGTAAGTCGTGTTTAGTCCGGGTATTATTAAACAGTTTATACTTATCTATATCTATAACTATATAGTGTAGTGCGATGTTTAACGCAGTGTTACAGTTCCTCATTCTTCTATTTGGAATCCAGCAACAAGTAACAGTATATCATTTATTATTAACAATACAATAAATTAACATAATTTTAGCATCTCAAAATTAACTCATCTCATTCTCAAAAGACCCACGAGTTCAGATACTAAATATTATAATTTATGCTATATGAAATGTTTTGGTCAGTTATAGTATAGTAAAGTAAGGAAACAAGTTATAATAATTATAGAAATGGTAACGGAAATGAATAATTAAATCTATTGAAGATTATAGAATTTCATAACAGTTAAGAATGTTTGATACATATATATGTTTTGATTAATATTGAAGATTTAAATGTGTTAATGGAGTAAATTTGAATCTACTGAGTACTCATTTGAATAGTACTTGATTAATATAATTTTAAAAAATCCGTAAACTAGAGATATTAATAATTTTGTTGTTGTTGTTATTAATTATAAAGATGATATTAATGAGTAAGTCTCAGATGTATTAAGTAATAAGAAGATAACAATATAAATCTTAGTATCTGAACGAAGTGTTATTATTTCATAACAATCCTGAAATCTTCTGCTCTGGCGCGCAAGTAAATAATCAATAATACAAAAATGAGTGGAAGTATTCAATAATAAATATAGCTAAATATATAATTTGTAACACAATAAATCAATGTAATTACCGAGTGTATGCAATACTGTTTCGAATAAATTATTTAGTCAACATTCAAAAATTACGCGCGCTTCACGAGTAGTTATATTTAGCGCACCAATACATTGAGCTAGTTGTTGAATTTATTTATATTTAACGCCCGAACACATTGGGCAACTCTTAGAATCTTAATATTTCTCGCCAGCAACGTGGTGCAGTGGTTCAAATTTTAATAACAGCAACATATTTTGTTAAGGATGATTTCTAAATATTATATCAAATGACTTTACACTATTTTACTGGCTAATTGACATCGTGAGCAGTGATGAAATATGATCCGCGTATTTTTCATTTCCTAATACAATGACACCACCAAATATTCAAGTGTTTATATAAATTAGAATAGCGGAAAAACAAACTTGGAAGAATCGATTGACTTTGGTTTTAATAAAGTATATTTACTATATTGCTAGATCTTACTGATTGTCGTATGGTAGAGTGGATACAAAATTAAGAAACCAGTGAAGTCACTAATCACTTGCTTTAATATTAACACGTAACATTCTGCAATCAACAAGTTATTCAACGAGATTATACTTGTACAATAATTCATGATAAATTTGGCCACACACAATAATAATGCTAAGTAACAGAGTTATACAATAATGGTAAGAAAGAAAACATTTTTTACTTGGACTCAACAATGACTCGATCCGCACTAAGGAAATCGCTCAACATAAACTGACTGACAAGGTCAGATGTTCTTGCTTTTATAAGTAGCACAGGTGATCGAGAACAACTTTCATCCTTACTACGGCTCGCTAGCTGAATGCGTATTTCAAGTGTCCTTGAATACTCTAGAAGGTTCTTGGGTGCTATGTGAGTGGACACTCTTGATACAGGCGAGGCACGCTGTACTAGTCGCAAAGCCTTTACAACGACACTCTCGCCTTTTTGAAAACGTTTCTTAACAGTCGTTACAATATATTTTAGGAAAGGAAAATCAATTGGACCATCTGGTGACTTTTGAATATATACGCTCAGGAAATTCCTGTTTGCATTAACATTAGGAAAAAGTAATGTTGAGGACACATAATCACGCAAAATGTTTTGAACGGACTTTTGCTTTGTTTTAATACAAAATCCGAAAACAGATTGTGACAAGTGGTTGTAATTTTGGTTTTATTGAATAACCGTTACAGATGATAGACAAATCAGATTATGTTGTCATTATGATTTATTTAAAATTTTGTCCGATTTCAATAACATCTATGTTAACGTTTAATGTCACATAACCTAATTTCAAAGTTGTTATTATGAATTGTTTAATTATTTGATTGTAAAACAAATTAAAAATATTAAAAATTAATTTTTAATAGCAATCACATGCGTAAAAATATTTTACTGCTAAAATTAAGTACGAAATCTACAAATAATTAAAACTTAAAAATACAATTTCGCTATTTAAAAAAGAAGTTTCTTTTCATATAGCCATATTGAAGAAACAAATAATTGACGGAAAAAAAATTTTGATAAAATGGATGTTATGAGTGGCTCTAAGTATTATCTATTTTTACAGTAGAACGCATTGCTAATATTACTGGCACTATGATGCTGAATGGTGAAATTTTGAAGCTGCTCTAAACTGGGAATAATATAATGTTTCTCGTAATGTGTGTACACACTGCAAACGATGCACAAAGCATACCACTCTGAATGCAATCATAGAAGTATTATAACCACGATCGAAAACAGTTGCAAAGTTTCAAAATTTTTATATTCGAAGTAAAAAAGAAAATATTAACTTTATTCTATGTATGAAACGTTTCTTGATTTAAAGTTTTAAGCAAAACATCAAACTGATTTTTAGGTATTCAAATTTACATTTAGATTACAATTAGGTTAGGCAAATCCCAGACAACGGTCCGTTACTCATGTGCAAAGTGATATTCTAGTGTCTTCAAGAGAGAGTTGATTCCACATTTAATTAACTCTCCAAAGAATAGTGATTCAGGTAGAGCCTATTTACTAGCTTCTTTGGCTCGTCTCCAGTCCATCTGTCAGCCGTATTGGGATATGATTTACAAAGCCAATGCACACTCAGCAATAAAACGTCTGTTTTAGATTTTTTTTTAACTTACAAAATTTATTTAAAAACGTAGGCGGAACTAGCGAACTACTTTATTGGTGTGACTACAATTTAGTGAATTGAGTAATCAGTTTTAAATTATGAAAACAGTTATTTCGCCTTATTCTATTTCTATGGCATTTGTCTTCATATAATAACATGTTCATTTCCTCAATAAATGTTTGTCTTCTCAGTATAATTAAATCCCTATTGCCTATTGCAGTATGAGTGCATGATGCAAAACTCTTAGGAAGCTTTCCTACATTAGTCCTTCTGTTATTATAATCAAACGTCTCTTTTCATCATTCATATTTTTATTCCTTTTAAACTTTTCAACGACAATATAATTGTTTCTCCTTCTGTTAGGATTCTGCATATCCTTAGATATGTGTGTGTATGAGCATTATATAATATATACTTACGTGGTAGTCTCAGAAAATTAATAGTTGAAAATAGTTAAAAAAAGTGTTAAATGAGATTATTATTAATACTGTTGAGAATTTAGTTTCATAAAGTTGATATAGATATGAAAACGTAGAAAATTTAAAGTACAATAGAAATTAGATATGTAGGCCTAATGAAGTAGAGCAGCTGAGTTCACAGTACTAACTGTCTCCATGGAGTACAGGGAGTTCGTAGGGACCACTTTGCTAAGTCGTCGTACTATTCACTTGGTTTAATGACCAAGAATAAGTTGGTTATTCGCTTTCGTATAATGACTATAGAATAAGTTGATTAAAAAGAAGTACACTTTTCAAGCTTAAATCAGATTCAAAAGCGTAATGTAATATTATTTTAAATTTAACCTCTTTAGCTTAACTATAATAATCCTGACGGGAATGACATATAAAATTTAAATTATCAATACAAATAACAGATTTATCAACTTGAACTACTGCGGCATTGTTTAGCATTGTACTGTACGTGGATCATCTGTCTTGTATCCACGTTGTATGACTTTTGTGCTTAACTTGGTCACTTCTGATGGTAGATTTTGACAGAGTTACGTTAGCTCCGATACTGTGAATGGGTTTGACGGTTTTCTTTTAATGATAACATATACATTACGTTAGTGTTTTTTTTGTTTTCTTGTGAATGTGATGAAGCATTAGTGTCTTATTTTTAACGTTTCTTGTTTGTATTTGCATATTTGGACGTTCTAAATTGTACAGTCTTAAATGGTACTTGCTTTATTATTGGCATAATGTTTATAATGTCTGGGAAACCAAAGTCCTTCATTTTTGGCACACGTTAATAAAAAAGCTTCATCTTTAATAGCTGTTAAATGTTCACAAGCTGCATTGTATATTTGGTAAGAATGTATGCATTAAATTAAGATACATTTTTATGGTACCTTCTTTGTGAAATAGAGTAATATGTTTTGCAAATTGTGTTTGGATCTCCTATTTGATACACTAATATACGTATTTTCAAGACGTTTTACAAATTTTTTCATTTCGGTATAGTAATAAATGTATATAGTTACCTATCTATATGACAATACTATTTGCGTTAGACCTACTTGCATTTGTTTCTGAGTAAATCTTTGTTGTGTTGTCGTATTACTTTCAAATTTAATTTACAGAAAACATTATAACTAATGTTAAATTAATTGAACAAAAATTATCTTGTACTAATATTTTCATACCTTCAGATCACTTTTTTATGTCCGATACTAATAATATTAGACTAAAATTATCACTTCTTAAACTAAATACAGCTGCTGTAAAATATAACTTAAAAATCTTAAGTTAAAAGATAAAAGCAACGTGTTTGCTTACCATTTTACCTGTCTAGTACGAGAAAGATCTGAATAAATGGGAGGCGTATTGAACGAGTACCGTATTTAATTACCTACACTGTAAAGTTAGTTACGACAATTACGACTATTTTTGTCAAATAAAAAACGTCGGTTAACCAAATTGCGTCACATTAACAAGCGAAGTCCTTACTGGAAGCACAAATTGAAATTATCTGTCTGTCCTACTATTAATGTAGGGGAGTGAACCTTTGGTATTTATGAAAACGAATATCAGTCGCATACCAGCTATGGAAATGAAACCGTGCAAAAGATGTCGTTTTTTCAGTAATTAAAAAATAAATAAACAAACATGCAAAGATCTAGAGAAAACTTGACAGAACGGAGAAAACAGAAAACGTTTAATAGTCTACAATTCTAAACCATCGGGAGAGAAAATTTGTCTATCAATAGAAATAGAAACATTGCGGGCACGGAAGTAGTAACAGAAGGCGAGAAGGAGAAGACGACGAAATAAAGAATAATAGAAGAAGACGTTTCTTTTATTTAATACTCTGTTAGAGTTTAGGGTTAAAGTGCACAGTCTGTTGAACAGTGTGTGAATAAACGTGCACCTTTTTGTGTCGTAGTGGATAAACGCGTATTCCTGATCTGACTACTTAAACTGCTGTTATTTTCTTGTTATTTTGTGACTGAGCATTCATTATCTCTTTTAACCTAGTACTTGAATTCTTATACAGAATGACGCCAACGGTCCACAAAAAAAAAGCTTATGGTAGTTCTTGATCTTTTGCAACACAAAGAATATTCAGTAATTGACCAACATAGAAGCCTAAAACAAGGAACCCAATCACAAACGGGCGCATTAGCACTACTCACATTGCTTACCACTGAATTAAATCAGTAATAACCCATTAGTGTACACGGATCGGATTGTTGGAACGGTATCAGGACGGCATAAATTGTTCCGAGAGACTTTTTTTTCGTTAGCCCCGAAAAGAAATGTCTATCCACATGGAAGTGGACATTTTACCTACACTTTTGTATTTGTTATTTTTGTTGCTGTAAGGATACATAAACTTCTTATAATAAAACGTGTAAAATCTAGTGCATTTAAGAAACTTATATTTATTTCAAGCTAACAGACAATGGCGTTTGTTAGCAAGCAGAGAGTAAACGATAAATAAAACAGAAGTTACGGCCCCTACGTGCTAAATTGCAAACAACTTTTAGAGCTCATATTGTATGTTACGTGTTATTTTTCTCAGAGATCTTTTCGTCCATTTAATTGAATACCTTACTGACAAATAATATTGTTACGACGCTGTCACAGATCGTTGTGGGTACAGTAGAAACGGAATAGCTGACCCAATGAAGACACTAATTACAGACTTTATTTAAAGATAAACACCAGTTATAAATCAACAAAGCACTCATACACAATAATTGAAGATAAATTTGTCGAACAATAATAACGTCACTTAATTACAGTTTTGAACTACAGTAATTAACATAAATCGTTTTATACTAAACCGGTCTTAACTGAAACCGGTCCGCTTTAAAATCCAATATTTATGCTTTCGCCACTTTGTACTGTATGCATATAACGACCCTAGATGCTAGTAGAGTAGTCGAGTAAAGAAGGCATCGGCATCTCGGGTGACCTAGAACAGTCTACCGCGTTACTTATTTCTGCCGTGTAAATGATCCTAGAACGACTGGAACAGTCTCGCGCGTCGCGACGTGCCACAAACCACGTACGTACTTAGCAGTGTGGTACTATTTATTTCACCAGCTTCAATATGTTTTACATTAGTATTATTGATATTTGCCCTATGATTTATTAGCGCAATTTATCAAAGTAATATCGAAATGTCATGAATGTATAAAAGATAGGTACATCGCCACTAGAAGTGATGACATAGGCCTAGGCTACAGCTTGACCGTCAGTCATATATTAAGATATTGCTCGTCTTTTAAGATATCGAATTGTTACATTTGCTTAATTTATTCAAGTTGTTATGAAAATCTGTAATAATAGTTTGTTGATCTGAATAATTTTTGGCGTTCTTCTTTTGATGGAAAACTAGAGCAAGAAATCAGTATGCCTATTAAAGGAATAAATATCCAAAAAGTCACAACTCTCATTAAATAGAGGGTTGCACAAAAAATTTTCATTTGATTAGACGATTACACATGATCGATTGTTTCTGGCTACACTATGAAACATTAGAGCATCATTGTTTAGCATTTTCATGGGAAAGTGATCTCAAAAATCCATTTTGACATTCTTTCTTTTTACCATATTTGGTGACTTTTTCACTAATTAAATAATATACTTTTATCTGTGGTAAAATATATACCTTTTTCTGTATTTCTTTGGTGTGTTAATACTATTTATTTATTTACAAATTTTGTTTACACTTTTTTACACTTTTTTTTACTAAAATCCAAATATTTTAGCTGTTAGACATTAGAGATTGATAGATATGGTTATAAGTGATTAGTTCTTTTTTGTTTTTAGTAGAATTTATTCAATTATATCTTTACAATCCTCATATACTAGTAGTAGGTGCGACAACAATTCTAAGCATCTGTGACAAATATATTGATAAACAACTACTCTGGGACCAAATCTGATCACTATTTAACTCTGTCACATAAATTTAAAAGTTAAACGTTTAGTACAGCTTTCGTTACGCTAGTCTCCAGGAATAACGTGTAGCAGGAACTTTCCTTTAATGCATTATATTTTTATGGCATTAGTAAACATTTTTTACACAGTCAACAATAAAATATTTCATTACAAATTACATTATCAACAATAATTTTTATATAAATTGTTGCTTTTAAATTATTGTTCTCATTAAAATTATGTATAGTTACCACAAAACTAGATCTTGTCCTAAACTAAACCTGACGTTGCTCTAGTTATTTCAAAAGCAATTACAAACTATTTCTCCACAAATTATAAAACAGTATACCATAAAATACTGCGATGTACCGGTAATATCAAGTAATAAAAGAAACAAACTAAAGTGAAACAAAACGTTAACATATATGTGGAAAAGAATGACTTCACCATTAATTGTTAGTCTGCTTACTTTGCATTTATTTATTCCGCCTTCTGCGTCACGGAATAATAAAAATCAATATGAGGTGAGAGCTGAAAACTGAATTTTATCATACTCCATACGATTGTTAACACTGTTTCCGAATGATATTTTATTATAGCGTTCTTACGTGCTTCACATATATGATATTGGTTATTATTGCAAATTCAGTCACGTTTTTTCTACTCTAACTTGAGGTGTTCTACAAATTTAATATTATGTTACGTCTGTGTGTGGACGCTTTCCTGTGTCTGTAAAGTACGAACTAGGTGATACATCCTCTTTCGAAGTTTACTGTATATGATACCTCTGCGTCGGCAATATAAATTGTTATTAAAAGCTGTAACGCCTTGTAGCCGCACAACACACAAGGAGCAAGAAGCAAATCTTATTGCTCCAAAAATTGTTAAGTATTTTTTAAGCTTTCATGTTTGAAGAAAATTTAGCTTTCATGTTTGAAGAAAACAGCTGCAAACGATTTGTTAAAAAGTATACTTTATTAACACAGTCACATTGTAAATAATTGATTATGAAGGAAGTTCTTCACGACCTAAATTTGAATGTTCTTTTTAAGCATTAGGATTTTTAAATACAATCACAATGTTAACATTGTATATTAAATAGACTGCTAATTAAATGTAAAATCATTTGTTACATTACTGAGGTAAAACCAATAATGCTTAGAATCGAAGGAATTTTTAAGCTCTACAGTAATCTTGAAGGCGTTCAATTATTGAAGCAAATTTCATAAATAAACTAGATGGCGTCTCGGGGAATCAAGTATATGATGGAATACTTCACCTTTGGACCAACTGCCATATAAACAAACAATAGACAGTTACTTTAGTACAGCAATGTTGAAAAGATATATGAGGAATTTTGACGAAAACAATGCTGCTGCAAACCTCGATTTGGAGACATGGAATTAACCTGGTAATGGAAATGGAATGAATAGGAGAAATTCACTGTGTGTGTGTGTGTGTGTGTGTGTGCTCATTTTTATTCACTGCTATTAAAGGAATTGTGCACATATATACTGAAATATTATTAAATATGATTACAGAAATTTCACTATGAATCTAAGTAGTAGAGAGGCTTTCAAAAAATAAGTAAACAATATTAAAATTTGTTAAAATGTTAATTTTAATTTTAAACAATTTATTCTTTCAATTGCAGATTAAGATGACCTCACCACAAATACGGAGAGATTAACAAGTTTTTCAATCCAAAGAATTAAATTGTAACATTCAAACAATTGTTTTGTATTGTAGTCATATTTCACTTGACTTCTCAGAAAGTGATTTTTGTTCAGTCTGAAATCGTTAAATTTTTTTATTAAAATGGCCTTTTCCGATAATTTGGGATGTTTAGTTGTTACGAAATTCCTTAATTTTCCTTCCTGTTTAGAGTTTGTACATAACATATTAATTTCCATTTTAACTAAATATATTATTTTTTCCTGTGCTCATTATATATATATATATATATATATATATATATTAGTTATTTAAACATTTTTCAAGTAATTCTCGTTTGTGTATAATTTTACAACAATAATTATCTTAAGAACGTGTTACATAACTTATAATTATATAATACTACGAAAAATTCGTTCTTCGTTATTCTATTTTACAAAAATTTTATTTTGCTTTTGATTATGTTTATGTTAATAAAATTTCATGTACATGCTACTTTTAAAAAGTATAATAATTAGTACACATCTATGCTTACTTAACTGTTATTTTTAGGCAGTAATTTATACATGAAATAAATTTGTAAAAATTAATTATTGACCACTGCTAACTAAGTCAATGACAATCAAAAGTCAAACATGACCTAGGAGTTTATTTATTAAAAAAACACACATTTTAACTTCCAGTTAAAAATATTAAGTCTTTTTCCTGAGTTTGTGTTCTGATAGACTTTTTTAGAAGCACGTTACATTTATCTGAATAATATTGTGTATACCGTTGCCATAATGCCAGACGTGTATGAAGTAATGAACAATATATAAACACACACACGCTCGCGGGAGTATATATTTTAAAGAATTATGATTTAAACGCAATTAAAGCCTGATTATAATGACAAGTTGAACCAGCGTTACGGAGCACGTTTAAACTAGAAGTACACACAATAGTTCTTCTGCGTACAGTATAATGGAACTATGGCATCTGCTATAAAATTTCGATGAGATTCATTACGGGAAAGGACACCGTGATATGTCCAGACAAGTTATGGGATATTAGGATAACCACATGGAATATACATGGAATATTAAAGAGCGTAATTTTAATATTACTAATTTATGTGCAGAGCTACGATTTTTGTCGTATACACATAGCCTATTACTGTACTCATATAGTTGTAGAAATATACTGCAATAGGTGAGATTTGCATGTAAAATATTATTTACACTCGTAACATAATATGATAGCATGTTTCAACGAGAATTGGTGAAAGTAAAAGTTGCGTGTTGGAACATTGTACTATAGACAATAAGAATGATGTCAAAATTTTTAGATTAAATTTTACTGTGTAAAAAAATATGAGTTTTGTGAAATTGTGCAAACGTATGCAAGGCATATGGCGAGTGGGTGTTTGCGTGTGTGAATAACTGTGTAACGGATTAACAATAAACACGAATTAAATTAAATAACTTTGGTGTAAATCCAAAGTCCGACATAAAACTTATACCAGAATGTGCGTAAAATAAAGACCAATCTGGTTATAATGTTTGATAATAATATAAAGAACAAAATATATGAATTTTGTCATAAAAAAGGTTTTATCACCCACAAAAAAGCAATAATATTATACCGGTTTTATTTGCACGTTTTACATTCCCCATATGCAATTTCTTACAAGTAGAATATTATCTGGACTGTAGCTTAAGTGTGAGAGAGCGGTTTTGACCAATACGATTGGCTAATATATCAGTTGATTTGATCCGTGATGAGATACAAATCAGTCTACCGTAGAACTCAGAAGAAGCAGTCTCGTTACTCTCTGCAACGTGTAATCGTTAACTCTAATTCAGTACGTTAGGTCTGTCAGGAGTTAACGAACACTAATAGTAAACTGCGCGACTGAATAATCGAGTGCTAATTCGGTAATAGTTTGAAGATAGTCCGCTTAGACATTTTGAACAGATCAAGCTGCCAAAGCTATTTAATTAAGTAATAATTAATAATTAATCATTGTTTATAAAAGTAGCCAACCCGTACAACGACGCTGAGAGCTGAATCACAAGAGGAGATCCTGAAGGAGAACCACAGGAGGAGCGGCGGTATCCTAACTAACTGAAAGCTTCATCTCTCAACACTCATCAGGAAACGAGGAGAAACACCGCATCATTCATCACATTAGGAAAGTGAACCCATTTATATAAAAACTAAATAAATTAATAAAACAAGTAAACTAAAAAGACAAAAAACTTATAAGAATAAAGATATATGTTATTAGAGTGTAGGAATTATGTTTAAGTATAAACTGTAGGTCAACGGAAACTGTTCATTAATTTCAGTTACAAAGAATTAGTAAGTTATTTATTTAAACAGAACGAATAATTTATTTTATTTGTACTAAAAATTGCCTATTAATTTTTGTTATGCTAACATAAACTGTAGTAAATTCTGTTCAGCCAAAAATTAATAAAATCGTTAATTAAAACCAAACATTTCCATATCAATGAAACCTGCCTAAGCCGGACGCCCTATATACCGGAAACCTGGACAAACGGAAAATAAATTTCGGAACGGAGTTATTTCCTATGTAAAATAATACTCTAAACCGGATAACTGCCTAACGCGGAAACGGAATAGTTTTCGGGAACCGTTTGCGTAAATAACCTGACTAAGACGGATTATTTTATGCGTAATACATAGCTACGTACTAAATTTTTGATCATTTTAAATTTTGAAAAAGTGATAGGCATTAATTTTGAGCGCTACTGTACTTGCACCAAAGTTCTAGGAACCATTAACTCTAATCTTTCTTCAAGGACGTAGCAGGTACGCTACATGGAGCAACATCTGTAAGTGAAAGCAATGTACCGTTACTTCTTCCAACCCTCTTGTAATACACACGGTAGGGTACAAGTGTTTGGTACATACAGTTACTGGTGTTAAATATTGCCAAATGGTATTAAGATTTTTCAGCCCGACACGTAAAGTACAAACGTAGAACTGCATGTGACATACAGTACTAGACAAGCTATGAGCGATATTAGATTTTGCCAGTACGTACAACTGTCACCTGGTTGACCAAGAAATTTGCCAATCATAAACACTCCAATGTGGAAAAACAATATTAGTGTAAAGCAAATAGTCTGAAGCCACTACTTATGTCGAAAATCTGAAGATACTCTCTGTAAATGGAATGCAACAAATGTAACCAAAACATTGGACTGATAAGGAAAATGTAACAATGGGTAGCGCCTCAATTTAGTGGAAAACTGTAAAACCTACGATTCACATAACTATAATAATCAGTGTGTAGATAAGCATTATTTAGAGAGACTAAAGTGTTTTGGTAATGAAAATTCTAAATAATTATTATTCATAACAAACGTAATATTGACGCTAATTGGAGTGAACAACAGCAACTGTTAATTTATCTACAGCTCACACCTGCTCTTACCTCTCCCGGAATTTAGAAGGTTAATCTGTTTCCTTAATTGTAAAAGGGCGCTAATTCGGCTTTAAATCTGTTTTTTGATGTTATAAAAGAGCTTCTTAAATATATTACAACATGACAAATTGTTGTTGTTTATTTATTTAAATTTGTGGAGCCCCATGATTTTTGGAGCGCCAATTACAATACAAAATACATCGATTCTAGTTAATTTAACTTGTGTAGCCTCATGTTTTGGGAGACAATTATTTATACAACGCAAGTTAACAAATATAAATGCATTTACATATTGTGTATTGAATTCAGAGGTAGGTGTAATCGTAATAAGAAGATGATACGTTATTTACGTTTAAAATCGTTCCATTATTTATTTATTTAAACAACATATCTCATATCGGATATTAAACAATAACTCATTATTAAATCGTTTGTACGAAGTTTTCGTACATAACTTATTGCTAACAAATTACATACATAATTTATATACAACTATTATTATCTAATTGTAATTACTTTAAAATGTTTATTTTGCTCTCGGCTTACTCATGGTGTGTTCATATTTTTGCAATTGCTGATTCATTAGCTTCAAAAAATGAATTTACTTCTATTCAAACTTCGTTTATATTACTTTGTTTCACTTTCTACTTCATATGAATTTTTGTTCTCTTTATCGTCAGAGACTTTACTAATTACGTTAATTCAAAAATTACTTATTTCTCTTACCATTTATATTACTAAATTTGATACAAGAAATATTATTCTAATTTTAAATGCTTTTACATTTATTTAATTTAATATTGGTTGAAAGTCTTCCATTCAAGCTTTAATTAGTGTCTTTCAGCTGTCTGTAATTAAATGTGTTTTTATCACCTCGTTTGACGTAGTTATTCATCTGTACGTCCTCCGTGTCCTTCGGGTCGTGCCCTCTGGTCGTGTTCTCTGCATGTATTTCTGGTCCTCTGGTCGTGTCCTCTGTGTATTTCTGGTCCCTCTGGTCGTGTCCTCTGCATGTGCTGATTAATAGTCGTCTCGTCTCACGTCATATGCTACCGGTGTGTTCATAGACCTCATCGTATGTATTTTGCAGCTCTGACTGTTTAGCTAGTTGATCCGGTGACTCTTACGATAATTGTGAATTTGTGTCGTCGACTGACATAGCCTCCTGCGGCAATGGTTGAATCGAGAAGAAGAAACATTATTAGCACGACCTGGTATTTATAGTCAGGTCGCGCAAAAATTCCTGTCTGAACACTTTTCAACTTGTCAGATTCTGTCGAGGCGTTACTACCCCCACTCTGGTTCAATTCACTATTTTCGCCTATTTTCGCGAATTACGAAGTTTATTTCATCTCACTCGATGCTCAATCGATCACTAATTTTTATGTAATTACTACACGTATTCTTTATGGTATTCACAAAAAGATTTATTCATTTTTTATGTATAGAAATTGCTCTTTTCGTCACCTCTGTATGGTTTTATAACATTTTATTTATCTATAATTTCTTCACACTTTGGTGTCTTTTGTTTTATCCTATCGCACATAGTTTTCTTATAATTAACAATAAACCTATAACTATTCTACTTGGAAATGGTTGGTTACATTTCAGGAACGGACAGGTCTCACACACACTAACAAGATACGCGCGTACACAACGCTAGCGACAGGTGTGTCGAAACTGCATGTCCATGCATGAATTTTGTACTCCCTATTTTTACTACGATTCGGCTTATGCAATCTGAATCATATTTATTAATTCATATCTATTCATTTTTATTATTTATTTATTATTTATTTGGGCAATGCACAGTATCATTACTGTTTGTACTGTTGTTTCTGAGGAATTTAAAATGTTAATCTGTTTCCTTAATTCTAAAAGGGCGCTAATTCGGCTTTAAAACTGTTTGTTGTTGTTAAAAAACAGCTTCTTAAATATATCTTTAGTAATAATGGTTAAACAGGTCTTCTACCTTACACGTTTTTTCTGTTATCTTCAACCGCCAACATTCAAAATAGTAAACAAAAACCAGTTTTATGATTCACATTATGAGAAACTGTAAAATAGAAAAGGCAGGCAATGGCAATATAGTCGTGACATTCCACTTATAATTTGTCTTATCATACTTGAATTAACTATAAATACAGGAAAATTTAACTTAAAATTTAAAAAAATTATGAACGTTTCGATAAATTGATACATATGTATGCTTCAGGGTGTGTTACAAATTTGGTTTGTAAAACTCAAAATAGGTTCTAGTCACTTAACAAAATTAACTAAAATTCCACAATATATAGTAACAAAATAACAGTTTAAAATGAAGTGAATATGTTTACAGAGTTTAAAATAAATCAATTTAAATGGCATATTGTCTAACAGTTGTACTTTGTATAAACAAGTACAAAATACAATCTCCTCTAAATTTGTATCTTCTCTTGCGTTTCGAAAGGTAACCCCATAATCAAGTTGGTACAATGAAGCTCTCACATAACGAGTTCCCCAAAGAAACAAAAATTAAACCAGGAAAACCACTTGGAGTTATAATACGGTAACACCCAACGATATCGCATGGTGCGCACTGTACATACAGAGTTCAGATTTTCTAAAACCGCTGAACCTTCTAGACGTTGCTTGATTGTTCTACCAATTTTGGAAACTTTCTTGAAACAATTATTACCTGCCTTTTAATTTAAGTCACTTGTTTTATCTTCGTCTGTACTTTTGTATCCAATGTTTGTATAACTAAGGGAAGAATTGCAAGATAAACAATTTTGCTCGTATAAATTTTTGTCAAATATTTAATAACTAATAAATTATTAAGAAATTTCATATATATGTAATAGTTAAGCTTTAAAAATTGTGTATTTAATAACACTCGAAGTTGAATTCACTAATAACTCCGTTATCATAAAAGAACAAAGCCAAAAACATTTAATTTCTTCCATTTAATAAGTCTCTTCAAGCATTTTTTTTATCACATACATAATGTAATATTGTAAGTTACTTCAGAAGGAAATGAGACTTCTTAGTACACATACTATTTTTCTAACGTTTTTGTAATACAATTGTAGCTGTTCAAAATTGTTTTGCAATTTCGATGTTGTGACATTTGGTTTTACCTACTTTATAAGGGAGTGTATTTATAACATTAAACCTTTCATGCCCGGAGTCTCTGGAGACAAAAATGCTGTGCGTTGTCATGTAGTCTATTCTTTGTAACGCTACACGTTTTGACTCAAACTATAGGATTAATCTTTAGTTGTCTCTCTTATTTCTTTTCATCGACTCACAATTAGACACAGACGTCGGTGAAATGAAGAGAGGATTAATACTATGATAATACTGACAATTATAAAAGTAAATATTTTACGAGAAATTGAGTATTGATATTGTCTTATTCTTTTACAAGTGAGAAACAGACTTAAACATAATAAAACCTTAGGTTAATTGAAGTAAATTATAAAACTTTAAACTTTTAAAACCTTATGATCTTACAACTTTCCAAACCTTATATCTTTACAATTTATCAAATTATACTCTTAGTTTCTTTTGGAAATCGTCTGTTATATTGGTTATGAAACACTTATTGGTTATCAGAAAATTAATATTATTAAGTTTGTCATAACACCTTGATTAAATTGACCAAACTGCATAAGAATCAGTTTAGTTTTTCAAATAATAGAAATAATTGCTGCAACGTTTCAATGTTTGTCTGACGCTCAGACAATATACTCTCATCTCCAATGTTGTTGTATCTACCGTTCACAAGTTCATGATATTTTCATATTACTTCAGTAACTTACGCTAATATATCACAAGACAAACATCAGTAATGCAAATATTATGCGTATTATGCATCACAAAGGAATGTAAGCAAACAGTCAAAATAGGATGATCTGGGAGAAGCTTTGAGATGCATATAACAAGTAACATACGAACATACAAGTTAAAGATACAATATGGAGAATAGAAAATGTTTGCATTGTAGCAGGTAAGAGCTGTACAAAATGCTCTGCTCTTTATCCTGTAGTTTACTGTGTGTTTACCAATAAGCTCCATTATCGATTGGTTTAAAATCTATCTGTTTCTGATAATTGCCTTAAGTCTCATTTCCTTTTGAAGTAATTTACAATATTACATTATGTATGTGATAAAAAAAATGCTTGAAGAGACTTATTAAATGGAAGAAATTAAATGTTTTTGTTATAATGTGGTCACAATTATCAGTAAAACCTACCTGTAATTTCATAGGGGTTGCGAGTCCCGGGTGGCGCCAAATTGTTTATTTTAAAACAATTAAATTTGTGGATTAACAAGTTAGATTGGTGTTGTCAGCGTTGACAGCTGGAGCGTTCAAATGTTTCCCGCCTCTGTACAGCTTACTGTATTGCCCACATGGCAAGAGCGCTAGTTGTCTGCTCAGTGAAATTGCTAACACACACATATATTATACAACTTCCTATGAAATAAAACAATGGTACTACTCTGTACTGTAATTTTAATTATGGTTAGGTCATTAATCAATGAGACAAAAATATTATAAATTAGTTTTCCGGCGGTAAATTTGCTCCGGCTTAGAACATGAAACATAAATCTCTAGGCTGACGAAATTGATTTTGAAAAGAGTTATACTGAGGCCGACATGGCGTCTGTTTTACACTATGTATTAACTCTCTCAAAATTTGGAGTTCTTTGGATTATAAAGAAAACATAAAAGATGGTTACATTAAAAAGTACACTACCGTACCTAGTCCGTACTTAAATGGTATAAAGTGTGTTTACAAATTGTTCGGAAGTGTAGTAATATTTGTTACAAATTTCGCACATTAATGCGAGGTTATTTCTTAATTAACAATTGTTTTACGTAAGTTGATATTATTCAATCATTGAAAGAAAATTAATTTTGCTTAATAGTGAAAATTTTTTGATTGATATGAGAAATATTTAAAGTGTTTTTATTCCTGGGATTATTGAATTTAGTTGATACTTATCAGTTCAGAAGGTTACGATGTATCGTTGTTCTGGGGTAATGGAAATTTATCAATTTTGGGGTGACTTAGGCTGCTGGCATCTTCTTCTATTTTGTCTTGGGAATTTCTGCTATTTCATTTTGTTCATTTGGTTCCTGGACATCTGTTAATAGTTGAAACTCTTCATCTCCCCGTCTCTGGTTTTTGCTGTTGACTTCTAAACGTTTTTCAAACTTTTTAAAATAAAATTTCGGTCATCTCAATCTTGCGTACCTCTTGCCCAAGCGTCATTTTTCCAAGTAAGTAAATTTAACGGAAAATTAGTAACCAACGGCCCGTTTCTATGGTAACAGAAACCCTTCGATTTGTTAAGGCCGAGATTAAAAGCATTGTTATTATATTTGAATTTTTATTCAAATTTATTATATTTTTTCTGATTGATTTTATTCTTCTGTCTTCCCTTTTGGGTAATAAATATTATCCCTATTGTATCTATTTCCTTTCAAAGATTAAAACAATACCTCATAAGGCCATGTTCTATTATATATTAACTTTTGTCTAATTATGTTGACATTTGATAATTACATAATTCTTTTAATTTAATCTTCTACTATAACATCTTTCTTTTAAAATGATTTATACATAATTACTGGCTAGTTACTTGCCTTAGATTTGTACATTTCCTTGTTAATTTGTTATAATTTGTATTTGTGTTTTTCTGACAGTTAGGCCTGTTCATAGGCCTAAGTAGCCATTAAGGTATTTTACTTATTTCATTTAAATTACATTTCATTTCAGCCTGATGGGCTTTATTTTGTTATTATAATTGGTTGAGTTTTGTTTTGAGTCTGTTTGTGTTCTGATTACAAGTCAATATTATTTTCTATTTCTTAATATTTAAAATATAACAATTAGGCCTATGGACTGTAAGCTTCCTTCAGCCATATCCTATTCATAAAATTAAAACGAACAATCCTTTTCAAGTTATTAGTTACTGTTGGTTTAACATTCATTTAATTCTTTTACGTGAGAAATATCATCACTTCCTTCAAACTTATTAAACTTATTTTCCCTTCTAACATAGGGTGTTTATTAATTATATACTCAAATTCTTATTTCATTACTACTTCTTTTCTCCATTCCATGTTAACACAAACTGTTTTTACATGGGCTTTCTCCCTAAATAACATTATATCCTTTACTTATCTCTACTTTAAATATTATTTCTAATTATCCTTAACTATATAATTTTCTACAAGCTCACTCTTAAATCATTTATTGGTTCATCAATGATTTACTAAGTGTTTTCTTATCTATTACTACCTTTTTATTATTTATAATATCTTTTTCCACGTATCACTTTCACCTTTAATTAATTGGTGTTTATCACTGATACACTCACAATTTTGGGGTATTTACACCTACACTATTGCACTTTTTCACTGTTTATATTAAGTGTTTTTTAGTGGGTAAACTCTATAATTATTTCTCTTTCTTTTTCTCACCTTCTCACTATTTCTCTCATTATAAAATTATACATAGAATTAATGATATTTTGCTATATATTTCTATATCTAACTCTAATATTTGGGTTAGTGTACTTTTATTTACTAGGTTTCTTTTTACTGTTTTTGTTTAAAACAGGTATATAAATTATTTCATTTACAATAATATTTATTTCCATTAGTGGATAATTATTGGGTTTTATTTACAATATTCTATATTTGAGAGTACCATTTCTCCCTTTTATGTGTGGTGTTTCTTATTTCTTGGTTTCACTTCGTTTCCTCTTCATTCTTCCTCTTCTTCTTCTTCTCCTTCATCTTCCTCATCTTCAATTGTCTTCATTTTAATTCGGTTCTCCCCTTCTCGTCTGGTTTGATTTTATTTAGTTATAGGAATTCGTTCACTTCCTTCAATTGTCTTTATTCTTCTTTGGTTTTGGTTCCTTCCCTTCTTTTGTTTGCTTCCTGTTTGTTTGGTCAATCACTTTTTTCTTGTTTATTTTTCGTGGTTCCCTTCTTCTTTTGTTAGTTGTTGTTGGGTCAATCACTTGGGTTGGGTAATGTCGTCGTTTGTCGTGTCATAGTTTTTATATTTTTTTATATTTAATTATTTTATTTAATATGAAGTACATTTACATTAAGAATTATCTTTTTTATCCCTGGTACTGGGGTGGCTTATTTGTGTTGTAATACAATATTAAGTAAAGTATTGCACAATTATACAGTCTACAATAATAATTTTTTGTTACTAGAATGATGACTTAGAATGTTATTGTTTTACAACGTTCAATGTCAGTATAGTTGGTATTGTACATATAATTTGCGTCTGTCAGTCAAAATCATCTCATTAAATGTACTCTGTACCTAACTAGATTTTGATAGACGCCCTCTAAACAACATTTTCAAATTTAAAGCTTTCTTCTCTTTTGTCTTCCCCACAATTAAATATAAGACCACCATTCTTACAACAAAATAGTACAAACAGCTTGTTCTTATGCTCCATACTAAGACGAAAATGTAGCAAGGTAGCCTACTATCTTGAACTTTTACATATTTTACAAAATACAAATACAATACTTCAGTATTATAAAGACAATTCATTTTCGTTAAAATAATTATTTGCCACAATATACGTTTATTCTATTCACCACTTCTATAAAATTTTAGTAATATTAATTGTTTAATTACGTTTCCTTATTGCTTTATTTATTTATATTTGTTCTCTCTTGTTTACTCTCCTTTTCTGCTTTCCTTACACGTTAGTATCTTGATATTGATCAGAATTTTACAAATTTATTAATAATATGACTTTTTACATACAGGAAATTTTCTTTTTCTTTTTTTGCAGTAAATGCAAATTTATAATTTGTTAGGAATTAGCTGCAAACAGAGTGGCATGTTATAGAGAGTAAGACCTTTACGTTATTTTTCCATAGCACAAGCAAGCACGTAGTCACTAACGACTCAGCATTAAACGAAGTAAAGTTTTAATTTTATTATCTGGCAAGGTTTGTTGTTACTTCAGTCTACCGCCTCTAGCTTGTAATAAGATTTAAAAATGATGATTTATAACACAATGCTTACAGAAAGTTAACTGCTTTGTCTCTTCAATTTTAGTAACACAAAAATTTGTTTCAGTACGATGGTTCAATGAGAATTCCTAAATTTGTGTTTGCAAAAACACACAACGAAAGAAATAACGTGTTCGCATACTAATAGGGTACTGCGGAATACCGATAAGTAGAACCCCTATTAGGCTGGATAACTTGTAATTAAGAATTACAACGCATCATGTAAAAATAACTTCTACCTTAAGAAAAACAATATTACAAAAATAATGACAAGTATAAAACATACGCAGTAAAAGTTTACATTATTGCGCTTTTCTTTATAATTTAAACAATTTTTACTTGAGATCTCTCCGTGACTATGGAAATTTGTAATCCGTAATTGTTCTCTTGCCAATTGTACTCAGAGATGTCTGGGGTTATCGTAATTATAGCAGCAAAACGACGACGTAAGCTTATCAAATATTCAATATTTTTATAGTGGACAGTGCTCTAGAAAAATGTATTTAGGTGAAGTCTAGGCTTCTACGACGCAAAAAAGTAGGCAGCATCCAAGCGTCCGAGAGGTGGACTTTAGAATATAGTCGCTTACCGGAAGTCTGTAAGATGCTACAAAATATATTGTATAAAAATAGTACCGTATTTTGCAAAATGGTAAACGTACTTAAGAATTATATAAGTTATGCTTGTTGTCTTCCCGAATTCTACAATTATTCAGCACATATGTCGTCTGCAATGTGTATACAAACAGATGATTAACCATAACAAACAAAGTCTTTAAATCCTGCGTTCATCATTATTAATACGAAAAGAAAACTTACATTAGCGCCTTTACATTCTAGCGCTAAAAGCCAACTATTTTGTTAAATAAATTGCAATTAGATACATAGGGGTCATTAAATAACGGTTAGGAAACTAAAATTTAAAATTCGACATTGCAAATTACGCCTATATTTTTAAAGTAGTTTTTACAAGTTAGAAAAACTTTTACAACAGCCTTTAAATCTCTGAGTAACGTTGACTTAGCAAAGCAAATCCTAGCACAGCTGACAGATTGCCTGGAGACGAGCCAACGGCGTGAGTCAAGTGGCGCCTACGGAACAATTCTCTTTGGAGAGCTAATTTGTCGTGGACTCGACTCCCTGTTAAAGACATTAAAATTTAACGTTATAAATAATGTAAAACGGACCAGTTTCATTGAAAATTAGTAAACACTCAAAGTACCAACTTTAATTAAATATTGACTATGGCAATACGTGCTCAACGTATACACACTCACTAAACTACTGACAATTGTTATTTGTCACCGAAAAAGAGTTAGAACATACATAAAATTTAGTTTTTGTTTAAAATTTCCTATTTAGATTTTAATTAATATTTTCTTGATTTGTTGTTACTCTAAAGGCAGATTATTAATTTATAACTTTTGCAAATCTTAATGTTGTACTGCCGTCAATGCATATATGTATGTATTCCGGAATGTAACTGGGAAAGAGCCTAGAACAAAGAGTGTATGTTTATTTATAGTCGTCAATAAGATCTGACCAATGACTGTGAACAGATGCTCCAATCATTCCGTTCAGTGTTACCCCTCGTGCAACATTTGCAATGCAATCACACACTGCGAGACATTATTTGTATTTACAGCAACGTAAGAATATAAGTAGTGTGAATCATGTAACAACAGTATTAGTAGTAACGGAAGTCACCTTAAACAAATGGTAATTATTATGTGATCTAATAAGTACCTTTCATAAATTTCCTGTTACGTTTCTCTAAACGATTGTTTATTTCGACAGTAATTTTATTTACATGTAAGACTGAGATTGCGATTTAGATGCAATTAACAAATTGCTACTATACAATGAATTGACACAATAATAATAACCACTTTTAAACTGCATTAGAATGACGTTGAACGTGAAAATTATTTATAGAAATCAGACGTAATGATAAGCAAATTATTATGGTAACATGTGACTCGTCATCTTTAATAGCCGTCCAAAGAAAGCTCAATTATAACAATATAATCACGGTTAAAAGACAAGCTTGGCCCCTTTTTAGGTGTTTCAGCAATATCTCTTAACCGCCACACACAGCTTCTGAAGACGATTCCAGATTCCAAGCATCGAAAGCCCTAGAGAAATATTTTGTGATGCAGTTAAGCTGTCCGAGTGGGGAATTTGGCCGGTAAAGGGAATTGGTTAGACGAATGGTTGTATGACAAAACCATCCGTTAAAAACAACTTAGATAGTTGCCAGCATTCATCGCAGTTTACTTTAGTACATTACACTACAGAAATTTAAAAATGCAGCGACTGGAGTGTAAATAATTCGTTATTTTATAGTATATGCCTCTTTAATTTATCTAACCAGTTTTATATATCAGTATATCGGTATTTAAACCAGTGCATAGTTCTTGTAATATCTTAAAAAATTAAGAAGAATATATAAACGTATAAACTCAAGTTAAAAGTGAAAACCTGAATTATTAAATTTGATAAATTATTTAAAATGCCTTTGGCATAAAAGGGTATTCCTTGTTTTTATAAATACGGGTAAATATTTTTCCTTAGATAAAATAGTGAGAGCAGTAGTTGACGTCTCAGATATCAAATATTAAGCAACATAAACATATACATTTAAAAAATTGCTTTAATAACGTGGAGAGTTTTATAAATAACAGTTTTTATAAATAAATGTCTTTTATAAATATCATTTATTATTTAAGTATAACCGGGATTACTGAATGTAATTCGAACTTGAAAGCGTGGTGTGATGATACTATAAAGTTATGGAAACAAATACTTTTATTCGGATTGATCACACGCCCTCAATTAACTAACAACGAAAAACATTTTATTGACATCGGAAAAAGAGATTTTGTAAATACGACCTTCATTTGTACGTGCAAAAAAGTAATGAAATGTTCGAAAAATATTTATGGTTACCTATTTTGGAAGTAGATTTTTGTGTCCAATATTTGTAGAATATAGCGGAATTATTTGTATTCCCTTACTCTTCGGCTTAAGATCAAATAACGTTCTTTTTGTAAATTTCTGTATACGGGCAAAACCTAGCATGAAGAAAAAAACTAGTTTAATCTTATTACTTTCCTTCAGGGTCATAAACATCTCTCTATAATAAAACTCATATATTTTGTTTTTTAATTTATAAACAAATATTAACACTCGATAGGCCTTTTATTAATTCACATTCTGGTCTAAAGCTCATGTCAGAAATTTTATTTTCAAAAAATGGTTTTAATTTAATCTATTTTTTTATTATTATCCCGCAACATAATTATACATACCCGCACACGCGGTTTCGTCATATGCCTACACATAATATGTTCGCACTACTTTACAACACTAATAATTTTTGTTACTGTCAAAAATTAACTTAAACTAACAAATTTGACATGTATGTATGGTCTATTATATACAATGTCTAAAAAAAAAATGCATTGCAACATAGTATCATACGCTAAGTTTTAAATTACTACTTTATTTGCAAATTCGACCTACTTCAACACACACACATACATTATTGTGATGTTATTCAATGTAGTTTCTTCTTCAAGTAATGTATTACTTTTTTGTTTATATATATATATAACAATAGTACGCAGGATATGAAGTTCGTTTAAGTGGAATACTAAGTCTATATAATATTTTCTGATGGTCATAGACAAGTTTTAATTTGATTTTGTTCTTTATTTGTAAAGTAGTCGTAAGTTTTGAACCAAGCTATGTTTAAAACAGTATATTATGTCAAAATGTTCACAGTTGTATTCTCATTTACGTCATGTAAAATATTTGTGTGTAAGTGGACGAGTGCGTGTGTGATTTACATTTCATTTAATAACTTTGTTGAAAATTAACATTTCGTTCTGAAATTTGGACAGAGTATTCTCATGGCTATAAGCTACATGTTCCATATACTCAATTCCCCACAACTGTACTTTTTATGTTTTTTTAATGAAATCAGTTTTTTTTTTTGTTCTCGTTATCTCTAGAAAATAATATAATTTGTAGATTAAATCTAGACAGGCCTTTGCAGAATCGGACAGAGTTTAAGCCTGATTTCAGTCTATCTGTGTTCTCATCTGTGACGTTCCTAAAGTTTCAACCAACCAGAGGGTCTGAAATTTATTTGAGATGATCCTCTGTCGAGAGCACTTCGCTCAGTTTCTTCTTAGGACTTGCCATAGAAACACCTACTCGCTGTCACGAGTTTTTCGGGACAAGACAGATCGTTTTCATTTACACTAGACGTTGGTTAACGGTTCGAGATCTTTGTAACCACTACCACTTTGAGAACTCAAATGAAAAATAGATAATTGTAGTGCTTTTTGCGTACAGTGGAAGATTTTTCTGAAGTAGAGGCAAATATCTCCCGACATATTTTGACAGTTACGCGAGAACACTTCAAGAAACCGGAGTTTGTGTAAGATCAATACACGTTTTACTTTAAACAGTTTAAAATCCCTGAGATTAAGTGAAGTTAAAGTATAAACAATAACAGATTATATCGCAGTGTGCGTGGGTGCAAAGACATAAATTGTCAGCGTTAGTGATCTTCGAACGGTCGACGTGCAGATTTGCAATGGTCCAGTCGAACTGCGTGCGCGGAGCGTCGAGTGGCTACGCAAACAGTGGAATTTAACGCAACAAGTAACACAGTTGTAAAACAAGCCCATAGACTCTATTTTGAAACACAAAATTTTAAATAAACAATTTTATATTATAAATTATTAAGACAATAGTAAATTTAAATGTTTTAATTTAATAAATATTCCTACCTCTAGATATATACTCTGTAGTAACAATTTCTATATTACCTATTATTGCAGTTTTAAATTGCATCGTTGCAATACATGTATATGTGTGTGGGTGTGTTTGCGTGTGCGTGCGTGCGCGTGCGCGTGTGTGTGTGAGAGAGAGAGATAGAGAGAGAGAGAGTTTGTGTAGAAACGTAACAAATAGAAGGCATAGTAAATTAGAACAAGATAATATCAGAGTCTTTTATCTGAAGTTAGGTATTTACTTTAAAACAAATTTAATCTGATCTGTGATTGAACATAAGTTATTTATTCTTAAATTTAAATAGTGTCTGTAAAATGGTTTGAATATTTCTCTTTCTTCTAGTATATTTTACTTGTTCGACGAATTCCATTGACTAACCGTTGACTTGCTCTGCTGCTGCACTCGTCGCCCGCTGGATCAGCTGCAATGATGACACGCGTCTCTCGCACGTACGCCGTTTATCACTGATATAGTTTATCTCAATTATCTCCGGGTTCGATAATGGGTTTAACTATTACTAATTCAATTTCGATGTGTTTTTACGTACACCTTTCGGTATCTTGACGTGTCCTCGTGATCACACAGATGTATTTCGGCAAATACACTGATTCCTATGCGGAAAATCTTGATTATCGCGAGATAGCACTATTTAATTTATAATTTAATTACTTTGAGTTCTAATTCCCAATCGATCTATCAAACGGGCAACTCGTTGCTAAGACCCAGTGCTCGTAACCTTTATGTAGGACGTATACTGATACGAGAAACTCGCACAGAGACAACGTCTGTTGGCCGAGCTGTGTACGTGAGAAACTGATATTCTCTGTGCTTTTCTATTCTCTGACTTGCGCTATTGTGATGATGCAATTTGAACATGATTTTCCCTTCCTTGAGACCACGTTGGGCCTCCGAGAGAATAGTCCCCGTATTGCAGTAAGCCGTTCTCCTAGCATAAATTGATACAATTTGTAAAATGTGTGAAGCAGGATGGCCTCTTTGTAGTTATCACAGTTATTACAAACTCCTTTATTGAATTTGGCTACCTGCCAGTCTTTGGCAATGCAACCAATGATCCAGCAGAGATTAATAGGGTTAAATAAACGATCACACAGCAAAGATGGAGCAAATTTTGTAGACTCAAAATTCATAACAGTGACCGGTGAATTTATATTTTTGTAGAATGTAGACGTGATATGAATTTACCAATTGCTGTTAGATCCACACATTCAGTGATTAATGTCTACAAATTCTGTTATCTGCAGTTGCTCCTGGGCCCACAGCCGCTCATAACATCTGAGCCATTCTTTCTCTCTGGCTGATCTTTAGCACTGTCACTTTCCCTTTAATTTAAATGCCATACTATTTTGTAAGTTTCATCCTGTCCACCTGCGCATTGTGTTCTACATCAATTTTGTCAGATTTTCTTTACTTCTCTACTGCCAATGGCACAGCAGACTTAATTGCTGGAATACTGATCTCTGATATGAGGAGAAAATGGCCAGGTTAAACGTAACTTACTTTAAAAACATTGGAACTACTAAATTCAATGCTTTCTATTTGCTAAAAATAATCAATTATTGGGTGAAATCCTCTAGCTCACCAAGTATGTTTGTGTATCTCTTTATGTGGAAATAACGTGTTGGTAATGCTAAAAATATGAAATGTGGCAAAATCAATGTCTCACAGGGAAATTTGCAACACATGCTTTGAAATCCCCTGGTACTACTATATAATGATCTCTATATATGCTTTTAACAACAACTTTCTGTGGGATCTGAAAAAATTCTTCTAAGTGTTCTTTGTGACTATCCTCTTGGCTATATAAAGCTACTAATCTTGTGTACTCCATTGCTCTTTTGGTAACCAACTGTTAATATTTGTTTATTTACAAACTGATAGGTATGAATACTTACTTAGTGCCTTCTTTGTTATTATTGATACCTCTGAAGCTGCATGTCGTTCAGAAGTTACACTATTGTAGTAATATGTAGTCCTCTAGCTCTGTTGATCCTTCAAGCTTGTTTCGGTTTTAGGAGTGACGCCAATATCCGCAATCATTAGTTACGTTCTTGCTGTAGTTTCACCTTTTTATGTGCTAGACCCCTTATATTCTATTCTTTTACACACACCTGTGGTGGGAAACGTTTGGCCAGTCCGGTTATAACTTGCTTACGACAGTTTAGCAACTAATATATATATATCGCATATGTTACTAGCACATCGCATGGTAAGACGATGGTGGTTATGCCATTTCATCTGTTATTAAATCTGAATTAAATTTTGGAATTTTATCTGTTTGACAGAGTTTAATGCTTCTGCAACTAAATTCTAGGTTGGCGTCCAACCTGATTTTATGTCAAGGTTGTATCCCATAAACTGGCTGTGTTATCGGACTAAAGAGACCAGTTTCCCCTGTACACAATATTACAGCCAATTAAATCCAATTAAATTCACGCATGTAATATTCCAAAGAAAAACCGACCCAGGAGAGGACTACATAATTATGTAGTGTCTACATAAAAGCAGTAGCAACTTTGAAATCACTTACGTCACGGCAAAACTTTTAAAATTAATAAATAGACTGAAATCAACACAAATTTATTGTGCATTAAGTGTTGAATCATACAGAAGTTAAATTGCAGTTCTATTAAGGGATATGTGGAATAAAATAATAAATCTTAGAAAATAAATGATGTCAAGAAATTTGTGGAACAGGGAGCAATAGAAGTAACATCATATGAGTGGCGTGTTCGCGTTATTTAAGTTATAAATGGAGAGAGCAATTTGTGGAAAGTTGACCACAGTGTAGACGTTTCTTGTTTATAAATTAGTAATTTATTTGAATGGCAATGAATCGTCAATAACATTGCACTGCGATATGAGCGGATTTGATCGGTATTTTCAAATTCGAATCAAGGTTACAAAGCAGGTATGTTATAAAAATTGTTTTCTTTGAAAACTTGTATAGTTTTGTGTCCTGTGTTATTTTGTAATGACCATTGATTAAAATTGTCACAATACACTTTTTGTTTAATATAATTTGGATTACTTCAACAAAAATAAGGTAAGTAATTTTCCACGACTTTAGGTTATTTTTCTAATGGTAAGAAGGTTGTATGCTCGTATTTTATATAACTCTGTATTGTATTTTCGCATTTGTTTGTATCAGTATTTATTCTCACAAACTTTATGAATCTAGCTACGGCCACCGTGGCGTCAAAGACAATATCAATGGTGTTTATATAAACGTAGGCGTCCTTATTCAGTTACTCACTGAACTATAATGTGATCAGTTATCAGTATCAGACAATATCGTTTCTGCAATAATGTCGTATTGCCGTCTCCGTAACACTGCTCTTAAATAGACAATCTAAATACAATTGTGCAAATACTTACCAAACAAATTACAAAGTAAGCTTTAAAAATAAATTTTCTTCGAATTTTGAATGTCATATAATAGCAGGAAATTTGCTGATAAGAAATTAACTATCACAAAGAAATCACTGCTCTTACTCTCGTATATTGATTTATGGCCCTCAGGTTACTCGAAGGGTGGGTACAAGAGTTGAGTAGCAGCAGATTGTTTATTTGGCTGCCCTTTCATCGCGCGCCACTTCATCTTCCTTGTTACACTTAATTTTTCATTTTCCAGAATGTGTATTCTTCTTGCCTTCACTATTTCCTTTCTACAGTTTACTGAAAGCAGAAAGTAATCTAAAGTGTGTAGCAACATAACACCTTGTAACAAAACTAAAAACACGTATTGTAACTAAATGTGTTTCCGTTACGAAGCACTAAATGCTTCTTACTTCTTTTACTGTGATGACCAAAATTATAGAAAAAAAACTTAGTGCTTGTAGTAAGTAAATTATAAAATGTTTCAATTACGGTATATTTAAAATGTAATGAACATAACACAACACGGTTTCCTTAGCGCAAAACTATAACAGAGTTATGTATACATTCAAAATTTTAAAATTAAATATTTATTGTCACCGTCAGTACAAAAATTATGTTAACATATTTAATAGCTCTTAATAATATTTATATAATTTAATCGCTATTGAACAACGTAAGAATTGTAATATATGTGAAACAATTATTATTAACATTCTTCAATCTAACATACACACAAAATCACCCGTACGCAGATCCTTACAAACAATGAGTTGTACTCAAAACACATAAACAAATGCTTCATTGTGTCTCCCTAATGATCGAAACTCAAAAAAACCTTTCATCATTTATCATCTCACTGTCACTTCTTAACTGAAGAAATTTTTTAGATCAAACAACTTTTGACCTACCATCTAATTGGTAAATTCAATGGAAGGCCTAGAAAACCCTATAATGAAGTCTGCTAGTATGTTTAGCTTATAAATCTTGCCTTATCTTCTCTCCTCGTAATAGAGCAAATGTTTCAGAGATCTCGTTTCACAATGTATTCGTAATAAATTTCTTAAGTGTAAAAATTTCATGTACAAATAAAGCTTTACCGAAACAATTTTTTTTGATATTCTAATGCAGTTTGCTAAAACAAATAATAACTACACATTTTTATAATATAAATTATGTTTCACTTTAAATAAAATGAAATTAGTTAACATATAAATTCATTGAGACCATGTTTAGCCGCAGTAAATACGTTCAGATTTTACTGTTGTTCGAAGGCTTTCACGGCCGCTGTCATTTGTATTTAAACTAACTGCCGAGTTGTTTGGCCGTGGTCCCAGGTTTTTAATTAAACCAAACGTTTCAACAGCACCACTGGCTGCCATCTTCAGTGGAAGAAACGAGTCAAACCTAACGCGGGTGTTGTACGTTAGGACCACAGTACTGTGGTTAAGGCTAAAGATGTCCCGTGACAAAGTTCAAAGTTTTGAAGTAGAAAACTACAAATAAATAAAGACCACGCAGTCCATAAAAATCAGTGTTGCGTTTGTGAGCTCTCAGGTTGACGCAGTTTGTAGAAATGTGTGGGTTGGCAACATAGAGTAAAAATAGTTAGGTGAAGCATAGTGCTTCCCATACTACTTTGTGTCTGTCGAACGGCTCACATAACACACCCTTCTCTTATTGAATGATAAGAGACATAACACACCCAACTATTCTGATGGTATAAAAAGAGACATTATTATTATCAATGTAAGTATAGTTGACAAGTTATTCGTATATGTTGCATCTTTTATAAAGTAATATTAAATTGGAATAGCGGATATGTACAATATATTGTTACAACAATTACGGAACCTTTTCAAAAGACGAGAGTGTCGTTCCACACGCTTCTTGATTAGCACAGCGTGTGGTGTCTGCGTCAAGGTCGTCCATTTACGTAGCACTTCAGGTGTTCGGTGCGCACGTTATGCTGGCACGCCGCCGAAAGAATAGACAATTATTGCAGAACACCTGCGGGACCTATATAAGCTAAAGCGGCCGGCTTAGAAGTTAGCTTCACCGTTGCACTCTAGCTGAAGTCTCTTCGTGCTTGAACTAGTCAGTCATTTTAAAGTAAAGTCTTATAAAGAAGAGCTGGAGCAGCAAATCTTCAACGAAATTAGAGATATTTTCCAAAAGATATACGTTGAATTTTATTAACTCTTACTACTGAATTTCCTACAGTTCTTAAAAAAACACCTGATTAGGTCAGGAAATCGTAGACTCAAATAAAATTTTGAGGGTTGTTAAGTGCGGATCAACTGATTGTGGAAAGTGGTTACTGTGTTATAATTAGTGCCGAACTCTTAATATTTGACATTATTGCGTCTTGAAAAATTTAAATTGAATAATTGTATTAGAGTACCTTGTTGATTTCACCTTGTTGTTTGTGACTAATTAAAGCTGGTAATTAGTTACTCCATTTGTGTCTGTATTTTGTTTCCACTTTACTCTACGACGATCTGTGAGTAATTAAAATTAACTCTGATACAAAACAGAACCGCAGTGCCTATTATCATAGTGCTCGCACAGATAATATTGACTTTTTCTACTGTCCTGTTAGTAGTTACACGGTAAAAGTTGTTTATAACATCAGGCTGACAGATGCCTAGGCCGTTGGCTCCTCTTTCATCACATCATTAGCTTACTTATTTTTCTGTACATTGCCTGTTATTATTTATATACATGATTGGCCTTCATTGTCTATGTGGTACCAAACTTTACAAACACCGGTATGCGTTCTGGTATTATACAATGCAGTATTTTAAGTAGCTGGTTTATAACAACTGAGTGAGTCGAGATACTTTGAAAGTTTTATTGTTCTAGGACCGGATAGTTTGGTGTCTGGAACCAAACATGCAAATTCTCAGAGGGCAATTATATTAATAATAATGACTACTCACACCAACAGATACTAGAACATGCCTATAAATGATAACGCGTACGTTAAAAATGTTATAAGCATGATGATCATCATTATCTTCTCTACAGAAATTATACCATTGCCTCTGAATTTTTCGAAGGATTTAACACACTTTGTTTGGTTATATCTCTTTCTCCTCTTTGTAGGTGAAGAATTTGTTGAAATTGTGTTTATTTTATTCTATGTATAGCTGCCGCGAATTTGTTACACGTCAAAAAACGTTACTCCAACTACGTTTGACATGTTAAGATTTCATCAAATTTCTGCATGAGTAACTACTCAGTTTCCTCATTAATATTATTTATACAATTTGCATTTTACGACTTTCATTGTTCCTAGTGTTCTCAAAAACTTCCCTGCCATGCATGAGTACCAGCGCAGCCATGGATTTATAAAATTTACAACATGTTAGCACACTTAAGAGTAGTTTGTTAGTGGAACTGCAACGTAGAGCAACAAGAAATTTCTGGGTTTTGTTCAAAAGTAAAATGTCTAGGTTTTTCCGCTCTCAGCCTATAGAAATTCTAGGAATTTTAAAGTCTTTTTTGTCTACTTTTGTGTAGAGTTTGTCTTATCAATGTGCGTATCAATCCTTCTTGTTGGCGTTATCGTGCTCCAGGGAATCAAACACGACATCTTGGACGCATTTGTAGTCACGCACCACTGTTGTAGTCACGCACCACCATAAGCACTGTTGTATTAAATTCTTCCTAAGGAAATGAAGATTTTATAAAATATTTATATTTTTTATTGGCCTGGTTATACGTTATAAAGGAATATTCGTTTTAGAAATCCATTGTTTGTGTCTACTACATATTGATAATTTTAAATGCTCGTTTATGCGGTGTAATGCGTTTATTTAACAAAACTGGTAAATGATTCGTGAACTTGAAAAGAATTTTAAAAGTGTACCTAAAACTTACGGAAAGTAGTACACATTTGTTGTAAAACTCAATACAAACTAGAAAATTCAGTGAATGGTGTGCTGACGAAGTAGTAAATATTAACGTTATGTAAGTGTTCGTTTTTGAAACTTTTTCGAGACGTTAGGCAAGCAACAGCGACAATGTAATTAAATTCACAAGAAATTATGACTAAGCAATCATTTGCATAGCTATCCCACCAGTCCAATCTGATGAGTGTCTCACAACTGTGGTTTGCAATTATACTTGCATCGAAAGTGCAAACCATCTGGCTGACAAATGTGCTATCATAAAAAGGAAGCTAACGTACAGGTTTACAGATTTTAAATTAATAAAACAGTAGTGATAAGACTAAATTAATAAACCTAACGTCTGAAAGCAAATGTTCACGTTACTCAATATTTTTAAGATGCTCCGTGAAATTTTCATCGAACTACATCAATAAATGTAACTTAATAATTATTGTTATTTCTTTAATTAATTTGAACATCTAAAATTACATATATTAAAATTATTCACTGCTATTATTTTTTTTTGAAGAGTTGAATGTTTTCGACTCTCGACCGTACTCTTTCGTGTTGTGACTTTTACATTACAGAAAAATAATATTCTGTTTAAATAGGAAATGTATAAAGTACGTCTAAAATTTAAATAAATTCTACTTAGCGACACAGCACATTAAACGTCAGAAAATTACACACGCGCACACGCGCACATACGCACACGCACACACCAGACACCACAAATTTATATGATATAGCCTATAAAAGTAGGCTACAATCATTAATATGACAAAATCTACAGATTTGCAAATATAAATAATAAAATCACAGCCAAACAAAACAATTTAATTGAAGTCAAATCTGACGTAACTTTGCAAACAGTTGCAGTGGAAAACGCTAACAACTACCATCACGTTTGTTGATATTTGACCAAAATACAACCTTAAACTCCTGTGTTAACAAGCCTTATTAGAGACTTGTTCATAATTATGAGTTTCTGAATTCTTTTCTTTTCATCTAAATTTGCGCTTACACTGCTATATACTCTTCTTCTTATGTAACATCACTGAGGATTCAGTCATACGTTTTATACCAAAAATTCGAGTTTTATAAAGCTGATGTTTTCTGATAATTTATTAACAAGCAGTACTAGTAGCATAAAAAGTACGTGGTCACTCATGCATTTTCTTCCAATCTGATTTCTATTGATTTGTCCATTTGTTTCTTTTATGGATTATTACAGCAAAAGCCTGGCAGGCTACTGATACTCCTTGTACCACTTTGTTATAATCCAGAATTACAGCCAGAGCTCTCACTTTAAACAGACACCAAATAAAACGCAGTAGGCCTACTGTATTTGCAAACATACTACAGCGTTGATAATTGTTAAGTACCTCAATGCTTATATTGCCACCATTGTAGTGCTTATAGTACCAGAGAAGTTTGAATATTCTATTTAATAAATCATCATCATCATCATCAACCTCAAGGTTTAAACCAAGAATGGTTTGTTCCATATAGGCATGTCTCATATGGTTTGTCTCAAATAGGCATATGTTACAGCTGATTTCTCCAGGGCTTCCTCGGACGTCCCACACCTCTCCGTCCCTTCGGCTTATAGTTCCATAGTTGTTTGGGGATGCGACAGTCATCCATTCGGCAAAGATGTTCTCAACAATTCAGCCGAATTAAACTACTTAATTAATAAATAAGTTTATTAATAAATGACAGTTAACGGCAATAAGAAACATTTATTCTGAAGTCGATACTTATATACGTTGGTCACAGTCAAGTCTGGTTCTCGTCAACCACTTTCGAAAGATGTTGTTCGAGTGTCCTCATGAAAGTCTCAACCATTCCGTCCGGCTGAGGATGAAGAAACGTTGTCTTTCGAAAGTTGCGTAGACGGCATTATTCATTAAGCACTCCAGATTCGAAATTTCTCCCTTGATCCGTATGGATTTCCATAGGGGCTCCATAACAGCAGCAGAAGTTGTGAATTAACTCCTTTGCCGCAGTGGTAACCTACTGATTTGGAATTGCGTAGGCTTCCACCCACTTAGTAAATTAGTCATCTGCAACCAAGATGTACCGGTTTCCATCGTCAGTAACTGGGAATGGTCCAGCAATGTCTATGCCAATTCTCTCGAAAGGCAGTCCAACGTTATATAGTCCCATTTTTCCCTGCTTCTGGCTTGTGAGCCCTTGCTTGCAGCACACATGTCCGAACCCATTCCTCTATGTTGTGGTAAAGATGAAGCCAATAGAATCGCTTCCGTATTTTGTCAAGTGTTATCTTAACGCCAAGATGGCCTCCAGATGTTCCATCAAGCATCTCCTTCCAAACAGACTGCACTTTACTTCGGGGAACTATCAACTGCATGACCACGCGTCGTGCATCTGCACTTTCTCAACCCCTTTTCAGCAATCCGTTTTCTAAGGTGACTTCCCATTGTGCCCAGTAGCCCTTGAGAACTTCGGAACCGTAGCAGATATCTTGCCAGTCCGGGCGGCGACCTTCCTCTTTTGCTGTCAAGATCGGTCCAATCTCTTCATCAGTCATCTGTTCTTGTCGAAAGTCTTGAGTTGTCCAGCCGTCTACCAGGAAATCTACAGTGATGTCTTGAACATGTTCGCTGGCGTTTTGTTCTTCCTTTCTGTGGCAATTTCAACAGTCTTCCGGTTACTCTCTTTGTGATAAGCCATCTGTATTACCATGCAGGCGCCCCGTCGATGTTGTAACTTGAAGTTGTATTCTTGCAGACATTCGAGCCCCCTTGCCAACTGCCACTCCAGATTTTTAAATTTTAAGAACCAATGCAAGTGCAAAATGGTTGGTGCGTAGTGAAATCTCCCTTCCTTAGTGGTATTTATGGAAGTGCTCGAAAGCTCAGACGATTGCCAGCAACTCTCTCTTGTAACGCAATAATTTCTCTCTGGTTTGGAAAGCGTCTTGCTGTCATATACTATTACTCGTTCTTCACCGTTTTGCACTTGAGACAAAACTCCTCCTAGACCAGTATTGCTTGCGTCTGTGTCTAGGATGTACTTTCCTTTGGAAGCTGTAAAACAAGAGTTGGCTACGAACATAATGTAATTTTCAAAGTCTTAAATGCTTGGTCACAATCTTTCCTCCACTGGAAGTTTTGTTTATTTTTTGTTAGCTCATGTAGTGGTTTAGCAATAGTAGCGAAGTTTTCACAAAATGTCTATAATATGAGCATAACCCCTGGAAACTCCGAACTTCGTGTTTACTCTTCGGCACTGGACAGTCTCTTACGGTGTCTGCTTTATTAGGATTCATAGCAGAACCAGATGGCCGAAACCAGATGGCCCTGATACTGTACTTCCTTCTGGAATGGAGAACACTTCTTTGTGCTCAGCTTCAGTTGGGCACCGTGAATTCTAGCTAGAACCTCTTTAAGGTGTTCCAAATGGTCTTTTTTCCGATGACTATGACATCGTCTAAAAAAACAAGGCAAGTTTTCTATGTTAACCCTCGGAGTACCAGGTCCATGAATCTTTCAAATGTTGCCGGTGCATTACAGAGTCCAAATGGCATGACGTTAAATTAGAATAACCCACTTGGGGTCGAGAAAGCGGTCTTTTCGTTGTCTTCTTGATTATACCAACGTGCCAAAATCCACTCTTTAGGTCCAATGTGGAAAACCACTTTTCTCCAGACAGCGTGTCGAGTGTATCGTCCACGCTAGGTAATGGATAGCAGTCTTTCTTTCTAACGTCATTCAACGTCTGGTAGTCTACGCAGAAACGCAACCCACCATCCTCCTTCGCTACCAGTACTACCGGAGAAGACAAAGCACTTCACAAAGGCTCCATTACTCCCTCTGTCAACATGTCCTGTTCTAACCGAGACATTTCCTCTTGCTTAGATAATGGAGGCCTTCAAGGAGTTTGGCGTATCGGTGTTGTGTTCCTGGCATTGATAAGATGTTGTACAAAAGAGGTTCTTCCCAATGACTAGCCTCTAACTCCAAAAGAATCTTGAAATTCAAGTAAAAGCCGTCTGAGATCTTTTATCTCACTACTTGAGAGGGCGTAAGAAGACCTGTTCATTAATTCCTGCAGTTCCTCTGATAATTCGGAAGTGTCCGTAGTACTGCATCTTCTTTGCGTCATTCTGGCTACCCAGGCAACAGGAGTCAATTTGCCTATGAGCGTATTGTTTTGTAAAGTGACAGCACGATCCAAAATATTCGCCACTCTAATAGCTACATTTCCGGTTTTGTCAGGTTTTACTAAATTTCTGGCAATTAATATACCCGGAGTGCTGACTACCTGGGGTTCGAATATAGAGCACTGGTTGCCCCTAGTATCTACCTTGGTTCTAACCATGATGATCTTTTCGGAGTTTGGTGGAACAGTTACGGCCACTTGGTTTATGACGTCCATTATTTTTTCTGATGTAGTCATTATGGAGACCATTACCTCTTCTCCTCCGATTGTCAAGACATTGTTTTTGAAGTCGACTATAAATCCATAAGCGTTCATAACGTCCACAGCAAGATTGATTCATCCATGTCTGCAACAAGTACTTGATGATCAAATTCAAGTCGACCGAGGCGTACGTGTATCGCCACTAACCAAACACTTTTTCAGGTTGTCCAGTAGTTGTTCGCAAGCTGCAAGAGCACCAGATTAATTTGAGATTTTTGTCCACATCGGGGCGCACAATGGAAACTGTTGCGCCTGTATAAACTCTCATCGAGGTTGGCTCTTCTTGAACGAATCCGGTACCCACCAAGCTCCCAATGTTTTTCTGAAGTGCAGAAATTGCTTATTGTCTAGGGGTTTCGTTCTTCCGGTTAGTCAGCACACGCCCCGTTGTACCGTCTACTGCTTGCTGCCGTACCAGAAGTGGTAGCCGGAGCGTGGTTATTTTGGGTTTTCCTTGGTCCATGGGTTACTAGGCGTTTAGTTCAATTTAATGGGTTATAAGCCATAGTTATCAAGAGTAATTTTGTTGATCTTGTGTTTGTTGAAATTTTGTATTGTTTGTATTGCACGGTATTGGTCGCGTGAAGTTTTGTATAGAATTTTGTATTGTATAGGAATATGTATTTTAAATGTTAAATGCGTAGTTAACAATTTTGTCACGAGTGGGTCTTTGCTGTAAGTTGTCGTGAAATCAGATCGTTCAAATTATTCGCTCGCGAGTAGAAAACCGCTAGGTGAACTTTGTCTGGCAGATAAGGCTAACCTGTGCACGTCTTATCTGCATTTCACTGAATAGCTGCTCCTTATCTTTGCGCTTTGAATGTTTTGGTTTTCTCCACATACTCGGCTAAAATCCAAATTAAACATTTTCAAAAATAGCAGCCTTTTACTAATAGAAAATGTTCGTCGTCAGTTGCCACACACACGTTATCACCTGTTTCATGTTAATCGGTTTGCGTTAACTACGAATTAATATACGCGGCATTCAGAAAAACAGAACCCGACGGCCATGTCGTGTCAACTTGCATTTCCTTGTCACGATAAATTATTTTATAATGAATCGATGACTTCTTAATAAGCGACAGTACAAAACTTTCGCGCTGAGAGAGAGAGGTCAGGAAAGAAACTCGTAAAAGAAAAGAGGCTCGTAAAGAGTGTGACCCCCCGTTTGCCAGTGAATGTAGTCTGGCGTACCCCCCCTTTGCAAGTGAATGTAGTCTTGCGTACACCTTTTTGCCAGTGAATGTAGCCTGGTGTGCCCCCCTGTCTCAGTTTAACCATGTACCCAGGTAGCGGTAATGGTGCGACCTACCCCCTTTATCTCACCTCGCACGATCAAACGAGGGAGAGATGTGCTCTCCAACTTGTCGTCCGTGTGCCGTAAAGAAATGTTGCTGTGGTCGTAAAGCGCTTTTAAGGTGAGTGACCCCCCCTTTGCCAGTGAATGTAGTTTGGTGTGCCCCTCTGACGCAGTTTAGCCATGTACCCAAGTTTAGCCATGTAGCCAAGCCATGTAGCAGTAATGGTGCGTACTACCCCCTTTATCTCACCTCGCACGATCGGACGATGGGGAGATGATGTGCTCCCCACCTTGTCGTCCGTGTACCGGAAGAGAAGTTGCTGTAGTCATACAGCGCTTTTAAGGTGAGTGACCCCTCCAGTTTGATCTCTCGCTCTCAGCCGCGCGGTTGGTTGTCGATGCTCTTGACCAATCACCCTTCTCGGCTCTTGTTGTAACTCAAGTCTGTTGTACCCTCACATATTGAGTCGCAGTCCTCATGTTCGGGCGTGAACATGTTTTATACTCATTAAAATATTAATTTGTAACTCCGCTTTCGGTCGCCTTGCCTGGTGAGCGGCGCGGGGACTGATCACCCCCTCGTCGTTCACTTTCAGTGAGGAAGCGTTACTGAGCGCAGGCAACGTTTCCAAGGTGACGGAAGGTTGCCCTTTGAGTTGTTTCCAGATGGCGGCTAGTGCCGCGCTAGTATCTGAATTTTCCCATTTACGTACTTAAGCTACGGGTTTCCCCTGACTCGACTCTGTTTGGTTACACTGACCGTACCGATTAATTTCGCTGAATTTAACCTTGGACAACCGTCGCTCCTGCACCCGACGCTTGTCTTTCGGGGGGGGGGGTCTGTTGCAATCATTCGTCTCCCGCCGAATGCAACAATCCGCGAACTGCACCTTGCCCGACGCACTGACGTCACGCCCTCCCCTTTACCAACCCTATCGCTTGTTTTGTAAAATCTCGTCAGTCTCCCATCAAACGCTGTGAGCTGAGCGGCCCGTCGCCAGACTTTCGTCAAGTATGGGAGCCTCAATAACCAAGGTAACTATGATTGTTTTTGAGCTATCGTAAATCAATGTTAGTAGCTAATAATTTTGTATATTACGTTTGTAACAAAAAAGAAAACTTGTAATAGATGTAAAAAGATTGTTATCCGTAAACAACCAAGATGTATCTTGTCTGTAAAGGTCAGCCTCGCCTAAATTTAAATTTCAGTCAGTCAACTTGATGAAATTACCTAAGATATGTAAGGTTGAGTGTCAGTACTCGTTATATATGTAATTTAAAGTCATAGCCTTGTAATGCTATTTTGTTATATTGTAAATTGTAACACGCACTGTATGAGTGCATGCGTGCGTGTTAATCGAACGATGTGGGTATAAAGTGTACTAAAACATGTGAAAAATTTCAGTTCGAAACTTGGTTCAACGTTCCGGACAGAAGACACAGGAACACGAACTTCGTACAGTTTTACACGATCTTCCAGCACAGACATAGCAGTGGTTCAGACCAGGTACGGAGGAACACGCAGCCGTAGCGACCAGACACAGCAGGTTGCAGAAGGATTTATCTGGATTGCCAAGTAACATTTTTACCTAATAACGTAGGGTGCTAGTTGCTGCATAATCACGAAGCAAAAGCGAGACAAACTAGTTACTCGTCATAAGTGTCGGAAACAATTTTATAAACTTTTGGGATAGATAACAGTGTTAGAAATTTATAAATAGATCACAGCGTGTACGCTGTACACCATTTTGTAAACTAGCATCGATTTATGCGACACCCCCATATTTAGCATCTAACATTTTCTATATTCAGTTTGTCAAAAGAAATTAGCTCAGTACTGACCGTTGCTGACTGGGACGTAATTAAGTAAATTTTAGATGCTCGTAATGTTTTTGAAATATACGGGTCGCATCCGACTCAGCTCACAGATTGATGCTTTCAACAATTTCTTTTACTTACACCTCCTCCCTTTACAGAATTACGTTAATTATAGATATACTTGAGAAGTAAGTCACAACACAGAAAAAGTGTCTTAAGCATTTTGATATTTTGATGGATTTAGATATTATGTTATGTTATTTGTGTGTATGCTGCGGAGCACTTCCGGGGCCCAGCAGCAAGGAGTGCTGCACCCGCAGCATGCTCGTTTCTCTGCTGCTAAACTTTAAGCAGACAATCTCGTTGTAGATGTCCAGGTTTCCCACATCTATAACCCTTTGATCTTCCATTCTTTCTTACTGTATTCTGTAGCGCCGCTCGTTGGGTCTTTGTTCCTTGTTCTCCTTTTTCATCGTCTATGACGTCGCGATCTTTTGGCCCGCGTACTTTATGACTTATCTAACCAGACGCTAGATAACCTTGGTGGCCTCAAATTGCGAAGCATGCACCAGGGCGTCCACACTATTCTAGTGTCTCGCCATTCGTAAAACTTGCTGTAGTTTATTATCTCGAACACTATCAGTAAATATCTACATCGCAAACCTCGTTCGAAAATCTGTTGGCGCTTCAGGATAGGTTAGTCTAATTAGTCTGTCTATACTTGCTTCAAACTCTTGAAGGCTCTCCCCGGAATGCTGTCGCCTTGCTCTCAACTGAGTGTGCAACATGCATCTCGCAAATGTTTATCACCATACTGTAATTTCAGAGCTTTTATCAATTCGGCATAGGTGTGCTGGCTGTCAGGTGGCAATTTCTGTAGTAGTTTTCCCGGAGGTCCTTTTACGTGAGAACGAGTGAAACTTCCTTGTCTTTCGCTGTCCAATTATTTGCACTTCCAGCAGCTTCAAATCGGCGAAGGTACGTCGTCCAGTGACTGCTCCCGTCAAAGGTCGGAGCTTTGACATGAACTGTCCCTACTGCAGGGAAAGTGACTTTCTCTATTCACTTATTTTCTCTGTCTTTTTTTGTCTTTATCATTGATAGAGTCTGTTCAGACACTTGTTTTGGTTGAATCTTCACGAACTTCTCAACTTCGCTTTTAATTTGTTTTCCTTTATTTCCCATTGAGTTTTCTACTGAAGATATTAAATTTGACATGGCTTATTCTATGACCTACATTTTTGTAGATATCGATTGTCCAACACTCGAAACAGATTTTTCTCCCTCAACTATTTTTAATATCATTGATTCTTGCTCCTCCAATATTTTAGTAACTAGTTTATTAAGTTCAACACCCAACCCTGCAGCGGTTTGTTCTCGTGTCTGCTTTTACTTCTGTATTAACTCTTTGATAACTTCTGGTTTACGCTTCCATTCCTCTGCCTCCTGCTTATGTTCTCCTTTTTGTCGTCCTTCATAATCCAAAATGAGTGCTTTCTGCCGTTCTTGTGTTTCCAGTAATAGTGCTTTCTGTCGTCCTTCAGCCATTTTTCTTTCTTTTCTTCGTTCGTCTTTATGTCGTCTTTCTCCTTCTGCATTCTGCAGGAGGGTTTTCTGTCTCTCTTCCGCTTTCTCGTCTTGTCATTTTTCTGTTTGTAGTAGAAGCGCTTGGAAAGCTTCCATCATCTGACTGGCATCCATTGTTTACGATTAATTACAAATTAGACTAGTCTTGTACAAGTGGCCGCTGTTTCCACTGTTAACGGTTTTATTCCACTTCTGCCACCACTGTTACGACGGTCTTGTGATCGTTGTATAGTAGACTGGAAAAAAATACAAGATACCAATTAACTTGCTAATCACCAGCTTTAATTATCACAATAAAACCGTTTGTAATCAACAAGATCGCCTCTTACAAGAAACAAACAAAAGTTGTTCACACGAAATAATAATGTCAACGAGTATCGCACAATTATAAAACACATAACACTTTCTCATAATACTTCGAACCGCACTGGAATAAATCGCTACTAAAAATTAACTAAGCGTCGCTAAATGCCAATATTTTTACTCCGCTAGAATTCCAGAATCACCCATACTACGCGTCAGTGCTACACTAGAGCGTAATTGCTTGCGGCCTTGACACAGTGCGCGCGCCTGGCGAATCTGGAACAGCCTGACTGACGCAAGTTGAGGTCACGTATGCTCACAACATTACAGCCGGTTTCCACTGGAATAGCCGTGAAAAACGTAGAATATTCTGTAATGGTGTAACACATTTTCCCCATTACGTAACAATATTATTATGGATTTTAACATAAGATAAAGTACTTATATTCACGTAATTATTGTGCAGTTACATTTCTGTAAAAAGTAAACTTGATATATTTATATGTAGAATGTCTATATTTTTAACTCATATATACGAGACGTCCGTTATTATCCCACTATAACATCTTTACTTGTGTTATAACGTAGGGAACCCGCATTAATTGGTTCTGCCAATTATACAGGCTGCCTTCGTTGTGACGAGCTGAAAATTAATCACAACACCTAAACAATTAATATAAAAGGATACTGGGAATGTGGGAAGGGGAGACTGTTGATTTATGCACTCAGTTTAGTCGGTACTAAAGATGACATCTCTTTATTACATAATGAGATTAATTGCTATATTTAAAGTTCTCAACATATATGGTTCAACAGCTTACAGTTTACAAGATGATTATATAGTTTATTCTTTCACAAGGGCCCTCAAAATAAGATGTACATCAATTTAATTTATTCCACGGATCCGGGATTGAATATAGTATGTTAAAAATGGTCACCTCGCCATATACAATCTTGAAAATTGTGCCATTTTAAGAATGGACATTATTAATCTTTTTAAAACAATAAAGCTTTCAGTTTAAAATTTTGCTCTTTTACTACAAACAGTTTTATTAGATTACAGACTACATGTTACATATAATGTCTGTCTTTTAAAGTCTTAAAGTGGTGAGTTAAATTGTCTTTTGTTGGTTATAATTTTAGTATCTCATAACCATGGAAGACAAGCCTCCATGTCACCTGTGGTTTCTGTAGTTGATGCAGATTTGGCTCTTCGGTCCTCGGTTTGTTTCCTGAAAGTCTGTCGTTACCTTAGTATCCGGAGAAGGTGAAGTTCCTGACGTATGTTTAATCATTCTGGGTGTGGTACTCTCTTCTTAGAGGACTGTAGTAATTCTAGTTGTTAGAATAAATAAAGCGAAAGTTTTTTTCACTGGTATTCACTTCACACGATTATTTATTAGTTGAATTTCACCTCATGGTTCTAGTACTGTCTGAATTACATAGTTTCTTATTTAAGAATAGATAGAGATGTCATCGGCGCACGATTTAGTTGTTTAAATATTCTTTACCGAACATTCACATATTCGTATTCGCGTCGCGAACCAACGCTGTGCGCAGCTTACGGCGAGAGCGCTCCATTGCAAGTGCGTAAAAACAGTTAAGGGGTGGAGTAGTAATCTCGCGACATTTACCATTCAGCATAAAAGTAGTTCCATGTTCCTTCTTTATTTAAAGGATTAAAGTATGACTATTTAATTAAGCAGCGATATTCTTAGTTACAGACGTTATTAAAGTACATTACAGTGGTCTTGTTTAATAATTTAAATAATGTTAAATTTACAAGTATATTTAGTTTGTTTAGGGGTCGGAAATCAAGTTAATTCTGGTTAGTGCATGTCTATGCAGGATTAATTAACAAGCTTTACCCTTTCTGTACAATCGTATTCCTTTTTATTTTATTACTACAACTCTTTATTAAATATTATGATTATTTAATGATAGCAATAAGATTTAGTTTAAATGTGCGATTTTATTAAAAATTTAAAATTTCTCAGCCTACACATTACCTATTTATTAATTACCTTATTTTTATTAATGAAAATGTCACACCACTAAAAATATGGAAATCTATTTCCCTCCAAAAAATAACTTTACAAATAAAAACGTTGCTGAATTGTGCAATACGTACATTTAAAAAACTCAACACTAGAAATAAAATGAAACAAAAGCAGTAATATTGCTGCTGCCTATTTTAGTAAATTACTCAGCAAACGATCCTAAATTAGCTACAGGTCTTTTAATGACTAAGGAGAAACAAAATGCATACTTATATATTGCAATAATTAACAACAAAAGGCTTTTTACTGCAAAATGTTAACAACACATAACTGAAAAAAATACATCTTTCACACCATTCCAAAATTTCCTAATCAAAATACCTATCCTCTAATGTAATCGGACACTTGTAATTCTATACTACTCTGATTGTTCAGTTTTTAATAACTGAAGCTATTTTAATTCCTTCAACATATAATGATTATAACACAAATTATAATAATTATTTTAATAAATTTAATTTTTTTGATTAAGTGTCAAATACTTTTTTCATGGATGATGCAATTTTAGGTTTCATTAAATTCTCTCACAAATACAATGTATGTTGTATGTATACAGCACGAGTTAGTAAAGAATGTATTTATTTTAACATTTTTGTTTATCAAACTCAATCAAATATCTACACAATCTATATAATAATTATTAATTTCGGAGAATGTGAATCCATGGTTACAAAATTTAAGGTTAATTTTTTGTGTTATATAGTTTTGTATTTTAGAGAAAGAGATAAAAAGTATAAGATAAAGTGGAGGAGGGTAAAATATGATTCTCTAAAACATAACAGCACTAAGCGCCTGTTGCAATTTCTAGTTTAAATTAGTTGCCAATTAATTTTTGTGAATGAGATATATTGCCATTTTATAGTCAGTTACTGTTTTTACTTACACACTGGATTCTTATTTTAGGCAAATTTTATGCAAAAAGCAAACATTTTTATACCAAATAATTTAATTTTTTTATATATTTTTGAATTATTATTACTGACTTTACTTCTGTATAAAAAAAATAACGTAGTCACATTAGGCTACAAGCCAAGAGTTTATATATAATTTATTCGTGCCCCTTTTGCAATCATAGACATAGCGCAGGATAGTTTTACTCACTGCTTTTCTTCTACATTACTCAGCGCTGAAGTTACTATAAATTGTAACAAAAGTGGATTCATATTTACACATAACAGAACGATCTGCTATTGTGTTTAATCTCATTTACATATTTGCCAATCACTTCTAGCTCTTGGTTCACTTACAATATTAATTGGTTACGTATTTCAGAATATACCGGAATATCTCTTTCCGTATTGTATTTTTTTATTTTCTATTCGTCTTGAAGGGGAGATTTTAATTTACTTCAAGTAGCTAACTAGGGACTAGGTAAACGACATAGTTTTCCTTACAAACAATCAAAATTATTCCCTTGCAACAATTTAATTACCAACGTTGTCGTTGTAGACTTATAAGTGCTGGAAACAACAACATTTGTTGGAAACAGTGTAAATTGTGCTCTATTCAGTTCTCTGTAAAGCGCTGTTTTATCTTCAGAATCTTAACTGTAGCTCAAATTGAACGACACAAATTAGATTTAGAGTCTAGTAGGTACATTATTATCGTGTACAAAGCGTTAAGCTAACGTTTATGTTTGAAAACAAAATATACCGTACAAAAATTTGTCTTCTAATTCTCAGGTTATGGATTTTGCTTTCGGCGTTCCCCCTTACAAATTGTTCGCTATCCTGTGTATTCTGTTCTATGCTTCAATAAATTGTAGTGTGGCTTCACCTTTTATTGTTCTATCAATTCACGGGCGACGGCGGTAGTAAAGTCCTCACTTGCTTTGTTTCTCCGACAGCCTACACAACACTTTTTGTTTATTTAGTCTTTGGCATTCGTTTAATGCTGTGACAAGACTGGAAGTTTCATTCTCAAATTGGTTGTGCCATTTACAGTTTTGTCCATAGTTGTTAATTATTACATCCCTTATATTCTAGTTTACCTTTCATTAAACCTTTCATGTAATTTACTTATCAGTTTCCGAGTTATACTATTTCTTATTCGTTAGAGGCCCGTTTCTGTCCAAGGTCTCGGCTAATGATTATTCCATCTGATCATCCACCTAGGTGTTATTACAGTCTCTGTCTGTTACCGACTTAGAATTGAAACCACAATGTTTTATTCAGAATCTCATGATATTGGGAATAAAAATATATTTATATATAACACAATTATATTTGTGGAACGAACCCAAAACATTGCTTTCTTTAACATTGATTAAACACGCTTTTTTTAAAAATAAAACAAACATATTCCTTACAAACATATTCCTTTTTTTCATTATTTTCATCGTTTAAAATGCTATTAAATTACAATAATTATGAAAGACAAATTAAGGTAATGATATGAAGAGCGTGTGTTACATAAGTATTCTACTTCTACGATTCATTTGCTTTACCTGCAAGAGAGTTACGTACTTAATTTTATATTAAAATATTTCATCACCGTCTCGTTACCTATCCTGTATTTTTTCGGCCTTTTAAGTAATAGTATAAGCACTTTGAAAAGTGTTCTCTGAAGGGTAGAAATATTTAACGTAATAAGCAATTTCAATGTCAGTTTCAAATTTTGTATACTGCGCCGGAAGCTACCTTCTATATCACAAATTCTGTATTTATTTTTAAGATTGAAAATGTTTATAAGGACGTGTCGCACATTTGCGGCCGATAGCTGGTGCGTGATCGAAAATGGGAACCGGTGAGTTTCCATAGAAACTACTTCTTTGTTGTCAATAACGTAGTACACATATAAAATTTCGCTTATCAATACGACTACATTTAACTTATAATCTATACATTGGTAAATGAAGAATGAATTCATTGATTGGTGAATGAACATAAATATATATATATATTTTTTTTAAATTTATTGAAGCATTTTCAATGCCCTTCTCTGTGCATTAGATTTGTGCAATGCCTGCATTTTTTTTTTGTATCCTTTATAAATAAATCTCTATGTTTAATGCCATCTTATACAACCCTACCGTCCTCTCTTTGGGCCAAATGCAATTCAGTTAAGATACTTTTATCTTAATCGATTATGCGAATTATGTATATTACGACACAAATATATGTTTTATTATGCTAGGATAGGATTATAAAGAGGAATAATTTTACGTAATGTATATATACGTGTATGTGAGTGTGTGGGCGCGTGCGTAAACGTAATCACATATTAAACGGAGCCAACTGGTGAAATCGGCAACAACAGGTGTATGGCACTGGTCAATTTTAGGACCTCTCCTCATTATTCAGCATTTAACACCTAAGTCTAATACATGGATGAATAAATTATAAGTTGTCTTAATTTTACGTGCTTGTTAGGGTAACTAAAGTTGGTTGATTGGATTATAAACTCTATGGTAATGTTGGGATCGCTGTAATTTCAAATTCAAAATTAACACTTATTATTGTGTGTGTGTGTGTGTGTGTGTGTGTGTGTGTGTGTGCATAGTAATGCACGCGCGAGTGAATATAAATTGTAGGTATTGCTTTACGTTTATTTTATTTATCTTTAAGTTTAGACAAAATTCATATATACGTACTTTTTGTAACATATTACATGACTTCAGTTTCTGCAATATACTAAATAAACTGTCTGTGCTCCTGGTGCATTAGAATTTTGCACACTTTGGAGTCTTCTACTCTCATATCACGTCGGACAACAAGTCGTATCATGCAAGAACATTTTGAACAGCGTATGGCTTCTTGTCCGGTCTGTAGTCTTTAATGTGCAACGTAAACATTCAACATACATTTGTCAATAATAAGTAATTGTTTTACTCACGTCGTTACAAATATTTTGTTTACACAAGCAAGGATAAACGGTGACAAAGAAATTCTATTTTATAGACCCTGAGAATTCAATAAATATTGGAAGTCCTAATAGAAGATGGCTGCACCAATCAGTCGGAGTGCACCAAGCGCTTTGTAGCTTGTGGGAAAAGAAGAAGAAGAGAGATTGAGTTTAACTTACTTTAAAGTCATGTCAGTAGTGTAATATGTAGTAGTAAAGATTATTTGAAAAATTTTAATTTTATTGAATTCAATTCATGTATTAAAAAGTACCTAGAGAAAAATTGTTACTGAAATTAGTAAATTTATATCTTGATTGTTTTAGTAACGCTATTTAATTTTATAGAATGCATGTCATTTAAAAAATAGCTGACCAAAATAATGGCATATTCATCCATGTGAAGTTGATGTTAGTAGAATTATTACTTCATTTTCGAATCAAAGTTATATTACAGTACAAGTAAATAAATAAGACCTCATTTAAGAGTAATAAGGGTTGAGAATTATATTATACTTAGTACCCGCCTATTGTATGTCTACTGCAGCGTATTTGACGTGAGAATATTTATTGCAGTTTTGCCCAACTAAATAACGCCTTCACAAATTTTAACTACTGCCCTCTAAGCATTTAAATCCTACACCGGGAATATTTAATTCATGTATTCTATAGAGTAATATACAGTTATATACCATTGTTATAAAAGAGTAAGTAACCACCAAATATAAAATTAAGGAAACTAAGTTTATAATCGTAATTAGCAAAATATTAGTCGATAGTTAAATGTAAACGTAATGCATCATCAGAGACTTTAAAACAGTAAATTTTATTCGTTAGCTCTGTCTCATTTGTTTTAAAATCAGTATGCCTTCAACACACAAAAATTGTTTTGTTACGTGCTAGTAACAAAGTTTTCCATATTCTCGAGACACCATGGTGTAATGTTCAACCCAATTTTTATTAAGGATGACAACTGGATTACAACCCAAGTTTTACAACTGGAATAATCACATTATAAATCTTTGGTGTAAGAAGTTTGGGCTAACAATAACAGATCACAACTAGTCTACGTATACATACGATTTGTTTTCCTATTTATTATACTTTTCTGGTAACACGTAGAAGATCCAGTGGTGCCTACAGCGTGCAGCAATGGTTCAAGTCGCACCATTGGAATTTTTTTGGAGGAGGGGGATTTTTAGATCCATCAGAATGAAGTCTCATGGTTCTATCATGTGACTGCGGTATCTTAGAATATATAAAGATTGATGAGATAAATACTTTTTTTGGTAAAATAACCAAAAATAGACAATCTCTGTTGTTGAACCTCACATTCATATATGCAAAAGAAATTGTTTTTCAAAATTTAGTAGATATTTATTTTATTACTAAACCTATCCTGCCATTAATAATTATCATGTTTCCTTTTACAATCCCTTGTTGGAAATATAAGTTACATGAATTTAAGCTGTTGCGTAACCAAGGGGCTCAATCATCCCCTTACAAGCCTCGTAAATCAACGAAATCTGTGAAGAAATGGAGCCTTGAATTATAAATTAAAGTATATTACTAATACAGTACATGAATTTTGAGTTGCTTTTTACCCAACATTGGCAATTTCAGTAAATTATAGATTGTTTGGTATAATTTTTCTTGTAATGGTGTGTAGAATTTATATATATTAAACATTTTAAGATAAAATGTTAAATAAAATAAATCAAAATTTGATCAACTGAAGTCCACTAGGTGACTAATGCGGCGAGAATCCGGCCGCTCCTAATCCCCTGCGCTTGTGTGTGTGCGGGCTGCGTGTTTGTGAGTGAGCATGACCCTCGCCCAGCCGCACTCGCTATTTGATAATAGTATGTGTCATGAACGTTGTTGTCTCATTTTTATTTTTTGCGTGTACAAAAATTGATCGGTGTTTGTCATCTATACATTGTTAGCATATGCCTGGAGATGCAATACAATTGATAATACCTCACATAATTTTTAAGAAATTAATATCTGAGAATTCGTCATGTACACAGGCTTTTAACATAGGTGGAAAACAGATTGATCTTTCTGCTTTTCACGTCTCAGTATTAACAGTGGCATGCTTAAATTATAAGGAATGTTATGTTACTTTTCATTCTCTTACAAATATTATTAAAGAAATGTGTTATTTGGCTAACCTAGAGCTAAAATTAATTGTATTATTCCAGTTACTGTATTATTATTTTTATTTTTGTGTTTTCACCAAACAGAATTTATTATTTTTTGTATGTGAGTATAAAAAAGTCTATTTGTATGTGAGTAGAAGCAGATAACTGTATTCGATACCACACACGTTAATTAAACGCTAATATTACTATACATTGGTTACACGATGCTATACTATATAATAATTGTCTAACTACACAGTCAATAACTAAGTTTTTTGTCACATTTTTGTATATAAAGCATCATTACTACTTTTATATTTTATGATAGACCACTTACAAAAGTTAATTTGCCAAGGAACAACACGGTTTCCATGGGTTCAAATATAATTTTCATTTTTTATTTATGAGAGATTATGTATATTATATATTTAAGTCACGACAAAAAAGACAAATGGATTTTTACAAAATGTTATCGCGGCTCTGAGGATTGTCTTTGATTCCAAGACATTACTAAATGTGTGATTCCAGAAATTTTATATACGTCGTTGATAGAATGTAGTTAGTATTTTAAAATTTTTTGTAAGTAGCAACGCCTAATACTGAAAGAAATATTCAGAAAGGAATATGGTAATCTATAGAAGAAGTAGTTACATTGCTAATATTCTAACGAGTGTCTTATATAATTCTGTAGGCCTATTCCAACAACGTGCAGTACAGAGTCGCGACGCCTTTCACTCCTTTTTAATAAACTTTGGAAGGACGTTGTATGACGTAGTATCACAACATACCCGATTATTAAGTGTCACTAGAATAACTAAATGGAACTGAAGAAAAGCAAACAAAGAGGGAGCGTGTACCTGATATTTTGCGAGACTCTAATACAGTGTTCGTGAGGCGGATGCCGGATGTTTTAACAGCTTCATAGTTTCATTTCTGCTTTGGACAAAGTCAGTAGTAGAGGAATTAATTTCTACACATTGTCGAATTTAAATTAAATAGTAGTTTTGAATATTAATGTGATTTGTTAAACAAGCTTCAGAAAAAAACATATTTTACTATAGTCTCGCCGTTATGACAAAAAATATATGACAAATATAAATTTGATAACAGCTGATATTTCAAATATAATAACACTAAGTCTATGCAAAACACTACGTACACGCAACACAAACACTATGTACACGCAAGGCTGTGAGCAGTGGCTGAAAGTTCAGTTGTAATCAGTCTCCTCCATAATTCTATTGACCGTTTATTTTTCTGCACACTGTTTGTACACCTACTATTTTGCACGTGAGTTTACTCTGTTGGTGTTCTTACCGTGCTTTGCTCGGTGTGCATATTAATATGTTACTAACAATTCCTGTTTGTACTCTCCCTTGGTTGGACCTGTGTCTTGTAACCATTCATATTTTACTTACGAACTTTACACTGCTTCATTTTTACTTTGACAAAATGTTATAAATTTTATTTTAATAAAACTTTCTTCAACTTTCATAAAATGTACATTACATTGCAGAAATTAATATTTTTTAAGTATTTCAACTGTTTTATTTCAATTTTTTTATTTTTCCTTTTTTTGGTATGTGTGTTTGTGTGTTTGTGTGTGTGTGTGTGTGTGTGTGCGCGCGCGTGCGCGTGGTTTTTTACCGTTTTTCAGTCGTAACATATTTAGTTCACTACTGTCTGGCTAGTATGACAACTATGCGCTGCCGACTTAGACAATAATCATAAATATTACTAAGCACTTATATTTGTTGTCAGTAAAATTTCCAAAAAGTGAATTTTCTAAAAAGCAAAAAAATGTATACGCTTACATACCGTTCAGGGTCCCAGGAATAAATTGCCTCTTCTGAGGGTCATACTCCTGAAGGGAGTGCAGATGGAAAGACTTCTTGATTTGACCAGCCGTGCGGACTTAAAATCAAAGCAGAACGCAGCCAAGAGGCTGGTCAGGTCTCGCAGTACCATTGGTGCCAACGCTTTGGCCACGGCTCTGGCAGCTACCACAATGAAATCGCGTGCATCAGTTGCGGTAAGGCGCATTGTAGCCAGGCCTGTAAGTGGTCGACGGATGGTCGTCGCTATTGTATAAACTCATGGCAGGCCCCATTCGGATGCAAAATTTTCCAATCGAACCTAAGGCAGGACAAACCCCCTTTCAGTGGTGCAGCACAAACACCCCTACCCATAATCAGGTTAGCAAGGCCGTGGCATATCGTGCCGCTTTTCCTCCCCTTCCGAAGAAGGGTCTCTCTCGACGTTCAACGGCGAGGCATCGTCCAAACCTGCTCAACTGGGCCATACTACAAAGTTGTTAGCTAGTGATAAAGAACCCGTTCCCGTGGACAAGAAAAACCTATTGTCGAAGTATCTGAGCTCAATACTGGCAGAGTGAAATCTCCACACTCTCGGCACGCTACGATCTTCGAAAGAAGAAGAAGAAGCAGATACAATCCTCTGCTACTCCGGACGAGCCTCATACACAACTCAAGACTTCTAAGCAACCACAGCGCTCAAACGCTGCGGTAGCTCGGCAGACCAAATCCAATAAGACTACATTTAATGAGTTTCCATGGACAAACGCCCAGTCCAAGAAAAATGTTAACGTGTTAATCAGTTTTCTTGCCACCGCCCGGAGCAATATTGTCTTCGAACCTGCTTCTTTTTTATCGTCTTCTTACGTCCTTTACCTTCTGCGTTGACCAGGAAAAGGCGCTGTCCTCCCCTCTTGGCGATCAAGAGACCTGGAAGGCTCTACTCTTAAGCCGGAGGAGAAACCCGAGTTTCTGGTCGAGCGTTTGGAATGACAGTTACCTCCAAACCGTTCGATAACTGAGACTCCGATGAGGAGATCGAAGTCGAAGTTGAGGCAACCCGATAAAAGTGTGGCTAAAACACATTACTGTGGTTTACTGACTGTAGACCTGTGTATTAGTCCTCTAAGCAGTGATGATGGCCACAGATGGAATAGCTGAAAGGATGAAACGTTTGCGTTTAATAACATTATACCACGGCCTGATAGCCGGGTAAACATAAATATCAACAGCTGTGGTATTTTTGTTTATACTTCTGCTAACAATTAAAAAGAAGTTTAAAATTTTGTTATTGTTTGGAACATGAACTTCATTACTATTTGCTCTGAGATTGAGAATTCTGTCAATATGGTTAAAAATAATATTTAAATTTTAATGAGGAGGGTATGTTGTAGTAATAGTGACTTAAAATCAGCACTATATACACACATTACAAGGATAGATATTTCCATATTCACCCAAGGTAATATTTTAGTGAGTAAATAATATAGGAACTGCTAGAAACAATTTTACCCAGGGAAAGCGTTAATGAACAGGCAAACAAATCAGACAATTCTGGACATGTCTGTTTTGTATTAACTTTTAACGCGCTGTGTGTGTTGTCTGTCTCTCTGTGTACATACGTATTTCCATATTGTAACTGAAATCCGGTCAGACAGGTATAATGACGAGTAATTAAATATGTTTTATTTAATAAAATCAGGTAGTGTAATTGAAATACGTGCGAACAGATGCGTGTGTGGCACCCGCAGATGCGGGTTTGTGGGAAATACGAGCGAATAACTGAGTTATGTAAACTAAAATTAATTGCTCTTGTAATAAATAAGGTACAACCAATTAAGTTATATCGACATAACGAGTAAAATTACGCGCATATAGTGCAACTATTGGTTTTTACATCAAGGCTGCCATTTGTGCAGAAACAGTCGAAAATTTAATGTGTTCAAAAGTGACGCTATTAACCAAGACCAAGCCCAACAACTTAACGCTGCACGACCAAGCCCAACAACCCCAAAAATAGTGACGCTGCACGATTAGACCAAACCCAACAAGTTAACGACGATAATTTTCTATAACTGACTTTTCGATTTATACCAGACTATAAATACTTTGGATAACCTCATTAACATTATTATCATCATCGCGGTGCAGTATTCAACATACAACCAACAATCTACGTGGGAGTAACAGATGCATCACAATGACACACACACACACACAACAACAATAGCTTCGCGCTGATAACACAGCATAACACGCAGGTGAATGATGAAAGTTATTTTAAATAAAGAATATAAATGACTTTAATATGAGGTAAACAAATAACAAACAAATACATAAATATACATAGTGTAAATAAAAAATAAAGTAATTTATACCTAATTTTTATTCATTGCTGCTAATACGTTTTATTTAAATAAATTAGATAAAATATGAGTAATATGGCTATTTCTTTTAATTGAAGTAGAAATAATTTTATTGATCGTTTCTAATAAACTTTTAATGTAAGTTAATAAATATAAATAATAGTATGATCTATGATTTGTAAAGTTAACAAACATCTAAGGTTCAAATTTAATATGTAGCCTATAGCAGACAGCCAAACAAATGAAATATTTTAATAATTGTTTTTATGTGTGTGTTTTATATTTTGTGATTTTATATTATTTTCATGTAAAGTGTAACGTTTATAATACATTATTATTTTAACTTAAAAAAGAAATATTTTTTTAACTTATATTATTTTGTTCAATAATGAATTTTCGTTTAAAAATGAAAAAATAATTTTTATGTTCATGCCATCAAAGTCTTACTCCTCTATGTTAACAAAATAAAATTTTATTGTGTAACAATTATGCTTAGAGCAAAGAACATGAATGCCTACCACCTTGCCGGTGGTTAATACATTAAAGCTGCCTTCGGAATAATGACAGTTTTATCTACAGACACACACACATACGTGTAACAGACAGACACACACGGGAGCGCGTGTTATTTAATAATTAGCCTACGTCGCCAAGCAACATTCATTTTTCTTAATAAATAAAAAAATAAATAAGATAATATTGCAATAAAGTAAACAAAATACTCTCTCCTGCAATTATTATTTAATAACGTGTACATATGTGTGTGTGTGTGTGTGTGTGTGTGTGTGTAGTATACATGCGCGGTTTGTATGTGTATTTCAAATTAGTATTTATATATTTAAGTACTGTATTTGTGTGTCTATCTTTCCGATTTCTAACAGTTAGGATTTCCCACCAAGGCCCTCCTGATGTTCTTCGATTAGCGATTCTTTACTTCCATTACCGCGAGAATTCCTTCACCCCAAATCCTTGGCTTCTTCATAGAAGCGAGTGCAGGACGAATATTATTTAACGTTTATCACTCCTGCTTTGTATCACAATTTTATGACAAGGGGCAACTGTCCCTTCCTTATCGCAGTTCGGTATTAGGAGTGAAGTACTTCATTATTTTAGTGACTCATTCATCCATGATCCTGTCTTTTATAAAATTCTCCTCAATATGTTCAGTACTTTAGTGTTTAAAAAGTTGTTCGCTTGGTCCTACATTTATTGCTAACACTTTATAACTCTAAGTTATGATTACCACCGCATTGTAGTAAATATATAAATATAATATCGCAATTGCACTGCCAAAAACTTGTATATAATAAACAGTTCAAATTTGAATCGTTTTAAGCGTCTTACGTAATAAATTATTTGCGCTGAGAGTGAGCGAATAAATTAAACTTCACAAAAAACCTTCTAACGTAAATCTTAAAATATACTTCAGCTTTTTTGGAGTAAGAGCAAATAAAGAGTGTGTTGAAGGTATGTGTGTGGTGTCGCCGCTTTTGCTGATTTTATATTGCCGACACGAAGGCAACAGTTTCAATATACTTTGACGGTGGATATGTAACTTAGTTTGTATGTATCAGGCACACGCGCGCGTTCACACCACAGACGTAAAAAATACTAAGTTTGTAGAACGCCTCAAGTGGGAAAATACGTGGCTGGATTTCAATGATCAAAATCATACGTGTGGAGCACATAAGAAGACTGCAATAAAATACCATTCAGAAACAGTTTTAGCAGTCATATACAGTCTGATAAAATATTTTAGTGGTTATTCAAATTTTTTCAGTACCATTTCTAAGAGAAGGAGAGGGAATGTAATATTCGTAAGTTTATTAACATTCCTAATTTGCAAACACAATAAACACTGTTGCACAACACTATAGAAAAATTATTCCGATTAGCGTTTTCAAGCTTTACAGCTCATCATCAGATCGCAAATTTCTGTGTTTAATAACAGTGTTTATTCTTTTTGTGATCATAATCACTAACATAACTTTCTTAATTAAATTCCGAATTTAGTAAATATTCTAATTCTAGAAAGCGCGCTCCTGCTAACAAATACACCGTAAGAAGCATACAGAAAACATACTTTAGAATAGTGCTAACAGCCTCTGTATATAACGAAAGCTAAGACAACAAAACAATTCCTTAACAGTGCTGTGGTGTACCAACAACTTTAATACGTCCTAGGTGTACGCTAACAACAATGAGATTTCTGTAAGGCAAACAGTGATCCATTGCTGACCCGGCGAAACACAAACATTTAAATGAGGCAACGGTCTTCCCAAATTAGAAACAGTCGTCAGCACTCAATTAGTTTGTAAGGCGTTTAAAGAGAATTTATTAAGAGAAAGCGTTTGAAGAAAATAACACATTTTTTAGTATTTGGAGATAGTTGTAAGCCGTTTATTGTTACCGCAGGAAAGAATGCACTAATATGTTTAGATGGTTCTAAACAGTTGTGTAGCAGCCCTGATAATGCGACTGAACACCAGACGACGCCTTCTCTATTATGGGAAAAATTTCTTTACAATCTTAGAATGTAACTAATCGCCAAGAAGAAACGCATTCATTTATTCACAAAAACCATGCATAGAAGAGAACTGCCTTATGATGATGGTTCCTATTTACTTCGTGGCCATAAATTAATTTTTCTCCTTTACAGTAACACGGCTACCATCTCATACACAGCGTAGTCTTAAGTTTTCAGAAGTGTTTTCCGATATATATTGTTAACTGACTGCTAAAGATAATAGCGGTTCAATTACTGTAAAACCTCTTACAGCAAAATATTTTACAACAATAAGTCTTGGGTTGCTCTAAATACATCTTCGATTCGCAAAACATTTAGCAAACGCGTGACATGAACTAACATTGTTAGTACTCTATGTATTGTGACAAAATTATTTATCTGCGACTACCTCAGATTTAATTTTACACGCTGACGTTACCGTAATTAACATCTATATTGTCGTTTTTATATCTTCTGTATTTTTAATATTTTTACATATTCCTAATACAATATTATTAATCTTTTACTCATTTTCTCAAAACATCTACACGTTTTCAATTTTCTTTTCTCTGCTTTCAATAATGACTGTTCAGGTAGCCCTGTTTAATTGCACTATCTAAATCTTTTCTTCCTCTTGGTCCATCAAATAGTGCTACAACTAATAGGGTATTCCGTGGAATTCTTTACTGGTGGCTATACCAGTCCCTTTTAATTCAATTTATTGTGTCTTTCAGACATGTTATGGTTAATTAATTTCTCATAATATTATTCAGTTTCCACTATAAATGTGTACAGTCTAAGGTATTCCTTGAGAACTTTATGTCTGATTATTTATCTGTTTTCCGTCTTGTTGACAAACCATCTACTACTACATTACTACACTAGCGTACATTACTACCGCAACAGCCATCAACCATCAACTTTCAAAATTCATTTGCCTTTCGATTCCTGTTTTATTCTTGTGTAACACTTCTGTTCTTTGTTTTGTTTTTCAACTGTTCAAAAGTTTTGTTAGCTTATTATTTACGTCAAAAATATTGTTAGCTTGTTCGCTTATAATTTACGGTCATCTGTAATTATCTCTTTTAATATTACCGATAATTAAAACTTTATAATTGCTCTAATAAAGAATTTGCTGCGACTATCTTTAGTAGTTTGCTTTCCTTCAAATATTACTGTGTCCGGCTTTCTAGTATACATGAGACAAAACACAGGCCTAGTTATAAGTTATAAATGACGCAAGTGTGCCTAGGGGACAAGATACTTTCGAAGTCAAGTTGCTGGTTATTTTTGTTGGCGATTTGCACAACTTAATAATAATAAGATTATAACAGTTAGAAGAATAAGTAAATCTACTTGTAGGACGCTAACACTTTTAGAAATCGGACGTTTTGTAAGTATAAAACAAACCTGGCTCTTAACTACCTATACAAAACACAAAATATTCCTAATACACTACAGAAGACAGGTATGGGATCACTCAAAACTGATTAAAATTATATATAAATAGTAAAATAGTTTTTACCTTTTTCTTGTCCGTCTGGTGGCCTTTACTCTTTATGTAAATCTACGCGTTTCGGGATATATGCCCCATCATCAAGAATATCCCTTGGTGAAGTTCGTCAATTATTAAAACATTAAAAACACTTATGCACAATTTTGCACATATAACAATAAATATAAATAGAAACACAAAAAATATATTTATATTTATATTTATATTTATGGTTATATGTGTAAAATTGTATATGAAGTGTTTTTAATGTTTTACTAATTGACGAACTTCACCAAGGGATATTCCTGATGATGGGGCATATGTCCCGAAACGCGTAGATTTACATAAAGAGTAAAGGCCACCAGACGGACAAGAAAAAGGTAAAAACTATTTTACTATTTATATACAATATAAGTGGCCTGGATACCAAAAAGCATGGATCTAATGATTACAATTGTTTTTCATGTTTCTTATCCCAATTTAGCACATAGTACATTAGCTATTATTGTAAAGTCTTCTCTTAATCTCAGTACAATTTGCTTTAGATTTGTTAGTTGAGCTTCTACGAAACATTGAAGTGAGCAATGGAGTTCGATTATATAAGTGGGTACCGCAATTACGTCTGGTAATCAAAAACTCGGGTAATCGTAAAAACTAATAAATAAAAAAAATGTTACGTATGTGTGTTGATTAATAAAGTGATGTATATTCGATAGTTTGTAGACTAGAAAGTCTACAGTTTAAATAAATTCATAAGAAAAAAGTACAGTAACAAAAACTTTAATTGTATACACTTGAGTGCAATATCAAATTGACTAAAAAAGTGTCATGTTTTAAAAATTGTTAATGAATGTCTGCTTTTTTCTTCTAGTAATATTGTCTTTTTCTTTGGTAGATCGTTTCCCTATCTTTTCAGTAAAATTTCAAAGGGTGCTTGATTTTGCTGGTTTGAAAATAAAATTAATCGAGTTTTGCTAAGTGATTGTATATTTTTGTATTCTATATGCTACATGCCTTGACATAGAGAATATCTATATTCATGCTTGAAAATGAAAAACGTAAATTCAAATTGATCATTTTGTTTGATTTTAATCAGCAGTAGTACCAGTAATAGCACACTTCATACCAAGCACACATTACGTTTGTAGCATATTAACAACATCAATAAAGGAAAAACTGACATTTCAATATCAGCTGAATATGTGTGGAAAAAAAATATATAATATCTTTTGGGTTCAAGAGGATAATGTTAATCGAGGAAATGAGAATTTAGAGAAAGGAGATGAATGTCCGTTTTTGACACAATGTTACTTATGGTATTGCTGGTTTCTTTATTAGACATAATATACACTGCAAGCATTGCAAATAGAAAAAACAATGGGTGTTTAAACATATCTCTTAAAATCTAGGCAGTCTGGAGTAATAGGACGAGGATGCCAGTTAGAGTGGGAGAAACAAATAAGGGCCTACAGATGGTGTTGGTTACACTGTCATGAAATCAGTTGCTTCTGTTTATCTGTTTTCTTCTAAGTAAAACAGTGAATTCTGGTATTTGTGTAGACAGTTATTCTCATGGGGTCGGTTGTAGTGTTTGTGGTTATGGTAGTTACAGTGAGTTTATTAGTGTATCATGAATACTATGTAATCTTAATGCTTTTTATATAAAAAAGTCTTATAGACGAATGCAAGATGTTTCAAAGATATTGAGGTTAGGTTGAAACAAAGTTGGATTAGACTAACAAAGTTTGCTCTATACTTCAGGCCTTTATTTTCAATCATTTAAATTTTGAAATCAAGGATCTATCAATATTCTTTGACTCATGATTTGAACAAAACATAAGTTTTACAGTTTTTACGCTCCGCTTTCTTGTCCACTTTCTTTTAATTGGAATATATCAACTTTTACAAACATTTAAACCTAAAATGTTGGAATGGTTGATTTTGACAAACCATTGCCGCACTCAATGTGACATTGTGTGAAATGATTTCTTACTGAATGCATAAGCCAAGCCTAACAAATGGTTCAACCAACTGATGGGAAAAGAAGTTATAATATAAATATTTAAATACATTAACGTAGATGTCAAATGCAAGCCTAAGAAAATTTAACGAATTAACTTAAATTGTTATGAAATTCGGTTATCACAGACGGTGAGAAGTCATAAATTTTGGAGGCCAAGTGACATGCAATACAGTTACGGGGAAACAATTTCTAAACACTTACGTAACTGTAATGTGAATCATAAAGAATGACATGTAATTGTACAATAGTGTTGCATTTGTTGGATGTCAAATTAACTGTTGACAGTAACTTTTGTAGAAAAATCGACTCAAGTACCTTATTCCTCAAAAAACTGTCTTCTTCAACTCCCTTAAAGAATTACGCCTTCGGTCTCTCCCACCGGGTCTGTTCCCGTGAGGGGTACCACGAAACTCAAGTTCCACTACTTTCAGAAACAATTCACCCATCTAGCAGCACACGGTGGATACAAAGTTTTGTATGTGTGTGTGTGTGTGCGCGCGCGCGCTCGCGCGCGTTGGTGTGTGTGTGAGAGTGTGTGCAGTGTAAGTGTGCCTTTGTTATTTATGTAGCATTGGCATAACAGAGAAGATCGCTTTATCATTACTGGACGGCGATGACGGTGTGCAGGTCGACCGTGACATGACGTTGACTAGATCTCACAGCCGTTGAGTTTGTGAGTCTCAAATGTTATCACTGTGCCGACCAGAGCCATCGCAAAACCTTTTACTGTTTATTAATTTATGGGCACTACAAAACTACGGATAATGTCTATTGTGGAGCTAAATACAACTTAATTTGTATAATCACATTGCGCATTCCCATTCTGAGGCAGTACAGTTTTTTTGTATAATAAATATTTTAACAGTACAATATAGTAGCCTACACTGAAATAATTTTCTCCATCAGTTTTACTTAGAAGCAGCGCACCAATGACAACAAACGTCCACTTAACAAGACAAATTACAGCCAATATTGTATAGTCGGCAGCTGCCAGTTCCCACACAACAGACCGTAAAAAGCTGTAGACACAGTTGGAAAGACATCAAATAACAAAAAGGGACTTAAGATATTGATCTTTTTTATTACAAATGCAAAACGTACAATATTCTTTTACTTTTACGAAATTGTTTTGTATTCTGACAATTTAAGACACATATAATTATCTTCATGAGTTTGAAAAATTGATAAGGAGATATTTCAGGTTATTGTTTTATTTCGTTCAACAATTTAAAAAAGTTAATATATTTGTGAGGACAAAGTATATCTCTAATTAAAATTAGTTTTAGTTTACCTTCTTTTATGTTACAATTTGATTATGTCCAAGGTTTCCTAAACCACAAACTACATTTTTTTAAAATGTTAGGTAAATGTAAATAGAAAACCTACTACAAATTTAATTCACTCTTTACGATTGTTTTGTCTATATGTAAGAAACTAATACCAGTACATCGTATAAATATAGAAAGTGTTTAATAATAGTACGTCTAAGTTGTACAGTACATGATACAAAAGAGTACTAATTTAATTTAATAATTATTATTAAAAATTATATTATAAAATTACTACTAAAATTATTACTAAAAAAATATTATAAAATTGAATAAAAAATATTAAGAAAACACATGTTGCTAGTTCTATTCAACGGACATCTACAAATAAAAATAGCTAACTAACGTGAAATATGCTTTCTATTTTAGTTTAAAATATTTAAATACTAAGTTTGAAAAGTACTTTGAAAGTTAGTTTCAGTATACTGCGAGGGGGACATGTTCGCCTCTTTCCTCTTGAATTTACCTGAAAACGCAAATTAAATCGGAATTAAAATCGTATAAAATCGTACAAAAGGCCTGAACGAAGTTGTCGTGCGCCCAGATGGAGAAACACACATTAGACAGACTGCATATAAGCATGTCGATTTAGGGGATATGGAAAATGACAACGGTTGACCAATAGGAAGGACAAGAAATTTAAAAAAATTGACTTTACTTCCATGAGCGCTTTCAAGCCTCTCGGCTCATCTTCAAATGGAAACAACCTTGACCTTGGTTGTTTCCATCTGAAGATGAGCCGAGAGGCTTGAAAGCGCTCATTTAAGTATAAGTGAGTACTAGTGGTAGCAACCCAAGTTTAGCAAAACTTAGACTGAACCACTAAATTGTATTTATCTAATTGTATGTATTTTTACTAATTGTATTTAAGATGGAAACAACCAAGGTCAAGGTTGTTTCTATTTGAAGATGAGCCGAGAGGCTTGAAAGCGCTCATTTAAGTATAACTGAGTACTAGTGGTAGCAACACAAGTTTAGCAAAAGTTAGACTGAATCACTAAATTGTATTTATCGTTTTAAGAAATTGAGTTACATGAATGAGAAAAGTAAGGAAAAAGAATGGAGTCTATAGGCAATAATTTAGGCCTATAGGAAGTGGATTACAAAACAAAATTATATTGTCACAAACATTTTGAAAAGCATTTCGTTAGGATGGAAAAACAAAGAAGACTTGAGAAAAGGTATTTTAAAGATAACAGGCTAAGAATGAGGTCAGGGAATTATTGACTAATAGTAACATAAAACATATGTAGCACACACCATCAAAAACGGTTTAAAGTAATATCTAATTTGTAGAATGTACAATTTATGAAATTATAAGGTCTGCTATACTATTATCGACGTTGAATGGTTTGTGAAATACGTTGTTGAGTACAATGTCGTGTTAACAATTATTGCAATCCGCCAAACAAAAGTCAGTCGGTGGTCTGTTTTATAAATTTTAAAGTGAACTAAATGGGAGTTGTTCTATGTTGTATTTATACCAAAAGCAATCAAAAAGGTAGCGCAGTTGTCCACATTCTTTGTTTTGAAAAACGTATTTGGATAAGAGTTGATGGCAAAATTGGTAAACTATTGCTTTGGCCAGATGTAATAGTGACAATCACTTCTAAATAAATGTTGACCTGTTTTTAGCTGCGAAGCATGTCACAACATTTGCAAGAAGGGTCCATATTGTAAATCCTGGCAGTGACTCGTTTTCTGTCGACAAGGAGGTGTAACACCACTGAAATCCACCGTCAATAGGGGGAAGTGTATGGTGACATACCAGTATCATGACAGACCACCGGACAATTGTGTGGATTGTTTGAGGATGTGTGGCCGACTACTTGACGAGGATGATTACCTGGAGGGAATGCAATCAACGTCGGCAACGGATGGCAACGTTGAACGCGTCCATCAAATGTTGTTCGCAAATAAGCGTAACACAATGATTGTAATTGAGGCTGTTTGTATATTTTGCATGGAAATGTAAACAATACCATCTCTCAGCGTCTGCAATGTCTGACAAATTTCATTCATCGTTTGGCACACGTCACGAAAGGTATCTTTGAAAGTATGAGTCGGATACCTTTCTTAAACTCCCGAATATGAGTCGTGTGATTTACACGTGTTTAGTCTACGATAGCGGCATTGCAAAAGTGACGATATCACACTAATGAAGGAGTTGAAAATGCAGAGCGGGAATGTTTATCTGATGTAGGAAGAAAATTTATCAGTGAGGGCATCGAAAACCTCGTGTCATGATACGATAAATATTTAATTATCGTTAGAAATTTTGAAAAAAATTGCATCTTCAATTACCTTTTGGAATGAACAATGACATTTTTATAAATATTTAACATGTTATTATATTTATTTTAATGCAACTAACGTTTTTACTGCCGCTCAGGTGACTATTTAGTGTCAACTTGTAAGATGTTGTTTTTAGAGAGGAAATTCTATACTAGCCGTGCACAGGCAAGAATATGCATGCTTCTAGGTCTAGCTTGCTAAACAACTCTGTACATCTGTATAAAATTGAATTACCCTTATGATTACGTAACAAATGACAAACATTACTTAATATCTAAGATTTTTTAGTAAATTGAATTATTGTTACAATATAAGTATTAGGCGGGTCACGTATTTAATGTGCGAGGTTATACTGTGATTGCATTTTTCATTGGTGGAAATAATGTTTCTCCTATAAGCTATATCGACTTTTGTTTGTAGTAAACTGTGTACACGTGTTATAGTGCGAGTTAAATAGTTCTTTCCTACCTTTCCATTCTTTAATACTCACTTTCGTGTAAACAATACACTTCACAGCAACAATTATATTTAAACGTTCGTTACCTTCAAATGGTATTTTCTGTACTTCCTGTGATAAGCAACAACTTCATATTCATTTACCTAAAAATAATTATAAAATGAATCTAATGCTTAAGAAGAACATTTAGACTAAAGAATATAAGATAGGCCATGTATACTTAGTTTCTTAATTTTTGAGTTTTAGTCTTTTAAATAACAACGGACACAACAGTGGATTCATAGAATTTAAATTACACTTTTTTAATAGCTATCTTTTTTTGTAAGTACAAAATCGATATTATGATTATGTTGTTATATAACTGCATCAAATGCATAATAAATGAAACTAGCAGGGTGTTATGCTTAGTTCGTATTAATCCCGTTAAACATATCTGAAAATGAAATATATACTAGTCACGAAAAATTTGTAGGTAGTGTTCTCTTTCAGTTTTGTAATATATACAACAATACGTAAAATGGTATTCTCTGCAAATATCCTTTGATAATTAGAACCAATCCTGTCGATTAACATAGCCGCTCTATGAAACGAATGAAAATCTGATCAATTAAAAGGGGTAGATATTATTAGCGGTTCAATTCCAGTTGAGTACTGACTGCGATGCTATTGAAGTGCTATAATTAAATAGTACTCAATAGTCTTTCCAAGAGTCTCGTTCAATGGGTAGCTATTATTGCATAATTAAAACTGATTTACAGTAAAACTTAAATTATACGCAGCAGTGAGAGGAAGATATATTTTATATTTTGATTTGTTCCAGTTATTACTTCTGTTAACTCAAAACGTAGAAAAACTTGTTTTGTATAAAAACGTGTAGGCTACATTAATATTTTTTTAATTATGTTGAAAATTACTTTAATGACTACGAATTATATTATTATTACTCGATACTAATGCATTGTCAAATTTTTTGAATAACTAAGACTCTATTTTATTCAAGTGTTTCAAAAATGACGTGTTATATCAAATGCATGGTATAAATTAATTTAATTTTTACGTTTTCTTTTATTTATGAGTATTAAAGCCGCGGTCTACTATTGCACCCTTTTTCCAACAGGAGTTATGGAAGTTAGTTCTCTCCGGGTGAGTGTCAGTTTATAATCTCAATATGATTATTTGTTGTCTTAAAAGAATTAATTATAAGCACAAACATGAGATATACGACCTAAAAGACAAACCACAAGTTCAGAAATACGATTTTTCTTAGTACGAATGATAAATCCATTTACTTGTCCTGCTAAAGATCACATGAAAAATGTTTATTAATGCTTCTCTTCATAAACTTACAACGAAATATTTCTATTCTAATTTTAACTTGTATCCTACTAATGTAAATACATGTAGCCTATTGACTTTCAATTTTTAACGCTTTATAAAACGAGTCAAACAATTTCAATATTTAAGTAAATCAATCGTTTGTACAAAATATCGTACAAATAATTTTACAAAATGGAAACATTAACTTTTGGGGATATTTACGAGACGCAAAAATACAAGTATAATGTAATACTAATATATGTAATTATAGTAAAACTATAATCTCTTAATAGTTGTCTTATATATAAAACTTTAAAACAAATGAAATGCCTATGAAAGATTATAAATTTTTTTAACTGATCTGTTAAAAAATATTGATGAAAGTAATTAGTTTTCTAAACCCCTGATGTCGAGGGGTCCTTTAGGATACATGATGAAGTAGGATCGGTTGACCGAGGGTTTGAAATGCTCCGTCTCCAGTTCTCCTGTGTGTTCCTGTACACCCCTTGCAATGTTACTGGAATGCCATCCGCTTTTGCCGTGGCTGTCAGTTTTCTTAACTGAGCAGACAGCAACATAGTTGTCGACAATGCTTTACGGCTTTCCTGATACTTTTACAGAAAGGTTTAAACTGGCAGAAAGATTGTAAGCCACGTGATTTTTTTAAAGCAATATATTTATCAAATATACATTGTTACGGAAACAAGATATAATACTAAAACTTACTGATATAGGTAAATTAGCTGAAGGGTAACGCGACAATGTGTCATTGAAAAAGGAGTGTAGGCAACGAAATCGACAAAGATATGATGACAGTAACAACTAAGTCAGCAGTTCTTTGAGAAAAGCAGTGATTAACAGCGGAGGCAGGCCTTAAGCGGTTAAAAAGGTGATGTGACTCTTGCGATTTCTAGCACGAGGTGTTATAAGGTTTGTTCCTTAACTAAATACAACTGTGTGTGTGTATCAATATTTTGAAATGTTTTGTCGAGGTAAAATTTATTATCTTATTCATACGGGTAGAACAAAAATAATTATAATTCATTTACCAAATTTTAATGTACGTGGAATATTAAATCATTGTTACCAACGTAAGAATATTATATGTCCGTAATAGTTATTATTTTTTTTTTATGTAACATACACACAAAATCATTAATCCACCCATGTGCATTATTTTTTCATCGTATGTATACAAATCCTGATTGATGATAAATTGTATCGTACCATAGAAACAAATGTTCGAAATTGTACATTTGTACAATAAGATAAATTTTAGTTTCACAAAACGTAAATAGTAGATAGTTACGTCAATTCAAAGGACACGAAAACCCTATAACGCAGTCCTCTGGTATTTCCGTCTCATCTTACCATTGTCTTTTGTAAGTTGAAATAGTTTCAATTATATAGTTTCACTTAGGCCTACTTTGAGTTCTGCTCTAATATCCTCATGCTTTATTCTATCTTGCAATGTTTAATTTAAAGTACTTTGAAGGAACTGCATTTCAGCACTCTGAATCTTGCCGCATTCTTTTTTCATCATGACCCACACCTCACTCGCATATGCCAGTGTGGGTATGGCAATTTTCTTATAAAATTCAATGCTTGTGCTGTGTCTTTGTTTTCTTTCTAAGATTTTTATAAATCATACCACAAATATTTCTAAATTTATTTATCTTCTCTTTTATATCATATTCAGATTCATAGCTTTCTGCACAACCGAGATATTTAATACGGCTCACTTGTTCTAAAGTTTTCCGAGTGAAGTTCCACACAAATAATACAAAAACGGGAACCCTTATCCGGTGCTCTAAATTGTTGCGTAGAATGTGGCTTCCTACACCTGACGCAGGATACCATGTTATGGTACCTGTGACACTGCGGGACATGGCCAGCGTCGCGCCATGACCTGCGATCTACTTTGATTGTCAAGCTGCAAAGGCTGGTCAGTCCCACCAGCCTGTCTCCCAATTCCCCTTTCAGCATGATCACACGCAAAAGAGACAGTTTTTGTCTGGGGCCATACCAGGTTAACAGGCGAATGCATTTTTTAACAGGGAAGCCGATTAGGCGGAGTTCCTCCACCACCTTGTCAGAGTCCAATTCAACGTCAAAGCCGCGAATTACCAGCCTGACGTAGACCGCTTTTTCGTTGGTATAAGTGTGACATTGCAGGCTATTAGCCTGCAGAAAGAGGTAGCCTGCTTGTTAATCCTCATCCGTCCCGCAGCATACACGCAGAATGTCCCTCCTACTAGTGACGATCGTTGATGAACAGTGGCGGAGGGCGGCTCTTTCCTGTTGGAGCATCCAGAGGCTTCTAATCGGGGAGCGGAGTTTCCTCCGTTTTCGGTTTTTTACAAGATACCACAGTGGTAAACTCGGGCCCAGACGAGAGGTCGGGCGCATCAAGCGATTAGCTAGGTTTGCCACCGCAATAACAGTGGACCGGAAGGAATCACAGGTTGACCCGTAGAAGGACCGCTCCACCCGGCCGAGTCAGGGACAGGATGAGGACCTAAGCTGAAGCATTGGAGTGACAATGATAATGATTATTCCACCGCACAGCAACAATGCGACGGTCGCTCATCGCTTCGGGGCAGAGGTACTCGGGCCACTTCAACTAATGTAAATGGAAAACAATCTGCCCCGGACTATATAAGGCCAAGCCTAGTCGTCTCGTTTGTCAATGCATATTTATGAGATGAACATTCGTTGCGACAGGTAACTAAAAAAGTGTATTCATTTCTCATCAACAAGAATATCAGAAAAATTCTAAGTATTTTCCTCTTAAATCGTTTGAGCTTAATTCATCTTTCCATCCCATGGTGTACGTCTTACAGCAGTAAGTCACTTCTGAATGAATGAAACCTATCTAGATTCTCAGTTTACAATTATGACTTACGATCCTAATGGAAGTTACAGTGTACAGATATAAATAAACGAATAATATACTTTTAAAGAAAGACAAAGATAGTTCTATTGAAGGTAACCTCAAGAGCAGATAAACAAATGTAAAGTTCAGAAAATCTCTCAACAAACAGTGGAATCAGGGAAGAAGAGCAGGAAAGGAAGGCTGAAGATGTTGGGTCACATAAAATGTGATGTCTTGCACAAAGGCTCAGATTTTCAGCAGATACGAAAGGACACGACAACGTTGTCTCGGATTTTGGCACGAAAATATTAAAACTTGGTCATCTTACGACCACTACACACATATTTCAAATATTAAATATCGTTTACAAATAGTATCTTGATCTTAGTAACTTTATTCCAGTTACGTTTATACTTTTAGTAGTAATTATGCCTGCGAATGGATTAAACGACAATTAAGATAATTGTTGCAACAATTTGAGTAAAGTAAAGAATGTGTTCATAATAGTACTCTGTATTCTGCTTTCTTATTTTATTTTAAAATAAAAAATTTCATGGTGTACAAGAATGTGTGTAGTAATTTTTTAAAATACTAGTTTGACTAATTATTTAAAAACAATTTAAAAAAAAACGGTTATAAAAACTCAAACACCTGGTTACATTAAAAGTATTAAAACATATTTAGTTTATTAATATGTATGCATTATTTATTTGTACAATTATGCTAACATTTATCAAAATATTACTCCTGAAGCTAAATAATTTCCTCCTAAGGGAAGCTAAATAGTCCCTACTTCCTTTCCTTACATACGTATTTATTGGTGCCATCTGTTCTTAAAAGCTGCAGATTCTAATGCGTCTAATTTATCAATGATCTTAAATATAGGTATCCTCTCTTACTTTCGCCCATGGAAAACTACAGATATGAGAATGCCGCCATTATTTCTTAATATCCAAGTAATAAAAGTACTTTAACAGATAAGTATGCTTCTTGAGTCCTTGTTTTGTTCCTAACTAACTGAAAAATAATTGAACGAGTAAATAACATTTTTCCAAAAAAGTTGGTTGTATTTCTACCCTATAAAGGTTTCAACTTATATAGGCCTATTCAGAGCAAGCAGCCCCGATACTTGAACAGCACAATCAGGCTTTGTCAATTCAAGTGTACCTACAGTTTACTCAGCCACGAAAATATTTGGCATTCGTGGGCCCACACACCCACACCATCTCACAGTATGTCAACAACCCAGTATCTCATAGAGTCTGAGTAAACTCATAGCGTCGCGGTGCGTAGATAATATCTGTTACGAAAAGAGAATACGTTTAACCTTGTCGACAAATTCAGTTTACTATAATCTCAATTCTTAAAACTAAATTTTCTTATACAATTTGCTAGTATAATTGTTACCAAAGTTCAACATCTAAATTTAATACATTCCTTAATACTATTTAGTTCAGTTTCCTCAATTTAATTTTCTCTATCAATACAACATAATGTATAAACTTAAAATGTTTTGGAATAACATATCACACCATGATTTTTTAGTTTTCAAGTGCTGTCAACAGGTGTGTGTGTGTCCCGGCAAACATAGTGTCCAGCAAAATAGTGTCCCGGAAAACAGCAACCATTTTGTGTAGGTTGTCAGTTTAATGAAATTTTATGCAATATAATTTGTAAGTAGTAAAAATAATATATTATTACAATTTTAACTTAAAAAAATTAACACAGGATCTCCAGCGATAATGTTGGTTTACATCTGAAAAGCTGTAGAACTTGGAGACATGGGAAAATAAATGAAAAAATAAGCCTCTCTCTCATATCATAAATGAGATGAATTATATGGAGGAAAAAGCTGGAACATTTATCAGGCGAGCTACTTAGATGAGAAGAAATGCATAGATTCTTATAAAAAAATCTGTGTGTTTTTCCCTCTTCTATTCGAGGCACCTCTAAAGAAGCTTTTTAAAAGCGAAAACTGGTTCAGGCTATAAGGTAAAACTTTTACGTTTTTACCCATAAAAAAAACTTTGTGTTCTGAGTCAGTAGTGAATTAATTATATTTAGTTAAGTAACGGACACGTCATGGACAACGAAATCCAAGAAACAATTTTTAAGTTACGATTTTTAACTTATCAAGCAAGTATGGTGAATACCAGGAGATGTAAAGAGATAAAACAAGGACCTATCAGAGTATGGAGACCTTCATCAAGGCGACAAGGAAAAGATAGCTTTCTTGACCCCAAGTAGCCTATGCCAATTTATCATCGTGTCATTTGGAGTCTGTAATGCACGTGCAACATTTAAAAGTTTCATGGATTTGGTCCTTCGAGGGCTGACATAGATAACTTGCCTTGATTATTTTGTCGTTGTCATAGTAATCGGGAAGACCTTCAAAGACCATTTGGAAAACCTTTTGGAGTTTCTAACTAGAAATCACGGTGCACAACTGAAGTTGTGCCCGAAGAAGTGTTCTCTATTCTAGAAGGAAGTACAGTAGTTGGGCCATCTAGTTTTGGCAGCGGGTGTTACTATGGATCCCACTAAAGTAGAAACCGTAGGAGACTGGCTAGGTCCGAAGAATAAACACGATGTTCGGAGTTTCCTGCAGTTCAGCTCATATTACAGATGTTTTGAGAAAGGCTTTTTTTAAATCACTACATCAGCTAACGGAAAATTAACAAAACTTTCAGTGGTCGAAAGTGTGATCAAGCATTCAGAATTTTAAAAATTGCATTTTGTTTGCAGCCAATTTTAGCTTTCCCAGCTTCCGAAAAGAAGCACATTGTAGACACAGATGCAAGCAATACTGGTTTCGGGGCAGTTTTGTCTGAAAGCTGGCAAATCGTCCGAGCTTTGGATCACTTCTATAAATACATCAATGGGAGATATTTTTCACTACGCACCGAGCAGCAGCGCTTTCATGGCACTTGAGATTTAAAAACCCGGAAGGCCAGTTGGCAAGGCGACTCCAACGTCTGCAATGGTACAACTTCAAAATACAAAATCGGCGGAGGTGGCTGCAAGGTAATTCAGATGGCTTATCTCAAAGGCCGTGCCCGGAAGACTGCCGACGCTGCCACAGAAAGGAAGAACAAAACTCAAGCGAAAATTTTCAAGCCATACTGTAGATTTCCTGGCAGACGGCTGGACAACACAAGACTGTCGACAAGAACAGATGACTGATGAAGACATTGGACCGATCTTGACAGCCAAAGAGGAAGGTCGCCTCCCGGATTGGCAAGATATCTGCCATGGTTCCGAAGTGCTGAAGGGCTACTGGACACAATGGAAATCTCTTACCTTAGAAAGCGGATTGTTGAAGGGGCTTAATAAAGTGCAGATGGACGAGACGAGGCCATGCAGTTGATAGTTCCCCGAAGTAAAGTGCAGTCTGTTTTGAAGGAGCTGCATGATGGGACGTGTGGAGGCCATCTTGGCGTTAAAAAATCCTTGACAAAATACGGAAGCGATTCTATTGACTTCATCTTCGTCACGACGTAGAGGAATGGGTTCGGACGTGTGAAATATGTGCTGCAAGTAAGGGCCCACAAACTAGAAGCAGGGGAAAAATGAGACAGTATGACGTAGGACTGCCATTCGAGTGAATTGCCATAGACATTGCTGGACCATTGCCAGTTACTGACGATGGAAACCGGTAGGCTACACTATGGTTGTAGGTGACTATTTTACTAAGTGGGTTGAAGCTTACGCACTTCCAAATCAGGAGGTTACCAGTGTGGCAAAGGCGATAGTTTAAAACTTTGGTTGCCGTTATGGAGACAATATGGAAATCCATACGGATCAAGGGATGAATTTTGAATCAGGAGTGTTTAAAGAATTATGCCGTCCACTCGGAATTCGAAAGACTAGGACAACGCCTCTCAATCCTCAGTCGGACGGAATGATTGAGAGGTTCAATAGGACACTTGAGCAGCATCTTTTAAAGGTTTCTGACGAGAACTAAACAGACTGGGACCAACGTATACCACTAATCCGTATGGCGTATAGGTCATAAGTAAAGACAAACGGCATGACTCCAGCAAAATTGGTGTTTGGGCGGCAAATTCGTCTTCCTTGGGACTTGATGTTCGGATCACCTGAGACTCAATCCCAAGAACCACATAACTATCCCACGCAATTAGAAAACCGATTGCGGAAGGTACACGTAAGGTTCAGACTAACTGTGAAGGTTCTTACATTGTAAAAAATTGATAAAACGATGTTGTCTATTAGATTCAAAAAGAAGGACAGCGAAAATTCTAGGTCGTCTACATAGATCATTTAGCCAAGTATTATTGCAGGAACGGTTTGTCAGATCAGTACAAGCGGACTTGAGGAGGGGCCAGCATTAAGCAATTACAGAACGTTCTCGTACAACAGAGATTGTTATTCTACGGGTTTTTTGCCTAGCCCAGCACGTGCGTGTTTCTTCCAAAGCCATACTGAAGTATCATCTAGAGTTTTCGACTGCTTGTTCAGGGCGCATATTATGGAAACCTGCAGGTTATAAACACGCAACAGTTGCCGATTAGTGTCAGTTTAGGACGGGCGATTTACTTAGGGCGTTCAAATAGTTATTAGAGGAAAGAGATTACTGTCCGGGACTCTATTATTTGACATTATTATTGGGTGTGGACCAATTTAATTTACACTAATGAAAAAGTATAATCTTGTTGAATAACTTGTTGACTAGAAACTGTTATTTGTGATTAAATAAATCTGGTTAGTAGTGACCTTGATTGGTGTCTGTATTTTTTCCACTGTATCATACGACGATCAGTGAAACCGTCGTATCAATATATTTATACAGGGTGATTCACGAAGATATGCAGAGACTTTAGGAGCTCTTTCTTCATGTAAAAATAAGAAAAAAAGTTCATATAAACATAGGTCCGTAAACGGTTTGTTAGCGAGTTACAGCACGCGAAACAGTTCGCCCTGATTTCTGGCCCCACGGTAAAATGACCCCATACTGAAATCCGTAGGGTACAAAGTGAAGGGTACATTTGGTGGCGTCTTATAGTTTTTGAACTGAAAAATTGAATAAAAGTGGTCCCAGAGCTCTATCTTAATTTGGTTTTAAGAAAAACTGGGTAAAACACAAAAACGTGGAATGGAAAAACGCAAATTTTTAGATCTGGGATAAAATAACTTCGTCAATTTGCTAATAAACAAATAAAAATGTCTAACTAACTTTGTAGAGAATTTAATTTTTAGAAAACTGATATGTATAATGTCTATTAAAAGTAAGAACAAATTTGAGAAATTTGACTTTAATTAAAAACAAAACAGACCAAAATGGGCTAGAAAAGTGTTACAATTTACAGGAATGGCATTGTAAACTTTCGAAACAACTACACTTGGGCAGACGGAAACGCACGAGACTCCCCCCGAGACATGACCAACATATACGTTTTCATTTAATGTGTGGTGCGGTCTTCTTGGTGATAATCTCTTAGGCCTTATTTTACTACCAAGGCTTAATGGAAGACATTACTTACATTTTTTGCAAATGCATCTGATGGAACTCTCGGAAGATATTCCACTTGCAGATAGAGTGCAGATGTGGTTTTTGAATGACGGTGCATCTGCTCACTATTGTCATGATTTGATGAATAAATAATACATTCAGTAAGCGATGGATTGGTCGAAACGGACCAATAAAATGACTACCTCGATCTCTTGATCTCACTCCAGCAGACTTTTTACTTGGGGGTTGAATGAAGTCGTTAGTTTATTCCGCTCGTATTAGCACACAAGAAGAATTGAGGCACGCATAATAGAATATGCAGCTACTGTTAAGAATAATCCTGATGCTACAAAACGTGCCCGGCTAGCATGGATTCCTCCAGCTGAATTCTTGCAGTCAACAAAATGGCCACATTAAACAACTGCTTTGAACTAATGTTTGCAGCTTTATCAATTTACCAATTTTGATATTTAATCATTTGAAGGAAAACTTCAATAGTATAAGTTTTTAATTTGTTTACAGTTACATTTTTTATGAAAACATTTACGAAAACCTTTGATCTGTTTAAAATTGTAAGACTTTTCTGGGTAATTCGAGATAGCCATTTTACTGGTCCGTTTCGACCAATCCATTGCTTATCAAATGTATTATTTAAATAATTCATCAAATGACGACAGTAGTGAGCAGATGCACCATCATTCAAAACCCACATCTGCACTCTATCTGGAAGTGGAATATCTTCCAAGAGTTCCATCAAAGTCATTTGCAGAAAATGTAAGTATTGTCTTCCATTAAGCCATGGTGGTAAGAAAAACAGGCCTAAGAGATTATCACCCAGAAGACCGCACCACACATTAAATGAAAAAGTATGTTGGTCATGTTTTGCGGGCAGTCTCGTGGGGTTTTGTCTGCCCAAGTGTAGGTGTTTCGAAAGTTTACAATGCCATTCCTGTAAATTGTAACACTTTCCTGGGGTATTTTGGTCTGTTTTGTTTTTAATTAAAGTCAAATTCCTCAAATTTGTCCTTACTTTTAATAGACATTATACATATCAGTTTTCTCATAATTAAGTTCTCTACAAAGTTAGTTAGACATTGTTATTTGTTTATTAGCAAATTAACGAAGTTATCTTATCCCAAATCTAAAAATGCGTGTTTTTCTATTCCACCTTTTTGTGTTTTACCCAGTATTTCAAAAAACTAATTAAGACAGAGCTCTGGGACCTCTTTTATTCAATTTTGCAGATCAAAAACTATAAGAAGCCACCAAATGTACCCTTCACTTTATACCCCACGGATTTCAGTATGGCGTCATTTTACCGTGGGAATAGAAATCAGGGCGAACTGGTTCGCAAGCCATAACTCGCTAACAAAACGTTTTCGCTATAAGATATTCAACGGTGTGATTATGAATATCACTATGTCATACAACGTACGTCTGACAAGTGGATTAAAATAAAACAAATACTTACAATACACTACAAAACAAGTTCTCCGTTCCCCCTCTCTCTCTCACACACACACACACAGATCCACAATCACGCGCTTATGCATATATCTTATACTAATATGCTTAATGGAATTTACTAATTGCAATGGAACATGGCAGAAAAGGGTCTTTGTAGCTATGACTATATGCTTTTGCACAATTTATGACATTATAGACATTTCGAAAATTGATTTTGTTAAAATTTTGTAAAATAGCTATAAGTTTTGAAATAAGAAATGGGTAATTAAGTGTTGTATGACAAAATGCCCATAAATTTATTTTCTGTCATGTGAAGTGCGAATTTAGTGCGCGTGATATTCCTATTTACATAAATAACTCTGTTGTAAAATAACGTATCGAATTGAAACTTAGACAGCTCAAACTTCTGAATTAGCGCTAAATTTTTCATATGTAAAATACTCAAAATATATTATTTTAATATGTATTTTTTAACAGAATTCAGTTTTCTAAAGAATCCTTATCTTTTGAAAGTCATAAAACTTTTTGATAAAATCTGTACAAGCTTTTGCCGTTTTCAGCAAAATTGATCAGGACTTCTATCTAGCATATCAATCTAACCCATCAATCACGTGCTAGAGGTTTTGACCAATCAGAGGCTCCAATTTTCATTTGGTTTGTTTCCTCGCGAAAGAAGTTTCAGTCGGTTCTCCCTAACAGCGCGGCCGTAACATACGTTGTCTCTGTGCGAGTTTTTCGTATCAGTATACGTACTACATAAGGGTTACGAGCACTGGGTCTTAGCAACGAGTTCCCCGTTTGCTAGATCGATTGGGTATTAGAACTCAAAATAATTTAATTATGAATTAAATAGTGCTATCTCGCGATAGTCAAGATTTTCCGCATAGGAATCAGTGTATTTGCCGAAATACATCTGGGTGAACGCGAGGACACGTCAAGATACCGAAAGGTGTACGTAAAACACAACGAAATTGAATTTATTATAGTTAAACCCATTATCGAGCCCTGAGATAAATGAGGTAAACTATATAGGTGAAACGGCGTGCGTGCGTGTGTCGCGAGAGTTCTACGTGTCATCATTGCAGCAGATCAAGCAGGCGACGAGTGTGGCAGTGGAGCAGTTCACCGGTTCGTTAAGGGAATTCGCCGAACAAGTAAAATAGACTATTAAGAAAGAGAGACATTCAAACCATTTACAGACACTATTTAAATTAAGAATAAATAATATATGTTCAAATCACAGACCATATTAAATTAGTTTTAAAATAAATACCTAACTCCAGATAAAAGACTCTGATGTTATTTTGTTCTAATTTACTATGCCTTCTATTTGTTCCGTTGAAATACTTATACTAATTATTGGTTTTAATGACTACGGTTAAAAAGGATATTGTAAGCGCGTGTGCTTGTGTAAGCTTTGAAAAATCGTATCAATTTTATTGCATTTCAGACGGTATCTTGGAATTGAAACGGACAGACAAATGTTGGTTTACCAAAAAAGTGTAATCGTAAGATAAACTACAATTTTTCGAAACAGATTTGTTGGTAAAATTTTAATTTCGAAGTGCTTTTTATTAAAATTCAATAAATAATTTATTGGAGAAATTAAATTGCTCGAAGGCACGTTCCAAACATTAAACAATAACGGCTCTCCCTGCCTCCCTCTCTTTCTATCCCCCTCCCTCCTCTAACTCTCTCACTCTCTCTCTCTCTCTCTCTCTCTCTCTCTCTCTCTCTCTCTCTCTCTCTCTCTCTCTCTCTCTCTCTCTCTCTCTCTCTCCCTCTCTGTCTCTCTCTCACCCTCTCTATTGCAGCAAACACGCTTTGAGGGTCTTTTTAATTAAAACACTTTCCCTCATGAACGGGTGAAAAAAGATTTGATTTATTCATTTTTTCAGAGAGTTAAATGGTGTTTTGTAGACTGTACTGTTTCACACAGAAGAGTGATATTAAAGAAATCTGTTTAATACATACTTGTAGTCTTATTCATCTTATTTTCTCTATACAGACTATTTTGTCTTCTGTAATAGAACTTTTAAATTCACACATTTTAAGTTATTATTTCAGCAATAAGTTCTGTTATCTGTATATCATCTGCCCTTAATTTTTCTCCTTTCTCAGAGTATTCTGCTACAAGAAAATTTTAACAAAAAAAGGTATAAAACCATACAGGAGACTGCAAAGTAAAAACACCTTGTCGAACTTTAACTGTACATTGTAAAACAAAATTTCCTTTATGGAAAATTAAAATCTGTCAGCAGATAAGATTAGCGAATTCAGTTTAACTCCTGTGATAACTTCTTGTGACTAGCAGTATTATTTTAAGTAACGACTTAACATTTTTCTCATTTTTATTATATTCTTCAGGATTTATTATTACAAATTTATATAAACTGTTTATCTTTGGCACTTTTTTAACACTTATTTCTACGATTACAATATATCACATCTTAGGTATATCTTTAGAATTTATCTTGGGATTCAAATATAATTCATATATCTTTATTATTACAATCAAAGTCACATCTGCTTGAACTTTTACAATCCGATTAAACAGTGTAAAAATGCAGTGTGGAAAGTGTCTTGTTTGTTTCTCTTTCTAGAAGTCTGATTCAAATCTACACTGATTTGTGACACGAAAAGAGTTTTACTATATTTATATTTTATGTCTAAGTTTCTTTAAAGTTGTTAGTTTCTGTTTAAACAAAAACTCGATTCACCTGTGTTATTTTATTTATTTCTAACCTATTTTTAAAGAGTTACTTTGTTCTGTTATATTCTCATCACTAGCACTCCTTTAATAAGTTAGGTTAGGTTAGGGTTATCCAATTAGTTAATCCTTACACTGTCCCTGTCTTCTTGCTTATTCTCCGGCGCATTCTCTGTCTATCTGCCTGCGTGTTATCTATCTATGTATTTGTGCCATATCTCGCTCTTACACCTCCCTATCTCAATCGCCTCTCACTCGCTCTCTTAGTCTGTTTATATGTGTCTTGTTTTGTTAATGTTTACGACTTCCAAAGTAACAATACTGAATGGCAAAAAATAAATTGCTTTTACAAGTATGCAATGTAGATGGATGTAACGCTAAAAAACAACGCTTATGAAAGTGTAGTGCTTACATTTTAATTTACGGTTTAAATTGTGGAATAATAATGTGAGTATGTTGATTACTTACAATGAGAACGGAAACGCTGTTCAAAGTCTAGCTACCAAATTTAATAATTTCAGTTAGTGTTCCATATTAGAATTATATTGGTACTCCCACCTGGTAGAATAAACCTAAAAATTGTTTTAAACACTAACATGCGGAGAGCCAATGTAATAATTAGCCATACGGAAGAAGGTAGCATGCGGTGACTTCCGCATAAGACGTGATAACACAGTGAACGTTTGCCGTTTCACTCAGAAACTAGCTCTCTCTGTCATGCTGCCAATGTTCTCGCCGGCTAGTTGCAGCCGATGTAAACTCTATGAAACAGTGCATACAACATACTGTTCTAAGCAAAAATGCAAAAAAACAAAAATGCAAAAATGCTGTTGTGTGTAAAATGCTGGCAGTCTGTTACCAAAGCTGGAGAAGGCGGATACTAAGCCGAAACGCGTACAATAAAATAGTAAGTTTTTCACATGAAAAAAGTTCATTTTTAGTTAAGTGTTAAGTGTTAAGTGTTGTAAGCAAGTTCGAAATAAAAAAAATTTTGTTTACCTGACAACAAGGCGTTTGTCCGCTACACGCCTCAAGCTTGCTTGTCAACAACAGTCACAAACTGTAACAATGCATTTAAAAACAGCATTCACAACGGTATTCCACTGCCATAAGAATGCCCTACAATCGCGTACCAAATGAAAACATAATGTACGCTCGTCGTGATTTCTTAAAAAAATAACGGGAAATTTTATTCACCATGAACTGGATATTTTCACAGGTTATTTAATATCATTGTAAATAAACTGAGTGGCATAGTATCCAACGCAATTATTTTATAAATATAATTGTTCTTGGTTTGAAACTCTCTGTTTATAAACGCTATGAAGCGTACAAAACAATAAAATTTAAAATCTTTTATATAAAGTTATTTTGTATTTGCTTACTTAATATGAATCTTCTTTCATATTTTGACTCTTTACACAAAGAAATTCCTACAAAGTAATTTTTGAAGGAATAACAGCAGATATAAATTGGTATTTGCTTACACTTTGATTCAAATATTTACACGACACTGACGTAATATTAACTGAGAAATCTGTCGAAGGTAAAATTGTAGATACATTTTATAAAATTATTAACATTTTCATTTATTCTTGTATCAATTTAGGCATATGAGACTTACCAAAGGTTTCTTGTGCAAACAAAACACTGCCATGCAGATGACCAGTTGCTGGCCATTCTTTATAATTCTTTCACGACAGGAATAATTATTAGGCGTTTTCTTCCCTTAGAGGGACAAACAACCTATTTCCATTTAACCGATTTCAATCAATAACTTAAATTTTGTAGCCCACGTTGTTTTATCTTAAGTCATAGATAGTGAAATTATCCGTGTCAAATCCTCAATTGTAAAAGAGGCTTCCTGTATGTGTGAAGAGAAAAAAAAATATGAAATGCTTAAGATTTATTAACTTTTTTTAATTGCACTAATAATTTAATACTGTTTAGGAAAACAAAGTAGAAAATATTTTTTACTGTCTCTGTTACCTTTTTTACAATTTTAAAATAATTTTTAAATAACATTTTATTTTATTTACATGAGTTTCTTGTATTTAATTGTATAAGTGCTTTTAATAAAGATTTTAATAAATAATTTTACTTTCTATAACGATGAATGATGGGGTATCCACTCCGGAAGATAAGATGTGGTTGTTCCTTCTGGATCCCGATCAGGATACTGCTGCAATCTTCTCCTGTTCTCCAGCGTTCAGGGTCGTTTTGCGTTCGGTACTTCTACAATTTGTAGTGAACTAATTTGTAATTGTAATATATTCTGTATACTACCATACGAAATAACCCAGCAAACTTCCAGTGTCTTTAGAAATGTCTATGCAGACGCTATTGTACTCGACAGCATTGTACCGGATTAGCACTCGACATTCCATCAACTCGCAAACTTTCTGACTAGTGCTCGTGAGCTGTTGTAGACCAGTCGTCTAAACTAGCAGCAGCAACAATACGTTATCAAGTTCAGAGAGAGACTGAATTATACGATATAAAGAACAAAACCATCTAACAATTTAGCGAAATCCTTGGGCGTTCAATTGGCTGGAATATCCTCTCACACTTGCGGCTTCAATGACGTACCAACATTGTCGCTTCAACATTCGTGTACCATATTAGGCCCTATAAAAGCGCAACTTCTAGCCTATTGCAAAAACCAGTCTACTTTTATTACTTATCTTTAGGGTCATAAAACTCATTATAATAAAAGTCTTATATTTGATATTAAATTTATGACAAATATTACCACTCTGTAGGTACTTTATTTATGCGTATTCTGGTATAAGCCTCATGTCAGAATTTTTATTTTAAATAAAAGTTACTTAATTTAATATTTTTTTATTATTATCCCATAACATAGTTATACATACCTGCACACGCGCATTTGCCATATGCCTACGCATACTTTTGCACCACTTCACAGTACTATTTGTTTTTTTTCTGTCAAAAATTAACTTAAACTTAAACTTTAACACGAATCTTATAATAAATTACCTTATTTCAAATCCGTCCTGTGACATCGTTGGGTTGTTTTTGTTGTTACGCGTTTCGGGAACTATGTCCCATCATCAGACGTATCACTCGGGATGAGATCGTCAAAATATTAAAATTCATAAAAGTACATTATTTAAACACACGTGTTCGACTCGGTGCGCACCGTGCAACGTTCGGTCGGATACTGAATTCTTGGACTTCGAGTTATTGCCAGGTTGTTTATCTCAAGCAAATGCAACGCGGTGTCGTACAGTGGGTTGGATTTAAAATTCAATTTATCATTCAGTATGCCATCATGGTTGTTCGTGCTGTTATAACTTTTGTATATTTATGGACGCATTAGAGGATTTTGAAATATACAAAAGTTTTAACAGCACGAACAATCATGATGGCATACTGAATGATAAATTGAATTTTAAATCCAACCCACTGTACGACACCGCGTTGCATTTGCTTGAGATAAAAAACCTGGCAATAACTCGAAGTCCAAGAATTCAGTATCCGACCGAACGTTGCACGGTGCGCACCGAGTCGAACACGTGTGTTTAAATAATGTACTTTTATGAATTTTAATATTTGACGATCTCATCCCGAGTGATACGTCTGATGATGGGACATAGTTCCCGAAACGCGTAACAACAAAAACAACCCAACGAAGTCACAGGACGGATTTGAAATAAGGTAATTTATTATCAAAAACTTGACTTGGACCATAATCAACAATGTTTATACGAATCTTATTGTCTATCATACAGTGTCTAAACCTGCAGTCTTTAATTAAACAAATGTTAGAGTTTACATACTATTTTATCTGCAAATCACACGTATTGCAACACACACACACACACACACACACACATATATATGTAAAGTAAATATGAATATTAACACGAATTCTTATAAATCATGTAAACAAACTGTGTACATTTGATATCAATACAGAACTTACAAGTCTTGCTGCTAAAATTAAGTATAAGTTTTGAAGTAATAAACTTCAAGTTTATTATTAGTCTTATACCTATAGTGAAATTTGCAAGTTTCTACTTAAATCAAAAAATATTTTAAGGAGCGATAAACGTTTTTTCAGCAGAAGCAAGACACAGTAAATTTTATGTTGTTTTATATCTAAAAATAAGCTTCCAGCAATTTTATTAGTTAGTATACTTTTTACAAGTAAATTCTTTAAATTAAATAAATCCTCTTACGCAAATCTTCAAATTTTTTAAGTAAAAATGTATACAATACAGACAAATTTGTGTGTGTTCTGAATTGCAATGTATACATACACATAAGATACTTTTGTTGGTGATCGTCAGGGGCAAGTTTACGAATAATCTGCATTTCTCAATGTATTTGCCGTTTTTGTATTACTATATGATGTATGAAACGTATTTGTCTGTTTTATTTGGAACATTGTTACCGTACTCTTTTAGCAATGTATATCCTAAAATTATGACTTAAATATACGTGCATTAACACTTTAATATAATAAACTATAATTACCATTGAAGACAGTCAACTATAGTACCGTAATAAAATAATAGTAATAACACAATAATAATAATATTTTTTTATACCGGGGGAAAAGCCTTATGCACCATCCCGTGGTGTGTGGTACTCTCACATCTAATTCAGGCAATAATAACCCCTAGGATCCACTTCGAGAATCACTTCAGGATGGAGCCTATTGCGACCTTATTAGGCCCTTTCTAAATTTTCCTCATCTTCTTCCGCCCGTTGGGTGCAAGTTGGGCCTATTTTTCTTTTTTTCTAGAGGGAAGCACTGAGTGAATAGATTTATGCAGTCCTATTCCGCCTTACGACGAAATATAAAAGAAACTACGCTTTAGGGAGTGAACTCCCCGAACTCCATTTCTAGTAGCTTCCTCTCTCTTGCGATTCTGCAGCACTCGAAAAACGTATTCAAGGGGAAAGTCACCGTACTGGAATGCTGGACTCTGAGCCATTCCCATTCTGTGCAGGTAGGCATTAAAATTACCATGCCCACTGAGCAACTGGGTCAGATGGTAACTGACCTCAACGTATTGGTGGTCGATCCGTTCCTTCAAGTTTGGTTGAACCTTTCGGCCCATCTTCCTCTATCCTCTCTATCCCATCGACCTTGCCAGTGCCGGAGAGTGAGTTCCATGGACTATAATAATAATAATAATAATAATAGAAACAATACTTATATCTTGATAACAAATATGCAAAACATTATCCATACACTCAACTGTGAGCAACTAAATTTTAAGTAGTAAAGTTGATGTACCATTTGTATTGATTATTTTTATTGGGTACATAATAAGTACTTGTTATCAGTGTTTTATATTCTTACATAAGTTGCTGCTAGTAATTATCAATGATTTTCTAATTTCTATCAGAGATATAAAGAAAAATAAATTTATATTAATAGTAGTTCTTAATTTAATTTAAATGTAATAGTTATTCCACTTATAATCATTACGTATTATCATTAAAAATAATTGCACCCTTGCGCAAATGTGAAAAGAGGCATTGAAGTTTGTTAAATTTTTTAAACTGCGTCATCTCATGATACTCGCTTTTCTCTAAAAATTTAATGTTATATTTGATGAAATGTTTGAACCTAAACGACGTAAGCACATATTCCACTGACTGTTTTGGTATGCAAATATAATAAAGATACATTCAACACACAAACAAACACGCAGGAAAACAATACATGCCCCAATGTCCCAATACATATGTATCTATTCAAATCCTATAATATTGTGGTTAAAACCGCGTTCATAATTAGTGAATCAGCTGCTTCCCTATTGTTCTGGATTAGCCGGAAAATTTAAAAACCCATGTGCAGCCGCAGAGGTACCGAAGGAACAATAGTTGCTTCACAGTAGTTTACGTTCACTGGCATATTGCATTGTAATATCAAATGTTATTAGTTACATTTTGCAAAGAAAGTTTGTGATAAAATTGTTAATTTGCAATACTTCAACATTATGCGCGCACTCGCGCAGTTGTGTCTGTGTTAAATACGTCAATTTGTTAGATGTAGACAACAAAAAATAAAATTGCAACGAACAACATAATACACATTTTATTTTATTCTGAAACATGAAAGTAACAATTATCAAAGAATATTATTAAAAATATAATGACACTACTTTTAATGAAAGTTCTATGATGTGAAATGCAGTATCATTATACTCACAGATGTGTATTTAAAACATTAAGTTATATATAGTTGCAAAGAGGCTTTACAAATGTTTACAGCAATACAACTTGTACAACGTCTTCTTGTGTGTCCTTTGTTTTCAGCTGATTTAGTTCCAGTTTTAAGCTTACTGTCGCTAACTGCGTTTTGTGTGTGTCTGTTACAGGAGTGTCGGAGGATATAAGCCTATCCACTTGTTTGTTACAAATGACTTGGTCACCTACCCGTTTGTAAAATATTGAATGATCTTCTGTCATTGGATTCTTTGTACATCTTTATGTTCTGCATTTTTGTAGCAATTTGTGTTGACACTAATGCCACCCTTATGAATTTAATCTATGACTAGAGACTGTCGTCACTCAGCTAGGATGCATTCTCACGTATTCTCGTATGTGACTTTTGACTTTACAAAATTACATATCACTCACAAAATTAGTCTGCACAACAGCAACATTTTTCGTAAGCTATTACATATTTTAATAATATACCATGCAAATAAACATTTTGTTGTCAATAAAAAATGAATGTACTTTCCAAAGGATAATGAATTATCATATAGGTGGGCGTAGAAGATGAGGCAGGCCAAGAAAACAATGGCAAGACGACTTGGAAAAAGACCTGACTAGGACGGGTGTGGCTCGTGGAAGCCCAAGGCTTCTATCTATAGGCAGATAATTATGGAGGCCAAAGTCCATCCTTTACTGTAGTGCCAGATATGTATGTATGTATTTTACAAATTATTTTTTATTCGAATTTTAACTTGGAAATATAACAGAGTATATCCAGTGGTAATGTCGAATTATAACTGAAAAGCTGTGGAAGTAACAGGTATGTCATAATAAGGGCTGCTCTTCATTTTATTTCATATAAATGAACTTTGTGGAGAGAGAATCTGGAAGAGTCGTCAGGCGAGAATACACAGAAGAGGAAGAAATTATATCAGTGTAGCGTCCACAATGCGTTTATTGTATGTACGATAGGGGGTGTTTTCTAACATTACATGGGGAAGTACCAAGTTCTGAAAGCTTTATAACCTACTATATTAATAATAAATACGTATACCTTCATTTGTATTTAGCGGCATTCATTCCTTTTTTAAACCTATTATTTTGATCGTTTTTAGCCTTCTCCAACGATTCCTGATTTTAAATCACTATATATGTTGCTCGTTGGAAGAGGAATCTTCAAGAACCTTCTCTTTATATCTTATAGCATTTCTACTGTCCTAAGTTTTACCTTAAAGCCTTAAACGCTTGTTACGTGCAGACGAGTGCTGCGTCTGTCCGAAAGTTCTGCTTTTAAACCTTTTGTTAGGACCCTGTATTTGGTCACTTTATCCATTTATTAGACTTGCCCATATCGAATTCATATTCTTAACGTAGATGAATTACTGGACTTGACAAGATAACTTTTTGGTTTATTTGTAACGTTATATAGGATGCAAATTCAGAAAACTTTTCTTATACGTCAGACCTTCTAACTACTTGTCTTAAAAAAAGTGACTGTTTTTGATTTTAAATATTTTTTTTTAATCTATCCTTTATTAATATCATCGAAAAAACTGCAGTAATTGTATCCTTTACAAATATAACATAAATTTAATTGTACTTTCATTTGGCTTCTTTATATCTAACAGTAATATTACTGAGTGATCACACTATGGCTAATAACGATCAGATACCAACGCATCGAATTCCCGCATTTTACTTAGCATAGGCATGCACATGTACAGACAAAACCATAGTGGTTTTACTTGATAAAGGTGGAGCCACTAAAAGGGTTCGTCCGAAGCATGACAGGTAGCAGTTTGGTATGTAAGCACAACAAAGTTGGAATTACTGAGACTGCTAATTCAAATAACAAGATGAACTATGACAGCGTATTGCGCATGGAAATTTACGATAAGTTGAATAAGGTAATAAGATTTATGTTTTAAAATGTCTGAGAGAAAACGCAAGGGGAGAAGGTAGTAGGACTACCAAATTCATTATTTGCGAGGCACTTCATGGAAGCAGGGCATAGATTCATTAACTCACTCGAAAACGTATATGTCACTTTTGACTTTACAAAATTTTTATCACATACAAAATTAGTTCTCACAACAGAAACATTTTTCGTAATCTGTTACATATGTCAGTAAGTAAGTGTACGCTATATTTCAATTTTGGTTTAAATTCTCTTCAATTTGATATTTCATATGGAGTTCGTGATTTTATTAAACTTTTGCCCAACTTTATAGGTCTTGGCGTTATAACATTTTTTAATTTCAAAAACATAAATCGAAATTCAGGTTTTATTTAAAATTATTTTTACCTAAATACTCAACATAAGGTTTTGCTATATTATCACAATTTTCAAGCACTTTTTAGGACTCTGGCGTTCCAAAGTTTTGAAATTTTAAAAATATGAACACCAAATATAGAGTGTGGTTAAAATTCCCTTGAATTTCACATCCCACCTGGAAGTTTGCGAGTTTTTCTTTATTTTGCCATCCCACATTTTTTCTCTTCCATTTGTTTTGGGGGATCGATCTAAAATACAATAGGGTCCTGTAAAATGAATGTATGAATGCGCACGCCCAATTTTATGAAAATCGGATGATGCGTTCAAACGTTATTTTCAGACAATGACGCTAAGTGATTAATTGGTATTTGATACTATAAAGGTAGGCAGACAAATGCTAAACGGTCGTGCTATAGCTAAGAACTCATTCAACTGATCATTTTAGACCTTTCTAATAGTTACTAATTCGCTAGTATAAATTAATCTGCAAAAAGTATACACCCTAACTATTTTATATGACTTTAAACACATGCATTCCCGAGGACGGGCCTGTGGATTACTTTTGCCTTAAGGTTAGTTGATAACATTGTTTTAGTTATAAGATTTTCATTACTTTTCGACACGGGTTTTGATACATAACAAGGTAAATGCAGAAAAGACATTAAACGCAGAACAAGACACATCAAGGTTGCTGTTTTAGTAGTACTTGATATTTTATGCAAACAACATTACCGACATTACACTTTAAATTAAGAATCCAATAAAAATATTGTTGCTGATTCAATACAAAGTATATCATACTTTTCCACAATAAGATGATATTGTATTTATGTGTATTAAGAACACAGTAGCACTATTATTGAAGTTGATCATAGTTTAGCGTCATGAAAGACGGTTTCAAAATAGTGAGACTTCAATACAGACCGGAACGATTTTAAAGAAGGCCAATTACATATTACATGCAATTTTTTCTTATCCTTTCGTTGTATGCATCGTTTGACGTTGCTACATACCCATTCTGTGTCTCTTGGACCTCCAATCTACCGTTGCTTTCGGCGCCTACTTAGAGAAGTAGAACAAAGTTGGGGAATCAATCACTTCCTTCCAATATTTCCAAGTACCTACTAACTGTAAATTCTTTGCGCCGTAGTAATCAAATTAAACCAAATAGTGTAACAGCACCTTAAATTAGATCACAGCAATAAGTTAAAATCTACAAACAAATTTAAATCATGAAAATAATGTATTACAAGGCTAACTGCAATTTGAAACAAATGTAACAAAAGTTCAAGAAATCAAATTGCTCAACGTTTTGGAATAATTGCACCTTACTTAGTGTAAACCCTGGAAGTCTGCAGGATTTTCCCCCCGACCTTTTATCCAAGGTTATAAAACTGACCTACTTTATGAACTCTCCGTATTTCATTCAGTCGCTCCTATTGTTTTATTTTTAGGAAGTAATTTTTTATGAATCCGCGTAATACTTTCCAAACTCTTTACACACTTTCTTATTAAGAAACGCTTGTGTTCATGGTGTAAAATTTGAAGTACTCATGCATTACACATAAATAATATTACCTTTGCACGCTGAACCAAGAAATTATTCCTACTGTACTGTCTCAGTGACTGATTTAATCACGAATGACACATCAGTATAGGACAGGCTACTACACTAAAGCTTTTGCAATACGATTTATATATAACAGATTATTGTAGGCTTATTCATGATACTACAAAATAATTTGTTACAAGTAGGGTAGACTATAACAGGTGATTTGTTGTAAGTCATGTTTGCTGTAATGGTAAACATTTTGTTGAGGCAGTATGTAGTACAAATGTTTGTGCAGTTACACTAAACAAGGCTCATTTCGACACCGTGTAGCAAGGGCTTTTAATTTAATTAAAGAAATTTCGTGTATCTTTAATATAAAACATTAAATTTCATTTATATTTTACTTTTGCACCTTCAGTAAGTTATTGTTTATACAGTTTACTTATATTTTAATATTCCCTCTTGTTCAGGTTAATTGCCCCTTAGTGAACGGCGTTTTATTGTTCAGTGAACGATAAAGGTATTGAAATTAAGATTTGATAAAGAAATAATCGTCCAACTACTTTTTACTAAATAATATATTTTCCCCTTACAGTGATCAGTGGTATAAAATTAAAAAATGTTTACGTTTAGACATTTTAACTTAAAAATCTTACAGATTTACACACTAGCAAATGTACGACTTTTCATTTGCAAGTCATATATAAAAACACAGATGACTGAATAAACAAACCCGAAGCGTACACAAATGCTGTCTGTATTTTAATTCTGCTCACGTCCCGGTACTCTTGCAATTCCTGCACGTAATTTACAAACTTGCAATGTTAACGTTACTGTAATATACAGAAATTTTCTTCAGAGTGGCTAATGTTAACTGCCTAACTTTGCATACGACATTATAACTGTTAATTGTCTGACTTATATTGTCAACAATTAGTGGGCTTTTTAAGTATTTTGATGTTTCAATAAACTCTTATTTTTACAATTCACACAGTTTAAACCCGGCATTTTGTAACATAGTGAGAAAGAGAGAGAAAGAGCGACCGAGTAGAGAGAGAGAGAGAGAGAGAGAGAGAGAGAGAGAGAGAGAGAGAGAGAGAGAGAGAGAGAGAGAGAGAGAGAGAGAGAGGGAGCAGAATATCTACTTGCATTCAATTAAGAATGATTCATGGATTTTGTTGTTCATGACGTGTCCGTTGATAAACTAACTACAAATATAGCACTAGTGACCCGGAACACTAATTTTTTGTTGGTAAAAATGTAAAACTTTAGCCTTGTAGCCTGAACCAGTTGTCGCTTATTACAGGGTCCGTTAGAGGCTGCCTCTAGGAGCGCTGTCCGTCTTGTTCTTAGTGACGGCGCCGTCGTTCGAAAGATCGATGTTGAGTGTGTTCGGCGCAATATGCTCGAACATTATGTGTGATCTGAATTGTGTCTGTTCGTTTATGATATGTTTTTGTGTGTTTGCATATTTCTAGTTGTTCAAGAGGGTCTACTTTTCGGCTTTTTGTGTGTAGAATATCCAGTATGCTAATTATGTGTGCGCGCGCGCGTGCGTTTTTAAATTTATGGGCTATTTTTTCAGTGTGGTTATTGATATTATGTTAGTGTTATAACCTTTTGTTTTCAGTATTTTTTATTGTTTGTTTGGGTAGATCGAGTATTGATCTGTTGTATCCACTTGTTTCTGCTAGATATTTGATTGTGTGTGTAGTTCGTCTTTGTATTCTTTTTCATCTAGCGGGGTGTTGTTTAGTAAGTGTATTATGGATGGTTCTCAAGTTAGCTAGTTTGTTTTATTCTGGGTGATAGAGAAGTTGTGTATTGGTATGCCAGTTGTAGTAAAGGTAAAAGTTTAATATTTTTACTAATAAAAAATTAGTGTTCAGAAGCAGTAGTGTAATATTTATAACAAGAATCCACTATCTTTACAATTGTTTGTGTCATTAAAACAGAAAAACTTTAGTAATTCGATGACCCTACTCGCACACGATCTATAAAATTTGCTTCAGTAGTCTTCTTACGATGAATGTGTGAACTGATATTGTATTATCACTGTTGCACACCACTATAGAAAAATTATTCCGATTAGCGCTTTCAAGCTTCTCAGCTCATCATCAGATTTCCCATCTGACGATGAGCTGAGAAGCTTGAAAGCGCTAATGGGAATAATTTTTCTATAGTGGTGTGCAACAGTGATAATTCTGTTTGTGATTATAACCACTAACAGAACTTTCTTAATTAAACTTCAGATATTGTATTGTCTGCAGCTGTCATGTGCAAATAAATCCACAGGCCGGCTGAATTAGGCGTACTGTATGCTGCACACTCTATCCTCTGACAACATCTCTGACAACCTATCTTCTTAAATCTGAATAGTCTCTAATTACGTGGACTCTAATGTACTTTTCTTTTCTTTAATATGCAAACGCACAGCACATGCTACAAACGCTTATACAACAATAGTATTCAGTACCAGCACAAACTCACATCATATGTTACAAAATCGGGTTTGACATACTGTATTCTCCATTCCCAAGAGCACTATCAGAAGTTTGGGAACTAATATAGAAGCTGCCGTATACAACCGAATAAATCTTTCGGTGCTATTACACTTCACACTGTAACCACACTCCGTTCAGATTTTCCACTTACTAGCTGATTTATAGGGTACTCTGTACTTTTCTGGGTTTCGATGTTATGCCATCTCACAAGAGTGTTACAACTGCACTAAACCTTTTAGTTCAGTTTTACTTTGTATAACAAAATGTTTTCACTTACTTTCCTTCCCGATTAGGTAACGTAATAAAGCGTTAATTCATATTCAAAGTATTTCTGAATAATTCCTTCTTAACTTCTTTTAAAGTTATTTGACGCCTTTCTGGGGTTACAACGTTTAGGTACAGGTAACTCACATTCTTTTAATACAAAGAACAGAATAAAAAACACGTGTTGAGAGTTGTGATGTAACATATATTGAATCGTTAGTTTTGAATAAATTTAAATAATGAGACTGTTTAAATAAATGAATGTACCTAGTTTCTTGAATTTGTGTATGTAAGGGAATGTTTTCCACTATGATTATAGCAGGGGTATACTAGCTACAGAACAAGCAGAATGAGAAATATATGATGCGCATAAGAATAATAATTCAAGATGAATATTAGAGTAAAGAAGAGGTATAGAAGAGGACTGTGATAAAATTAAAAATGAGTGAATAAATTCAATAGCACTAACAACAAAACTCATGTAGTATAAATAGTTAAAAGAAAGGCACTACGAATTACAACCTACGGAAAAATATGAGACCGATACAAACAGATATAAACAGAGTAAACAATAATTTTTCAGAGTATGGAGGGCATATGTGCAGCATTGAACTAAACTGATGGCGCGGTGAAAAGTCTCTCTTTAAAGAGAACCGATTGACTGATCGGACTATGAGATCATAAAAATTTAAATTTACTTAATAGACTGTAAATAATTAATAATATATTAGAAATAAGCATGTTATGGATTGCAAGCTTGACTCAGACAAAAATATGAACAGGTGTTTCGACCTGAATCAACGTGCACACACACACAAATGTAACTGAAAGTGTGTACACCAGTATTTTGCTAGTGTGTGTGAACGCAGGTCTCTGCAGGCAAGTTTACCACCCCAGTATGAATAATTGCACAATGACTGTTTTTCCGTAATTTTTCATAAACTAGAATTAAGAATTAAAATCCAAAAGCACCATAAAATGTAAATAAATTTAATAAATACTGTGTGCGAAAACCACGCGAAAGTGACACGCCGTACAAGTGCAATAGTGAAATAACTGTACAAATCAAAAGGGTTAAGTTGCAATGTCAAAAATTACAATGAACATGTGTTGTAAAATTAGTTATAAGATAAGTATAAAAAAATACTTACAGGGCTCTGCAATTCGCAGAAATATAAAAAAAAGTGAATTTGACAAAGAGTGGGGGAACTGACGCCAAAGACAGTTTCTAACATGTCGATTTTGTATCACTGAAGGGTGTCGACCAAGACATGGGTATAAACAGGACACGCAAGCTTCAGTGGTTCTCTTTCTTGAATCATCCACGATGCAGCGGGAGCTTATGCCCGTCAGCACGGCATATTTATTAATATATTTATAAACAGTTTAAATTGCCAGTTATGTACAAATACGTAACCAAGCTATAAGACAAACATTGTAATTAATAACAGCACTACTGAAGAAGTCCATAGCGATACGACGCTGGACAAGAGAAGAAGTTCTATAGCGATACGACGCTGGACAAGAGAAGCAGTTCCATAGCGATACGACGCTGGACAAGAGAAGAAGTTCTATAGCGATACGACGCTGGACAAGAGAAGAAGTTCCATAGCGATACGACGCTGGACAAGAGGAGAGGACGAGAGAGTGAGAGACAGCCGACGCTGGACAAGAGGAGAAGAGAGACAGCCGACGCTGGAGGCGAGACGAAGATGAACACCGATGGAACAAAAATGATCGAGTATGATTGACGACAATAAGGTGATAGACAACTTATTCATATCTTAATCATACACAGTATACAAAGACAGTTAAAGACATTAATATTGTATTTAAAAATAAGAGTAAGATTTCTTGTATAGTAGAGATAAAAATCATAGATGTTTTAGAAATACGATTAACGTAACAAGAGCTCAAATTAATATGATATAAAATGATTACAAAGAATATAAATAAAAACAATTAGTATTTGAGAAAACTGTACTGAGAAGTAATAACTATTAATCTTTTGAGTACGTACCATATATAGAAAAAAGATTTAAAAATTGATTTTGAAACATATTAATAGACTGAGTAGTCTAAAAATGAGATTTTTCTTTTATATACTATTTAGTAGCATAGAATGTTTAGTTAGTAAAGATGTATATATCTTAAGCCTTACGGCATTATAACAAATAATAACTAATGTTTTTTAAATCGAAGTCAGTGCCATGTGCACATATTTTTTTTTATAGTATCAAATAAATTTTAATTACTGTTTCAAGTTCCGTAGAGTTCTTATTGCAGATACACCTGACCCCCTATTTAAATGTTATATGTTTAAAGAATTTGTCAATCTTGAACGTGAGACCGTTCACACCTATTTATGTATATGTAACGTTGTTTAAATTTGGTGCTCCAAAATCGAGGGACTCCACAAATTTAAATTAAATTAAATTTGCCAAATTGTCACGTTATATAAATTTGTCGCCCTGTACGTGGGGCATGACATGCCTAAATTTACGTACAAAAATTTGTGACATAAGTTGTAGATCATGAATGTATGACCCGATACCCATCATTTGACTATTAAAATTTTTTTTATGTAGCTAAATGGTTGCTCTAAAATATATAAAGAGTGTTAAATGAAAAATGTATAATATGTAATTATTATTTGTAGTAAACAGTAACTGAATGTATGTTAATTGTTGTGTAATCACACAGCTGGCGCCCACCACAAATAATATTGTTGTCTATCTAACAGGTGTAAATGTAATGAGTATTAATAATAACTATTAATAAAAATACAGAAATAAATAAATAAGTAGGGAACGGTTATCAATAATAATTTTTAAAGAATTACTATTAAATAAATATTTTTATTTTAATAATTATTCACCATGGCAATATCGGGAAGTTCGAGGATGGGAGAAGCACTTGAAGCCATGATTCAAGCCATATTTGGTGAAGTAGAGAACAAACAAACAGAAAAAGTAAAAGAAAATAATATTAGAACTCAAATAGAACAGTTAACAGAATTTTTTACAGAACTGACCGAAAAATTAAGAGAAAAAAGGATAGCAAAAGAGAAAATTAGAGACACAAATACGCACATAGCGTCAGTAGAAGGTGAACAAACCATAGTAGTTAAAAATACATGTGTAATTACTAATGATAATTATAAAAAAGTAATTAACATTAAGGAGGAGAAGCAAATAAAGGTTAATAAAACATACCTTATTAATAGCGATATTCCAAGTGTGAGGCACACACACAATAGTAAATCACACAAGATGACACATTTGAAACACATAAAACACCACACTTACGGAGATAAATATCACTGTAGGCCTAACAAGAAACGTAGTAAGTTATCTAGACGAAACACTACGCAAAATTGTGGTAAATATGATGTTAGATATACGCACGATAATTATGGTAACGATAATTATAACTGTAAGTATGAAAACTACAGAGGTTATCATAAACGACGTATGAAAAAACCGTCGACAGCTGTTTATATGGGCCTCAAGCAGACTGAACATACGCAATGCATTCATGATGAGAGAATTATGGAATGTGACCGTTACGAGAGAAAGAGAGGCAAGATAAAAACATTGCACTATGAACAGGTGACTTCTACGATAAACACAAACGTCGCAGCTATGCAACGGAAAGGTAACAAGGGATTAATACAATGGAACGCGGACGTTGTTTACACGAGGGTGAACACAATGAATTTCCTGTGTACAACAATGCAATTGTTATAATGAGGGGTGTCAGTTCAAACGACACACCGAACCGAACTTAAATAATTATTTTTTAAATGAGAAAAATAATATAACTATTAATTATTTTTAATGAGAAATAATATGTGTAATAATATAAGAGAGTATAATTAAGAAATGTTATAAGGAATATTATTTGAAAGGGTTAATTAAGAAATGTATTAGTGATGGTAAGGAATGAAATGTGTAGAGAAATATTTAAGGAAGGGTAAGGAATGTTATTATTGTTGTTATTAATATGAAGAAAGGGTTAGGAACGGCAATAATGGCCATAATTATTAGAACGGCTGATCAAGCGAACGCTTATCGAAGATACAAGGACACAGAAGAAAGCGAGAGTGAAAAGTCATAAGGGCAGAGACTACTTAGGATTAAGGACTTCGAGAAAAATATCGTTGTTTTCCAAGACAGTTCCTCTGTAACCGACCATGCGACACACTACGAGCTAAAAAAAGAGTATTCTGTTACGGAAGTGTATTTCAAGAAAGTTGTAGCGATCAGCAAGGTAATGTTAAAGAAATGTAATAAAAGGTAATGAATGTTAATGTATTGTATAAGTAATGTATTAGATAAAGTAATGTCATGTTAAGAAAAGAGCTAAGGAAGTTTAGAAGCGAAGGTAAGAATGTATGAGTAAGTTAATGTAAAATTAAGGACCGAATTTACACACATATGTAGGAATGCAGAGTATACAGAAGGAAAACAAAGGAGAGCTAATTGCAGTGGATTTTCTGGGACCATTACCACGATCAAGTCGAGGTGTGAAGCACATATTGGTATGTATCGATGTGTTTTCCAAGGCAGTCCGACTGTACCCAATTATGCGACCCACAACCAAAGTTGTTCTAAAGATACTACTGCAAAAATATATTCCGTTATATGGAAAAATGAAGAAGATACTCAGTGATCAAGGTGTGCAATTCCAAAGTGAAAAATGGGAGAGGACGTTAAGGGAAAATGGAATACAACCAGTACTCACATCCATAAGACATCCTCAAGGAAACCTTGCTGAGAGAGTTAACAAAGAATTAGGTAAATATTTACGAATATATTGCCATAATCAACACAATAAATGGGCAGAATATTTACCATTTATTGAAAAAGCCATTAACGAAAATTATAGTGAAGCAACAGGATACACTCCAATGGAATTATAAAAAGATAAGAAGCCAACCAGATTTTGGATTAAATATCTAAACAAACCTAATAACCAAAATGTACCTGTACCAATAAGTGTGAAAATTGAATACGCAAAGCAACGAATAAGAGAGAGAGGTAACAAGAGAATAGAGAGATTTAATCTAACTCACAAGTTACAACAATTCAACGTGGGAGAAAGTATACTACTCAAAGCAAATCCAGTGGGAAAAATAAGTGATAATACGGCGAAGAAATTCTTCAGAGTTTATAATGGACCGTATACGTTAAGACAGCGAGTGGGACAGAACACTATCATTGTATATGATGAGATACAGAAGAAAGAAATTGGTAAATTCCACGCAACGTCATTTAAGAAGTTCTACACATAAAACAGAGGTCATTGAAACCAGTCAAATCAGCTGTTTGTAAAGCCACCCTAATTCAAGGTCACGATCAGTGAGCGTACGAAATAGGGAGATAAGACATTCGTATACACTCCTATTAAGGGTGAAATGACGAATATTATTCTTTATTATTTGTTATTTTTTTTTTGCAAATAATAATAATAAATAAATAGATAAAAACAAATTATAATAAATAAATTAATAAAATTTTTTTTGTTACCAAGCAGAGGAATAATGCGACAGTACAAATAAGTGATGTACTGAGCATGAAATATAAAAATTTAAATTTACTTAATAAACTGTAAATAATTAATAATATATTAGAAATAAGCATGTTATGGATTGCAAGCTTGGCTCAGACAAAAATATGAACAGGTGTTTCGACCTGAATCAACGTGCACACACACACACAAATGTAACTGAAAGTGTGTACACCAGTATTTTGCTAGTGTGTGTGAACGCAGGTCTCTGCAGGCAAGTTTACCACCCCAGTATGAATAATTGCACAATGACTGTTTTTCCGTAATTATTCATAAACTAGAATTAAGAATTAAAATCCAAAAGCACCATAAAATGTAAATAAATTTAATAAATACTGTGTGCGAAAACCACGCGAAAGTGACACGCCGTACAAGTGCAATAGTGAAATAACTGTACAAATCAAAAGGGTTAAGTTGCAATGTCCAAAATTACAATGAACATGTGTTGTAAAATTAGTTATAAGATAAGTATAAAAAAATTCTTACAGGACTCTGCAATTCGCAGAAATATAAAAAATAGTGAATTTGACAAAGAGTGGGGGAACTGACGCCAAAGACAGTTTCTAACATGTCGATTTTGTATCACTGAAGGGTGCCGACCAAGACATGGGTATAAATAGGACACGCAAGCTTCAGTGGTTCTCTTTCTTGAATCATCCACGACGCAGCGGGAGCTTATGCCCGTCAGCACGGCATATTTATTAATATTTTTATAAACAGTTTAAATTGCCAATTATGTACAAATACGTAACCAAGCTATAAGACAAACATTGTAATTAATAACAGCACTACTGAAGAAGTCCATAGCGATACGACGCTGGACAAGAGAAGAAGTTCTATAGCGATACGACGCTGGACAAGAGAAGCAGTTCCATAGCGATACGACGCTGGACAAGAGAAGAAGTTCTATAGCGATACGACGCTGGACAAGAGAAGAAGTTACATAGCAATACGACGCTGGACAAGAGGAGAGGACGAGAGAGTGAGAGACAGCCGACGCTGGACAAGAGGAGAAGAGAGACAGCCGACGCTGGAGGCGAGACGAAGATGAACACCGATGGAACAAAAATGATCGAGTATGATTGACGACAATAAGGTGATAGACAACTTATTCATATCTTAATCATACACAGTATACAAAGACAGTTAAAGACATTAATATTTTATTTAAAAATAAGAGTAAGATTTCTTGTATAGTAGAGTTAAAAATAAAAGATATTTTAGAAATACGATTAACGTAACAAGAGCTCAAATTAATATGATATAAAATGATTACAAAGAATATAAATAAAAACAATTAGTATTTGAGAAAGCAGTACTGAGAACTAATAACTATTTATCTTTTGAGTACGTACCATATATAGAAAAAATTTTAAATATTGATTTTGAAACATATTAATAGACTGAGTAGTCTAAAAATGAGATTTTTCTTGTATATACTATTTAGTAGCATAGAATGTTTAGTTAGTAAGGATGTATATCGAGGGACTCCACAAATTTAAATTAAATTAAATTTACCAAATTGTCACGTTGCAATAAGGATGTTTAAAAATGTATTAGGTATAAGGCCATTTGTTTGGGTCTGCTACAACTAACATCAGAACTGTAAGAATAATTACTACTTGTAAATAGTGGGAAGTAATTAAGATGTTAGTTAGTAAAAAACCTTTTGTGAACCATATTTCTATGTTAGAAATAAGGATTTTGTTGTAAAATATATGAAGGTTGAAGACAACCATTTATTTAAAAAATATTCTTTATTCGTTTAACTGTTATTTGTATTGTAACCAATACTAATTGTTATTGTGTAATTTGGAAAAATGTTTAGTTTATAAGACTATATTTAAAAGTCAGAGAGAGTATCACACATCATATTTTGTTGGTAAAATATTTTGAAAGAAAAATTGTTAAAAAACCTAGGCCAAAGACAGAAAACCAAACTTCATCAGAACAGAGAAATTATTCATTTAAATGCAAATAAACAAAAAGGGTTTAGACAAAATAAACTTGAGATCAAGCCATATATTTGCACATACCATTTAGAAAGATTTTAATAAATTATATTCAGAATTATAAATAAAAAGGAAATGACTAAACTCAGAAATTTGGACATGGGAGTCATATATTCCAGAATAATGTTTTAGAATACAACTAATTCAATTAATTACAAGAAAATAAGGGAATATAAACCTTTTAATACAATATAAGCTTATTAATATTAAAAATAACTGATAAAATGGCTGAATTTACATAATAACAGAAGTAAATTTTGGAGATGTTTTGACTTTTCTGAGAATACAAAATGAAAGTAAAATTACTAATTTTGGAGAGAAAACACTATAAAACGGCATTATTTAATCTTAAAATAAGCCGAATGAACTGAAAGATTAATTTAAATAACATCTAGTCAATAAAATTGATAAATAACCAAAGTTTAGGCAAACATATAGTGTATTATTATATATGCACAGGATATGAAAATATATTTGAACAATGTTAAGAATAATATTATATTGGCTAAGAGTTCAATCGAAACTGGAGGAAATAAGATAGTTGATTATTGGTATTTGAACGGTTAACATGACAAGCGTTTTATGACGAATCTAACCTAACTTACAACGGTAATGTCGAGCGAGTGAATAGTACGTTTTTGTGAAATCGCGAGTGGCTTATAAAATACTTCTAAAACACCCACATTGTGACAGAAACAATCAAGAAGGACTAAATAACACTAACAATACATATCTACCCCGAAAAACACCACAAAACACCACAAAACACCAGAAAACTGTATAATACAATAAAAATATTAGTGTCGGAATCGGGAAAAGTGTTTGAACTTATAATTACACGGATACACAAAATACAACCCAGAAACTTTACACAAGGCACTACACAACATTTAAAAAGAGATTTGCAGACACCAGAACAGGAATACTGACAGAAAATATATTATTCGGAACGTAGCAGAATCGAGCGAAATTTTGATCAACTGGATGGCGGCCATTTGCTTTTGCCAATCTCAATGCTTCCGTGCTCACGTCAGCTGTTGGTGAAAACAATTATATTATTTTCAAATTTATAATTCAATGTCTGCATCTAGTAATAATTATTAACTTGTTGTAACGTTATACTTTTTAAATATTGGCCCGATTTCTCTGACTTTGATAATAATTGGCTGTTTAAAGAACCCTGTTTGAATTTTATATAATATACTTTGTAACTGTTTCGATATCCTGAGAGTCGATATTATAATCGATAAGAGTCAATATTGCTATTATCTAATAAAATCCTAATACTTTTCACTACTAAATAGTTCTTTATTCACAAATATTACTAATTACCACTAATATAATTATAATTAAAAATCTACCAGGACTTTACCACCTATAAGTGAATATAACCTACAAAAACGAGAAGGTAAACAAATATCGATTGGTTTGGAGACAATCTTATGAGTGGTGGTAGTTTATTTAAAAAATACCAGAACTTTAATAAAATTTTTCAGAAGGCTGTTACGCTTTTTAAAACTTCACAGCCCTATATTAATTAATTGATTATAATTAATTAATTAATAAAAAGGAAATTTTTTTTGAATTATATTTTTTTTAAACATAATTTTTTTTAAATTTTCTACAAAACAAAAATTTTTGTTTTGAAACTTTTGGTGAAACTACATATACATTTCTTCAACAACATTACGCTATCCGACAGGTCTTGCTACATTTGGAACTCGACCAGCTGGGAAACTTAAGGAAGTGTTTCAGGCCAGTAAGACGTCGAGAGCCACACCAATTAAGAACACACAGACTCAATCTAAATAAATATATTCGTTTTATTACAAATTGGCGCACAACTTTAGGGGCTTTAATTAGCGATTGGAAGGCCAATACAATCTGCCCAATCACTAGTTGGAGCTAGGCAACAGCTACAAAGCCAGAGAATTTGAAGGGAAAATGCAACGACGTGCAACTTCCAAGAAACGGGCGGCGGAGGCCGAAAGAGAATTAGAAATTGACATGGACAATAAAGAAGCGACGCCAGTAGAGGTGGAAGAGGTATTACCGCCGGTGTTGTCCAAACAAACTGAACAACCGGAGATATCCACACAGACAGGGGAGGTTAATGTCCAGGAAAGACGTGTAGAGAAATCCAAGACAACTGAAGAAACAAAAATGGACAGATTAATGGAAATGTTCATGCAAATGAAGGAAGGAATGGACAAGAAACTGGACGAAAATAATAAGGAAAGGAAAGAAGATAGCCAGTCTCTGAAAGAAGATTTAGGAAATAAAATCGAAAGCACAAATAAGAGGATGGAAGAAAATATTAAGAAGATGGAAGAAAACAGCAAGAAGATGGAAAAGAAGATGGAAGAAAACAGCAAGAAGAAGGAAGAGAGGATGGGAGAAAAGTTAGAAGAATTGAAGGAAGACAACCAAGCGTTCAAGGAAGAATTCAAGTCAACTAAAGAAGAATTGATTAATAAAATTGAGAACACCAATCAGAAAATCGATGAAACCAGGAAGAAGATAGAGAAGAACAACCGACAATTGAAGGAAGAGTTGAAAGAAGATAACAAGAAGTTGGAAGAGAAGATGGGGGAGAAGTTGGAAGAATTGTGAGAGGACAATCAAATTTTGAGAGAAGAATTAAGAGAGGTCAATCAAGAGAATTTGGACAAACTGGACGAAAGGATGGAATTGTTGCGAGAAGAACTGAATAAAGAAATCAATGTTAACAAAAAAGTGATGAATAAGAAGATGGAAGAAGAAAATATTATGGTCAATCCACAGATTCGAGAGATTGATGGAAAGTGCAACCAGACCGAAAAGGAGGTGCATGAGTTTAAAGAAGTGGTGAACATCAAGTTCACAAATATTTAAGAACATAGTCGTAGGAAGGTAGAAGAACGGAGGAAGGAAAATCAAGAAGAATTCGGAAAAGTACGCAACCAAGTTACAGAACGGTGTAATGAGATACAAGAGACCATGGCCAATATCACCGGTCAGGTGCGACAAAGCCGAGAGGAGATGGAAGCGATAAGAAACAGACCGACTCATTTCACCGGATTGCCCGTCAACGAAAGCCGAGAGTGGCTCAACTTCCGGCAATAGAAACGCAAGCCGATGGAGTTCCTGGCTAGGGTAGAAGAATATTTGACCAAGCATAAAATTACTCAATGGAGCCATAGCAGGGAGATATTCGATGAGTCTTTCCGAGAAATAACAGATAATTGGTGGATGGCCAACCGGAGTGAAATTCCTGACTATCAACAGTTCCGGAAAATATTTAATACAAAATACTGGTCTGAGACCACCCAGAACTTGATCCGTGACAATATTTGTAATGGAAGATACAGGGCACAATTAGGTAGCAGTATGACGGCATATTTCTTGGGGAAGGTGTGCATGGCAAAACACCTCGAGCCGGCAATCCCAGAAGAATGTTTAGTGAACAAGATATCGTATCACTATGATGAGGATATTATCAGGGCCCGGAGAGGCAGCCAGATCAAGACGATACAGGCGATGACCGAGTTATTAGAGGGATACGAGAACGAGGAGTATTATCGGCAGAGCAGGAAGAAAAATGAGAGACCAGAAGCAAGGCCGACTACCTACCCCAATAACGGCAATAACCATACAAGTAACCGGAACCAGCCCAGTAATTACGACTGCCCTAGCAACCCGCCGCGTAATAACCAGTGTAACGGTAATTTTCACGGCGTGAGGAATAACAGCCCTTATCCAAATAATAGAAACAATTTTTACCAACATAATAATATCCCATACAGTCAGAGAAATCCATATCCCAACAATAATGGTGACAGAACTTACCCACCTAACCGAAATTACTATCATAATAATTTTAGTAATAACAATAATAGCAATAATAATAACCGAGTGTCGTGCCCTAGGGTAAATTTTATAAGAGCAGAAGATCGCGGACCCAGGAGATATTATCAACCGAGGAGGAGCAGCTTCCACGGCACCGACCGAAGATGGAGGAGTGCGGAACGAGACGGCCCAAGACACGAACAGGGAAGACGAAGTACAAGCCTGGAGGATCTTGGCCGACAACAGAACAGGGCGTTAAACCTCAACCAGGGTACAGAACGTCAGGAAACAAACCAGAGTTTCCCGAACGATGCCTCGGTCAATAATAACACGAACAATGACCAAAATACTTTAAACGAGAGGAGGCAGTAATCAACAACAATGACCCGTTACTGCTTATATTTCCTGGGTTAGAAAAGGATGAATTGCGACAAGCAAACCAGCATAAAAACATCACTATTATAAGTAACCACTATCTGAAAGACATACGAACTGAACTTTTGGAAGAGAACGAGAAGAGTCTCAGCAACAGTAATAATGAGATAATTTATATAACAGCGGAGGTGGAAGGAGTTCCCGCTAAAATAATGATAGACACAGGCGCTAATATTTCAATAATAAACACCAATGAATTGGAGAGAATACAGAGTACATGTGAAAAAACTTTGCCAATGTTACCAGTCAACAACATTGTGTTAATAGGTGCAACTGGCCGCCAGAATAAAACCATTAGGAAGCAAGTTTCCTTAAGTGTCGTTAGCCGAGATATAGCTTTAGACATGGAATTTTTAATCGCCACCGGATTACCATTTGACATCTTAGTCGGTTGCGACATTCTTCGTAGATATTCTACAGTAATCGATCTTAATTTAAATAAAGTATCACTTTTCCCAGACGAAGTAACATGGACCGCAGATGTGGTAGGAAGCACAACTATACTTCCCAGCCCTATACATCAACAACTTCGTAAAATAAATATTATTAGAAACAGCCCTCTTTCTAAACCCATAGTATACAACCATGGTGGAGAGGATTTATGGTCAGTTAAAATCCAAGAAATACGGAATTTCCAGTGCGGAAGCGATAACAAGAAAATACCAACACATCTGGCTGATCGTCTAATCGCTATATATGAGAAATACAAGGCGGTGTTTTGTGATGAACCAGGGAAGGTAAAAAACTACCAGTGCCACCTTCGATTTAATGAAAACGTAGGGTTTAACCGGAGGTCATATCCAATAGCGCAGTCGCTCAAAGAAGCCGTGAGAACAGAGATAAACAAGATGATAGAAAATGACATAATTGAGATTAGTCAATCACCTTACACTAGTCCAATTATTGCTGTTCCGAAGAAAGACGGACAAGTCCGGCTCTGTTTAGATGCGCGCGAGTTGAACAAGACGATAGTGAATGACAGAACCTCTCCCGGTGAAATAGAAGAGATCTTAAAACGTTTTCATGGTACTAAATTTATTAGCACCTGGGATACGGTCTGTGGTTATTGGCAAGTAGAGCTGCATCCACAAAGCCGCCAGTACGTAGCGTTCATTTTCGAAGGGCGCAATTACCAGCTCAAGAGACTGCCCTTCGGACTTGTCAATTCTGTCGCCATATTTATGGCATGCATGGACCAGATTCTGGGACAAGAAGCGCTCCAATTTACCACCGTCTATGTTGACGATTTACGTATCACATCCGGAACCTGGGAGGAGCACTGTTACAGAGTGGAATTTGTACTAAACAAACTAGCGCAGAACAACATAACACTGAAGTTGGAGAAATCCAAGTTCATAGCGCGCGAGGTACAATTCTTGGGTTTCAACCTAGACGACAGAGGTATTACCCCATCAGCAGAGAAAGTGGAGGCAATTCAGAGGTTCCCGCAACCAAGAAACAGGAAACAATTACAATCTTTCCTCGGACTCTGTAACTATTACAGGAAGTTTCAGAGCCGATATTCCGAGTTGACCGCCAAGTTTCAACCACAGTTATCTGCTAAGAACAAATGGACTTGGGGTGAAGATCAAGATCTTACTTTCCGCTTGATAAAAGAGAAGTTTCTGGAGAGTGTTATACTTCGTCACCCAGATTTTAAGAAACCATTCTTTTTAAACAGTGACGCTAGCGACCTAAGCTTAGGAACGACTTTATACCAGGAAGATGAGGAGGGACAACATCTGGTAATAAGCTTCGCTAGTCGCACACTGAACCAGTGCGAAAAGAACTACAGTGTGACAGAAAAGGAATTGTTGAGCGTGGTGTTCGCATGCAGCAAGTTCCGGACGTACATTCTCGGATATCAAGTCACGGTACGAACTGATCATAAATCCATCTCGTTCCTTCGTAGGTGCAAGTTGAGTCACGGCCGATTGGCTAGGTGGGTACTCGCCCTACAAGAATATGACCTGAAATGGGAATACATTCCAGGAAAGAAGAACGTGGTAGCGGATGTGTTGTCACGTATAAATCTGGAAGATCAGACTTTCGAGGGAGAGAAGGAGAGCTTGGTAAAAATTTATAACATATTCCAGACCAGAGCCGATCTACAAGCTTTGCTAATAAATATTCGAATCCATCAGCAGTCTGATCCTAAGCTGAAAAACATTGTGAGTCGTTTGGAAGCCAATGATGAAACCATTTCTAAATATTACCACCTTAACAAGGGAATTTTATTCATAAAAACCGCCTTGGACGATGAGACATGGAAGGTGATAATCCCACACCAAATCGAAAAGGAGGTCATCATCGATTACCATGTCAGGTATGGTCACATGGGAGCATTAAAAGTGATACAGGCTCTAGAAGAAAACTGTAAGATCAAGAATATCAACCGCAAGGTGAAAACGTACATCAAGTCCTGTAAGATCTGTCAATGTGCCAAAGTAAACAACGAAAAGACAGAGGGTATCATGATACCGATAACTTCCAACGCAAAACTGGAAAAAGTGTTTTTGGATATCTGCGGGCCATTTCCCCGTAGCGGTGGTCGACACAGACATAAATACTTGGTAATCATAATGGATCACTACACCAAGTATATAAAGCTATATCCGGTTAATCGGGCAACAACAGCAAAGGTTTTGGCGGTGATTATCGATTTGTATATCCCAGAGATCGGTAGACCATCTTCCATTATTACCGACCATGGTACACAATTTAAGGGGAGGAGATGGCGAGATACTTTATTAGCACTTGGGATCAAAACTTATAAGACGTCAGTCTACCACCCAAGTAGCAATCCGGCTGAGAGAGTACTGAGAGAAGTGGGTAGGATATTGCGCACGTACTGTCACAACCAAGAGAAAAAGTGGCAAGAGTACCTAGCAGCGACAGAAACATTCCTAAATTACGCCCAACATCCAGCTATAGGAATTCCACCATACTCAGCCATGTATGAGAAGCCGACTCCCCGAGACATTGAACAAATCATTGAATTTCCAACAAACAATAATAGGAAATTCAACCAGTTGAAGTTTTACAACAAGGTAGCAGAAGATCAGGAAAAACGGCAAGCTAAATACCAGAAGGCAATAGGGCGTATTGTAACATATAAAGAGGGTGAAAAAGTCCTCCTAAAAAATAGAGAGCTGCCTAGCACCTTAGAAGGCATAACCAAAAAATTATTATTAATTTACACTGGACCATATGTTCTGGTAAATGATAAGCATAACAATACATATGAGTTGAGGGAAATCGTTTCAGGAAAAATGAAAGGAGTGTACAATCAAGCTTCTATGAAGAAATATTATGAAGAATGAGTTGGGAGTTTTGATTTGAACTTATTAATTATAAAAATTTAAAATTGAGTAAGTACATCTTATTAAAACCTGATAATTTGGAACAAAACATTATGGAAAAAAGAGAAAAAGAGAGAATTTTGAACTTATTATTTATAAAAATTTAAAATTGAGTAAGTACATCTTACTACAACCTGATAATTTGGAACAAAACTTTATGGAAGAAAGAGAAAATGAGAGAATTTTGAATTTTGAACTTATTAATTATAAAAATTTAAAATTGAGTAACTACATCTTACTACAACCTGATAATTTGGAACACAACTTTATGGAAGAAAGAGAAAAAGAGAGAATTTTGAATTTTGAACTAATTTATTATAAAAATTTAAAATTGAGTAAGTACATCTTACTACAACCTGATAATTTGGAACAAAACTTTATGGAAGAGAGAAAAAGAGAAAGAGAGAGAATTTTGAATTTTGAACTTAATATTAAAAATTAAAAATTAAGTAAGCACAGCTTACTACCACTGAATTATGAGAAAAACATTTTGGAAGAATTAATAAGAAAGGAATTTTGAATTTAATATACAAAAAATTTAAAAATGAAGTAAGACCAACTTACTATAACTACGTTTATGAGAAAACTTTATGGTGAATAATTAAGAAGAATTTGAATTTGGAGAAATACCGAAACATTCAGAAATAATAGTAAGATCACATTACTATAAACAATTCTGAATGAAACAATTCTGGGAATAAATGAATTAAACAGAATTTGAATGTTGATAGAACGTTACAATTTTGAAACAGGATAAGATCAACATATTACAAGGATTTATGAGAAATATTTTTCAATTAAATAAAAAGAATAGTTTGAATTTTACATTAAAACTAACCAAGTTCCAAAAAATAATTATGTGTCAATTATAATTGAATTGAGAAGAAAATAAAGTGATTAATTCAGAAAAGAGAATTAACGTTAATCCAGATTAAATGCTAGATATTCACAATAGCATTTGAAGGAGTAGAGAAGAATAACAAAAAAGAGTGTAATATGCAAGAGAAGAAAAAATTTGGAAGCAAAGAGACTAATTACCTATGAAACGATAATGAAAACAGTTAATTAAGGGCAGAGAAGAACAACTCATACCAAAAAGATGGAGAAGATGATTTTGAACAAATGATAATAATAAGACCTATATGAAATGCAAAGAGAAGAAATACCACATGAAATATAATATAAATGAATTAATGTTAATGAATGCGACGGCGGATTAATAACTTTCTAAGAGAAAGGAAAGAACCAAAATGTTTAAATAAAATGATCAATATAACAACCTGTATATCTAATGTAAAGATACAATGTTAAAAGAATTAAATATAATATATTAAGACCATTCAAATAATGAATAAGAAAGACTATATATAAAGACCATGCTAATACTATGAGTAACCAGATGAAAGTATAAAGAGAATTCAGATGGAGAAGAAAGAGAGTTACACTGTAAACAGTAACCAGAATTATTAAAAGAAAGGTTTTCAACCATAATTAAAATAAATATATCAGACAAGTTAAGAGTTTTGAAAAAAAATATATATAATGAGTATAATAATAATTATGAAGATTTATTAAGATAGAAAATGTGAGATAATCTGAGAGAGTACGAAGTGAATAATCCAAAGATATTTTTATTAGTCGAAAATGAGACTACTTTTTATTTATTTATTCGATGACTGACTGAAGATAATTCCAGCAGCATTATGTTTTTTTTGAGCAGGGATGAATATGCCTCTGTACTCAATTTATAGAAGTGGTGTATGGCCAGAAGAGAAGTAGCGTACAGTGCCCCTCTGATCTGCCCCAGCCCACGTGATAGGGAATGTTAGGGAATTAATATCCCAAGGATGCAACACGAAGTTTATAAAGAAAGAAAATGTATTACAATAATAATATATCTCAGAAGACACTAACTATCCGAAAAGGATCAATAGTAAAACAAATAACCATATATATACAATTAATTTAACTCTAATATAAAAAAGTCGATATAAAAATGGAGAAGAAAATGAATTATAAGAAATGATGAAATTATCATAAGAAATTATTTCATCCATAAACATGTCTGAAATAATTACTTCTGGAGGAGAGCAATCTGTAATGTGACAGATGTATGCATAATATTGAATGGAAATTGATCATTAGAATAATAAAGTTATAATATTTAAATTTGGAAGAAAGCATTAAGTTTAATATAAATAGATTAATTCATAGCAACTGTGGAAAGAAATCATTATTATTTAAAAAATACAACTTCAAATAAAATGAGTTACTAGTGATGAGTCATCCAAAACCAGACTCATAACCAAAGGTTTTAAAGTTATAACCCAGGAAGGTAAGAAAGTGAATAACCAAGCAGTACAGAATATGACCAAACCCACAACGAGGAAGAATAAATAGAATAGAAACCCTAAAATAAGCCAAGATCAACCAATACAGGTGGTGTATTTCTAAAATCAATAAGAAGATGGAGAAGATCTCAAGAAAACTGATGGCATCAAGAAGAAGATGGAGAAGATACCAGTCCCAGAAGGCAGGAGAAAAGAAAACTGATGAAAGAAGAAGAAGGCAGCATCCTGAAGAAAATGTCATGCTCTTATAAAAGACACCCAAATCCCCATACCCCAAAAATAAATCATTAACCAATAAAAGTATAACGAAATGAAAACCACATGTACATAAAAATTAGAGAGAGAAGTGTATAAAGTAAAAGTTGACAGTGAACTAAGATGAAACAATAATATAGTACCCATGGAACAAATCTCCATTGTAAAACACTAACCAATTTATTATGTTAATAAGACTATACGACCATTTAGCAATAACATAATATAAAAGTGCAAAGTGAACCAGTGATAGTTTTGCGTATTATAGGAAATAAACCTTGTGTTTCATTCTTGGCAATCACAAACATTGAATACAATGAAATATGCAACTTTCAATGACTTGAAATGTGTACTGTGAGAATATGTTACTTATAAGACATAAATCTGCTTAAAATAACATTTTGTTTTATATGCAAAAAGAAAAACAGATTTCATAATACTATTTGAACAATTTATACTAATTCTTTATTTATGACAGGGTACAATTCCCCAAAGACAATGTGTAAAAGACGGTATGAAAACTGTAGAATCCTACTTATAATAATAGTTAGCAACAAGAATATAGATATAAGGTTTTTATGAATATAGTATAAGGATGTTTAAAAATGTATTAGGTATAAGGCCATTTGTTTGGGTCTGCTACAACTAACATCAGAACTGTAAGAATAATTACTACTTGTAAATAGTGGGAAGTAATTAAGATGTTAGTTAGTAAAAAACCTTTTGTGAACCATATTTCCATGTTAGAAATAAGGATTTTGTTGTAAAATGTCTGAAGGTTGAAGACAACCATTTATTTAAAAAATATTCTTTATTTGTTTAACTGTTATTTGTATTGTAAACAATACTAATTGTTATTGTGTAATTTGGAAAAATGTTTATTTTATAAAACTATATTAAAAGTCAGAGAGGGTATCACACATCATATATTGTTGGTAAAATATTTTGTAAGAAAAAATTGTTAAAAAACCTAGGCCAAAGACAGAAAACCAAACTTCATCAGAACAGAGAAATTACTCATTTAAATGCAAATAAACAAAAGGGGTTTAGACAAAATAATCTTGAGATCAAGCCATATATTTGCACATACCATTTAGAAAGATTTTAATAAATTATATTCAGAATTATAAATAAAAATGAAAATGACTAAACTCAGAAATTTGGACATGGGAGTCATATATTCCAGAATAATGTTTAGAATACAACTAATTCAATTAATTACAAGAAAATAAGGGAATATATACCTTTAAATACAATATAAGATTATTAATATTAAAAATAACTGATAAAATGGCTGAATTTACATAATAACAGGAAGTAAATTTTGATGATGTTTTGACTTTTCAGAGAATACAAAATGAAAGTAAAATTACTAATTTTGGACAGAAAACACTATAAAACGGCATTATTTAATCTTAAAATAAGCCGAATGAACTGAAAGATGAATTTAAATAACATCTAGTAAATAAAATTGATAAACAACCAAAGTTTAGGCAAACATATAGTGTATTATTATATATGCACAGGATATGAAAATATATTTGAACAATGTTAAGAATAATATTATATTAGCTAAGAGTTCAATCGAAACTGGAGGAAATAAGATACGTTTTTGTGAAATCGCGAGTGGCTTATAAAATACTTCTAGAACACCCACATTGTGACAGAAACAATCAAGAAGGACTAAATAACACTGAACAATACATATCTACCCCGAAAAACACCACAAAACAACAGAAAACTGTATAATACAATAACAATATTAGTGTCGGAATCGGGAAAAGTGTTTGAACTTATAATTACACGGATACACAAAATACAACCCAGAAACTTTACACAAGGCACTACACAACATTTAAAAAGAGATTTGCAGACACCAGAACAGGAATACTGACAGAAAATATATTATTCGGAACGTAGCAGAATCGAGCGACATTTTGATCAACTGGATGGCGGCCATTTGCTTTTGCCAATCTCAATGCTTCCGTGCTCACGTCAGCTGTTGGTGAAAACAATTATATTATTTTCAAATTTATTATTCAATGTCTGTATCTAGTAATAATTATTAACTTGTTGTAACGTTATACTTTTTAAATATTGTCCCGATTTCTCTGACTTTGATAATAATTGGCTGTTTAAAGAACCCTGTTTGAATTTTATATAATATACTTTGTAACTGTTTCGATATCCTGAGAGTCGATATTATAATCGATAAGAGTCAATATTGCTATTATCTAATAAAATCCTAATACTTTTCACTACTAAATAGTTCTTTATTCACAAATATTTCTAATTACCACTAATATAATTCTAATTAACAATCTACCAGGACTTTACCACCTATAAGTGAATATAACCTACAAAAACGAAAAGGTAAACAAGTATCGAATGGTTTGGAGACAATCTTATGAGTGGTGGTAGTTTATTTAAAAAATACCAGAACTTTAATACAATTTTTCAGAAGAGTGTTACGCTTTTTAAAACTTCACAGCCCTATATTAATTAATTGATTATAATTAATTAATTAATAAAAAGGAAATTTTTTTTTAATTATATTTTTTTAAACATAATTTTTTTAAATTTTCTTCAAAACAAAAATTTTTGTTTTGAAATTTTTGGTTAAGCTTTTGGTATACATTTCTTCAACAACATTACGCTATCCGACAGGTCTTGCTACATTTGGAACTCGACCAGCTGGGAAAAATTAAGGAAGTGTTTCAGGCCAGTAAGACGTCGAGAGCCACACCAATTAAGAACACACAGACTCAATCTAAATAAATATATTCGTTTTATTACAAATTGGCGCACAACTTTAGGGGCTTTAATTAGCGATTGGAAGGCCAATACAATCTGCCCTATCACTAGTTGGAGCTAGGCAACAGCTACAAAGCCAGAGAATTTGAAGGGAAAATGCAACGACGTGCAACTTCCAAGAAACGGGCGGCGGAGGCCGAAAGAGAATTAGAAATTGACATGGACAATAAAGAAGCGACGGCAGTAGAGGTGGAAGAGGTATTACCGCCGGTGTTGTCCAAACAAACTGAACAACCGGAGATATCCACACAGACAGGGGAGGTTAATGTCCAGGAAAGTCGTGTAGAGAAATCCAAGACAACTGAAGAAACAAAAATGGACAGATTAATGGAAATGTTCATGCAAATGAAGGAAGGAATGGACAAGAAACTGGACGAAAATAATAAGGAAAGGAAAGAAGATAGCCAGTCTCTGAAAGAAGATTTAGGAAATAAAATCGAAAGCACAAATAAGAGGATGGAAGAAAATATTAAGAAGATGGAAGAAAACAGCAAGAAGATGGAAAAGAAGATGGAAGAAAACAGCAAGAAGAAGGAAGAGAGGATGGGAGAAAAGTTAGAAGAATTGAAGGAAGACAACCAAGCGTTCAAGGAAGAATTCAAGTCAACTAAAGAAGAATTGATTAATAAAATTGAGAACACCAATCAGAAAATCGATGAAACCAGGAAGAAGATAGAGAAGAACAACCGACAATTGAAGGAAGAGTTGAAAGAAGATAACAAGAAGTTGGAAGAGAAGATGGGGGAGAAGTTGGAAGAATTGTGAGAGGACAATCAAATTTTGAGAGAAGAATTAAGAGAGGTCAATCAAGAGAATTTGGACAAACTGGACGAAAGGATGGAATTGTTGCGAGAAGAACTGAATAAAGAAATCAATGCTAACAAAAAAGTGATGAATAAGAAGATGGAAGAAGAAAATATAATGTTCAATCGACAGATCGAGAGATTGATGGAAAGTGCAACCAGACCGAAAAGGAGGTGCATGAGTTTAAAGAAGTGGTGAACATCAAGTTCACAAATATTGAAGAACATAGTCGTAGGAAGGTAGAAGAACGGAGAAAGGAAAATCAAGAAGAATTCGGAAAAGTACGCAACCAAGTTACAGAACGGTGTAATGATATACAAGAGACCATGGCCAATATCACCGGTCAGGTGCGACAAAGCCGAGAGGAGATGGAAGCGATAAGAAACAGACCGACTCATTTCACCGGATTGCCCGTCAACGAAAGCCGAGAGTGGCTCAACTTCCGGCAATAGAAACGCAAGCCGATGGAGTTCCTGGCTAGGGTAGAAGAATATTTGACCAAGCATAAAATTACTCAGTGGAGCCATAGCAGGGAGATATTCGACGAGTCTTTCCGAGAAATAACAGATAATTGGTGGATGGCCAACCGGAGTGAAATTCCTGACTACCAACAGTTCCGGAAAATGTTTAAGACAAAATACTGGTCTGAGACCACCCAGAACTTGATCCGTGACAATATTTGTAATGGAAGATACAGGGCACAATTAGGTAGCAGTATGACAGCATATTTCTTGGGGAAGGTGTGCATGGCAAAACACCTCGAGCCGGCAATCCCAGAAGAATATTAGTGAACAAGATATCGTATCACTATGGTGAGGATATTATCAGGGCCCGGAGAGGCAGCCAGATCAAGACGATACAGGCGATGACCGAGTTATTAGAGGGATACGAGAACGAGGAGTATTATCGGCAGAGCAGGAAGAAAAATGAGAGACCAGAAGCAAGGCCGACTACCTACCCCAATAACGGCAATAACCATACAAGTAACCGGAACCAGCCCAGTAATTACGACTGCCCTAGCAACCCGCCGCGTAATAACCAGTGTAACGGTAATTTTAACGGCGTGAGGAATAACAACCCTTATCCAAATAATAGAAACAATTTTTACCAACATAATAATATCCCATACAGTCAGAGAAATCCATATCCCAACAATAATGGTGACAGAACTTACCCACCTAACCGAAATTACTATCATAATAATTTTAGTAATAACAATAATAGCAATAATAATAACCGAGAGTGGCGCCCTAGGGTAAATTTTATAAGAGCAGAAGATCGCGGACCCAGGAGATATTATCAACCGAGGAGGAGCAGCTTCCACGGCACCGACCGAAGATGGAGGAGTGCGGAACGAGACGGCCCAAGACACGAACAGGGAAGACGAAGTACAAGCCTGGAGGATCTTGGCCGACAACAGAACAGGGCGTTAAACCTCAACCAGGGTACAGAACGTCAGGAAACAAACCAGAGTTTCCCGAACGATACCTCGGTCAATAATAACACGAACAATGACCAAAATACTTTAAACGAGAGGAGGCAGTAATCAACAACAATGACCCGTTACTGCTTATACTTCCTGGGTTAGAAAAGGATGAATTGCGACAAGCAAACCAGCATAAAAACATCACTATTATAAGTAACCACTATCTGAAAGACATACGAACTGAACTTTTGGAAGAGAACGAGAAGAGTCTCAGCAACAGTAATAATGAGATAATTTATATAACAGCGGAGGTGGAAGGAGTTCCCGCTAAAATAATGATAGACACAGGCGCTAATATTTCAATAATAAACACCAATGAATTGGAGAGAATACAGAGTACATGTGAAAAAACTTTGCCAATGTTACCAGTCAACAACATTGTGTTAATAGGTGCAACTGGCCGCCAGAATAAAACCATTAGGAAGCAAGTTTCCTTAAGTGTCGTTAGCCGAGATATAGCTTTAGACATGGAATTTTTAATCGCCACCGGATTACCATTTGACATCTTAGTCGGTTGCGACATTCTTCGTAGATATTCTACAGTAATCGATCTTAATTTAAATAAAGTATCACTTTTCCCAGACGAAGTAACATGGACCGCAGATGTGGTAGGAAGCACAACTATACTTCCCAGCCCTATACATCAACAACTTCGTAAAATAAATATTATTAGAAACAGCCCTCTTTCTAAACCCATAGTATACAACCATGGTGGAGAGGATTTATGGTCAGTTAAAATCCAAGAAATACGGAATTTCCAGTGCGGAAGCGATAACAAGAAAATACCAACACATCTGGCTGATCGTCTAATCGCTATATATGAGAAATACAAGGCGGTGTTTTCTGATGAACCAGGGAAGGTAAAAAACTACCAGTGCCAACTTCGATTTAAAGAAAACGTAAAGTTTAACCGGAGGTCATATCCAATAGCGCAGTCGCTCAAAGAAGCCGTGAGAACAGAGATAAACAAGATGATAGAAAATGACATAATTGAGATTAGTCAATCACCTTACACTAGTCCAATTATTGCTGTTCCGAAGAAAGACGGACAAGTCCGGCTCTGTTTAGATGCGCGCGAGTTGAACAAGACGATAGTGAATGACAGAACCTCTCCCGGTGAAATAGAAGAGATCTTAAAACGTTTTCATGGTACTAAATTTATTAGCACCTGGGATACGGTCTGTGGTTATTGGCAAGTAGACCTGCATCCACAAAGCCGCCAGTACGTAGCGTTCATTTTCGAAGGGCGCAATTACCAGTTCAAGAGACTGCCCTTCGGACTTGTCAATTCTGTCGCCATATTTATGGCATGCATGGACCAGATTCTGGGACAAGAAGCGCTCCAATTTACCACCGTCTATGTTGACGATTTACTTATCACATCCGGAACCTGGGAGGAGCACTGTTACAGAGTGGAATTTGTACTAAACAAACTAGCGCAGAACAACATAACACTGAAGTTGGAGAAATCCAAGTTCATAGCGCGCGAGGTACAATTCTTGGGTTTCAACCTAGACGACAGAGGTATTACCCCATCAGCAGAGAAAGTGGAGGCAATTCAGAGGTTCCCGCAACCAAGAAACAGGAAACAATTACAATCTTTCCTCGGACTCTGTAACTATTACAGGAAGTTTCAGAGCCGATATTCCGAGTTGACCGCCAAGTTTCAACCACAGTTATCTGCTAAGAACAAATGGACTTGGGGTGAAGATCAAGATCTTACTTTCCGCTTGATAAAAGAAAAGTTTCTGGAGAGTGTTATACTTCGTCACCCAGATTTTAAGAAACCATTCTTTTTAAACTGTGACGCTAGCGACCTAAGCTTAGGAACGACTTTATACCAGGAAGATGAGGAGGGACAACATCTGGTAATAAGCTTCGCTAGTCGCACACTGAACCAGTGCGAAAAGAACTACAGTGTGACAGAAAAGGAATTGTTGAGCGTGGTGTTCGCATGCAGCAAGTTCCGGACGTACATTCTCGGATATCAAGTCACGGTACGAACTGATCATAAATCCATCTCGTTCCTTCGTAGGTGCAAGTTGAGTCACGGCCGATTGGCTAGGTGGGTACTCGCCCTACAAGAATATGACCTGAAATGGGAATACATTCCAGGAAAGAAGAACGTGGTAGCGGATGTGTTGTCACGTATAAATCTGGAAGATCAGACTTTCGAGGGAGAGAAGGAGAGCTTGGTAAAAATTTATAACATATTCCAGACCAGAGCCGATCTACAAGCTTTGCTAATAAATATTCGAATCCATCAGCAGTCTGATCCTAAGCTGAAAAACATTGTGAGTCGTTTGGAAGCCAATGATGAAACCATTTCTAAATATTACCACCTTAACAAGGGAATTTTATTCATAAAAACCGCCTTGGACGATGAGACATGGAAGGTGATAATCCCACACCAAATCGAAAAGGAGGTCATCATCGATTACCATGTCAGGTATGGTCACATGGGAGCATTAAAAGTGATACAGGCTCTAGAAGAAAACTGTAAGATCAAGAATATCAACCGCAAGGTGAGAACGTACATCAAGTCCTGTAAGATCTGTCAATGTGCCAAAGTAAACAACGAAAAGACAGAGGGTATCATGATACCGATAACTTCCAACGCAAAACTGGAAAAAGTGTTTTTGGATATCTGCGGGCCATTTCCCCGTAGCTGTGGTCGACACAGACATAAATACTTGGTAATCATAATGGATCACTACACCAAGTATATAAAGCTATATCCGGTTAATCGGGCAACAACAGCAAAGGTTTTGGCGGTGATTATCGATTTGTGTATCCCAGAGATCGGTAACCATCTTCCATTATTACCGACCATGGTACACAATTTAAGGGGAGGAGATGGCGAGATACTTTATTAGCATTTGGGATCAAAACTTATAAGACGTCAGTCTACCATCCAAGTAGCAATCCGGCTGAGAGAGTACTGAGAGAAGTGGGTAGGATATTGCGCACGTACTGTCACAACCAAGAGAAAAAGTGGCAAGAGTACCTAGCAGCGACAGAAACATTCCTAAATTACGCCCACCATCCAGCTATAGAAATTCCACCATACTCAGCCATGTATGAGAAGCCGACTCCCCGAGACATTGAACAAATCATTGAATTTCCAACAAATAATAAAAGGAAATTCAACCAGTTGAAGTTTTACAACAAGGTAGCAGAAGATCAGGAAAAACGGCAAGCTAAATACCAGAAGGCAATAGGGCGTATTGTAACATATAAAGAGGGTGAAAAAGTCCTCCTAAAAAATAGAGAGCTGCCTAGCACCTTAGAAGGCATAACCAAAAAATTATTATTACTTTACACTGGACCATATGTTCTGGTAAATGATAAGCATAACAAAACATATGAGTTGAGGGAAATCGTTTCAGGAAAAATCAAAGGAGTGTACAATCAAGCTTCTATGAAGAAATATTATGAAGAATGAGTTGGGAGTTTTGATTTGAACTTATTAATTATAAAAATTTAAAATTGAGTAAGTACATCTTACTACAACCTGATAATTTGGAACAAAACTTTATGGAAGAAAGTGAGAAAGTGAGAATTTTGATTTTTGAACTAATTTATTATAAAAATTTAAAATTGAGTAAGTACATCTTACTACAACCTGATTATTTGGAACAAAACTTTATGGAAGAGAGAAAAAGAGGAAGAGAGAGAATTTTGAATTTTGAACTTAATATTAAAAATTAAAAATTAAGTAAGCACAGCTTACTACCACTGAATTATGAGAAAAACATTTTGGAAGAATTAAGAAGAAAGGAATTTTGAATTTAATATACAAAAAATTTAAAAATGAAGTAAGACCAACTTACTATAACTAAGTTTATGAGAAAACTTTATGGTAAATAATTAAGAAGAATTTGAATTTGGAGAAATACCGAAACATTCAGAAATAATAGTAAGATGACATTACTATAAACAATTCTGAATGAAACAATTCTGTGAATAAATGAATTAAATAGAATTTGAATGTTGATAGAACGTCAGAATTTTGAAACAAGATAAGATCAACATATTACAAGGATTTATGAGAAATATTTTTCAATTAAATAAAAAGAATAGTTTGAATTTTACATTAAAACTAACCAAGTTCCAAAAAATAATTATGTGTCAATTATAATTGAATTGAGAGGAAAATAAAGTGATTAATTCAGAAAAGAGAATTAACGTTAATCCAGATTAAATGCTAGATATTCACAATAGCATTTGAAGGAGTAGAGAAAAATAACAAAAAAGAGTGTAATATGCAAGAGAAGAAAAAATTTGGAAGCAAAGAGACTAATTACCTATGAAACGATAATGAAAACAGTTAATTAAGGGCAGAGAAGAACAACTCATACCAAAAAGATGGAGAAGATGATTTTGAACAAATGATAATAATAAGACCTATATGAAATGCAAAGAGAAGAAATACCACATGAAATATAATATAAATGAATTAATGTTAATGAATGCGACGGCGGGTTAATAACTTTCTAAGAGAAAGGAAAGAACCAAAATGTTTAAATAAAATGATCAATATAACAACCTGTATATCTAATGTAAAGATACAATGTTAAAAAAAATTAAATATAATATATTAAGACCATTCAAATAATGAATAAGAAAGACTATATTTAAAGACCATGCTAATACTATGAGTAACCAGAAGAAAGTATAAAGAGAATTCAGATGGAGAAGAAAGAGTGTTACACTGTAAACAGTAACCAGAATTATTAAAAGAAAGGTTTTCAACCATAATTAAAATAAATATATCAGACAAGTTAAGAGTTTTGAAAAAATATATATATAATGTGTATAATAATAATTATGAAGATTTATTAAGATAGAAAATGTGAGATAATCTGAGAGACGACGAAGTGAATAATCCAAAGGTATTTTTATTAGTCGAAAATGAGACTACTTTTTATTTATTTATTCGATGACTGACTGAAGATAATTCCAGCAGCATTATGTTTTTTTTGAGCAGGGATGAATATGCCTCTGTACTCAATTTATAGAAGTGGTGTATGGCCAGAAGAGAAGTAGCGTACAGTGCCCCTCTGATCTGCCCCAGCCCACGTGATAGGGAATGTTAGGGAATTAATATCCCAAGGATGCAACACGAAGTTTATAAAGAAAGAAAATGTATTACAATAATAATATATCTCAGAAAACACTAACTATCCGAAAAGGATCAATAGTAAAACAAATAACCATATATATACAATTAATTAAACTCTAATATAAAAAAGTCGATATAAAAATGGAGAAGAAAATGAATTATAAGAAATGATGAAATTATCATAAGAAATTATTTCATCCATAAACATGTCTGAAATAATTACTTCTGGAGGAGAGCAATCTGTAATGTGACAGATGTATGCATAATATTGAATGGAAATTGATCATTAGAATAATAAAGTTATAATATTTAAATTTGGAAGAAAGCATTAAGTTTAATATAAATAGATTAATTCATAGCAACTGTGGAAAGAAATCATTATTATTTAAAAAATACAACTTCAAATAAAATGAGTTACTAGTGATGAGTCATCCAAAACCAGTCTCATAACCAAAGGTTTTCAAGTTATAACCCAGGAAGGTAAGAAAGTGAATAACCAAGCAGTACAGAATATGACCAAACCCACAACGAGGAAGAATAAATAGAATAGAAATCCTAAAATAAGCCAAGATCAACCAATACAGGTGGTGTATTTCTAAAATCAAGAAGAAGATGGAGAAGATCCCAAGAAACCTGATGGCATCAAGAAGAAGATGGAGAAGATACCAGTCCCAGAAGGCAGGAGAAAAGAAGACTGATGAAAGAAGAAGAAGGCAGCATCCTGAAGAAAATGTCATGCTCTTATAAAAGACACCCAAATCCCCATACCCCCAAAATAAATCATTAACCAATAAAAGTATAACGAAATGAAAACCACATGTACATAAAATTAAGAGAGAGAAGTGTATAAAGTAAAAGTTGACAGTGAACTAAGATGAAACAATAATATAGTACCCATGGAACAAATCTCCATTGTAAAACACTAACCAATTTATTATGTTAATAAGACTATACGACCATTTAGCAATAACATAATATAAAAGTGCAAAGTGAACCAGTGATAGTTTTGCGTATTATAGGAAATAAACCTTGTGTTTCATTCTTGGCAATCACAAACATTGAATACAATGAAATAGGCAACTTTCAATGACTTGAAATGTGTACTGTGAGAATATGGTACTTATAAGACATAAATCTGTTTAAAATAACATTTTGTTTTATATGCAAAAAGAAAAACAGATTTCATAATACTATTTGAGCAATTTATACTAATTATTTATTTATGACAGGGTACAATTCCCCAAAGACAATGTGTAAAAGACGGTACGAAAACTGTAGAATCCTACTTATAATAATAGTTAGCAACAAGAATATAGATATAAGGTTTTTATGAATATAGTATAAGGATGTTTAAAAATGTATTAGGTATAAGGCCATTTGTTTGGGTCTGCTACAACTAACATCAGAACTGTAAGAATAATTACTACTTGTAAATAGTGGGAAGTAATTAAGATGTTAGTTAGTAAAAAACCTTTTGTGAACCATATTTCCATGTTACAAATAAGGATTTTGTTGTAAAATGTCTGAAGGTTGAAGACAACCATTTATTTAAAAAATATTCTTTACTTGTTTAACTGTTATTTGTATTGTAAACAATACTAATTGTTATTGTGTAATTTGGAAAAATGTTTAGTTTATAAGACTATATTTAAAAGTCAGAGAGGGTATCACACATCATATATTGTTGGTAAAATATTTTGTAAGAAAAAATTGTTAAAAAACCTAGGCCAAAGACAGAAAACCAAACTTCATCAGAACAGAGAAATTACTCATTTAAATGCAAATAAACAAAAGGGGTTTAGACAAAATAATCTTGAGATCAAGCCATACATTTGCACATACCATTTAGAAAGATTTTAATAAATTATATTCAGAATTATAAATAAAAATGAAAATGACTAAACTCAGAAATTTGGACATGGGAGACATATATTCCAGAATAATGTTTTAGAATACAACTAATTCAATTAATTACAAGAAAATAAGGGAATATAAACCTTTTAATACAATATAAGATTATTAATATTAAAAATAACTGATAAAATGGCTGAATTTACATAATAACAGAAGTAAATTTTGGAGATGTTTTGACTTTTCAGAGAATACAAAATGAAAGTAAAATTACTAATTTTGGACAGAAAACACTATAAAACGGCATTATTTAATCTTAAAATAAGCCGAATGAACTGAAAGATTAATTTAAATAACATCTAGTAAATAAAATTGATAAATAACCAAAGTTTAGGCAAACATATAGTGTATTATTATATATGCACAGGATATGAAAATATATTTGAACAATGTTAAGAATATTATTATATTGGCTAAGAGTTTAATCGAAACTGGAGGAAATAAGATAGTTGATTATTGGTATTTGAACGGTTAACATGACAAGCGTTTTATGACGAATCTAACCTAACTTACAACGTAATGTCGAGCGAGTGAATAGTGCGTTTTTGTGAAATCGCGAGTGGCTTATAAAATACTTCTAGAACACCCACATTGTGACAGAAACAATCAAGAAGGACTAAATAACACTGAACAATACATATCTACCCCGAAAAACACCACAAAACAACAGAAAACTGTATAATACAATAACAATATTAGTGTCGGAATCGGGAAAAGTGTTTGAACTTATAATTACACGGATACACAAAATACAACCCAGAAACTTTACACAAGGCACTACACAACATTTAAAAAGAGATTTGCGGACACCAGAACAGGAATACTGACAGAAAATATATTATTCGGAACGTAGCAGAATCGAGCGACATTTTGATCAACTGGAAGGCGGCCATTTGCTTTTGCCAATCTCAATGCTTCCGTGCTCACGTCAGCTGTTGGTGAAAACAATTATATTATTTTCAAATTTATTATTCAATGTCTGTATCTAGTAATAATTATTAACTTGTAACGTTATCCTTTTTAAATATTGGCCCGATTTCTCTGACTTTGATAATAATTGGCTGTTTAAAGAACCAGGTTTGAATTTTATATAATATACTTTGTAACTGTTTCGATATCCTGAGAGTCGATATTATAATCGATAAGAGTCAATATTGCTATTATCTAATAAAATCCTAATACTTTTCACTACTAAATAGTTCTTTATTTCACAAATATTACTAATTACCACTAATATAATTCTAATTAACAATCTACCAGGACTTTACCACCTATAAGTGAATATAACCTACAAAAACGAAAAGGTAAACAAGTATCGATTGGTTTGGAGACAATCTTATGAGTGGTGGTAGTTTATTTAAAAAATACCAGAACTTTAATAAAATTTTTCAGAAGAGTGTTACGCTTTTTAAAACTTCACAGCCCTATATTAATTAATTGATTATAATTAATTAATTAATAAAAAGGAATTTTTTTTTAATTATATTTTTTTAAACATAATTTTTTTTATAATTTTCTTCAAAACAAAAATTTTTGTTTTGAAACTTTCGGTGAAGCTACATATACATTTCTTCAACAACATTACGCTATCCGACAGGTCTTGCTACATTTGGAACTCGACCAGCTGGGAAACTTAAGGAAGTGTTTCAGGCCAGTAAGACGTCGAGAGCCACACCAATTAAGAACACACAGACTCAATCTAAATAAATATATTCGTTTTATTACAATTGTTATTGGATACACGACAATAAATTTGAAACATCAACGTAACCAAGAAAGTTTATAAGGAACTTCGATTATTCTCTGTAAGTTCTCCGCCACAAGTGCAGACATCCTTCTTGCACAAGTCGTTCTTGTCCTTGTAGGTGGTCAGGAAACGTCAAATTCACAATCCAGTGATGTAAACTTGTTCACAATAACTGCGATCACATTCTATATGCCATTTACGGACGCTCTGATTCACGGCAGAAAGTTGTTTTGCCGTGTGTTCCACATCTGCTGCAACCCATTATTAATGGTTTTTGTTGCATCTAGTTTCGCGTCGTCAGGTTTTATGGTAATCGCATTCAACTCGGGGGTTGTCCGCAGCTTTAGCTTCCTTGTTGCCTTCACTATCGACATGACCCTGACACCAAACAAAAGTAAAATATGAACCAACGTCTTGCAACGCATGGCATAACGCTATTATCCTAGTAATAATAATAATAATAATAATAATATTAATAATAACAGTAGTAATAATAATAAGTATTATTATTAATAATATAGTGTATAAATCTATTTCATTGAATTTCAAACGTTCTCTTTGAATTTGAACGAATAGATAAAAGTTGGTTCACTAAAAAACTGTAATCATTAAATAAACTACCATTTTTTCTGAACAGATTTGTTGCTGAAAATTTACTTTCGAAGTATTTTTAATTAAAATCCAATGGCTACTTTATCGAAGAAATTAAATTGCTTGAAGGCACGTTCCAAAAATTAAACAATAACTGCTCTCTCTGTATTGCATCAATAACGGTTTGGGGTATTTTTAATTAAAACACTTCTGCGTCATGAAAAAAGATTTAATTTAGTCATTATTTGAGAGCTAAATCTGAGAGCGTTTTTTAGAGTCTACTCTTTTACATAAAAAGAGATTTATAAAATAAATATATGCAGTATATCTATTCTTACATTCGTGTTAATTATTCTATAGTCAGATTTACGTCATTGGTTCAGGTTAGATTCTGTTACCTGTATGTCACCTGCTCTTCATTTTTCCCGTGTTAAATAGTATTTTCCTAGGAGAAAATGCGAAGAAACGAAGTTATCAAATCATGCAGGAGACAATAAAATAATGACAATTGAAGCGTGGAAATTTAATTGTACAATATAAAACAAATTTCCTTTTGCTGTACTTCAAATTTGTCACCAGATAAATTTAACAAAGTCAGATTAAATTTTGTGATACCTTCTCGTAGCTACCAGTGTTATTTTAATTTATGATTTAAGAACTACTACTTTTCTATTAGATTAATCTAAATTAATTATTACAAACTATTACATAATTAGTTCACCAGTGTCACTTTGCCTCTTTGGTCTCTCTTTCCCTGTAATGAATTCCAATTGAAATTTAAATACAATTCATATATGTTTATGCACACGATCAAGCTCACACCGGGGAGTTCAATAACTATCCGTTTCAACAAAGTAAAAACGAATTTTAGGTGTTACGAGTATAAGCCTGTGCTTGTCCTGTTGCTGCTATTTCTAAAAGTCTGATTCAAATCTATAATGATTGGTAAGACACTCAGAAGCTTTTAAAATTTTAATATTGTATGTCTAATTGTCTTGTAAGTTATAAGTTCCTGTTTTAATTCAAAGCTTTATTTACCTGTGCTTTTTAGCTTTACCTTCTTCTAACATGTTGCATTCACAGGCACTCGTGTAATATGGTAACACATTACACAGTTAAACAGTATATTAAAACAGTTTCAAAATTGCCTTTGCTTATATATTAATAATATTGATGTACACGCCCGCGTTCCCCCCACATACACACACACACACACTCGAAAGATTACAACTTATATTTTATGCTAACTAACTAATATAAAAGTCCGGACCAGGAAAGTAGCAGTTATGAAGAGATATTTGAAACCTCATAACCGTCAACTAATGTAAATGGAAAAAGTATTATGCTTCAGACGAAATAAGGCTTAGCCAAGTTATCATGATTATCAATATATATTAATGAGGGAAATACTCTGGGCAATATGACAGGCAACTCACAAACTGTGTATAATTCCCTACAGCAGGAAGGAAATTACTAACTAAATAGAATTAATATTAGGCATTACCTGTATTAATTTCCCGTCTTGTGACTTATGTGTTTTAATTTCTAAAACGACGCGTTTCGAGGATAAATCCTCATCTTCAGGTTATTAATATTATAAAACCATCAAATTCACCTGAACGGGGTCGTCAATTAATTAAAACACATATAAACACATAAAAACACCACACATAATTTTACACTAATATAGTCTCGGCACAGTCCGATGCGCATCGTCTCATTGCCAACGATTAACTGTTGTACTTTATCCTGTATGACCGTTATCATTTCCCGTGGACACATCGATATCGATGGCTGTGTTGTACAGTAGATTAGATCGAAACGAAACTTTGTCATTAAGTAGTTGGTCCGCTTGTAACTTAGAAGCCTTGTATATCTCATATTCCTCCACAGCGTTCATGTATGCACCTTTTTTGCAATTATGAAGCAGTTTAAAGTTTGTGTGGAAGTCTGAGTACTTATGATTATATAGCATTAAATGTTGAGCGTAACTAGATCTTGTTTTCGAGAAATCACTTTTGGGTAGGTGTCCCTTAGAACGTTCGGCTGACCGTCTGCCCGTGTGTCCTATATAAAATTTGTCGCAGTCATCGCATTCAAAGCTTGTATACTCCAGTTTTCTCTTCATCCGGGATGTGAGTTCTTTGTCCCAAACGTTTTTGATGTTATTTGTGGTTTTGAAAGCCACTATTATTTTACGTTTCTTTAACTCATTCCTTCCAATGACTTGTAGTACATTCCTGTACTCAGTTACAATAAACTTAGTATCTTTTTTAGCTGGGCCAGTTAATCTGCTTTTACTATTGATTTTTACTGAGTGTTGTCTTACTAGCTTCGCTACGATTTCACCGTTATACCCATTAGCGATAGCTATACTTTTGATGATATTAGTCTCTTCTACTCTGTCTTTTTGCTCAAGGGGAATAGCAAGCATTTTATGAACAAACGCGTTGAAGGCTGCCATTTTTTGGGAATATGGATGGTACGATTCAGCATGAATAGTGATATTCGTAGTGGTGGGTTTTCTATAAATTTTTAATCTAAATTGGTCATTACATTTGCTAATAGTGAGATCAAGGAAATTCAGGCAGTTATTGTTCTCCATTTCCAGGGTAAATTAGATTTTCATGTTTACACTGTTCATATATCCTTTCAAATTTTGTATTTGTCTACTCGTTCCAGTAAATATCATAAAAGTATCATCAACGTAACATACGTAAAATTTAATTTTATCTCGCTGTTTAGTAAAACTAGACATTAAAAACGTATTCTCAAAGTGGTTCAAGTACAGGTCCACTAAAACTCCCGATAAAGGTGACCCCATTGCTTGACCATCCTCCTGCATGAAATATTCATTATCGTAAGAGAAATAATTTTTTTAAGTGTTGTTTTAACAATTGCATAAGCTCATCAATTTCATTTTTACCTAACCTATTTGTTGTAATTAAGCTATTTCTGAGAATTACCATTGTCTCATCTACCTGTACATTGGTGTACAGATTAGTTATATCAAATGAAGCTAACTTATATTGTGGTGCTGATTTGTCCACGGGAAATGATAACGGTCATACAGGATAAAGTACAACAGTTAATCGTTGGCAACGAGACGATGTGCTTCGGACTGTGCCGAGACTATATCAGTGTAAAATTATGTGTGGTGTTTTTATGTGTTTATATGAGTTTTAAGTAATTGACGACCCCGTTCTGGTGAATTTGTTGTTTTTATAATATTAATAACCTGAAGAAGAGGATTTATCCTCGAAACGCGTCGTTTTAGAAATTAAAACTGCTAAGTCACAAGACGGGAAGTTAATACAGGTAATGCCTAATATTAATTCTATTTAGTTAATAAACGTGACTTGGAAACAAATAAAACAAAATGAATCTAGAAACCAGTCAGGCACATATTGTCTATAAATTTAAAAACATCAAATTAAAATTGATTAAGGCATCGCAGAATATCAAGTTTAACAAAAAATGCCTTCACTATAACAGCACACCGAAATACATAAGTTCCAACATCACAGCAGACATTGTTCAGAGAAAATAAAATCAATCTGGAGTAAGGAAGAGATCAAACGACTTTATAGTTTGAAAAGTGATTTAAATTCAAAGCTTTATCTAGCCTACTTGGAAATTTTAAACGAGTTTCACCCAGCAATAATAAACAGCATTTTCGACATTATCAAGAGGCAGATAAACAAACTCACAGTTCTCTTAAACGTAAACTGATAAGAAAGTTTCAGAACCTATATACAAAACAGCACGTTGACAATAATATTACATTAGAACATAGCCACGTATTTTATCATCGGTTTGCAAATTACACTGGAATTAAATTTGAACAAAATGAAGTGGCATTATTGAACAAGGGTTTGATGTATAACATTCCCTCGTTTAATAAGAACTTTATGTTCGTGAATTAATATATCCAGAAGCTGCCACAAAAATTATTGATAATATCTCGCATCAGGAAGAAACGCGTGCCATCATAAATAGCAAAATAAACAAAGTCATTAAGAAAGATTCCCACATCACTAACCTGCAAAATAAATACAAACGTGATGTGCGTATTGCACGGAACATTTACGAAAAACTTCGACATGTTCACGCTATCGTCACAAAAGCTGATAAGAGCAACACGGTTGTCATTATTAACAAAAATACATATACCAATAAAATACAAGAATTCATAAAAAACAATAGTATTAAAAAGCTACACAAGGATCCCACCAACGCCTATGTCAAGGAATTAAACAACGCTAAAACGCTAGAAATAAATCCCCCAATCTCCTCAACGAAGGCACTAGACGTTATTTAAAACCCATAAATATCAGGGCCCCAGAACTTACGGGTTTACCCAAAATACATAAAAAAGATATGCTAATACGCCCTGTTGTAAATTACACAACTGCCCCTGGTTATATGGCGGCTAAAAGATTAGTAAAGATTATAAAAGAGAACATTGACATAATAAATAACTACAGCATAAAAAACAGTTACGATCTCGTTGAAAAAATAAAATTATTAAATCAGCACCACAATATAAGTTAGCTTCATTTGATATAACTAAACTGTACACCAATGTACCGGTAGATGAGACAATGGTAATTCTCAGAAATAGCTTAATTACAACAAATAGGTTAGGTAAAAATGAAATTGATGAGCTTATGCAATTGTTAAAACAACACTTAAAAAAATTATTTCTCTTACGATAATGAATGCAGGAGGATGGTCTAGCAATGGGGTCACCTTTATCGGGAGTTTTAGTGGACCTATACTTGAACCACTTTGAGAATACGTTTTTAATGTCTAGTTTTAAACAGCGAGATAAAATTAAATTTTACGTATGTTACGTTGATGATACTTTTATGATATTCACTGGAACGAGTAGACAAATAGAAAATTTGAAAGGATATATGAACAGTATAAACATGAAAATCTAATTTACCCTGGAAATGGAGAACAATAACTGCCTGAATTTCCTTGATCTCACTATTAGCAAATGTAATGACCAATTTAGATTAAAAATTTATAGGAAACCCACCACTACGAATATCACTATTCATGCTGAATCGTACCATCCATATTCCCAAAAAATGGCAGCCTTCAACGCGTTTGTTCATAAAATGCTTGCTATTCCCCTTGAGCAAAAAGACAGAGTAGAAGAGACTAATATCATCAAAAGTATAGCTATCGCTAATGGGTATAACGGTGAAATCGTAGCGAAGCTAGTAAGACAACACTCAGTAAAAATCAATAGTAAAAGCAGATTAACCGGCCCAGCTAAAAAAGATACTAAGTTTATAGTAACTGAGTACAGGAATGTACTACAAGTCATTGGAAGGAATGATTAAAGAAACGTAAAACAATAGTGGCTTTCAAAACAACAAATAACATCAAAAAACTTTTGGGACAAAGAACTCACATCCCGGATGAAGAGAAAACTGGAGTATACAAGCTTTGAATGCGATGACTGCGACAAATTTTATATAGGACACACGGGCAGACGGTCAGCCGAACGTTCTAAGGAACACCTACCCAAAAGTGATTTCTCGAAAACAAGATCTAGTTACGCTCAACATTTAATGCTATATAATCATAAGTACTCAGACTTCCACACAAACTTTAAACTGCTTCATAATTGCAAAAAAGGTGCATACATGAACGCTGTGGAGGAATATGAGATATACAAGGCTTCTAAGTTACAAGCGGACCAACTACTTAATGATAAAGTTTCGTTCCGATCTAATCTACTGTACAACACAGCCATCGATATCGATGTGTCCACGGGAAATGATAACGGTCATACAGGATAAAGTACAACAGTTAATCGTTGGCAATGAGACGATGCGCATCGGACTGTGCCGAGACTATATCAGTGTAAAATTATGTGTGGTTTTTTTATGTGTTTATATGTGTTTTAATTAATTGACGACCCCGTTCAGGTGAATTTGAGGTTTTTATAATATTAATAACCTGAAGATGAGGATTTATCCTCGAAACGCGTCGTTTTAGAAATTAAAACAGATAAGTCACAAGACGGGAAGTTAATACAGGTAATGCCTAATATTAATTCTATTTAGTTAATAAACGTGACTTGGAGACAAATAAAACATAATGAAAGGAAATTACTTAATACGTATTCTGCGTGTCCGATGTATCCACTAGGGTGACATTTATAATGGAGTTTAAATCTTTTGATAAAGAAAGAGAAACACTCTCTACTTTGGTGTTTTTGCTCTAAACGTTACTATCTTATTTCGCCTTTTCGGGTTTTCGTTAGTTTTTTTCAAGTTATCTCGAGCGCCCTCTGGCTATTTGCCTACCTGTCGCTCTGATATCTATCTAGGTGTGTGTGTGTATATATACATTTTTAAATAACTCGTTGCGGTTCCTGCAGGTCTCCCATGTAATATTTTCAAATAAATACATTGCAAGTAGGTTTATTTTCACCTGACGCAGGTTTCACAGAAATTATTCAGTATCTTCAGAGGTTTGTTTGAATTGTTAACAGATTAACAACATAGTTAAGGGATAATCGATTTTACTTCCATTCTATTTTCGATTGTTTTAATGTTTATGTAGTCAGCTATTTATTATATATTTAATGTTTATTTCATTATTCTAATAATTATATGATTTTGAATAAATCATTTTGTTTTTTTTTATTTCAATTTGTTCTTTAATTAGTAGATTATTTGTAAATTAGTGTGATAAATATTCAGATTTTCCCAGATACTTTTTGTACGTTTTTACTTAATTTGACATTTTGAATGTCTGAAAATGTACGTTTATTTTTAAACATTGTGTTTATAAATTAGATTTGTAAGGTTTTAGGTATTAAGTTTTAAAAACGCACTGAGATGTTGAATGTATCGCTCCGACAGTTTTTTCTTCCTCTGACCTGCATAAAATTTATTGCAATCTAGACATTCTATTCAGTAAACTCCGTTTTTATTTTTGTTGTGTTTAATTTTATGTTTTATTTTTTAAACACTATATTATCTGTGTTATAAGATATTTTAAAGTTTGTATCTTTAAATAGTTTGCTTGGTTTAGAGTTATGTTTCCGTGATAAGTAAAGTAATAAGTAATATGTATGTGTCCGTGATAAGTAAGTGCTAATATTTTCTATTATCTTTAGCAGAAGGAGTTTTACACGAAAGTTTGTATGGTGTTTGCTTAGTGGGTTTATGTTTTATTTTATTTTATAATTTATTGATAGCTTTTATTTTGTATTCATTGTCTATTGATATTTTGTTGATAATATTTCTTTCTTTGTTTCTTACCTGTTCGTTTTTACGGTATATTAATGAACCGAATGCCGCCATTTTATGTTGGGGAGGATGATTAAACTCATTTGGAATTATTATTAAAGTAGTTTAAGATGGTGTCTTGTATATTGATTATTCAAAATTATTTCAGTTCTGTTTATGGTTAGGTCTATATATATTGTAACGCAATATGGAACATGCTAGTACTATGGAGAACGTTGTTCTACATGTTTCTCGCTTAGCCCAGTCCAGTACGTTCCGCTGAAATGATAAGAGAACGGCTGAAGATGACCGGCGATAAAAAGAAAACTCTATATGACATTTGCAGCAATAATGTGGGCTTCCGAGAAGGAGATCAGGTTTCGTTGTACAACCCAAATCGCATTCGCGGTCGCTCACCTATACTTCAGACTAATTGGGAAGGACCTTACACTGAGAAAATGAGAATCAACGATGTTGTCTACCAAACTCAACAGGGAGGACAGCAAAATTTCAAGGTCGTTCACCAACGTGGCCTAAGTAATTATTCTAAGACGCTTTGCCAGTTCGGGACGAACAGGCTTAATAAGGAAGGGACAATGTTACGCAATACTGAACATTCTGGTACTGTGGGGAACGTTGTTCTACGCGTTTCTCGCTTAGCCCTGTACGTTCGTATTTTTTCCAAGGCCACACTAAAGTATATTCTATAATTTTCGAGTGCTTGGTAAGGATGCATACTATGAAACCCTGCTGACTATAAATAGACAACACCTACCGCTTGAAATTTAGTTTACGTAGGGCGATTATACAGTGCGTTCAAGTGGTTATTAGTGAGAAGTGATTATTGTGCTAGACTCTATTAGTTGACATTATTATTGCGTGTGTACAAATTTAACTTGAATTATTGTACAAGTGTATTCTTGTTAAATGACCTGTTGATTTCAATCTGTTTAATTGTTATTAAATAAAACGGTTGAATAATGACATCATTGGTGTCTTCTATTTGTTTTACACTGTACCAGACGACGATCGGTGAGACCGTCGTAACAATATATAGTGCAATGTATCGGGGTCACCTAGGATAAGTAGTCGGTTATACCATGTATTTGAATGCTTCGGAGTTACCAATGATATTTTCCAATTAATACTTTTCCAATTAATACTAATTTAATACTTTTTCTGATAACAAACGAAACTAATTAAACTATCTCTCTTGACATTTGCAATTTAAAAAATTTTCCCTAATATTCTAATACATAAATATTCTATTTATATGCGTTCTTTTGTCTTTCAGTTTGTAAGTGTTTGAAATAAATTTTACAACAGACTTCCCTTTACGATGGATGAAGCGATGTCGATGTCTGCCTGTACGGAAAACAGATGAGGTTGTTCCTTCTGTATACTGCTTCGATCTTCTCTGCAGTCCGGAGTTCAGAGTCGTTCTCGGGTGGGGTACTTATACAAGTTTTAGTAAATTAATTTTTAATTGTATTTTATTTCTTGTATAAAATACACACTACTCCAACAAACTTGAAGTGTCCTTTCAAATGCCTATGCGGACGGTAGCCAATTTCATTTGCTGAAATATTCCCTCACCTTCGTAGCTTAAGTAAATATAACGTTCATCTTATAGAACACTGTTTACGGACAAAGTGAAGTTTGAAAATAAATGCAGTCTAATTTGACTAATTTTTTATAGAGTCATAGAACATTTTATATAAAAAACTCATATACTTAGTTCTTTAATTTATGAACAAATATTACCACTTACCACTTGAATGCGTATACTGGTGTAAGTCTAATGTCAAAATTTTCACGAAAGTTATTTAATTTTGTTTTTTATAATTATCCCGTAACATAGTTATACAGACCCGCACACGCGTACTCTCGTATAACTATATACAGAAAGCTCAACATATAATAAAATAAACATGTTCCATATAATTAAACACACTACCGGTTGCCGCTAACCACTCCTGACACATAGGCTATGTATGTTATTTATGTCGTAACGCTGTAAGGCATCTCTAAAGACGTACCTCTCCACAGTCAGTGTTGAAATTAAGGCAATTTTTGCATGAGCTAAATGTGACCGTATGGCTTTTGAAAATAATTGATAATACGAAAACAGACATCCGCATGCAGTTCCCTTATCGCCTATTCGTTCAATGATTCAGCGACTTATGACCGTACTATTCTGTTTATTTACTTTTGCACATATGTACTATACTGACAAATAATACTTTAAAATGTTGACGAGAAAAAGAAAGTGCACGTACCTGTAAACTGTCAATAGTACAATCGGAATTCAACTGTGGCTTATACAATAATAAATAGATATAAAATGAAAATAAATAAACAATTTAGATGACAATGTAGAAATTGTTAGACTAAGTAATTTTAAACATTTATTAAATTCTGCTAATTTGCGACGTATCTACTCTACAAAACATATGGGATACAGTACATCTTTAGTACCTAGTACAATTTTAAAAGTAATTATAAATAAATACGTTTCTTTCTGTATTAAAACAAATTAAAATAAAGACAGTTTTTATTTCATACTAAAACAAATAATATCATACGTTTTTGCTAGTAGCGCCCTAACAATATGATCAATTATTATTTAGTTTTCAACATTAGTAAATTTTGTTCCAATTTCCCCTTTACTATCAACTTTTATTTTTCTTATTCATTGTTGCTGTTCTTATTGTTATGATGATTATTACGTGTACATTATAATGATCCAAGTCACTGTATTACAGTTGGTTTTGCTACAGGTTTGGTATAATTTATAATTTAAAAAATTTTCGAAAATATTTTTCCTGAAGACTTTTTTGAAAAAAAAAAAAATTGTTTAATTTGTTTAAATTTTTTTGAACAAATTCTAGCCCTTTTATAACAAAAACTAAAAACTATATTTTATTTTTGGAAAATGTTACAAATGCTTGATAAAAAACAAGAGCGAACATTTAAGTAAATAAAAAAATTTTATGGCCAACAGATTTTAGTGTATTACATCGAATTTTTTAAATAATAAAATTTTAAAATATTAAAAAATGGAATAATTATTTACTTATAAATAAATATAAACACACAATCCTCAATTGCAAACATTCCTAATTGTCAGCAATTCTCATTGCCTTTAAACTGTATTTATCAAATTTGAGAATAAATTACAATTTATGTGCTTTATCATGTACTATGTTAGATAATTTTTTCACTATTATATCAAAATAATAACTTTATATAAAAGAATATATATTTCTCTTTCAAACACTAAGTCCGTTATTACTTTAATAAATAAGTATTAAGTGTAATTAGTTATAATTTTTTATAGCAGTTACAGAGTAAACGTTAAGGGAGATACAGTTTTACACATAATACTATGAAAACTTTATTCACATAATTGTTGGTCAGGGCATAGTTACAGAATGCAGTATACCCGATAGCACGATTTTCCAATAGAAAAAAAATCTTATAAAACAAAATGTTTAATATAGCTAAAAATAAGTATCTGCAATTAAATTGATCAAAATCATAAAACTCTACCTACACTATAGGCCTATTTTCCATAAATTTTTCGGATAAAATGTTTTATTTAATAAAACCGAATTTAAATATGTGAAAGCAAAATGATTTAGGGATTAGTTGCATATTTCTTCTTGACTATGCCTTCTTCCAAGAAAAATTTATTTTTATTTTTTTTTATGCTCATGCTAAGGATAACAGAAGTAGATTTGTAAGTAAGTAACAAGTTCATTTATAAGGCAGATTATTTTCTTAACAACTGAAAACAGATTAAATATCTGGTTTAAATTCCCCTAAACCAAGTAAAGTAGATAAAAAAGCTGATTCAGGCAGAGAAAGAGAAAGAGTGAGCAAGTGAGAGTGAGGGGGTGTTAGGACCATAGAAGGCTGCAGAATAAAGAAGTTTACTTACAGGCTTAGGTAATTACTCTTAATGTTGTGATAGTTCTTAAAGAATTATGTTTTCCTCATATTGGAAACACCATTTAGTAGTCGTTATTCTTTTGTTACAATTGCAACAAATTTAAATGCTTAGACGCTATGTAACTCATTTTCTAAACACGTGAAACCTTCCTTTTGTTTAGGTTTCCCAGGACTTGAGGTGTTAACCAATTACCACTCGTGTTGAATATATCTGTTGTAAACATTCACCAGCGGTCGCATTGATCACACCAGTGACCACACTGGTAATTTAGCTCATTTGTTACATGCTTACTAGATTGAAGTGTTTGACGATTTGCAGATGTCTTAGCCAATCATATAGCGCCTATTTGTAATGGGGCCAACTAAATGGCTCTTACCGACTCCTACAGTGCCGTCATATGCAGTACTTGATTGACTAAGTGTCGGACAAAAGTGTCCAATTGGTTTATAAAATACTTGTCCCCTGAACTTTGGTAAAGAAAAAGTTACCTAATTATCGCTTGTAATATTTTATTTCTAGTTGTTACTGAATTATATTAAAAAAAATCAAGTATATCACATAATCATATAATCATTTAGTCACGTATTCAAGTTCTTATTATATTGATTACACTGGAATACATAAGTTTTATATTCTGAAAATATGAAAAACCAAACCCAGCATTTGTTTCAGATTTTATGACTCATCTCTTATAAGAATAAATTCGTCATGAATGTTACCGGTGTATATTATAGAGTTCGGCTACCTGTGGCAGATGATACTCGTGGTACACTCAAACCGCCATGTAAACAAGATAGATGGTTTATTTGTTAACGCTCGCGTAGTCCTTGGGACAGTATTCTGCTCTCAACGCATTACCTAAGAATACATCATTTCTGACGTTTATCTTATTATTCGTATATAATTAGTAAAATAGTTTACCTTTTTCTTGTCCGTCTGGTTGCCTTTTCTCTATATTTAATTCAACGCGTTTCAGGACATATGCCCCATCATCAGGAATATCCCTTGTTGAAGTTCGCCGATCGTTAAAAATATTAAAAACACTGTATATACAATTTTACACATAACAATAAATATAATATAAACATAAAAAACACATAAAATACCCAAATTTGAGACACACGCGATATCGGTGGTGCGCACCACGACATGCTATAGTCGACTGCAGTGTTCATGTTGTTATATGTCGTGCACTATGGACCTTGTTCTGTATTCTTATCGCAGTGTCGTATAATAGACTGGACTGGAAATTCAGCTGATCGTTAAGGATGACTTCTTCTGTTTTTTTATTTTTGTAAGCCTTATATATTTCGTATTCTTCGATAGCATTCATATAATTTCCCTTTCTGCATATATGGAGGGGTTGAAAGTTCGTTGTGAAATCAGTATAACTATGGTTTTTGTCCATCAGATGGCGCGCGTAATTTGACACGGTTTTACTAAATTCTTTTTTAGGTAAATGTTCTCTGAATCGTTTTTTAAAAGGTCTACCAGTTTGGCCAATGTAAAAGCTGTCACAGTCATGGCATATTATCTTATAAACGCCCGTCCTGTCTTCAACCGATTTTGAATGTTTAGGTAAGAGTATCTTGTTAATGTTATTATTAGTTCGGTAAGCCATTTTTATATTTATCCCACTGAATGCTTTGTTTAAAATTTTGGGTAGGGTGTTACCATATTCTGATGCTATATACCTAATTTTATTTCTATTATTTTCTTGTAATTCTATGTTGTTTTTCTTTTTTCTGTGTTTCTTAACTAAATTATCCACGATTGAGCTTTTATAACCATTGGCTTTAGCTATGTATTTGATCGTGTTCAGTTCTTCGTGAAAATCTTTGTCTTCTAATGGTATGGAAAGTAACCTATGTATTAAACTATGATAAGCTGCCATTTTCTGAGAAAAGGGATGATATGATTCAGCATTTATCGTGAGATCCGTGGTTGTCGGTTTTCGGTATATTTGATATTGAAATTTTTCATCTAGTCTTGTAATTGTCAGGTCGAGGAAGTTAAGTTTATTATTTATCTCGGTCTCAAGTGTGAACTGTATGTTTTTATTGACACTATTCATATATAATTTCATATTTTCTATTTGTCGTATTGTGCCATTAAAAATTATAAACGTATCATCAACATAACGTGTATATGATATTATTTTCTTGGAAAGTTTATTTACATTATTATTCGTCTACTGATATATACGGTGCCCATATATGTATATGTAAGACTCCTATCGATACACCTAAAAGTTATACATAGCTGCCTCGTTTGAACCGCTAACCTCGACAATCAATGCAACTGTTACCAACCTCAATTAATGTTTTATTATTCACCCATGTGCTTACGTTATTGCCACGGCTTTTTTTACGTTATTCAAACTCAGTCTACACCGACGGCAGAATGACGACGACACAATCGGTTGTCTCACTGAAGGTTATAAATTGCGGTTGTCAATTATAAATTGTGGCATCGCCGCGTCTCGTGGATCAACATGGTAATTTCATCTTACTAAAGGTGCAACATGACTGGTGCACAGAGACAGTGTGGCGACAGTATCACAGTTCTCACAAGACTTTCTTGTATCAAATGCTTCCAGGTCTTAAACCTGTTGGAAGAGACAGTGGTACTTATTTTTATCATATACTTTGGTAGGTATATATGACAAATTCTAAAACAAAAGGTGTGTGAAATGTGTTGTAAAACCACTAAAAATATAAAAAGTTAAAATCATACAAAATTAAATAATTTTTTATTCTAAACTGTAAATAAAAACAAAAAAGGTTACCAGGAAATATCTAAAATACAAACCTAAGTTTACTGTAAGTTATTACCAAATTCTTAATCTTTAAAGAAATCATTTCACTTTCTGTTTGAAATAAATATCGAGCATTATAAGATTATTTAGAAAGGTTTTTTTATATCACTAATGAAAATCGATTTATTGTTAATTATATGTGAATCCTAATTGCTTGTAGACTGTATTTATCAAATTTCAGAATACATTGCAATGTATGTGCTATTTCATGTCACATATTATGTAATTTATTCATTATTATATTAAAGTAATAATTTTTATAGAATATATATTTCTTTTTAAAAAGCTAAGTCCGTTATTACTTTAATAAAATAAGTATAAAGTTTAATTGTTTATATTAGTTACAGCGTAAAAGTTAATACATGATCATCTTAGTCGTCATATTCAGCAACTATTAAACTAAAAACATACGATCAGAAACATATAGATTAGAGCTGGTCATTCTAAAGCCCCTTCGGGCTCCCCACACCTTTTAGTCCTTTCAACTTATAATTCCATAGTTGTTTAGGGATGCGGCGTTATCCATTCTGTTAACATGTTCCTACCATTTTAGCCGATTTTGGGAATTCTGTCAAGCATTCTCATAATATTCATCTCTTACTGTACATCAACAGTTGTTTTGCGATTCTGATGAGTATATGATGCCACTAGCCTGACAAATCTCTCTAGATCGCTTGAATATAAATGGCCATGGAATTATCAGACACATAAAGAAGTGTGTGGAGGGCCATAATTTTGTAGTACTTCAGGTGTGTTTCTGAAATTGTTGATTTTCTCACACTTATTGTTGAACGTATGCAGATTATTCACCAGATCATTGTTTGTAATGTAAGAGACATTATAGTTATTCAAAATGACTGACCTGCACCAGAACAGTACCACCTACAACAATCTTCGCTCGTATTAGGTCAGCTCTACGAAATGCCTTCATCTTGACCCTTATGTTGAAATCATGAATCCGAAATCTCCGCTTATTTGACTCAATAAGTCTACAGCTATCTGCAAGTCGCTTCCCGAGTTTGATAGGATAATATATTCATCAGCAAAGAACATTGTGTCAACTGAAGAGTTACCAGTCATAAAATGTATGGCATCGTCTATTGTGTAATATATAAATTAGAAGGAGAAGGTGACAATTGGCACCCTTTCCGTATTCGACAATGAATAAGGCCGACACTAGGATTTTTCCTCCGTTCTCCTGTCTCAATTAAGATTTGTTGTTTTCCACATAAAGAAATTATAAAGTTTTAATGAGGTGTTGAGGGACCCCATTCTTTGCCATTGTTGCCTATACACTGATACACGATACAAACTTATAAGATACTTGATAAATATTATATTTAACAAATTCAATTCACAGTTTTACCGGTCAACTTTAAAATTTTATTCTTGCTTCATATTGCCTCGGCCTGGTGAAGTTTATTTGGCCACAGTTTACACAGGCCTAACTACTTTTGCTTGCTTATTCTTTACTGTATAAAATATTTTTCTTTAATGTAACAGATTATAGGAAATAAACTTTTAGAAATATAACATATATTGCGCTCTACATATAGTATAGAAAACTGCGTTTCGGAAAAGATACAAGCTAAAACATTCGATGTTGACAAGAGCGACAGAAATATAGTTTGAAGTAAGTGTGTACCAAAGGTAAACAATATTCTACAATAACCCTAAACTGTGAAATGTACAAAACCCTTAAATAACGGCTACATTTATATAAAATAACAGTTTAAAACTTTTGAAACGTATTTGAAAATGATGAATACTTTAATTTCTGTACATTCATTAGTATGTACTATAATGAACCACTAGGCGATCAAATACTCAGTAAGTTACTGTCATTTTTGTGCAACATTATATATATATATATATATATATATATATATATATATATATATATATATATATATTCTTAAAAGTGTTAAACGTATATGACTGTAAAAATAACTATTATCATGGTAGGTATTATTAAATACGTTTATTTACCGTCAGCCATAAATAATAATCCTTGCATATTATTCTACAGTAAACTAAATTAACTGCTAAAAAGACGGTAGTAACAATGATGTAGTAAAATAAATCAGCTTAAGACGGAGATAAGGAGATAAAAGCTGATCAACGAAAACAATCAAATAATATTTTAAATAAATATGAAAAGAGAAATAGGGAAAAACTTATCACAGTGTTGGTTCATATCTATCCAGATTGGTATGATCAAAGGGTCAACAGGGAGTTAGGGCGTCTGTTTCGCACTAATTGTAATACCAACCAGAGTAGGTGGCCGGATTATCGCGAGTTTTTCGAGGCGTCCATCAACGGGAATTACAATGACACGACACGATTTACACTTAACGAACTACAAACCGGGGAAAGGCCAAAGCGTGGCTTGGATAGGTGCATCAGGAGGATTGCAACGCAGAATTTGCTTATTCCAAATTTGGTTAAAAAGATAGAAGCTAGGAGACGCATTAAAAAGTGTGCCGAAGAACGGACGGAGAAATTTAATGCGGATCACAAACTGGTAACGTTCAGAACTCTTGCGTCGTTCAGAACTGGTAACAAGAAGGTACTCTTGCGTAGGGAAGTTCCATGCATCATTTTTAAGAAAATATTACATTAAGGATAATTGAATCTAATATGCCAGGATATAGGAGTATGTGTGTTATGCAAATGTATAAAATTATGTGTAAAATAAGAATAATGATAATCATGTTGAAAAATGTATGGTTGAACTGTAGATATAGCCGAATGACGTCAGACATGGACATCATTATCAGTGTTCAGGAATGTTTGGTGATAGCAGCCATGTGCGGTTGTTTGTTTACAATTAGGGCTGTCAAAGTGACAGTTGGGGAAATGTTGTTTGATAGAAGCTACTCAGTTATTTTGATTTTTGAAGTTATTATGTTATTAGTTAGATGATTATGATTATTGGGAAGAAGTTATGTCATATTAGGTTTAAAAAAAAAAAAATTTTGTATTCCATATAACAATTTCTTTTTACACGTGGAGGGGTTAATCCTGCAACGGAACATAGGATGATAAGATATGCTGTTTATACCAGAGTACATGAATGACGAGCATTTTTCTTGTTTAAATTTGTTTTGTGTAATATTTTGTTTTTTAGTCATAAGTTTTGCATTTAAAAATTGATAAGCATATAGGTTACACCAAACTCTTCATAAAAAGATGTACTATATTGTCATGTATTTTTTTATGAATTTGTGCGCGTGTGCGGGTGTGATAATCAGCGATCGCTATTGCGGCAGTGGTAGTTAACCGATTTACATGAAAATTTGACATGCAATTATATAAGTAAATAGCTTCGACTTGTGTATACTCTGAGGTTTGTAACTAATTTAGAAATATGGTTTTTTTTAAGTAAAGCAAAACTCAAGTGTAACTTTTATCAATGATAGGGTAATAAAAATTGTAGATAATTTCCATGCAGGACTATGCAAAATTATACAAAGTTTTCATGAAATTTGTGTAGCTGGTCGTTCCATCAATCATGTCACTTGGGCTTGGCCTATCAAAATACACCCAATTCAATGAGATTCATACGTTGCAGAGCTAGGATGGACACAGTCTGCCTGTCGACGTTGCTAGGGGAAGTTGTGCCCGGGTAAGAGAGTTGTTCTCTTACAAACGTAAAAATATCTTATATAAAATAAACCATAAAACTTAAAATTCTTAACGAAGTATTGCGGTAAGAACCAAGAAGGATTAGAGGAATATCTTATATAAAATAAACTATAAACTTTGAAATTCTTAACGAAGTTTTGCGATAAGAACCGAGAGGGTAAATAATTAAATAAAATTGAAAATATAATACAGTGCTGTTTCGTGTAAGTTAAGCTATCCGCTTAGGAAACTTAAAGACACTACAAGATATCGTGGAAGGTGTACATTAAACGCACCGCATTAGTAATTACCCACATATATCCTGAGATTAAGAAATTATAAAATATAAATTAGTAATAAACTGAATGAATGAAATTTATAATCATTGTGAGTGAACAATTTATCACGAAACTAATCAATCGTGGAAGCAGTCAAACATAACTACGAGACTTTGTGAAATATCGCCGCTGGAGCAGCTTGCTGTAGAAGAGGACGACGAGACGAAGAGGAGGCCAGGACGAAGAGGACACCAAGAAGGAGGGACAGGAAGAAGAGGACGCCAAGTCGGGACCAACGAGACGAGAGGTGGACGTTGCAGCAAACAAGTAAAATCGATTTATATTTTCGAACAAATACAAATAATTAAATATATTATCAATACATGACAATTTAAAATACATTATACATCTCTATAATCTACATTTTTATACAATAAATAATTTTTCATCTCCTCCATAATAGACTTGTATCGATTTTTACATACTCACAATATCCTTATTAGAATAATAAAGTTTGATCTGTTGAATAAGGATATTTAGCGCTTGCCAACGTTGGGCTCGATTTTTGAATTAATTTAAAAAAAGAAATATTTATTTCAGTGTCTAGAGACTAAATTCTTTGAACTATTTATATGTGCTGTTCTATGTTATCAGAGAGTGTAGATAAAAGTTTGAAAACTCTCTCTTATCAGATATTTGAACAATAGTAGTAAATTGTCTATGTGTATATTGAATTAATATTGGTATTTATGTTAGATTAAGCTTGTTTACATTTGATTGAGAGACTGGACTATAATAATAAATAACATAAACGGACGTTATTAGTAATAATACGTATAAACAAATATTGACGTTACTATAAATAAAAACTATAAAATTTTATAAACTTAAAAATAAATAAATGAATATGACCGAATCGCAAGAATTACAGAATACATTAGCGGGAATCCTAGGTAATATACAAAACGCTCAGAAGAAAATAAGGTTGGTAGAGACGAAGCGGTGAAGCAAAATAAGTCGCTACAACCACTTCATGATGAGAATAAAAAAATTTATACAGCCGTTCATGACCAGGGTAAGCAAAGTAAAGAACTTTTAGAGCCAACCGCAAAACGTATAGCTGATAAATTAGAATTAATTTGTAGTAGTAGTGAGACCGCCTTAGCAAGGAATACATCTCACAGCAGGGAATGTGAAGCCAAAATTAAGTTGAATTATTCTCTTAGGCAGGGAAGTGAATGTCACAATGCGGGTGACCGATGTAGTCCCGTCGAAATACAGAAACCAGCTGGTATCTCATAGATAAGATAGCGGGTAACGGTGGAGCGCCCGATAAGGAGATAAAAGCTGATCAACGAAAACAATCAAATAGTATTTTAAATAAATATGAAAAGAGAAATAGGGAAAAACTTATCACAGTGTTGGTTCATATCTATCCAGATTGGTATGATCAAAGGGTCAACAGGGAGTTAGGGCGTCTGTTTCGCACTAATTGTAATACCAACCTGAGTAGGTGGTCGAATTATCGCGAGGTTTTCGAGGCGTCCATCAACGGGAATTACAATGACACGACACGATTTACACTTAACGAACTACAAACCGGGGAAAGGCCAAAGCGTGGCTTGGATAGGTGCATCAGGAGGATTGCAACGCAGAATTTGCTTAGTCTAAATTTGGTTAAAAGATAGAAGCAAGGAGACGCATTAAAAAGTGTGCCGAAGAACGGACGGAGAAATTTAATGCGGATCACAAACTGGTAACGTTCAGAACTCTTGCGTCGTTCAGAACTGGTAACTAGAAGGTACTCTTGCGTAGGGAAGTTCCATGCATCATCTTTAAGAAAATATTACATTAAGGATAATTTAATCTAATATGCCAGGATATAGGAGTATGTGTGTTATGCAAATGTATAAAATTATGTGTAAAATAAGAATAATGATAATCATGTTGAAAAATGTATGGTTGAACTGTAGATATAGCCGAATGACATCAGACATGGACATCCTTATCAGTGTTCAGGAATGTTTGGTGATAGCAGCCATGTGCGGTTGTTTGTTTACAATTAGGGCTGTCAAAGTGACAGTTGGGGAAATGTTGTTTGATAGAAGCTACTCAGTTATTTTGATTTTTGAAGTTATTATGTTATTAGTTACATGATTATGATTATTGGGAAGAAGTTATGTCATATTAGGTTTAAAAAAAAAAAATTTTGTATTCCATATAACAATTTCTTTTTACACGTGGAGGGGTTAATCCTGCAACGGAACACAGGATGATAAGATATGCTGTTTATACCAGAGTACATGAATGACGAGCATTTTTCATGTTTAAATTTGTTTTGTGTAATATTTTGTTTTTTAGTCATAAGTTTTGTATTTAAAAATTGATAAGCATATAGGTTACACCAAACTCTTCATAAAAAGATGTACTATATTGTCATGTATTTTTATGAATTTGTGCGCGTGTGCGGGTGTGATAATCAGCGATCGCTATTGCGGCAGTGGTAGTTAACCGATTTACATGAAAATTTGACATGCAATTATTTAAGTAAATAGCTTCGACTTGTGTATACTCTGAGGTTTGTAACTAATTTAGAAATATGGTTTTTTTTAAGTAAAGCAAAACTCAAGTGTAACTTTTATCAATGATAGGGTAATAAAAATTGTAGATAATTTCCATGCAGGACTATGTAAATTATACAAAGTTTTCATGAAATTTGTGTAGCTGGTCGTTCCATCAATCATGTCACTTGGGCTTGGCCTATCAAAATACACCCAATTCAGTGAGATTCATACGCTGCAGAGCTAGGATGGACACAGTCTGCCTGTCGACGTTGCTGGGGGAAGTTGTGCCCGGGTAAGAGAGTTGTTCTCTTACAAACGTAAAAATATCTTATATAAAATAAACCATAAAACTTTAAATTCTTAACGAAGTTTTGCGGTAAGAACCAAGAAGGATTAGAGGAATATCTTTTATAAAATAAACAATTAACCTTGAAATTCTTAACGAAGTTTTGCGATAAGAACCGAGAGGGTAAATAATTAAATAAAATTGAAAATATAATACAGTGCTGTTTCGTGTAAGTTAAGCTATCCGCTTAGGGAACTTAAAGACACTACAAGATATCGTGGAAGGTGTACATTAAACGCACCGCATTAGTAAATACCCACATAACTCCTGAGATTAAGAAATTATAAAATATAAATTAGTAATAAACTGAATGAATGAAATTTATAATCATTGTGAGTGAACAATTTATCACGAAACTAATCAATCGTGGAAGCAGTCAAACATAACTACGAGACTTTTTGAAATATCGCCGCTGGAGCCGCTTGCTGTAGAAGAGGACGACGAGACGAAGAGGACGCCAGGACGAAGAGGACACCAGGAAGGATTGAAGCTGTAGAAGAGGACGACGAGACGAAGAGGAGGCCAGGACGAAGAGGACACCAAGAAGGAGGGACAGGAAGAAGAGGACGCCAAGACGGGACTAACGAGACGAGAGGTGGACGTTGCAGCAAACAAGTAAAATCGATTTATATTTTCGAACAATACAAATAATTAAATATATTACCAATACATGACAATTTAAAATACATTATACATCTTTATAATCTATATTTTTATACAATAAATAATTTTTCATCTCCTCCATAATAGACTTGTATCGATTTTTACATACTCACAATATCATTATTAGAATAATAAAGTTTGATCTGTTAAATAACGATATTTAGCGCTTGCCAACGTTGGGCTCGATTTTTGAATTAATTAAAAAAAGAAATATTTTGTTGAGTGTCTAGAGACTAATTTCTTTGAACTATTTATATGTGCTGTTCTATGTTATCAGGGAGTGTAGATAAAAGTTTGAATACTCTGTCTTATCTGATATTTGAACAATAGTATTAAATTGTCTATGTGGAGATTGAATTGTTATTGGTATTTATGTTAGATTAAGCTTGTTTACATTTGATTGAGAGACTGGACTATAATAATAAATAACATAAACGGACGTTATTAGTAATAATACGTATAAACAAATATTGACGTTACTATAAATAAATCTATAAAATTTAAAAAAGTTAAAAACAAATAAATGAATATGACCGAATCGCAAGAATTACAGAATACATTATCGGCAATCCTAGCTAATATACAAAACGCTCAGAAGAAAATAAGGTGGGTAGAGACGAAGCGGTGAAGCAAAATAAGTCGCTACAACCACTTCATGATGAGAATAAAAAAATTTATACAGCCGTTCATGACCAGGGTAAGGCAAAGTAAAGAACTTTTAGAGCCAACCGCAAAACGTATAGCTGATAAATTAGAATTAATTTGTAGTAGTAGTGAGACCGCCTTAGCAAGGAATACATCGCACAGCAGGGAATGTGAAGCCAAAATTAAGTTGAATTATTCTCTTAGGCAGGGAAGTGAATGTCACAATGCGGGTGACCGATGTAGTCCCGTCGAAATACAGAAACCAGCTGGTATCTCATAGATAAGATAGCGGGTAACGGTGGAGCGCCCGATAAGGAGATAAAAGCTGATCAACGAAAACAATCAAATAGTATTTTAAATAAATATGAAAAAAGAAATAGGGAAAAACTTATCACAGTGTTGGTTCACATCTATCCAGATTGGTATGATCAAAGGGTCAACAGGGATTTAGGGCGTCTGTTTCGCACTTATTGTAATACCAACCAGAGTAGGTGGCCGGATTATCGCGAGTTTTTCGAGGCGTCCATCAACGGGAATTACAATGACAAGACACGGTTTACACTTAACGAACTACAAACCGGGGAAAGGCCAAAGCGTGCCTTGGATAGGTGCATCAGGAGGATTGCAACGCAGAATTTGCTTAGTCCAAATTTGGTTAAAAAGATAGAAGCAAGGAGACGCATTAAAAAGTGTGCCGAAGAACGGACGGAGAAATTTAATGCGGATCACAAACTGGTAACGTTCAGAACTCTTGCGTCGTTCAGAACTGGTAACTAGAAGGTACTCTTGCGTAGGGAATTTCCATGCATCATCTTTAAGAAAATATTACATTAAGGATAATTGAATCTAATATGCCAGATGCCAGAAAAATTGATAAGCATATAGGTTACACCAAACTCTTCATAAAAAGATGTACTATATTGCCATGTATTTTTTTATGAATTTGTGCGGGTGTGATAATCAGCGATCGCTATTGCGGCAGTGGTAGTTAACCGATTTACATGAAAATTTGACATGCAATTACTTAAGTAAATAGCTTCGACTTGTGTATACTCTGAGGTTTGTAACTAATTTAGAAATATGGTTTTTTTTAAGTAAAGCAAAACTCAAGTGTAACTTTTATCAATGATAGGGTAATAAAAATTGTAGATAATTTCTATTCAAATTTATACAAAAATTTCATGAAATTTGTGTACCTGGTCGTCACATCAATCATGTGACTTGGGCTTGGCCTATCAAAATGCACCAAATTCAGTGAGATTCATACGCTGCAGAGCTAGGATGGACACAGTCTGCCTGTCGACGTTGCTGGGGAAAGTTGTGCCCGGGTAAGAGAGTTGTTCTCTTACAAACGTAAAAATATCTTATATAAAATAAACCATAAAACTTAAAATTCTTAACGAAGTTTTGCGGTAAGAACCAAGAAGGATTAGAGGAATATCTTATATAAAATAAACTATAAACCTTGAAATTCTTAACGAAGTTTTGCGATAAGAACCGAGAGGGTAAATAATTAAATAAAATTGAAAATATAATAAAGTGCTGTTTCGTGTAAGTTAAGATATCCGCTTAGGGAACTTAAAGACACTACAAGATATCGTGGAAGGTGTACATTAAACGCACCGCATTAGTAAATACCCACATAAATCCTGAGATTAAGAAATTATAAAATATAAATTAATAATAAACTGAATGAATGAAATTTATAATCATTGTGAGTGAACAATGTATCACGAAACTAATCAATCGTGGAAGCAGTCAAACATAACTACGAGACTCTGTGAAATATCGCCGCTGTAGCCGCTTGCTGTAGAAGAGGACGACGAGACGAAGAGGACGCCAGGACGAAGAGGACACCAGGAAGGATTGAAGCTGTAGAAGAGGACGACGAGACGAAGAGGACGCCAGGACGAAGAGTACACCAAGAAGGAGGGACAGGAAGAAGAGGACGCCAAGACGGAACCAACGAGACGAGAGGAGGACGTTGCAGCAAACAAGTAAAATCGATTTAATTTTTCGAACAATACAAACAATTAAATATATTATCAATTCATGACAATTTAAATTACATATGCATCTTTATAAACAATATTTGTATACAATATATAATTTTTCATCTCCTCCATAATAGACTTGTATCGATTTTTACACACTCACAATATCCTTATTAGAATAATAAAGTTTGATCTGTTGCAATATATATACGTATCTACATTTGCAAACTATGTCAACTTCAGTACCCGTAATTCAAAAACGTTGTGTTCTTTGTTTTAAGTGTTACTGTGTTAGAAGCATTGTATATAAACCTTGAACGTTATGTTTTCCTCAACAATGGCTTTTATTTGTTTGTGGTGTAAATAAAAAACTAAAACCATTGTCACCTAACCTCACAAATGAGAACAACACGTATTTTCGCTTTGCATTAAGAAACAGGACAATTTACAATTAGCACACATCTCTTCCACATAATAATATATCAATACAATCGCATATAAATGTACTGAAGGGACGTATAAGGCTACAGTTCCGATCCCGCTAAATAGCATTTGTTTATTTACTTGGTACTACGGTAATTATTTCTGGTCTCCATTGTGTTGTTGACATCTTTATGCGCGTCAACAAAAGGGTATAATTAAAAGGGCCTAAATGGTGCAAAAGGGGCAAAATATCAAACTCCAAGCAAGACATGTTTTGCCTTGTGTCAGCGTTTACGTGTGCAAAAGTTGGTGACAATCGGTGTAACGGTGAGGATTTGTATTCAATACAAAGAAACCCTCTGACTTTGAGTTTTATATATATATATATACATATATATATACATATATATATATATATATAATTTGTGATGTTTTCAATTTGTTTCTTGTGCATGTAGCATAATTTTGTATATTCTTTTTAACACCTGACGCACGTTTCACTGAAAATATCAGTATCATCAGAGGTTTCTAAGTAAATTAATAACAATCGAAATAATTCTATTAATATAAAATTAACAAATAATCATATTTGTATCGATTATAATGTAAAATAAAATAAAATAACTGATAATCGATTTAGGTCGATTAGTTAACGATTGTTTTAATGTTTATTTACTTCAGCAGCTGTTTTCTCGGTTATATTTGAAATTTTGTTGTTTATATTTTATTCATTTTTATTTTTTACTAAATTTATAATTTTAAATACATTTTCTTGTTTTGTTTTTATTTGGGTTTGTCCTTTAATTAATAAATTACTGTTATTATGTTTGCAAATGTTAAGATTTTCCCAAATATTAATTTTTTGGATTTTGTATGTTTTTAATTAATTTTGTATTTTCAATGTTTGGAAACTGGTGGTTATTATTTAGACAATGTGTAGCTAAATTATATTTATAAATATTTGGTTTTAAATATGCATTGCGGTGTTGAACGAATCTATCTCGTAGTTTTTTCTTCGTCTGGCACACATAAAATTTATTGCAATCTGGACATTCTATTTTATATATTTCATTTTTATTATTAGTATTGGATTTAGTTTTAGGTTTTATTTTATAAAAAATTACATTATCTGTATTATAAGATATTTTTAAATTAGTATCTTTAAATATTTTATTTAGTTTTTGAGTAATATTTCCGTAATAAATGAAGGTTGTATATTTTATATTATTATTAATAGGTGAATTTTTAAATGTAGTGTTTTTAGGAATTTTATTAGTGATTTTATGTTTAATTTTATTTTCTAATTTATTAATAGTTCTTATTTTTTATCCATTTTTAACTGCTATTTGTTGGATAATTTTTCTTTCATTGTTTCTTTCTGTGTTATTTAATGGGATCCTAAGCATTCGGTAAATCATGGAATTAAATACTGCCATTTTGTGTTGGGGAGGATGATTAGAAGTATTTGGTATTACTAAGTCAGTTTGAGAAGTTTTCCTGTATATTGAGTATTCAAAATTTGTATCATTTTTCTATATTGTTAAGTCTAAATAATTTAATTTATTATTAGATTCTTCTTCTAACGTGAATTTTATTTTGGAATGTAAATTATTTGTGGAGTTGAATATTTTATTTATATTTATACCATTGTTTTGGGAAATGTATAGAGTGTCACCAACGTATCTAAAATAACATCCTAATGGGTCGTTTAATTTTATTATATTTATTATTTGTTCGTCGAGTTTTTGTAGGAGGATTTCTGATATGATAGATGAGTTTGGGGCTCCCATAGCAAGGCCATCTGTTTGATAGTACAATTTGTTGTTGTATTGAAAATAATTTTGAGTTAAAATTATTTTCAAAGTATTAAATAACTGTTTAATGTATGTGTTACTTTCGTTATTTGTTTTCAGATTATTTATTATAATATTTATGGTTTCTTCAATGGGAATGTTTGTATACATGTTTGATATGTCAAATGAATATAATTTATATTATATAGAAAATTATATATATATATATGTATTATAACGTTACCAAATCTCATAGATTTGGAGTTATATGTAAAAGGTTTTCAAAATCAAATGTAAAATAAATTTAAATCGTTAGAATCATGTCTCGTGCTGTAGCGAGCATTCAAATGAATTGTACAGCGACCAACGGCAATGTCCGGTGGCGTTACGTAAGCACACACCGTTATAAAAATTAGGGACACGCCCTAATTTTAAATTATTAATATTTCGGAAACCGATAAATATAGGCAAAAACCAAAATAGCAAAACTATTGGCCGAAATATTAGTAATAGGGTGTGCAAATTTCAATGCATATAATTAAAGATTAAAAAAGATAATAAATTTTATTTAAATAACTCCCATAGTGAGTGAGCTACGGGGTAGAGCTTTGAATAGGTTCTAGTTATAAAAATTATCAATCAGATGTATATTTTAGAATAAGCATAACTTGGCTTGCAGTTAAGATAATAGCAATACAAATTCCAGTCGGACATCCGGACCGACAAATTGAATCCGGTGTTTTTCAGAATGTTAAGAATAATAACAATTCTCAAACTGTGGGAATTATGTTGCGTTCTCACGAACTGAGGTGATTAAATTACAAGCAGAAGGGGGAGTGTTTCAGCTAATCAGATTACTCTAAAAACTTGGACGAACCGTTGGATTCGGGCTGAACTCAGGCACTCGTCTAAAAAGACTCGACGTGGGAAGACGTCTACCTTCGATCGTCTTAGTTAACTCATCTGTAACGACTCGACCAGTGAAGACGTCTACTTACGATACTCTTATTTGTCAACAAATAAGCGTACAGCAATACATTAACCTGTTGGCGTACGCATGTAAGAGATCAAGTATATACTACGTGAAGTCACATCAAGAGTACAACAGAACGAGGCCGTCTAGTACGTGGTACGAGCTGAAGAACTAACGTAGCAGAGCGACACCCGAGACGAGATACACACACCAGGAGTGCAGCGTGTACCGTACCGAGGGCCTGAAGCAGTTACAGCCGTTAAAACCACAGACGTTAAACCATCAACAGTTGCAGAAGGAGGAGTGTTGCTGATTCCCGAATTCTTTGCTGGGAACCCAAGACGCAGAGGAAATCACCGCCACTAGCCGATTGGACCAGGACACCGAGGGATTCCAGGAGGACCTCATCACGATCTTCAGTACCAGGAAAGTCAAAAACAATTTATACACTTCTCAAAGATTATTTTTCTTTTCTTTTTAAATCATTGTAACGTTAAATTAATTCAGATGCCGATAAAACAGAGACTCTAAATTAATAAGAAACATTCATATTGTGATAATCTGTATAACACGTATAAGCTTAAGTAATAATCAATAGATAAGAATTAGATGTAGATAACAAGCGCTATATAAATATTAACATTAAAATTATTATTAAAATATTAAAATTACTTAGAGACTTATACTGCAGTACACGTGAAACAAATCACAAGTAAATAAAAAGCACGTTGAACTAGATTCACGGCTAATTTATTTCAAAGTATTTTAAAAGCATCTTAAAGTAATAAAATCAGTATAAAAACATTGCAAATTCATAAATTCAATTATTTTAAAATTAACTATTTTGAAATCATTAAAAATATAATTTGTATGGATTCAAAAAAAAAAGCTCGTTTTCTGAATGCTAATACCCATTCAGAAAACATTATACAAGATACTAATTACTGTTTTAGTATGTAAGGATTGCTCTAGCTATAAGTTTTTCATTCATATGTGCTATTAGAGTAATAAACACCAATTTTATATCCAACACTGTATTTTCATTGCTGTACTACAAGCTTACCAACATCCCAAAACTATCCAAAATAATTATAACGGTATTATTGTTTTTTTTTGTACATTTGAATTAACATACTTGCGAATTCAAAACACAAATTCCTACGACCTTAGTCGGAAGAAGTCGCAAGAACGCACAGCAAGTACGTCATTTCACACTGCAATCATTTATATGCTTATATTGATAAAAATAAATAAAGCGTAGAAAAATCAAAGAAAAATAGAGTTATATATATGTATATATGCATATATGTATGTATGTATATATATATATATATATATATATAATAACAGGACCAAATATCATTTATTTGGAGTTATATGTTAAGTGTATACTATATTCATGTTTAAATAAATTTTAATAGTCGAAACTCCACTCGTATGTAATAGCGATCATAGTAATGCATTGTAAAAGACGCACACGCGGCTGTTACATAATCAACTCGCTATGGAAAGAAGACGACCACACCCAAACTTTCAATTATTAATATTTCGGAAACCAGTAAATTAAGGCGAAATCCATTATAGCCAAAATGTTTGCCGAAATATTAATAATAAGGTGTGCGAATTTTGCGCAATATAATTAAATAATACATTTAATATTTATAATTAAATTTACCTCAAGATGTTATTTTTAACCTTTATTGGAACATGTTTCGGGCACTAACTTGCACCCATCCTCAGCCTTCCGGTTTTTCTGTCTGGTGAAGTACATATGCTTTGCTGGTTGACTACTATTACTGTGGCTTCCTGTTGGCTTCTGGTATTTCAAATTGTTTTTTTTGTGTGTGATTGTGGTGTATGTGTTAGTTTTTTGTGTATTTTCTATGTTGAGTGCTTTGAATATTGTGTCATGTTTTGTATTGATTTGTATTTGTTCAGGTATTAGTTTGTTTTCTGTTTTATGTTTGTATGTCTGTAAATTTTCCCAAATGTTCATTATGGTGCCTTTGTGTGGTATATGTTTTATTAGTGTTACATTGGTTATGTCTGGGAATTCATGTCCTGTGTTTATTGCATGTGTGGCTAAATTGGATTTATATATTTCTGGTTTTTTGTATGCATTTAGGTGTTCAAAATAACGTTTTTTCAGCTGTATTTTTGTTTGTCCTATGTAACATTTATTGCAATCTTGGCATTCAATTTTGTATAAACTCAAGTAGATCACTATCTCTAGCCGATTGGACAAGGACAGCGAGGGACATCTGGAGCATCTCTACGATCCACTTCAAAATCAGGAAAGCAAAATCAGGTTATCTATTTTTCAAACGTTAAATTTTCTTTCTTTTTCAAATTAAAATCATTATAATTTAAATCATTCAGGTGCCACAAATCAAAGACTCTTGTAAATAAGAATAATTCATTTGTGATAATCTGTATAGCCAGTATAAGTAATTAGTAAGCTTTAGTTAAGAATTAATAGAGATAAAACAGAAAGCGCTTTACAAATCTTAACAAACAATTAAATAATTTGCTCATACTGCAGTATACGAGAGTCAAGTCACTAGTAAATAAAGGGACGTGAACTAGACTGTCACGCCTAGTTTATTTTGGAATATATTCAATTAACTTTAGAGTTTTCATTTTCATTTTCATTTAAATCTAATTTTAAAGCAATTAAATTAAATTAAAGCAAATTAATTAATTAAATTTTCAATTAAAATTAACTCTTTCAAAATAACGAGTTCAACTTCTTAAAATTATCAACCATTTAAAAAACATTATTCAAGATCTATTTATTGTTTAGACTGTAAGGATATTTGATCATATAACCATTTTATTCTTGTGGTTTATTGGAGTAATAAACACCGTTTTATTACCCCATATTGTATTTTTTTATTGCTGTACTACGGAGCCTACCAACCTCACAAAACTCTTCACTTTTAAAGTAAATTATTTAGTGTGCTGTTGTCATATATTTGAGATTACATACTTGCGAAATCAAATCCAAAATCCACACGCCCTAGTCGGAAGAAAACCGCAAGATCGGACAGCAGGTAGGTGCTCATACACTCACACAATACAACAACAACAACGCATATAAGTAGAGTTACAATATATATATTATAACTACACTACTATGCGTTACTGTAATGTAATGTTGTGTGTGAGTACCCACCTGCTGTCTGATCTTGCAGATTTTTCCGACTAGGGCGTGTGGATTTTGGATTTTTAAGTTCGCAAGCTAGTAATCTCAAATTATTACAACAACACACAAAATGGGTTACTTTAAAGGGGGAGAGTTTTGTGAGACTGGTAGGCTTTATCGTACAACAATAAAACACTGTTATATGGGGTAATAAAACGTTGTTTATTACACCAACAACACACAAGAATAGAATGGTTATAATCTTATGAATTTTCTTATAGTCTATGAAAATGAATCGATGTTTTTCGATTGTTTAATAGTTGAAAGAAACTGAACTCGTTCTTTGCGGGTTCATTGCAATTTAAATTTGACTTTATTAATTGATTTGAATTTAATTAAATTTATTTAATTAATTTGAATCTAAGTGTTCATGAAACAAAATATAAAACTCTGATATTAATTAGAATAATTAATTAAAATAAATTATACGTGACAGTCTAGTTCACGTTATTTCATTTCTAGTGATTCTACTTCTGATCTACTGCAGTATGATCTAAGATTAGATTGTCAGTTAAGATTTGTATAGCGCTTTTATACTACTTCTATTTCTTAACTATAACTTACTAAAGCCTTAAACTGCTATACAGATTATCACAACGAATTTACTTTTTAATTACTAGAATCTTTGCTTTTTGTTTGGCACCTGAATTATTTGAATTACAATGTTTTAATTGAAAAATAGAAAATTTGATCTTAAAAATAAATAAATGGATTTTGCTTTCCTGTTACTGAAGAGGATGTCGTCCCGATTTGTCCCTCGTCGATTCGAGTCCTTGGTTAGAGAAAGTAATCTGCTTAGAACTGCTGGATCCGGTCGTGGAGTTCAAAATTCGGCAACACTCTGCTTCCTTGCTGTTTGTGAATTATTTTAACGTCTGCTGTTGTCTGCTGGAAGTGCTTCCTGTCCCTCGTCGATTCGCACGTTGCACGTCAGTGTGTGTGTGTGTGTGCTTCGTTCGGGTGGTCGCTCTGCTCGTCAGCTGTTAACCAATGATTTAGACGGCCTCTCTGCTGTATTCTTGAAGTCTGGTCTTGAAGTCGGGTGGATCTCTTGCGTGCTTATGACTATCTGGTAGTACACAATAAGCTTAGTTGATGTCCTGAAGAGTATCTCGCCTTCACGCAACAATTACGAGCTATACAGATGATCTGTACTTAGTGTGTTCGTAATTGCGTGTGTGTTGACCACGTAGAGTCTTCTTGTTGATCTTCACCACTTTGGCTACTAGACGATCGAAGGACAACGTCTTAACTTCGTGAGTACTGACAGAAGAGTGATTTTTCAACCATAAAACACCGCAGTAGCCGGGGCTGCATGAAATGATTTCATTGGTCGACACACTCTCCCTACCACATAAAATTTCGAATTCCCTTAGTCCGTGAGAATGAAGTCTGGTTCCCACAGACAGAGAATAGAATTATTATCTAATATAATTATCCGGCGGAACCAATTTGTCGCCACGGATATCCTGTACTTCTTTAATTTTGCAATAACTTGGTTGCAAATCAAGTTGTGTGAAATCTAAAATATACAATCTGTCAGAAATTATTATCTTTATAATATACTAAAATCTCATTACTGTAACTCTATTTTAACAGAAGTTATTCAATTATTTTAATTAACTCTTTCATTTGTTAATTATATTGCATCACATTCCCACACGTCATTATTAATATCTCGGCAAACATTTTGGCTATATTAGATTTCGCCTTTGTTTATTAGTTTCCGAGATATTAATAATTAACAGTTTGGGTGTGGTCGCTTCCTTGTACAGCGAACTGATTACATAACGACCACGTGTGCGTTGCTTTACACAGCATTATTTTCAATGCGCTACATTCAAATGGAATTTTAACTGTTAATTTTTATTTAAATATGGTTTCAGTATGCGGTAAACATATAACCCCAAATAGTTAATATTTGGTTCCGTTATATATTGCCACACCCGCTTTTAAAAAAAAAATGAATGTAATAATTACAGTTATTTTTTTTTCTTAATCATTACACACATATTCTGTAATCATTATTCTTACTAGCTATACATTGTATTACTTATTCTGAAGACACGTACACAAGTGTTAATGTTATTGCATTATATACAATTTAACTCTAAATACATGTATTAAAATATTATATTTGCAACTTATTGCGTATAATGTTTTTAAAACGAGTAGTACCTTTTGTTTATAAACAGTGTCACACGTACAAAAGAATTTGCTGACAGCATTTAAAACCGTTATCGCCGGGCGCGCGTCTAATTGCTTGACCTAGTTTCAAATGTGGGTCAGCTAGTCGTTATCGCGTGACGTAGCTATTTCCTGCCGTGAGCTCGTTCAATTCTATACGCTTATTATTTACCGCTATAGAAAATTATTATTATTAATACACAAGTTATCTATAATTATTATTAATAATATTATAGATCACAAATTATTTATTTTAAATTTAATTATTATAATACAGTTACGTTATCTTTTAACTGTAATATTTCGTAACCCTTTTTACGAACGGTTCGACAGTACTTCGTTAACCATCGGTCATTTTCGTCACCGGATTCTTCGTCTACGTCTTCCCACGCTGACTGTGTGGGAACGTCGTCGTCACTTTCCTGCTCTGCCGGATGTACTTTTGTCGGTTCCCATTGTTGCATTGTGTTAACGGCCAACCACGTTTCCTTACCATCCGGTTGAAATACTTTGTCAACTGGCGTACAAATTTCTGTATAAAAATCACTTTTCTTAAACCTAGCATTTTTCTTATTTTTACCTACTTTATTGCGATAGGTTTTGGCATGATTTATGGCGCTTCCCCCCTGGAGGCGCCCGTTTCCAAGTTTTTTGGAAACTTACGATTCTTTCTCCTCTCGTTGGGGTCTTTATTACTTGGAGTATCGCTGTCTTGCTCTATTGTATCGGTTCTAGCTATCTCAACCGTTTGCATAGCTCTAATCGGGGCCCCGTCGTTACCCTTATATTGCCCTTTTGATCTAGCAATATTTTGTTTGCCTTTGTATTCAAAGGTCTTATCTGGGGGTTTTGACGATGTTTGGGGTGGAGTAGAACTAGTACTCGGTCTCTGATCAGATTGCTGGTATTGTTCTTGCGTATTCTGCCCTTCATTATTTCGGCGAAAATCGGGATTATACTGCCACCCACCAAAATCAAAAACCGTCTCACTTTGGGACACTAGAATGAGGAGTTCGTCTACCGTGCGAATACCCTGCGTGAATACAGCTACTCTAATGTTATGATTAAAATGGTAGGCAAGCTTGGTGACTATGTCAATCTCCGCAAATGCTGGGGTTAAATGCTTCGCGCGTTCGACCTGCTGGATTATATAATTTTCGGCTGTAATACCCATTTTCTTATCAAACCGGCCATATTCCAGTTCATTGCGCAGAAGTCGTTGGGTATGCGAGTTCCAGTACCGGCTTTCAAATTTTTGTTTGAACTCCGCGTATGTGGACACTCTATCGCGTACAATGTTATACCACTTACGCGCCGAATCACGCATCGCGTTAACCACCCACTGTATTTTGTCTTGATCTTCTAGTCGGGAACCTACTCTAGCCATTTCACTCTCACATGCTAATAAAAATTCAATGGGGTTTTCGTTATTTTCCCCCGTAAAATACACGCGATTTTTCTCGTCGACAGGACCTTGTACCAAAATATTTGGAGCAGACCTCCTTCGTACCTCCTGTCGTACTTTCAAAATCTCGTCGCTTAACGTTTGTAAAACACTCTCTTTATTAGAGTCAATGTTAGATCGCGTCTCTACAACTGAAGCGTCTAATTTATCTACTCGTCGTTGCGTTTCGGCCACGTCCGCGTGAATTTTTACCTCTAGGGATTCGACCTTCCTAGAGACGTCTAGTGTTTGCTTTTCACAACGGCTTATGTGATCCTTGAACCGACCCTCCATACGTGTTACTTGTTCAATAAACGATTTTTGCATAGTGGTCTCAAAAACCTTAAACCGTTCATTGATTTTAGTATCGACCGTATTTACTCTTTCACCGATCTCTGCGACTCTCTCCGTTAATTGTTTATTACTCTCCGCGATTTTTGCATTGCTCTCCGCGATTTCAGTGACTTTAGCAGTCAACTCGTTTACGCTTTCGTCTATTTTCGCAGTTAATTCTTTACTACTTTCTTTATTACTTTGCTTAATCTCGGCGTTTATATCAGCGTTACTTTGATCTAATTTTTCGGTTAGACTAACTTTTTGTGCTTCGATTTTAGAAGTTAATTCCGCTATACTGAGCTCAGCTTTGGCTGCACTCTGTTCAAATTTCGCGTCTATTTTAGCGGTCAAATCCGCGTTAGCTTGTTTCACTTCCGCGCTCATTTTCTCGTTCATTTGCTGTATTTGTTTAAGTATTTTATCCATATCCATTTTAAATACACAGCAATGTCAAATATACACAATTTAAAATACACAGAACAGTTTCAAATACACACAATAACTTTACTGTTGTACACACACCAGTCACAAAACTCTTTGGGAATTGTTTAGTTGGACGCCAGCTGTTTTATAAAGTAAAACAGCAAAGTTTGTTTTACAATAAAAATTAAATTTAAATTGAATTTAATTTCTGGCCCCACGTACAGGGCGACATTTATAACTTCAGTTATGTGTCGTTCTGGACGTGAATTTAATTTGATGTACGTTTGTCGGGCCCCACGTTGGCCGACATTTATAACTACACTACTATGTGTTATTGTAATGTAATGTTGTGTGTGAGTACCCACCTGCTGTCTGATCTTGCAGATTCTTCCGACTAGGGCGTGTGGATTTTGGATTTTTAAGTTCGCAAGCTAGTAATCTCAAATTATTACAACAACACACAAAATGGGTTACTTTAAAGGGGGAGAGTTTTGTGAGACTGGTAGGCTTTATCGTACAACAATAAAACACTGTTATATGGGGTAATAAAACGTTGTTTATTACACCAACAACACACAAGAATAGAATGGTTATAATCTTATGAATTTTCTTATAGTCTATGAAAATGAATCGATGTTTTTCGATTGTTTAATAGTTGAAAGAAACTGAACTCGTTCTTTGCGAGTTAATTGCAATTTAAATTTGACTTTATTAATTGATTTGAATTTAATTAAATTTATTTAATTAATTTGAATCTAAGTGTTCATGAAACAAAATATAAAACTCTGATATTAATTAGAATAATTAATTAAAATAAATTATACGTGACAGTCTAGTTCACGTTATTTCATTTCTAGTGATTCTACTTCTGATCTACTGCAGTATGATCTAAGATTAGATTGTCAGTTAAGATTTGTATAGCGCTTTTATACTACTTCTATTTCTTAACTATAACTTACTAAAGCCTTAAACTGCTATACAGATTATCACAACGAATTTACTTTTTAATTACTAGAGTCTTTGCTTTTTGTTTGGCACCTGAATTATTTGAATTACAATGTTTTAATTGAAAAATAGAAAATTTGATCTGAAAAATAAATAAATGGATTTTGCTTTCCTGTTACTGAAGAGGATGTCGTCCCGATTTGTCCCTCGTCGATTCGAGTCCTTGGTTAGAGAAAGTAATCTGCTTAGAACTGCTGGATCCGGTCGTGGAGTTCAAAATTCGGCAACACTCTGCTTCCTTGCTGTTTGTGAATTATTTTAACGTCTGCTGTTGTCTGCTGGAAGTGCTTCCTGTCCCTCGTCGATTCGCACGTTGCACGTCAGTGTGTGTGTGTGTGTGTGCTTCGTTCGGGTGGTCGCTCTGCTCGTCAGCTGTTAACCAATGATTTAGACGGCCTCTCTGCTGTATTCTTGAAGTCTGGTCTTGAAGTCGGGTGGATCTCTTGCGTGCTTATGACTATCTGGTAGTACACAATAAGCTTAGTTGATGTCCTGAAGAGTATCTCGCCTTCACGCAACAATTACGAGCTATACAGATGATCTGTACTTAGTGTGTTCGTAATTGCGTGTGTGTTGACCACGTAGAGTCTTCTTGTTGATCTTCACCACTTTGGCTACTAGACGATCGAAGGACAACGTCTTAACTTCGTGAGTACTGACAGAAGAGTGATTTTTCAACCATAAAACACCGCAGTAGCCGGGGCTGCATGAAATGATTTCATTGGTCGACACACTCCCCCTACCACATAAAATTTCGAATTCCCTTAGTCCGTGAGAATGAAGTCTGGTTCCCACAGACGGAGAATAGAATTATTATCTAATATAATTATCCGGCGGAACCAATTTGTCGCTACGGATATCCTGTACTTCTTTAATTTTGCAATAACTTGGTTGCAAATCAAGTTGTGTGAAATCTGAAATATACAATCTGTCAGAAATTATTATCTTTATAATATACTAAAATCTCATTACTGTAACTCTATTTTAACAGAAGTTATTCAATTATTTTAATTAACTCTTTCATTTGTTAATTATATTGCGTCAAATTCGCACACGTCATTATTAATATCTCGGCAAACATTTTGGCTATATTAGATTTCGCCTTTATTTATTAGTTTCCGAGATATTAATAATTAACCGTTTGGGTGTGGTTGCTTCCTTGTACAGCGAACTGATTACATAACGACCACGTGTGCGTTGCTTTACACAGCATTATTTTCAATGCGCTACATTCAAATGGAGTTTTAACTGTTAATTTTTATTTAAATATGGTTTCAGTATGCGGTAAACATATAACCCCAAATAGTTAATATTTGGTTCCGTTATAATATATACACACTTCTAGCTGTTATAACCGCGGTTTCGCCTGCTTTATTGTTTTCTTTTAATTGACATTTTTTTTAAAGGCAATTTTTTTAAATCATCATTCGTCAAATATTCTTTATTTTTGTGTCTTCTGGGCAGCTTTGTTTCTATTTAAAGGTTTTAAGCCGTTTTATTACTTGCTCGTTTATTGTCATGGGTCGTCAAGGATTGAGATTTTCTAAGAGGTGAGAGGAATGCAATCGTATGAAAGAAAACGCATATGTTTTTGTAAGTTACATATTTTTTTCAAAATAATTTCAAATTACACTGTGTTACATTTATATTATTTATAATATTTTGAATTTTACAATAATATACCTTCAGCTTTTTAATATTTATGGGTATACAGATAATGTTCTAGCATGTCAGTACTATTATTCTAACGCTTGAGGAAGAACGCTTATTATACAATATTTTTACTTTTTCCCTCTGGTGCATATATGTACTAATCCTTAGGCGTGCCTACCCTTGAACAGGTTACATACAGCTGGCCATTTGAGAAGCATGCATTTTCTAAATTCATTCCGGTTACCCTAAGGGACTGGTCTTGCGCTTTGTTTATTGTCATCGCGAATGCAAACCTAATTGGGAATTACAGCCGCTTAAAATCGAAAGGCATATCGCTTGGTATTAACATAATACGTGGAATGAAGACACCCTCTCCTTTGGCGTACCCTGTTATGATGGTAGCCTCTAATAAGTTTGGCATGAGGGTTTTAGCGCATAGCCTCTTACCATTGCAAATTTTTGGTGGATCGATGTTACGTAATAATATTATCGGCGTTCCAACTTTTAAAATCATAGTGTGCGAAGGCGTTCCGGGGGGCTCTAAGGAATTAAAGAATTTTGTGAAATAAACACAGTTTGCTTGTTGTTTATGACTGTGTCGGTGGACTTGTAAGTCGTTGCAGAGCCGGGAAGTTGGTCCTGTATCCGTTCATTAATTTTATTCACGATGTCTTTCTGGGGGGAGGGGGCTAAAATGGTGCGTTCACAAAGCCAATAATGGTTTTTAAAATATGTGGCAATGTCCGGAAAAACTTTGTCAACAGTATCTTAACAGACGGCACAATATTGCAAAAATCTTCCGAGAAAGAAATTAAGCCAGTTACTGGGTCGGATGGAAATTTACCATCTCCAAGACACAGTAGTTGTTTTTCAAACTTTTCGGCGGTAGTATCTCCCAGTAAACGAACTCGCATATTGGTCGCCAGTGTTCGCTTTTTATGCTAGGATATAAATTATCCCGGCGAGATTTGAACGTTCGGTGCCGCCAAAGCGCGTGGCCGCTGGGAAGGCTGTGTCCGCGTTATGGTGATGCGATCTTGTAAGCCAGTTAACCTTGTCAGCTGTTCGACAATTCGAAACAAGTGGAATTTCTTGTACCATGTGGGGTCGCAGAATACATTGCCCTCTCTCATTTCATCGCTACCCTTGTGACAGAAAACTGGTGGTCTGACGGGAAGGTGAATAAGTACGTGTTCAACTCTATACGACTTCGTAAAAATTTAAAGCGTCTCAGGTAAGAGTTAATTATTTTATTCAAGGTTAAGGTCGATAATAAATTAATAATGGGTTATATGTGTTGTGTTTGTGTATGTGTGTGATCTCTACACGTGTGTGTGATCGTTGTAAAGCCTACTGTAAAAGGGAGTCACACGTTACTTCCGGTCTACATTGCATTTAGCCATAAATGAATTATTTGGTTTAAGAATTAATTTCATATGTTGTAATGTACTTTCCTACAATTTTGATGCTGACGGTTTGTAACCATTAACTTCTCTTAACTGAATATATTCATTGATCATCACTTGCTCAAAAGATTGTTAAAGTAATAAGCTGTAAGCCAATATTGCAACCGTAGTAAAGATTTTGGTGCCTTGTATTAAAACATAACCCCCAAAAACAATGTAATATGCTTGAATGTCTGTTTCATAATAGTAAATTAAATAAAATGTTAGAGTGTTAAAAAAATAATTGTGACAGTGCGGGTAGTATGTGTGTTCCGAGGCGAGTGAGTGTAAGGGGTAACTGTGTTTTCTGACGGCCAACTACAAATAAAAGTTGCTACAGGGTCCTCGCACAGCCGAGATAGACGGAAATGCGGAGATGGTGACAACAACAACTGTCACCATCTGCAGAGCGCTGCACCCGGATGCTCCCCAAAGTCGTCAGGCCCTGGACAACTTCTTCTGCACACTAAGGGACAGCTGCCAGAATGAGATGAGCTCTAGCTTCGGGATTTCCCGGGAATCATCACCAATACGCATCACCACGGCTCTACCTTGTATAATTCGAGTTCTTCTAAGTATATGTGGGAGCTTTCCAGTTATTAAGCACTCAACAGCAACTTCATCTTTTTATTTTAAAATCAAATATAATGGACAATAAATGTAAATGTTAAGACATGTTCTACTCAAGGGGTATCAGAAGGCCAAGTGTTTCAGAAAGTAATATTGTAACCAATCTTGTAAATTTAAATTAGGTGAATGATTCAAACTTAAATGTGAAAGTCTTTGTAAATTTAAATGAACCGTATTAGAACTCTTTTTCAAGATCAAATCAACATGTTATAAATAAAAGAAAACACTGATAAAAAGTTGTTAACGTTTACATGAGTGTTTTGTTGCATGTCCTGTCACTCTAAGCTCCAGCACACTTTTCGCTCCGTCTAGGCCAAGCGGTCTAGTTTTTAAATTTTACGTAACGGCCTAAGTGGCCGTTATATTTTAAATATGTCTCCACAGATATGATGCTTTGAGACAAGCATTAAGTTCGTCGGCAGGTGTTACTCGTTGTACAACTGGTAATGTCTGGCAAAAATCTCTAGCCAAAACCACAACAGCTCCTCCCATTATTCGAGTGTTCTTACATCTTTGACTGTACGATCAAGGGCTTCAAGAGCTCGCTTGTGTGCCATAGTACACTCGTCCCAAACAATGACTTTGCACATTTGTAAGATTTTAGCTTTTCCCGAGAGTTTGTTAATGTTACAAATAGGACTTTGTGATAGCGTAAAATTTAAGGGCAAACCTAGAGCGGAATGAGCTGTTCTCCCCCCCCTTCCAGAAGTGTAGAGGCTATACTTGACGATACAACGGCAATACCAATTTCATTTTGCGCTCGAATTTCTGCTAGTAACAAATTAATTAAATATGTTTTCCCTGTCCCACCCGGAGCATCGAGAAAAATTAGACCACCATTTTTACTTGAAATGAGGTCCATTATTGCGTTATATGCCGCCATCTGGTCATTGAGTAGGATAGGCTTATTGGTAACGACGAAATTTTTTAATTTTTCAGTGTCGTAGATTTTTTCTTGTAGAACATCCCAGACAAGTACATGAAAAACTGTTCGGACTGGGGCCGGTAAACCTAATTGACAAAGAGTTTCGCCGTTTATCGATACACATTTATCATCAAGCAAAATGAGAGTGTCATTAAATACATCGGAATTAAAATTTAAAACCATATCGGGATTAGCTCTTTGTCACACTCTGAGAAGATCTTCGCTGAGAATTTCCTTGTATTTGTCCCAACAGCTACACGCATTCGACGGCGCGCAAGTCGTTATTATTACAGCGAAAAGATTTTGTAGCTGATTTGGAAAGCGTGTGAGAGACGCTTCGAACAACGTTAGGTCTCAGTGTTGATCATCTTCAAGTAAACCACGCCTTTGGCATGCCTCCCTGAATGTCTCACAATCCTCCATACCTACAGTTTTCAGATCTGCGAGATAAGTAGGCCCACGGACAGTGTGAAGAAGTAATCTGAGGTAAAATCATTCGGCGTTGCTTGGATGAACAGTATACGCACGTCCTAAAGCATCACTTGAACGTCCATCGTAGCCTGGTACCGATTCATATTGTTTTTTCTTAGAAAACATTTTGCTTGATTTATTCTACGTGTAATATTTTGGAAGTTCTGGGTACAGCAAAGATCTTGTTGGCACAGAAGAAAGAAACCTGTCAATGTTGTGTTGGGTGGTCGATCAGCTCTTTCCGGGGCGTTTTCTTCTGTGAAATAAACTCTTTGTCCGTTTTATAAATACACTGCCAGATGAATAACAGTTGGATGTCGTTCGTGAATTGGAAAATTTAGTATACGCCAAACTGCTTCGTTATTACTGATGTACCTTCCCATTTGATAGTGCATAATTTCATAAGATTTTCTATTTTCATTTTCAAGTTAAAAAGCTGCCACGTCACTACAATTATTTACGTATTTGTATTTACATACGATGTATTTAATGGATTTCACTGAGTTGCAGTATTCAACGTTAATATGCGCTTGGAACATTTTTGAAAGTAGTGGAGTGTTAGGTACAATCCATCTGTTGTCTACTTCGATATCCTGATAAAGCAATATCAATAATCATATCCACCCACAGTTGAATAGTAGCAGTATAACCTCCATGCTCTGGTTGTCGCCTTCTGTAAAGCGGGTAGCCGTCATCTCCCGTCTGCGTTTCTTGTTGCATCTCGCGAGGGTATTTTTTAGCACATTTTCTGTCCTTTATACATGGCGATTTAGGGTTTCATGCTCAACAGGAGCCGTGAATCATATTTTTGGAGATAATTTCAAAGAGAATAGGATCTTTGTCTGGGTTTGGTAGCTCTGCCGAAATAACGCTGTCTATTTCAGTGGGGCGTGTATTATTCTCGAGCCATACTATTATGTGTGCATGTGGAAGTCGTCTTTTTTGCCACTCGATTGAATACATCCAGCATCGAGTTGTTCCATAGATGTAACACTTAGTAATCACGTTCATGAGCTTTATCATCTTTTGTTTAAAAACCCTGGCTGTTTAGTCATGACGGTCGGATGGTGCTTGGCCCTCAAGAAGCTCTTCTTTTACTTCTCCCCAAGCTGGATTACATGCAAATGTAATAAATAAATCTGGACGACCGTACACCCAAAAGTATGTCATAGCATCTTGGGCGCATTCATGCATATGTCTGAGACTTCCGGTGAAGGTAGATGGTAATATAACCATTCGTACAATGTCCGTAACGTTTCCATCATTGGCGACAGCATCACTCAAATGAATGTACTTTTCAAATCGAAGTTTTTTTTCATTAAGTCGAATGTACAGAAGGCGTTCATTTTCCACTTTGGCGTACATATCAACAATAAACTGATGGAAGAAGTGTCTGCATTGTAAAATGTGATTTGATGATTCCTCCCTTGTTACTATTCGGTAGGCGTAAAAATCCATTGCCGACATTTATTGCTTGGCCTACCAGTTCTTGGGTCAGTGGTTAAACTTTTACTTGTTTAAACTTTGTACTGTAACATCCGCATTGCGACGCGCGTGCAGTGATGTCATTTTCTCCCCCGCTAATCTGCTGCCGCCTTGTAGCAGGCTCGCAGCAATCAAATTTAGTTAGTTAATTGCAAGACTCCGGACGGGCAACTCGCCTCAGTTCGCCAGCCGCGGCTACATAATTATTTTCAATATTTCTAAATTTTAGCATGATCATCACGCGCTAATTACTTAGGCGATCTCAGCCTCTACGCACGATTTTCAATATTTAATTCTACCATTACTTATCAGGCATTTATGCCGCGCTATACTGCACGCGCCATGCAACTATTTTCTAAATTATTTTCAATAAACAATTAGCTCAAGAACATATACAGTCCACTTCATTATTTCATTTTTTATCAGCTACCTCAACAACTAGCGTTCTAAGACTAACATAAGATTACTTCGAGAGCGTCTAAGACGCAACATTTTTGGTCCACCGCGGCCGGATCCGGATCGTGATTCGGACGAAGATTCTCAGATATATTTCATGTAATGGGCCCAAACAACGTTTGGTTAAAGCCCGAATATCTTCAAACTTTATATTACTGGCCGTTGCATGTCTTCACTGTTTCCAAAATACTTCATACTTGTCATTGCAAGATTCTGCAGAGCATCATCTCTGAGACAACAAGACACTACAAGTCATCATCATTTGTTGTACAGCAGCGAAATTCTAGAACTTCAAAATTAACGGAGAGCTACAACTTCAAGCGTCACCCGACCAGCAGAAACAAGAGTTGCGCCAACATCTAAGGACTGCCGAACAGGATCGGAGCCATCTTGAACACACCGGGGTTCACAAACCACGTGACTATGAACTAGCATTTCTTATAATTTTTCATTTATCATCTTTACATACAGCAAAGTCAGTAATATTTTAGCACATATTCAATAGCATTTAATATAAAATCATTAATAATTTTGACATAAACAGAGATTAGTGTTAAGTGGCCATAAACTTGTATTTTTACCTAAATTTTCATTTACGCAGCTGTATAATAATGCATTCAGAAACTTAAGTAATGTGATGAAACTATAGGTATATTGTCACTTTGAATGATCCATATTTTCAATAACTTCCATAACTATTTTTTAAATCAATAAGTACCTATTATAATAAGTAACAGATTAAGTTGCATACCGATCACTGGCTCCCGCATCATATCAGGATTTAGTAAATTATTCAAATTACAACAATTGTTCACCTGCTCTATATTTAGCTATCGTTTTCGAATCACATTTTGCATTTCAGTCATGGCTGATGTGAAGGCGTTAATTAAAAAACGGGGCACAATTAAGACTTCTATATCCCGTGTAAATACTTTCGTTGACTATTTCGATCCGGACATAAGCGATCACCATGACTTAAAAATTAAGCTCCGCTATTTGATGGAATTGTCCGCGAAGTATGATGAAATTCAGACCCAAATTGAGGCTGATGATTCCGATTTCACATCAGTAAGTGACAGGGTTCAAACAGAGGATGATCTCTGTAATATTGAGTGCAAGCTACACCATTTATTATAGCACGTAGAGGAGGTGAACAAAAAACCATTGATTCAAGCTGAATTTACACCAATTAAAACCTCCCCTATACAGTTAGAGACAATTAAATTGCCCTGCTTCTCAGGCAACATTATTGATTGGCAGCATTATTATAATATGTTTTTGGAACTAGTACACGTCAGAACTGACCTGACGGACATTCAGAAATTACAATATTTACACTCTTCATTAAGGAACGAAGCGTTAATCACCCATGATTACTTTCCCAATCACCCATGACAATTATGCGATAGCCATTGGTCTATTGAGGACCAGATATGACAGCAAATTAATTGTCTCAGCCTATCATATAGGGAATGTCTTGGGCATGAAGTCCATTCAGCAGGAGTCCATGGTTGGCATCTCAAACTTCATTGACGAAATCACCGCGAATATAAATGCTTTAATTCATTAAATTTACCGGTAAATACCTTTGAAATCATTTTCGTTCAATATTTAAAGCAAAAACTCGATAACCAGACATGACGACTATGGAAGGAAAGCCTATGCGACAAGCGTTTTCCTAATTTCAATAATTTTATTAAATTTTTAAATAGTAGAAGACAATTAATGCAGAACGTCGGTGCCGCGACCAATTCAGTAAATAGAATACAAGTTAGCGATAAGACTCCCTATCGCAAAACTATTAAACCGATTGATCCTACTAGGTCAACATTCCATTCTCATATCAGCAACAACATTTGTCAGCTGTGTCGAGGTAGACACCGCCTCTCTGAATACCCACAATTCGTGGCTATATTTCCCCTTGAATGGAAAAATATTTTAATTCAATATAAACTCTGCTTAAATTGCATACGTCCAGGCCATGATCTCGCACACTGTCCTTCCAAATTTGCTTGAAGGAAATGTGCTAACCGCCACCACACAATGATCCACATGTCAGGCAATAACCCCTCGGGTAGAGGCAATAATCAATTTTCACTGAAATTGCAAAAAAACAAATCCATTCTACTGTCCACCGTTGTCTGCATGATAACTGACCATACCGGTAGGAAGCACCCAGTAAGGATTTTATTGGACTCAGGATCGCAAGCTAACTTCTGTACCATGAGTTTCGCACGGCGCATGGGTCTAAAACTGACTAAATCTCAATTATCCATCGCTGGTATAAACAATTCCTTATCTCAAGCTGACTTCAGTACTAGGGTAAGGTTGCTTTCTCGTTATAAGAATCTTAGTTTGAACGTACATTGCGCTGTGCTTCCCAGTATTACGAATAATCTTCCTGCAGAATCGTTTGACATCTCATCCCTAAATTTACCAAAGGGCATATTCCTAGCTGACCCGCAACTGAACTTTTCTTCGCAAATCGACATATTACTTAGAACCCAGTACTATTTACAATTAATTGGACCTGTCAAATTTATCCGTAGCCCAAATTTTCCCATATTACAGGAGACAAAATTGGGATTTATCCTCACGGGTAATTATCTTTTAATGTCGACATGACAAAACCTGTCTCATCATTCATAGCATGCGAAGATAATAATGCCATTTCCTCGCAATTAAAGGACTTCTGGCAATTGGAGGACGTTGCTGCTCGTGCTCCCTCGGTTGAGGACTCGGAATGCGAAAGTCATTTTGTCGCTAACACTTTCCGTAATAATGATGGTAGATTCGTGGTGTCCCTACCTCGCAGGTTATACAATTCTCATTTGGGCGATTCTCTTCCCGGAGCTATTCGCAGATTCCAATCACTGGAACTCAAGTTCAAGCAGAACCCTGCCCTTCATAAAGACTATAGCACATTCATGCATGAATATTTAACTCTGGGTCACATGTCTTTGCTTGATTCTTACGATTTGTCAGTTAACAAGTCAGACACCTTCCAGCAAAATCTTTTTTCGATTATGTCTCGGTTTCGTACTCACCGATATGTCCTCATTTCGGACATTGAGATGTACCGTAAAATTTTAATTAATCCCATGTATTCTAATTTGCAACAAATTATCTGATGCGACGCCCCCCATAGGGAACTTCAACACTAAGCCTTGAGGACAGTCACATATGGGACTGCACGTGCGTCATTTCTTGCCACAAGATGGTCGGCACAAATAGCCCAGGAAAACAAAACTCAACACCCTATAGCCTGTTCAGCTATCGCGAACGATTTCTATGTGGCCGATCTCATGACCGGTTCAGATAACCCGCGCATCCTATCTAAAATGAAATCCGACGTTACAGATTTATTAAGCCAATACGGTTTTACTTTGCACAAGTGGTTTTCCAATGATCGAACCATTATAGCTTCACACGCCAATTCGTCCCTCGACTTTAGCAAAAATTAAACTGTACGTACTTTGGGTATTCAGTGGGACATTGACGAAGATAATTTCGTATATAGTTTCCAAAGACATGTCAAAGTGGAGGTATTCAACAAGAGAAAGGTATTATCAGTTATCGCAGAAATTTACGACCCATTGGGACTCATTGACCCGGTTACATTTTGGTGTAAGCATTTCATGCAGATATTGAGGTTAACAGGTACAAGTTGGGACGACCCCTTATCAGACTTATTATCTAATCAGTGGGTAGAGCTTTATGCTCAGCTGGTTTCCGACACTTACTTTAAAATTCCAAGGTCTGTACAGAGTTTAAATAATTCCCAAATCATTTCATTTCAGCTCCATTGGTTTGCCGACGCGTCAGCAAAGGTTTACGCGTGTTGTATTTATGTGCGTACGGTGTATTCAAACCGCAGCATATCATCAAACTTGTTGTGGTCTAAATCTAGAGTCGCTCCCTTGAAGCAGCTGACATTACCCAGACTTGAACTTTGCGCCTGTCTCTTATTGGCTCAGTTGGTTTCCAAGGTTATAAACGCCGTGAATTACAAATTCGACGACTTATATTTTTACTCTGACTCAATGATCGCCTTACACTGGATCCACCACCAGTCTTCCAGGTGGAAGGTATTTGTCGCCAACCGCGCTGCGGAAATACAGCGTCTCATTGCAAAGGGTACCTGGCATCATGTCTCGTCACCTGACAACCCTGCCGACATTCTATCGCGTGGTTGTCTCCCTCGGTTTTTACACGGTCACCCACAATGGTGGTATGGTCCATCCTGGTTGTCCCATGAGTCATCATCATTGTCCATCTGTGCTTTCGATGCACATTCACCCTGAAGTCATCCCGATCTTGAGCAAGGACAACGTAAGTAGGTCCAACCTCACTGATTGCCACTTCATCTACGCCTAGTTATTTTGAGAACTACTCTTCACTTTCAAAACTCCTTCGTGTATTTTCTTACTGCCTTCGATTTATTCGGAACTCTAGGCTCCCCATAGCTGATAGAGGCACCTCTTTTTTAACTTCCCATAAGCTATATGGTACACTTTTGTTTTTTATTCACCAGTCCCAGCGATCACACTTTAGCATCAAAATCAAGGAACTTGAGGCACAACGCTGCATCCCTAATACTGGTAAAATTCTTTCGCTTCACCCCTTTCTGGACAGCGCGGGGATATTACGCGTAGGCGGACGCCTTCAGCACTCCCAGCTTACCTATGACAGCAAACACCAAATCATACTCCACCCGCATTCTCATCTCAGCAAATTAATCATAGAAGGCTAGCATCTTCGTCTACTACACGCCAGTACAATTGACTCAGTACTCTCTACGGCATAAATACTGGATAATTAATGATAAATCATACTTACGATCAGTAATACACAAATGTATCACTTGTTTTCGATTCAGTTCTAGGGGCTCAAGCCAATTATTAGGAAAACTACCCTCTTCCCGTGTTACGCCTGCTAAGCCATTTACTCAATCTGCAGTCGACTATGCCGGTCCTGTACTTATACGTCATGGCGGGCAGCGTTCCAAATCTACGTCAAAGGCTTATATTGCTCTATTTATATGCATGGCCACTAAGGCCATTCACCTTGAACTAGTCTCAGATCTTACCTCAGACGCTTTCATAGCAGCCTTAAAACGGTTTATAACTCGTAGAGGTATCCCTGCACAGATGTTCTCCGACAATGGTACAAATTTTCGTAGTGCTAGTAGTACACTTCACGAATTATACAAACGTTTTCAATTTAACGGATTTGAACAGACCACCCAGGATTTTACCAGTGCCCAAGGCATCAAATGATCCTTTATTCCCCCGTCAGCACTTCATTTCGGTGGCCTGTGGGAGAGTGGAGTCAAGAGCGTCAAGTTCCATTTGCGGCGCGTTGTCGGCGGAACCATTCTTACGTTTGAGGAGTATTACACTATCCTAACTCAAATAGAGTCCTGCCTTAACTCACGCCCTTTGTTCGCCATCTCAAATGACTCTAGAGATCCCGAACCTTTAACTTCAGCGCACTTCCTGGTTGGTTCTCCGCTCACTGCACTCCCGGAACCTGACTATTCCAAATTCAATATTGGTTGTCTGGGCAGATGGCAGCTGCTCCAAAGATTCACCCATTCTATATGGAACAGGTGGTCGAAGGAGTATTTGCACCAGTTGCAACAACGCAACAAATGGCAAATTCCGTCAAAAAATTTGGCTCCCGGACAACTCGTCCTTATTCTGGAAGACAATTCCCCCCCACTGCAGTGGAAACGCGGGGTAGTCACTAATGTCTATTCGGGTCAGGATTCAATAGTGCGCGTCGCGGATGTTCGCACCGCAAACGGTATCCTACCGTACGTCGGCCCATTCACAAATTATGTCCATTTCCTGTGGCCTCAGACTAATTGCATGAGCGTTCATGTGACATGTTTCAGTGATGTGAACTTTATAGCATTATCGTGCTTCATGCCCGGGACATTCCCCGGGCGATCACATGCTTTGCATTGTTATTCTTATTATATTATTATTATGTCTATTATACTATTATGTATCACTATCATTTTATATATTATTGAATTTTGGGATTTAGTATTCTAATATAATGCATATGAATTATATGTCTTTTAGTATTGTATTGGTCTACTCTTATATATTTTTGAATTTTTGGGGATTATTATTCTAATATTATGCCTATGAATTATTATGTCTTTTACTATTGCATTGTTCCACTGTTATATATTTTTGAATTTTTTGGTGAGCATTGTTCTGATATTATGCATGTAAGGTTTTATGTCTTTATCATTGTACTATCATCTGTCATATATTATTGAATTTTTTGGGATTATCATTATATTGTTATGTACTGTCAACTATTATGTCTGTCTGATTATTGTATTATTATGCATCATTATTATGTTATTGTGTTATGGAATTTTTAGTATCATTATTCTATTACTATGTAACGTAAATCATTATATATTATGTATCCTTACATGAATTTTGGTATGTCAATCATATTGTTATATACTATTGAATTTCTTTTGGTGTCATTGCTCTATTGTTATACATGTCAATTATTATGCTTGTAATACACTTTTATATATAGGCCTTATATCACTACTATTTTGTTACTACTTTGCATACTACTTGGCCTACGAGCATGTATAAAGTAAGAGTTTATCAAATTAAATTATTCAATGACAAAATTAATATTTATCGCATATCAAATTTTAATGATAAGATATCACACTTACTTTCGTGTACCGACTCTTTAGAATTATCCCAGGGCGCCAGTAATAAATAAACACAATTTAGTTGTTATTAATTAAAAATTTTAATAACAGTTGCATTCAAATATTACAAATTTATCATTCAGTACTTTATTCATTTACTATCAAAGTTATTAGTGTTTATTTCTTAGCAATGAATTCTTAGACTGATTGAGTCACCAAAACAAGATTGACATATACTTGATATTAATAAGCAATATAAATGATTGTTCATTGTTGTTATTTACGTGTCTGTTGAATTACTCTGCGATGTGGTTTCCAGGCTGGTGATCAGAAGTTATCCGTTGAATAATTATCCTTGTCAGGTCGCACTAATTACACTGGTTTCACAAGTATTACACCATTCACTCAACTTGCTTAGTGATAATTACACAGGTGCTGTATACTAATACACTTGTAGAAAAACACAGTATTTCATTAACAAAGCTAAGTGCGTCTAACACCAGGTTAATAACTGCTTATTGATCGACCGTCCCGCACCATTACGTTTCACACATTTAAATCGCTAGGTAACTCGACTTTTAAACTGTTGATGTTGTATTAATTAAAACTTAGATATGTTACTCGGTTTTCAGTTGATCTTCTTTAGTTACGCTCGAGTTCCTCTTATGAACATTTATTAAGTGTTTACGATGCTAACTTCCGCACAGTTTACTATCGCGTTACCGTAACTCACTTACGTTGCGATTGAAATATACTCAATAAAATTACTGAAAAATTATTATAAAAACTAATACGATTCTTAGTGTTGTGATTTTCCCGTAGACTAAAATAAATATTACGAGTCTAATATCTGTAATCTCTCCGTATTTTTTATACTTCTCTACAAACTACCCTCACTCAATATTGACAAACTACACGCCTATTGGTCTGACTTACCGCTAAATTCAAAACTACCAAATCTGTTTAACGAAACAACCCGCGTAAAAAATGACGCTATCCGTTATTCGTCCACAAAATGCGCGTGAACACGTGGTAGGAAAACTTCGCGTCACCTTCCATCTCACTCTCTACGCTCTCTTTTTAAAATATAGCTCCTTTTGTTAGATGCACTTAACTTTTACAACCTTAGTAAATGTTTCTTACACCCTAGCAGACAATACAGTTTTATGACGGTCCGTCCCGCCCGTGACAATTTGTAATTTTTTATGTATTTATGTGCGTACGGTGTATTCAAACCGCAGCATATCATCAAACTTGTTGTGCTCTAAATCTAGAGGCTCTCCCTTGAAGCAGGTGACATTACCCAGACTTGAACTTTGCGCCTGTCTCTTATTGGCTCAGTTGGTTTCCAAGGTTATAAACGCCGTGAGTTACAAATTCGACGACTTATATTTTTACTCTGACTCAATGATCGCCTTACACTGGATCCACCACCAGTCTTCCAGGTGGAAGGTATTTGTCGCCAACCGCGTTGCGGAAATACAGCGTCTCACTGCAAAGGGTACCTGGCATCATGTCTCGTCACCTGACAACCCTGCCGACATTCTATCGCGTGGTTGTCAAAGTAATGAGGTTGCGTTTCGATGCGGGAGACCTTGAAAACGCACCAGAGTTGACGACCGTGCGTTTTGTGCCGATTGAATAATATCGGCCCTTATAGAAAAATCTTATACTGCATTTAACGAATACGCTAAATAAAAATTGGTTTCTGTATTTAGCGGTGGCGTTTTCCCGTACTGTGTTTAACGGTTAGCACACAATCTACAGGAGGTAATAATGCTGCGCCTGATCGGTGCTGCTCCCTTGCGGACGGGTTACAGCGCGAGTTGAAAAATGCCAGAATAAACGTTTCCGTGCTTGTCTGATTCCGGTCCTACAACTAATCACCTCGCCTGGTTGCTCGGACAGAGAAGTTTTTTTAATTGTACCATCTTCCACCTATGGCAGGCTAAATTAAAACAGATCTGCGGTAAGTGAGTGCAGTATACTTTTATATATATATGTATATATATATATATAAATTTGAAGTAACGTAAAGGGGGTTTTGTTTAATATATGTACAGGAATGAATGAAACTAACACAAACTTTTGGTTTGCGTATTTTTAAATACAAGAGGAATAGTGTTAATAACGGGAGACATACTCCTAATCTGAATCTATTAAAGTCAAAATCATCTGGCGGTTATGATTAATAATTTACCGCTCTAGGTATAGGAGTATTATTAGTTATATGGTGTCTTAATTTGATGAAAGTTTTCTGCTTGCCACATCTTTTGTTTTCAACAGAAAAACCTGCATGCAATAGTGATGGTGTCAGTAACATAGACAATTTTAACTGTATGTAAAAAATTATATCGTTCTATGTACTTTAGCCAAGTTTAGTAATACAAGAGTTGACTTTTTAATTGAGTAATGCCTTTAAGCAAGCGACAGATCAATATAATAAAAATGTGAAACGTAACAGATACATTTGGGAACGCTTAATAAGTGCTACGTACTTTTTAGCTTAACAAGAATTGCAGTTTAAAAGAAATGAGGTCAACACCTCCAATTCACTTAATAAAGGGAACTAGATAGAATTGTAGAATTGTTAAATTACCCGCTGAAACTTACAGTAAACTCTATCATCACTTACAAACTGCAACTGTGTTTTCCGATACGCCTAGTATAATTCAGAACATCATTGCGTGCATATCCGGTTTTCTAATGAACAAAATTAAAGAAAAAGTGAACTATTCTAATTTTGTTGCTATAGTTATAGATGAAACAACTAATGATTTGAATAAATCTCAACTTTCAACAATTTTCTGTTACGCAACTTCTAAAAAAAAATTAAGGAGACAGTATTAGGATTTTCGGATGTCAGTAGCCAACACACGACTGCTCGTTTGTCTCTTATTCTATGTGAATACGTAGGTCAGTTTCAGTGCAGTGACAAACTAATCGTACACACCCATTATGGCGTACGAGTGATGTCTGGTTCAATTAGTGATTTTCAAACTCTTCTAAAAGAGAAATATTCGGATTCCTAAATATCGTTTGTTTATTGCTTTCTTCACAGAGTTAATTTAGCTTAAAGAAAATTTATTAAATGTATAAAAGTGTGTAAATATTTTTTCAAACAGTGTCAGGGTTCTCATAGTTTTTACAAAAACGTTTCAATAGAACTAACGCCCTTGATCACTAAGTTAAAAACCGTCATCCGACAGTGTGTTATACTAGATGCAACTACAAAAGCAGGATGGTTGACGTGATTTTTAATTGTAAATCCTAACTGTTCAGACTTTACAAGTTAATAGGGGAACACAGTGTGAGGAGTAGGATGCGTGTGCAGCTGGTTATTATCAGAATCTTGCGAGCTTCGAGTTGACATGTAAAACGTCGATTAAAAAACTGCTCTACAAAACCTGAAAGAATGACTACATTTTATCACTCTATTATAAACATATTTTAAGAGAAATATCGCCAAATCGAACTGCAGTGCAAGTAGACTACAAGAACAAGTTTAAGAGAAGTTACAAATTATTAAATTTTAGGGTACGCTTTAGGCCTAACAGCAACCGGGAACAGCTGTTAATTACCCACGCCACGCCACTGCCGATAAATAATGATGCTGCTTAATGTGTTTTATTTATTAATAACTACAAATTTATAGAACACGTATATAAAATAAGTAACCACTAAATTGCAAGCAGACATTTATATATATATAACCTTGACATATGTGTAGAAGAAATGCACAAATACCAGGGACTTGCTGGTAAAGCCAAAACCGTCACACTTTCTGAAATTTACATATAATGGCAAAAACGAAACGATGACAAACTGCTGCTTTATTTTATACGGTAATGGTAGGCTATTTGTAATTAATGTGACGCCTGATAAATATGACGTTACTGAATTTTCAGTTAGGTTGTCAGTGTTAGTTATCAAAAGTGTTTCGCCAAGGAAACAAAAAAAAATATTAAAACCTGAAGAATAATAATCTAATAATTATTATAAACCATTTACCATAAAAGGTACTGAATCTTCTGTCTCAGGACATGAAATGCTGGAGAAAGTATCCAGACTGAATTTAGGCGGTGTAAATGAACTGTCTTCCAAATATCAAATTGTGTACGGGAAGGTCACTTTCACAAAGTAATTTACAGCGTGAACACAAAGTTCGTGAAAGCAGATTGCTCAAGGCATATTCTCTAGACAGGCAAGAGACGGTTAGACAGATGGAAAAAGGTTGCTAGGTAGGCAACTCAAACATAGATAGGTAGATACGTAGATAGAGAAAGAAAGACACTACCACATTAAATACATCTAAATTTTTAAATGGGGCCAGGTAAAATCGCATAATCTTCTTACTCTAGAGGAAGACATGTTTTATAAACTGTATAATACGGTATCTAAAAATCCAATAAAATTACATGAACTGTAATTCTGCACATCCTGAAATAGAATATTGGAAGTAAAAATGTTGTCAACACACTATCATCTTTAAAAGTGAAGTGATAATTATCATGTTAGGCAAGTCTATTTCTAGGAACAACTTAGCAGTATCATACAAGATTTGCACATACGCTATGTAGGAATTACATGTTTCCATTCCTTGGTAACACAGCGCAATTTTTCCTACATTATGTATGCGGTGAGCGTCCACTTGTAAATCTCTCAGTTAAAGACAATTTAATATCACAACTACTTGTTTTCTCGACTAACGTTGTAACTTTGTTTCATTTTAGCGTCTGTATTTTCGTTCTAATGTTTATTTAGATTTTACATTTTTCTTTATAGTTCTGTTGTTTTTCCGTTACTTAACTTCGGCTGCAGAATTGACTCACTTGTCCGTTGCTTGGACAGTAGTATATATAAGTCTTTGTTTTGAAGAACAGCATAATCCACAGTTGTCTGGAAATGGGATTCGTCAAACAGTAATCATTAATTGCGATACTCTTATCATATAGTACAATTAAAATACCATAACAATACATTAAATGAAATAATTATAATAGTCATTCAAAACTGCTAATCGAAGAGGTCATTTTGGAAATTTCGTAAAAACTTAGAGGGCATTATGCTAGAGAAGGTAACTCTTCTATTTATACTGAAGTTATAAATTTATTTAGCCGAGACACCTGTAATAGTCTTAAATGTTAACTAATGAAATGGAACAGTGCTAAGTAGTGAATAGGACAAAGCTATGTTTAATGTTAGGGAACAAATTTGAGAGACGTTAAACAAAAAATGTAAGTTATATTTCAAATAATTTATATAGAAAAAGCTCACCAGTCGTATAAATATTAACAAATTATACTATTAATACTACTACTAATAGTATACTACTGAAATTAATGGAAATAGAATAGAAAGAAAACAATAAAATATAGAAAGGAACAACATATATTTATATCTAAATAATTTTTAAACCGTCCTGCTAAAGCAGTCAGGTAGTAATACGCATTACGTTAGGCAGGTAAAGTAGCTGCCGTGTTGTTTTCAGTGCACTGAGCAGAAGATATTTGACGTCATGGACAGGAAGTTTGTAAGGCGTGTTCAGTAATCAACTAAGAATTCAGTGAGTCGCGTACAACACTTCCACTTTGTCACACTGTTTTTTCCTTCACATTATTTAATAATAGATTTTTGAATCAGTTTCTCTTTCGCTTTATATACGGTATTTACTATATTTTAAAAACTCTTGTATAAGCCAACGAGTTACAAGAAAAAAGTCGTAAGTTATAAGAATGATGTGATAGCATAGTAATTATTAAAAATTAGTTTCTATTTTAATGATTAATTTTGATATAAATCCAAGAAAGAAAAGATAAAAATAATCACTAGCTTTAAGTAGTTCATTTCAGAAGATATTGTTGTACCAGACAATACAAAGAATACGTTGCAGCCTGGTTCACATAAAATTTGCTAAACATTTTCACAATCCTCCGATGCGCGATGCTAGTTCTGCTACTAGTGTATTGCCATATCTTGCATCCTGCGTGCAAATGATTTCTGTGTGCCCTGCTTTGCAAACCTCTTTTATCTGTCTCACCATACATGCAAACTTTTCACGATCTCCTTGGTCCACACCTGTTTTATCTTCTATTTGAAGACAGTTTAACAACTTTTTGAACTAACGATCATGAAGAATTTGTCCTAGGTAGTCATATCTGGTACGAAGCATCGTATTTTTATGATATCTAAAATTGCTTTTCCTACGTGGATTCAATTCCTGATGTCTTTATTTCTAACACACTAGGGCTGGACACCTCACAAGACCATGTTTACAACACCATTTCTACATCTTAAAGCTTTGGGTAGTTTCTCTACTTTGGCTACAAAAGTTCAGAGCGATACATGACTCTGCGTTCTAATATGCCACAGTAAATTAATCGTCGTATTTGTTAAGGAAGTTATTTCCCCAATCAAAAGCGCAAACTCCATGTCAGTAATTTCCTGCACTACTCACTACAATGTGCAGATATATAAGGTGGATGTACTGTTACTTACAGCGCATTGAGCAAAATGACTCCGTCGTCAGAGGAAGAAAATTTGTAAAATGGCGGAGTGGCGTTTAAATTTGAACTGTAAGTTGAGTGAGCCGGCTAGTAATATTACTTTTTCTATGCTTAGCGTTACTGCATAAGCATTCACTAACGTTTCACCTCTACCGAACTATATACATGTGGTAAATCTGTTCTGAGTTCCTTACCGGAATGTATGGTATTTATTCGATTTTAAATGTGAAACAACATTTTCTGAAACCTAATGTTTTAGCCAAAACAAAAACTTGTATAGGCAATCTTCTTTAAAGTGCATAGGCAAAAGCGTCCGCGTTCACGCATTTGTAAGAGTGAACACGAACGCGTGTGTGTGTAAGTCTGCAAAATCCTAACTATTTTATTGTACTACAGACCCTGTCTTGGCATTGAATTATAGAGACAAATGTTGGTGGAATGCAGAAGTTTAATCATAAATAAACTACAAATTTTTATCAACAGATTTGTTGTTGAAAATTTCTTATCAAAGTGTTTTTAATTAAAATTCAATAAATATTTAATCGCGGAAGTTGAATTGCTTGAAGGCACGTTCCAAACATTAAGCAATAACGGCTCATTCTCTCTCTTTCTTCTCTCTCTCTCTCTCTCTCTCTCTCTCTCTCTCTCTCTCTCTCTCTCTCTCTCTCTCTCTCTCTCTCTCTCTCCTCACCCCTTCTCTTTCTCTCTGTCCAGTGCAGCAATAACGCTTTGCGGATCTTTTTAATTAAAACACTTTCACTTCATGGGTGAGTGAAAAAAGATTTGATTTATTCATCGTTTGAGAGAGTTAAATGGTTGTGAACTACACTGTTTTTCACGAAAATGTTTTATTAAATAAATAAATTCAATAAACGTTTAAAATCTAATCTTTGTATTAGTTATTCTATACAGACTCTTCCGTTATCCGTAACAGAACTTTCAAATAGCCTGATATTTAGATACATATTCTAATAATATATTATGTTATATGTATGATATATTGATTTCATTTTTTCCCTTATACCACAGTAACTGCTGCGAGTAAACGTAAGCATCAAACGATGCAGGAGACAGCAAAGTAACGACCCTTGACATGACCGATTCAATTGTTTAATGTAAGGCAAGTGTCCGTTGGGGACATGTAAAATTTTATCAGCACTAACGTTTAGCAAAATAAGGTTATCTTCTATGATCCTTTCTCATGTCTAGCGGTATTATTGTAATTGAGGATTTAATAACATGCCCTAATTTTATTAAAAACTTTGGTACCAATTAATACAAACTCACATAAATAACCAGTTCTAATGACACTTTCTTAACAAAAAAAGTGTGTAATATTTCTTTCTACCATTTTAATGTGTGGCGCAGTAAGTCTATCTTTTGCCAGCAATAGCTTCTAATCGAAATGCAAACGTAATTTATATAAACCTATGCTCACAATCAATGCCACGCTTGGATGTTGTATACCAATTCTTTTAAACAATGTAATAAAGAATTTTGCATAATATGGGTTATGAGCCTCTAAGTGCCCCGTTTGTTTCTCTTTCTAGAAGTCTATCATTCAAATTTACATTAAATTATAAGACATCCAAGAGGTTTTAGTTTTTCTGTATTTTATTTCTTATATTCCTTAAATTTATAAGTTTTATCTTTAATAAAATGTTCTACTTAACTGTTCAATTTATATTTACTTTTCTCTAACATGTGCCTTCTTTGGATCTGCTGTAATATGTTAAGATATTTTACAGTTAAACATTAAAGAATAAATTGAAACAGTTTAAAAATTGCGCACGCACGCATACACACACACACACGAGAGAGAGAGAGAGAGAGAGAGAGAGAGAGAGAGAGAGAGAGAGAGAGAGAGAGAGAGAGAGAGAGAGAGAGAGAGAGAGAGAGAGAGAGAGAAAACTCATATTTTATGTTACGAATTAAGATATTTTACAGTTAAACATTAAAGAATAAATTGAAACAGTTTCAAAATTGCGCACGCACGCATACACACACACACACGAGAGAGAGAGAGAGAGAGAGAGAGAGAGAGAGAGAGAGAGAGAGAGAGAGAGAGAGAGAGAGAGAGAGAGAGAGAGAGAGAGAGAGAAAAAACTCATATTTTATGTTACCAATTAATGTAACTGTCCGCACTACGACACTCTCATGTTTGAGAACGCGGTGGCTTTGTCCAATTTTTTTGATGCCATAACACGTTCAATATCAAATAACGTGCTGTTGTATATGAAAACGTTCTGTCCCAGACTAAATAAGGTTAGACTAGTTGCCTCGTTTGTCAATTTATATAAATGAGGGAAACACTCTAAGCAATGGAACAGGTAACTCACAAATTGTATTTATTCCATTCAACAGGAACTAAATGTTTATTCTCGTAATGTTAATATCCACTGTGATGACATTTTCATTGAAGTTTTGCATTTTTGATCAAAGGAAAGAAACACTCCTTTGCTTCACGTCTTAGTGTTTTCGCTTATTGTAAAGTAATATTATTTTATTTTGTCTCTCGTAGTTTCTTTACCACCGTCTTCTCGCTTTTTCTCTCTCGCGCTCTCTGTCTATCTGCCTGTCTGTTATCTATCCAGATAATTTCGTCATATCTCACTCTCACTCTTCCTATTGCTTTCCGCCATCTCAGACTTTCTCTATCTGGGGGTATTTACAAGTTTTTTTCGGCAATTACTAGGAGTTTCAAAGTAACAATACTGGATGGCAAAGAATGAATATTACTTTAAAAACTACGTAGGTTGAAGAAACTGTACAAAATAATGGTGATGCTTATGGAGCTGTAAGGTACAAATGTTATCTCAAGGTTCAAATTGTCGAATAATAACATGAGTGTGTCCAATAATCACGAATACTATTGAAGCATTTTTTAAAGTCTGGCTGTTACCTAAACCAAATTTACATTTCTAGTCAGTGTCCCACGTTCTAGGCGATTTTTCACTGCCGCCTGTTAGCATAACCCTGATAACTGTTTTAAATTGTGACGTGCAAAATGCCAATAGAATAGTTGCTACTGTGTAGCATAGGAATACATTGTAGGAATAAATAGGTGACTAGAGATAAGATTATACGGTAAACTTCGCTGTTTCTCTCATACGCTATCTTTTTCTGTCCTTACCAGCCAGTCTTCTTGCAGCAGATGTACACATAGTAAATTCTTGTAGTCAACTATTTACATATTTGCGGAATAAGACAATTTTGTTTACCTGGAAGACGTTTGACAAATTGAAATCCCAAGCTTAGTGTTCAACAACGGTTTTTGAGGGTGATAGTACATTGTACATTCGACGTCATTTGTGTACAAAATATCAACTCATTTTAATCACGGTGAATCGAGTACTTTTATAAATGTACGTTATTTAACATTATTGAAAAAAAAAGTTTTAAAAAAATATATAAACACTTCGTACGTTTCACAGTTTTTATTTAACTCTGACAGCTGTTTCAGCTGGTTAACCTATTCTCATAGATTGAAAATAATCTATGTAGCGCAGTAGCCAGCGCATTATTTTAAAAATAAAAGTGTCCTTAGTTTCAATGTATCTGTTTATAAACGCTATAAATCGTATAAAACAATGAAATTTTAAATCTTTAAATACACATTTTGTATTACCTTAAGTAATATGTACTGTATATTCTTCCATATTGTGTAAATGTTACACAAAGGAAAAAAAAAAAAAAAAAAAGCAAATCTAAATATTTATTTGCTTATATTTCGATTCTAATTTTACACGTAACTCATGAAATGTTGACTGCGTACTGTAGAAGGAATAGCTTAGATAAATATAGAAAAATTTATACACATTTATACTTATTATATGATTGTAGAAATTTAGACACAGGAGACGTACAAAAGTTTCAAGTGCAAAAAAAAACACTGTTTTATGAAACTGGCCAGTTTAAGACTTCTCTTTCTAAGTCTTCTACGACTGATTAAAAAATTATGCTTTTCATTCCGTTGGCGGAGGAAACAAATCTATTATCATTCAACCGAATTCAGTCAATAATTGAAATTTTTACAGACCATGCACTTTATCAAATTTTGTGAAATTTTTTCACTTTATATCAGCATGTAAAACTAGCCAAGTCAAACTCTCAATTCCAAACGAGGCTTCCCGCATGTTGGAATTGCTAAGTATCAGAATTAGTAAAATGGTTATTATGAGAAAACAAGAATTGTTATAAACTGTGTAATAATATAGTATGTAGGTCTACTGTGTCAATTTCATATCAATAACAAAAACTTCAATTCTTTTGATAAAAATTGAGATTGCGACTTCAAACGATTAACTTCACTATTGTTATCAATTTTATACTAGAGTGTTACAGTTTTAGCAAGTTTCTAATTACCGTCAAAAAACAATTAGATGTTTTTAGTAGGGTAAAGCCTAAAAGATAAAAGATTTTTCCACCAGAGATAAACATTAATAATTTTTGTCTTCTTTCTAATTTGAAATGTACTTTCTGTAACATTGCAAAGTAGTATTCTTTCTTATCAGTAAATTCTATGTCTTCGACAAATTCTTGTTTGCGAAGATGCAGTACTGAACGATTACAAAAGTGTGAAAACTAGACAAAATAAGGCGCGTTTGAATTTAAATGCATACATAAACAAATAACACTGTTAAGTAATATGGAATGTTGTACAAGTATTTCGGCTATCTATTCAGAGCCCAGCTGTAATGTGTATGTGCGTACATATTGCTGCTACTTTGAGAAGAAAGACAATTACTTGACACTCATCATGCGTCAACAATCTAGGCTATTCCATACCATCCGGTCGGCGCACTATGTTCAAGGCTAGACAGTTTTCACGGTTTCTAGTGGGTTCTAGAGCGACTGTAATAAACAGTTTTCTCGACACGTTATCGAAAAAGTGACCAATTATTCTGGCACATTCTGGCACCGATCTCAGCCAGGTATAAATATAAACATCCAGCGACGGTCAGTCCGTTTAATTCGGCGATTACTAAATGCGTATAAGTGGCGATTTATTTAAGTGAGTTTCGAAGTATTGTGGCAAAGCGTTATTGTGACATAATTGTGCGGAACTCAATTTGTTGACATTATTATTGCGTGTGGACAATTTTTGCTTGGATTATTGTACATGTTAATTTCAAACTGTTAATTGTAATTTATTAAAACTGGTAATCAGTGACTTAATTGTTGTCTTTATTTTGTTTTCCACTGTAGGCCTACCATACGACGATCAGAGAGACCAACGTAACAATATGTTTACTGATGATCGTCGATCGGACAATTTTTGCACACAGAATAAGCAGTACACACTGAAGTGGACGAATAATCTGCAATTTTAATTGTTTTGCTGTTTGTGTTATTGCCATATGATTTATTCAGAACATTTTTACCTCACTCTGTTAATAATGTGTAGCGTAATAACATTGCTTATAAATTCATGCTATAGCACACTAATACAATAAAATATAATTACCTTTAACTGCACTTAACAATATTACAATAATAATAGGCTTAGTAATGACCGCCATAAATTCAACCCTACGCCCGGCCTACGATATCTTGGCCTCGTGGATGGCGGGAAACAGCTGTTACCCTTTAGCTGACTAATAGGGCACTGGTAGGTGAGTTTGACAAAGTTGTGTGTACCGCTTGAAAACGCACAGTAACCCACGGTGAAACCGATCGTGCAATGGGTAGATGGCTCTACATTACTGATTCGCGAACGATCCCGTCAGGGCACCAGGTCGCACCTTGTTGTATTTATTCCAAGCGGTAGTACTCGAGGGCTCTACCGCTGTAATCTGTCACTTCCCCGGTACTCCTGGTAAAACAATTTTAAGTTCTCAACATAATTCTCTGGTTGAGTGGTCTCTTGAAAAACCTTGTCCAGAAAAAGCGAGAGTGAAGAGAATAAGAGATTTTTAACATTGTCTCCAACTGAGAGGACGGCGCAGAAGTATTTTGTTGTAAAACGGAACAAATGTAATTTCACAAAGTGTGTCCATTCATTACTGAAAAAGCTGTTACCTGTTGCGCAAGATCAGCCATATAGGACAACAGAGAAGCCGCGGGTGGACTACTGGTCGAGACCCTTAACGATGAACAGAGCTCGAGGATACTGAAGCTGCAGAAAATAAGAGATGCAGAAGTAGAAGTCGTTCCTCATACTACCGGGAACACCACAAAGGGGGAGATAGTATGCAGGGATCTGCTGAACTGCACAGAGGAAAAAATTGCCACTGAGCTCGCCCCAGAAGGTGTGTCATCGCATGTCCAAGACTAACGGTGCAAAAGGATGGACAGACGTTCCCATCTGCGCCCTACATGATGTGGTCGAGCAGCTACTAACTCCATTACTCCTCGTCGGGGACTTTAACCCCTGTAGTCCACTTGAAATTGTCTTAGGAAGAACTGCGCTGGATTAAGAACTGAAGATCTCTTCCTAAACAACCGGATTGTTTTTTCAACACAGGCGAGAGCACACACTTCAACGTTAGAAGTGGTACTTTCTCGGCTGTCAAACTTGCGATCTAGCTTGGGTCTAGCTCCACGTCTGTCGTGGAAAGTGTTCCCTGACTTCACGGGAGAAACTACTACATCTACAAACTTCTGTGGAAATATAGAAGACGACGTACACTGATTTACAGCTGCTATCACATCGGCAGCTACAGAGCATATTCCGTAGTGTAACAACGCTGTAAAAGACGCAACTAAAGAGAAACGGTAAACCCTAAACAAGTATAAACAATTGCCGATAAAAGATAATTGCATCGCTTTTAAGCGATTTCAAGCAGCCGCATGTAGGACAATACTCGCTGCAACACGGTCGAGTTGGGAAACCTACGTGACACGGTCTTGACCGTAACACGGTTTACCCAGTGACAAAAGTGTGGAAGAAGATCAGAGTAATCACTAGCATACCAGTGTTTAAGCCAATCACATGCATAGAGCACGATGGTTAATTCATTTGCAGCCCCGATGAAATTGGTGACACCTTGTCTGCGAAGTATGCCTATTTACATAAAGTTATAGTTTCGATTTCTTCAAAAAAATAAAGGTGAAGTCGAACACGACCTTGATTTCGAATGTAAAGTGTACGGGAACTATAACATGCCTTTCACGTCCGCTATCCGCGCTGTCGGCGACACTGCGGCAGGACAGGACGATATTCCTTACAGCATCATACGTCAACTGCCGGATGTACCTATGGCTACATTAATAGCACTCTATAAGATCATATGGACTCAAGGGAAATATCCACAATCATGAAAGGTGGCGATTGTCATCCTAATTCTGTAGCCGGAAAGGATACCTTGAAGATGGGAAAATATCGTCTAAAGGTATATCGTTTCAGAATCGTTTACGTGCTTTATAAGAAATTTATTGGAGACGATTGTAAATAGCCTGATCACCTGGTGTCTTAATAAGTACGGCCTTCTGGCCGCACACCAGTTTGTGTACCATTCTACTATTGATTAACTGGTTTACCTGGAGAACGCAGTTTATAACAGTTTCATTGAAAACAAACACATGGTTCCAGTATTCTACGACTTGGAGAAAACGTTCAACAACACGTGGAGATTTAACGTCACGAAATAACTACATGAATGGTGGTTCAGAGGATACCCTTACAAATGTATCGTCAGCTTTGTTAGAGACAGGAATTTGGTTGTTATCACGTAATACCTTTTCTTCAATTCCCTGTCCTCGTAATACATTTTATTATTAAAGTCTGTCCGGTTCAATCAATACATATTACAACATATTTCTCTGGAAAATAAATAATTCAGTTAGTAGCCTAATATACAGAAAAGTAAATTAAATAAATCATGATAAATATATCAGTGTTTATTCTCCTCTCAAAACCTAGATCTAAACGCTAAGGATCATCACTGTCTAACAGCTCAAGTTTTCTGGTCTTGTCCATCCTAAAAATGTCTCAGCTACGCAAATCTCTGCGATATAATAAATTTGGTTATTTGAACTCTCGCTTTCTATTAATGCAAACAGTTCAAGAATTATGAGTAATTGCCATTGCTACCTTGTTCTTTTTCTGGACAAAATATTTTCATAACTATTTTTCTTATACATATAGTTTAAGGTCCCCTCAACGTTTTTGAATAGTCTTGTAACATCTCACGCCACTACGTATGATAGACTACTTTTATAAATTATCAGATTTGAATTATGACTTACGAGCCTGGTGAATAATAGTGTTTTTACGTTATTGTGTGCAAATATAAATGAATGTATCATGACGTTTTAGAAAAAGGATAAAAAATATTAATATCTACATATTCTAATGCCAAATAGATAAATGAAAAACTTAGAAACGTTTTGAGGGTACAATAGAATTAGGTAGAAAGAGAAGGAAAGGAAAGCTGAAGGCGTTGGAGAATAAACACTGGTATATTTATAATGATTTAATTAATTTATTTTTTTGTATATTAGGCTACGTATTGTATTATTTATTTTGCAGAAATATATGTTGTAATATGCATTGAGTAACAAATAATTGATAGGTAATGAATTGAAATAACCGGACAGATTTTTATAATAAAATGTATTACGACGACGGGTAATTGAAGAAAAGGGATTACGTGATGACACGCAAATTTAGAGGCAAATATCCCTCCGGCAGGCTAAAGTCTTCATCAACAGATATGGACGGACACGGCAAAAGTGTGTCGGGTTCTTGCCGCACGACAGTAAGAAAACATGGTCATTTTCCGACTGCTACACATATAGTATTTCAAATACTTAAAATTGTTCGAAGACAGTACCTTAATTTAGCAACGTTATTCCAATCACGTAGTCTATACACCCTTCGTAGTAATTTCCTGTTATCAAACAGAGTAAACAATAATTACGTCAACTGTTGCAGTAGTATAATTTAGTAACAGTATTTCTATCACAATAATTATTTCTGTATTTTATTCTCCGAGAGTGTTGAAATTACAAATTTTGATGGAATAAAAAATTTGTATTAATTTAATGCCTCCGAATTCAAATTTAGCCAAATATTAAAGACACAGTTTTACAGAAATGTGAATACAAAATATAAAACTTAGAAATGTAGTCACTTTAAATTTATTATAAAATGTTACTTTAATAATATATACATAGAAATAAAATTTGAAATTATGTTACCAATAATAAAAATACGGGGTTATTCAAAAGAATTAACCGATTTCATAACACAACATTTCATTAAGGAAACGTAATACACAATTCCAACCAAATCACAAGTATTCTACACATAATCAAGTTGTACTTCTTGTCTTACAAGTGTTCAAAAAGAATGAACCCATTTCAGGACGCAATTTTTCAGTTTTCAAGCATTTTCATGGAATATGTCATTGGCCGTTTGAAAGAGGAAGTTTCTAAGTTTCGAATAGCTCCCACACGAGCGCTGTAGTCGCGTCATTTCCTAGGCAAGGCTTGTGTATATTTTTACACTTGAAATAGTGAGTCAATCGCAGAAAGTGTTCTGAGTTCTCGCGTTTGCGAAATCAGAATCGGTTGTCACAGTGCAGCGTGTAATTCGAAGGCAATTCTACATTATTCCGCCCTTTACGATTGACATTCGATGGTGGTTTTGACAGTTTGAAGAGAGTGGGTGTATGTGCAAAGGAAAACGTCTCTCCAGGACGACCACGAGTTTTAAGGGAACAAGTGAAGAGAACTCGTGTTGCGTTTAATTGGAGCCCAACGGAAGTCCAGAAATCGAGCTAGCCATGAGCTTGCAATCCCCAACCCACTATCTGGTGTGTTCTAAGAAGACGTTTATATTTGAAACCATACATACTGCAGTTCGTTTAAGCACCTACCAATGGAATTAGACAAGAGCAAGCGAATGGAATTTTGCAATTCGATACTGGAGACGATGGAAGACGAAGCCTTAATTTCACGTATAATTTTCAGTGGTGAAGCGACCTTTCACTTGAATCGCACAGTCAATCGTCACAATGGTGCACTTTGGGAACAAATAACTTACATGAAAAAGTTAAACACGAAAGAGAGTTCCCTAAGGTAAACATCTTCAGTGTTGTGTCTAAGGATAAAAAATGTATGGTCCCTTTTTCTTCGAGGGAAACAACGTTACAGGACAAACCTATATCGATATGCTTCAACAATGGGTCTTTTCTAATACTGCAAGCAGATTCAGACGACTTGTTTTTACAACACGATGGAGCACCAGTGTCACCGGATGGTTCTTGCTTTTTTGAATGGTAAAATGCTCTTTTTGGTCGAAAGACGGCCTTTTGTGCTTGGCCTGCAAGATCTCTAGATTTGTGTATATGATTTTTTCTTCTGAGGATATGTAAAAGATAAAGAGTTTTTCTTCCACCGCTACCCACCACTATCCACATCGATGTCCTTAAACATCGAATAACAACAGCAATCAATTCAATGGGTCGTGATATGTTGCTACGCGTCTAGGAAGAACTCTCGTACCGCCTTCATGTTGTCCCTGCTGCAAGTGGTGGCCACATTGAACACTTGTAAGATAGGAAATAAAACTTGGTTATGTGTAGAATACTTGTTATTTGGTTATAATTTCGAATTATTATTTCTTAGCAAAATATTGCGTTATGAAATCGGTTTATTCTTCTTGAATAGCCCTGCATTACGTCTAAAGCTAAACAATTTTACAGCAGTTTAAATATTTGTTGGAGTCACCTGTTCTTCAAGTCTACACACTAAAATGGTCGCACATTTAGTCTATTACGGTTGGAATATCCAGTACTTACGCCCAGAAAATTAGAGAAGTGTATATATCATTTCTATCCTTTGGTGTAATGTATCTCTTCTCTATGCATGTAGGTATCGTATTTGCTTTTTTCCGGAAAATGCTATTTTCTCTACTTTAATTCGGCTTTTGATTCTCTAGTTAGTAGTTTTTTGGCCCGTCCAACTCTATAACTTCCCCTCAGTAAGACCACTCATGGTACCAACTTTCGTTGTTTTTGTTGTTTTCAAAATTGTCTGGACTTCATATCGCAATTTCTACGTTAAGTATTTTATCTGGTTTCTTGTCTCCATGACTTTTTAATGGGTTTGTTATTTTGTAAGATTTACAAATGCTATTCACGAATTGAAAATTTTTGAAAATGCGTCGTTACTTTCTAACATTCAAGTAATAATTTAAAACTCACTTAGGTTTGTTTATTTTTGCTTTATTATTAATTAATTTATAAATTTAGTCTACATATGAAACAGCTATTTTGAATAATTCATTAAAAAATTTTCAATTTATTAATTACATCTGATGATGATAGTTATACAACTATCGAAATATTTTTAATTTGCAAAATAAAAAATATATTCTAGTTACTGTTTTATAATGAAAAATAATTAATTTATACATAATAAAACTAGGAAAATAACATTTTGCCAAATAATTTGGTTGTTGTAGGCCCTACCTTGTAAATGTTTTAGCTTATACACTCAGACCAAGGAGTGCTGATAGTTGAACAGCACAATCAGGCTTTGTTAATTCAAGAATACCTTCAGTTGACTCAGCTACGACAATATTTGCCTTCCGTGGGCCCACCACCTACACATCTTACGCTATGTCAACACACCACTCTCTCATAATACATTCTGAGTACACACATAGCGTCCTGGTGCACAGACATAATACGCCAAGCTAAGCAAACACAATAATCTTTACGCTTACCGTTGTCGGAACATTCAATTTATAATACTCTCAACATTTAAAACTAAATGTTCTGATGCAATTTGTGAATATCAACCGTCGCCAAAGTTTAAAGCCAAACCAGGTAAATTCCCTAATAATTTAATGCTATTTACTCCATTTAACTTTGGCTATAAATATAAATTAACGTATACATTTAAAATATTTTAGAATAACCTATCACCGTATGATGGTTTGGTTTGGACTTACCTTTCAACAGAACACACGCACACACACACACACACACACACACAAACACGCGCGCGCGTGTACTTGTATATCGAATACGTCACTGTGGTGGCCGTACACAATTAAAATCACAATTGCAAAGAACAATAGGCCTATAATACATAATTTAATTTATAATATAACGTTAAATTTACAAATAACAAGTCGTATTATTATATATTGTAATGAAATTATTTTTTAACGAGAATGTCACAGAAAATATTATTTCATTTATACACATCTAATTCAAAGTAATAGGCCTATGTGAAATTTTAAATTTAATGCGATTTACTCCATTTAACTTTGGCTATAAATATTAATTAACGTATACATTTAAAATATTTTAGAATAACCTGTCACCGCATGATGGTTTGGCTTCCACATACCTTTCAACAGGACACACACACACACACACACGTGTTCTTATATATCGAATACGTCACTATGGCGACCGTTCACATTTAAAAACACAATTGCAAAGAAAATAGGCCTGCAATACATAATTCGTTTATAATAAAACCTTAAATTTAAAAGTAACAAATCGTATTATTAAATATTGTAATGAAATTATTATTTAACGAGAATGCCATAGAAAATATTATTTTATTTATACACCTCTATTTCAAAGTATTATGTGAAATTTCAAAGACGTTGTACAAAAAGTTGACATCAACAAAACTTGTTGTAACTTCTTGTGTGCTCTTTGTTTTCAACTTTTGAATTTCAAACTTCTTACCACTGACTAGGTTCTGTGTGTGTTGCAGACCTTTCAGAGGGTGTACCCAATTGTTTGTTACAAAGACCGGAAAGACATATTCTAATTTAAAAAATTTTTTAAACGATGTTCTGCCGTTCCATATTATATGCAGGTTTTTTTTGTAAATTTTTGTTTAAACTTCTGTAGCAATATTCAATGACACTCATGCCTAATGTTACGTGTTTAGTAACGGTTAAGTACTGAGCTCCGTGTGGTCATCCAGCTAGGATGAATGTATGTGAGTACTCGTTCTGACTTTACAAAGGAAACCAGCCGCAGACTTACACCGCAGAAACATTTTTCGTAGTTTAGATTGTTTGTTAATATGCCCTGTAATATAAGTATTGAAGTATCTAAAATGATATTTTATTTTAATTTAACCTGAAATAATTAACGTGGGAGCTTCAGTTGTAATTTAAAGTTACTTCTGAAAAGCACCGTAAGGTAGAGGTGCCAGAAAAAGAGGGACTGTACCTCACATGATAAGTGATAGGAAGTATGTAGAGAGAGAAAAGAAGGAAGTTTTAACAGACCAGATTACGCTTAAGAGGAAGGAAGTGTATCAGCATAGATTCTTGTCAACATAGTGTATGTAATTGTTTGTAATATTCGGGGGTTTCTTTTTACGTAGATATATACACACTAATTTTTTGGCAGCAAAATTCATTCCATTTAAAATAGGATTTACCCTCTTTGTTCCTTTCTTGCTTTCTCCAACATTTCCTGATTTTCAGTCACCATCTGTGTTACTCGCTGGGAGAGTAGTCTTTAAGAACCTTATCCTTATATTCTTTCCTATCGCTTTCGTCTTTAATTTTATCTTAAGACCTTTGAACATCGTTTCTGTGCAAGAGCTTACTGCGTCTGCCTACAAGTTTTATATTTAAATTGTGCTTATGATTCTGTGTTTTTCGCTTTATCCGTTCACTGAATTTGCCCATATCAAATATTCTTGACGTACACCAACTATTGGATTTTGCGGCATAACTATTTTAGTGTATTTGAGACGTCAAGAGAATGCGTAACTTTGTTACATCCTAATTAATTCCTTTACACACCAGACTTACCAACTGCTTATCTTAAAAGAAAATATTTTTGTTGATTTTAAATAATGTTTCCATACTATCCTCTGATGCCTTCAACTTTGGAATTGCAATTATAGTACCTACTAATGAAATATACATTTGATTATACTTTTCTTTTGACTTTTTTACATAAAAAATACTATAACTGAGTGGTGACCAGTAATGAAAACATAGTAACGACACAAAATCCCACACCATGTTTTACATAAATGTTCACTTGAGATGTTTATTTATCACACTTTTGATATATATGTAGAATATTCAGTTTTTATCTTAGATTCTTCTGATTACTTACATATTGTGCTTACATAATATGGTAATCTAGTAGTGGCTTTAAATTGCAAAAGGTTTTGGAATTATTTCCATTTTTCTTAGTATAATCTTTGCACGTCTACTATATTTGTTCTCCATTCTTTAATCCTGTCTGATTAAACTGATCTACTTAACCAAAAGTCTAAAATTTTGTCACTCGCGCCTAATGTTTATTTGCAGGAAACAGTTTTCTATATACCTGTGCAATTTTTTCCGTAATTCTCTGTAGACTTTTGTATCAAGAAAAGTTTTTGTCCAAAATATTTGTTTATGGTGTAAAATTGTAAAATGTTGTATGCTTATACATATCTGCATGTCATGTAAAAAATATAGTCTTTGCATGCTGAATGAAGAAATTATTTCTGCTATCCTGCCTGAGTTCCTGATTTAATGGAACATGAGTATAGAACGGTCTACTACACTAAGCCACAAGGTTTGGTAAAATATTTTGTATATATAATATATATATATATATTATATTACATATATATACCAGATTTTTGTGTTCCTTATAAAACAAAATAATTGCTACAAATAGAAGAGACTTTAAACACAAAAACACATAAAGTCATGAACGCTGTAACTGGCAAAATTTTGTTTATGGCAATGGGTAGTATTGAATTTTATGTAGTTACATTAAGCCTGGCTTATTTAAAAACAACGTCAGCAATGGCTTATGATTAAAATTTTTAGTTTCCTTCAAAAAATTAAATTTACTTTTGCTCTGCTTTGTGTACGATTTATTTATTCTACATTTTACTATTATTTCAATATACTCTCTTGTTTAGGTGTATTTCAAAATCTGTTTATACGTACTGTTTAGTAAACAAAAAAGTTACTGAAATTGAGGGTCGATAAAGAAATAAGCATCCATTTATTTCTTAAAAAACAAAAATAGGTCTACAGTGATTATTGTATACGATGTAAAAAAATGTTTTCTTTAAATATTCTATCAAAAAAGTTGTTCAAATTTACTCACTAGCAGTGCACTTGCAAATCATGTCGGCAGAGACCACTTTCAAGGAAACACAAAGTGCGCAGTTACGCCTTCTGTAGTTTATTCCAGTCACGTCCCTGCACGCTTAGATTTAATTTACACTTCTGCAGTGTGGTCGGTGCTGTTAATTAGCGAGATTTGCTTGTCAGCGGGTAAATTAAACTGTTCTTTCTTCTTATATAACCGTATAACAGTTTATTTTGTTACTTTTATTATTATGTCCGTTTATCTTATAACCTCGTAGCCAGTTAGCTCTTAGACATACTCATAATAATCTTGTAATATCTAAGTCTGCGATTCAGGTATCATGACAATTTTTGAAACACAGAACCTGGCGCTTTCACACAAATTGATTGTTGACATTTTATTTTAAAAGAGCAAGACAAGTACAAGCATAATAGAATCGTGAATTGTAAAAACCACACAAGTGATATTTTTTGCAAAAGCATTTTTTATATGATTGATTTTGCTGAATATAAATTCACCTTTTGGTGTAAAAATAACATACCTGCCACAACCATATGTTGTTTAAAATGAGCCTTGAAAATAGCCTTTGGTGTAAAAGCCTCACAATGCACAGAACTTATGTTGTTTTTACAACAAAAACAGTCGGCTTACCTAACAGGTCAACAAAGAATCATCTGTTGAAATAAACATAACCTCTCTCCTTTCTGGTGTCCCTCTTTATTGAGTACATACTGCAAGTTTCGGAGAGGTTATTTTGCGAATATTTTGTTATTTTACCATGGATTATTTGGATAATAAAGAAAACAACCCAACAGCTAATGTACAAAAAAAGAAAAACGGAAACCCGGAATGATAAATGAAGAGTTTTATAAGCGAAATTTTATTAAAAAAGCTATACTCAGAGGCCAAGTATATGCTACCAAAAAAGGGAAACAAGTTTCAGCTTGGATCAGATTGTACGTGTGTGAGCGTACATTCCTGTGTTATTCCATATTCTTATAGTTACTTAAGTGAAAACATTTACTATGCTGTAAAGCCAGGACTTTGGCCTGTAAAATATTTTTCAAGATTCTAACCTAATGATTGGCATTAACAAAAATTTAGGCCTAGGCATAATGTTGTAAACTTTATTACAATGGGCTAGCACCCATGACTCCAAAATTTTAAAGAGTAGATGGAGTACATATTCTTCATATATTTTTCAAGGCTAGGTTAGCATTTACATAAGTACAAAATTTTGTTAAATTGTTTAGTACCCTTCATGACACTGGCTACAGAATAATAATATAAATCATGATTAGGCCAAATTAACACTATTTATTTCAGATGCAAGAATAAGTGCTTTGAAAGAATAGATGAGGTAGAACGCATCACATTGTTTTCAGACTTTTGGGATTTGGAGTCCAAGAATGCACAAGATATGTACGTTCAGTGTCTGATTGAGCAGGAAGAGGTAAAATGGCGCAAAACTTCTGCTGACGATATAACTGGTCCGCTAAAACGAACAGTGAGCTACCGACACCATGTAAAATTAACATTTAAATGGAATAAATCCTAATGTAGTCCCAAGCCACGTGTTTGTTAACCAAATACACTGTTACTCACCGTCTATGGCCTTTCCGTAATGTTTTTTTCCGTGTTTACATGTTTCGAGGCACTTGCCTCATCATCAGAACTTATAAAAACCAATCTATGTCATAAATGATGACATTTGTCAAAATATTAAAAACACAATACGGCAATTAGAAATTATGCCGTAAGTCGCGTGCTGTCTTGCAAGGCACACCTAACATTTAAAGCAAGTTATGTACATAGTCTAATTGCCGTATTGTGTTTTTAATATTTTGACAAATGTCATCATTTATGACATAGATTGGTTTTTATAAGTTCTGATGATGAGGCAAGTGCCTCGAAACATGTAAACACGGAAAAAAACATTACGGAAAGGCCATAGACGGTGAGTAACAGTGTATTTGGTTAAAATTAACAGACACCACACTAGAGGTATGCAAGCATCCATTGTGTAGTATGTTTTGTGTTACACCTGAACATATTAGAAGGCTTTGTAATCTTTTGAAAGTAAAAGAAAAAGCTTCCTTCAGATTTGAGAGGCAAAGCTACAGCCTCGCATGCTGTGCCAGGAGAAATTTGTTGAAAAATAGAAGAACACGTCAAGTCATTCCCTTAACACGTGACACATTAGCCAACCAGAGAGGTGTACTATCTCAGTGCAGAGTTGACCTTGAAAAAAATGTAGAATATTCTTAAAGAAATTAATCCCGACCTGAAAGTCAACTATTGGTTTTACCATAAAAGTTTTAATGAACGTTTTAGTTTACGGTTTGGACGACCGCAGATTGATTCTTGCATCTATTGTGAGTCTCTAAATGTGAAGAGAAAGAGCCCTAGTTTAAAAGAAACTGCCAAACGTGGCGCAGTAGCTGAGCTTATTGTACACAAACGTCGAAAAATAATTTTACGACAAATTTAAAGAAATAAAATCGAAATGTGCAAATGATGATACAGTTGCAGGTTTATGCTTTGACTTCATGACGTGTGTATAGGTTCCTAACATCCCAGTGCAAGATATATTTTACTACAGACAGTTAACCGTAAATGTGTTTTGCATAACCAATTTAAAAACCAATCCCAAATTCTACATTTACCATCAAGGTATCTGCCAGAAAAGCCCAAACGAAGATATATATTTCATAAGTGACTACATAAATAACGAAATTAATGACGGTAAAATGAAATCACTTTACCTATTTAGTTATAACTGTGGAGCTCAAAATAAAAGACATACCCTGAGAAGATTTTGCAATGCCTTGGTGGAACATGGAAGACTTGACAGTCGAACAGTTCTATCCCATTCGTGGTCACTCCTTTTTACCCTGTAACCGGGCATTTGGCACAATTAAAAGGGCAACAAGATGATAGATCGTATCTATACACTCAAAGAACTGGCTGAAATTGCAGTTAATTCTTCAAGCAAGTTTTTGGTTCAGCTTGTTGAGCAAGAAGACATTCTTAGCTTTAAAGACTGGTGGTCATTGTTTTATAAACGCACATGTATGTCTGACACTTCGTATGGTCGAAATATGCCAAAAGAAGAAAAGGTACACTTCAAGATATTTAAAGTAAATCACTTTCTTCACTCTAAAGATAAAAAAAGGAAAGGTGCTCTGCAAAGAGTTTATTGACCGGATCATCCCATTCGATGAGTTCCCTTTAACAATTCCAGTAAAATGCTGCAGTTCTCCGATATTAACTTTTCCAAAAACACGTGCGTAAACTGAGCGCATACCAACCAACGTAAAGAAGATGAATGATTTCAGAAAAGTAGTTCCTTATATTCCAGAAGAAAAAATTTACTTCTATGCAGATATTTTTTACTTGATTACCAACAGAAAACAATTATAGTGACCAAGAACATGAAGCAATTGACGAGTAAGACTAACACTGATAGAGATTTCCAGGTGGAATTTTATATTTATAGTTTTGTAATTCAGTAATACTATGTCAAATTAATTAATATTATGTAAATAAAGTGAAAATTTGCACATTATAAAAAACAGTAGTTCTTACTGCTATTTTTACTTAATATTATCTTTAGATGTCGTTTGTTGGAAAAACCATATAAGTGCAGCACTATATAAAAAATATAAAACTAACCTGAGTTCATTCAAATTTATTGAAAATATGTTGTAAATGTATGGATTTGCTACCTAATCAAACAATAAAACATTAAAGAATGTACATTAAAAATAAACTGATATAAACAGTTTTTTGCTGTTTTCCGAAAATTTTACTTTTTGTTACCTTTGGGGTTTTTACAATTCACGATTAAAAGTGCAAAATTGTGGTATCTTGTGGTGTCACACATAGTGGACATAGGTTAGTGAGGAAAATACTACCCGAAAGCACTTAAATGTTTTATTGTCACTAATGGCTCAAGGATGACGAAAGAGTAAAGAAGCGGTAGATTTGCAAACACACAAAATTAGGGTTGATAAGCTGTTTTATCTCTCTCCCTCTCACTCTGTCTGTCTGTCTGTCTGTCTGTCTGTCTCTCTCTCTCTCTCTCTCTCTCTCTCTCTCTCTCTCTCTCTCTCTCTCTCTCTCTCTCTCTCTCTCTCTCTCTGTTTACAAAAATAGCTGCCCTTCAAATCTCTGTGTTATCTAATGGCCCCCTGTCATCTATGATCTCATCTTCTTCTTTCCTCTGTCTATCTTCCTTTTAATCAGTCTGTCAGTTATTTTGTTTGTATACACTTACGTTTACTTCGCCTTCCCATCCTTATTTTTAGATTATCTTACGACCACTCACCATCTCTTCTTATCGGCTTTTAATTAGTGACTACATCCAACTGCTTTACTGTCCTCCTCTACACGCGCATTTCAAACTCCCCAGTATGTTAATTCTTATTTCAATTAGGTCTTTCTTCCCGTACACTTAATAATCGTATATTTCTCAAAATATTACAGTCTTCGTTAGAGTCACAATAAATGTTACTTCTTTGAAATTAGTACATTATTACATTAGTTGAAAGCTACTTTTCTAGCATCATGTTCTATGTAAGGGAAGTGTATATTCAATACAGTATAACTGGTAAAGTCAGTAGATAGTATTTCTTCTTCGTAAAACTGTCTTCGTTGCGCACTACTTAGTCCGACCATCTGTTCTTTGGTCTTCCAATATTCCGCCGTCCTTTTGGATTATAAACTAAAATTTGTTTAGAGTATCCTTTCTTATCCATCATTTCAACATGATCTGTTCAATACTGTCTGTACTGTTTTATCCTTTTGTTTAGATTATATATTCCAAGAATGTCCTTATATCATCATTTCTTAGCCGATCCCTCCGTGATACTCGTAGTACTGGTTGTAAAAATCTCATTTCACTAGCCTGTATCCGGCTTTGGGTCATTGCGTTCAGTGTCCCAGTCTCACTGCCATAATGGCCACATGGCACTGCCATCACTTATCAGATTTCAAAAGATTATCTCTTCTGACCTTTCCATTCAATGTTCTTCTTATCGTTCCACACATGTGATTAAACTTCTACCTCTTTTTTCCACCTCTTTGATACTATTTAATTGTACGGTACAAACTAATTTTGTTTGGTTTATAAGCAGTTCTTGAAACAACACTTATTGGGTGTAAGTCTTGTGCATTTTGTTCGACGCAGTAACTAAGACGGTAATAACGAGGCACTAAGAAAAACCCCATTTGTTAATCTTATAACAATCCGTTGTCCTCTACTTCAGTAACCGCACAGAACATACTGTACGTAAACTTCGTGTCGTTGCATTGTTTTTCATATTCCCTATTTTCTTTCATAAATAAAATACGTATTTCTGTACATATTGATCTTCTTAATTACATGTATCTTTTATTTCTCAGAGTATGAAATACAGAGTATGAACAGGATTATACTGTTTACATGTGGCACTATATTTTAATACTGTAGTATCAAGTCTTTTAATTTTGGAATTGTTATATTTAAGTTGGTTTCTTTACAGGTGTGTTGTACCTAATTTATAAATTATGTATAAGGCCTGAAACAGCTTTTACGCAAGACAATGGTGAATGTCTTAAAGTTCAAAAATCAACCAATTATTTCTCAATTTATATCTCATTATTAATAATGAAAGTGCTGGTCTTAGAATCAATAAGATCTGAAGTACGCTTATTTATTTATTACCTTCAAACCATTAGACCGGCATACTTTATATCTTTACACGTATTTATATACAGGGATGTTACAAAGGGATATTGGACAATTAGGCCGTAGAATATGTGATTTCAAAAAATTGTGATAATTGCTTACACTGTCTATGATATACTAGTCTTTGTATTCAGTGTTACACGTAATATTATAGACGGAAGGTCAAATCTTCTACGGGCGTAACTATAAAATTATTGGGTACATAAACTTACATGTTTGCACCGAATACGTCACGGCTACTATTAGATGTAACTGAACACTTCAGGAAATATATTAGTATATTTAATCTTGAGAACGAATGCTTACCAACGTAAATTGTAGAAAAAAAATTTGTACAATTATATTTATATTTACTTTTTTGTACTGTAAACCCTAAAAAATTCCATTGAGTTAAAATATGTGGTGGAAATATTTTAAAATTTATTTTAGACTTATTTGATACACATCCTTGCGCTTTCAATACAAAACATAAAATTGCATTGTATTGTTTAAACTATTAGAGATGAAGCAGAATGATCACTGTTGCACACCACTATATAAAAATTATCCCGATTAGCGCTTTCAAGCTTCACAGCTCATCGTCAGGTCGGAATTGAAAGAAATCATGTGAAAACAACCCCTTCACCCAATCTCACCCCACCCTGGTCACACACAACAAGCTATAATTTTAAATGTCCCTCCCCACCCCCTGAGCTCTGTCCATCCATCTGGACAGTTACAGATTTTTCTAGCAAATTCCTTGTGTTTCAGTGTTGTGTGTGTGTGTGTGTGTGTGTGTGTGTGTGTGTGTGTGTGTGTGTGTGTGTGTGTGTGTGTGTGTGTGTGTACATTCCATTTAAACCTACCGTCTTCCTCTCCACACACGTGGGTCAGTCACACACCCTTATTTTGAAACAACCAATTAGTACTATGCAATTTAATCCTTAATCTTATCTATCAGTCCTCTATCATTTACTTCTTAATTATGTTATAAAATATTTCTTCAGTATCAAATTTAATTTTAGTATTAATTAAATTGTCTAACCCTTTTTCTGTTTCTTTCAATATTTCTAACTCCTCATTAAGCTTTCTTGCAACTGTGTTATTTACTACTTTTACAATTTCGTAGTCTTCCAAAGGGTTAACAAACTTATGGTTGTCTTCTATGAAATGTCTTGCATATAACGAATTGGTTGTTCTATTACCTTCTCCACGTTTGTGGTCAGACAACCTGCATACGAATTTTAGTCCTGTCTCACCTAGGTACACTTTGTTGCAGTCATTACATTTTAATTTATGAATTCCGCTTTTCTGTAATACTGGAAATTTTTCTATATTTTTATTCCTTATCTTATCAAATACCGTTTTACATTTTTAATACCTATACCTACTCCGTATTTATTAAAACATTTTATAATTTTTCTAGTATGTGAACCTATGTATGTCAATGACCCTGCATAATTCTTTTGTTCTGGTTCTATTTTACCTTTTTGTATGTCAACCCTTTTCAAAACTTTATCCAATATGTTGGTGTTATAAATAATTACGCCTTACAATTCCCTTTATCGTTTTAACTCCGTATCTTTTGATTCGGTCTCTTTTAAACACTTCTGAGGTCTGTAACAGAATTAATTGATTGCTGCCATTTTATATGTTATAAGGGTGGTAAGACTCTCTTGGTATATTTATACCAGAATACGACTCTTTCCTAAATATCCCAAACAGTAGTTTCTCGTTATCTTTAATTTCTAGGTTTAAATCTAAGTAATTTATTTTCTTACCTCCTAAATCTTCTTTAAATTGTAAGTTTTTATCTTTATTATTTACCTCATTTATAAACTCATGCACTTCTTCTATGCTTCCTTCCCAAATTACTAATACATCATCAACGTATCTAGACAATAATTTTATATTGTCTTTATACTTAGTGGAACTTATTAATTGCTTTTCAAAATCATTCATGTATATTTCAACAAGAATAGGAAATTATGAAGACCCCATAGGTAAAACATTTTTCTGTATATAAAACTTGTTATTAAACCTAAAATATTTCTGATTTACACATTCTTTAATTATTTTAATCAACTGCTTTTTATACCTGTATTCTTCCATATTCTTATCGTTTATTAACTTAATAACTTTATTTACTGTGATATTGGTAAACATGTCCTCAACATCCAGTGATATCAATTTTGTATTTACATTAATTCTAATATTTTCTATAATATAATTTCTATAATATTTTTCTATCAATTTCACGTTATTCTCTATGTTGTATTTTGTCCCAAATTCATATTTCTCTTTCAGTACTCTGCTAACTTCCTTTGATAATTTATAAGTAGGTGCATTAATAAAATAAACAATCGGTCTATTTGGTTTTCTTTCTTTATGTGTCTTAACCTACTTTTAAAAGTTGGTGCTGTTGGATTACTTTATAATAAATACTTTCTCTTATTTTCATCTATAATGTTATCTGTTTCATCATTTGTTTTATCCTTGATTGGTACTTACTTGTATAATTATACTTTATTTCCTTATATGGTCTTTCACTTATAAATTCTTCCGTTTTCTTTATGTATTCGTCCTTTCTCAGTAGTGCCATTGTATTTCCTTTGTCCGCCTTCGTAACTATAATATCATTCTTTTTTATTTTATCCTTTAGTTTAGTAACAGTTGATTTAATTTTTTTTTCATTTTTTGAATTATACAAATTTTTCTTAAATATTTTATCTACTACATTCCCTACTTCCCACCTTATACTTTTTTTATCATTTTCATTTCCTAGTTTTTGTAATATGCTTTCGCATTCAATAATCGTTTTTTCTTGATTTAATTCTGGTGGCGGCGCGTATTTTAAGCCTTTTGCTAACGTTTCTTTTTCTTCTGTACTGAAAGTTACCTCTGTAAGGTTCATTGCTCTTTTTTCATAGTTATTCTTAGAGAGCTGTTCCTTTTTTTCTTCGTCCTTTCTTATTAATTTATTTAACTTATCTACCATTTTTTTAATTTCCTTTTCCAATTTCTTTTCTACGTACCCCAAACCAAAATTATATAATATTTCTTCTAACTCTACATACCAGTATATTCTTAAAAATTCTATATGTCTGGCATATAATTCCCTATTTTATCTATTGATTAAGCCGTAAAGTGACCTTATTTCTAACTTTATCCACAACTTCTCGCTTTGTTCTTTTACTTTTTTGGCTACACTGTTCTTATTTTTAATTTTAACTTGCACGTATTTAAGGATAACATTATTATCCAGACATTGTTTATTAAATCATATTTTACTTAAAACCCTCTCCAATTTACCTTTTAACTTAAGATATTAAAAACTTTACTTACCTTATTATTGTCGTTTATTACCTCATTGTTGTTGTCCATTACCTGTCGTCGATTGCACATCTTAACAGAAGTTTAATGAAGAAAGTTGTGTTAGTGGTTGAAATCACACACAGAATGATCACTGTTGCACGCCGCTATATAAAATTTATCCCGATTAGCGCTTTCAAGCTTAACAGCTCATCGTCAGATCGGAATTGAAAGAAAGAATGTGAAAACAACCCCTCCACCCCATCTCACCCCACTCTGCTCACACACAACAAGCTGTAATACAAATGTCCCATCCCCACTCCCTGAGCCCTGTCCCTCCATCTGAACAGTTACATATTTTTCTAGCAAATTCCTTGTTTTTCAGTGTTGTGTGTGTGTGTGTGTGTGTGTGTGTGTGTGTGTGTCTGTATGTCATTAGTTGTGGCATTTTCCGCCGACCTGAGACCGTACTGTGGCAACCTCAGTATTAGTGGCAACGTAAAACGCGTGCCACTAATAAAAGTTATATTTTCGCCTAAATTAAAATATTTTTTTGTAACCTATGTATTCGTAAGAGTATAAAACCACTCCTACTGTAACCTAGATGTAACGTTTCGGCATTTCAGCATTTTTTCTAGCTTTTACGACTACTGTTCCACAAAGTAGGAATATGCATGGTTGTGTGAGTGTATGCAAACCACCGCATCTGTGGCACGCACACGCCACTGTACTCATACGAACCTAGCGTGCATTCTTGTCATCATATAATTGCAATGTCAAGGTCTCCAGACAGATTATACAACGTTGCCACGCTGAAATTCGCAAAATTAGCGGGAAACTAAATCTAAACTGTCCGCTGTGTGCCATATGAGTGACGCGGAGTGCTTTGAGTAGTGTGGCTGTAACGAAGGTGCATTACAGCGTTCTTGGATTAAAGCCTTCTTGGATTACAGCGCTTTAACCCAATAATCCAAATGGAATCAAGTTCCTTTATACAATAAAAGTCACTGTAATTTTTGCTAGACACATTATATTTAAGGTTGCATTTATAAACTTGTGTAACCGCCTTAACGTACTTTATATGAAGTATATAAAACAATAAGCTAGAATTAGTGCCGCAAATATATTACATTTGTTACGTAGGCAATAAACACATATGAAATTAGGTGTAATATACATTTTATATAAACCGTTTCCGTGCACGTGTGAAAATCAATTGTTCACCCACATGCCAATAACCTACCAACCTAAAATTTTTCAACTCACACGTTGCGGATGACAATATCAGCTTTTGGTATTTTAGGATATACCAATGTTAACAGAGAAAAATAAAATGCAAGTAAATTTTAGAAACAAATCTTTAAAAGTGCGGCGACTGTACAACCCAGTGACAGGAAGTCTGCAGGTAAGGACTAAGAGAAGACAAAAGTGTGGAACTACCGTTATGGAGACAACCAATGGACAAAGAAAATTTTGTGTCGAGTACAGTGAAAGACAACAAAATATGATATATAACTTCTCATCCTTAACACTTTTAGCTAATCCCGTGACAAAAAAATAGACAAAAATTAATTTTGGTATTCTTCTAAAGAGATTATCTAAACATCAGTCGGATACAAACATCAGATAAACATATCTTTACTCATGTACTTAAGTACTTTATTAGCTTTGAAACAAACCAATTGAACTATGGAACCGTTTATGCACTATTACAATTGTTTATTTTTCCACACATTTTAGTACATGGAATTTTAATACATCATTTTACACAAAAATGATATACATGAAAGACAGAATATGGTATATAAACTTATAAAACGCATGAATAAAAACGAGAGATGCTGCGGATATTAACGTTATAAAAGACAAAAGTTATATCTCTTTTCAGGAAAGGAAACAAAAATGATGTATCTATTATTATAAAGGCATAAGTCTCTCCAATGGGAGTTACAAAATATGTAGTAGACCCCTTAATCAACGGCTGCAAACTATTTCCGATAACATATTATTAGAAGTACAGTTGGGCTTTAGAAAAGGACGTTCATGCATTGACGTGTATATATACTAAAGCAAAACATTGAAAAACGTCGGCAATTCAATTTAGAAACACACATAGCTTTTATAGATTACGGAAAAAGCCTTTGATAGAGTTAAAACTTTATGGGGATTTCTATAAGCCAGATGTATTTTGAGACACTCATTGATGCAATTAGGAGCCTATAGGCCTACTTGAACAATAGTACAGTATTGCAAAAGGATCAGTGTCACAACTGTCAAGAGAAATTGCGACGAATTAAGGTGTTTATTACGTATAATGAAAATAACAATTACCATAATCATAATAACAGTAAACGTCGCAGTCTATCACAGCCTACTTCTAACTCTTCGCTGACATTTTCTTAATCGCAATCTGGGTATCAAGGTCCAAGAAAATTTCATTCATAACAATTTCTTTTGAGATGCTGTTGTTTAATACAGCATACAGCACTAGTGTTCTGGAAAGTATAGCAAGCAACCTTTGTTTACAATGTACAGTTAATTATGAAGGACAGCAACAACGAGATGCTTAGTATACGCATTCCATTGTGATGTCGACAGAAACAAGATAAAACTTACATATTAGCGTAGTCGTCTCGGTAAAACAGTGGACAGCGTCATTCAAAGAAACGTTATCAGTCTCATTTTTTGCCACACGCTCGTTCGTTATCTCATCTTTCTTCTAAGCGTGCCCATACCAGAGCGATAGAATTTAACTTACAGCTGTAGTCGGCGGGAGCAGTCTTAGGACGTCATGTCCGTACTTTTGTGCTATTTCATCGATAAGAAATACTCTCTTTAATATTAGAATCTTTGATAATTAGTAGTAACGCTGGAAAGAGTGAGAGTGTGTGTGTGAGAGAGAGAGAAGGAAAGAAATAAAATGTGTGTTTGTGTCAGTTTCATAAAATAATGGCTTTCCCGGGCAAATATTTTAATTACGTTATTACACAAAATGAAAATTACGTGCACACACCACACAAACCTCGCTCAGTCAGAAGGTTAATATTCGGAAGCATTTGTTGTCACAATGTGCTCTTAATTGCGTAGCACTTTTCGAACCTGCTTCTGTACACTAATCAGATTCCTCTGTTAGTAAGATGAGATTGGTGTTTCAAATCCACAGTTATCGCTTATCGTTTTCAATGAAACCGACCAATTCATGTGCAGAAACATCGCAACAACGTAACTACACTGACGTCAGATAAAAAAAATTATTTACTATTTATAACAGTTGCTTTAATGCCGACTGTCATTTTTTTTTAAACGGGGAGTGTAATGGATGGTACTAACCCGGTATTACCGTTAATCTCTGTTCTATTAACAGGAAGAAAGCTAAAAATGAACTAAAACAAAGGAACTATGCAGTAACATATACCAGAAAAATTATACAATGTTGTTTTAAAAATACGGAATAGATGTAGCAATTAAAAATGTGAAAGAGTATTTGGTAAGATAAGGAATAAAAACATAGAAAATGCCAATCTTACAAAGAAGCGGAGTTTTTCTTAATATAAAATGCAAAAAAATGTAACAAAGTGTACCTAAGCGAGACAGGACGGAAATTTGAATGCAGGTTGTCTAACCATAAACGAGGAGACGGTAATAGAACAACAAATTCTTTATATGCAAGACATTTTTAAAAAGAGAATCACAAATTTCTTAATCCCCTTGCAAACTATGAGCTTTCAAAAGTAGTTAATAATACAGCTGAAAGACGACACTTGATAGGAGGAGAGGGAAAACACAAGTACAAAACAATAGACTATACTAAAACACGAAACGTACTGCAGAGCCTTTGACCACAGACATCACTGCACAAAGAATCATACCACTGTGGCAAAACACACAAACAGTCGCATAGACTTCAAAAAGGCTCTGGAATTTGCACATCATAAATATGTCAGACTACTATAGATATACAACATTAGCAGTGACAGGCGTAACAAGAGAGTAACGCCTGCTACCGCAGGTAATTAACTTTCACCGTAAGGGGCTGGAAATTTTTGGCCAACCACGTGGTTCTGTCTGTAACAAGTGAGTCTAAGAATTTCTTTATTTAGGCTATTATTGACACAGTTTCCTCTGTGCAACAATAAGTCTCTTCTGAGCAGCAATTGGTGTCAATTCTTTCTCGCAAAACAACGTAGTGGACCAGAATACCCGCACCACTGACATTATGCAACGCCAAGGTCACACGCAATACACAGCTAACGGACTACACTTCGTACGCAAATTTTTGTTTCGAATCTTAGTTGATTGCTCTATAAAGTGGACTGCACTGCCCCGTCACTTGTTTCCCTTATCCTATATGATTTTGTATTTCTGCTACACGTGTGCTGTCGTTTGTAACCATGCAAATGAAGAGCTTTTCATCTTTGATAGTATTCCATGTTGCGACAGGTGCGTCGCTAACGTTCCAAAGCTGAATAAATAAATAAAACTGTCCTTCAAGTACAACTTAAATAAAGCGGGTGATATAGCACAACCTTGTCGCAATTCCTTAGTGACTGAAGGTTCATCAGATAGTCTTGACCCTATCTTTGTGGTGCATAGTAATGTTGGTGTATAGCGCTTCCACAGCATAGAGCTTCCAGATCGCTTTACAGCTCTTCTTTGGGTCTATGCCTGTACCCATTACTTTTTTGAAGAATTCTTCGTTCAATTTTAAGAAGAGGTTCCAAGTTTTGAAAGCACTTTGTTTCCACTCCATACATGATCACCGGCCTGGTCACAATGCTATAATGGCGGACATTTACACTTCTAGAAAGGTTTTGCTTTCCGTTTATATTATTAATAATAATAACAACATTTTTACAAGAATATACTTTTTTATTTTTTTGTGAATTACTATGATTTGTTAGTATTCAACTATCATCATCTGATATAAAATTATATATAATATTTTATATCACTATCAATATAATTTTATATCTGATTATGTTAGTTGAATACTATCAGAACACTGTAATTCACAAAATAATAAAAAAAAAAATTCTTCTAAAAAATGTTGTTATTATTAATAATAATATAAAACAGTAAATAATATACATTAAATTGCCCAAAAATGCTATCTGGTCTAAAATCTTTATAAGACAGGTCCACTTATACTGTTAAATACTTTGCCTATGTCTGTAAAAATCTAAGTGGGTCTTAAATTTATGCTAAGTTTATACAACCTTTTCTCCAGTACTTGTTATGACATAAAAATTGCGTTTGTACAATATTTTTATTTCTTAAAGCCAGTCTGATTACTGATATGAAAACATACGAAACTTATTTTAATCTTCTAGCCTATTTACTATTTTAGTATAAAGTTTGTGTTACGTTTGTGGATGGAAGACTGATTCCTCTACAATATTGGTTTCATTGGATCCCCATTTTGTACAATCAAAACAGTAATCCGTAGAAATTATGTGTGTGGATTTCTTGTGTTCAATAGTACATATTGATAAAATGGAGTATTAGTATAGAACTAGTTTCTTATACTTCAACAGCTTCAAATTGATATCACTTAAACAAGGAGCACTATTATTTTTTTGTGTCATCTACAGGCATCAACTCTTCCAAATTAACACTATGTAAACATACTAGATACATTTTGCTTTGTTAAAACTCTCTTCATATCCGTTATGTCAGCGTTGAGTCTAAGGATTTTATCATTCTTTCTCGTATATACGTGTACTTAAATGTTACTCTCGCCTTCACATCCGTGATAATTGTCTTCATTACACTATGGATAGCTGACTGATGACTATGAATGTAGGCCTAATTTTCAGAAGTTACAAAAGACCTCTTCTTTGTCTTTACCTCTTCTTTGTGTTTCAACCTAAGAATTTTATTTGCAGCAGTTATGGGTTTGCCATATATTCGATATATTTGCTGCCTCTTCGAACATTCGTAAGCTTTAAACTTGTTTACTTTGATCTTATTTACTACACTTAAAATTTCTTAATAGCGATTATAATTTTAAAGGTAGAATTTGTTTCGACTTTAAAGGAGAATAAATTATCAAGATAAGCCTGTGAATAAGTTGCTGAAGGTAGCCAATCAACGTAAGCTATACTATCAATCGGCAAAGAAATCGAACTTTGTTTACTTTAATCGGATTAATCAATTTCAAGTAGTTTCAAATTCTATGACAGCGAATAGTCGTTTCAGGATATCTTTTCTTAGTAAATTCTTTTATAGAGTTTGTGTTTTATTTAAACTGAACAACGTAGATACACATATTACATAAATGACTTATATATTATATATAAACTATTACGTTTGCTTCAGCGGTATTGCTAATGTGTAATTTCGTAATCACTCTGCTACACTAAAATAAAAATACCTTTATGTGACGACTGTGGGTTCTAAAACGTTTAGCAAAAAAAAAAAATAGATACAATTAAGTGGAAATAGAGCCATGTTTTAGTGTCTTCGTGTGTTTTAAACTCAAATAATAACCTTCTGTATAATAAATTAATAACCATATTTTGATACTACAGTGTTGTATGGTTCATTGATTACATATTATATAATTTTATTGACTTTTACAAAACTTACAAAGTAAATCAGACTGTTATATCTCCAATATTTGCGTTTTGAAGAAACAGTAGAAGTGTAAAATGAGCAGCTGTTATTCAGTAGAGCAGTTCAGATAAACACGGAACGTTCTCAGTATATACACAAAACATTCAATGCCAGCAGCAATTCAAGTAGACGTAAACACAGTCTACTTTTTGGCGGGATTTTTAGCTGATTTCAGAGAAACAAATGAGTTGTTATGAAGAGTTTATAAATTGTGTAATTTCTAATGGAAGTAAACGTATGTTGAAATGATAAATAAAACACGTTACTAGCGTTTTCAAACTACACAAAATATTATTTAAATATTTTCTGCTACCATATGCTGTTGATAATATAATTCAGTAAATCTGCTTAGTAGCTCTATTATGTAATCTTGCGGACAATTATGAATTATTGTATACACCGCAAATGACTAAATTGGTCATCTCATTTAGTCAGTCTTACACAATCATCACAGAGTCATTACAGGAAAATAAAGGGTTAGTAACATGTCCTATTCACAAACAACCTTTTTATTTTAGTTTTGTAACTTTCATCTATCTGCTAGTCATGTTCGCTCAACAAACTCGTGCGATTGATTGCTTCTCTCACGCTTGTGTCCAGTGCATATTTAATTATTGTACGCTGCACTATTGTGACTCCATAATTTTCACTACGTTGCCTTGACTTGTTCCTAAATTTCTTTAACAAATTGTTGCCGTCTTTGATTTTTTTCCACTAATTGAATTTTATGTATCATTTGCAATTCCGACCTTTATTCCGCAGGTTTTGGTCCTCGCGCTCGTATCGCTCAGCATCACATATCGCACACCTCGCCTCCCAACATTAAATAAATTCGTTGGCTACATTACAGTTTTTAAAAACGTTTAATATACGCGATACGTTTCTTTTGAACTTTTTAAAGTTAGAAGAATGAAGACACGGTAGTGTATAAACAAAGATTATAAGGTCAACGGATTGTCTTTAGTCACGAGTCAGCTGTTGAAACAAAGACAGTTCATTCAGTGTATCTGGTGTCATGTAGAAGTTGAGATAATACACAGATGACTTTTGTAATCGCTGCTATTTAGTAATACGTACGAATTTGTTGTTGTGGCAGCAAGTTCCTTTTGGTTGACACCTGAGTGTTGCTGAGGTTTTGTAATCTTTATCGTTAGCGATAAATGTAATTATTGTTGTGGCGAGTATTTTTTGTTTGCGTTTGCTAACTGACAGTTGAGTGTGTTTGAGATTGTGTGATTTTGCAGTAAGTGACACTTATAACTGTTGTTGTGGTCCGTTTTGTGTCACTTCCCCAGCCTGTGGAAACGTGCAAAAATCGCCATGATTCCCAAACCTCGTAAGCTGCGTATAGGGCTACTTACCGAGAATCATCGCCCAATATCTCTATTGCCAGTCATCTCGAAAGCGTTCGAACGGCACCTGCACAGCCGATATGCGCCCCTGTTGGATGGTTTCATTCGGCAGTAGCAATTCGGCTTTCGCAGAGAGCACTCGACGACCCTTCAACTCGTCAGGGTTGTTACCCAATTGACGAACGCCGAGAACAAGCGTCAGTCCTCCGTCGCTGTATAGCTCGACATGAGTAAACCCTTCTATCGAGTCTGGCGAAGGCCTTCTCTACAAACTAGCCCAATCCCCTCTCCCTGTCTCTTTCGTTCATCTTCTGCGATCGTATCTTTGCGACCGCGTCTGTAGAGTACGCGTCGTACCCATCCGTTCGACCGATCGTCGCAGGCATTCTTCAGGGATCTGTCCTAGGCCACGTTCTGTACCTTCTGTACACGAACGACCTGTCTGTACAGCCTGGAGTCATTTATCGCTCTATGCGATGACGCCATGTTTCATGCTTGCTCAGCGAACCTTAGTTTTGCCTGGTGCAACGTCAGCTCGTCCAACTTCCAGACTGGCTTCGGAAGTGGAGAATGGCGATCAATGTGGAGAAAACCGAGGCGATCGCCTTTTCTCGTAAATTTACTTCCCGCTTCCAGTCTCTCTCCCTAGAAGGGAGTCCAATCGTATGGAAACGGTCTGTAAAATACTTGGACGTCACTGTTGACTGGCGCCTAAGCTTTGAAACCCACGTCTCCCTGAGTCTCCAGTGTGCCTGCGGCGTCAAACCCTAAATATATCCCTTTCTCACTCATCGGAGTTCAGTGCCTGTGCGCACTAAACTCACCATCTATTTGATCTTTCTCAGAGCAATATTAACATCTGCAGCCTCTGCCTTTTGGGCATAATTCAGCCCAAACATTGTCGCCTGTTTGGAAGCTTTCCAATCCCAGGTCATCTGGTACATCTCAAACTCTCCCTGGTTTGTCAGATATGATGCTATCAGGCGAGAGTTGAAGGTTCCTTCTCTCACCGAATTCGTTTGGTCCCTACCCTTCAATATCTTTGCCCGAGCCTCTGTCTTCATTTCAAGGCGGGAACTTTCTTAAATTTTTAAATAAACTTTTAACTTGATTTCAAGGCCTTGTTTTCTGAGTTACTGCGATCCATTAATCTCTTGTACCGATGAGAATTAGAATTGAGATTACCGAAAAAGATCTGTAACGCTGTTTAACAGCTGACTGGAATAAAGTCTACACACCTTGTGATATTGACGCAGCAGCTTACTATCTAAACAAGAACTTGTCTGCTATTATTAAAAAGCACGTATCAGTAAGGAAATTATTGTAAAAGAAGGATCCAGCTTGGTTTTCTAACTAGACCTTAGTCCCTGACGCATACCAACTGCTTCGTTTACTTCCATATCTCTTCGTAGAGCTGAGTAAGGAGCGAATATCCAATTTTTACCCAATGCTATGAGCAGGTACGAAATCCTCCGATGTTGAATTAGGCGGGAAATGTACCGTAAAAGACACAACGTGCCGTTTAATATAGGCCTACTGTACGTGTGTTAAGTAATAGTGTGTCGATAATTATAGTACAGTAACACCAGCATGACAATAGTTCACGTTTAAAATATTACTTTACTGCTTCAGTTTAATTATCTGTGCGTGTGTTAATTAACAGTGTGCGACGATCATCTATTAATTATAATTTTATTCTTTAATATCACTGTAAGTATCAAATGTCTTCGTAGTTCGTTTTATAATATACATTTTTATTTAATTTACATTATCCGTGCGTGTGTTTATCGAGTTTGTTGTGTGATATTCATTTGTTAATTTTTTGTGATTTTTTTTAGATTTTCATAATCTAGTATTTATTCCCTTTTTATTTTTGGTTTATTAAAATCAGTGAGCTTAAACAATACTTATGTTCGTAGTGCGGTAAGGATTGTGAAAATGTAGATAATCTTAACCAGCATTCGAAATTACATCCCGAAGAAGTAAACAGTGGAATGCCGGTTTTGAGCAACTTGAAGTCACGTACACAACAATGTAACATCTGTGATAAACAGTTAAAGCACTGATACACATTTAAACGTCATGAACGCAAATCCCACGGTGCAGGGGTATCAGCACCGAATAAAGTTAAGTGCCCCTTATCCCTTATGTGTTCTTGCGGCAGCGATTGAACTTGGACACTTCGAATTGCAGCACAACATATCAGTAAAGTCTGAAATTAAAGAATTTAAATCCTTAGAAAGTTTCTTGGATTAAAAACAAGCCATTGAAAAAGAAACATTTTCAAGATACGTTAAAAAGCGTGGCTCCCATTCTGCTACCGTCAGCACAAAGAGACATTATTATATATGTCATAGGTCCGGGCAATTTGTGTCTGAAAGTAAAGGTAGTCGGCACTTAAAATTACAGGGAAGTAACAAAATCAATGCTGTCTGTCCGGCAAGCATTCGCGTCACTGAAACTGAAGATGGTACCACTTCAAGCAATACTTAATAAAATGTGCGATTCCGTGACAGGCTGTAAATTAAAAAGAATTCATTTATTAACGAAGCAAGACCTGTACAACATCGAGCACGCATATAATTTATGCTCGAAGTCGGTGAGACGTCAAGAAGATGGTACAAGGGTTGAAGCGTTGGTCAACGAGGTCATTTCCAGTGATCAGACTTGTGTATTATTTTATAAGCCTCAAGGGGTCGTCAGAGAAACTGGCCAAACTTTAAAAACAGACGATTTTGTTTAATTATAATGAACAATGCACAGAGTGAAATACTGAAGAAATATGGCAGTGTTTGTATATGCATTGATGGCACCCACGGTTTGAACAGTAACGGTTTTTAACTAATAACCCTACTTGTTTTAAACGACATGAGAAAGGGATTTCCATGTGCTTTCCTCATATTAAATCGAACTGACGAAAAAGTGCTTTCTTTGTTTTTTCAGTATATCAAGGCAGAAGTAGGCGAAGTTTTACCGAAAATGTTTATGTCCGATTTGGATGAATCCTTTTATAATGCGTGGATATCAACAATGCAAGCTCCGGCAATGAAATTGTACTGCACTTGGCACGTTGACAGGGCTTGGAGAAGGAATATTAGTTCCAAAGTAAAAAGCAAAGAGAAGCAGGGTTACGTTTATAGTAGAATAGTCAGGACATTAATGCAGGAAAGAGACTCTTCTGCATTCGAATGAAATCTGCCTGAAGCAATTAGGCGACTACTTGATGATAAAGACATTTCTGAATTCGGCACTTATTTTGATCAAACGTTCTCAAAAAATATTCAGTCTTGGGCCTACTGCCATCGACTTCAAGGAGGTCTGAACACCAACATGCATATCGAAAGAATGCATCATACAATTAAATATATATATTTACACGGCAAAAATGTAAAACATTTGGACAAAGCGATAGTTGCTCTAATGTCTTTCGTCCGCGATAAGTTGTTTGATAGTCCTATTATCTTAAGCAAAGGCAAATTAACTACAAAGTTGAAAGACATTACAAAAAGTCATAACCTTTCAGAGAAATCGACAGTAACTCAATTATCAGAGAAGGAACAGGCAATGGGTGGAAAGTACCGTCGTCTTCTGGCATGAAAGAGGTACATATATTTAGTACATGAAAATGATGTGCAGTGAAAATGCAATTTGATCTGTGTAGACTGTGATGTGAGTATACATAAATATTCATGCACGTGTGTAGAACTTGTATTAAGTGGAATATGTGTAAACATATTCATGATGTCCTGCAGGATTAACAAAGCAGGGCGTAGTTTTCAGTCGAATTGTAACAATATCGAAGACGATGGTGACGATCGGTTGTTTGTGCATCCGGAGAACGAAATTGATACGACGGAAAAACAAGAAATATTATCCCAAGTCAGCAAAAGAGAAAGTTTTATGACATCTATGGGCAATCGAAAAGAATCACACAAAGGGGATTGAATTGAATTAGTTAATAGTGTAGCCATATTAGAAGAACTGGAAGTGATTAAACGACAAAATTCGCTCTCGCGTTGCAGTTCAAAATGTGCTTAGCTGTTCGACTTCTTAGAAAAGAAATATCGTGCTACAGAGGAGAATTGATTCCACCAAAAAAAAGGAAATTAACACATGGTAATATTATGGTAAAGCCCAATGAAACCAATATACAGAACACTGCTCTGTCGCTGCTGCTGCAAAAAAATGATTGTTATAAAGTTAAACAGAATTTTAAATAATTTTTAAATTTGTTAGTTGAAGTATCATTATACATTATTCATTAAATTATTAAATATTCAGCGCGTGTGTACTTAATGTGCATATAAGACTATGTATTTAATAATGTGGCATTTTGTTAATAATTATCGATGTGTTTTCGTTCCAATGATTGTCGGGCATCTGTGAACAATTCGATTCATACTGGATCAACTGCTTTCGAAGTGTGTACAGTCTTACGTAACTGGAGCGTATCAGCTGTGAGTGGAAATGACAAACGAGGTCAGCATTTTTAAACAATACAAACATAAATAAAGATTCAGTTGTACACGTCATAGTTTGGCGCGAAGGAAGTTCCGTAAAAATCGTGTTGCTCAATAAATATTTGTTTCTCAGTATGTGTCTGGTTGCCAGCTGTACTGAAACGCAATCAACCTGTACGAACATTTTACGGAAAGAAACGAACATAAGCGTAGCAGTCGGTATTCGTCAGGGGGTAAGGTTTAGTGGTTTACTACAGAGGTAATAAAATGCCTAAAGCAAAAGAGTACAGAACATAAAAAGTTTAAGAAAACGAGTATGATTCAGCATTGCGAGAATTTTCGATGTTCAGAAAGGGGAAGATGCTTCTCTGAAGAGAAATTGAGAATAGCAGTGTGTTCTTGCGCTCTGTTTGCATCAGAATAAATTCTGTTTCCCTGTTAGATAGAAATCTTTAAGAAGGCTATAGGGGGATATGTGGAGGCCATCCTTTAAACAAAATTATTGTATTTATTACTTCTACTCCATTCGTATTATTATTTATAATTATTGTATTTACTTATATATATGCGCATAAAATTTTCATTTGATTTTGATACTTCTGATGTTGAAAGTTTCAACCATGGGTACATTCAAGATATTCCAGCGTTTGTTTTTAGAATTTACTTTTTTGGAAATCTACATATAGGCTATAGTTCAGTAAGGGACACAAATTTGCGGAAGTTATGTACTTCGTACGACCTTCGGAAGTGGCTCATTCTTCAGGTCATATTTCCAGGACCTCGGTAAAAATACAGTTTTTCTTAAAGTATCAAGTTTAATTAAATATAAAATGGCTATCATATTTCACAGTACGGAGATACCCTGTAGTGTTGAACATATCATTATGTCAAACACAAACACCAGATTTATAGTTTTACATTAAAAAATAAATAATATTTTGTTTCAACAAGAATATGTTTTTTACTATTTATTACACTGTTTCAACAGTTTTATTATACATTACTATCATCTTCAGGAACAGAATGTGCAAAGAAATAGTTATACAAATTTAAAATCTATTGTTTATAAAAGCTGTTTTTTATATAAGGCTATATGATTTATATGTTTTATGTTTATAAATGGTATATATATATATGTGTGTGTGTGTGTGTGTGTGTGTTTGTGTGTATACATTTTTCTATAAAAATGTATCAAAATGGCGTGTTTTCAAAATGTATACGTTTTGGCGTCTACCTGAAAACGAAGAGTATATTGAAATTTTATTGTAACATTATGTTCTTGTGAATATGTTATTTGTTTTGCATTTTATATTTCAATATACTCTTATAATAAGCAAATAATTTTTTTTGTACAAAACGCTGTCATTATGGCATCTTTTCATAATTACGACAATAGGGCGTCTTTTCAGTTTTCCAACAATTAAGCATCTGAAATGTATACTTTTTCGAATTTCGCCGTTTTTGCTTCCAGCGACGTTTGCCAGTTTTCAACCACGGGTATTGCACAGTTTTCGTTGACGCTTATTTGTTTTTATGAAAGAGTGACTAACTGCAGGCAAATGACCTGGCAGTTATTTTTGTTCCTTCGTTCACCCGCTACCTTTACATCATAATTTTAACTAGTAGTGTCAAATATTTATCAACAATTTTTAAACTTCACTATCCAATTCTATTAACCGTGGTAATATAATTATTTTGTTTTACGAAGCATGCCAACGTAGCGTACTGGCCTTTCGAATTATGTAAAAATTGACCACTTCTCGTCGGACCAAATAACGTAATTAACGAGGATGTTAATATTTTCTCACATGCATCGACACCGAGCGATAATGTAACGTTGATCTCATTTACTAGAGAAATTTCTTATGCAATTGGCAGTCAAAAGTAATAAATGTAATGCCAAACGTAATAAACATATACTAGTTATATAACAAATATAATCAGTTATATTTTTTGTCAATATTCATCATTATACATACAGTATTTCGAAGTAATGCTATAAAACATTTATTTGTATCTTTTTTGCGGTTAACAAAATTTTATAATTTTAGTTTGTAGTTCTGTAGTTGTTAATAGTCTATAGTTCTGTTTGGGATTGAGATTGGTAAATAGATAGATAGATAGACAGACAGACAGACAGATAGATAGGTAGATAGATGGAGATAAAGAGTGAGAGAGGAGGGAGAGAGAGAAATAGTAAAAGGATAAAAGTGCGTAATTAAGAGATTAGGAGAGAGAGGATAAGTAGGGAGAGAGAGAGAGAGAGAGAGAGAGAGAGAGAGAGAGAGAGAGAGAGAGAGAGAGAGAGAGCTAAATGGGAGTCAAGAGTCAGATACACAGACAATGGCAGAAAGCTACTGTACGTATTTTTTTGGTAATAAGATTTATATTTTTATTAGTAAGAGATATAAAGAAGGGGAGAAAGAGAGAGAGATAGAAGAAAGGAGAGCGATCAAATGTGCAAAAATGTACATAATAATAATTACTTCTTGTGTTAGAGACAGACGGAGAGGAGGAAGACAGAGGGTTGTGAGATAGGATAAAAGTTTGTATTATATTAGTTCTATTTGTGTTAGAGATTAAATAGCAAGATGACGCGAGACGCAGGCAGGGAAAGAGAGAGACACACACACAATATTAAAATGTTTTGGGTTGAGGGTACTAGAAGTCGTCGGATACCTGCTTTACATCTATTTTTATTTTATTTTTTTTTAGATTTTTTTCTAATTTACTTGTACTATAGCTAAATTTATTGACCACAAATTACTGTACATTCAATTTAAAAATTGCGTGTAAAAATAATCAATAGCCGCTAAAAATTTATTAAACCATTCTTCTGCAGAAAAACACTTTTCTCCAAATATATTCAATCAAATACATCTGAAATATACTAATAGACATTCTGCTGACTCTTCTCCGCATATCACGCTTAACTTTAGACCATTAGTTCTCGATCGTTTGTATGTGAACAGCAGAATTGCGAGGACATACAAGATTAAGCGAATGGTTCACAGACAGAAGTAGGCCTATATACCCATACATTTGGGTATGTATGGGTACTCGCGAGTTGTACCCGTGCCACATATCTGCAACTATAGTGGTTCCTGGTTCCATATTATTTAAAATTACACAATTTAGTGAGTTTGCATCACGTTTATCCACCACCTATAGGAACAATTTCTTTATTCTCCTGCAAATGCTCTCAAGTACCCACCGAGTTTTTGTTATTCGGCCTCTGTTGTACTTCCTTAAGCAAACGCACTTTCATCAATTTCAGTATCTCCCGGGCCGCCAATTTTTGAGCTGTTATCTATCAACCAGACAGTAAGGATCTCCCTGAATTCGTTTATTAATTTTTGGGTAGTTTTCCTGTTTATGTCGATCTGTTTTGAAATGACTGAAATTTGATATTTCAAAATCCAAGTACACACACAATACAGATAATGCAGGAACACGCGCTATTCCGAAAAAGTGTAAGCATGTATGTTTTTTGTAGCTCTGCAATTCCTTCTACCACATCTGAAGGTAACGTTTCTTTATCCTTTTACATTTGTTAACATATTACCATCACACTTTACACATTGTATTGATAACGGAAGAATATTTTAGTCTCAAACACATTTTCTGATACCCTTTTTTTTTTAATGAAACACCGAAAATTATTAACACTTTTGTATTCCATTTCAGTAAGATACGGATGTGCACAACGCTGATAAATGAATGTTAATTCAAGTTTTTTCGTTTCCCTTTTATCCCTTAGTTTAAAGCGAAGGTCTTCTTTCATCGCCAATGGCACACAATCTCAGGGCACTTTATATTTTATAATACTTCATAATTTATAATAAATGTGTTACATCGCGTTATAATCGTTCATTTAAGTACTAAGTAGGCCTGTAATGTGAGCGCTGATGTTGCTAGGTATAAGTCTATGTAGGGCTACTTGTGCCTCGTATCAGGTTACTAATTAATGATGGCTACATGTTCATAATAGTTATATTATATCTTATAATGTGTATTTTATAATCATTTAAGGAATTTCGTATTCTGTTAAATAACCGCATTTAATTACTTTTGTACGCAAATTGTGTGTTAATGCTCGTACTCAAGTAAATATTACAAAAAAGTAATATAGTAGTTATCAAAAAGGAACTTATGAGAACTGTACAAACGTGACGTATTGAGTCGCATTATATATAGGATGCGACGTTCTGGCAGCGCGTTTAATTGATGTTTTATACAAATTATGTCATGTGACTTCTAAACTAAATGAAGTATGGTAAAAAATGTATACAGCTCCCCTCTGTCTGTATACCTCTCTCTCACTTTCTTGCTCACTCTCTCTCTCTCTCACTCCCCCCTCTCTCTCACCCACGCCCTCTCTCACTTTCTCTCACTCTTTATTTTCTCAAGTGTTTATGAAATATGAAGGACACTGGAATATGGTAAACTCATAGTAATGTTTATTTGGCTGAGACAAGATAAACGGGAAACGTGATTACATATCTGGCGGGAACGATGATGCATTTTGCAAACTGGCGTTTACGTCACACACGTCCGTCTTTTCTACAAACATTGTGCACAGTTTAATCTGAGTTGTGGTATCGCGAACTCAGAAATGGTTAATACACGTCAGCCACTGCTGTGTAGAGTGATAATGTGTTGTCTATTCAGCGTAACATCACAGGTCTCCAGTACAGAGACAAGATTTCTCATTCATCAGAATCCCTCCAACAGGACTCTCTACTCAAGGTCAAATAACATTCTTAATGTTTTAATGTCACAGCGTGTATGTTTACAAAACATACTACCTGTTTGGGCTGACACATATATACACATCTACGTCCGAACTCATGCAACTGTACATCAGCTGTCTGTTTTTACGTTTCCACAAAACATGTTCCAGAAAATCGCGTTATGTTAAAATAATATGAACATTTTATAGTAAAAAAATAATAATAATAACAATTTGTAAGCTTAAGCATTCATAACATAAGAGTTTTTCAACGTTCCTTTCTCCCCCTCCCGCCGAAGACACACGCACTTTCTCTCACTCTCTCTCTCTCTCTCTCTCTCTCTCTCTCTATATATATATATATATATATATATATATATATATATATATCACACACACAAATAAAATACGTATTAGACTACATCATTGTCTGATGTCCAATGTCCAATCACCTATCGCAGTGGTCTCAAGGCCCCTTTCAGTTCCGAGTCTATACTCTCTCTGCAGCTACTTCTTGGGCTGCCTGGTATTCTTCCTTCCTTGTGTTTCTACTCTAACATGTGTTTTTGGAATCTCAAAAACGTAAATAGGTCTACACGAAATTACAATCTGATCCCAAATAAGGAACTTAATTATCAATTACAGTACTTTCATTGCCAAATAAGAAAGAAAAAGATCATTGTGTAGGCCTATGTGTAAACGGTTAAAAATCTAATACACCCTCGGTCAAAAGGATGGCAGTCGGGAGCAATGGTTATTTATTTATGTGTGTAGTTACGTTGTTGTCATGTTACTGTACATCATTAAACGACGACTATACCGACAGCAAAATGACGACGACACGATAGGCCGATTCACTTAAAGCTGGGATTCATGAATACTAATTGTGACTACACAGCGGCAACGTGTACTCAAAACTGTTATCTTGTCTCACTAAAGGTATAATCTGATTGGCGCATAGATACAGTTTCGGAAAGTGCTGCGTAATTAAATAAGTTATTACATCAGAGGCTTCTGATTGTCATGCATATATTTGTGTAAATATATAATAAATTAGGAGTAGTAATTTAAATACTTGTTATACTGTCACGTATAATTTAATAATGAAAATTAGGTTTATCAGAAAATGTAAATAAATTATCTAAAATGCACATTATTACTTTCAAATATCACTCGTTTTTACGCGGACATAAAGCATTGTCTTCTTTTGTTCAACTTGTCTGGTGATTATATTCACATAACAGTTGTGACTACATATCCAAGACCGGAAAAGAATGAATACGAGTTTGTTTATTCGAACAGGACTGCGTATTATGTCTTCAACTGGCTTGTGTGCATAGTATACACAAGGCAGCTGATCTCTGTTATTACATAGTTCTCCTTGATAATACCACATCTGACAACAATTGCTGCATACCTTCATGCAACAATTTTGTTAGTCATCAGTACGAAAACTTTTATACATGACAAAAATGTAGTAAGCAATTCGAACTAACCAGTTACACGGCCGTGAATTGATCACAGGACTTGTCTGGATGTTATCGAGGAATAGTTATTTCGGGACAAAAATCTCGTAACAAATAGAATTTTCGTAAGAATGTATATAACTATTTCTTCAGGCTACAAATAAAACATTTCCATGAGAGATTACTGTCTATTATGAAGCCAAGATATTTCATTTGCTTAGTATGATCAGTCACCAAGCAGCTGTACATGCTTGACATGTTTTTGACATGATGATTCATAAAAAACAATGCGAAAATTCAACCTTGTCTCTCAAAAAGAAAATCATATATTTTTTACTTAAAACCGTACTGTATTTTACTAAATCAATACTTCAGTTTATCTAATTCGACAATCCTTTAACTGGGAAATAAAAAATACATACAATAGTTATTTATTTTTAATTTACTGTTTTAATAAACATCGTGCCATGGCTGACACTTTTTGCTACAGTCTATTTCTTGATGTATATAATATATTTAATATTTATTGAAAAACCAAAAACCAACGGGAAGTCATAACAACCGCCAACCAGCACACAGGTACTCCACAATTTTCAAAATTAGGAGGCTCATGATGGGAACACTAAGGGTAACGAAACATGTTCCAAATAAGGGAAAAATAACATTTTGAGGTAAAGTAAATATAAATTTTAAATATTATTTATATATATATATGTATTTAATATATAAAAATAAGTTTTGTACAGTTCCATTTTGTGCTTCAAATTCTTTTAAAAGTAAAGTACTGGATTGTATATACTGAGACGATCGAGCGGGAGGGAGAATTACAGTACATTGCCATCTGTCTGTTGGCAGATTCACATATTCACATAGAGTCGGCTTGTGTGTACACTATTTGCGATGAGTACTGTTACGTGAGCAAAACGCGACAGTGATTTTCGTAGTGAATTTGAACGAAGGAATTTCTATACACACGTATTGAGTGTTATCGCGGGGCAGGTACATCGTACGCCCATCTGTCTTTCATTAATCTTTTATTGGAAGAATCTACCACATTTAAGCACTGTCTGAATGGAATTAATATTTAATGATTTTACTGTCATTCCTTGCGTTTCGTTAACGAGTCAGTTATTCCAATTCCTAATGTCATAACGGCCTAATTCCCTTCCAGAACTCAGGTAAGTACGCAACTGAAAGAATTGCTTCTTAACAGCATTAATTTTGTCCAAACCATCCGGAAATATAATAGTGTGAGGGCATTCTCTTACTTTTTGGTCACGAAAATCATATCCCTGGTACAGGTTTCTACTCCTTAAAAATTTAGGGACAGATTCACAGATATATTTCCGATTATTTACCACTTGCTGGCGACAAACCTTATTCTTTGGCAGAATATGACATACGTATTGTTCGTAATGAAAACGAAGAGTTTCAACACTCGTTACTTACAATCCTGGCAGCTTTCTAGCTAATAATCCTTACGCACTACACGGCCGAGGTTATCGAACATGAAGGAGCAGACTACGTAACATGACTCTTCGGTACCAGGATCTGATGGCGATCGTACAGTACGCAAATCTGGAAAACTGGACAGGTTTTTAACTATGACCTGCAATCCGAAATGGACAGATATAACTTCTTAACTTGGTGAAAATGAAAAATCTGCCGATCGTCGTGATAGGTTTCTGGAGTGTTTGTTATAAACTCAACTAGTGATAAAAATGATTTACTAAAAAATCACTCATTGTGAGCAGTTGTTATCCTACACATATTTATTATTTATATATTTATTATTGAATCCCAGAAACGTGATTAATACACTACCTCATGCTTATCCTAAGTTGTGTGCGGAGAAATACCTGACCCAGTCAGTTTTCCAAGGATTCATAAAATTGTTATCTCGACTATGATACATGGATCTTGTAGAGCTCGTAATCCTAATATTCCTTTCATGATTGATGGAATGTGTACACATAATAACCGAGCAACGTTTTACATTAAACTACTGAAAATAACAATGGTTATCCAAAGTACCGGAGAGGAGATGACGGAATTGTTGAAGTAAAAGGAATATATCATTTGATAATCGTGATTCGTTCTCTACAATCACTTCCTAATTCTACAGTACAATGCTCACATCAATATTGAAAACCTATTCCAATACATGTATAAATAATGTGACTCAACATGTATGCAATTCGTAAGAAGCGTCAGTGACGATCATTAACTGGATATGTTGTAACTATAACATACGCGAATATGCCATACTTTAGCTCTCATCAGATATTCTGTGCCTTCATTCAAAATAAATGCATGATCAGTCACATACAATCGTTCGCTTAGCTGTGCTTGAAGATGGATATTATAATGTGTATTAGGGCAGGGGATGAGAATGCAATCCAAGGACCTGCAACAAAACGCACAACATTGATGAAATCATGGTTTGATTTTAATCAATGCGATCCCTGTGCTTGTCAATTCCTGTATACTGGTATTTCAGGACTTTATGGATTCGCTGATAATAAATGGATTCCAGGAAAGAGAGATGGTTGCAAAATGATAGGGAGAATGTACACTGTCGCACCAAACGATCATAACAGATTTTACATACGTATGTTACTACTTCATATTAAAGGAGGAACATCACTCGCATGTCCACGCAGCTACAGCAATACATACGCAACTTATAAGCCATACAAAGGAGCGGCTCTTGCATGTGGGTTACTTGAAATTGACACAGATTGGCACAAATGTTGGGAGGAAATGCAGAGCACATACTGTACATGTCGTGTCAACTACGAGAGTTGTTCTCATTAATGTGCTACTTCTACAAACCAACATTACCTTTTCAAGTGTAAACGATTATCAAAATACTAATGTAGACGATACGCAGGCCCTTGAAGGAAATGCAGCATTGCAGGATATAGATTACATTGTAAGAAGTAATGGTTTGGAGTGAAGGAACATCGGCTTGCCAATACCAAATAATCCAATGCTTATTAACCCTGTACGCAATGTGAATGAAGAGGCCAGTCATGGTGCTAATATACATAGCAAATTAAATGAAAAACAGAAATTAGTTGTAATTAAAATTATGTGGGCCATAGCAGGCGAGACAATTGAGAAGCTGTTATTCTTAGAAGCCCCAGCAGAACGTAGCATGACCTACGTATTCGCAAATATTCTGAATATTGTTAGTGAACAGGCTCATTTAGCATTAGCAACAAAATGGACATGCAAACCTGTGCAATTCTTGGCTGCAGGAATTATACTCCATTAGTTATTTGATCTTCTTGTTCCAGTGTTGCCTTCTTCAGTTTCTTCCATTAAGGCTATGTCAGGAAACGCTACAGTTCTACACGAAGAGTCAGTTATTTTAATTGATGAGATGTCAACGATCTCTGCAGTAGCAGTATGGATCATTTACTTCGATACATAATGAAGTGTATAGTTCGGTGTATACTTCGAGACATCCATTATTAAGTATAGTTCAGACGGATGGAAAAGTGATACTTTTAGTGGAGAGTTTAGACAGGTCTTAACGTTAGTCCCAAAGGCGGGACAAACAAACAAAACTTTGACCTTTATGACCATATAGTATTTGACCTAAAATATGTGTGTCAGTGCTAATTAACAACAATTTGTGGAGTGGAATGGAGTGGAAACTTCGATTGGGGAACAGAACTTTTCCTGTGATGGAAACACAGCATGATGGAAATATTTTTAATATTCCCAGCAGATTTATATGCAAGAAATATTCAGTTGTTAACCATATAGTTTGCAAAATTAATTGGATGGAAATAATGAAAATTATTTCAAATAATAAGTTTATAAATAAAATAAAATAAAATAATATGTTTAGAAACTCAAACCCGAATTATTGATTGTCCGTTAAACGACAACTGCAACCTGATCAACCAGAGCTGAGCTGTGTTTACTTTCAGGGGATTTTGACAGAGTAGGCCTACTGCAGTGTAGACTCGATCTATGCCAAGATGGTGATACGGCATATACAAAGAACGTCGTATACACAGAAATACTGTTAAAGAACGACGCAACCACCTAGGCTACTTTTATCACCGACGACTAACAGCGCAAAACTGGTGGGAATAAAGTTTGTTTCTGAGTTTATTGAAATATTAAATGAAAGGAATTCTTAATAAATTTGTGTCTCATTTCATTGAAATAACTTTAAACATTCTCAATAAATTGGCGGTATTGCCCCACCAAACCACCAGTTAGTTACAAAATTTTACGCTCTTCATCTGAAAATCGCATATAACTTAAAGAATCTAAACTAAAGTGTAAATTTCCGGTAAGCTACTGTCGTTGTACCACTGAATTTTCAATCATGAGAATATTTTTCTGTATTAGCGTTGTAATAATAAAACAACGGGGACAAAAACACAATTGTCATTATATTATTCAAAAATTGCACAGACTTTTTTATACGGAAAACTATCTAAAAATATAGTTGTCATTGACACTCTAACTAAACAATAATTTGAAATAATTGCACCCTTTCCACTAAAATACGTTCTTCGTTTGTACTTTACAATATAAGCTTTTGTTATATTTAATACAAAATTAAATAATAAATAAAAATATGCAAAACACAATGCGCTTATTAATCAGTAATGTTCAGAATATTTTAAAACATTTGCTCTTATTCGTTGGAAAAAATTTAAGAAAAGTAAGCGTAATGGTTATACCACGCAAACTAAGCAAAGACCCGCATGACAATGAGAAAAAAATTCTTGTAGACTGTCAACAACATAGTATCAGCCGTAAGCAAGTTGCAAGTGTCTTGCTGCTATGAGTCAGTTTTGGCGCTCTTTGCCCGAAGAAAATTGGCAACGCTGTATACACACGACATGAATACGAACGTATTGTGGCAACGTGTGTATGGAGTTCACGAATTATAATAAGCGTGGCACGGTTGCCACAACAATGGATATCGAGTGTATCCATAATAAGTTGGTGTGTATACAAAAATTAATAAAATTGTCAAAATCAGAGGTAAAAGATCTATGTTGTAGCGTGTTTAACTTTGACGTTGCCACTTGTACGTGTGTATGAACTTGTGCCACTAATGCTGAGAGACGTGTATGTGTGTGTGTGTGTGTGTGTGTGTGTGTACATTCCATTTAAACCTACCGTCTTCCTCTCCACACACGTGGGTCAGTCACACACGCTTATTTTAAAACAACCAATTAGTACTATGCAATTTAATTCTTAATCTTATCTATCTGTTCTCTACCATTTACTTCTTAATTATGTTATAACATATTTCTTCAGTATCAAATTTAATTTTAGTATTAATTAAATTGTCTAACCCTTTTTCTGTTTCTTTCAATATTTTCTAACTCCTACTTAAGCTTCTTTCAACTGTGTTATTTACTACTTTTACAATTTCGTAGTCCTCCAAAGGGTTAACAAACTTATGGCTGTCTTCTATGAAATGTCTTGCATATAACGAATTGGTTGTTCTTTTACCTTCTCCACGTTTGTGATCAGACAACCTGCATACGAATTTTAGTCCTGTCTCACCTAGGTACACTTTGTTGGAGTCTTTACATTTTAATTTATGAATTCCGCTTTTCTGTAATACTGGAATTTTATCTATATTTTTATTCCTTATCTTATCAAATACCGTTTTACATTTTTAATAGCTATATCTACTCCGTATTTATTAAAACATTTTATAATATTTCTACTATGTGAACCTATGTATGTCAATGACCCTGCATAATTCTTTTGTTCTGGTTCTATTTTAGCTTTTTGTATGTTAACCCTTTCCATAACTTTATCCACTATGTTGGTGTTATAATAATTACTCCTTACAATTCCCTTTATCGTTTTTAACTCCGTATCTTTTGATTCGGTCTCTTTTAAACACTTCTGAGCTCTGTAACAGAATTAATTGATTGCCGCCATTTTATATCTATAAGGGTGGTAAGACTCTCTTGTTATAATTATATCAGAATACTTAATATAATTATCAGAACAAATGTTCTGAAATCACTGTTTAATGTAAGAATTAAATTGCATAGTACTAATTGGTTGTTTTAAAATAAGGGTGTGTGACTGCCCCACGTGTGTGGAGAGGAAGACGGTAAGTTTAAAAGGAATGCACACACACACACACACACACACACACACACACACACACACACACACACACACACACATCACTGAAACACAAGGAATTTGCTAGAAAAATATGTAACTGTCCGGATGGAGGGACAGGGCTCAGGGGGTGGGGAAGGGACATTTGTATTATAGCTTGTTGTGTTTGTGCTGGGTGGGGTGAGATGGGGGTGAAGGGATTTTTTTCACATTATTTCTTTCAATTCCGATCTGACAATGAGCTGTGAAGCTTGAAAGCGCTAATCGGGATAATTTTTATATAGTGGTGTGCAACTGTGATAATTCTGCTTGTGATTTCAACCATTAACACCACTTTCTTCATTAAATATTAGAGATGAAGGTTACATACAACAACAAGGGAAGATAAATGGAAATGAAAAATACATTCTGTGATTAACAGTTTCTAATTTTGTAAATTAATATTATAATAAAACAAATTTTAGAAAGCTGTATATTTACCTACGCCATAATTATTATTTATGATGCTACTGACTAGTCATAACAAAAACTAGAATTGCAAGAATGTTAAAAACGACTTCTCTTTTATGCTTGACTACTGACTTCGCAACCGAAAACAGATTAAAGAAACTACTAAAATTCCCCCGTACTATGTAGAACCGATTAACATTGTTAGCTCAGAGAGAGTTAAGGATACGGGTAAGCTGCAGATAATAAAGCATACGTACAAATTTAGGTAAATACTGTTGACGTTGTGCCTTTTCATAAAGATCTGTCTTTTTCTGATAGAAACAGCAACACCTATAAATTCTCGTTCTTTTGTTACTGTTACAAATTTTTGTTTAGCTTGCGTTTATTGCTATTTATTTTATCTGATAAACACGTAAAATATTCTGTTGGCTTTAGTTTCTGAGGAATTCAAGTCTCGACTAATTGTAAGATGTATCATAATCCTTCTACGGTTGTCGTCTTGACCAATCCAGTGACTGTGGTAATTTTGCTGGAGTTGCTACATGCGTACTGGATTGCAGTGTTTGCGGTTTGGCCTAGTGCGTCACTTGTGTGTATTGTCACCAATTAAATGGGTCTCACCGACTCGCATAGTGTGTCATATATAGTACTCGAGTGATTTAGTGACAGGCAGAAATCTCCAATTTGGTTTAAAAAACACTTTTCCGTTGCACTTTGATAAAGAAAATTTTATTTCCATCATCATATGCAATATTTGATTCCTTTATGGTAATGAATTAGGGTAATAATAAAGTTTTCAAGTTCCTATTGCAGTATTTTGCACATTCATTGCAAGAATTTGATTTCTTATACTGAATTAGATAAAAAAGCAATCTCAGTCAAGCTTGATATTCTGATAGTATAAATTTAACAAGAGAGCTGTGTGCCATTGTAATTTAAACATTAAATTTCCCGGCCATATTTCGTGGCGGCAATGCCGACTGTATATCAGTACCAAAGGTTACGCGGGGCCGAGACAACAGCTTGGCTATATCGCTCGGCCTTGACCCTCATGTCGCGGTAGTTGGGGCAGCGTAATCAAGTCAGCCGCGACTCGTCAGATGTTTGTTCAACTTTTCTGCCCTCGTGGTCGGCCGGCAGGAACCGTCATTCTTCCTCATTTCTAGTTTTGCACTCCAACGGGACACTGGTCTGGCGGCGTCGCAAATTGTGATCCATCTTTCGAAATGTGTCTGCAATTAGTTAAAGAGCTTCAGGGTTCCCGCTTAGTCGGGAGGAGAAAGGGATTGCGAGGATGGAGACAGGCTATCAATCTTCGTCTGCAGAGCATCGCTGCAAGATCCCCAACGCCGTCAGACCTCGAGAAATCCCTACAATACCAGCCTGAATGACTGCCCTAAAGATAAAATAAATCATCCAGATTTCAGACTCACCAGTTGTTTTACCATGGTAATAATCATCTCGAATTCTGGGAACACGTAATCTTCTAAACACAGGTGGGACTATTCCTTATATTAATCCACAAACTCAGCACTTTATTGGATTTAAAGCATGAAATGAAAGACATCTTTATAAACAGTAACTTCAGATATTCAATGATTAAATTTCTGTTGTAACATGTCCTGTGGACATATAGTGAATTGTGTAATTAACTGAGTTAAAGAACCTACCTCTTTAAATATGTCCATTACTGTGCTGTATTTTATAGAGCACCACTTGTCTTTTTTGCTGTGATTAATTACCAAGGAAAATTGTAAAATTATTAGTTTTTATTAACTGTTTCTTATGAAGGTAAAATGTCATTAACAACGTTATACTTAATGAATTGATAAATAATTATGTGGTAGTTCTTTTCTAAATCTTCTTGTGAGAACCGGTACTTTGTCATGGGCTATTACAGAGTTTGAGCAAGAATAAGTCTCGAAGTATTAGAATTCAATTTTCTGGGCAACTGGTGTGTATAAGAATATGGTGATAGTGTCAAGATGTATCTACGTATTATTCTTGAAATGCATAATTTTGTTTTAGAAAATTATTTGGCAAATATAAAACGACACATTACATGTTTCTTGTCAGTGATGATGTATTGTTATCTGAGCATAAATTGAATTCATAATGTATCTATATAATCGTGATTTAGTAATTGTCTATTGAAACTGTGGTTTAGAAAATGTCATTTGAATGAAAGTTAATACATAGTCATGTAGGCTTATGTTGGAACAAAGCGCTTAAATGTGTTTAAGTAATTGTTGTTTGTTAATTAATTATGTAATGGTTCAAAAAATTTAATTCTTGCTAATATTGCCAATTATGGTTATCAATACTTGAGAGATACATGTCTATGAAATGAACGTTGTAAATTTAACCGTGCACATTGTATTAAGGATGTTATCATGAACACTAATAAAAAGCTGTTACTGTTATGCAATTGTTTTATTGCAAGTCCTGTCACACTGGGCTCAGCGCATCTTTTTTCCATCTAGGCCACGCGTCTAGTTTTAAAAAATTAAGTGACGCCCCTCAAAAAAAATATTTTAATTTTATTTTTCAAAAACGTTTAATAATTTTGAATGACGTTTCCGCTGTCGGAGCACGATTAAAGTTAGGCTACTTGTGATTGATCACATTTTTGATACATTCAAACCCATATGAAAAAGATAGATGAATTTTTGTTAATGTTGTAGCATAACAGAATTTTCACCTTAAAACATAACTTAATACAACATTAAAAAAGGAAAAAAGCAGAAACTATCAGTAGTGAGTGATAACTTAATGGTTAAAAATGAATTAAATAAGCTGATCATTATCGTCAATCAAATGTTAAAAATAGACTCTATAACAAAGAAAACTCTTGGTCCAAATAAAAGAAACCATCTATATAAAACCCCAGTACATCATAAGTATAACCAGTAGGATATGGAACAGTAAATGAAAAAATAATCATATACAGCTTATTAAAAAAATGACATCAGAGGACCTAAATATAAAAATAATAACCTACTCATAGAATAAGAAATAAGAAACAGACTATTTCAAGCTTCATACAAAGAATGCAGAATGCAGAAAGGCTATTCCCAAAATCTCATGAAGGACATGTACCAATTAAGAAATTGAAAACAATGAAAAAACTTAAACCCAGTAACCCAAGTTACAGGATACATTACAAATGAAGTAAAAAGTGTAAATTAGATATAGATATAACTTCAGAATAAAGAATAGAAGGTTAGACAGAAGGAGTAAAAGACTACTATTAAGTGTAGATAATAAAAAGTGATTAAGATCTTATTATTCCCTAATAAACCACAATAAGAATTAAAGACTACCATTAATGTAGGTAATAAAAAGTGTTTTACAATATTAAACCATAAGAGTAAAAGACAGCAAATGACTGCAAATATATTAATTATAAGCGTATTTAAAAGTAAAAAATAAGGATTGTTTGAACATTAATATAAATATGAAAATATGAACTTTCAATAGATGTAATTGAAAATGTTAGATATATAATGTTTGTTATGATTAAACAATGTAGGTGAAAATGATAGACATAAGATGTTTTATTATAACTAAATAATGTAGTTGGAAATGTTAGATATAGAATGTTTGTTATGATTAAATAAGCTAGTTGAAAATGATAGATATAAGGTGTTGTATTATCATTAAATAATATAAATAAAAATGATAGATATAAGATGTTTTATTATAATTAAATAATATAAATAAAAATGATAGATTATAAGATGGTATGTTATAATGAAATGATGTTACTTAATATTAAAATTTTTTTAAGGTAGGGAAGGCAAGGAAATAATATTGATATTCTTTTGAATTGTAAACCATAGAAATAATCAGGTAGCAAAATAGTTAAAAAACCAATAGCAAAGCAAAACCGTATTTTAGGCCAAAATCAACTTATACCATATAATCAAGTCCAAAGGGATAAATTAAATAAAACTGTATAAAATTAGCAGAGATTAGTCAATTTAAAATAAAGCTATTTAAATATAGTCATCACAGAAGTACATAATAGCAAATGTAATGATCAGAAAATAAAATTAACTTTATTGGAAATGTGTAATGTAATGCCTAACAAGAGACTCAGTACAAATAAAATGTGAAATAATCAGTATTAGGGTGTTACAACACCAAATGGTTAAAAACAAAGAATAATGATGAAAGAAGTAAAATTATTTTAGGACAACGTTAACATGAAATGACTTGTAAACCATTTAATTTATAATTATGTGAAAAATAATAAGGTCTATAAGAAATGTCAAAAAATGTCAATTTTAAGCTTATTTGAAACCAAATTAGGTCAAGTTGTATATTAGTTTATGTAAAATTAGAACAGGAATATTGATAGGTATTTAAATTTTCATAAAATTAACAAATAATTAAGCTATAGCCATAAAATAGGAAAAAATGTCATATATTTCTATAAGATCAGATCTAAGCCAAGGCGAACAGCTGATGCCAGACAATGGGGAAGGAGAACAAGATATTTCGGAAATTACTACATTAAACGACGATTTGAGAGAACAGTTGATTTTTAAACGTGAACCTGAACGGATGAGAACGTACAGAAGGAAGATCCAAGAAGTATAAATTATTTGAAAAGTGAAGGTGTAACATAAAAAATTACTACAGAGGTTATGAACCGAAAATTACTAAAAAATTAACTTAAACAATAACAAAGTGAAGAATGAATTTCAGTTAAAATACGATCTAACACCAATGCACTAAGAATCATCCGCCATATTGAAATTATTAATTTAACACCAATTCAATGGAATAACGAACTCAAACAGATTTGAACACGGAACACAACACAAATAATCCTGCACCAAACTACATCGCCGAGTAGAAGAGAACACTACAACCAATTATCCAGAGGGGCTACATCATCACAGAGGAAGATATCCACCATTATATTTGAGGGAGAAGAAAGAACGAGGAGTCGGAGTGGTTTGCGAAAATCCGAAGTCGACGGCCGCCGTGTTTCTAGTTTGCATCGAAAGACGTACACACCCTCTTTGAATCAACAACTAAGTGACGTCATGCACTGCTGAATGGTTCGAAAATTTCTTTATTAAATTACATTATTTTCTGTGATATGTTACTTTTACGTAATAGTATTTAAATTTTTATTAATTGTAAGTATTGTATCTTGTGACTTGCCCTTCTCTGACCATTTCGACAGTTCAAAGAACTCTATTAATTAATATTGTAATTTATGTATTTGTCTAGTTGAAACAATCGACCTGTGAGTTGAGTCATAGCCGCAGTCATAGTCGATGTGCGTAAGATTGTCGCACCGCTTTTAAAATAACCATCAGAATTGTTTCTAAATACTCGTTCTCTTGATTATTTGAAATATTAAGATTAGTTTATTTCATTCCTAATTTAATTTAGAAGTATTAACGAAAGAATCGAGGAGAAGAAGAAAAGGAGCTTAGCTAGGAGAGAATACACTTCGACCCAGCTTGACATAATCGGATTAACACGGTGAAACAAATATTTGGTCACGAAGTTTTACACAATTAAACTAATTCATAGTTTAACTAATTAAACAATAATAAATATAAATAATAAAAATAATTAATTAATTAACAAATTAAATAATTAAATAAATAAAACATTAAAAAAGTTTTTCCTAATAAATTAATAAACTTAAAAAGTTTTCCCAACATAAATTTTTATTTGCTTATTACAAATTGGCGTCCAACTTAATTGGCTAAAAATAGAGATTAAGAGGCAACATATAAAAACAATTTGCCTAGTTTCCTATTTTAGCTTGGCAGCTTTAAAATTTCAGGAGAAGAAGCAAGATGCACAGGAGGGCAACATCGAAGAAAAGGGCGGTGGAGGCCGAGCAGGAAATAGATATGAGGCGACCCCCGTGGAAGATGTGGAGTTGAGATTACCTCCAGCAGAACCAACCGAACCAATATCCCAAGGGAAACAACCTGACAAGCCGACACGAACAGAGAATGTGGCAATGGAAGAAATGTTCAGGCTAATGATGGAGAGGATAGATGAAAACAGTAAGAAGGCGGAAGAACATAGTAAGAAGGCGGAAGAAAACAGTAAGGAATGAAAGGAAGAATTGGGTAATAAAATTGGAGATACCAATAAGAAAATTGAAGAAAACAGTAAGAAGATAGAGGAGAAAATGGAAGAAAATAGGAGGAAGATGGAGGAGAAAATGGAAGAAAATAGTATGAAGATGGAGGAGAAGATGGACGAAATAAAAAATAACAATAAATTATTAATGGAGGAAAATATTAAGAAAATAGAGGAGAAAATGGAGGAAATAAAGACTGACAATAAACAGTCGAAGGAGGAATAAAGTCAGATAAGCCATAAACTGGAAGAGACCAATCAGAGAGTGGAAGAAACCAGTAAGAAAATGGAAAATAATAATCAACTGTTAAGAGAAGAATTAAGGGAGACTATCCAAGAGAATATGAACCGGTTAGATGGAAAGTTGGAAGCATTAAAGAAAGAATTGAGTCAGAAGATAGCAGAAAACAATGAAACAATCAGCAAGAAGGTAGAAGAGGAAATAACGGTGATAGAAGAAAAGATTTCAAGGGCTGACGAAAGATGGAGTCAGACTGAACGAGAAGTACAGAGTATTAAGACAGAAATAAACACCAAGGTTACAAACACAGAAGAAACGAATAGGAAGAATTTATAAGAAAAACTAAAAGAAACACGTGAAGAATGGGGAAGAGTGCAGGACCGATTCACAGAACAATGTGACGGCTTTGAAGCTGCTGTGACCAGTATAAATGGAAGAAGAACGAACGAGGAGTCGGCGTGGTTTGCGAAAATCCGAAGTCGACGGCCGCCATGTTTCTAGTTTGCATCGCGAGACGTACACACCCTCTTTGAATCAACAACGACGTGACGTCATGCACTGCTGAATGGTTCGAAAATTTCTTTATTAAATTACATTATTTTCTGAGACATGTTACTTTTACGTAATAGTATTTAAATTTTTATTAATTGTAAGTATTGTATCTTGTGACTTGCCCTTCTCTGACCATTTCGACAGTTCAAAGAACTCTATTAATTAATATTGTAATTTAATGTATTTGTCTAGTTGAAACAATCGACCTGTGAGTTGAGTCATAGCCGCAGTCATAGTCGATGTGCGTAAGATTGTCGCACCGCTTTTAAAATAAACATCAGAATTGTTTCTAAATACTCGTTCTCTTGATTATTTGAAGTATTAAGATTAGTTTATTTCATTCCTAATTTAATTTAGAAGTATTAACGAAAGAATCAAGGAGAAGAAGGAAAGGAGCTGAGCTAGAAGAGAATACACTTCGACCCAGCTTGACATAATCGGATTAACACGGTGAAACAAATATTTGGTCACGAAGTTTTACACAATTAAACTATTTCATAGTGTAATTAATTAAACAATAAAAAATATAAATAATAAAAATTTAATTAATTAATAACAAATATATAATTAAATAAATAAAACATTTAAAAATTTCGTAATAAATTAATAAACTTAAAATTTTTCCCTATATCAATTTTTATTGTTTTATTACAATGTTTACATGACTCTGGATCGGACCTCTGTTCTTAGTGCAATACCTAAGAATACGCCTTTTCTGATATATTGTCTTACTATTTGTCTACTCGTCTAGACGGTATCTTTAATATTACATAGAATATAGTCGTCATAAGTTTTTATCTAGAGTTTATGGATAACATGCTCTTTTTAACAATTAAACTCGGCAACTCTTACCAGCCATATTTAATTAAATAAATAATAATCTTTACCCATCTAATTTCGTTATGACCATGTTTTTGTATATTACTTACGCACAGCAGAATGACGACGACACGATGGATCGGCTTCATTGTTCATTAAAGGTGATAAGCTGCTGGGCTCCTTGAAACGTCGCGTTCTGTGGACTCATCATGGTAATCGTAGGATCACGTAGGATATTTTTATTGGTGATCGTCATGGGTAAGTTTACGAATAATCTGCAATTTCCAATGCATTTGCCGTTTCGTATTGCTATATGATGTCTAAAACGTATTTATCTACTTTATTTGGAACATTGCTACCTTACTCTTTAAATAACGTAGGCTATATTCTAACAATATGACTAATACATACGTGCATTAACACTTTAATATAATAAACTGTAATTGCTATTAAAGACAGTCAACAGTAGTACCGTAATAATAATAATAATAATAAATAGTAATAGTTTTTATGGGGGGGGGCGATGCCTTAAGCACTGTTAGAGAAGACCTGTGCTTCCCGTGGTGTGTAGGAGTCTCACCCACTAAAAAACCCACCTCTAATTCAGGCAATCATATCCATCTAGGAACCACTTCAAATATCACTTCAGGGTAGAGCCTACTGCGGACTTATCGGCTTTTTCTAGTTGTTCCTCATCTTCTACTGCCCGTTGGGTGCAAGTTGGTCCTATCGTTTTATTTATAGTAGGACCCACTGAGTAAATGCATTGATGCGATCCCATTCTTCTCCCGGCCATGCTTCTCCCACCTACACAATGCTCGATCATCAAATCGCGGTCAGACAGTACTACTACTACTACCCTCATAGTATTATTAATATATATTTTTTGAATCATATTTAATAATACTTTAATATGAAAAAATAGGTTTCCATACCTCGCACGGAAACACACACTCCCGCGCGCGCGTATATGTTTGCATATATAGACATATAGATCTACTGAAAATCACATATGGAAACAACTTAAACTTGGAAGGAAATTGAATGGACAGCTGTAAGATTTTATAATATTGTTACGACGGTCTACTGACCGTCGTATGCTACAGTGGAAAACAAAATACAACACACAAATTATGTCACTAATGACTAGTTTTAATTATCACAATTAAACAGTTTGTAATCAACAAGATAGTCTCTTACAACAAATCATATAAAAATTCTTGACACGCAATAGTAGTGTCAACGAGTATAAAAAACAATTGTATTACAATATTGTCCCACACAAATAAAAAAACACATAACACTCCGCCACAATACTTCGAACCGCACTGAAATAAATCGCCACTAAAACTAAACTAAGCGCCACTGAAGTCTTGTATTTATAACCCCTGAGGTATCCAGGAACGTCCATATTGCGCATCAGCTCTACACTAGAACGTAATTGATTGCGGCCTTGAAACAGTGCGCGTGGCCGGCGACGTCTATAAACGTATCGCAAACGTATGTTGAGATCATGTACACACGTAACATTACACCCGGATTCCACGGGAACATCCGAGAAACACGTAGAATGATTGTAATGGTGTAACACTTTTTCCGCACTATGAAACAATATATATTATTGATATCATTAATATAATTTATATTACTATCTTTTCCCCCATCACTTCGTATTGTTTGACGAGTCGTAAGGTTTAAAAATAAACAATATATTCAAATTATTTTTTATTTTTTTAAACATCTCAGTGCCAACAAACTTCAGTTTTGTAACCCTCATAATACTCAAGGGAACTATGATTATATCTAACATATAACTTATGTCTAACATTAATAATATACGTTAAATTCTTTGATATGGTTGTTTCTAAATTTTCTAACTAAGAGTAATTTTACATTTGCAAATTGCTTTTATATGTTACAAGTTGATTTTCGACAATGCGACACGTGAATACAAAATTACATTTGCGTGTACTTTAATTACTATAGGGACCATGAAATCTAATTTTTAAAAGTTGTGATTACCAATCACCTTGATGTTTGTAGTACACCACAGCTTTGTTAATGCATTTCGTTTTTGGCAGAGATTTCTCAAAAAGTTTTCCCTAAATAGACAAGGGTAAGTTAAAAAATTTGTGATATGTTGGTTGCCAACTTAAACATAGATATACTGATAGATATAAAGTAAAAGAGATGACCGTATCAAAGAAACGTGAACTTCGGACCAATAAGGTAAATCCCACAGTCTACTTGGCTGGAGAGGAAGGAATCTGTTATAACATAAATTGTACAATACGCCAAAATTCAATAAGGTTATACATTTATAATAGTGCTTACACCTGAAATAGAATATTCAAAGTTTAGTTTTTTTATAAGCTGTCATACTAAAAACTGAAGTGATAATTAATATGTCCATCATGTTAGCCAAGTATATTTCTCTGAACAACTGTACAATATCATTGTTTCTAAATACTCGTTCTCTGATTATTTGAAGTATTAAGATTAGTTTATTTCATATCCTAATTTAATTTAGAAGTATTAACGAAAGAATCAAGGAGAAGAAGGAAAGGAGCTGAGCTAGAAGAGAATACACTTCGACCCAGCTTGACATAATCGGATTACACGGTGAAACAATATTTGGTCACGAAGTTTTACACAATTAAACTATTTCATAGTGTAATTAATTAAACAATAAAAAATATAAATAATAAAAATTTAATTAATTAATAACAAATATATATTTTAAATAAATAAAACATTAAAAATTTCGTAATAATTAATAAACTTAAAATTTTTCCCTATATCAATTTTTATTTGTTTTATTACAATGTTTACATGACTCTGGATCGACCTCTGTTCTTAGTGCAATACCTAAGAATACGCCTTTTCTGATTATTGTCTTACTATTTGTCTACTCGTCTAGGACGGTATCTTTAATATTACATAGAATATAGGTCGTCATAAGTTTTTATCTAGAGTTTATGGATAACATGCTCTTTTTAACAATTAACTCGGCAACTCTTACCAGCCATATTTAATTAAATAAATAATAATCTTTACCCATCTAATTTCGTTATGACCATGTTTTTGTATATTACTTACGCACAGCAGAATGACGACGACACGATGGATCGGCTTCATTGTTCATTAAAGGTGATAAGCTGCTGGGCTCCTTGAAACGTCGCGTTCTGTGGGACTCATCATGGTAATCGTAGGATCACGTAGGATATTTTTATTGGTGATCGTCATGGGTAAGTTTACGAATAATCTGCATTTTCCAATGCATTTGCCGTTTCGTATTGCTATATGATGTCTAAAACGTATTTATCTACTTTATTGGAACATTGCTACCTTACTCTTTAAATAACGTAGGCTATATTCTAACAATATGACTAATACATACGTGCATTAACACTTTAATATAATAAACTGTAATTGCTATTAAAGACAGTCAACAGTAGTACCGTAATAATAATAATAATAATAAATAGTAATAGTTTTTATGGGGGGGGGGCGATGCCTTAAGCACTGTTAGAGAAGACCTGTGCTTCCCGTGGTGTGTAGGAGTCTCACCCACTAAAAAACCCACCTCTAATTCAGGCAATCATATCC